>JASWHV010000008.1:97432573-98776485 GCA_030760725.1 Neostapfia colusana | reverse complement strand
GTGAAGCAAGTGAAGCGGGGCGGTCCCCCGCTGATCAGTGGACGGAAACCCGGGGCGCGTTGTGGCGGTGGAAACGCTCGGGTGCCGTCTGCTGCTGCTGCTGTCTTGGTGGTGGCATCGGCGGACGGAATGGAGGTGACTGAAATGAACGTCCCCCGAACCGCTGAGGTCGCGCCGGTGGATGCCACTGCTGTCCGGATGGTGTCTGATACACTGTGCGGTACTTCTGGGGAGCGCAACCCCCACTGCTAGGTGGAGCGCTGCGCTTCCGCTGCTCAGCTGCCAACTCCCGCTGAGCGTCCTCTTGCATGATCGCGGCATTGACTAGGTCATTGAAGGTGCCGCGATTCCACTGAACGACGTGTGTCTTCATTTCGGGGTGTAACCGCTGATAGAAGTGTTCCCGCTTTTTCTCCTCAGTGGAGATGTAGTCCGACGCATATTGCGCCATATGGTTGAAGGCACAGGAGTAGTCGTGGGCACTCCTCCCGCCCTGCTTCAGTTCCAAAAATTCTTGGAACTTCCTCTTCATTATTCCGGGGGGAATGTGATAGGCGCGGAACGCCTCCCGGAACTCTTCCCATTCCACGGCATGGCCAGCCGGACGTGAGGCGACATAGTTCGCCCACCACGCACCAGCGGCACCATGGCGTTGCTGCGCTGCGAACAGAGTCTTCTGCCGCTCCGTACATTGGAGCAACCCGAACTTGGACTCGATGGTCCGCAGCCAGTTATCGGCCTCCAGTGGTTCTTCAGCTTCCGTGAACACTGGAGGGTGCGTACTCATGAAGTCCGAGTACGACACTTCACGGTGCTGACGAGGTCCTCTGTCTTGACGCCCCCCCCCCCCCCGCCTGGGACGTATTCTGCACGATCGTGCAGAGCAGGTCGGTCTGCTCCTCACGACCACCCAACAGTGCCGCAATCACATCCGCTAGAGTAAGCGGAGGCGGCTGTGGTGGCTGCTGCTGCGGGGTGCTGTCGTGGGCCGGTGGCTGGGAGTCCTCACCTCCCTGTTGGCTAGAGCCACCAACCTCGTGCATGGTCCTAGTGCGAACCATCTGCAACCATACGATAATAAACATCAGTCCCGTAACATAGTGCATGCAGTTCAAATAAAATAGGCGTAAAAACATAATGACAATAGAACATGCGATACATCTCGTATGTAGATAATGTAATAACTTTGCACAAGCTACACTATTACCAGACCAAACACAAGCTAGTTTAATCCAACTTGATGAACCTCCCCTTTGGAAGCTCACCCCAACTAGGTTTGGTCACCACGAGACGTTACTATCGCTTTGTCATCACGTATACTACCCTTTTATCTTCAATACGACAAAAACATGGTCTCTAGTAGAAGAAACTTGAGTGAGACCTATACTCAAATCTTTCACTAGTTGATGATAACCTCTCATGAGTATGTTCCACCCCATTGGGAGTACTCAAACCCCCTCTAGGGTACAACAATTTCTCAAATGAGTTCAACTGTCATTCCTCTGCTAGAATGACCAGTTTCTACATATCCAAGATTTTGATCTGGTTATGGGCATTTTCATGATCAAGCTGAATACCAAAGTTAAAGTTAACTTCAGTATCTTTCCAATGAGTACTCATTTGCCCTCAGATCAGCTTTGGTTAAAAAGTTATGGTCATTCAAAGTCAGCAGAATTTCTGGAAGAATTTTAACAGCACCTCCCTTGGGAAGTTGCTGTTTTCAACTCTGGTTTTCACTGAAATCTGTGCTGAAATTTCAGAAACTTTGAATTGCCAAGATGTAACACATCTTCTACCCTTTCTAAGGATGTATCATATAAAAATTTTAGATTTTTCTGCTGAGAGTTAGGTTTGAAAAACAGAATAGTCCAGAGAATGTTTTACTCTGTCCTGGTTCTGGACAGTTTACATTTCCCTGAGATTTAATCCATCTTAAGGTGAGTTTCAGCTCTGGAAGTCTACAACAAAGTTGTAGAGTACTCAAGTAAATTTCCAGAACTATATGCCACACCTCCCTGGGCTAAAAGACCTGTGAGTTATGCCCTGTTGAAGATCAGCATACTTGCTGCCCAAAACAGAGCACTCTATTTTTCAATCTTTTTGGACCTACACTCATCACTATCTAATTTGTCTACCCAACCAGGGTCCTAATTGTTGAACCTAATGATTTTAATTCCTTGTTATCATTATTGTCATGCATATGCCCATGATATCTCGGTACTACGTTCCTCACAAAAGACAATCCTAACCGGATCATACCGGCATATACGTCTCAAGTGTGGCACTAAACGGTCTCTCGTACATGTTTACTACACGGATACATACGTGGTTAGTACCTGCAGAAGACCACACAATAATGGTGCACTCAATGGTTGTTCATTTCAGGCAGGACCATATTTAAAAGTAAATACAAACGCCCGTATCATTGTCATACGGCCGTCCTTGAGTTAGGTCATGTCTCAAGGTACGTGATCGTGTTTCAATATCACACGACGGGGAACCCCGAGTATGCCATGAACGGGTCGTCACGGTTGGGAATGTTATCAACCCAACAGATACCACCTACTGCCCTGCAAGGCACGCCGATGGCAAGCGCTGCGTATGTCCTCCTGGGCTATTTCCAGACGAACACACTCTCGCGTTACTGACCACGCGATGGGGTCTCCACTTACTTGCCTAATGCACGCTAGGGATCAGCGTTTCATATGAACTCAGGAACGTGAAGAGTCCAAGAGTTTTATATTGACGTCTCACACCAAGCTGTGAGACCTATCCCTGAACCACGTTCCTCGTCAAGGGAGCTAACCGAAATTGAACCGCTTTCGGTGGCATTCCTTACCATTCTTACCAGAGCGTAGGTGTGTCGTTACATAATTAAAATTCAGAATTATAACACATAGATTAGTCTTTGCCACTTTAAGTAACTATGCTAGTATAGTTCTTATCTGGGCAACTACCGAATCCTCACCGTAAACCTAAGTTTTCCTATAATACAGTAAGTACTGTGCTATCCCCAATGCAGCTCTGATACTAGGCTGTGGCGGACCGGAATCCTATCACCCAGGATCGCAGAGGGTGGTGCCGCGCGATGCGACATCCGACAGCACAAGTCATAAGAACACAATATATTACATGGGAAAACAACTGAACTGTACAAACAGGTACAATACTCAGTTACAAACTATTGTCTTTATTACACAGCGGAAGTCTACTTTTCTACACTCATGCCCGCCTATCTAGCAAAAGTCTGTTGCCCAGCCCTAGGGCAACCCACACTAGCTGCACGTCTTATCTCAGCGCGGCGTGTACAGCTCCCACTCAGCCGTGGTCCCTGATGGAGGGTAACCCTCACCGGTGGACTCGTACTCCGATTCCGTGGGTGGCTCCTCACCTGAAAAACACTTAAGCAGCAACCGTGAGTACGATGGATCAACAAGACTTAACTAACTCACCTATGCATGAAACTCTACATGAGGTGTACAATGAACATAGGATAGTCACAATGCATCAAATGGACACGCCTACAAGTTCTTCCTTAGTTCCACTTTTAGCAACAGGTTAACAGTTCGGGAATCTGAAATTTAGTAAGCAATATTTGGTGGCACACATGTAGCAATACAATAATATCATAGTAGCAGTATTGAATCATAACATTTCATAAATTATCTACGTTACGATGCAGTGAACAAGCGGTACTCGTCACCGCGAGGGACGGCGAATCGACTCGATATACACCTGCAGGGAAACCCAAAGAGCACGTCACGTACGCCTACCTGTGGAGCTGCACAGCACGCTCACTTGATGACGTACGGGACAACCTTTCACCCAACAGCCCAAACGTCGAACCGGTCGCACCGAAACGAGCAGGAGGTTCCCCACACGGCGCATCTCTCTATGCCCGTTGGCAGATTTGCACCTTGCTGCCCTCAACCTACACCTATAAATCGGTGTGCTATGCCTCGACGCCCGGAGGTTTAGGCTACATCGGTTTATCGGGGCCCATATATCCGATATGCCTTCGGTACGTTCAATACTTGTTCAGCAGGGCCACACACGGATCGGTCCTCAATCGACACGGGCAGGGCTGCGCACACAAGACTTCCTCTTGCTGCGCCCTAGCCCCTGCCTGGTCTCATTTTCATTACTAAAGTGATCTCACATCACTCAACCGAACCCGTGTGTCCCAAGCCTATCTCGCGAGTAGATTCCAACTACTCGACTTATACCAAAGTCCTATGAATCATTAAGCATAGTCTGTCTACTCGAGGTCTTAGACACTACCCTCACTCTTATGGACAATTTCTGGTCATGCAAGTGGGGTTTTCATCCATCCTACACCTAATGCACATTCATACATCACCCTAAATATGTGAACAAAGCAAAACTTGATAAAAGAGTTAATGCAAACCGGGGCTTGCCATGTTGCTGCTGTTCAGGGGTTAAGTCTTCATCCGGAAGGAGGAAGTCCAGCACTTCCGGAGCCTCTTCGCCTTCAGTGACTACACGTCAATGAAATACTACATGTCAATTTAAATGCAATGTATAAACTTGAATACTTAATTACTAATAATTCCATCTAGCCCTCCCTTATTGTTCTGAAATTTTTATGGTGGCTTGGTAAGGTCCTAACCAGAGTCTTGACCAAGTTTCATTTGAAACAAAGTTCATTTGAACCTTGTACAAATAAAAGCCCATTTGATCAATATTTGAGCCTCTAAGTAATTCCAAGGGTTTTCATGGCTCCAACTATTACTTTTTGGAAACTAGAATTTAAGATGGTTCTAATGGAATTGGTTTCATGTCATTTGAAGAATTCTACTGAAAGTTATGCCCTAATTAAGATTTGAGAAAATCTGAAAAATGTTTCTGTATATTTTTCTATTTTCTCAGGGCAGTTCACTTAATCACCCCATTAGGGTAACTAAATGAACTTGGATGAGTATGAAAATTTTACTGGGACTCAGGGATTTTCCAATGACTCTCTCAGCCAAATTTTAGAATTTTTCATAAAGTAATTCTCCGGATAAAATTCCCAACATTTTAAACTTTAAGGATTTAATTCTGGAAAACTATTCACTTTCATGAGCTGAATTTGGTATTGCTGGAAAGTACTCAGAATTCTGAGTTCAGCAAAATTTGGTTCATCGAATTTGGAGTTTTCTAGCCAAAGTTCTATTCATTTGAAGTTTGAACTAAAACTGGAAATTCCAAAAATGTTTAAATCCTGCGGGTGGGTCCATCGAACACGTGTCGACCGCTGGAGCCGAGCCACACGGGGCCACAGACTCCTTCCCGCGTGGCCACACTGGATCCTGGACCACAGAGAATCCCGCACATTTACCTCCAGCCGCTGACGAGTGGGGCTTCCCCCCTTCGTCTTCCTCCAGCCACCCGCGCGACCCCGCTGCCGAGCTCGCCGGAGCTCTCGCCGGGAAGGGGTTCTGGCCCTCGGAACTTGCTGATTCTCGCCGCCACTGCACATTCTTGCACGAGGAACACGTTGCCGGCCTTACCTCGGATCGAGATGGCCGGAAACCTAGGCGCGACGGCGACAGGAGCTATGGTAACTTCGGCGGCATTGCTAGGGCACTGTATTGCCCCAACCTTGCTCCAGTTAGCTCCTACAGCATCGCCATGACCTAGGGAGCAACGTCCCAGGCTCTGATCTCGCGAGAAACGTCGGCAACCAGGGGCTCACCGTGCGACCTAGGGCGATTTCAGGAAAAACTGGAAAAACTCGAAGAAATGAGGGTTTTCTCGATGGTTCTTCCTAGTTCTTGATCCCACGTGCCCGCACGGATGTCTACCACAGGGTTTCTAGGTCTGGGGAGGAGTGGTTCGGTGTGTGAGGCGAATTTGCCGATTTACCCGAACCGGGCTATATCGCACGCTCTCGGAAAGAACTGAAATTCCGGCCAGCACACCTCATGGCATGCGGCCGGCGTTGTTGGACAGGGAGCACACTTCCAGGCGAACCTCCTGGCCCGCTCACTTGACGGGGGATCAATCCTAGCGGCCGGGCGGGGAGTTTTCGGTCGCGGTGGCTCTACCCGGTGTGGAATGAAAACAAGGAGCTCGGGGGCAGTTTACCGTGGATGGGGCGCCAGGGCATCGTGTCTATCACGTCGAGGGCGCCTCGGCGAAGCTCGGGGTGAGCTCAGACTCGCCTGCTAGCTGCTGGGACGGGAGGACGCCGGAGCACCAAAAGTTTTCGGGTGTGCGGCTGTGTTTCTTCGTCGAGGGGTTCGGGAACAATCAAGACCGCGATGGGAGTCGGTTCCGGAGGGAAATATCGCCGGGCGACCGCTTCGTCGATGTGCGCTGTGGGCTGGCGCTCGGGAGGTGGCGTTCGGGGAAGCAGCTCGCTGGCGCACGGTGGGAGTTTGCTTTGGCGAGAAACAGAGCGCTGTCCGGTGTTGCACCTCCCTCCCACTGCCTTGTGGGCCCAACTTTCCCCCCTAATCTTTTCCTCCCCATTTCTTTTGTAAATATCCCAGCTACTAAACATTGAATGAGAGACTTAGCCCCCAAGTATTGGTTTGAATTCGAGTTCTAAAATTCAAAATTTGTTGGGTTAAATTTGCTTCATGTTTAAACTGAAATTCAAATTTAGTTTTGAATTATTGCAAATCTAGCTCCCGTCAAGATGAACTCTAATAGGGATGAAAATTGGTGGGCTAACTCACAAAAATGTGCTGAGTTTGAATATGAAGCTAACTTTTGAATTTGAGTGATGAAAGTTGCTGCAATGTGAATTTACATTCAAATTAACCTCTTTTTCAAATACCTCCAAAAGTGGCTCAAAAAGTGTTGGATTTACATGAAACTTGGCTTGAACCTTCCCAATACTTTTCAGGTCCTAGGGGTGAGCTCAACCTCTCATGTTCATGTGTAGAAATCCTACTTTGTGAAAGTGAAGGCTTTCCCCTCTAATCACTCTTTTGATGGAGGTTACTTGCTCTTCACAATTTTTCCTAAGATATTCACAATAAAAACTGTGGTGTGGTGAGGTGATGAAAAGTTTTTGCAAGTCCCTTTTCTTGGGCTTTTACAATGACTTGGCCTTCTTGCATAAGAACACATCCGAGACTCGTGCCCAATGCATCACAATATACATCAAATAGTTTGGTAATATCCGGCTGAGCTAACACGGGTGCTGTGGTGAGATGCTTCTTCAAGTTTGGAAAGACTCCTCACAATCATCACTCCACACATATTTAGCGCCTTTCTTCAACACCTCTGTTATTGGTTTAGAAATCTTAGAAAAGTTGGGAATAGAACTCCGGTAGTATCCTGGAAATACCAGAAAGCTACGAATTCATAAACGGGGGTGAGAGATTTCCACTTTAGCACATCATGAACCTTACTCGGATCGACTGCTATTCCTTTAGCTGATATGATGTGCCCAAGGAAAGGCACTTCCCTTAACCAAAACTCACATTTGCTGAATTTTGCATATAACTTATGGTCTCTTAGCCTTTGGAGTACGATATGGAGGTGTTCATCATATTCTTCTTTGGACATGGAATAAACAAGGATGTCGTCAATGAAGATTACGACGAACTTATCCAACTCTGGCATGAACACCGAGTTCATGAGATACATAAAGTGGGCCGGTGCATTAGTGAGAAAAGACATGACTAATACTCATAGAGGTCGTATCTAGTCGAGAACGCTGTTTTCGGAACATCTTCCAACCGTATCTTGATTTGGTGATACCCGGACCGAAGATCTATTTTTGAGAAGACCTTAGCACCTACTAGTTGATCAAAAAAATGTCTATGCGAGGGAGTGGATATTTGTTCTTGATTGTGACAGCATTCAACGGACAATAATCCACACATAGCCTCAATGATTCATCTTTTTTTCTTTACGAACAACGCGGGAAATTCCCAAGGTGAACAACTTGGACAGATGAATCCCTTGTCCATGAGTCCTTTGAGTTGTTCTTTTAATTCATCTAGTTCATTTTGCGCCATCTTGTAAGGTCTTCGAGAAATCTCGGTAGTTCCTGTTAACAACTCAATTTTGAATTCGACTTCCCGGTCAGGTGGCATACCCGGGAGGTCGTCCAGAAAGACATCTTGGTACTTGCTGACTACTGGAATCTCTTGAAGTCGAGTACCCTCAGTTTGGTGTGTGGCTGAAATTTTTGATGGTGGGTTTCCAAGGATCAAAGTGTTGCGACCGTGATTCAGAGAATTTAGTTCAATGGTACGCAAACCCACATCAAGTACAGCCTATGTTCTGCCATCCAGACCATCCCAAGAATAATATCTATTCCTTGCCCTTCTAGCATAATGATATTAGTAGGATAAACTTGTCCACCTAGGAGAAGAGGTGCTCTAGATATAATTTGTTTGGCTGAAAATAGTACCTCCGGGTGAATGGATAATATACGGGTATTTCATCAAAGTAGGGGAGAGCTGGTATTTTTGTGTGTATGATTTACTGATGAAGTTATGAGCACTAGAATAAAAAATAATGAGGGTGGGTTGGTCATGTAGGGTGAACATACCCGCTAGAACGGGTTCTCCTTCCGGTATCTCCTCAACTGCGATGTAGCTGACATGGCTGGTCTTTGGTGCTGCCTTCTTCTGTTGCCCACGTGGCTGGTTGGAAGCCTGAGACGGAGGGGTGTTGCTGCTTACTTGTTTTGCTTGATGGCAATCCCGTGCAAAGTGGCCCAGGTGGCCACAATTGAAGCATGGGTTATGGTTCAGACCTTCGGTAAACTGAGGACGATGATATCCTTGTGCACCTTGCTGGGGTGGATGTGCACGGGGTATCATCCGCTGCTGCTGTGAAGGTGGTCGAAAGCTTGACTTGAAGGGGCGAGCTTGTGGTGGTCGTGGTGCTGCTTGGAATATTTGGCCGGAGGGCGAACGGAGGATCATCCGGTATTTGATTGGAGGGCCACTTGAGCTTCCCTGAGGGGCGCTTTGCTTTTTCTTTTCCGCCTGGTGGCTGCGATAAGAGTCCTCTTGAGTGATAGCAGCATTACCAAGGTCATTAAAACTGCCATTGTGCTAGGTGGTAGAACACCTTGGAGTATGCGTGAGCAGTCCTCCCCCCTTGCTTCAGGTCTAGAAACTCTTGAATCTTTCTCTTCATGATTCCTGAAGGAATGTGATGAGCACGGAAAACCTCACAGAATTCCACCCATGTCACTTGCTGTCTGACGAGGAGGCTAGCGAGGTAGTTTGCCCATCAGGCTCCGGCTCAGCCATGGAGTTGTTGGGCATAAAACAATGTCTTCTGGTACTCGGTGCATTGGAGCAACCCAAACTTTGACTCGATGGTGTTGAGCCAGTTGTCCGCCTCCAAAGGCTCATCCGCTTCGGTGAAAACTGGCGGGTGCGTCGCTAAGAACTTCGAATAGGAGCTCTGAGGCGGGTGACGTGGAGTTACCTCTAGACGTTCACCTTGACGGGATGTGTTCTGCATTAATGCTCGGAGTAGCTCGGTGTTTTCCCAGTGAGAACCCATCATGGCGGCAATAGCTTCTGCCAAGGTGGGAGGAGGTGGCGGTGGAGGCTGTTGCGGTGGTACTTGCTGTTGCGACGGTGTAGAGTCATCTCCGCCATGACTAGAGCCTCCGATCTTGTGCATAGAGTGAGTGCAAACCATGCTGCAAGAGTGAAGAACACAGTTAATATCCAAAGGCTGGATTCATACTTTTCTCAAAATAACATTAACTGTAGTAGTTCATCACAGATTTTCGCAACATCTCACATATATTAGCACTGCAGAAATCTGTACAAGATTAGTACTGGCAATGACCAAGTTTACAATGTTACGCCCCCAAAATGATGTACCCCTTCTACAGGAGTTCATCCACACCTACACTCGGTCAACAAAATATATAGCATGCTCAAGTCCATAGTAACACCACACATAAGTCACTATGGCAGATAATATAATACATACACATGTAGACATCTACGCTAGCTAGTAGATCACGAGACTAGTCTACTCGTCCCCGGGTACTGGCACCGGTGCGGGCGCTGGCACTGGTGTGGGCTGCTGCTCTTGCTCGAGCTTAGCCTCAAACACCTCCTCCGGAGGATCCGTCTCAAACCCAGTCTCGACCTCCATCCCTGGTCGGTCTCAATCTCCATCTCTGACTCCAGTGTCCAAACCTGATGTCAACACCAGTCCTGGCTCGTCAACTGGTGACTATACCTGTCTCTGGCTCAAAATCTGGCCCTATGGGTGCTCCTTGGTCAAGCTGCATCCTCTCAGCGTCGTCGGGGTCACCCAACTGCAGAGGATTGCCTTAAGATCAGCCAACTTGTCCTGAGCCTCAAGCATCTCCTGCTCAAATAACTCTGCAGCCTCCCATATCTCATCTCACTCTGTGATAATCTCCTCAACCCTCTGGTCTCTCTCCTGTATTATCTGGTCCCTCTGCTGTAAGATCTGGTCTCGCTCCTGCACCAGGCGCTCTAGCTCGGCAATCCGGACGTGTATTTTGTCAAAGTCCCGACCAGCCTCCCAGGATCCGAGTTCGTCAGTTTTCCCGACTTTCCCGATTTAAACCCAGATGACCATCTGCACGTGCAAAACCCAGATTCAACCCAGATTCCCATCCGAGCAGGCAAAACCATCAAGTTACACCATCCCAACCTGTATTCCGTTAAGGTCCCGTCAAGCCGCCCTAGACCCGAGTTCGTGAGTTTTCCCGACTTTCCAGACTTTCTCGATTTCAACCCAGATGGCCATCCACACATGCAAAACCATCAAGTTGCATCATCCAGACTTGTATTCCGTCAAGATCCCGACCGGCCTCCCAAGACCCGAGTTTGTGAGTTTCCAGACTTTCCCGATTTCAACACAGATGGCCATCCGCGCAAGCAAAACCATCAAGTTGCACCGTGAGGATGTTTATTCCATCAGGGTCCCGTACGGCCGCCCGGGACCCGAGTTCATGAGTTTTCCGACTTTCCCGATTTCAAATGAGATGGCCATCTGTGAATGCAAAACCATCAAGTTGCACCGTCTGGACGTGTATTCTGTCAAGGTCCCGTCCGCCCGCCCGGGACCTGAGTTCGTGAGTTTTCCTGACTTTCCCGACCTTCCCGATTTAGAACCAGATGGCCATCCCCATATGCAAAATAATCAAGTTGCACCATCCGGATGTGTACTCCGTCCAGGTCCCGTCCGACCTCCCGGGACCCGAGTTTGTGAGTTTTGCCGACTTTCCCGATTTAGGCCCAGATGGTCATCCGAGCATGCAAAACCATTAAGTTGAACCATCCGCACGTGTATTCCGTCAAGGTCCCGTCTGGGCTCCCGGAACCCGAGTTTGTGAGTTTTCTCGACTTTCCCGATTTGGACCCAGACGTCTATCCGCACATGCAAAACCATCAAGTTGCAACATCCAAACGTGTATTCCGTCAAGGTCCCGGCCCGCCGCCCTGGACCCGAGTTCGTGAGTTTTCCCGACTTTCCCGATTTCAACCCAGATGGTCATCCGCACATGCAAAACCATTAAGTTGCACCATCCAAACATTTATTCCGTCACGATCCCGTCTAGCCACCCGGGACCTGAGTTCGTGAGTTTTCCAGACTTTTCCGATTGCGACCCAGATGGCCATCCACGCATGCAAACCATCAAGTTGCACCATCCGAATGTGTATTCAGTCAAGGTCTTGACCAGCCTCTCAGGATCTGAGTTCGTAAGTTTTCCCGACTTTCTCGATTTTGACCCAGATGGTCATCCGCGCAAGAAAAACAATCAAGTTGCACCATCCAGACGTGTATTCCGTCAAGGTCCCGTCCAGCCTCCCGGGACCCGAGTTCATGAGTTTTCTGACTTTCCCGATTTTGACCCAGATGGACATCCGCGCAGGCAAAACCATCAAGAGGCACTATCCGAACGTGTATTATGTCAAGGCCCCATACTGTCGCATGGGACCCGAGTTTGTGAGTTTTCCTGACTTTCCGGATTGCGACCCAGATGTGCATCCACGCATGCAAAACCATCAAGTTGCACCATCCGGACATGTATTCTGTCAAGGTCCCGTCTGGCCTCTCAGGATCCGAGTTCGTGAGATTTCCCGATTTCGAACCAGATCGCCATCCACATGTGCAAAACCATCAAGTTGCACCATCCGGACGTGTATTCGGTCAAGGTCTCGTCCGGCGTCCCGGGACTCAAGTTCGTTAGTTTTCCCGACTTTCTCGATTTTGACCCAGATTGCCATCTGCGCAGGCAAAACCATCAAGTTGCACCATCCGAACCTGTATTCTGTCAAGGTCCCGTCCAGCCGCCCTAGACCTGAGTTCGTGAGTTTTCCCGACTTTTCCGACATTCCTGATTTTGACCCAGATGGCCATCCACGCATGCGAAACCATCAAGTTGCACCATCCGGACATGTATTTCGTCAAGGTCCCGACCGGCCTCCCGAGACCCGAGTTCGTGAGTTTTCCTGACTTTTCCGATTTTGACCCAGATGACCATCCGCGGAGGCAAAACCATCAAGTTGCACTGGGCAGATGTCTATTCCATCAGGGTCCCGTCCAGCCGCCCGGGACCCGGGTTCGTGAGTTTTTCCAACTTTCCAGATTTCAAATGAGATGGCCATATGTGAATGCAAAACCATCAAGTTGCACCGTCTGGAGGTGTATTCCATCAAGGTCCCGCTCTCGCCGGCCCTGGTCCCGAGTTCGTGAGTTTTCCCGACTTTTCCGACCTTCCCGGTTTCAAACCAGATGGCCATCCGCGCATGCAAAACCATCAAGTTGCACCATCCGGATGTGTATTCCATCAAGGTCCTGTCTGGCCTCCCGTGACTCGAGCTCGTGAGTTTTCCCGACTTTCCCGATTTCGTCCCAGATGGCCATCCGCACATGTGAAACCATCAAGTTGCACCATCCGGACGTGTATTCCGTCAAGGTCCCGTCCGGCCTACCGGGACCGGAGTTTGTGAGTTTTCCCGCCTTTTCCGATTTGGACCCAGATGGCCATCCACACATGCAAAACAATCAAGTTGCACCATCCAAACGTGTATTCCGTCAAGGTCCCGTCCGGCCGCCCTGGACCCGAGTTCGTGAGTTTTCTCGACTTTCCCGATTTCAACCCAGATGGCCATTCACGCATGAAAACCAGCAAGTTGCACCATCCGAACATGTATGTCGAAGTGTTTTCCTGCGACACTTCCCCCGGTCTGCCTAAGCAGACCGCGGAGGTTCTTTTTTCAGTGGGGCTAGTGGATCTCGAAGGTCAGAGCATAATGGCGAGGGGGACACGAAGATTTACGTGTTTCGGGCCGCTAGAATGTAATACCCTACTCAACAGGTGTGTTTGCTGTATTGTTCACGCGTATGAGTGTGTGAATTGGCTGGGTCGCGAACCCTTTGCCCGAAGGCTGCCCCGGTCCTTTATAGCTCAAGGCCGGGGAGGTTACAAGGTGGCCCGGGGCCTGACAGGTGGCCCCACGGCAATCTGGTTTCTATACATAAGCTATAGGTATTTACAGCTATATGCTTTGTCTCTTTGGTGGAGTTAAGGCGTGCCGCCTGCCACGCCTAGCGTCTCTGACCGGGCGGCTGGTGATGATGAAGTCTCTGTCTTGTCGCCGCGTCTCCTCATCATGCTTAGCTGCTCTGTGCCGTTGGATGGCACTGTTGTGCCATCACGCCTCGCCGCCTTGTCTGCTCACCGTAATGGTAAGCAGATGGGGAACAGAGGCGTGCACCGTGCGTCATGCTTCTGAGGAAGGAGCGGGCATTGAATGCTCGGTAGCTGTCCTGCGGATAACGGGTGGTCTGGAGTTGTTGGGCACGTGGTAGCACCGGAGCCCTCCCATGCTGGAGATCGGGCCCGGGGCTGCAGGACATGTGGCACGTCCGGGGCCTTCCTTGTTTGGAAGGTACACCCGGAGTCATTTCCTACGTGGCAGCACCGGAGCCCTCCAATGTTGGTGGTCAGACCCGGAGCTGCAGGACACGTGGCACCTCCGGAGCTCTCTCTGGTGGTGGGTGCGGCTTGGAGGCTCCGGGTACGTGGCAGCGCTGGAGACCTTCTTGACGGAAGATGGGGTCTGGCACCACCAGACACGTGGCAGTTCCTGAGCCACCCTCGGCCGGTCTTAAGGCTCAGGGCTTGAAGACACGCGGCAATATCAGGTCTGCCCATTGGGCCCAGGGCACGTGGCTTACGCTAGGGCCCGCCTAAGCCGGGAAGGCGGGGCCCAGGCACTTTCTATCCACTACGTGGGGGTACTCGGTTTGCAGGGTACCAACAGTGGTCTTGCAATATTTGGAAATCAACGTGGTGGCGAGATTCCCGCGTAGTGGGCGAGCCGCCATACCTGGGAGACGAAGAGGTTGTTCATCCTTGGTGTAGTGGGCACACTCAGTCAAAGCGGCAGTGCCTCGTTGTGTCCACTCTGACTTGATCGGTCACGGTGTGGCAGCCGAGGGGCTGCTTCGTGGCAATTACTGCGACCGCCCGTGAACCGATGGGGTACTACGCTGCTTCCCTTGGGAACTGCCGTACATTCCCGAGTTTTACTCGCCTGTCCCGTCAATGCTTGTCCGGTGGGCCTGGGCGCTACCCGTCACTGGCGAGCGCTAGAGTGACGCGCTCGAGAGGTCGCCCCGGGTCATTCACTGCGGCAACCGATGGGTCGGTCACACCACTCTCCTCAGGAACCGTCGAACGTTCCTGAGGGGTTATCCTCTCGGGCCGCAGTGGCTGGCGGGTGGACCTGGGTCCAGCCCATCACTGGGGGAGGCGAATGGCCCACGGCATGCAGCGGTGGCAACTACACCGCCGCACCTATTGCGTTGCCTGAGGCCGTAGATGGGTATAAAAGGAGACCATGCGGTGTAGGTCGGCACCCTTTATCACCATGTGGTCTTTGTTCTCCTCTTGCGCGTTGGAAGTCGCCGCTTCAAGATGCTCTCGCCCACCAGATATTGTCTCACTGGTAGCCGCCTTCGTCCACTTCTACGAGATGTTCGTATGTGTGCGGCCTCCAGTGAGGGTCTTTGATGTACTCCTCTCTTTGACGGCCTTGGATAGAGGCACAAGCCATTCTGATGGCATGCCGGCGGTAGGGGAGGCCATCAGGGATAGGGTCCTCGACTCACCGTGAACCCCCTACACCAGCGTCGAGAGGGGCTGTGTGCCGGTACCGGAGGGAAGTTGGGTCCAGAGGGATCAAGCCTTCCTCTAGGTACTGTGGTAGACAGCAAAATCTGCCATAGACGGCAATTTTGCCTACTCGACAATGGATGTTACTGTTGAGTCGGTCCAGCATGCATTGCTGCTGACCTGGTGGCGTTTGGCCCACGCGACACTGGTTGTCACAGTTGCCGCGGTCCAGCGTGCATTACTGTTGCCTTGGTCCAGCATGCATTGCTGCCAGCGTCGGTCTAATAGCAGGTGACCATCTCACTGTACAGAGATTGGCTCGGGGGACAACCAATCAGTCCACGGAGCAGAAGACTACTCGACTTGTAGCTGTTGAGTTCCTTAGCTGTTTTGTCCTTTTGTATGTCGGGACCCCATATCAATGAAAATTTCTCTGTTCTAAGTCTTTCATTTTCTTGTCTTGTATTTCTGTGTTGATGAATGAAAAAGTGGTTCTGTTGATCTTACTTCTATCAATCACTCATTGCTGGGTCTGGTTAGACAGAACCATTTTTAGCTTCCGTGAGGCCCCCTGACCCTTGATGCCACAAAGATCGGAGGGTCCCTTAACTCGCCAAAGCAGCTGTCATTTCCTTGTTGCTTTCCGCAGATGTGTACCCGCTTCCTTTTACGAGTTGCCGGGGTTTGAGTGACTTGCTTAGTTTGACCAGTCGCGATGACCCCCCTGGCAAACGGGTGCCAGTGTAAGACACAAGCCTCGGGGCTTTCGGGAGGCGCTAGCTTTTCTGGGGTCTGAGAGTGGCCCCTTGGGAGAGTTAGGGTCACGGTCCCATGGACCGGAGCCCTGTGGCTTGCACAGACACCAAAAGGATAATTCGTGCCGTGTTGTCGCATTTTCTCTACTCGATGCCTCATTATGGCTTTTGGCCCTCTGCTAAGCTACAGGAGCCTGGCCAATTAAGTGTAATAACATTCGGACCCCGGTTACCATCCTTCCTAGGGTGGTGTGCTGTCTGGGCTCCCCGCACTCTGGGTGCTGTGGGAACAGAGGCAGGGCACACATGCTTAGGATGCAGTACCAGTCTAAGCAGGCAACAGACCCTAGACCTCCTGCTGACCAGACACTCCGAAGAGGGGAAGCGCCCTTCCGGCGTTACCGGGCCCAAGCAGGAAGGTAGCCAGAGGGTCCGAAGGTAATACAGGTGCCTGAGGCGTTTCCGCCTTGTAGCGGGACTTTGGCCAAGGGCGAGACAGATAAATACAACTATGTACATGCCGAGGGGTACCAAAAATATACGCAAGCTTGAAAGGAAAGCTATACTGGTAGGAGAGCACAAAGTTCCAGAACGATTTAGCTGACGTAGGCAGTACCTTGCTAATGTCCCAAGCTTGTTCCTCTGGGCCCTCAGCGGCGTAAGGACTCTGTGCGCTCTGGCGGTGTGGCTACCATTCTTTCTAGACCCCTGGTAACGCAGAGAGCCGGGGAGAGTCCAACCCTTCTCTTCAGCTTGTTGTAGCCAGCGCTCTGAGTCTTCTGCTCGTTGCTGGAGCAGTCCGATGTGTTAGTATCTGAAGTATTACTCTCATGGAGAGGATGACACTAAGAGTTGAGAAATTTTTCTTGTTTCATTTCACACACAATGCCATGCCCAACCTAGGGGTTGGGGTTACATATTTATAGCTGAGGCAACCAAGCATATACCTAGATGCTAGTCTAAGATGTTGTCCTACCAAAGGACTAATATGCTGTCCTAACAAGGACTGAGATGTTGTCCTCTTGGTCTAAGATGATGTCCTACCAAAGGACTAATATGCTGTCCTAACAAGGACTGATATGCTATCCTCTTGGTCTAAGATGTTGTCCTAACAAGGACTAAGATGCTGTCCTACCAAAGGACTAATATGCTGTCCTAACAAGGACTGAGATGTTGTCCGAACTAGGGGCCACACAGACCAAGAGTACAAGAGTTATTCCTTCATTCTCTCCCTAAGTCTTGTGCGTTGTCTTGTGGGAGAGTTGGACCATCCCGATCCCGGAGCAAAGCTCAAGGAATGTGATCCTCCCAAGGGGCTTGGTGAGCAGGTCTGCAAGCTGGTCCTTGATGTTGATGTAGCACGCCTTGATGATCCCTTCCTCCAAGCAGCCTCGGATAAAGTGGTACCTCATGGATGTGCTTGCTCCATTCATGAAAGACGGGGTTCTTTGCTAGATAGCCAGAGCGGACTTGTTGTCCACTCTGAGTTCCACCGCTCCGGTGTCTTTGCCGAGGAGATCACCAAGCAGTCGAACTAGCCAGAGCGCCTGAGTCGAAGCGGTAGAGGCCGCTATGTACTCAGCCTCTCAGCTGGACAGGGCCACCACCTGCTGCATGACCGACTGCCAGCTAACGAGGCACTTGCCGAGGAAGAAGAGAATCCCGCTCGTGCTCTTGCTAGTGTCGATGTCGCTGGTGTTGTTGCTGTCGCTGTACCCGACAAGGTACGCCGCCCCAGGGCACCTCGGTTAGTACAGGCCGTGGTCGAGAGTCCCTGCAATATAGCGGATGATCCTCTTCACAGCCTGCTAGTGCTCCGTCATCGGTCGCTGCATGAACCGACTGACGTAGCCGTCAGAGAATGTCAAGTCTGGCCGTGTGTGGGCAAGGTAGCAAAGGCTCCCCACAAGACGCTGATACTGCGTGGCGTCCACCTCCACCATCGTGCTGTTGCGGCTCAGCTTCAGTCTCTCCTCCATGGGAGTGAGAGCTAGGTTGCAGTCTGTGAGCCCAGCCAGCTCAACAATGTGCTTGGCGTAGGCAGTCTGTCGAAGCATGATCCTGGAGTCGGCCTGGTGCACCTCGATCCCCAGGTAGAAGGAGAGAGATCCCAGGTCACTCATTTGGAAGGTGGCTTTCATCGCTTCCTTGAACACTGCCACCTCCACATCCTTGGTGCCGGTTATCACCAAGTCATCGATGTAGACACCCACCAGTAGGGCATTTCCTCCATTGCCCCGCCGGTAGATGGCCGCCTCGTGCGGGCTTTGCTCGAAGCCCATCCCCTTGAGCATGGAGTCCAACTTGGCATTCCACGCCCTTGGTGCCTGCCACAGGCCATAGAGGGCCTTGCGCAGACGCAACACCTTGCCGTCCTTGCCAGGAATCGTAAATCCCGGCGGCTGGTGATGAACCCAACGGGTACGGGGGACGCCCTATCTTTCGATGAGAGATGTTGGTAATGAACGAATTTGGTGGAGGCCGACGTTGGCTGCCCGACTACCACAACCAGAATGGTGTGGCGCCTTGAGCGACAGTTACACTGTCTCCTGGTAACTACGATTTGGGTGGAGGTCGACGTTGTGCTACCCGACTACAACAACCACAAGGATGCTGCGCCTTAGCGATAGTTACACCGGCTCCTGTTGTTGCTGTACTTGCCGTGCCAAGAACAGCCTTGAACCTGCAAGCAATCGAAGAACAAGCAAGAACAAAATAACAAGCAAACACTCACGGGTGTGAAAAAGTTGGGGTTCTGATTCAAGTAGTCGGAAGGTCTCGTCGACACTTGCGTTACAAGGAAGTAGCAATGGCTAAACTTACAGAAAACAAAACCCGCCCTGTCAAGGAGCTGTTGGACTACTTAAATAGGGGAGGGAAGAGGGAAATTCGTCCAGCAACAAAGGTAGGACGTGATCTTCCTTATTCCCTTCCTTTTTCTGTGATAGACTACCATTTAATAGGGAAAGAAAGAGGGAAACCCATCCAACAGCAAGGCAGGATATGATTTCCTCTATTTCTTTCCTTATTATAGCACATCTATCTTTAAATGGGGGAAGAAAGAGGGAATTTCGTCCAGCAGCAAAGTTGGACGAGATTTCCCTTATTCCTTTCCTTATTTGTCTAAATCTCTCTTTATTACATGGCCCCAGCCTCAATATTTCCCCTCGGGTGGAGCAGCCTTTATTGCATTAATCCCTCCATCCCTCCTAGGTGGATCAATTCCCAAGCACCTAATAATAACAAGGTCATCACAAGGCTTTAATACGTCCCCATTTGAAGGATAATTACTTTGAACAGCCAGGAATGAATTCACCTGATAATTAAGTTGATGTGCACGAGCGCGTGTCATTGGACCTTGATTAGCTGAGAGTGGTGAATGGGCTGGTGTTGTGGTTGTATCAACGGTAGCGATGTCCGCATCATCCTCCCCTTCTTGCAATTGAGTCGTCCTCGACTCAAATGTGTCTTCCTCGCCCATATATGGTTTCAAATCTGCAATATTAAAAGAGGAAGTAACCCCAAAATGTTCAGTCAACTCAATTTCATATGCATTATCATTAATTTTTCGAAGCACTTTGAAGGGTCCAGCAGCTCTAGGTAGTAATTTAGATTTTCTCAAATCAGGAAATCTACCCTTTTTCAAATGCACCCAAACCAAATCACCAGTTTCAAAAGTAACATGCTTCCTACCCTTGCTACCGGCTTGTTGATACTTAGCGTTCATGCTCTCAATGTTTGCTTTAGTTTGCTCATGCATTTTAAGAATTAATTCAGCACGGCGAGGAGCATCAAAATTCAATTTCTCTGAAGGTGGCAGAGCCAAAAGATCAATAGGAGCACGAGGAATAAAACCATATACAATCTGAAAAGGGCACAATTTAGTAGTAGAATGCAGCGAACGATTGTAAGCAAATTCAATATGAGGCAAACATTCTTCCCATAATTTGATGTTATATTTCAGAACAGCCCTTAGCATGGTAGATAAACTACGGTTCACTACTTCGATCTGTCCATCAGTTTGAGGGTGACAAGTGGTAGAAAAGAGTAATTTTATCCCCAACTTAGCCCATAAGGTTTTCCAAAAATGACTAAGAAATTTGGCATCTCTATCTGAAACAATAGTGTTTGGAACCCCATGCAAACGAACAACTTCTCGAAAGAACAAATCATCAATATGGGTAGCATCATCAATTTTGTGGCATGGTATGAAATGTGCCATTTTAGAAAATCTGTCGACAACAACAAAAATATTATCCCTCCCCTTTTTTGTTCTAGGCAATCTTAAAAAAAAATCCATAGAAACATCCTCCCATGGAGCGCTAGGAACAGGAAGAGGCATGTATAAACCATGTGAATTAAGACGGGGCTTAGCTTTTTGACAGGTGGTGTAACGAGCAACAAACCGCTCCACATCTCTTCTCATATTTGGCCAAAAGAAATGGCTTGCTAAGATGTCTTCCGTCTTCTTGACACCAAAGTGTCCCATCAATCCTCCACCATGTGCTTCCTGTAATAGTAAGATATGCACAGAACAAGCTGGAATGCACAATTTGTTAGTTCGAAACACAAAACCATTAGTGAGAACAAACTTGTTCCATGTTTTTCCTTCTTTACATTGCAGCAGCACATCTTTGAAATCAGCATCAAAAGCATATTGTTCTTTAATTGTTTCCAAGCCAAAAATCTTAAAATCAAGTTGGGACAACATATTGTAACGGCGAGATAAGGCATCCACAATGACATTATCTTTTCCTTTCTTGTGTTTGATGACATAAGGAAAGGACTCAATAAATTCTACCCAGTTGGCATGCCTACGGTTCAGATTAGTTTGGTTCTTAATGTGCTTCAAAGATTCATGATCAGAATGTATAACAAATTCTTTCGGCCATAAATAATGTTGCCATGTTTCCAAAGTTCGTACTAGTGCATATAATTCTTTATCATAAGTGGAATAGTTCATACTAGTCCCATTTAGTTTCTCGCTAAAATAAGCAATAGGTTTCCCCTCTTGCAACAAGACACCTCCCAATCTAATACCACTAGCATCACATTCCAATTCAAAAGTCTTACTGAAATCTGGTAATTGGAGAAGGGGTGTATGAGTTAACCTATTCTTTAAAGTTGCAAATGCAGCCTCTTGCGCCTTGCCCCATGTGAATGGAGCACCCTTCTTTGTAAGCTCATGCAGTGGGCCTGCTATGGTGCTGAAGTCTTTCACAAAACGACGATAGAATCCAGCAAGTCCGAGAAAGCTTCGTACTTGTGTGACCGTGGTAGGAGTCGGCCAGTTGTGTATCGCCTCCACCTTGCCTTGATCAACTTCAATTCCCTGTGGTGTCACAACATAGCCAAGAAAAGAGACTCGATCCGTGCAAAAGGTGCACTTGTCAATGTTACCAGATAAGCGTGCATCACGTAAAGCATTGAAAACAGCACGGAGATGATCAAGATGAACTTCGAGAGATGCGCTATAGATCAAGATGTCATCGAAATATACTACCACAAATCTTCCAATAAAAGCACGTAAAACCTCATTCATTAATCTCATGAAAGTGTTAGGTGCATTCATGAGACCAAAAGTCATGACTAACCACTCATACAAACCAAACTTTGTTTTAAACGCTGTTTTCCATTCATCACCTAGCTTCATGTGAATTTGATGGTATCCACTACGCAAATCAATTTTAGAGAAAATCATCGAGCCACTAAGTTCATCAAGCATATCATCTAACCTAGAAATAGGATGACGATATCTAATGGTAATGTTATTAATTGCTCGACAATCTACACACATGCGCCATGATTCATCTTTCTTTGGGACCAAAAGGACAGGAACGGAGCAAGGACTAAGGGACTCACGCACATAACCTTTGTCGAGTAATTCCTATACTTGCCGCTGAATCTCCTTAGTCTCCTCCGGATTGATCATGTATGGTGCTCGGTTGGGCAAAGAAGCCCCAGGGATGAGATCAATCTGATGCTCAATCTCTCTCAATGGTGGCAGCCCGGCTGGTACCTCTTGTGGAAACACATCAGCGTATTCCTGCAAAAGCTTAGTGATAGAAGGAGGCAAAGCACATGGTGTGTCGTGAAGTGAAAACAAAGCTTCTTTGCAAACAAACCCATAGCAGATTGCAGTATCACTTTTTAATTCAAACAAATCAGATTTGGAAGCAAAAAAAACAAGCACTCTTTAATTTTATTTCATTCTTCTTCATATGAGCAGATTTGGAATTGTCAGTCTTAGGCTGTACCGATTTCTTCACGACATCTGAATTTTCATTTTCAGCAGATTTCTTATTTTTCTCTTTGCAAGCTCTAGCAATGTCATCCTTCAAAATAGCATTAGGGGACATCGGGTGCAAAACAAGTTTCTTCTCATGATGCATGAAAGAGTATTGATTTGATTTACCAAGATGTAATGTATCTTTATCAAATTGCCAAGGTCGACCAAATAGCATAGAACAAGCTTGCATAGGTACCACATCACGATCAATGTAATCATGATAGGAACCAATTGCAAATTCGACACGAACCAGACGTGTTACCTTAAGTTTACCACTGTCATTGAACCATTGGATGTAGTAGGGATGTGGATGTGGAAGTGTTGTCATCCCAAGCTTTTCTACCATGGTAGCACTTGCTAAATTGTTGCAGCTTCCTCCATCAATAATAATGCGACACGATCGTTCCAAAACTACACACTTAGTTTAGAATAGATTGTGTCGCTGGTTCTGTTCAGCTTTGATCATTTGGGCACTCAAGACACGCCTCACAACAAGACTCTCATAGTGGGCAGCATGATCAGCCCCAATGTGCTCTTCATCATCATTCTTCTTTCCTGCTTCTTGTGCAGCAAGCATGGCATATGTTTCATTATCTAAATCACTAGCGGATGAGTACTCACCATTTTCTCGTACAACCAGCACACGCTTGCTTGGGCAGTCCCTTCGTAGGTGCCCAAAACCCTTGCACTGGAGGCATTGAATGTCTTTTATTCTCCCGGTAGAAGCAATGGAAGAAGAAGTGTTGGCTGCAACTTGGGTGGATCCTTTTGTTGTCTCGATTGCACGCGAAGATGCTGATTTTGATGTAGTCCTGGGCAACCCATTGGAAGCATCATCTGGAGAATCATGCTTAGTAACAGCAGCACTTGAGCGGAACTGCCATGAGGTAGTTCGACCTGCAGAAATGTTAGTTCTTGTACGTCGTCCCTGCACTTCTCTTTCAGCCTTACAAGCAAGATGGAATAATCGAGTGAGGTTAGTGTATTCCTTATAAGCCAATATGTCCTGAATTTCTCTTGTTAAACCACCCATAAACCTAGCCATTGCAGCCTCTTCATTTTCAACTAGGCCACAACGCATCATGCCTATTTGAAGTTCTTGATAGTATTCCTCAATAGATTTTTTGCCTTGCCTAAGTTGTTGTAATTTATGCAACAGGTCACGAGCATGATAGGAAGGAACAAAACGATGACGCATGATTCGTTTCAAAGCATTCCAAGTTTGTGGTACAGTAGCTGGATTTTTAGTTTGATATTCATGCCACCAAACAGAAGCAAAATCAGTGAATTCACTAGTGGCAGCTCTAACCTTTTTATCATCAGGGAAATCATGGCATGCAAATTTTTGATCTACTGACAATTCCCAAGACAGATATACATCCGGATCATATTTACCATCAAAAGGTGGTATGGAGAATTTAATGCTGCGTATGGAATCGTCATTGTCACGTACCTCGCGTCGTTGAGCTCGACCACCCATACCACGATGGTTGCGACGTGGCTGCCGTCGATACCTGAAAGGTCCATCATCAAGCTCGGTATCCGCCGAATACTCCGCCTCGTCATATCTTGCAGCACTGCCAACGGAGTCGTGGCTGTCATCAACACGTCTTTGCCTCTCTTCGCGTCCAACCTGTTCCATCCTCTCCAATAGCTCAATGATTGCTGCAAGAGAAGTGTTAATAGCCCCAGCAGTGCTTTCTAATGTGGTCAGTTTGGTGTTGGTGCAAATCTGCGTCGACTCTAATTGACCAATGCATTCATTGGTGACTTGAATATCCTCATTGAGAGCATCTGTGTGTAGCTTTACTTGGCGTTCGAAATGCTGAATGATGCCCCTCGTACGTGGTGAATGTGGAGATGTCTTATTCGCATCAGCTGACATGGTTAGTAAAAAAAGGAAATACAACAGCAAGCAGATTAATCCTAACAGTTGCTAAGAGGTGGTAAGACAGTACAATTCCTCACTAGTAAGAAATCAAGGTCTTACAAGTTCTTACCATGCGATGCAGGAGGCGCCGGCAACCAGCAAGAACAACAACAAACGGTGGCTGCCAGCACAACCTTATGGTGTCGTAGACAATTTTGTGGAGCTGTAGGTGGCTGCTAGACACAATTTGTGCAAAGGAACAGCTAGTACCACATTAGTCACAACAAGTTGAATAAACGTTCCACGATGGTATTGTGCTGGTCCTAGCTCAAACCTTACTAGAGACGTGAGCCGTAACTCCACGTGACGTTGGATTACTATGGTAGGGAAGTTCGAACAGCCCGATCCGTTGTGTTTCAACAGCGTTGAAAACAGCAAGTTGAACTTTGAAACATGAAACAAATGTTACACAAATTGTCTTTCTTTTTTTGTACTTAGAAACTTTTTTTGTGATTGTAATCAGTGCGGCTTTTCTTTTTGCACGTGCCTTTTTCTTGCTGATCCGTGCAACTTTTCTTTTGCACTTGCCTTTTTTCTCAACTTTGGGTAGATAATGGAAGTGGACTGAGAACAAAGTGGCACGAACTCAAAACTCTAGCGGCGAAAAACTTAGGACCAGCAACTTGACACAAAAAGGCAACCGTGAATTCAACAAGTCGAGAGCTAAGTAGCCAAGCAAAAGGCTTAAAGTGTTTTTAGGATTTTTTTAGAGCGAACTTTTGTAGGCAAAAGTGGGTAAATGAAGAACAAGGAGAAGGAAATCTCTCACCGAGCAACCTGAAATCTGATACCACTTGATGAACCCAACGGGTACGGGGGACGCCCTATCTTTCGATGAGAGATGTTGGTAATGAACGAATTTGGTGGAGGCCGACGTTGGCTGCCCGACTACCACAACCAGAATGGTGTGGCGCCTTGAGCGACAGTTACACCGTCTCCTGGTAACTACGATTTGGGTGGAGGTCGACGTTGTGCTACCCGACTACAACAACCACAAGGATGCTGCGCCTTAGCGATAGTTACACCGGCTCCTGTTGTTGCTGTACTTGCCGTGCCAAGAACAGCCTTGAACCTGCAAGCAATCGAAGAACAAGCAAGAACAAGATAACAAGCAAACACTCACGGGTGTGAAAAAGTTGGGGTTCTGATTCAAGTAATCGGAAGGTCTCGTCGACACTTGCGTTACAAAGAAGTAGCAATGGCTAAACTTACAGAAAACAAAACCCACCCTGTCAAGGAGCTCTTGGACTACTTAAATAGGGGAGGGAAGAGGGAAATTCGTCCAGCAACAAAGGTAGGACGTGATCTCCCTTATTCCCTTCCATTTTCTGTGATAGACTACCATTTAATAGAGATGATTTCCTCTATTTCTTTCCTTATTATAGCACATCTATCTTTAAATGGGGGAAGAAAGAGGGAATTTCGTCCAGCAGCAAAGTTGGATGAGATTTCCCTTATTCCTTTCCTTATTTGTCTAAATCTCTCTTTATTATATGGCTCCAGCCTCAAGATTTCCCCTCGGGTGGAGCAGCCTTTATTGCATTAATCCCTCTGTCGAAGTGTTCGGTCGACACTTCCCCCGGGCCTGCACTGGGCAGCCCGCGGAGGTTCTTTTTTCGGAGGGGCTGGTTCCTAGCGGAGAGCTTGCGCAGATGGACGAGTTAGTGAGAGCTTGACACGGAGAGTTTTACGTGGTTCAGGCCGCCGGAGCGTAAAACCCTACGTCCATGGCGAGCTATGGAGCTCGCTGTATTGCTTGCTGCTCAGGGCCGGGGGCCTGAGCTTGGGGGTGAGTTACAGCTTGAGAGTGTATGGCCAGCGTATGAGTTGCAAAATGCGAACCCCTGCTATCGACGCCTACCCGAGCCTTTTATAGTCCAAGACTCGAGCGGCTTACAAGGGGAGCCGGGACCCGACAGGTGGTCCCGGGAAGATTGTCCTATTGTCTACCGTATCTGTAGTTACGCCGGTAGTTGCCTCTGGCCGAAGGCTTCTGAGTCTTCATCTTGCCGCCCTGCCCATGCCGCACGCTAGTCGTAGTGGTTGATGACGGCGCAGGCGGCATGGGATGTCTTATCGCAGCGTTTATTAGCTGGCAGGTTCTGACACCGCGCGCCAGTCTGTGATGCGACTGGGCGCAACGGCACCTGACAGACGTGTGCTCCGCGTTTCCGCGCCTTGGGAAGACGCGGGCCTTGAATACCTTGTATGGGCAAGGTGTGGGGCGCCTTTACGCCCGCTGCCTACCGCTCGGGAGCAGGCAGCACCGTTCTTCTGGCCACGTGGCGGGTCCGGAGCCCTTCTCTGAGGAGAGAAGGGTCCGGCCTGCGGGGCACGTGGAGCCTCCGGACCTCTCCCCGCGGAGGGGGAGGTCCGGCTTCTGTATGCCACGTGGCGGGCCCGGAGCTCTCCTCTGCGGAGAGGGAGGTCCGGCCCCGCTGGACGCGTGGCGTCTTCGGACCTCTCTCCCGCGGAGGGGGAGGTCCGGCTTCTGTATGCCACGTGGCGGGCCTGGAGCTCTCCTCTGAGGAGAGGGAGGTCTGGCCCCGCCGGACGCCTGGCGCCTTCGGAGCTCTCCCTGCGGAGAAGGGCGAGTACCTTAGGCATTTTACCCTGTGCGTGGGGGTACCCCATATCTCAGGTACCGACAGTGGCCCCCGGGCCTATCTCGGGGGAGATAGCGAGTCCGAGGTGGGACCTCCGTCTCTTCCGATACACGCACTTTCTCTAAGTCCCGAATTGACCGCTGCCGGAGCACGAACGGCCACGGGATCGTGAGAGTGTGCGCCCACTTGATGATTGCTTTTACTGCGGAGACGGAAGCCTCGGCCATGTTGGACACACAGGGCTTCCGGAGCTCCTCCACTGCGGGAGGAGACCTGGTTTCCACCTGCCACGTGGCGGGCCCGGAGCCCTCCTCAGGGGAGGGGTGAGTTCCAGACCTGCTGGACACGTAGGGCCCCCGGGCCCCGCCCTTTCTAGTCCTGGGTCGAAGTAGTTGGTAGCTCCTTTCCCCCTTCTTCATGCAGTCCCCGTTGCCGTAACCTGGAAGTCCTGCACACGGGTAGAGGAAACGTAATTCTCCTTGGGGGCTCCCCCTCCCTTATCTCAGTCTTATTTGACTTATAGCCCCAACCATACGCTTGGTTCTTGGGGACTTGTAGAGAGGGGGAGCTGAGCACATGGCAACCATGTACTGCAAGGGTGAAAAAAACTCAATTCACAATTTAAATGAGTACAAGGAAAGAGCAAAGTAGGGCGTATTTCTTTTCGTACAACCTTCCACAGGAGGAAGGCAGGCTAAACATGGAGGCCACGTCCCACCCCATTAAGAGGGGAAGCAAGACTCTACGCGCTTGGAGTCGGAACCAGGCAAAGCTGAACGTAGTCCTGGACCGTCCCCTGGGGTTTAGCTGCTCCGAGCGCTGCTCCTGGACTCTATGGAGTTCATTACGAAAAGAAAGTACTGTCCTATTTTTGCTCTTAAGGGTAGAACTTACGGAGGTGTTCTATGTTCCAAGGGTTCGGGAGCAGGTCCCCATCCTTGGTGGAAAGGCGCACACATCCGGGGCGGCATACTTTCGCGACTCGGAAGGGGCCTTCCCAACTAGGGGAGAGTTTGTGGGCCCCTTCGCGAGAAAGTATGCGCCGCAACACCAGGTCACCTTCCTGCAACTCCCGGGCACGCACAGACCTCTGGTGGTAGCGCCGAAGCGCCTGTCTGTACCGCGCGTTACGGAGTGCCGCATGTAATCGGACCTCGTCGACGAGGTCGATTTCTCCACGCTGGAGGTTGTCCTGCGTGGCTTCGTCGTAAGCCCGGACACGGTGAGACTTCATGGTGATTTCTGGGGGAAGTACAGCTTCAGCCCCGTACACCATGAAGAAGGGTGTCTCCCCGGTGGCCCGGCTCTGGGATGTCCGGTTAGCCCATAGTGTGCTCGGAAGCTCGTCTACCCAATTGGCACCATGT
This sequence comes from Neostapfia colusana, assembly GCA_030760725.1. NCBI lineage: Eukaryota > Viridiplantae > Streptophyta > Magnoliopsida > Poales > Poaceae > Neostapfia > Neostapfia colusana. Next base: position 98,748,432 of record JASWHV010000008.1, on the reverse strand, counting down.
TTCTTCAGGCTGGCGAAGGTGCGAGTCTTGAGGCCCCGGAGAATCTCCGCATTGGCCCTCTCAACTTGCCCATTGCTCCTCGGGTGGGCAACAGAGGCATAGCATACCTGAATGCCAAGGTCCTCGCAGTAGTCTTGGAATGCTGCGCTGGTGAACTGGGTCCCATTGTCGGTGATGATCCTGTTTGGGACCCCGAACCGGCAGACAATAGACTTGATGAATTTTACTGCGGATTGTTTATTGATGGTGACAACTGGTGTAGCTTCCGGCCATTTGGTGAACTTGTCGATAGCGACATAGAGGTACCGGAACCCCCCGATGGTTCTGGGAAATGGTCCCAGGATGTCCAGCCCCACACGGTAAACGGCCACGAGGGCGGGATCATCTGTACCGCGCTGAGCCGGTGTATGGATCTGCTTGGCGTGGAACTGGCACGCCTTGCAGCTCTCGACCAGCTTGACGGCATCCTGGAGTGCTGTCGGCCAGTAGAAGCCATGCCGGAAGGCTTTACCGACAAGCGTGCATGAGGAAGAATGACTTCCACATTCGCCTCCATGGATCTCAGCGAGAAAATCGCAGCCTTCCCCCTGGGTTATACACCGTAATAGGATGTGGTTGGCGCCACGCCGGTAGAGATCCCCCTCTACCAGCGCGTACCTCTTAGCCATACGCACAATCCGTTCAGCGGCTGTATGTTCATCAGGGAGGATATTGTCCTTCAAGTAGTCCCGGATCTCCGTGATCCATGCATCGGGTCTGACTTGAGCTTCTGGATCTTGAGCGCTGGGTTGCACGGAGTCCCCAGTGACGCTTACGATCCTTGGTGGCGCCCACGGCTGTAGGGCCGCCGGGACCGCCAGCTTCGAGGTGCTGGTCAAGCCCCCTTCGCCCGGCTCGGCAGGCCGGGCTGTGGGCCGCAGCAACGTCCTCTCGAAGACTCCTTCGGGCGCAGGGGCCCCGGTGGAAGCCTTCGTTGAAAGGTTGTCGGCTGCGGCATTACCGGCGCGCGGTACGTGGTGCAGGTCCAAGGCGAGGAATTCTTTCTCCAACATCTGCACGTGAAGCAGATACGCAGCTAGCTGGGGGTCATTGCAGGAGCATTCGCCCTTGACTTGCTTGATGACCAGCTGGGAGTCGCCCTGTGCCAACAACTGGCGAGCGCCTAAAGACAGGGCTGTCTGCAGGCCAAAGATGAGTGCTTCATACTCCGCCATGTTGTTGGTTGCCTTGAAATTGAGACGCACCATATACCCAAACTGTTCCCCCGATGGCATGAGGAGCAGTACGCCGGCACCGGCCCCCTGCTTTCGCGAGGAGCCGTCGAAGAAGAGTGTCCAGTGGGGTTCGGTGAAGACCGGAGCTTGGTGCTCCGGTTCCTCGCCCCCATGGCCCCCTGGGTCAGTCCCTGTTGGTGTCCACTCCGCCACAAAGTCAGCCAGTGCTTGGCTCTTGACTGCATGGCGTGGGAGGAAGTCCAGCTCAAACTCCACCAGCTCTGCCGCCCATTTAGCAACGTTGCCAGTCGCATGGGGGCTGTGAAGAATTGTCTTCAGCGGATACGAGGTGACTACCGAGACCCGGTGGGCCTGGAAGTAATGGCGGAGCTTTCTGGAGGCCACGAGCACCGCATACAGCAGCTTGTGGACTTCCAGGTACTTCGTCTTGGCATCATGAAGTACTTCGCTGATGTAGTAGACAGGCCTCTGGACGGTTCGGATCCTTTCTCTCAGGCCTGGGAGGTCCTCGTCCATTGACCCTGGCCCGCTGGAGGTGGGTGGACCCACAGGGGCCTCCGGGAGCTGGGACCCGGAGGCCCTTAAGCTATCTTGATTGTCTGGGAGCTCCGGGGGGTCTTGGGGGACCTCTGGGAGGTCCCGTTTGGCCCCCGGGGGGTCCCGCAGGGCCCCCGGGGGTTTGTCTTGGAGGTCCGGGAGACCGCCCTGGACCTTCGGGAGGCCGACCTGGGCCTCCGGGAGGTTGCCTTGGAGGTCCGGGGGACCGTCTTGGTCCTGCGGGGCCTCCTGGCGTCTTTCTTCTGCTACCGGAGCAGGTTGTGAAGATGAGGGGTCCGGCCGCTCTGCGACGAGGACCATACTCACTACTTCAGTTGTCGCCGCGATGTAGAGCAGCAGGTGCTCTCCGGGCTCAGGGGCTACCATGATAGGTAGGGTCGTTAGGAGTCGTTTCAACTCCTGGAAAGCCTCTTCTGCCTCGTCAGTCCAGGCAAAAGGGCCTGACTTGCGTAGGAGCTTAAAGAAAGGGAGTGCCCGCTCTGCTAGCCTCGGTATAAACCGACTCAGCGCGGCTAGACATCCCGTGAGTTTCTGGACATCCTTGACGCGGGCAGGGGGCCGCATCAAGTCGATGGCCTTGATCTTCTCTGGGTTGGCCTCAATCCCTCGGTGCGAGACCAGGAACCCTAAGAGCTTCCCAGAGGACACGCCGAACACACATTTATCTGGATTCAGCTTGGTGCGCGTAGAGCGCAACTTGTCAAAGACTAAGGCTAGGTTATCTAGCAGGGACGGACCCTGCTTGACCTTGACAACTATGTCATCGACATACACCTCAACCAGGTCTCTTATTAACTCCCCAAAGGTTTTGTGCATTGCCCGCACAAAGGTGGGGAGTGCATTCTTTAGGCCGTAAGGCATAGACACATAGCAATAAAGGCCGTCTACTGTGATGAAGGAGGTGTGCTCCTCGTCCTCCCTAGACATGGGGATCTGATGGAAACCCGAGTAGGCGTCTAGGAAGCACAGCATATCACAGCCTGACGTTGAGTCTACTATTTGATCTATTCTAGGGAGAGGGAATGGATCTTTAGGACATGCCTTATTGAGACTGGTGTAGTCGATGCACATCCGGAGCTTCCCGCCAGCTTTCGGGACAACAACGGAGTTCGCCAACCATCGAGGGTGGTGGACCTCCCGTATGAAGCCAGCGTCCAGCAGCTTCTTGACTTCTTCACGGATGAAGTTCTGCCGCTCGATAGACTGCTTGCGGGGCTTCTGTTGAACCGGCCGGGCGTCGGGGAAGACTTTCAAGTGGTGCTCGATCACCTTCCTGGGGATCCCCGGCATCTGTGACGGCTGCCATGCAAACACGTCGACGTTGTGCCGGAGGAAGGTGACGAGCGCGCCTTCCTATTTACTATCCAGGCCCCCGGCTACCCGGGTGGTCTGGGTAGCTTCGGCACCGACTTGGACGACCTTTAAGGGGACGCTGCCCTCGTCGAGAGGTTGCACCCGGGGTGCTGTGGTGGAAGCACGGTGACGTGCGCGCGGGCGGAGCTGGTCCGGCTCCGTATTGCCGGGGGCTGATGCCCCAGCTGTTGCGAGTGCTTGGAGCTTCTCCAGGGCTGACACTGCAGCAGTGCGGTCCCCACGAATCCTGAGAACACCTGTCGGTGTTGGCATCTTCAGGACAAGGTAGCCGTAATGGGCTACAGCCATGAACTGGTACAGGGCTGGCCTGCCGATTATGGCATTGAAGGGGAGGTCTATCTCCGCTACGTCGAACAGAATGTACTCTGTTCGATAGCTGTCCGGAGCCCCAAAGGTCACCGGGAGACTAATGCTGCCGTAGGGGATAACCTGTCCCGGCCCTACCCCTGAGAACGGGCTTGACGGGGTGAGCTTGGCCATCGGGATCTGCAGCTTCTGGAAAGCTGCACGGCTGATGAGGTTCAGTCCAGCCCCACCATCCACCAAAACGTGCTACATCTTCATGTTGGTGATGGTAAGGGCCACCACGAGCGGCAGTTGGCCGGCCCCAGCCATGTTCCTGGGGCAGTCGGTGTCATCGAAGCTGATGGGGGTTCCCATCCACCTGAGGTGCGGTACTGCACTTGGAAGGGGAGCCACCGACGCTACCGCTCGGCGCAAGGCCTTAGCCATGCTTCGGAACAGGGGGTCAGCGGACCCTCCGAAGATGTCACAGGACATCTTCCAGTGCTTGTCGTCACTGGAGCTGGAGCTCCCATGACTGCGCACTGCCTTTACGGCGCGCGGGAGCTCCTGGAACTCCACCTGGCGGTCGTCGCCGTCTCGGGCCTCGACCTTCTGCTTGCCCTCCCTTTGACTATAGGGTGGGGCATCAGTTAGGGGCTGCTTCCCCTTCCGGAAGCGCTCCGTGAGCTTCTGGATTTCCCGGCATCTGGAGGAATTCCGCCGGGTTGATGCTGCCGTCGTACTTCTCAGGCAAGAGCGGTCGAAACTTGCGCGGCCATTTTGTGAAGCGAAGGCGGGGCGCGAAGGCCGCACACCCTGCTTCTGTCGCCGCAGGTTCTGATGCCGCGAACGCTTGGTTCGCGGTGAGCACCGCATGCCCCAGCAACCGGGGGCATACGCTCCGGTGCCCGCTCTTCGCTGCGGCTAGCGCACCCTCACTAGGTACACCCAGCGCTACTGAAAGCCTGACGCTGGTCGGAGCCTGCATTGCCGGGGTCGGCGCTGCCAGAGCCGGTTGCTGGCTCCCAGTGCAGGTATCAATCGGTGCCGTGAACGCTTGGTTCTCCGCTGGCACGATGTGCCCCGGTATGGACAAGACCGCTCCATAGACCGGGGACGCTGTTTGCAGGGCATATGGTGGTGGCATATGCTGCGCGACGTATGCCTGGGGCAGAGCTCACGTAGCGAAGGTCTGCCCTTCAGGCTGGGTTGAGGCCGACGTCATGTTGTCGCCGGCCTCCTGAGTGCGACGCCTTTCTTGACGTCGCTCGAGGAACACTCAGGCACCTTGGCCTAAGTGGCACCGTTCCAGCTCTGTCCTCAGGTCCGTCAACGGAAGCTTGGTGGAGCTGAAATCCCGTCGTCTGGCCGTCAACCGTTGGCGTGCGCGTCAGCGACACAGCCGGTTGGTCGGAGCATCGTCCCCACCGAAGCCAATGGTTCGCAGCGGCGACGACAAGACGGTCTACCTTGCGAATCCACTGCTGGGTCGCTGCCTGAGGCACGTCCCCAGCAGGCGGATTGCACAGTAGCGCCGTTGCTGCGGTTAGCGCACCCCCACCGGGTACGCCCGGCGCTACTGAAGGCCTGACGCTGGATAGAGCCTGCATTGCCGGGGTCGGCGCTGCCAGAGCCGGTTGCTGGCTCCCAGCTTGCCCTGTCACACTCCGTCCTGAGTGTGTCATCATGTACTTTCCCCTGGTCACGGTTTGCCGCGAACGTGGGGGGGGGGGGGGGAGAGTTTGCCGCTGAAGGGAGCTTGGTCATCTTCGTCGGCGGAAACTCGTCGCGCTAGGGGAAAAGCCCCCTATCTGGCGCGCCAAATGTCAAAGTGTTCGGTCGACACTTCCCCCGGGCCTGCACTGGGCAGCCCGCGGAGGTTCTTTTTCGGAGGGGCTGGTTCCTAGCGGAGAGCTTGCGCAGATGGACGAGTTAGTGAGAGCTTGACACGGAGAGTTTTACGTGGTTCAGGCCGCCGGAGCGTAAAACCCTACGTCCACGGCGAGCTATGGAGCTCGCTGTATTGCTTGCTGCTCAGGGCCGGGGGCCTGAGCTTGGGGGTGAGTTACAGCTTGAGAGTGTATGGCCAGCATATGAGTTGCAAAATGCGAACCCCTGCTATCGACGCCTACCCGAGCCTTTTATAGTCCAAGACTCGGGCGGCTTACAAGGGGAGCCGGGACCCGACAGGTGGTCCCGGGAAGATTGTCTATTGTCTACCGTATCTGTAGTTACGCCGGTAGTTGCCTCTGGCCGAAGGCTTCTGAGTCTTCATCTTGCCGCCCTGCCCATGCCGCACGCTAGTCGTAGTGGTTGATGACGGCGCAGGCGGCATGGGATGTCTTGTCGCAGCGTTTATTAGCTGGCAGGTTCTGACACCGCGCGCCAGTCTGTGATGCGACTGGGCGCAACGGCACCTGACAGACGCGTGCTCCGCGTTTCCGCGCCTTGGGAAGACGCGGGCCTTGAATACCTTTTACGGGCAAGGTGTGGGGCGCCTTTACGCCCGCTGCCTACCGCTCGGGGGCAGGCAGCACCGTTCTTCTGGCCATGTGGCGGGTCCGGAGCCCTTCTCTGAGGAGAGAAGGGTCCGGCCTGCGGGGCACGTGTAGCCTCCGGACCTCTCCCCGCGGAGGGGGAGGTCCGGCTTCTGTATGCCACGTGGCGGGCCCGGAGCTCTCCTCTGTGGAGAGGGAGGTCCGGCCCCGCTGGACGCGTGGCGTCTTCGGACCTCTCTCCCGCGGAGGGGGAGGTCCGGCTTCTGTATGCCACGTGGCAGGCCCGGAGCTCTCCTCTGAGGAGAGGGAGGTCTGGCCCCGCCGGACGCGTGGCGCCTTCGGAGCTCTCCCTGCGGAGAAGGGCGAGTACCTTAGGCATTTTACCCTGTGCGCGGGGGTACCCCATATCTCAGGTACCGACACCCTCCATCCCTCCTAGCTGAATCAATTCCCAAGCACCTAATAATAACAAGGTCATCACAAGGCTTTAATAGGTCTCTATTTGAAGGATAATTACTTTGAACAGCCAGGAATGAATTCACCTGATAATTAAGTTGACGTGCACGAGCGCGTGTCATTAGACCTTGATTAGCTGAGAGTGGTGAATGGGCTGGTGTTGTGGTTGTATCAACGGTAGCGATGTCCGCATCAGCTGGTGCACATAGACCTCCTCCTTTAAATCGCCATTAAGAAATGCCGACTTGACATCCATGTGCTGGACCCGCCAGCCTCCCTGAGCAGCCAGTGCAATGAGGAGTCGCACAGATTCCATCCTCTCATCCTCTGCGAAAGACCGAGGCTCGCCGTCGTCGCACGCAAGATGCAACTGCGCCTCCGGATCGTGAGGGACCAGCCCCGGCACCGACTAGTCACCGAGAAGATCCTCCATCGTATGATACCGCAACGGCTCGCCATCATGGTACGCGTCAATGCACTCCTCGTCATGGGAGAGCGGAGTAACAAACTCCACCAGTTTGTGCTCGACACGAGCTGGTGTCGGAGTGGACATACCCGGAGGGATGGCAGTCGGTGCTGGAGTGCGTGGGGTCACAGACTGTGGTGGTGGAGAGGTCATTGCAGCCGAGGTCATGACTGGGGAGCATGGCGCTGAAGTCGGTGGAGAAGAGCTGCCTACTCCCCTAGTTCCCTTGAAGTGGACGTACTCAACGATGAAGTTGTCGTATGTCGGAGTCGAGCCGTCGTCTACAACCTTGTCCCATGACCATCCTCGCCCTTCATTGAACACTACATCACGTGCCGTGCGCATGCGCTGTGTTTCTGGGTCGAGAATGCAGTAGGCCTTCGAGCCCTCCGCGTAGCCAATGAACACCCCTGGAGTGCTCCTATCATCTGTAACACCCTCAATTTTGTAATCATGCATGCATTCATATTTCATATGGAGAAACATTTTAAAAGAAGTAGAAATGAAGAACGAATCAGAAACATAGCTAAAAAGAGCCAGTTCCAGTTCACCGAGGAGCGTTGTAGACACTTCCCGCGGCCTGCTGGCCACGTGGCACGTTCGGAGCTCATCCCTGCGAAGTGGGGTGAGGTCCGGCACCGCCAGACACGTGGCAGGCTTGGAGCTAGCCTCTGTGGAAGGGGCAAGGTCCGACCCGCAGGACACGTGTCTCCACCGGAGCTAGTCTCTGCGGAGAAGCGAGGTCCAGCCCTGCAGGACACGTGTCGCTCTTGGAGCTCACCTCCGAGAGGTCCGACACTACGGGACACGTGTCGCTCTCGGAACTTAACTCTGAGAGGTCCGACACTACGGGGCACGTGTCACCTTCGGAGCTCGCCTCCGGGAGGTCTGACACTACTGGACACGTGTCACCTCCGGAGCTCACCTCCGGGATGACCGACGCTATTGGACACGTATCGACCTCGGAGCTTGTCTCTGAGGAGAAAGGAAGATTCGGCGCTGCTTGACACGTGGCACTCTCGGAGCTCACCTCTGAAGAGAGGGGAGGTCCGGCACTGACACGTGGCACTCTCGGAGCTCACTTCCGAAGAGAGGAGAGGTCCGGCACTGACACGTGGCGTATGCGGAACTCGCCGCTGGAGAGAGGGGGGTCCCGACCCACCAGACACGTGGCGCACGCGGAGCTCGCCTCTAAGGGAGAGGGAGGTCCCACCCGCCAAGACACGTGGCGCATGCGGAGCTCGTCTCTGAGTAAAGGGGAGGTCCCAGCCGCCTGACACACGGCACAACAGGAGCCCGCCTCTGTGGAAAAGGGAGGCCCGGCCCCTGCTGAACACGTGGAGCCTTTGGAGCTCATCACCGTGGAGGTGACGAGATCTTAAGCGGTTTATATTCTGTACGCGCGGGAATATCCGGTACTGAGGAAACCGACACGATTTCCACGTTGCTACCGCACCAAATCGATTGGAGATAAGTTGTTAAGATCTAAAACAAATTGAATAGGACTCTTGTTTGAAATCCAATCGGAGTAGGACTCTTCTTTCACCCCTTATAAATAGAACCCAGAACCTTTGTCCACAACCACGTACTTCTTTTCCACCTCCCAAGTTGATGACTTAGAGCCCTAGCACCAGCTCGCCGAGCTAAACCCCTTCGCCGGAGTTCAACCACCAGTGAGACCGCCGACGAGCCCGTCACGATCGCCGTCGCTAGAAGAGAGCCGATGAGTTGCCCTGCTGCCATTGCTAGGAGGAAGGCCCCGAAAGAAGTAAGGTAGGTCTCCATTACCACCTTACAACGTCATCGCGATTTCTTTGCATCTGTTTCTTCGATCCCTTCGAACAGAAGCTTTTTCGTGTGGACAGATCACGTGTTGATCGGTTTTTGACGATGGAATTGATCTAGATCTTGAGTCCAGATCATCACCACGTCCGCACTTGATCTTTACACCCTTGTTCATCATAAAATCCCATGCAAGCCATTAAAACATACAAGAACACGTACAAACTGATCTAATAAAACATCGCCATAGGTTTAGCATGCATATGCACCATTGCATCTTGAGTAAAGTTTGTGCATGATGTTTGATCTCTGTAAATCTTGTATATGTGTGATCGTGAGTAGAAGGACAAGCTCAGGAAGCTATCTACGAAGGATTACAACAACAAGACTTCGAGATCCGTGAGCAACAGAAGCCACAGGAACAAGGCAAGTGCCCCTTGACCATATTGATCCCATGTTTTGAAACTGTTTTATTTGCAAAAACTGTGTATGCTTGAGTCAACTTGATGGGAACCCTTTCTTAGGAGTTTACTAGTTTTGTTAACCAATCTTGTTGTCGGGAAAGTTGATGACTCGGGTATGGTCATTTTTGCTTTTTGCTTCACTAATCTACGGGATATGGGAAGCGATAGATTGTGTCTAGCTACTGCACTCATGAGAATAATGATAATAAGAACTTGATGTTGATAATGAACATGAATCGGGGGAGATCTAGGCAAGCTTGGTTCGTGGAAGTGGTAGAATGAGATGGTGGTTTACTTGCCGCAGATCTAAGGACCGGTTCATGCCAGCCATGCCAGGAAAACAGTGCCACCACAAGGCCAAATATGGGTGCAGTTTAGGTGACTAATTAGGTAAGTTACTAGATTTTTATGTATCGTGGAATGCGCGAGGAATGGGAGTCGAGAGAGGACTGCCTTGGGAACTGCATGGCACATGAGGGGGCCCGTAGGTGGGAGAATGGTGATTCGAACCTGCTGGTGAAACCTTAGTGAGACCATACATCTAGTAGCCCCTTCGTAAAGGCTATTTTTTTATCTCTTGGCCATACATCGACGGTTGTGTACTGGTATAATGGAGGTTCTGCAGTCGCCGACGGGTGACGAAATCACAAACTTATGGGTAAAGTGGTGCCACCTCTGCAGAGTGTAAAACTATCATGATAGACGAGCTTACGGTCACAAGCGCCTCGACAACTAACATGATTAGATGGGATGGATGGTTATTGATATGGTTTGGGATGGATGGTTTGGGATGGTCATTGGGATGTTATTAGTTTGTGTCGGTACCTGAGATATGGGGTACCCCCGCGCACAGGGTAAAATGCCTAAGGTACTCGCCCTTCTCCACAGGGAGAGCTCCGAAGGCGCCACGCGTCCGGCGGGGCCGGACCTCCCTCTCCTCAGAGGAGAGCTCCGGGCCCGCCACGTGGCATACAGAAGCCGGACCTCCCCCTCCGCGGGAGAGAGGTCCGAAGACGCCACGCGTCCAGCGGGGCCGGACCTCCCTCTCCACAGAGGAGAGCTCCGGACCCGCCACGTGGCATACAGAGGCCAGACCTCCCCCTCCGCGGGGAGAGGCCCAGAGGCTCCACGTGCCCCGCAGGCCGGGCCCTTCTCACCTCAGAGAAGGGCTCCGGATCCACCACGTGGCCAGAAGAACGGTGCTGACTGCCCCTGAGCGGTAGGCGGCGGGCGTAAAGGCGCTCCTCACCTTGCCCGTACAAGGTATTCAAGGCCCGCGTCTTCCCAAGACGGGGAAACGCGGAGCACGCGTCTGTCAGGTGCCGTTGCGCCCAGTCGCATCACAGACTGGCGCGCGGTGTCAGAACCTGCCAGCCAATAAACGCTGCGACAAGACATCCCATGCCGCCTGCACCGTCATCAACCACTACGACTAGCGTGCGGCATGGGCAGGGCGGCAAGATGAAGACTCAGAAGCCTTCGGCCAGAGGCAACTACCGGCGTAACTACAGATACGGTAGACAATAGACAATCTTCCCGGGACCACCTGTCGGGTCCCGGCTCCCCTTGTAAGCCGCCCGAGTCTTGGACTATAAAAGGCTCGGGTAGGCGTCGATAGCAAGGGTTCGCATTTTGTAACTCAAACGCTAGCCATACACTCTCAAGCTGTAACTCACCCCCAAGCTCAGGCCCCCCGGCCCTGAGCAGCTAGCAATACAGCGAGCTCCATAGCTCGCCGTGGACGTAGGGTTTTACGCTCCGGCGGCCTGAACCACGTAAAACTCTCTGTGTCAAGCTCTCACTAACTCGTCCATCTGCGCAAGCTCTCCGCTAGGAACTAGCCCCTCCGAAAAAAGAACCTCCGCGGGCTGCCCAGTGCAGGCCCGGGGGAAGTGTCGACCGAACACTTCGACATTTGGCGCGCCAGGAAGGGGGCTTTTCCCCTAGCGCGACGAGTTTCCGCCGACGAAGATGACCAAGCTTCCCTCAGCGGCAAACTCTCCTCCCCGCGTTCACGGCGGACTGTGACCACTGGGGAGTACATGTCGACACACTCAGGACGGAGTGTGTCGGCACAAGCGGGTAGCCAGCAGCCGACTCCGGCGACGCCGGCCCCGGCTATGCAGGCCCCAACCAGTGTGAGGTCTTCTGCAGCGCTGAGCGTACACCATGGAGGTGCGCTAGCTGCAGCAAGAGCGCTGATGTGCAACCCACCTGCGGGGGATGCGCCCTATTCAGCGACCCAGCAATGGGTCCGCGAGGTGGACCGCCTCGTCGTCGCCGCTGCGAACCCTTGGTTTCGGCGAGGACGACGCCCAGGGCAACCGGCTGTGTCGCTGACGCGCACACCCACGGTTGACGGGCTAACAGCGGATTCCAGCTCCTCCAGGCTCCTGCCGACGGACCTGCGAAGGGAACTGGAACGGTGCCACTTGGGGCAGGACGCCCGGGTGTACCTCGAGCGACGCCGAGAAAGGCGTCGCAACCAGGAGGCAGGCGACAGCATGTCGTCGGCCTCGACACAACCAGAAGGGCAGGTCTTCGCCGTGCGAGCCCCGCCACAGGCATATGCTGCGCAGCATATGCCACAACCATATGCGCCGCAAGTAGCGGCCCTGGTCTATGGTGCAGCCTTGCCCATGCCGGGAAACGCAGCGCCAGGTGCGAACCACCTGTTCGCAGCACCAGCACCTGCAGCAGAAGGTGCAGGATGTGCGGCCCTTGCACCCCACCTTCACTTCGCAAGGTGGCCGCGCAAGTTTTGCCCGCACTTGCCCGAGAAGTACGACGGTAGCGTCAACCCAGCAGAGTTCCTCCAGGTCTACTCCACCGCCGTACTTGCCGCAGGAGGGGACGAGGCTGTCATGGCCAACTACTTCCCCGTCGCCTTGACCGGCCCGCCCAGCCCGGTCTTGGCTCATGAATCTACCTCAGGGGTCCATAACCTCCTGGGGTGAGCTCTGCCGGCAGTTCGTCGCCAACATCGGCAGCTCCTACACCCGTCCCGGCACGGAGCTCGACCTCCACGCCGTCAAACAACAACCTGGGGAGTCGCTGCGCTCTTTCATCCAGCGGTTCTCTCAGGTGCGCAACACCATTCCACATATCCAAAGCGCCTCTGTGGTGGTGGCATTCCGACAGGGTGTCCGGGACGAGAAAATGCTCGAGAAGCTCGCGACCAGAGAGGTCCGCGACGTCTCGGAGCTCTTCAGCCTGGCGGACAAGTGCGCCAGAGCAGCTGAAGGGCGGAACTGGCACGCACTGCCGACCTCCGAGTCAGGAGGGCAGCCCAGGTCCAGAGCTGCAGCCTATGGGGGTGGCAAGAAGACCAAGAACCGGGGGGGGGGTGGCAAGATGAAGTCACCATTCACGGCCCCCGTCGCCGCAGCTGCGACGACCAGTGGAGCTCGGGGGCCACGCCCTGACAAAAGGCAGCGGCAGTCACCGGCCCCAGACAGTGACCAAGGCGGGCTGTGCCCCGTGCATGGCGCCTGCAACCATACAGCTGCCGAGTGCTGGGAGATCCAGAGGCTCGCAGAGCGCTTCCGCAAGGGAAGACAGCAGAGGGCTGAGGCACCGCCCTACCCTCAGAGGGATGGCAAACAGAAGGCCGACGCCCCAGTCACCGCTGCCCACCAGGTGGGGTTCCAGGAGCCTCAGCGTGTCATAAAGACAGTGCATGGCGGTGAGGACTCTGGTTCCGACGGTGACGGGCCTGGGCGTTAGCCAACTGCAGCACGCCTCCGTGCCTCGGACATACCTCTCGGGAGCCGCCTAAGGTCCGTCAACCCCTTGAAGGCCTTGCCAGAAGGGGAAGACGCCTTAGGTCATCCAAGGCGAGCCCGGGTCCACCTACCCCTTGAAGGCCTTAGCCAGAAGGGGAGAACTCCCCGGGGGCCCCCAAGAGAAGCCAGCAGGACCTGATCCAGCGTGAAGATAACAACTTCGACAAGACTCGGCTTGCGGGGAACACCTCACAACGCACGGTCTCGGCTAATGCTCTAAGCACTACCGCCAAAGAACCAAACGCGACGGGGGCCCGCAAGAGGGCAACCTGGTGAAGCAGCACGCTATATTCCAAGAAGGACCCATAAGCTCTCCCCCAGCAGGGAAGGTCCCTTCCGAATCATGAAAGCTGCCACCCCAGGTACACATGCCTTTCAACCGAGAGTGGGATCCATTCCCAAAAAAATCCTTGCCATGAAGCAACACTGTAAGTCCTACTTACTGAGCATCGGTAGAACAGGGTTATTCACTTCTGTAATAGACCCCATAGAACTTAGGAACAGAGCTTGGGGTAGCTAAGTCTCAAGGGACGGTACAGGACTACGTCCAGTTTAGCCTGGTTCCGACCCTAAGTGCGTAGAGTCTTGCTTCCCTTGTAGACGAGGTGGAACATTGCCCCCATGTACAGCCAGAATTCCACCTATGGGTACGAATACAGAGACCTGTTCTACTTAGCTCTCTCTCATGCGTTCTTTAAATTATGCATTGATTTTTATGATCGCACTATCTCTGTATGTTCATCGTACATCTAGCTCCCCCTCTCCTGCGCTCATCCATAGTCGGCATTTGCTATCCTCCCGAAGGCGGCTGCGCTTGAGGCACCTGCCGATGGCTGAGTGAGTCTCTCGGGCCTCCCCCAGTCAGGTGTTGCGGTGCCAGTTGGTCACCTCCAGGAAAGGCCAGCGTTGTGCATGGGGGGTCCAGGGTGCGTATCCAGCTTAGCCGGCCCAGAGCCCAAAGCATGCGCATCCTGCTCTCTGGAGGTCCAGGGGAGTACGTCCGCTTTGTCTGGTCATGAACCCAAAGCGCATGCACTCTGCTTCCCCAGCGCATGGCCCGGTACTAGGGATCGGACGACCGTACCCGGACCTTGGAGGGAGCCGGAGCTCCGGCGCCTCGTGCACAGAATTGCCCAAGCCCCGTATAGCGGGTCAGGACCATAAGACGGATAAGACTAGGAGACGGGAGGGGAGGACCCCCCGAGGAGAATTACGTTTCCTCTACCTATGTGCAGGACCTTCAGGTTACGGCAACAGGGACTGCATGAAGTGGGGGGAAAGGAGCTACCAGCTACACCGGCCTGGGACTGGAAGGACCGGGACCTGCCCCTCCAGCAGGGGCGGGGCCCGGGGGCCCCATGTGTCCAGCAGGCCCGGAACTCTCTCCTCCCTTGAGGAGGGCTCCGGGCTCGCCACGTGGCAGACAGGAACCGGACCCCCCCCCTCAGCGGGAGGGCTCCGAAAGCCCTACGTGTCCAACATGACCGGAGCTCCCGTCTCTTGAGGAGGGGCTCCGGACCCACCACGTGGCCGGCATATTTGGAGCCCCCCCCCCATAGGGCGAGGTTCGGAGACCTCCGGGGGCCCCTAACACGGTTAGGACCCGGGGAAGGTGTCTGTGCGAAGCTCCGAGATTGGAAATGGCCTCTGAGTACCTTGCGGAGCTAAGGACTCAGCCAGGCAAAGCCAAGAAGGAGGGAAAAAGCATCACAGACACAAGTATCCAAGAGAGTCAAATTAAGCAAGGCTCCATGAGCTGGACTACAGACTCGATAAAAAGGGAGAAACAAGTCCTAAGGACCTCCCGGCTCTCGCCGGAACCTTGCGGCTACAAGGGCGGCCACATCCTCGACTTCAGCCCTGGCAGCTTCCTCCCGCTCCGCGGCTGGGCCCTCTCTTGCTGGCTCCAGCGAGAAAGAGGGGTCGCGGCTCTTGAAGCATGCCAGCACATGCGAGGCGACCTCTAAAGCTAAGCCGCGGCCCTCGGCTTCAAGCTCACTGGCGACCACCGAGTCGAGTTTGTCCAGCTTGGCGCCGATCGACTCCAATGCAGGGACCACCTCTGCCACCTTCAATGCGGGAGTTGCGGCCCTCACCGGACTGAAGCCAAGAGGGATCAGGGCGGACCCCGCTCGATCCACGAAGCTTGAGACCGCAAGGGCCTCGGAGGACCGCAAGGCTGAGAGCTCCTCCACCTCGCGGCGGGCCGCCTGCAGAGCCTCCAGGTTCCTCTCGGAGAATTCCTTCTCCTTGGCCGCCAGGGAACTCTCCCGAAGGCGGAGAGTCTCGGCTAGCCGCTCCAACTCAGCGGCCTTGAAGCCGGCAGTCAACTCCCGGTCCAAGACCGCCCGGCGATCATGGGAGACCTGTTCCTCCCTCAAGTCAAGGTCTGCCTTCAGAATCTCCAGCTCCTCCATCCGAGCTCGGAGGTCACCCTCGCCCACGGCCAGCTGCGCGGCAACCCTCTCTGCCTCAGCTGCCACGGAACGCTCCCGCTCCTCAACGGCGAGTTCGCGGCGCTCCAACCGCTGCCGTATTTCCACAGCAGCAGAGAGGCTCTCTTCAGCCCGGGTGTGTGCCTCCAGGGCCTCCCTGTTGATCCGCCGTGACTGGGTGTCCATGCGGTCAACAGCCCGCTTCATCCGGTCGACGAGCGCTTCCCTGAAGTCGAGCAACTCCCGCCTGGAGTCGAGCTCGCTCTTAACCTTCGCGGTCCTCTCCCGCAAAAGGTTCCCCCAGATGAGGAGGCGGTCCCGTTCAACTGTATACTCCTCCCGCTCACGCCCTAGCGCAGTCAAGACCTGCCGGACGCTCGACTTGGCAAGCGCGAAGGCGTCCGCCAGAGGCAATGGAGCAACAGAGGCTGGGGCAGCCCCTCCGACCTCCTCCATTACCTCGTCCTCAGGAGGAGCCGACGCACCAGCAGCCGAGACGAGACGCCGATCAGGAGAAGCTGGCTCCGCGGCTCTGACAGCCAGGCCAGCCGGGCTCTTTTCAGCTTCTGGCTCCTTGACCTGAGGAGAGGGACGAGCCGGGGAAGGCGGTGCTGGAGAAGAAGCCAGGCCGCCTAGCGCAGGATCAACCTGTGCTGGCTCGGGGGCCGCGGTGGCCGTCTCGGCAGGAAGAGACGACGCCGCCGCGGAGTCCGGGCACACCGGAACAGGAGAAGTCCGCGCTGGCCTGGGGGCCGCGGCAGTTGCCCCTGGCTCCGAGCGTATCGGCACAGATTCCCCGCAAGACGGGGAAGGCCGAGAAGCGCGGACACTCCAGCGGGCTCTGAACCCCGACTTCCGAGCCGGGATAGGATTTCCAGAGCCCGCTACCGTCTCCGACGGCCGCTCCGCAGTCGCTTGGACTGGCGGAACAGGGGACGCCCCAGAGGCTTCCCCCAGCGCATCTGCCCGGGGCCTCTTCGAGTCGCCACCGGAGGGAGTGTCAGGCACCCCAGAATCCCGACTCGGCACCGACGCCGTTGCTGGAGGAGATCGAGTGCGTTTCTTCTCTGGCAGCGGGTTGGAAGCCATGGCAAGGGAGAACTCAAAGGCAAGAGAGCAAAAGCACAAGAGTCCGGGAGGAAACCCAGAGAAGTGCGAAGGGAAGCTGCAATGTGGGTAAGACCCCCTCTAAAAAGCTTCCCGGTGCAGTTCCAAGCGATTCGGAACTCTTCGAATACCCCGCACCCGCAACTGCTTCAGTTCCTAGACCGAGTGCCGATGACGGGTGGGCCCAAGCCGCTTAACTAAAGCGGTGGGGTCAAGGAGTCAGTCTCCTGAGAAGATGAGCCGGCAAGGCACTTCGGCGGTTCCCGAAGAAAGCGCCGCAACGTGCAGAAGTGGCAGCCTTGGGAACCGCCGCAGTAAAAGCGATCATCAAGTGAGCGCACGCTCTCACGATTCCGTGGCTGTTCGTGCTCCGGCAGCGGTCAATTCGGGACTTGAAGGAAGTGCGCGGATCAGAAGAGACGGAGGTCCCACCTCGGGCTCGATATCTCCCCCGAGATGGGCCCGGGGGCCACTGTCGGTACCTGAGATATGGGGTACCCCCACGCACAGGGTAAAATGCCTAAGGTACTCGCCCTTCTCCGCAGGGAGGGCTCCGAAGGCTCCACGCGTCCGGCGGGGCCGGACCTCCCTCTCCTCAGAAGAGAGCTCCGGACCCGCCATGTGGCATACAGAAGCCGGACCTCCCCCTCCGTGGGAGAGAGGTCCGAAGACGCCACCCGTCCAGCGGGGCCGGACCTCCCTCTCCACAGAGGAGAGCTTCGGGCCCGCCACGTGGCATACAGAGACCGGACCTCCCCCTCCACGGGGAGAGGTCCGGAGGCTCCACGTGCCCCGCAGGCCGGGCCCTTGTCACCTCAGAGAAGGGCTCCGGATCCGCCACGTGGCCAGAAGAACGGTGCTGCCTGCCCCCGAGCGGTAGGCGGCGGGCGTAAAGGCGCTCCTCACCTTGCCCGTACAAGGTATTCAAGGCCCGCGTCTTCCCAAGATGCGGAAACGCGGAGCACGCGTCTGTCAGGTGCCGTTGCGCCCAGTCGCATCACAGACTGGCGCGCGGTGTCAGAACCTGCCAGCCAATAAACGCTGCGACAAGACATCCCATGCCGCCTGCGCCGTCATCAACCACTACGACTAGCGTGCGGCATGGACAGGGCGGCAAGATGAAGACTCAGAAGCCTTCGGCCAGAGGCAACTACCGGCGTAACTACAGATACGGTAGACAATAGACAATCTTCCCGGGACCACCTGTCGGGTCCCGGCTCCCCTTGTAAGCCGCCCGAGTCTTGGACTATAAAAGGCTCGGGTAGGCGTTGATAGCAAGGGTTCGCATTTTGTAACTCATACGCTAGCCATACACTCTCAAGCTGTAACTCACCCCCAAGCTCAGGCCCCCCGGCCCTGAGCAGCTAGCAATACAGCGAGCTCCATAGCTCGTTGTGGACGTAGGATTTTACGCTCCGGCGGCCTGAACCACGTAAAACTCTCTGTGTCAAGCTCTCACTAACTCGTCCATCTGCGCAAGCTCTCCGCTAGGAACTAGCCCCTCCGAAAAAAGAACCTCCGCGGGCTGCCCAGTGCAGGCCCGGGGGAAGTGTCGACCGAACACTTCGACAGTTTGGTCTTTGGATTTGGTTTTCAGGACTGTTGAGTCTTGGTAATGAGATTGGGACTATTGAGTCGTGATAATGAACTTTGGTCTCGGTTATGAGATGATTTGAATATGAAATGAGATGGTCATGAATATGAGATGGTATTCATGAGTATGAGAAAGAAAGTTGAGAAAGATAAATGTCTGGCTGAGGCATGAAAAGAGGTGAATCATGATAGAGATATGTTGGTATTTTAATTGGATATATGTTGGGATTTAATTTACTTAAAGCTAGTTGCTGTTTTTATCATATTTTGTGAAATAAACTTTGCTTTCTACAATGAGCCTTTTTGTTCCTACCTTGTTGTAAGCTACTTGTCATACTTCTCACACTTGCTGAGTACGACATGTACTCACCCTTGCATTATCATACAATATCAGCAACATAAGATGAGTACTTCGAAGATCATGTGGAGTACTAGGCGTGTGATCTACCATCAACTTGCCTGTGGAGTAGGAGATGGAGTCACTGCTGCTGTTTAGTTTGCTTCCGCAATAGTTTAGAAGACTTCCGCTGCTAGAATGAGTTAGAGACTCATGAGACATTGTAATAAACCCTATTATTTATGGTTATATTCTGAATTCAGTTTGTGGATTACATGTATATGTGTGATGAACATCCTGGGCACACATATGCATCAGCTGGGTTCTGTGTTTTACAGAACCGGGCGTCACATCGTCAAGCTTGTCGAACGTGAGGCAGCCGAAGACCCGTAGGTGAGAGACTGTCGGCTTGCGCCCATGCAAGGCCTCGTACGGCATCTTTCCGTTGAGAGCCTTGGTGGTCTAGCGGTTGAGGACGTAGACCGCCATCACCACCGCCTCTCCCCAGAAGATAGCCGGCATTCTCTGCTTGAGGAGGACCCGAGCCATCCCCACAACCGTCTGGTTGCGTCGCTCGACGATGCCATTCTGCTGCGGGCTCTACGGCTCGGAGTAGTGGCACTGAACACCCTCATCCACGCAGTACAACGTGAATTCAGCTGCCGTAAATTCACCGCTGTTGTCGGTGTGCAGCACGCGCAGCTTGCGACCGCACTCTGCAATGGCCTGCGCATGCGTGATGGCGTTCGCAGCCTCTCCCTTGCTGCTGAGGACCATCACCCACATGTAGCAGGAGAGGCCATCGACAAGCAGCAGGAAGTAACGTCGTCCTCCCGGTGTAGACGGTGTCACCAGGCCACACAAGTCCCCGTGCACGAGGTCGAGCCACTCCTTGGCTCGGAAGCTCGAGTGCTGGGGAAAGGGGAGCCACCTCTGCTTTGTCACTACGCAGATATCGCAGAACTGCTCCACATGGTCAAGGCACGGCAGGCCCCGTACCATCTCCTTGGCACTGAGTCGCTTCAGGGCCTTGAAGTGAAGGTGGCCAGAGTGCTCATGCAACTGCCACGCCTCGTCATCCCGGCGAGTAGCAAGGCAGAGAGGTTGTGCTACCTGCACGTTAAGGATGTAGAGTCGATTGGTGCCTCTGGTTACCTTGGCAAGAAGGCGACGATGGCGATCCCAAATCCTCATGACTACGTCCTTGATCTCCACGCGCGAACTGTTCTCATCCAGCTGGCCCAGGCTGATGATAGAGTTCCTCAACGTGGGGATGTAGTAGACTCTGACGAGTAGCCTGTGCTCACCAGACTCGGCGGTGAGGATGGCGGAGCCGATGCCCTTGATCTCCACACCAGAGGCGTCCCCAAACTTGACGGATCCTCGGACATTGGGGTCGAACTCAGTGAAGAACTCCCGTCGACCAGTCATGTGATGGGTGGTGCCGGTGTCGAGGCACCATCAGTCTTGTCGTTGCTGGAGCTGTCACCGAGAAAGGCGTGTGCTCTCGGCTCATCGATGTGGAGGAGAGCCGCTGCGGCCGATGCCACTGGAGGTGGCTCGATGCTTGCGTGCGCCAGGAGCAGAGCCGGCTCCTCCTCCTCCACCTGTGCGACGTGGGTCTGGCCGCGTCGTTGCTGCCGACACTCCCTGGCCCAATGACCAAGCTTTCCACAGTTGTGGTAGGGGTGTTGTCTCGTGCTGGCTTCCGGTTGCCGGCGGCACCGCCCTGGGCGTCTCCATGGGCGCCACCCTCGGCACGTCTCTGCGCCCTGGCTTGGGCACCTCTGTGCCCCTTGCTTGGCTTGCCGCGCTTGCAACCGCCTTTCGAGGAGGAGGGCTCCCCCTTCTTCCCATCACCTTGGCAGGCCTCCCACTACTCCTGAGTGAGATGTAACTTCCCACCGATGGTGATAGGCCCCGAGAGAGGCTGAGATTTGTCGCTGTTGATGACCTTGAGGCAGCCTATCGCCTCTTCGATCGACATCATGGAGAGGTCCAGCAGAGACTCGATCGAGTGAGCGATCTGCTTATACTTCTCATGCAATGGAAGAGCTTCTCGACGGCTTTCTCCTTGTTGTAGGAGTGATCACCGAACTGCACCATCTTCTGCTGTAGTGTGTTGAGACGGAGAGTAATGTCATCAATATCCTCACCTGGTTTGAAGGTCAGGTTCTCTCACTCCTTGCAGAGTGCCTGCAGTGTGGTCTTGCGGGCGCGGTCACTGCTGATGCGTGCCGCAGCGATGGTGTTCCAGGCCTCCTTGGCAGTCCGCTTATTGGAAAGCGAGAACTGCATCTCGGGCGGTACTGCAGCAATGAGAACATCCAGCATTCGTTGATCCTCGTAGTAGTCGACATCGCCATACCGGACTGCTTCCCACATGTGCCACACTTGGAGCCATATCCTCATCACCGCGGCTCACTCGACGTAGTTGGTCTTGGTGAGGGTAGGCCACCCCCTCATCACCACGGCTCACTCGACGTAGTTGGTCTTGGTGAGGGTAGGCCACCCACTGCCGGGACCAACGTCCCTGACAATGGCCTGGATCCCGTGGTGACCATGGTACCTGTTCGGGGAGGGAAAGCCATGCCGCCTGTAAATGCCTCGATCTTCGTCGACCCAACCACCCCTGCCGGGAGCGTCGCTGGCGTGTCCGCGCCCGTCTAGGCTGCAGCCGCCGTGCTCATGGGTGTGCGCGGCTGCCCACTGTGGTGCCTTTGGTCGTGCTACCTCCCTCGCCAGTCTGAGGTCTTCGTTGGTGCCGTCTTTGGTAAAATCAGAGCCTCTGTCGCTACCGCCACGCAGAGCCTCAAGCTCTGTTGCAGCCGCACGCGCTGCATCCGCAGCCGCTGCTGCTTCTACTTCTGCCTTCGCTGCTGCCAGTTCCGCCACCGCCAGCCTCGCCGCCCTCGCCGCCCTCGCTGCAGCCTCTACCGCTGCTCACTCGCGTTCTTCTACCGTGGCGACCTTGGACTCCTGCCGATGCCACACGCTCGAAGCGACCGAGTGCTGAGACTGTCCTTCGGACATGGCGCGCTAGTGGGGGAGTGCTGTGTGGGGAAGAGGTTGTCTCCGACAAGCTTGCTTGTCTGTGCAGAAGAGGAGGAATGAGTTGGAACAACCGGTGTTATTGCTGCTGGCTGAAGACGAAGAGAGGCGTGGGAAGGAGATGAGCAGTAGATGTCTAGGCTACAGGATAGAACAGCTCTGATACCACTTGTTAGTATCTGAAGTATTATTCTCATGCAGAGGATGACACTAAGAGTTGAGAAATTTTTCTTGTTTCATTCCACACAAAATGCCATGCCCAACATAGGGGTTGGGATTACATATTTATAGCTGAGGCAGCCAAGCATATACCTAGATGCTAGTCTAAGATGTTGTCCTACTAAAGGACAAATATGCTGTCCTAACAAGTACTGAGATGTTGTCCTCTTGGTCTAAGATGCTGTCGTACCAAAGGACTAATATGCTGTCCTAACAAGGACTGATATGCTATCCTCTTGTTCTAAGATGTTGTCCTAACAAGGACTAAGATGTTGTCCTACCAAAGGACTAATATGTTGTCCTAACAAGGACTGAGATGCTGTCCTAACTAGGGGTCACACAGACCAAGAGTACAACACTTATTCCTTTACGATGCCCTGTCCGCGTGATTTACCATGATGGCCCCCTGGTAGGTGTGGTCACTTGGAGGGGGGCACCTACCAAGTAGACTGGATGAGGCAAGGTGTTAGCATCGGGCCTCCCGGGTGATTTTGGTGGTCACCACAGACCTATTGAGACGGTCCGGGCTTGGGTGACGTGGTCGTCCAGGACTTGGTTGAGGCCTTGCCCAGGAGCATGTGCCACCTGGCTCCCGGCACTGAGCCACAGCGCCGGGATGCCCAGCCATCATGCCTTGAATGGTCATGAGGGCAGGGTCATTTGCAGCATATGCGCCGGTGTGTGGATCTGCTTGGCGTGGGACTGTTACGCCTTGCATCTATCGACCGGCTCGACGGCATCCAGGAGTGCTATCGGCTAGTAAAAGCCATGCCGGAAGGCTTTACCAGCCAGCATGCGGAACGAAGTGGTTGCCGACTCGCCCTCATAGATCTCTGCGAGTAGCTCACAGCGCTACTCCCAGGTCATGCACCGCAATAGAACGCCGTCGGCGCCATGCTGGTAGAGATCTCTATCTACCAGCGTGTATCTTCTAGTCATACGAATGATCGGTTCAGCGGATACACGTTCATCGGGAAGGATATTGTCCTTCAAGTAGGTCCGGACCTCCGTGATCCATGCATCAGGACCTACTTGAGCTTTTTGGATCTTGGGCGTCGAGTTGCACGGAGCCCCCGTTGACGCATACGATCCTTGTTGAGCGCCATGGTTGCAGGGCCGCCGGGACTGCCAGCTTTGAGGTGTTGGGCTCGCCCCCTTTGCCTGGTTCGGCAGGCCAGGCTGTATGTCGCAGTAGCTTCCTTCAAAGGTGCCTTCAGGGACTGGAGCCCATGTAGAGGCTTTTATTGAAAGGTTGTCTGCCACCACGTTGTTGGCGCGGAGGATATGGCGCTACTCCAAAGCATGAAATCCCTTCTCCGCCTCTTGCACACGAATAAAGTAGGCAGCTAGCCATGGGTCAATGTAGGGTTACTCTTGCTTGCCTTGTTTTATGGCGAATTGGTAGTCTCTTTTTAACCAACTATGACGCTCCGGGCTCGCCACGTGGCCGACAGAAGCCGGACCTCCCCCTCCGCGGGGAGAGGTCCGAAGGCTCCACGTGTCCTGCGGGGCCGGACCCCCCTCTCCTCTGAGGAGGGCTCCGGGCCCGCCACGTGTCTAGCAGAAGAACGCTGCCTGCCCCCGAGCGGTAGGCAGTGGGCGTAAAGAGGCCCCATACCTTGCCCGTACAAGATATTCAAGGCCCGCGTCTTCCCAAGATGCGGAGCACGCCTCTGTCAGGTGCCGTTGCGCCCAGTCGCATCACAGACTGGCGCGCGGTGTCAGAGCCTGCCAGCCAATAAACGCAGCGACAAAACATCCCATGCCGCCCCCACCGTCATCGACCACTACGACTAGCATGCGGCATGGGCAGGGCTGCAAGACGAAGACTCAGAAGCCTTCGCCAGAGACAACTACCGGCATAACTGCAGATACGGTAGATAATAGACAATCTCCCCGGGACCACCTGTCGGTCCCGGGCCCCCCTGTAAGCCACCCAAGTCTTGGACTATAAAAGGCTCGGGTAGGCGACGTTAGCAAGGGTTCGCACTCTCGCAACTCATATGCTAGGCATCAGTCATCCCCAAGCTCAGGACTCCGGTTCTGGGCAGCAAGCAATACAGCGAGCTCCTTAGCTCGCCGTGGACGTAGGGTTTTATGCTCCGGCGGCCTGAACCACGTAAAACTCGCCGTGTCAAGCTCTTCCTAACTCGTCCATACGCTCAAGCTCTCCGCAAGTGACTAGCCCCACCGAAAAAAGAACCTCCGCGGGCTGCCCAGTGCAGGCCCGGGGGAAGTGTCGAACGAACACTTCGGCAACAACCTTTCACCAGACAGCCCAAACGTCGAACCGGTCGCACCGAAACGAGCAGGAGGTTCCCCACACGGAGCATCTCTCTATGCCCGTTGGCAGATTTCCACCTTGCTGCCCTCAAGCTACACCTATAAATCGGTGTGCTATGCCTCGACGCCCGGACGTTTAGGATACATCAGTTTATCGGGTCCCATATATCCGATATGCCTTTGGTACGTTCAATACTTGTTCAGCAGGGCCGCACACGGATTGGTCCTCAATCGACACGGGCAGGGCTGCGCACACAAGACTTCCTCTTGCTGCGCCCTAGCCCCTGGCTGGTCTCATTTTCATTACTAAAGTGATCTCACATCACTCAACCGAACCCGTGTGTCCCAAGCCTATCTCGCAAGTAGATTTCAACTACTCGACTTGTACCAAAGTCCTATGAATCATTAAGCATAGCCTGTCTACTCGAGGTCTTAGACACTACCCTCACTCTTATGGACAATTTGTGGTCATGCAAGTGGGGTTTTCATCCATCCTACACCTAATGCACATTCATACATCACTCGAAATATGTGAACAAAGCAAAACTTGATAAAAGAGTTAATGCAAACCGGGGCTTGCCTTGTTGCTGTTGGTCAGGGGTTAAGTCTTTGTCCGAAAGGAGGAAGTCCAGCACTTCCGGAGCCTCTTCGCCTTCAGTGACTACACGTCAATGAAATACTACATGTCAATTTAAATGCAATGTGTAAACTTGAATACTTAATAACTAATAATTCTATCTAGCCCTCCCCTTTGGTTCTGAAATTTTTATGGTGGCTTGGTAGGGTCCTAAACAGAGTCTTGACCAAGTTTCATTTGAAATAAAGTTCATTTGAACCTTGTACAAATAAAAGCCCATCTGGTCAATATTTGAGCCTCTGTGTAATTCCAGGGGTTTTCATGGCTCCAACTATTACTTTCTGGAAACTAGAATTTAAGATGGTTCTAATGGAATTGGTTTCATGTCATTTGAAGAATTCTACTGAAAGTTATGCCCTAATTAAGATTTGAGAAAATCTGAAAAATGTTTCTGTACATTTTTCTATTTTCTCAGGGCAGTTCACTTAATCACCCCATTAGGATAACTAAATGAACTTGGATGAGTCTGAAAATTTTACTGTGACTCAGGGATTTTCCAATTACCCTCTCAGCCAAATTTCAGAATTTTTCATAAAGTAGTTCTCCAGATAAAATTCCCAGCATTTTAAACTTTAAGGATTTAATTCTAGAAAACTATTCACTTTCATGAGCTGAATTTGGTATTGCTATAAAGTACTCAGAATTCTGAGTTCAGCAAAATTTGGTTCATCGAATTTGGAGTTTCCTAGCCAATGTTCTATTCATTTGAATTTTGAACTAAAACTGAAAATTCTAAAAATGCTTAAATCCTGCGGGTGGGTCCATCGTAGACGTGTCGACCGCTGGAGCCGAGCCACACGGGGCCACAGACTCCTTCCCGCGCGGCCACACTGGATCCTGGACCACAGAGAATCCCGCACATTTACCTCCAGCCGCTGACGAGTGGGGCCTCCCCCCTTCATCTTCCTCCAGCCACCCGCGCGACCCCGCCGCCGAGCTCGCCGGAGCTCTCGCCGGGAAGGGGTTCCGGCCCTCGGAACTTGCTGATTCTCGCTGCCACTGCACATTCTTGCGTGAGGAACACGTTGCCGGCCTTACCTCGGATCGAGGATGGCCGGAAACCTAGGCGCGACAGCGACAGGAGCTATGGTAACTTCGGCGGCATTGCTAGGGCACTGTACTGCCCCAACCTTGCTCCAGTTAGCTCCTACAGCATCGCCATGACCTAGGGAGCAACGTCCTGGGCTCTGATCTCGCGAGAAACATCAGCAACCAGGGGCTCACCGTGCGACCTAGGGCGATTTTGGGAAAAACTGGAAAAACTCGAGGAACTGAGGGTTTCCTCGATGGTTCTTCCTAGTTCTTGATCCCACGTGTCCGCACGGATGTCTACAACAGGGTTTCTAGGTCTTGGGAGGAGTGGTTCGGTGTGTGAGGTAAATTTGCCGATTTAACCGAACCGGGCTATATCACACGCTCTCGGCAATAACTGAAATTCCGGCCAGCACACCTCATGGCATGCGGCCGGCGTTGTTGGACAGGGAGCACACTTCCAGGCGAACCTCCTGGCCCGCTCACTTGACGGGGGATCAATCCTAGCGGCCGGGCGGGGAGTTTTCGGTCGTTGTTGGACAGGGAGCACACTTCCAGGCGAACCTCCTGGCCTGCTCACTTGACGGGGGATCAATCCTAGCGGCCGGGCGGGGAGTTTTCGGTCACGGTGGCTCTACCCGGTGTGGAATGAAAACACGGAGCTCGGGGGCAGTTTACCGTGGATGGGGCGCCGGGGTATCGTGTCTATCACGTCGAGGGCACCTCGGCGAAGCTCGGGGTGAGCTCAGACTCGCCTGCTAGCTGCTGGGACGGGAGGACGCCGGAGCACCAAAAGTTTTCGGGTGTGCGGCGGTGTTTCTTCGTCGAGGGGTTCGGGAACGATCAAGACCGCGACGGGAGTCGGTTCCGGAGGGAAATATAGCCGAGCGACCGCTTCGTCGACGTGCGCTGTGGGCTGGCGCTCGGGAGGTGGCGTTCAGGGAAGCAGCTCGCTGGCGCACCGAGGGAATTTTCTTCGGCGAGAAACAGAGCGCTGTCCGGTGTTGCACCTCCCTCCAACTACCTTGTGGGCCCAACTTCCCCCCCCTAATCCTTTCCTCCCCATTTCTTTTGTAAATATCCCAGCTACTAAACATTGAATGAGAGACTTAGCCCCCAAGTATTGGTTTGAATTCGAGTTCTAAAATTCAAAATTTGTTGGGTTAAATTTGCTTCTTGTTTAAACTGAAATTCAAATTCAGTTTTGAATTATTGCAAATCTAGCTCCCGACAAGATGAACTCTAATGGGGATGAAAATTGGTGGGCTAACTCACAGAAATATGCTGAGTTTGAATATGAAGCTAACTTTTGAATTTGAGTGATGAAAGTTGCTGCAATGTGAATTTACATTCAAATTGGCCACTTTTTCAAATACCTCCAAAAGTAGCTCAAAAAGTGTTGGATTTACATGAAACATGGCTTGAACCTTCCCAAGACTTTTCAAGTCCTAGAGGTAAGCTCAACCTCTCATGTTCATGTGTAGAAATCCAACTTTGTGAAAGTGAAGGCTTTCCCCTCTAATCACTCTTTTGATGGAGGTTACTTGCTCTTCACAATTTTTTCTAAGATATCCACAATAAAAATTGTAGTGTGGTGAGGTGATGAAAAGTTTTTGTAAGTCCCTTTTCTTGGGCTTTTACATCCCTCCCCCCTTAAAAGAATCTTGTCCCGAGATTATAAAAGAAGAGACAGTGATGTAATAGGGACTTACCCGTGTTGAGATGCCATGAACTCCGGGTAATTTGAGCGAAGGAATTCCTCGCTCTCCCACGTCACTTCTTCGGCGGTGTGGTTGCTTCAGAGTATTTTATAGAACCACAACGTTCTGCTACGCGTGGTTCTGGCTTTCTCATCAATAATCGCCACCGTATATTCATCACACGTTAAATCCGGTTGCAGCTCGCCGATGTCTTCGGTAGTAACAGTAGCGGTATGCTTCAGACATTTTCTCAGCTGTGAGACATGGAAAATGTCATGAACACCAGCAAGAGATGCCGGTAGCTCCAGTCTATACACCGCTGGTCCACACTTCTTGGTGATAACATAGGGTCCAATGAACCGGGGAGCGAGCTTCCTCTTCACACTGAACCGGTGCACGCCTTTCATCGGAGACACGCGGAGGTACATGTGTTCACCGACGTCAAAGTACAACGGTCTACGCCTCTTATCAGCGTAGCTCTTTTGCCGGGATTGAGCAGCCTTCAAATTAGCTTGAATCGTCCGAACGCGCTCTTCGACGTCGTTCACCACATCAACCCCGAATGTGACCCTCTCACCGGACTCGCACTAGTTTAATGGGGTGCGGCATTTTCGACCGTAGAGAGCTTCGTAGGGTGCCATCTTGATACTCGTCTGATAGCCGTTGTTGTACGAGAATTCTGCCAACGGTAGGTGATCATCCCAGTTCTTACCATGGTGGAAGGCACATGCTCTCAACATGTCTTCCAGAATCTGATTCACCCTCTCCGTTTGGCCATCTGTCTGAGGGTGGTAGGCGGAGCTCCTAATCAGCTTGGTACCAATGCAGCGTGTGCTGCTTCCCAAAGCGAGATACAAATAATGCACCTCGATCTGAGACGATGGTCTTGGGTACCCCATATAAGCATAGAATCTTTGCTATGTACAGCTCCGCATATTTGCCGGTATTATAACGTGTATTCACCGGTATGAAGTGAACCGTCTTGGTTAACCGATCCACGATTACCCAAATGGAATCATGTTTGTTGGAAGTTAGGGGCAATCCCACAATGAAATCCATGCTCACATCTTCCCATTTCCATGCCGGGATCTTCAGGGGTTGCAACAGCCCTGATTTCTTCATGTGATCAGCTTCTAATCGTCGGCACGTATCGCACTCGGATACGTACTTCGCTACCTCCCGCTTCATCCGTGTCCACCAAAATTTCTTTTTCAAATCTTGGTACATTTTGTTGCTGCCCGAATGAATGGAGTATTTAGACAGGTGAGCTTCATCGAGGATCTTCTTCCTCAGTTCCATATCCCGGGGTACGACTATGCGGTCATTGAACCATAGCGTCCCCTCATTATCCTTCCGAAAACATTTGATCTCCCCGTTGTCTATCCGTCTCCGGAGATGGGCCATGCCTTTATCATCTTTCTGAGCTGCAATGATGTCCTCCCTAATAGTAGGGATGAGTGCAAGGTTATACAGCGATCCATAAGGAACCAAATATAAACTCGGCTCTTCCTCCTCCACCGGGGTAATGGTGAGGTGATGGACATGTGATTTTCGACTCAGTGCATCGGCAACCACATTCGCCTTGCCGGGGTGGTAATGAATCTCAATTTCATAATCTTTGATCAATTCTAACCACCTCCTTTGCCTCATATTCAGCTCCTTCTGGGTGAAGATATATTTAAAGCTCTTGTGGTCGGTGTAGAGATGCACCAGATTCCCCAGCAGATAGTGCCTCCACATTTTTAGCGCCAAAACCACTGCAGCAAGCTCAAGGTCATGAGTCGGATAGTGCTACTCATGGTTCTGAAGTTGGCGTGAGCCATAGGCGACCACACGTCCTTCCTGCATCAACACGCAGCCGAGCCCAATACCGGACGCGTCGTAATACACGTCGAAGGGCTTTGTTGTATCCGGCTGAGCTAAGACTGGGGCTGTGGTGAGATGCTTCACCAATGCTCGGAACGCTCCTTCACACGCCGTGTTCTAAACATATTTCGTTCCCTTCTTCAGCAATTCTGTCATCGGCTTAGCGAGCTTGGAGAAACTTGGAATAAATCTCCGATAGTATCCCGCTAACCCGAGGAAGCTTCTGACTTTATGAACTGAAGTGGGAGCCTTCCATTTCAGCACTTGCTCTATTTTGCTTGGGTCCACCGCAATGTCTTCTGTTGAGATGATATGTCCCAAGAATGGCACTTGGCTGATCCAAAACTCACATTTTCTGAATTTGGCGTAGAGCTTATGGTCTCGCAATCGTTGAAGAACGATCCGTAAGTGTTCGGCATGTTCGGCTTCTGTCTTGGAGTAAACCAAGATATCATCGATGAACACTACCACGAACTTGTCCAGCTCCGGCATGAACACTGAGTTCATGAGATACATGAAATGGGCTGGAGCATTTGTGTGACCAAAGGACATGACGAGGTATTCATATAATCCATATCTCATCAAAAAGGCCGTCTTCGGGATATCCTCCGCCCGGATCTTTATCTGGTGATATCCAGAGCGAAGGTCCATCTTGAAGAACACACTTGCACCCACAAGTTAATCAAACAATATGTCGATGCAGGGCAGTGGGTACTTATTCTTGATGGTGACAGCGTTGAGCGGCCTGTAGTCCACACACAGCCTCAAGGTTTCATCCTTCTTCTTCACGAAGAGTGTCGAGCATCCCCAAGGTGAGGAACTCGGCCTAATGAAACCTTTGCTCAACAGATCATTGAGCTGTTCTTTCAGTTCAGCCAGCTCATTTGGAGCCATTTTGTATGGTCTCCGTGATATGGGCATAGTCCCGAGTGCGAGCTCGATCTTGAACTCGACATCCTGCTCAGGTGGCATGCCCGGAAGATCATCCGGAAACACGTCAGGATATTCCCGAACTACGGGGGTGTCTTCTAACTTGAGAGCTTCAACATTATTAATTGCTGAAATTTCTCGGACTGGCGTGTCTAACACCATGGAATGTGGACGGTGAAATGGAGAGTTTAAATGAACCGTCCGTGTCCGAGTCTCCAGGACAGCGCCATGGTATTATAGCCATGACATCCCTAAGATTGTATCAATATTTTGCCCCATAAGGATTATCAAGGTGGTGGGATATAGTTTCCCACCTAAGCACAGAGGTGCTTTTGGAATCATCATATTAGCTGAGATCCTCCCTCCCGGTGAGCAAATCATATAAGTGCAGTCGGTTGGAAAGACTTGCATTTGATGCTTATCCACATAGGATGCACTTATAAAGTTGTTGGTTGCACCAGAATCAAAAAGTATGATGATGGCTTGATTGTTGAGAGTAAACGTACCCGTCAGCACGTTGTCTCCCTCTGGAGCGTCCTCATTGTCGAGGTTGCGGACGCCCCCAGTCCGCTGACCCACCTTCTTGATCGGAGGTCGGTCTCGAGCACCGCCCTGGAACTGGGCTTGCCCACTGCTCTGCTGCCCCTGGGGACAGTCCTTCGCGAAGTGGCCCGTCTGGCCACACGTGAAGCAAGTGAAGCGGGGTGGTCCCCCGCTGATCAGTGGACGGAAACCCGGAGCGCGTTGTGGCGGTGGAAACGCCCGGGGTGCCGTCTGCTGCTGCTGCTGCTGTCTTGGTGGTGGCATCGGCGGACGGAACGGAGGTGACTGAAATGAACGTCCCCCGAACCGCTGAGGTCGCGCCGGTGGATGCCACTGCTGTCCGGATGGTGTCTGATACACTGTGCGGTACTTCTGGGGAGCGCCACCCCCACTGCTAGGTGGAGCGCTGTGCTTCCGCTGCTCAGCTGCCAACTCCCGCTGAGCGTCCTCTTGCATGATCGCAGCATTGACTAGGTCATTGAAGGTGCCGCGATTCCACTGAACGACGTGTGTCTTCATTTCAGGGTGTAACCCCTGATAGAAGTGTTCCCACTTTTTCTCCTCAGTGGAGATGTAGTCCGACGCATATTGCGCCAGATGGTTGAAGGCACGGGAGTAGTCGTGGGCACTCCTCCCGCCCTGCTTCAGTTCCAAAAATTCTTGGAACTTCCTCTTTATTATTCCGGGAGGAATGTGATAGGCGCGGAACGCCTCCCGGAACTCTTCCCATTCCACGGCATGGCTAGCCGGACGTGAGGCGACATAGTTCGCCCACCACGCACCAGCGGCACCGTGGAGTTGCTGCGCTGCGAACAGAGTCTTCTGCCGCTCCGTACATTGGAGCAGCCCGAACTTGGACTCGATGGTCCGCAGCCAGTTATCGGCCTCCAATGGTTTTTCAGCCTCCAATCGCTTTGTCATCACGTATACTACCCTTTTATCTTCAATACGACAAAAACATGGTCTCTAGTAGAAGAAACTTGAGTGAGACCTATACTCAAATCTTTCACTAGTTGATGATAACCTCTCATGAGTATGTTCCACCCCATTGGGAGTACTCAAACCCCCTCTAGGGTACAACAATTTCTCAAATGAGTTCAACTGTCATTCCTCTGCTAGAATGACCAGTTTCTACATATCCAAGATTTTGATCTGGTTCTGGGCATTTTCATGACTCAAGCTTAATACCAAAGTTAAACTTAACTTCAGTATCTTTCCAACGAGTACTCATTTGCCCTCAGATCAGCTCTAGTTAAAAGGTTATGGTCATTCAAAGTCAGCAGAATTTCTGAAAGAATTTTAACAGCACCTCCCTTGGGAAGTTGCTGTTCCCAACTCTGGTTTCCACTGAAATCTGTGCTGAAATTTCAGAAACTTTGAATTGCCAAGATGTAACACATCTTCTACCCTTTCTAAGGATGTATCATATAAAAATTTTAGATTTTTCTGCTGGGAGTTAGGTTTGAAAAATAGAATAGTCCAGAGAATGTTTTACTCTGTCCTGGTTCTGGACAGTTTACATTTCTCTGAGATTTAATCCATCTTAAGGTGAGTTTCAGCTCTGGAAGTCTACAACAAAGTTGTAGAGTACTCAAATACCTTTCCAGAACTATATGCCACACCTCCCTGGGCTAAAAGACCTGTGAGTTATGCCCTGTTGAAGATCAGCATACTTGCTGCCCAAAACAGAGCACTCTATTTTTCAATCTTTTTGGACCTACACTCATCACTATCTAATTTGTCTACCCAACCAGGGTCCTAATTGTTGAACCTAATGGTTTTAATTCCTTGTTATCATTATTGTCATGCATATGCCTATGATATATTGGTACTACGTTCCTCACAAAAGAAAATCCTAACCGGATTATACCGGCATATACGTCTCAAGTGTGGCACTAAACGGTCTCTCGCACACGTTTACTACACGGATACGTACGTGGTTAGTACCTGCAGAAGACCACACAATAATGGTGCACTCAATGGTTGTTCATTTCAGGCAGGACCATATTTAAAAGTAAATACAAACACCCGTATCATTGCCATACGGCTGTCCTTGAGTTAGGTTACGTCTCAAGGTACGTGATCGTGTTTCAACACCACACGACGGGGAACCCGAGTATGCCATGAACGGGTTGTCACGGTTGGGAATATTATCAACCCAACAGATACCACCTACTGCCCTGCAAGGCACGCCGATGGCAAGTGCTGCGTATGTCCCCCTGGGCTATTTCCAGACGAACACACTCTCACGTTACTGACCACGCGATGGGGTCTCCACTTACTTGCCTAATGCACGCTAGGGATCAGCGTTTCATATGAACTCAGGAACGTGAAGAGTTCAAGAGTTTCATATTGACGTCTCACACCAAACTGTGAGACCTATCCCTGAACCACGTTCCTCGTCAGGGGAGCTAACCGAAATTGAACCGCTTTCGGTGGCGTTCCTTACCTACATAATTAAAATTCAGAATTATAACACATAGGTTAGTCTTTGCCACTTTAAGTAACTATGCTAGTATAGTTCTTATCTGGGCAACTACCGAATCCTCACCGTAAATCTAAGTTTTCCCATAATACAGTAAGTACTGTGCTATCCCCAATGCAGCTCTGATACTAGGCCGTGGCGGACCGGAATCCTATCATCCAGGATTGCAGAGGGTGGTGCCGCGCGATGTGACACCCGACAGCACACGTCATAATAACACAATATATTACATGGGAAAACAACTGAACTGTACAAACAGGTACAATACTCAGTTACAAACTATTGTCTTTATTACACAGCGGAAGTCTACTTTTCTACACTCACGCCCGCCTATCTAGCAAAAGTCGGTTGCCCAGCCCTAGGGCAACCCACACTAGCTGCACGTCTCAGCTCAGCGCGGCGTGTACGGCTCCCACACAGCCGTGGTCCCTGACGGAGGGTAACCCTCGCCGGTGGACTCGTACTCCGAGTCCGTGGGTGGCTCCTCACCTGAAAAACACTTAAGCAGCAACCGTGAGCACGATGGCTCAACAAGACTTAACCAACTCACCTATGCATAAAACTCTACATGAGGTGTACAATGAACATAGGATAGTCACAATGCATCAAATGGACATGCCTACAAGTTCTTCCTTAGTTCCACTTTTAGCCACAGGTTAACAGTTCGGGAATCTGAAATTTAGTAAGCAATATTTGGTGGCACACATGTAGCAATACAATAATATCATAGTAGCAGTATTGAATCATAACATTCCATAAATTATCTACGTTACGACGCAGTGAACAAGCGGTACTCGTCACCGTGAGGGACGGCGAATCGACCCGATATACACCTGCAGAGAAACCCAAAGAGCACGTCAGGTATGCCCACCCGTGGAGCTGCACAGCACGCTCACTCGATGACGTACAGGACAACCTTTCACCCAACAGCCCAAACGTCGAACCGGTCGCACCAAAACGAGCAGGAGGTTCCCCACACGGCGCATCTCTCTATGCCCGTTGGCAGATTTGCACCTTGCTGCCCTTAACCTACACCTATAAATCGGTGTGCTATGCCTCGACGCCCGGAGGTTTAGGCTACATCGGTTTATCGGGGCCCATATATCCGATATGCCTTCGGTACGTTCAATACTTGTTCAGCAGGGCCGCACACGGATCGGTCCTCAATCGACACGGGCAGGGCTGCGCACACAAGACTTCCTCTTGCTGCGCCCTAGCCCCTGCCTGGTCTCATTTTCATTACTAAAGTGATCTCACATCACTCAACCGAACCCGTGTGTCCCAAGCCTATCTCGCGAGTAGATTCCAACTACTCGACTTGTACCGAAGTCCTATGAATCATTAAGCATAGCCTGTCTACTTGAGGTCTTAGACACTACCCTCACTCTTATGGACAATTTCTGGTCATGCAAGTAGGGTTTTCATCCATCCTACACCTAATGCACATTCATACATCACCCTAAATATGTGAACAAAGCAAAACTTGATAAAAGAGTTAATGCAAACCGGGGCTTGCCATGTTGCTGCTGGTCAGGGGTTAAGTCTTCGTCCGGAAGGAGGAAGTCCATCACTTCTGGAGCCTCTTCGCCTTCAGTGATTACACGTCAATGAAATACTACATGTCAATTTAAATGCAATGTGTAAACTTGAATACTTAATTACTAATAATTCTATCTAGCCCTCCCTTTTGGTTCTGAAATTTTTATGGTGGCTTGGTAGAGTCCTAACCAGAGTCTTGACCAAGTTTTATTTGAAACAAAGTTTATTTGAACCTTGTACAAATAAAAGCCCATTTGATCAATATTTGAGCTCTAAGTAATTCCAGGGGTTTTCATGGCTCCAACTATTACTTTCTGGAAACTAGAATTTAAGATGTTTCTAATGAAATTGGTTTCATGTCATTTGAAGAATTCTACTGAATGTTATGCCCTAATTAAGATTTGAGAAAATCTGAAAAATGTTTCTGTACATTTTTCTATTTTCTCAGGGCAGTTCACTTAATCACTCCATTAGGGTAACTAAATGAACTTGGATGGGTCTGAAAATTTTAATGGGACTCAGGGATTTTTCAATGACCCTCTCAGCCAAATTTCAGAATTTTTCATAAAGTAGTTCTCCGGATAAAATTCCCAACATTTTAAACTTTAAGGATTTAATTCTGGAAAATTATTCACTTTCATGAGCTGAATTTGGTATTGCTGGAAAGTACTCAGAATTCTGAGTTCAGAAAAATTTGGTTCATCGAATTTGGAGTTTCCTAACCAAAGTTCTATTCATTTGAAGTTTGAACTAAAACTGGAAATTCCAAAAAAATGTTTAAATCCTGCGGGTGGGTCCATCGCACACGTGTCGACCGCTGGAACCGAGCCACACGGGGCCACAGACTCCTTCCCGCGCGGCCACACTGGATCCTGGACCACAGAGAATCCCGCACATTTACCTCCAGCCGCTGACGAGTGGGGCTTCCCCCATTCATCTTCCTCCAGCCACCCGCGCGATCCCGCCGCCGAGCTCGCCGGAGCTCTCGCCGGGAAGGGGTTCCGGCACTCGGAACTTGCTGATTCTCGCTGCCACTGCACATTCTTGCACGAGGAACACGTTGCCGGCCTTACCTCGGATCGAGGATGGACGGAAACCTAGGCGCGACGGCGACAGGAGCTATGGTAACTCCGGCGGCATTGCTAGGGCACTGTACTGCCCCAACCTTGTACCGGTTAGCTCCTACAGCATCACCATGACCTAGGGAGCAATGTCCCAAGATCTGATCTCGCGAGAAACGTCGGCAACCAGGGGCTCACCGTGCGACCTAGGGCGATTTCGGGAAAAACTGGAAAAACTCGAAGAAATGAGGGTTTCCTCGATGGTTCTTCCTAGTTCTTGACCCCACGTGCCCGCACGGATGTCTACCACAGGGTTTCTAGGTCTGGGGAGGAGTGGTTCGGTGTGTGAGGCGAATTTGCCGATTTACCCGAACCGGGCTATATCGCACGCTCTCGGCAAGAACTGAAATTCCGGCCAGCACACCTCATGGCATGCGGCCGGCGTTGTTGGACAGGGAGCACACTTCCAGGCAAACCTCCTGGCCCGCTCACTTGATGGGGGATCAATCCTAGCGGCCGGGCGGGGAGTTTTCGGTCGCGGTGGCTCTACCCGGTGTGGAATGAAAACAAGGAGCTCGGGGGCAGTTTACCGTGGATGGGGCACCGGGGTATCGTGTCTATCACGTCGAGGGCGCCTCGGCGAAGCTCGGGGTGAGCTCAGATTCGCCTGCTAGCTGCTGGGACGGGAGGACGCCAGAGCACCAAAAGTTTTCGGGTGTGCGGCTGTGTTTCTTCGTCGAGGGGTTCGGGAACAATCAAGACCGCGATGGGAGTCGGTTCCGGAGGGAAATATCGCCGGGCAACCGCTTCGTCGACGTGCGCTGTGGGCTGGCGCTCGGGAGGTGGCGTTCGGGGAAGCAGCTCGCTGGCGCACGGTGGGAGTTTGCTTCGGCGAGAAACAGAGCGCTGTCCGGTGTTGCACCTCCCTCCCACTGCCTTGTGGGCCCAACTTTCCCCCTAATCTTTTCCTCCCCATTTCTTTTGTAAATATCCCAGCTACTAAACATTGAATGAGAGACTTAGCCCCCAAGTATGGTTTGAATTCGAGTTCTAAAATTCAAAATTTGTTGGGTTAAATTTGCTTCATGTTTAAACTGAAAATCAAATTTAGTTTTGAATTATTGCAAATCTAGCTCCCGACAAGATGAACTCTAATAGGGATGAAAATTGGTGGGCTAACTCAGAAAAATGTGCTGAGTTTGAATATGAAGCTAACTTTTGAATTTGAGTGATGAAAGTTGCTGCAATGTGAATTTACATTCAAATTGGCCTCTTTTTCAAATACCTCCAAAAGTGGCTCAAAAAGTGTTGGATTTACATGAAACTTGGCTTGAACCTTCCCAATACTTTTCAAGTCCTAGGGGTGAGCTCAACCTCTCATGTTCATGTGTAGAAATCTTACTTTGTGAAAGTGAAGGCTTTCCCCTCTAATCACTCTTTTGATGGAGGTTACTTGCTCTTCACAATTTTTTCTAAGATATCCACAATAAAAACTGTGGTGTGGTGAGGTGATGAAAAGTTTTTGCAAGTCCCTTTTCTTGGGCTTTTACAATGACTTGGCCTTCTCGCATAAGAACACATCCGAGACTCGTGCCCGATGCATGACAATATACATCAAATAGTTTGGTAATATCCGGCTGAGCTAACACGGGTGCTGTGGTGAGATGCTTCTTCAAGTTTGGAAAGACTCCTCACAATCATCACTCCACACATATTTAGCGCCTTTCTTCAACACCTCTGTTATTGGTTTAGAAATCTTAGAAAAGTTGGGAATAGAACTCCGGTAGTATCCTGGAAATACCAGAAAGCTACGAATTTCATAAACGGGGATGAGAGATTTCCACTTTAGCACATCATGAACCTTACTCGGATCGACTGCTATTCCTTTAGCTGATATGATGTGCCCAAGGAAAGGCACTTCCCTTAACCAAAACTCACATTTGCTGAATTTTGCATATAACTTATGGTCTCTTAGCCTTTGGAGTACGCTGTGGAGGTGTTCATCATATTCTTCTTTGACATGGAATAAACAAGGATGTCGTCAATGAAGATTACGACGAACTTATCCAACTCCGGCATGAACACCGAGTTCATGAGATACATAAAGTAGGCCGGTGCGTTAGTGAGAAAAGACATGACTAATACTCATAGAGGTCGTATCTAGTCGAGAACGCTGTTTTCGGAACATCTTCCAACCGTATCTTGATTTGGTGATACCCGGACCGAAGATCTATTTTTGAGAAGACCTTAGCACCCACTAGTTGATAAAAAAATGTCTATGCGACAGAGTGGATATTTGTTCTTGATCGTGACAGCATTCAACGGACAATAATCCACACATAGCCTCAACGATTCATCTTTTTTCTTTATGAACAACGCGGGAAATTCCCAAGGTGAACAACTTGGACAGATGAATCCCTTGTCCATGAGTCCTTTGAGTTGTTCTTTTAATTCATCTAGTTCATTTGGCGCCATCTTGTAAGGTCTTCGAGAAATCTCGGTAGTTCCTGTTAACAACTCAATTTTGAATTCGACTTCCCGGTCAGGTGGCATACCCGGGAGATCGTCCGGAAAGACATCTTGGTACTTGCTGACTACTGGAATCTCTTGAAGTCGAGTACCCTCAGTTTGGTGTGTGGCTGAAATTTTTGATGGTGGGTTTTCAAGGATCAAAGTGTTGCGACCGTGATTCGGAGAATTTAGTTCAATGGTACGCAAACCCACATCAAGTACAGCCCTATGTTCTGCCATCCAGGCCATCCCAAGAATAATATCTATTCCTTGCCCTTCTAGCATAATGATATTAGTAGGATAAACTCGTCCACCTAGGAGAAGAGGTGCTCTAGATATAATTTGTTTGGCTGAAAATAGTACCTCCGGGTGAATGGATAATATACGGGTATTTCATCAAAGTAGGGGAGAGCTGGTATTTTGTGTGTATGATTTACTGATGAAGTTATGAGCACTAGAATAAAAAATAATGAGGGTGGGTTGGTCATGTAGGGTGAACATACCGGCTAGAACGGGTTCTCCTTCCGGTATCTCCTCAACTGCGACGTAGCTGACATGGCTGGTCTTTGGTGCTGCCTTCTTCTGTTGCCCACGTGGCTGGTTGGAAGCCTGAGACGGAGGGGTGTTGCTGCTTACTTGTTTTGCTTGATGGCAATCCCGTGCAAAGTGGCCCAGGTGGCCACAATTGAAGCATGGGTTACGGTTCAGACCTTCGGTAAACTGAGGACGATGATATCCTTGTGCACCTTGCTGGGGTGGATGTGCACGGGGTATCATCCGCTGCTGCTGTGAAGGTGGTCGAAAGCTTGACTTGAAGGGGCGAGCTTGTGGTGGTCGTGGTGCTGCTTGGAATATTTGGCCGGAGGGCGAACGGAGGATCATCCGGTATTTGATTGGAGGGCCACTTGAGCTTCCCTGAGGGGCGCTTTGCTTTTTCTTTTCCGCCTGTTGGCTGCGATAAGCGTCCTCTTGAGTGATAGCAGCATTAACAAGGTCATTAAAACTGCCATTGTGCTAGGTGGTAGAACACCTTGGAGTATGCGTGAGCAGTCCTCCCCCCTTGCTTCAGGTCTAGAAACTCTTGAATCTTTCTCTTCATGAATCCTGAAGGAATGTGATGAGCACGGAAAACCTCACAGAATTCCACCCATGTCACTTGCTGTCCGACGAGGAGGCTAGCGAGGTAGTTCGCCCATCAGGCTCCGGCTGAGCCATGAAGTTGTTGGGCATAAAACAATGTCTTCTGGTACTCGGTGCATTGGAGCAGCCCAAACTTTGACTCGATGGTGTTGAGCCAGTTGTCCGCCTCCAAAGGCTCATCCGCTTCGGTGAAAACTGGCGGGTGCGTCGCTAAGAACTTCGAATAGGAGCTCTGAGGCGGGTGACGTGGAGTTACCTCTAGACGTTCACCTTGACGGGATGTGTTCTGCATTAATGCTTGGAGTAGCTCGGTGTTTTCCCAGTGAGAACCCATCATGGCGGCAATAGCTTCTGCCAAGGTGGGAGGAGGTGGCGGTGGAGGCTGTTGCGGTGGTACTTGCTGTTGCGACGGTGTAGAGTCATCTCCGCCATGACTACAGCCTCTGATCTTGTGCATAGAGTGAGTGCAAACCATGCTGCAAGAGTGAAGAACACAGTTAATATCCAAAGGCTGGAGTCATACTTTTCTCAAAATAACATTAACTGTAGTAGTTCATCACAGATTTTTGCAACATCTCACATATATTAGCACTGCAGAAATCTGTACAAGATTAGTACTGGCAATGACCAAGTTTACAACGTTACGCCCCCAAAATGATGTACCCCTTCTACAGGAGTTCATCCAAACCTACATTCGGTCAACAAAATACATAGCATGCTCAAGTCCATAGTAACACCACACATAAGTCACTATGGCAGATAATATAATACATACACATGTAGACATCTACGCTAGCTAGTAGATCACGAGACTAGTCTACTCGTCCCCGGGTACTGGCGCCGGTGCGGGCGCTGGCACTGGTGCGGGCTGCTGCTCTTGCTCGAGCTTAGCCTCAAACACCTCCTCCGGAGGATCCATCTCAAACCCAGTCTCGACCTCCATCCCTGGTCGGTCTCAATCTCTATTTCTGACTCCAGTGTCCAAACCTGATGTCAACACCAGTCCTGGCTCGTCAACTGGTGACTATACCTCTGTCTCTGGCTCGAAATCTGGCCCTATTGGTGCTCCTTGGTTAAGCTGCATCCTCTCAGCGTCGTCGGGGTCACCCAACTGCAGAGGATT
The DNA here is from genome assembly GCA_030760725.1 of Neostapfia colusana. Classification (NCBI taxonomy): domain Eukaryota; kingdom Viridiplantae; phylum Streptophyta; class Magnoliopsida; order Poales; family Poaceae; genus Neostapfia; species Neostapfia colusana. The sequence continues at coordinate 98,707,937 of JASWHV010000008.1, read as the reverse complement.
GCCTTAAGATCAGCCAACTTGTCCTGAGCCTCAAGCATCTCCTGCTCAAAGAACTCTGCAGCCTCCCATATCTCATCTCACTCTGCGATAATCTCCTCAACTCTCTGGTCTCTCTCCTGTATGATCTGGTCCCTCTGCTGTAAGATCTGGTCTCGCTCCTGCACCAGGCGCTCTAGCTCGGCAATCTGAGCGCTCTGCATCTCAATCATATGCTCGTGCGCATCCTCTTGCGTATGAGCCTGCCTTAGTGCCTCCAACTGCAGGCTGCTAATGGTCGTCTGGGCATCTGCGCATCTTGTACGTGGTGGCTCAATGATGCATAGTAACTAAGTGCAGCCACGCGTGAGTCGTAGACCCGAGTGCGTGAGATTTCCCGACTTTCCAGATTGCGACCCAGATGTCCATCCACGCATGCAAAACCATCAAGTTGCACCATCCGGACGTGTATTCTGCCAAAGTCCCGACCAGCCTCCCGGGATCTGAGTTCGTGAGTTTTCCTGACTTTCCCGATTTAGACCCAGATGGCCAACCGCACGTGCAAAACCATTAAGTTACACCATCCAGACGTGTATTCGGTCAAGGTCCCGTCCGGCCTCCCGGGACCCGAGTTCATGAGTTTTCCCGACTTTCCCGATTTCAACCCAGATTGCCATCCGCGCAGGCAAAACCATCAAGTTGCACCATCCGAACCTGTATTTTGTCAAGGTGCCGTCCAGCCGCCCTAGACCCGAGTTCGTGAGTTTTGACTTTCCTGACTTTCCGGACCCAGACGGCCATTCACGCATGCAAAACCATCAAGTTGCACCATCTGGACTTGTATTCCGTCAAGGTCCCGACCGGCCTCCTGAGACCCGAGTTCGTGAGTTTCCCAACTTTCCCGATTTCAACGCAGATGGCCATCCGCGCAGGCAAAACCATCAAGTTGCACTGTGAGGATGTTTATTCCATCAGGGTCTGTCCGGCCGCACAGGACCCAAGTTCGTGAGTTTTCCCGACATTCCCGATTTTGACCCAGATGGCCATCCACGCAGACAAAACCATCAAGTGGCACCATCCGAACATGTATTCTGTCAAGGTCCCGTCCAACCGCACGGGACCCGAGTGCGTGAGTTTTCCCGACTTTCTGGATTGCAACACAGATGGCCATCCACGCATGCTAAACCATCAAGTTGCACCATTCGGACATGTATTTTGTCAAAGTCCCGACCAGCCTCCCAGGATCCGAGTTCGTCAGTTTTCCCAACTTTCCCGATTTAAACCCAGATGACCATCTGCACGTGCAAAACCCAGATTCAACCCAGATTCCCATCCGAGCAGGCAAAACCATCAAGTTACACCATCCCAACCTGTATTCTGTTAAGGTCCCGTCAAGCCGCCCTAGACCCGAGTTCGTGAGTTTTCCCGACTTTCCAGACTTTCTCGATTTCAACCCAGATGGCCATCCACACATGCAAAACCATCAAGTTGCACCATCCAGACTTGTATTCCGTCAAGATCCCGACCGGCCTCCCAAGACCCGAGTTTGTGAGTTTCCAGACTTTCCCGATTTCAACACAGATGGCCATCCGCGCAAGCAAAACCATCAAGTTGCACCGTGAGGATGTTTATTCCATCAGGGTCCCGTCCGGCCGCCCGGGACCCGAGTTCATGAGTTTTCCGACTTTCCCGATTTCAAATGAGATGGCCATCTGTGAATGCAAAACCATCAAGTTGCACCGTCTGGACGTGTATTCTGTCAAGGTCCCGTCGGCCGCCCGGGACCTGAGTTCGTGAGTTTTCCTGACTTTCCCGACCTTCCCGATTTAGAACCAGATGGTCATCCCCGTATGCAAAACAATCAAGTTGCACCATCCGGATGTGTACTCCGTCAAGGTCCCGTCCGACCTCCCGGGACCCGAGTTTGTGAGTTTTCCCGACTTTCCCGATTTAGGCCCAGATGGTCATCCGAGCATGCAAAACTATTAAGTTGAATCATCCGCACGTGTATTCCGTCAAGGTCCCGTCTGGGCTCCCGGAACCCGAGTTTGTGAGTTTTCCCGACTTTCCCGATTTGGACCCAGATGTTGTAACACCTCAAAAATCTTGTTAAGACCCTAAATCATGTTAAGAGGGGAATTTAAAAATTTTTGGACGTGTTGCATGTTTTGCAACAATTTAAATTCAAACTGGAATTCAATTTAAATTCAAAACAGAAAAGAAATAGAAAAAGAAAAAAAAAGAAAACAGAAAAAAACCGGCCAGTGGGCCGAAACCCACCAGCCGGCCCACCCAGCAACCGCACCAGCCCGCAGCCGCGCGCGCCTCTTCCTCCCACTGACAGGTGGGGCCCGCCAGCCCTTCTTCTACCTCGCGCCGCGCCGGGACTCTCTCACCCCGAATCCAAACCGACCCGGATTCCTGCGCATCCCCGCCGAATTCCGTTCGTAGGCGACGCAAACTCGATCTAAACCACCCCGCCGCCCTCCCCCGTCTATAAAAACCCCGACCTCGTTCTGTTTTTCCCACGCAATCCGCCGTTTTTACTCCGGTGAGAACCCGAGCCTTCTCCGGCGAATTGTGGCCGATCTACGCTCGGAAATTCTGATCTAACTCGCTGGTCTTGATCCACCGCCTCCGGGGAACCTTGCAGGTGCAGAAAACTCGGTGACTTGCAGTTCAAACACAGCGCCGACGAGTTTCGCCGTGGTTTCACTTCGGACCTCGTCGCCGGTCGCTTTTCAGGACCTCCGAGCTCAAGAAAAACCCCCGAGGTGAGATCCCCGACCTCCCCTCCATCGATCTATGCCATACGATCACAGTTCTAGGAAGAATTTTCGAAGATCGGAAAGTCTCCAGCGAGATCGCCGCTTCCCGCCGCCGGGCAGCGCCGCCCGCGCTTGATCAGAGCGACGTGGCCGCTTGGAACTTCAGAAAATCATGTAAATTCATTTAAAAATCAGTTTTAGCCCCTGGACTTAATAAAAATTAGGAAAAATTCCTCTGTTATGTATAGCTAGACCCCTGAAAATTGTTAAAATAATATTATAGACCCTGTAGTGGGGTGAGTTTACCTTTTTAGCCCTGGTTAATATTTAATTTAGAAAATTGAATATGTGGCTAGTGTTTAAAATTTAAAAAATGGGACAAACATATTGTCAAAATTAAATTAAAAACTTTCTCAGTATTTAGAAAACTTTGGAGTGAGATAAAAATATATTTTGGGCTGAAATGAATCTGTTTAATGTATTATTCACATTTAGGGACACATTTTTAAGTAAAGAATAGTTCTGAAAATAGGGAAAATAAATGTAAAATAGTTTACATCAGAGGAAAATGTTAAAAATATATTAGTAAATATTTTAGATCAGAACCTATTCTGTTTAGATGATGTGTCTTGTTATTTTCATAATAAAGTTCACATTTAGGCATAGGAAATAAATCTAAAAACATAGCAACTAGTAAATGATAAATGAAGTTTCTAAAATGCAAAGAATTCAGTTTAGTGTTGGTACAAATTCTGAAGACACATATGAAGTAGGAAAATACCTTTTATGCATACTTGGTAGCTAAAAGGTGTAGTAATTAAATATAAGTAATTTATTTAAATTGGAAACTCATATATAAAGTATGCAAGCATAAATGTGAATACTAAATTAGGAATCATATACACATGATTAAAAGTGCATGTAAGCCACAAATCAACACATATAGAGTAACCACAACACATATAATTGTGAAAAACTTTCATAAATGTGAATGTGTGGTTTGTATGAAGTAGAAGTGTGAACTATGTCTTATGGATTGTTGTTTTTCTTTTGCTATGTGTGATGGTATGATGTAGAACCTGCTCAAGAGCAAGTTATTCCTTTCCAAGATCAGGACTACCTATTTCAAGAGCAGCAGGAAGGAGGCAAGTGTCCTTGACCACTTTCATCCTATACTAGGATGTGTAGATAGAATTATTTGCATTGTCAATTGAAAATATGAAACCCATGCTAGGAAGTTTCCCTAGAATTGCATTATCTTGTTTTCCTTGTAGCTTGGGTTGGGATTTATTTTATCATGTCATTTATTATTATGCATATGCTTAGCCATGCTTAGAATGGGATATTTGGGACATGAGATCATCAGTTTATTTTACCATACTCTTGAATGAGATATTGTGAGTTATGTAGAGGTAGGGATCAAGGCAAGTTGGATGTTTTGGTTGTGTGCTGGGTGCACGAGACTCGGGTTTGTGTTTAGTACTTGTCTGGATCCTAAGGACCGGTTCATGGAGCATGTAACCTGGCTTTACAGTGCCAACCACATGCTGAGATGGGGCAGCTTGGCCAATTAATTAGGTGTATCCCCGGCGTAGTATGGGTGTGTTGGATGGTGCGGGGAGTGGGTGTCAGCTGGACTACCATGTGAACCGCAAGGCTCAAGAGGGTGACACTGCAGCGGGGTTGGAGCCTCTTGTATGCTCTTAGGGGTGAAACCTCAGTGGGCCCACGCTCGTCAGGAATCCCTTTGTAAAGGCTTTGTAGTGATCTCCTGGCTACACACCTGGGAAGTGTGAATGTGGTTCGTAGCCACTGGCATAATGGAGGTTCTGTTAGTCCACCCGGCAACGGGGGATGAAATCACTACATGTGGGTACAGTGGTACAAACTCTGCAGAGTCAAAACTGTCATGACAGCCGTGCTCACGGTCAAGAGCGGCTTGAACTTATTCATGATTAGAGGATTGATGGTTTTGGAAGTTGTGGATGTTAAGCGGGAAGCTTAACATTAGAAATGATGTTATGGTTATTGGATTATGATGATGGGATGGGAGATTGGGACCATTTCACCTGTGTAGTAAAGTAGAAGCTTAATAAGCTAAGGTGATAGGTATTAATTGCGTAGTGCTTTAGCCATGAGTTCAATCTCTCCTTGTTCTAGCCATGCATGATATAATTTTCCCACACTTGCTGAGTACCATTGGTACTCAACCTTGCATATTTTATTGGTTTATATTGCTGCTCAGGTCAAGATAATGAGGTGGTGTATAATGACCAAGACTTTGGACCCGAAGAAGGTTTCTAGGTTCATGGAGACCCCCGGGCAACGCCTGTGACGGAGCCCACAAGAATAATATTCCGCTGCTAGTTTATTTATTTATGATGAACTATTTATCGTCCATCGAGACATATGCTTTGTAAGATTTATTTATATTCGACACCTGGCTTGTAATAAATGATGCTTCACTATTTGTCATCACATGTATGAGAAAATGATCCTGGCATACATGTGATATTCACTCGGTTGTTATTCGGAGAAACCGGGTGTGATAGAAAGTGGTATCAGAGCCAAGGTTGCCCATAGGAACGTGGACCTAGGTAGAAATGGACGTATTTAAGGGCTTTATTTTCTTAAAAACTATTTTTACAAGGTGTGTGTTGAAAAGTGTTATTTAATGAGTCACTTTCTTCATCTTACCCCAATTTTCATTCAAAATAGGATTTTTGTTTAAAAAGTTTATCTAATCTAAGTTTAAATGCTTTTTGTTTTAGATGGTTCGCATGATTCGCACCGCTCGCAAGTCCACAGGAGGGAGAGTTCCCGTAGTTGCCCTTGCCGAAAGAGAGGAGAGCCGTCCAGTGACGTACCTTTCCTACGGATTGGCAGTAGGAGGCTTGTTGCGCCGTCTTTGACGTATGCTCGAAGCCGCCAGCAATACGGGCAAGCTAATCATCCACTATAACTCCACCAGGACCATCTGTGAGAAGAGGGAAGAATGGAGTTCAGAGATGAGGGTTATACACGAAAGTCGGCTGCTTAAGATCCACCGCTCTCCAGCTTGTAGAGCGACACAGGTCGATGCAGAGAAAGATGTCACCTGGGAGGCCATCACCTGCCAGAGTCACATCTATCGTCGCCACCTGGACAGGACTGAGTACATGTATGTCCTCCAGCGTGAGAGTGGTACCACGGAGTACAAGTACTCGCCAGTGCAGCAAGGGACTTCCCATGAGCACATGGACTTGTGCTTGGAGGATGCTGCTATGCTCAGCACTCGACTGCAGGAGTGTCAGCAAGAGCTTCAGGATGTTCGGGACACCCTGAAGGAAACGGAGGTATTGCTGCGAGCCTGCTTGAGGGCGAGAGAAAGAGGAGATGGGAATGAACTGTGTGTCACCGTGAATGATACATGGACTCCTGACTCCCCAGATCGCCGAGCGATCAGGCGTCGTCGCACTTCTCCAGCAGCAGCCTCCCCACCTAAAGCAGAGTCAGAAGGCAGCCAAAATGATGAGGAAGATCCCGAGGAGCCAGCTCAAGAGAACGAGTAGCGTAGAGTCTTTCCCTTAAATTAGAAGGATGTCGAGTAGTCGAGTCGTTACGTTAGTTAATGGTGTGTTAATGTTTGGTGTGTGACGTGAGTTGTGGAAGCCATGAGCAATTGTCCACAGCCTCGTCTTCAGATTGTTTTACTTTGGTGTGTGAACCCACATGAAATAATATTGTATTTATTTTTGTGTGAGAAATGAACCCTCAGAAAAGTATAACAAAGCCTCAACATTTCAAAGTACAAACAAGTGAAAGTAATAAGATGATACGAAATGCTTTCAAATTAACATTGGTTGATTCTGCCAGATGGCCGGAAGAGGAAAAGGACGTGCTGCCAACCCCGCCAACAACAACAATGAGGCCTGCAACCCTCATCTTTCTGGAGGCCAGGACCGGGGTGGTCGCCGTGAAGTAGTTGATCCCCTCCACCAAATGCTGGAGAATCAAAATTAGCTCATCCAGAACTTGACTCAAGTGGTGGCCAACTTGCATCAAGTTCAACCTCCACAAGCTGCACCACGCCAACCAAGGTTGAGTGAGTTTCTAGAAACTCAACCTCCAAAGTTTGCAAGTGCTGCTGAACCTCTGGAGGCAGATGATTGGCTTAAGACCATTGAGAGCAAGATGAGGATCATACAGTGCCAAGGGTATGAGAGGGTGCTGTTTGCCTCTCATCAATTGCATGGACCTGCTGCTGATTGGTGGACCGCCTATGTGGCTGCCCATCATGACCCTGAGAACACCACTTGGGAAGAGTTCAAGCGTAGCTTCCGCAACCATTACATCCCAAGAGGTGAACTCAAAAACAAGAGTCAGGAGTTTTTGGGACTGCAGCAGGGAAACATGACGGTGTAGAAATACCTCACTAAATTTACTCAACTATCCCGTTATGCCCCACGGGACATAGAGACTGATGAGCAGAAACAAGATTGTTTCGTGGAAGGACTTACCGCAGAAATGCAGTGTGCAATGTCCTCAAATGAGTATGAAAGTTTCCAAAAGATGGTGGACAGAGCGTTTGTGGTAGAAAGGAAGCTAAAGGCATTGGAAAATGAGAATAAGAGGAATGCCGGGTGGTCACATCAAGCCTCAGTAAGCAACACCCGCCCACGTCTGATGCAGCAACCTACAGGGCAGACGAACCGTGCTGCGGTACCCTACTCAGCCCCAAGAGGGTACAACCCGAACTACAGGCCTCCGGCAGCACCAGCACAGCCACAACGTCAGTTTGTACAGCAGCCTCGCCCCGCATATCCACCTCGACCAGCAGTACAGGGACCTCCAAACCAACCCCAAGACAGCAAAGGCCAGACACCTAAGGTTGGGGTGCAATGTTTTAGCTGTGGTGAAGTGGGGCAGTACGCCCATAAGTGCCCAAAGAAGAAGCCCACGCAGCCACAACAGCAGAATGTAATAAGAGGACGGGTGAACCACATCACTATGGAGGAAGCACAAGAGGCACCCGACGTGGTAGTTGGTAAGTTTCCTGCCAATTTACACCTTGCAACCCTGCTGTTTGATTCTGGTGCTACCCACTCGTTCATTGCTCAAGGGTTTGTTAAGAAGCATGACCTAGCAACAACACAAATGAACCATATGCTAGCCGTAAACTCTCCAGGTGGAGAAATAAGGACAAGACAAGTGTGTCCCAAAGTGAAACTAGACATTAATGGGGTGGTATTTACTGCTAACCTCATAGTGATAGATTCACAAGGGATAGATATTATCTTGGGCATGGATTGGTTGACAAAACATAAAGGAATCATCCATTATTCGACCAGAACGGTGGAACTAACTCACCCTAGTGGCACAAGAGTAAAGTTCATAACAACACATGAGCCTAGGAGGGACATTAAATTAAATCAAGTTGAGGTGAAAGTTGAGGAGATCAGGACCATCAGGGCATATCCAGATGTTTTTTCGGAGGATTTGCCAGGTATGCCTCCCGATCGTGAAGTGGAATTTGCAATTGAGCTAGTGTCTGGAACAGCCCCGATATACAAGAGACCTTATCGGATGGACTCCAAACAGCTAGAAGAACTCAAGGATCATTTAACAGAATTGACAGAGAAGGGGTATATTTGCCCTAGTTCCTCACCATGAGGAGCTCCGGTGATATTTGTGCCCAAGAAGGATGGAACCCAAAGGTTATGCGTGGATTACCGTACCTTGAATGAGGTAACCATCAAGAACAAGTACCCATTACCCCGCATTGAATACTTGTTTGATTAGTTGAGGGGAGCTTGTGTGTTCTCGAAAATTGATCTCAGGTCGGGATACCACCAACTCAAGATAAGGCAATCTGATATTCCCAAGATAGCTTTCGTATCTCGGTACGGACTGTATGAATACACTGTCATGCCTTTCGGGCTAACTAATGCCCCGGCATACTTCATGTATCTCATGAACAAGGTATTCATGGAATATCTGGATAAATTTGTAGTGGTTTTCATAGATGACATTCTCGGCTTCTCCAAAGATGAAGAAGAACATGAGAAACATCTAAGGTTGGTGTTGCAGAGGCTGAGAGAACACCAACTATATGCCAAGTTGAGCAAGTGTGAGTTTTGGATAAAGAGAGTTCCCTTCTTAGGACATATAATCTCGGAGGGAGGAATCTCCGTGGATCCAGCCAAAATCGAGGATATACAGAAGTGGAAGACCCCTGAAAATATCGGGGAAGTTCGAAGCTTCTTGGGATTGGCTGGATACTATCGACGGTTTATTGAGGGATTCTCTAAGATCTCGAGACCCCTCACCAAACTGTTGGAGAAGGGAATCACATTCACCTGGACGCCACAGTGCAAGATGAGTTTTCAGGAGCTAAAGAAAAGATTGACAACAGCCCCAGTGTTGGTTATGCCAGATATGTAGAAGAATTTCACGGTGTACTGCGATGCCTCCGAAAACGGGTTGGGATGTGTTCTCATGCAAGAAGGGCATGTCGTGGCATATGCATCCCGGCAGCTTCGGAAGCACGAGAAAAACTATCCTACACATGACCTAGAACTAGCCGCAGTGGTACACGCGTTGAAAATTTGGTGACACTATTTGATGGGGAGAAGGACAGAGATATATACGGATCATAAGAGTTTGAAGTACATTTTCACACAGCCAGATCTCAACCTCAGACAAAGGAGATGGTTAGAGCTAATCAATGACTTTGATGTGAGCATCAACTATCATCCTGGGAAAGCAAACGTCGTGTCCGATGCTTTAAGTCGGAAAGTGCAGGTCAATAAGTTGAGCTTGAAGGACATGCCTGCAGAATTGAAGGACGAGGTTATAAGGCTCAATCTATGCCTGGTAAATAGTGGGGAAGCCATCGCCATGGAAGTGGACTCCACACTAGAGCAAGAAATCTGCGAGGGTCAAAAGAAAGACGAGAAGATACAAGAAATCAGGCAACTCATCAAGGAAAATAAAGCTCCTGGTTTTAGAGAGGATGAACAAGGTACGGTGTGGCACGGGAAAAGGATCTGTGTGCCTGAAGTAAAGGAGATTCGTGAATTAATTTTGAAGGAGGCTCACGATTCTGACTATTCCATTCATCCTGAGAGTACGAAGATGTACCAGGACCTCAAGAGCAGGTATTGGTGGTATGGCATGAAACGAGATGTCGCGGAACATGTTGCCCTATGTGACACATGTCAGTTGGTGAAAGCAGAACATCAACGACCCGCGGGATTATTGCAACCACTCAAAGTGCCTGAATGGAAATGGGAAGAAATCGGTATGGATTTCATAGTGGGATTGCCTAGGACCCAATCAGGATATGATTCAATATGGGTCATCATCGACAGGCTAACCAAGGTGGCTCATTTCATCCCCGTGAAAGAAAGCTACAGCAGATCCAAATTGGCAGAATTGTACATGTCAAGGATCGTGTGTTACCATGGAGTGCCAAAGAAGATTGTGTCGGATCGAGGGACACAGTTCACCTCAAGGTTCTGGCAGAAGTTACATGAAACCATGGGAACCCATCTGAATTTCAGCTCTGCCTATCATCCCCAAACTGACGGGCAGATGGAGAGAACCAATCAGATCCTTGAAGATATGCTGAGGGCATGTGCACTCAAAAACAATAGGAGTTGGGACAAGAACTTAACGTATGCGGAGTTTTCCTATAACAACAGCTATCAAGCTAGTATGAAGATGTCACCGTTTGAAGCTTTGTAAGGGAGGAAGTGCAGAACTCCCCTATTTTGGAACCAAACAGGGGAAAGTAAAGTGTTTGGTCCCGAAGTACTACAAGAAGCTGAGGCGAAAGTGAGTGAAATTCGCAACAACTTGAGGATAGCACAAACGCGACAAAAGAGCTATGCCGATGTTCAGAGAAGAGAGCTCGTTTTCAACGTGGGAGACTATGTCTATCTCAAGGTGTCCCCTATCCGAGGACTTCATCGGTTCAAGGTAAAAGGGAAGTTGTCACCTCGATACATCGGACCCTTTCAAGTTCTGGAAAGGAAAGGCGAAGTGGCGTATCAACTAGAGTTACCGGCTCGTCTATCGGATGTGCACGATGTATTCCATGTGTCACAACTCAAGAAATGTCTGAGGACGCCTGAAGAGGTGTTACCCATGAATGAAGTGGACGTAGCTGAGGATTTGTCTTATGCCGAGCAACCATACAAGATTTTGGAGACAATGGAACGCCTCATTAGAAATAAAAGAATCCGGATGTGTAAGGTGCAGTGGAAGCATCACTCAGAAGAGGAAGCCACCTAGGAGCGGGAAGATGAGCTCAAGGCATAATTTCCGGAATTGTTTTCTTAGAACCACCAATCTCGAGGACAAGATTTCTTTTAAGGGGGGTAGAGCTGTAACACCCCAAAAATCTTGTTAAGACCCTAAATCATGTTAAGAGGGGAATTTAAAAATTTTTGGACGTGTTGCATGTTTTGCAACAATTTAAATTCAAACTGGAATTCAATTTAAATTCAAAACAGAAAAGAAATAGAAAAAGAAAAAAAGAAAACAGAAAAAAACCGGCCAGTGGGCCGAAACCCACCAGCCGGCCCACCCAGCAACCGCGCCAGCCCGCAGCCGCGCGCGCCTCTTCCTCCCACTGACAGGCGGGGCCCGCCAGCCCTTCTTCTACCTCGCGCCGCGCCGGGACTCTCTCACCCCGAATCCAAACCGACCCGGATTCCTGCGCATCCCCGCCGAATTCCATTCGTAGGCGACGCAAACTCGATCTAAACCACCCTGCCGCCCTCCCCCGTCTATAAAAACCCCGACCTCGTTCTGTTTTTCCCACGCAATCCGCCGTTTTTCCTCCGGTGAGAACCCGAGCCTTCTCCAGCAAATTGTGGCCGATCTACGCTCGGAAATTCCGATCTAACTCGCTGGTCTTGATCCACCGCCTCCGGGGAACCTTGCAGGTGCAGAAAACTCGGTGACTTGCGGTTCAAACACAGCGCCGACGAGCTTCGCCGTGGTTTCACTTCGGACCTCGTCGCCGGTCGCTTTCCAGAACCTCCGAGCTCAAGAAAACCCCCGAGGTGAGATCCCCGACCCCCCCCTCCATCGATCTATGCCATAAGATCACAGTTCTAGGAAGAATTCTCGAAGATCCAAAAGTCTCCGGCGAGATCGCCGCTTCCCGCCGCCGGGCAGCGCCGCCCACGCTTGATCAGAGCGACGTGGCCGCTTGTGTGTCGTCTATTTTAAATCACACGGTAGACTTTAAATCCCCGCGTACCGGTTCGGCGTTATAATCTCAGTCGTTTGTTTTAAATCGGACGGTCCACGTCAGCCCCGCGTTATAAAGACTGAAAATCTTACGTGCTACCCCCTGGAGTTCTCGGGAAATAAGAGCTAGCCCCTGAAACTTCTGATCTAGCCCCTGGAACTTCAGAAAATCATGTAAATTCATTTAAAAATCAGTTTTAGCCCCTGGACTTAATAAAAATTAGGAAAAACTCCTCTGTTATGTATAGCTAGACCCCTGAAAATTGTTAAAATAATATTATAGACCCTGTAGTGGGGTGAGTTTACCTTTTTAGCCCTGGTTAATATTTAATTTAGAAAATTGAATATGTGGCTAGTGTTTAAAATTTAAAAATGGGACAAACATATTGTCAAAATTAAATTAAAAACTTTCTCAGCATTTAGAAAACTTTGGAGTGAGATAAAAATATATTTTGGGCTGAAATTAATCTGTTTAATGTATTATTCACATTTAGGGACACATTTTTAAGTAAAGAATAGTTCTGAAAATAGGGAAAATAAATGTAAAATAGTTTACATCAGAGGAAAAGGTTAAAAATATATTAGTAAATATTTTAGATCAGAACCTATTCTGTTTAGATGATGTGTCTTGTTATTTTCATAATAAAGTTCACATTTAGGCATAGGAAATAAATCTGAAAACATAGCAACTAGTAAATGATAAGTGAAGTTTCTAAAATCTAAAGAATTCAGTTTAGTGTTGGTAGAAATTCTGAAGACACATATGGAGTAGGAAAATACCTTTTATGCATACTTGGTAGCTAAAAGGTGTAGTAATTAAATATAAGGAATTTATTTAAATTGGAAACTCATATATAAAGTATGCAAGCATAAATGTGAATACTAAATTAGGAATCATATACACATGATTAAAAGTGCATGTAAGCCACAAATTAACACATATAGAGTAACCACAACACATATAATTGTGAAAGACTTTCATAAATATGAATGTGTGGTTTGTATGAAGTGGAAGTGTGAACTATGTCTTATGGATTGTTGTTTTTCTTTTGCTATGTGTGATGGTATGATGTAGAACCTGCTCAAGAGCAAGTTATTCCTTTCCAAGATCAGGACTACCTATTTCAAGAGCAGCAGGAAGGAGGCAAGTGTCCTTGACCACTTTCATCCTATACTAGGATGTGTAGATAGAATTATTTGCATTGTCAATTGAAAATATGAAACCCATGCTAGGAAGTTTCCCTAGAATTGCATTACCTTGTTTTCCTTGTAGATTGGGTTGGGATTTATTTTATCATGTCATTTATTATTATGCATATGCTTAGCCATGCTTAGAATGAGATATTTGGGACATGAGATCATCAGTTTATTTTACCTTACTCTTGAATGAGATATTGTGAGTTATGTAGAGGTAGGGATCAAGGCAAGTTGGATGTTTTGGTTGGTGCTGGGTGCACGAGACTCGGGTTTGTGTTTAGTACTTGCGTGGATCCTAAGGACCGGTTCATAGAGCATGTAACCTGGCTTTACAGTGCCAACCACATGCTGAGATGGGGCAGCTTGGCCAATTAAGTTGGTGTATCCCCAGCGTAGTATGAGTGTGTTGGATGGTGCGGGGAGTGGGTGTCAGCTGGACTACCATGTGAACCGCAAGGCTCAAGAGGGGGCCATTGCAGCAGGGTTGGAGCCTCTTGTATGCTGTTAGGGGTGAAACCTCAATGGGCCCATGCTCGTCGAGAATCCCTTTGTAAAGGCTTCGTAGTGATCTCCTGGCTACACACCTGGGAAGTGTGAATGTGGTTCGTAGCCACTGGCATAATGGAGGTTCTTTTAGTTCATCCGGCAACGGGGGATGAAATCACTACATGTGGGTACAGTGGTACAAACTCTGCAGAGTCAAAACTGTCATGACAGCCGTGCTCACGGTCAAGAGCGGCTTGGACTTATTCATGATTAGAGGATTGATGGTTTTGGAAGTTGTGGATGTTAAGCGGGGAGCTTAACATTAGAAATGATGTTATGGTTATTGGATTATGATGATGGGATGGGAGATTGGGACCATTTCACCTGTGTAGTAATGTAGGTGCTTAATAAGCTAAGGTGATAGGTATTAATTGCGTAGTGCTTTAGCCATGAGTTCAACCTCTCCTTGTTCTAGCCATGCATGATATAATTTTCCCACACTTGCTGAGTACCATTGGTACTCAACCTTGCATATTTTATTGGTTTATATTGCTGCTCAGGTCAAGATAATGAGGTGGTGTATAATGACCAAGACTTTAGACCCGAAGAAGGTTTCTAGGTTCATGGAGACCCCCGGGCAACGCCTGTGATGGAGCCCACAAGAATAATATTCCGCTGCTAGTTTATTTATTTATGATGAACTATTTATCGTCCATCTAGACATATGCTTTGTAAGATTTATTTATATTCGACAGGTGGCTTGTAATAAATGATGCTTCACTATTTGTCATCACATGTATGAGAAAATGATCCTGGCATACATGTGATATTCACTCGGTTGTTCTTCGGAGAAACCGGGTGTGACAGACGTCTATCCGCACATGCAAAACCATCAAGTTGCAACATCCAAACGTGTATTCCGTCAAGGTTCCGGCCCGCCGCCCTGGACCCGAGTTCGTAAGTTTTCCCGACTTTCCCGATTTCAACCCAGATGGTCATCCACACATGCAAAACCATCAAGTTGCACCATCCAAACATTTATTCCGTCACGATCCCGTCTAGCCGCCCGGCACCCGAGTTCGTGAGTTTTCCAGACTTTTCCGATTGCGACCCAGATGGCCATCCACGCATGCAAACCATCAAGTTGCACCATCCGAATGTGTATTCAGTCAAGGTCCTGACCAGCCTCTTAGGATCCGAGTTCGTAAGTTTTCCTGACTTTCTCGATTTTGACCCAGATGGTCATCCGCGCAAGAAAAACCATCAAGTTGCACCATTCAGACGTGTATTCCGTCAAGGTCCCGTCCAGCCTCCCGGGACCCGAGTTCATGAGTTTTCTGACTTTCCCGATTTTGACCCAGATGGACATCCGCGCAGGCAAAACCATCAAGAGGCACCATCCGAACGTGTATTATGTCAAGGCCCCATACTGTCGCATGGGACCCGAGTTTGTGAGTTTTCCTGACTTTCCGGATTGCGACCCAGATGTGCATCCACGCATGCAAAACCATCAAGTTGCACCATCCGGACATGTATTCTGTCAAGGTCCCGTCTGGCCTCTCAGGATCCGAGTTCGTGAGATTTCCCGATTTCGAACCAGATCGCCTTCCACATGTGCAAAACCATCAAGTTGCACCATCCGGACGTGTATTCGGTCAAGGTCTCGTCCGGCGTCCCGGGACTCAAGTTCGTTAGTTTTCTCGACTTTCTCGATTTTGACCCAGATTGCCATCTGCGCAGGCAAAACCATCAAGTTGCACCATCCGAACCTGTATTCTGTCAAGGTCCCATCCAGCCGCCCTAGACCTGAGTTCGTGAGTTTTCCCGACTTTTCCGACATTCCTGATTTTGACCCAGATGGCCATCCACGCATGCGAAACCATCAAGTTGCACCATCCGGACATGTATTTCGTCAAGGTCCTGACCGGTCTCCCGAGACCCGAGTTCGTGAGTTTTCCTGACATTTCCGATTTTGACCCAGATGGCCATCCGTGGAGGCAAAACCATCAAGTTGCACTGGACGGATGTCTATTCCATCAGGGTCCCGTCCAGCCGCCCGGGACCCGGGTTCGTGAGTTTTTCCAACTTTCCAGATTTCAAATGAGATGGCCATATGTGAATGCAAAACCATCAAGTTGCACCATCTGGAGGTGTATTCCGTCAAGGTCCCGCTCTCGCCGGCCCTGGTCCCGAGTTCGTGAGTTTTCCCGACTTTTCCGACCTTCCCGGTTTCAAACCAGATGGCCATCCGCGCATGCAAAACCATCAAGTTGCACCATCCGGATGTGTATTCCGTCAAGGTCCTGTCTGGCCTCCCGTGACTCGAGCTCGTGAGTTTTCCCGACTTTCCCGATTTCGTCCCAGATGGCCATCCGCACATGCGAAACCATCAAGTTGCACCATCCGGACGTGTATTCCGTCAAGGTCCCGTCCGGCCTCCCGGGGCCCGAGTTTGTGAGTTTTCCCGCCTTTTCCGATTTGGAACCAGATGGCCATCCACACATGCAAAACAATCAAGTTGCACCATCCAAACGTGTATTCCGTCAAGGTCCCGTCCGGCCGCCCTGGACCCGAGTTCGTGAGTTTTCTCGACTTTCCCGATTTCAACCCAGAAGGCCATTCACGCATGAAAACCAGCAAGTTGCACCATCCGAACATGTATGTCGAAGTGTTTTCCTGCGACACTTCCCCCGGTCTGCCTAAGCAGACCGCGGAGGTTCTTTTTTCGGTGGGGCTAGTGGATCTCGAAGGTCAGAGCACAATGGCGAGGGGGACACGAAGATTTACGTGTTTCGGGCCGCCAGAACGTAATACCCTACTCCACAGGTGTGTTTGCTATATTGTTCACGCGTATGAGTGTGTGAATTGGCTGGGTCGCGAACCCTTTGCCCGGAGGCTGCCCCGGTCCTTTATAGCTCAAGGCCGGGGAGGTTACAAGGTGGCCCGGGGCCTGACAGGTGGCCCCATGGCTATCTGCTTTCTATACATAAGCTATAAGTATTGACAGCTATATGCTTTGTCTCTTTGGTGGAGTTAAGGCGTGCCGCCTGCCACGCCTAGCGTCTCTGACCGGGCGGCTGGTGATGATGAAGTCTCCGTCTTGTCGCCGCGTCTCCTCATCATGCTTAGCTGCTCTGCGCCGTTGGATGGCACTGTTGTGCCATCACGCCTCGCCGCCCTGTCTGCTCACCGTAATGGTAAGCAGACGGGGAACAGAGGCGTGCACCGTGCGTCATGCTTCTGGGGAAGGAGCGGGCATTGAATGCTCGGCCTGACAGCGTTCCTTCCTCTTTACTCCTTGGCTATCTGCCCGTTGCTTGTCGGAGTGACGTCCGGGCGGGTGGCCCCCGAGACACGCATCTCCACCGTAGCTGTCCTGTGGATAACGGGTGGTCTGGAGTTGTTGGGTACGTGGTAGCACCGGAGCCCTCCCATGCTGGAGATCGGGCCCGGGGCTGCAGGACATGTGGCACATCCGGGGCCTTCCTTGGTTGGAAGGTACACCCGGAGTCATTTCCTACGTGGCAGCACCGGAGCCCTCCAATGTTGGTGGTCAGACCCGGAGCTGCAGGACACATGGCACCTCCGGAGCTCTCTCTGGTGGTGGGTGCGGCTTGGAGGCTCCGGGTACGTGGCAGCGCTGGAGACCTTCTTGACGTAAGATGGGGTCTGGCACCACCAGACACGTGGCGGTTCCTGAGCCACCCTCGGCCGGTCTTAAGGCTCAGGGCTTGAAGACACGCGGCAATATCAGGTCTGCCCATTGGGCGCAGGGCACGTGGCTTATGCTAGGGCCCGCCTAAGCCGGGAAGGCGGGGCCCAGGCACTTTCTATCCACTACGTGGGGGTACTCGGTTTGCAGGGTACCAACAGTGGTCTTGCTATTTTTGGGAATCAACGTAGTGGTGAGATTCCCGCGTAGTGGGCGAGCCGCCATACCTGGGAGACGAAGAGGTTGTTCATCCTTGGTGTAGTGGGCACACTCAGTCAAAGTGGCAGTGCCTCGTTGTGTCCACTCTGACTTGATCGGTCACGGTGTGGCAGCCGAGGGGCTGCTTCGGGGCAATTACTGCGACCGCCCGTGAACCGATGGGGTACTACGCTGCTTCCCTTGGGAACTGCCGTACATTCCCGAGTTTTACTCGCCTGTCCCGTCAGTGCTTGTCCGGTGGGCCTGGGCGCTACCCGTCACTGGCGAGCGCTAGAGCGACGCGCTCGAGAGGTCGCCTCGGGTCATTCACTGCAGCAACCGATGGGTCGGTCACACCACTCTCTTCAGGAACTGCCGAACGTTCCTGAGGGGTTATCCTCTCGGCCCCCAGTGGCTGGCGGGTGGACCTGGGTCCAGCCCATCACTGGGGGAGGCGAATGGCCCACGGCATGCAGCGGTGGCAACTACACTGCCGCACCTATTGCGTTGCCTGAGGCCGTAGATGGGTATAAAAGGAGACCATGCGGTGTAGGTCGGCACCCTTTCTCACCATGTGGTCTTTGTTCTCCTCTTGCGCGTTGGAAGTCGCCGCTTCAAGATGCTCTCGCCCACCAGATATTCTCTCACTGGTAGCCGCCTTCGTCCACTTCTACGAGATGTTCGTATGTGTGCGACCTCCAGTGAGGGTCTTTGATGTACTCCTCTCTTTGACGGCCTTGGATAGAGGCACAAGCCATTCTGATGGCATGCCGGCGGTAGGGGAGGCCATCAGGGATAGGGTCCTCGACTCACCGTGAACCCCCTACACCAGCGTCGAGAGGGGCTGTGTGCCGGTACCGGAGGGAAGTTGGGTCCAGAGGGATCAAGCCTTCCTCTAGGTACTGTGGTAGACAGCAAAATCTGCCATAGACGGCAATTTTGCCTACTCGACAATGGATGTTACTGTTGAGTCGGTCCAGCATGCATTGCTGCTGACCTGGTGGCGTTTGGCCCACGCGACACTGGTTGTCACCGTTGCCACGGTCCAGCGTGCATTACTGTTGCCTTGGTCCAGCATGCATTGCTGCCAGCGTCGGTCTAATAGCAGGTGACCATCTCACTGTACAGAGATTGGCTCGGGGGACAACCAATCAGTCCACGGAGCAGAAGACTACTCGACTTGTAGCTGTTGAATTCCTTAGCTGTTTTGTCATTTTGTATGTCGGGACCCCATATCAATGAAAATTTCTCTGTTCTAAGTCTTTCATTTTCTTGTCTTGTATTTCTGTGTTGATGAATGAAAAAGTGGTTCTGTTGATCTTACTTCTATCAATCACTCATTGCTGGGTCTGGTTAGACAGAACCATTTTTAGCTTCTGTGAGGCCCCCTGACCCTTGATGCCGCAAAGATCGGAGGGTCCCTTAACTCGCCAAAGCAGCTGTCGTTTCCTTGTTGCTTGCCGCAGATGTGTACCCGCTTCCTTTTACGAGTTGCCGGGGTTTGAGTGACTTGCTTAGTTTGACCAGTCGCGATGACCCCCCTGGCAAACGGGTGCCAGTGTAAGACACAAGCCTCGGGGCTTTCGGGAGGCGCTAGCTTTTCTGTGGTCTGAGAGTGGCCCCTTGGGAGAGTTAGGGTTACGGTCCCACGGACCGGAGCCCTGTGGCTTGCACAGACACCAAAAGGATAATTTGTGCCGTGTAGTCGCATTTTCTCTACTCGATGCCTCATTATGGCTTTTGGCCCTCTGCTAAGCTACAGGAGCCTGGCCAATTAAGTGTAATAACATTCGGACCCTGGTTACCATCCTTCCTAGGGTGGTGTGCTGTCTGGGCTCCCCGCACTCTGGGTGCTGTGGGAACAGAGGCAGGGCACACATGCTTAGGATGCAGTACCAGTCTAAGCAGGCTACATACCCTAGACCTCCTGCTGACCAGACACTCCGAAGAGGGGAAGCGTCCTTCCGGCGTTACTGGGCCCAAGCAGGAAGGTAGCCAGAGGGTCCGAAGGTAATACAGGTGCCTGAGGCGTTTCCGCCTTGTAGCGGGACTTTGGCCAAGGGCGAGACAGATAAATACAACTATGTACATGCTGAGGGGTACCAAAAATATACACAAGCTTGAAAGGAAAGCTATACTGGTAGGAGAGCGCAAAGTTCCAGAACGACTTAGCTGACGTAGGCAGTACTTTGCTAATGTCCCAAGCTTGTTCCTCCGGGCCCTCAGCGGCGTAAGGACTCTGCGTGCCCTGGCGGTGTGGCTACCATTCTTTCTAGACCCCTGGTAACGCAGAGAGCCGGGGAGAGTCCAACCCTTCTCTTCAGCTTGTTGTAGCCAGCGCTCTGAGTCTTCTGCTCGTTGCTGGAGCGGTCCGATGTGTTAGTATCTGAAGTATTACTCTCATGGAGAGGATGACACTAAGAGTTGAGAATTTTTTCTTGTTTCATTTCACACACAATGTCATGCCCAACCTAGGGGTTGGGGTTACATATTTATAGCTGAGACAACCAAGCATATACCTAGATGCTAGTCTAAGATGTTGTCCTACCAAAGGACTAATATGTTGTCCTAACAAGGACTGAGATGTTGTCCTCTTGGTCTAAGATGCTGTCCTACCAAAGGACTAATATGCTGTCCTAACAAGGACTGATATGCTATCCTCTTGGTCTAAGATGTTGTCCTAACAAGGACTAAGATGCTGTCCTACCAAAAGACTAATATGCTGTCCTAACAAGGACTGAGATGTTGTCCGAACTAGGGGCCACACAGACCAAGAGTACAAGAGTTATTCCTTCATTCTCTCCCTATGTCTTGTGCGTTGTCTTGTGGGAGAGTTGGACCATCCCGATCCTGGAGCAAAGCTCAAGGAATGTGATCCTCCCAAGGGGCTTGGTGAGCAGGTCTGCAAGCTGGTCCTTGGTGTTGATGTAGCACGCCTTGATGATCTCTTCCTCCAAGCAGCCTCGGATAAAGTGGTACCTCACGGATGTGCTTGCTCCATTCATGAAAGACGGGGTTCTTTGCTAGATAGCCAGAGCGGACTTGTTGTTCACTCTGAGTTCCACCGCTCCGGTGTCTTTGCCGAGGAGATCACCAAGAAGTCGAACTAGCCAGAGCGCCTAAGTCGAAGCGGTAGAGGCCGCTATGTACTCAGCCTCTCAGCTGGACAGGGCCACCACCTGCTGCATGACCGACTGCCAGATAACGAGGCACTTGCCGAGGAAGAAGAGAATCCCGCTCGTGCTCTTGCTAGTGTCGATGTCGCTGGTGTTGTTGCTGTCGCTGTACCCGACAAGGTATGCCGCCCCAGGGCACCTCGGTTAGTAGAGGCCGTGGTCGAGAGTCCCCACAATGTAGCGGATGATCCTCTTCACAGCCTGCTGGTGCTCCGTCATCAGTCGCTGCATGAACTGACTGACATAGCCGTCAGAGAATGCCAAGTATGGCCGTGTGTGGGCAAGGTAGCAAAGGCTCCCCACAAGACGCTGATACTGCGTGGCGTCCACCTCCTCCATCGTGCTGTTGCGGCTCAGCTTCAGTCTCTCCTCCATGGGAGTGAGAGCTGGGTTGCAGTCTGTGAGCCCAGCCAGCTCAACAATGCGCTTGGCGTAGGCAGTCTGTCGAAGCATGATCCTGGAGTCGGCCTGGTGCACCTCGATCCCCAGGTAGAAGGAGAGAGATCCCAGGTCACTCATTTGGATGGTGGCTTTCATCGCTTCCTTGAACACTGCCACCTCCACATCCTTGGTGCCGGTTATCACCAAGTGATCGATGTAGACACCCACCAGTAGGGCATTTCCTCCATTGCCCCGCCGGTAGATGGCCGCCTCGTGCGGGCTTTGCTCGAAGCCCATCCCCTTGAGCATGGAGTCCAACTTGGCATTCCATGCCCTTGGTGCCTGCCGCAGGCCAGAGAGGGCCTTGCGCAGACGCAACACCTTGTCGTCCTTGTCAGGAATCGTGAATCCCGGCGGCTGGTGATGAACCCAACGGGTACGGGGGACGCCCTATCTTTCGATGAGAGATGTTGGTAATGAACGAATTTGGTGGAGGCCGACGTTGGCTGCCCGACTACCACAACCAGAATGGTGTGGCGCCTTGAGCGACAGTTACACCGTCTCCTGGTAACTACGATTTGGGTGGAGGTCGACGTTGTGCTATCCGACTACAACAACCACAAGGATGCTGCGCCTTAGCGATAGTTACACCGGCTCCTGTTGTTGCTGTACTTGCCGTGCCAAGAACAGCCTTGAACCTGCAAGCAATCGAAGAACAAGCAAGAACAAAATAACAAGCAAACACTCACGGGTGTGAAAAAGTTGGGGTTCTGACACTTGCGTTACAAGGAAGTAGCAATGGCTAAACTTACAGAAAACAAAATCCGTCCTGTCAAGGAGCTCTTGGACTACTTAAATAGGGGAGGGAAGAGGGAAATTCGTCCAGCAACAAAGGTAGGATGTGATCTCCCTTATTCCCTTCCTTTTTCTGTGATAGACTACCATTTAATAGGGAAAGAAAGAGGGAAACCCATCCAGCAGCAAGGCAGGATATGATTTCCTCTATTTCTTTTCTTATTATAGCACATCTATCTTTAAATAGGGGAAGAAAGAGGGAATTTCATCCAGCAGCAAAGTTGGACGAGATTTCCCTTATTCCTTTCCTTATTTATCTAAATCTCTCTTTATTCTCGGGTGGAGCAGCCTTTATTGCATTAATCCCTTCATCCCTCCTAGCTGGATCAATTCCCAAGCACCTAATAATAACAAGGTCATCACAAGGCTTTAATAGGTCCCCATTTGAAGGATAATTACTTTGAACAGCCAGGAATGAATTCACCTGATAATTAAGTTGACGTGCACGAGCGCGTGTCATTGGACCTTGATTAGCTGAGAGTGGTGAATGGGCTGGTGTTGTGGTTGTATCAACGGTAGCGATGTCTGCATCATCCTCCCCTTCTTGCAATTGAGTCGTCCTCGAATCAAATGTGTCTTCCTCGCCCATATATGATTTCAAATCTGCAATATTAAAAGAGAAAGTAACCCCAAAATGTGCAGGCAACTCAATTTCATATGCATTATCATTAATTTTTCGAAGCACTTTGAAGGGTCCAGCAGCTCTAGATAGAAATTTAGATTTTCTCAAATCAGGAAATCTACCCTTTCTCAAATGCACCCAAACCAAATCACTAGGTTCAAAAGTAACATGCTTCCTACCCTTGCTACCGGATTGTTGATACTTAGCGTTCATGCTCTCAATGTTTGCTTTAGTTTGCTCATGCATTTTAAGAATTAATTCAGCACGGCGAGAAGCATCAAAATTCAATTTCTCTGAAGGTGGCACAGCCAAAAGATCAATGGGAGCACGAGGAATAAAACCATATACAATCTGAAAAGGGCACAATTTAGTAGTAGAATGCAGCGAACGGTTGTAAGCAAATTCAATATGAGGCAAACATTCTTCCCATAATTTGATGTTATATTTTAGAACAGCCCTTAGCATGGTAGATAAACTACGGTTCACTACTTCGATCTGTCCATCAGTTTGAGGGTGACAAGTGGTAGAAAAAAGTAATTTTGTCCCCAACTTAGCCCATAAGGTTTTCCAAAAATGACTAAGAAATTTGGCATCTCTATCTGAAACAATAGTGTTTGGAACCCCATGCAAACGAACAACTTCTCAAAGGAACAAATTAGCAATATGGGTAGCATCATCAGTTTTGTGGCATGGTATGAAATGTGCCATTTTAGAAAATCTGTCGACAACAACAAAAATACTATCTCTCCCCTTCTTTGTTCTAGGCAATCCTAAAATAAAATCCATAGAAACATCCTCACATGGAGCACTAGGAACAGGAAGAGGCATGTATAAACCATGTGGATTAAGACGGGACTTAGCTTTTTGACAGGTGGTGCAACGAGCAACAAACCGCTCATCTCTTCTCATCTTTGGCCAAAAGAAATGGCTTGCTAAGATATCTCCCGTCTTCTTGACACCAAAGTGTCCCATCAATCCTCCACCATGTGCTTCCTGCAATAGTAAGATACGCACAGAACAAGTTGGAATGCACAATTTATTAGTTTGAAACACAAAACCATTAGTGAGAACAAACTTGTTCTATGTTTTTCCTTCTTTACATTGCAGCAGCACATCTTTGAAATCAGCATCAAAAGCATATTGTTCTTTAATTGTTTCCAAGCCAAAAATCTTAAAATCAAGTTGGGACAACATATTGTAACGGCGAGATAAGGCATCCACAATGACATTATCTTTTCCTTTCTTGTGTTTGATGACATAAGGAAAGGACTCAATGAATTCTACTCACTTGGCATGCCTACGGTTCAGATTAGTTTGGTTCTTAATGTGTTTCAAAGATTCATGATCAGAATGTATAATAAATTCTTTAGGCTATAAATAATGTTGCCATGTTTCCAAAGTTTGTACTAGTGCATATAATTCTTTATCATAAGTGGAATAGTTCATACTAGGCCCATTCAGTTTCTCGCTAAAATAAGCAATAGGTTTCCCCTCTTGCAACAAGACACCTCCCAATCTAATACCACTAGCATCACATTCCAATTCAAAAGTCTTACTGAAATCTGGTAATTGGAGAAGGGGTGTATGAGTTAACCTATTCTTTAAAGTTGCAAATGCAGCCTCTTGCGCCTTGCGCCATGTGAATGGAGCACCCTTCTTTGTAAGCTCATGCAGTGAGTCTGCTATGGTGCTGAAGTCTTTCACAAAACGACGATAGAATCCAGCAAGTCCGAGAAAGCTTCGTACTTGTGTGACCGTGGTAGGAGTCGGCCAGTTGTGTATCGCCTCCACCTTGGCTTGATCAACTTCAATTCCTTGTGGTGTCACAACATAGCCAAGAAAAGAGAATCAATCCATGCAAAAGGTGCACTTGTCAATGTTACCAAATAAGCGTGCATCACGTAAAGCATTAAAAACAGCACGGAGATGATCGAGATGAACTTCGAGAGATGCGCTATAGATCAAGATGTCATCGAAATATACTACCACAAATCTTCCAATGAAAGCACGTAAAACCTCATTCATTAATCTCATGAAAGTGCTAGGTGCATTCGTGAGACCAAAAGGCATGACTAACCACTCATACAAACCAAACTTTGTTTTAAACGCTGTTTTCCATTCATCACCTAGCTTCATGTGAATTTAATGGTATTCACTACGCAAATCAATTTTAGAGAAAATCATCGAGCCACTAAGTTTATCAAGCATATCATCTAACCTAGGAATAGGATGACGATATCTAATGGTAATATTATTAATTGCTCGACAATCTACACACATGCGCCATGATCCATCTTTCTTTGGGACCAAAAGGACAGGAACGGAGCAAGGACTAAGGGACTCACGCACATAACCTTTGTCGAGTAATTCCTGTACTTGCCGCTGAATCTCCTTAGTCTCCTCCGGATTGGTCCTGTATGGTGCTCGGTTGGGCAAAGAAGCCCCAGGGATGAGGTCAATCTGATGCTCAATTCCTCTCAATGGTGGCAGCCCGGCTGGTACCTCTTGTGAAAACACATCAGCGTATTCCTGCAAAAACTTAGTGATAGAAGGAGGCAAAGCACATGGTGTGTCGTGAAGTGAAAACAAAACTTCTTTGCAAACAAACACATAGCAGATTGCAGTATCACTTTTTAATTCAAACAAATCAGATTTGGAAGCAAAAAAACAAGCACTCTTTAATTTTATTTCATTCTTCTTCATATGAGCAGATTTGGAATTGTCAGTCTTAGGCTGTACCGATTTCTTCACGACATCTGAATTTTCATTTTCAGCAGATTTCTTATTTTTCTCTTTGCAAGCTCTAGCAATGTCATTCTTCAAAATAGCATCAGGGGACATCGGGTGCAAAACAAGTTTTTTCTCATGATGCATGAAAGAGTATTGATTTGATTTACCAAGATGTAATGTATCTTTATCAAATTGCCAAGGTCGACCAAATAGCATAGAACAAGCTTGCATAGGTACCACATCACAATCAATGTAATCATGGTAGGAACCAATTGCAAATTCGACACGAACCAGACGTGTTACCTTAAGCTTACCACTGTCGTTGAACCATTAGATGTAGTAGGGATGTGGATGTGGAAGTGTTGTCGTCCCAAGCTTTTCTACCATGGTAGCACTTGCTAAATTGTTGCAGATTACTCCATCAATAATAATGCGACACGATCGTTCCAAAACTACACACTTAGTTTGGAATAGATTGTGTCGCTGGTTCTGTTCAGCTTTGATCATTTGGGCACTCAAGACACGCCTCACAACAAGACTCTCATAGTGGGCAGCATGATCAGCCCCAATGTGCTCTTCATCATCATTCTTCTTTCCTGCTTCTTGTGCAGCAAGCATGGCATATGTTTCATTATCTAAATCACTAGCGGATGAGTACTCACCATTTTCTCGTACAACCAGCACACGCTTGCTTGGGCAGTCCCTTCGTAGGTGCCCAAAACCCTTGCACTGGAGGCATTGAATGTCTTTTGTTCTCCCGGTAGAAGCAATGGAAAAAGAAGTGTTGGCTGCAACTTGGATGGATCCTTTTGTTGTCTCGATTGCACGCGAAGGTGCTGATTTTGATGTAGTCCTGGGCAACCCATTGGAAGCATCGTCTGGAGAATCATGCTTAGTACCAGCAGCACTTGAGCGGAACTGCCATGAGGTAGTTCGACCTGCAGAAATGTTAGTTCTTGTACATCGTCCCTGCACTTCTCTTTCAGCCTTACAAGCAAGATGGAATACGAGTGACGTTAGTGTATTCCTTATAAGCCAATATGTCCTGAATTTCTCTTGTTAAACCACCCATAAATCTAGCCATTGCAGCCTCTTCATTTTCAACTAGGCCACAACGCATCATGCCTATTTGAAGTTCTTGATAGTATTCCTCAACAGATTTGTTGCCTTTCCTAAGTTGTTGTAATTTATGCAACAGGTCACGAGCATGATAGGAAGGAACAAAACGATGACGCATGATTCGTTTCAAAGCATTCCAAGTTTGTGGTACGGTAGCTGGATTTTTAGTTTGATATTCATGCCACCAAACAGAAGCAAAGTCAGTGAATTCACTAGTGGCAGCTCTAACCTTTTTATCATCAGGAAAATCATGGAATGCAAATTTTTGATCTACTGACAATTCCCAAGACAGATATGCATCCGGATCATATTTACCATCAAAAGGTGGTATGGAGAATTTAATGCTGCATAGGGAATCGTCATTGTCACGTACCTCGCGTCGTTGAGCTCGACCATCCATACCACGTTGGCCGCGACGTGGCTGCCGTCAATACCTGAAAGGTCCATTATCAAGCTCGGTATCCGCCGAATACTCTGCCTCGTCATATCTTGCAGCACTGCCAACGGAGTCGTGGCTGTCATCAACACGTCTTTGCCTCTCTTCGCGTCCAATATGTTCCATCCTCTCCAATCGCTCAATGATTGCTGCAAGAGAAGTGTTAATAGCCCCAGCAGTGCTTTCTAATGTGGTCAGTTTGGTGTTGGTGCAAATCTGCGTCGACTCTAATTGACCAATGCGTTCATTGGTGACTTGAATATCCTCATTGAGAGCATCTGTGTGTAGCTTTATTTGGCGTTCGAAATGCTGAATGATGCCCCTCGTACGTGGTGAATGTGGAGATGTCTTATTCGCATCAGCTGACATGGTTAGTAAAGAAAGGAAATACAACAGCAAGCAGATTAATCCTAACAGTTGCTAAGAGGTGGTAGGACAGCACAATTCCTCACTAGCAAGAAATCAAGGTCTTACAAGTTCTTACCATGCGATGCAGGAGGCGCCGGCAATCAGCAAGAACAACAACAAACGGTGGCTGCCAGCACAACCTTATGGTGTCGTAGACAATTTTGTGGAGCTGTAGGTGGCTGCTAGACACAATTTGTGCAAAGGAACAGCTAGCACCACATTAGTCACAACAAGTTAAATAAACGTTCCACGATGGTATTGTGCTGGTCCTAGCTCAAACCTTACTAGAGACGTGAGCCGTAACTCCACGTGACATTGGATTACTATGGTAGGGAAGTTCGAACAGCCCGATCCATTGTGTTTCAACAACGTTGAAAACAGCAAGTTGAACTTCGAAACATGAAACAAATGTTACACAAATTGTCTTTCTTTTTTTTGTACTTAGAAACTTTTTTTGTGATTGTAATCAGTGCGGCTTTTCTTTTTGCACGTGCCTTTTTCTTGCTGATCCGTGCAACTTTTCTTTTGCACTTGCCTTTTTTCTCAACTTTGGGTAGATAATGGAAGTGGACTGAGAACAAAGTGGCACGAACTCAAAACTCTAGCAGTGAAAAACTTAGGACCAGCAACTTGACACAAAAAGGCAACCGTGAATTCAACAAGTCGAGAGCTAAGTAGCCAAGCAAAAGGCTCAAAGTGTTTTTAGGATTTTTTTTAGAGCGAACTTTTGTAGGCAAAAGTGGACTGTAGGTAAATGAAGAACAAGGAGAAGGAAATCTCTCACCGAGCAACCTGAAATCTGATACCACTTGATGAACCCAACGGGTACGGGGGACGCCCTATCTTTCGATGAGAGATGTTGGTAATGAACGAATTTGGTGGAGGCCGACGTTGGCTGCCCGACTACCACAACCAGAATGGTGTGGCGCCTTGAGCGACAGTTACACCGTCTCCTGGTAACTACGATTTGGGTGGAGGTCGACGTTGTGCTACCCGAATACAACAACCACAAGGATGCTGCGCCTTAGCGATAGTTACACCGGCTCCTGTTGTTGCTGTACTTGCCGTGCCAAGAACAGCCTTGAACCTGCAATCAATCGAAGAATAAGCAAGAACAAGATAACAAGCAAACACTCACGGGTGTGAAAAAGTTGGGGTTCTGATTCAAGTAATCGGAAGGTCTCGTTGACACATGCGTTACAAGGAAGTAGCAATGGCTAAACTTACAGAAAACAAAACCCGCCCTGTCAAGGAGCTCTTAGACTACTTAAATAGGGGAGGGAAGAGGGAAATTCGTCCAGCAACAAAGGTAGGACGTGATCTCCCTTATTCCTTTTCTTTTTCTGTGATAGACTACCATTTAATAGGGAAAGAAAGAGGGAAACCCATCCAGCAGCAAGGCAGGATATGATTTCCTCTATTTCTTTCCTTATTATAGCACATCTATCTTTAAATGAGGGAAGAAAGAGGGAATTTCGTCCAGCAGCAAAGTTGGATGAGATTTCCCTTATTCCTTTCCTTATTTGTCTAAATCTCTCTTTATTACATGGCCCCAGCCTCAAGATTTCCCCTCGGGTGGAGCAGCATTTATTGCATTAATCCCTCCATCCCTCCTAGCTGGATCAATTCCCAAGCACCTAATAATAACAAGGTCATCACAAGGCTTTAATAGGTCCCTATTTGAAGGATAATTACTTTGAACAGCCAGGAATGAATTCACTTGATAATTAAGTTGACGTGCACGAGCGCGTGTCATTGAACCTTGATTAGCTGAGAGTGGTGAATGGGCTGGTGTTGTGGTTGTATCAACGGTAGCGATGTCCGCATCAGCTGGTGCACATAGACCTCCTCCTTTAAATCGCCATTAAGAAATGCCGACTTGACATCCATGTGCTGGACCCGCCAGCCTCCCTGAGCAGCCAGTGCAATGAGGAGTCGCACAGATTCCATCCTCTCAGCCTCTGCGAAAGACCGAGGCTCGCCGTCGTCGCACGCAAGATGCAACTGCGCCTCCGGATCGCGAGGGACCAGCCCCGGCACCGACTAATCACCGAGAAGATCCTCCATCGTATGATACCGCAACGGCTCGCCATCATGGTATGCGTCAATGCACTCCTCGTCGTGGGAGAGCGGAGTAACAAACTCCACCGGTTTGTGCTCGACACGAGCTGGTGTCGGAGTGGACATACCCGGAGGGATGGCAGTCGGTGCTGGAGTGCGTGGGGTCGCCGACTGTGGTGGTGGAGAGGTCATTGCAGCCGAGGTCATGACTGTGGAGCACGGCGCTGAAGTCGGTGGAGAAAAGCTGCCTACTCCCCCAGTTCCCTTGAAGTGGACGTACTCGACGATGAAGTTATCGTATGTCGGAGTCGAGCCGTCGTCTACCACCTTGTCCCATGACCATCCTCGCCCTTCATTGAACACTACATCACGTGCCGTGCGCATCGCTGTGTTTCTGGGTCGAGAATGCGGTAGGCCTTCGAGCCCTCCGCGTAGCCGATGAACACCCCTGGAGTGCTCCTATCGTCTGTAACACCCTCAATTTTGTAATCATGCATGCATTCATATTTCATATGGAGAAACATTTTAAAAGAAGTAGAAATGAAGAACGAATCAGAAATATAGCTAAAAAGAGCCAGTTCCAGTTCACCGAGGAGCGTTGTAGACACTTCCCGCGGCCTGCTGGCCACGTGGCGCGTTCGGAGATCATCCCTGCGAAGTGGGGTGAGGTCCGGCACCGCCAGACACGTGGCAGGCTTGGAGCTAGTGTCACACCCGGTTTTTCCGAAGAAACAACCAAGTGAATATCACATTTATGCCAGGATCATTTTCTCATACATGTGATGACAAATATTGAAGCATCATTTATTACAAGCCAGGTGTCGAATATAAATAAGTCTTACATCGCAAATGTCTCAATGGACACTAATGCTTCATCACAAGTAAATAAACTAGCAGCGGAATATTATTCTTTAGGGCTCCATCACAGGCGTTGCCCGGGGGTCTTCATGAACCTAAAAACCTTCCTCGGGTCCAAAATCTTGGTCATTATACACCACCTCATTATCTTGACCTGAGCAGCAATATAAACCAACAAATATGCAAGGTTGAGTACCAATGGTACTCAGCAAGTGTGGGAAAATTATATCATGCATGGCTAGAACAAGGAGAGGTTGAACTCATGGTTAAAGCACTACGCATTTAATACCTATCACCTTAGCTTATTAAGCACCTACATTACTACACAGGTGAAATGGTCCCAATCTCCCATCCCATCATCATAATCCAATAACCATAACATCATTTCTAATGTTAAGCTCCCCGCTTAACTTCCAAAACCATCAATCCTCTAATCATGAATAAGTCCAGGCCGCTCTTAACCGTGAGCACGGCTGTCAAGACAGTTTTGACTCTGCAGAGTTTGTACCACTGTACCCACATGTAGTGATTTCATCCCCCGTTGCCGGGTGGACTAAAAGAACCTCCATTATGCCAGTGGCTACGATCCACATTCACACTTCCCAGGTGTGCAGCTAGGAGATCACTACGAAGCCTTTACAAAGGGATTCCCGACGAGCGTGGGCCCACTGAGGTTTCACCCCTAACAGCATACAAGAGGCTCCAACCCCGCTGCAGTGGCCCCCTCTTGAGCCTTGCGGTTCATATGGTAGTCCAGCTGACACCTACTCCCCGCACCATCCAACACACCCATACTACGCCGGGGATACACCTAATTAATTGGCCAAGCTGCCCCATCTCAGCATGTGGTTGGCACTGTAAAGCCGGGTTACATGCTCCATGAACCGGTCCTTAGGATCCAGGCAAGTACTAAACACAAACCCAAGTCTCGTGCACCCAGCACACAACCAAAACATCCAACTTGCCTTGATCCCTACCTCTACATAACTCACAATAGCTCATTCAAGAGTATGGTATAATAAACTGATGATCTCATGTCCCAAATATCCCATTCTAAGCATGGCTAAGCATATGCATGTAAATAAATAACATGACAAAATGAATCCCAACCCAAGCTATAAGGAAACAAGGTAATGCAATTCTAGGGAAACATCCTAGCATGGGTTTCATCTTTCATTCGACAATGCAAATAATTCTATCTACACATCCTAGCATAGGTTCAAAGTGGTCAAGGACACTTGCCTCCTTCTTGCTGCTCTTGAAATGGGTAGTCTTGGTCTTGGAAAGGAATAATTTGCTCTTGAGCAGGTTCTACACCACACCATCACACATAGCAAAAGAAAACAACAATGCATAAGACATAGTTCACACTTCTTACTTCATACAAACCACACATTCATATTTATGAAATTCATTCACCCTTATATGTGTTGTGGTTACTCTGTGTGTGTTGATCTGTGGCTTACATACACTTTTATTTATATGTACATGATTCCTACTTTGATGTTCATATTTATACTTACATACTATATATATATATGTGTGTGTGTTTCAGTTTTAAATAAATTCCTTATATTAAGCTACTACACCTTTTCACTACCAAGTATGTATGAAAAGTATTTTTCTTCTTCATATGTGCCTTCAGAATTTCTACCAACCCTAAACTGAACTCTTTGGATTTTAAAAACTCCATTGATCATTTACTAGTTGCTATACTTTTCAGATTTATATTCTTATGCATAATTGTGTATTTTATTATGAAATTAGTAATACACATCATCTAAACAGTATAGGTTCTGGTCCTAAATAATTTAATATCATAATTTGACCTTGGCTTCTGATGTATACTATTTCATAATTATTTTCCCTATTTTTCTATAGCTATTCTTTACTTAAAAATGTGTCCCTATACTAATAAATGTGAATAATAAATGAAACAGATTCATTTCAGCCCAAAAATATATTTTTATCTCACTCCAAAGTTTACTAAGTACTGAGAAAGTTTTTAATTAATTTTGACAATTAGGTTTGTCCCACTTTTTAATTTTTAAACACTAGTTACATATTCAATTTTCTACATTAAATACTAAACAGGGCTAAAATAATGAACTCACCCCATTACAGGGTCTGTAATATTATTTTCATAATTTCCAGGGGTCTAGCTACACTTATCAGAGGTGTTTTTCCTAATTTCTATTAAGTCCAGGGGCTAAAACTGATTTTTAAATGAATTTACATGATTTTCTGGAGTTCCAGGGGCTAGATCTGAAGTTTCCGAGGCTAGCTCTTATTTCCCGAGAACCCCAGGGGGTAGCACGTAAGAATTCCAGTCTTTATAACGCGGGGCTGACGTGGACCGTCCGATTTTAAACCGACGGCTGAGATTATAACATCGAACCGGTACGCGGGGATTTAAACCCTACCGTGCGATTTAAAATAAACGGCGCACAAGCGGCCACGTCGCTCTGATCGAGCGCGGGCGGCGCTGCCGGCGGCGCACGGCGGCGGGAAGCGGCGATCTCGCCGGAAAGTTTCGGATCCGCGAGAATTCTGCCTAGAACTGTGATCTTATGGCATAGATCGGTAGAGGGGAGGTCAGGGATCTCACCTCGGGGGTTTTCTCGAGCTCGGGGGTCCTGGAAAGTGATCGGCGGCAAGGTCCGAGGCAAAACCACGGCGAAGCTCGTCGGCGCTGGATTTACACCGTATGTCTCCGAGTTTTCTGCACCTGCAAAGCTCCCTGGAGGTGGTGGATCAAGACCAGCGAGTTAGATCAGAGTTTCCGAGCTTAGATCGGCCAGAATTCACCAGCGAAGTCTCGGTGCTCACCGGAGTAAAAATCGGCGATCGCGTGGGAAAAACCGATCGGGGCTGGGGTTCTTATAGCCGGGGGAGGGCGGTGGGTCTGTTGTGATCGAGTTTGAGTCTTTTGGGACCAGAATTCGGGCTGTGGGACGCGAAAATCCGGTCGGTTGCGATCGCGCGCGCGCGGGAGAGAGTCCGGGGTCGGCGCGAGCGGGGGTTAGGGATGACATGTGGGTCCCACCTGTCGTGAGAGACAGCGCGGCGCGCGCGGGGGCGGGCTGGCGCGGGGAAACTGGGCCGGCTGGCGGGTTTCGGCCCACTGGCCGGTTTTTTTCCCGTTTTCTCTTTTTCTTTTTCCATTTCTTTTCTGTTTTGAGTTTAATTTGAATTCCAGTTTGAATTTGAATTTTTGCAAAACATGCAACACGTCCAAAAATTTTTAAATTCCCCTCTGAACATGGTTTAGGGTTTTGAATCAAAATTTGGGGTGTTACAGCTCTACCCCCTTAAAAGAAATCTCGTCCTCGAGATTGGTGTTTCTAAGAAAACAATTCCGGAAATTGTGCCTTGAGCTCATCTTCCCGTTCCCAGGTGGCTTCCTCTTCTGAGTGATGCTTCCACTGCACCTTGCACATCCGGATTCTCTTGTTTCTGGTGAGGCGTTCTATCGTCTCCAAAATCTTGTATGGTTGCTCGGCATAAGACAAATCCTCAGCTACATCCACTTCATTCATAGGTAACACCTCTTCAGGCGTCCTCAGACATTTCTTGAGTTGTGACATATGGAATACATCGTGCACATCCGATAGATGAACCGGTAACTCTAGTTGGTACGCCACTTCGCCTTTTCTTTCCAAAACTTGAAAGGGTCCGATGTATCGAGGTGACAACTTCCCTTTCACCTTGAACCGACGAAGTCCTCTGATAGGGGACACCTTGAGATAAACATAGTCTCCCACGTTGAAAACGAGTTCTCTTCTTCGTACATCAGCATAACTCTTCTGGCGTGTTTGTGCTATCCTCAAATTGTTGCGAATCTCCCTCACCTTTGCCTCGGCTTCTTGTAGCACTTCTGGACCAAACACTTTACTTTCTCCTGTTTGGTTCCAAAATAGGGGAGTTCTGCACTTCCTTCCATACAAAGCTTCAAACGGTGACATCTTCATACTAGCTTGATAGCTGTTGTTATAGGAAAACTCCGCATACGATAAGTTCTTGTCCCAACTCCTATTGTTTTTGAGTGCACATGCCCTTAACATATCTTCAAGGATCTGATTGGTTCTCTCCGTCTGCCCGTCAGTTTGGGGATGATAGGCAGAGCTGAAGTTCAGATGGGTTCCCATGGTTTCATGCAACTTTTGCCAAAACCTCGAGGTGAACTGTGTCCCTCGGTCCGACACTATCTTCTTTGGCACTCCATGGTAACACACAATCCTTGACATGTACAATTCTGCCAATTTGGATCCGCTGTAGCTTTCTTTCACAGGAATGAAATGAGCTACCTTGGTTAGCCTATCAATAATGACCCATATTGAATCATACCCGGATTGGGTCCTAGGCAATCCCACGACAAAATCCATGCTGATTTCTTCCCACT
Source organism: Neostapfia colusana (assembly GCA_030760725.1). Taxonomy (NCBI): domain Eukaryota; kingdom Viridiplantae; phylum Streptophyta; class Magnoliopsida; order Poales; family Poaceae; genus Neostapfia; species Neostapfia colusana. Next base: position 98,673,309 of record JASWHV010000008.1, on the reverse strand, counting down.
TCCATTCAGGCACTTTGAGTGGTTGCAATAATCCCGCGGGTCGTTGATGTTCAGCTTTCACCAACTGACATGTGTCACATAGGGCAACATGTTCCGCGACATCTCGCTTCATGCCATACCACCAATACCTGCTTTTGAGGTCCTGGTACATCTTCGTACTCCCAGGATGAATGGAATAGTCGGAATCGTGAGCCTCCTTCAAAATTAATTCACGGATCTCTTTTACTTCTGGCACACAGATCCTTTTTCCGTGCCACACCGTTCCTTGTTCATCCTCTCTAAAACCAGGAGCTTTATCTTCCTTAATGAGCTGTCTGATCTCTTGTATCTTCTCATCATTCTTTTGGCCCTCGCGTATGTCTTGCTCGAGTGTGGAGTCCACTTCCATGGCGATGGCTTCACCACTATTTACTAGACATAGATTGAGTCTTATAACTTCGTCCTTCAATTCTGCGGGCATGTCTTTCAAGCTCAACCTATTGACCTGCACTTTCCGACTCAAAGCATCGGCCACGACGTTTGCTTTCCCAGGATGATAGTTGATGCCTATATCAAAGTCATTGATTAGCTCTAACCATCTCCTTTGTCTGAGGTTGAGATCTGGCTGTGTGAATATGTACTTCAAACTCTTATGATCCGTATATATCTCTGTCCTCTTCCCCATCAAATAATGCCGCCAAATTTTCAACGCGTGTACCACTGCAGCTAGTTCTAGGTCATGTGTAGGATAGTTCTTCTCGTGCTTCCGAAGCTGCCGGGATGCATATGCCACGACATGTCCTTCTTGCATGAGAACACATCCCAACCCATTTCCAGAGGCATCGCAGTACACTGTGAAATTCTTCTGCATATCTGGCATAACCAACACTGGGGCTGTTGTCAATCTTTTCTTTAGCTCCTGAAAACTCGTATCGCACTGTGGCGTCCAGGTGAATGTGATTCCCTTTTCCAACAGTTTGGTGAGAGGTCTCGAGATCTTGGAGAATCCCTCAATAAACCGTCGATAGTATCCAGCCAATCCCAAAAAGCTTCGAACTTCCCCGACATTTTCAGGGGTTTTCCACTTCTGGATATCTTCGATTTTGGCGGGATCTACGGAGATTCCTCCCTCCGAGATAATATGTCCTAAAAAGGGAACTCTTTTCAGCCAAAACTCACACTTGCTCAACTTGGCATATAGTTGGTGTTCTCTCAGCCTCTGTAACACCAACCTTAGATGTTTCTCATGTTCTTCTTCATCTTTGGAGAAGACGAGAATATCATCTATGAAAACCACCACAAATTTGTCCAGATATTCCATGAATACCTTGTTCATGAGGTACATGAAATGTGCCGGGGCATTGGTTAGCCCGAAAAGCATGACAGTGTATTCATACAGTCCGTACCGAGATACGAAAGCTGTCTTGGGAATATCAGATTGCCTTATCTTGAGTTGATGGTATCACGACCTGAGATCAATTTTCGAGAACACACAAGCTCCCCTCAACTGATCAAACAAGTCTTCAATGCGAGGCAATGGGTACTTGTTCTTGATGGTTACCTCATTCAAAGCACGGTAATCCACGCATAACCTTTGGGTTCCGTCTTTCTTGGGCACAAATATCACCGGAGCTCCCCATGGTGAGGAACTAGGGCGAATATACCCCTTCTCCGTCAATTCTCTCAAGTGATCCTTGAGCTCTTCTAGCTGCTTGGAGTCCATTCGATAAGGTCTCTTGTATATCGGGGCTGTCCCCGGTACTAGCTCAATTGCGAATTCCACGTCACGGTCGGGAGGCATACCTGGCAACTCCTCCGGAAAAACATCTGGATATTCCCTGATGGTCCTGATTTCCTCAACTTTCACCTCCACTTGATTTAATTTAATGTCCCTCCTAGGCTCGTGTATTGTTATGAACTTTACTCTGGTACCACTGGGGTGAGTTAGTTCCACCGTTCTGGTCGAACAATGGATGGTTCCTTTATGTTTGGTCAACCAATCCATACCCAAAATAATATCTATCCCTTGTGAATCTATCACTATGAGGTTAGCAGTAAATACTACCCCATTAATGTCTAGGCTCACTTTGGGACACACTTGTCTTGTCCTTATTTCTCCACCTGGAGAGTTTACGGCTAGCATATGGTTCATTTGTGTGGTTGCTAGGTCATACTTCTTAACAAACCCTTGAGCAATGAACGAGTGGGTAGCACCAGAATCAAACAGCAGAGTTGCAAGGTGTAAATTGGCAGGAAACTTACCAACTACCACGTCGGGTGCCTCTTGTGCTTCCTCCATAGTGACATGGTTCACCCGTCCTCTCACTACATTCTGCTGTTGTGGCGGCGCAGGCTTCTTCTTTGGGCATTTATGGGCATAGTGCCCCACTTCACCACAGCTGAAACATTGCACCCCAATCTTAGATGTCTGGCCCTTGTTGTCTTGGGGTTGGTTTGGGGGTCCTTGCACTGCTGGTCGAGGTGGATATGCGGGGCGAGGCTGCTGCACAAACTGACGTGGCGGCTGTGCTGGTGCTGCGGGAGGCCTGTAATTTGGGTTGTACCCTCTTGGTGCTGAATAGGGTACCGCAGCACGGTTCGTCTGCCCCGTAGGTTGCTGCATCATACGTGGGCGGGTGTTGCTCCCTGAGGCCTGATGTGACCACCCAACCTTCCTCTTATTCTCATTTTCCAGGGCCTTTAGCTTCCTTTCCACCACAAATGCTCTGTCCACCATCTTTTGAAAGCTTTCATACTCATTGGAGGACATTGCACACTGCATCTCTGCGGTAAGTCCTTCCATGAAACAATCTTGTTTCTGCTCATCAGTCTCTATGTCTCGTGGAGCATAACGGGATAGTTGAGTAAATTTAGTGAGGTATTCCCTCACCGTCATGTTTCCCTGCTGCAGTCCCAGAAACTCTTTCCTCTTGTTTTTGAGTTCACCTCTTGGGATGTAGTGGTTGCGGAAGCTACGCTTGAACTCTTCCCAAGTGATGTTCTCAGGGTCATGATGGGCGGCCACGTAGGCGGTCCACCAATCAGCAGCAGGTCCCTGCAATTGATGAGAGGCAAACAGCACCCTCTCATACCCTTGGCATTGTATTATCCTCATCTTACTTTCAATGGTCTTCAGCCAATCATCTGCCTCCAGAGGTTCAGCAGCACTTGCAAACTTTGGAGGTTGAGTTCCTAGAAACTCACTCAACCTTGGTTGGCGTGGTGCAGCTTGTGGAGGTGGAACTTGATGCAAGTTGGCCACCACTTGAGTCAAGTTCTGGATGAGCTGATTTTGATTCTCCAGCATTTGGTGGAGAGGGTCAACTTCTTCACGGTGACCACCCCTGTCCTGGCCTCCAGAAAGATGAGGGTTGCATGCCTCATCATTGTTGTTGGCGGGGTTGACAGCACGTCCTTTTCCTCTTCCGGCCATCTGGCAGAATCAACAAATGATAATTTGATACCATTTAGTATCATCTCACTACTTTCATTTGTTGGTACTTTGAGGTGTTAAGGCTTTGTTAAAATTTTACGAGGGTTTATATCTCACACCAAATAAATGCACTATTATTTCCTGTGGGTTCACACACCAAAGTAAAACAATCTGAAGGCGAGGCTGTGGACAATTGCTCATGGCTTCCACAAATCACGTCACACACCAAGCATCATCACACCATTAACTACGTAACGACCCGACTACTCGACCTCTTGCTAGCTAGGGGAAAGACTCTACACTACTCGTCCTCTTGAGCTGGCTCCTCGGGATCTTCCTCCTCATTTCGGCTACCTTCTGACTCTGCTTTGGGTGGAGAGGCTGCTGGTGGAGAAGTGCGACGACGCCTGATTGCTCGGCGATCCGGGGAGTCAGGAGTCCATGTATCATTCACGGTGACACACAGTTCATTCCCATCTCCTCTTTCTCTCGCCTTTAAGCAAGCTCGCAGCAACACCTCCGTTTCCTTCAGGGTGTCTCGGACATCCTGAAGCTCTTGTTGACACTCCTGCAGTCGAGTGCTGAGCATAGCAGCATCTTCCAAGCACAAGTCCATGTGCTCATGGGAAGTCCCTTGCTGCACCGGTGGGTACTTGTACTCCGTGGTACCACTCTCACGTTGGAGGACATACATGTACTCAGTTTTGTCCAAGTGGCGACGATAGATGTGACTCTGGCAGGTGATGGCCTCCCAGGTGACATCTTTCTCCGCGTCAACTTGTGTTGCTCGACAAGCTGGAGAGTGGTGAATCTTAAGTAGCTGATTCTCGTGTATAATCCTCATCTCCGAACTACATTCTTCCCTCTTCTCACGGATGGTCCTGGTGGAGTTATAGTGGATGATTAGCTTGCCCGTATTGCCTGCGGCTTCGAGCATACGTCGAAGACGGCGCAACAAGTCTCCTACTGCCAATCCGTAGGAAAGGTACGTCACGGGGCGACTCTCCTCTCTTTCGGCAAGGGCAACTACGGGAACTCTCCCTCCCGTGGACTTGCAAGCAGTGCGAATCATGCGAACCATCTAAAACAAAAAGAATTTAAAATTAGGTTAGATAACCTTTTTAAACAAAAATCCCGTTTTGAATGAAAATTTGGGATAAGATGAAGAAAATGACTCCTTAAATAACACTCTTTAACCCACACCTTGGAAAATAGTTTTTAAGAAAATAGGGCCCTTAAATACGTCCATTTCTACCTAGGTCCACGTTCCTACGGGCAACCTTGGCTCTGATACCACCTCTGTCACACCCGGTTTTTCCGAAGAAACAACCAAGTGAATATCACATGTATGCCAGGATCATTTTCTCATACATGTGATGACAAATAGTGAAGCATCATTTATTACAAGCCAGGTGTCGAATATAAATAAGTCTTACATCGCAAATGTCTCAATGGACACTAATGCTTCATCACAAGTAAATAAACTAGCAGCGGAATATTATTCTTTAGGGCTCCATCACAGGCGTTGCCCGGGAGTCTTCATGAACCTAAAAACCTTCCTCGGGTCCAAAATCTTGGTCATTATACACCACCTCATTATCTTGACCTGAGCAGCAATATAAACCAACAAATATGCAAGGTTGAGTACCAATGGTACTCAGCAAGTGTGGAAAAATTATATCATGCATGGCTAGAACAAGGAGAGGTTGAACTCATGGTTAAAACACTACGCATTTAATACCTATCACCTTAGCTTATTAAGCACCTACATTACTACACAGGTGAAATGGTCCCAATCTCCCATCCCATCATCATAATCCAATAACCATAACATCATTTCTAATGTTAAGCTCCCCGTTTAACTTCCAAAACCATCAATCCTCTAATCATGAATAAGTCCAGGCCGCTCTTAACCGTGAGCACGGCTGTCAAGACAGTTTTGACTCTACAGAGTTTGTACCACTGTACCCACATGTAGTGATTTCATCCCCCGTTGCCGGGTGGACTAAAAGAACCTCCATTATGCCAGTGGCTACGATCCACATTCACACTTCCCAGGTGTGCAGCTAGGAGATCACTACGAAGCCTTTACAAATGGATTCCCGACGAGCGTGGGCCCACTGAGGTTTCACCCCTAACAGCATACAAGAGGCTCCAACCCCGCTGCAGTGGCCTCCTCTTGAGCCTTGCGGTTCATATGGTAGTCCAGCTGACACCTACTCCCCGCACCATCCAACACACACATACTACGCCGGGGATACACCTAATTAATTGGCCAAGCTGCCCCATCTCAGCATGTGGTTGGCACTGTAAAGCCGGGTTACATGCTCCATGAACCGGTCCTTAGGATCCAGGCAAGTACTAAACACAAACCCAAGTCTCGTGCACCCAGCACACAACCAAAACATCCAACTTGCCTTGATCCCTACCTCTACATAACTCACAATAGCTCATTCAAGAGTATGGTATAATAAACTGATGATCTCATGTCCCAAATATCCCGTTCTAAGCATGGCTAAGCATATGCATGTAAATAAATAACATGACAAAATGAATCCCAACCCAAGCTACAAGGAAACAAGGTAATGCAATTCTAGGGAAACATCCTAGCATGGGTTTCATCTTTCATTTGACAATGCAAATAATTCTATCTACACATCCTAGCATAGGTTCAAAGTGGTCAAGGACACTTGCCTCCTTCTTGCTGCTCTTGAAATGGGTAGTCTTGGTCTTGGAAAGGAATAATTTGCTCTTGAGCAGGTTCTACACCACACCATCACACATAGCAAAAGAAAAACAACAATCCATAAGACATAGTTCACACTTCTTACTTCATACAAACCACACATTCATATTTATGAAATTCATTCACCCTTATATGTGTTGTGGTTACTCTGTGTGTGTTGATCTGTGGCTTACATACACTTTTATTTATATGTACATGATTCCTACTTTGATGTTCATATTTATACTTACATACTATATATATATATATGTGTGTGTGTTTCAGTTTTAAATAAATTCCTTATATTAAGCTACTACACCTTTTCACTACCAAGTATGTATGAAAAGTATTTTTCTTCTTCATATGTGCCTTCAGAATTTCTACCAACCCTAAACTGAACTCTTTGGATTTTAAAAACTCCATTGATCATTTACTAGTTGCTATACTTTTCAGATTTATATTCTTATGCATAATTGTGTATTTTATTATGAAATTAGTAATACACATCATCTAAACAGTATAGGTTCTGGTCCTAAATAATTTAATATCATAATTTGACCTTGGCTTCTGATGTATACTATTTCATAATTATTTTCCCTATTTTTCTATAGCTATTCTTTACTTAAAAATGTGTCCCTATACTAATAAATGTGAATAATAAATGAAACAGATTCATTTCAGCCCAAAAATATATTTTTATCTCACTCCAAAGTTTTCTAAGTACTGAGAAAGTTTTTAATTAATTTTGACAATTAGGTTTGTCCCACTTTTTAATTTTTAAACACTAGTTACATATTCAATTTTCTACATTAAATACTAAATAGGGCTAAAATAATGAATTCACCCCATTACAGGGTCTATAATATTATTTTCATAATTTCCAGGGGTCTAGCTACACTTATCAGAGGTGTTTTTCCTAATTTCTATTAAGTCCAGGGGCTAAAACTGATTTTTAAATGAATTTACATGATTTTCTGGAGTTCCAGGGGCTAGATCTGAAGTTTCCGGGGCTAGCTCTTATTTCCCGAGAACCCCAGGGGGTAGCACGTAAGAATTCCAGTCTTTATAACGCGGGGCTGACGTGGACCGTCCGATTTTAAACCGACGGCTGAGATTATAACATCGAACCGGTACGCGGTGATTTAAACCCTACCGTGCGATTTAAAATAAACGGCGCACAAGCGGCCACGTCGCTCTGATCGAGCGCGGGCGGCGCTGCCGGCGGCGCACGGCGGCGGGAAGCGGCGATCTCGCCGGAAAGTTTCGGATCCGCGAGAATTCTGCCTAGAACTGTGATCTTATGGCATAGATCGGTAGAGGGGAGGTCAGGGATCTCACCTCGGGGGTTTTCTCGAGCTCGGGGGTCCTGGAAAGTGATCGGCGGCGAGGTCCGAGGCAAAACCACGGCGAAGCTCGTCGGCGCTGGATTTACACCGTAAGTCTCCGAGTTTTCTGCACCTGCAAAGCTCCCTGGAGGCGGTGGATCAAGACCAGCGAGTTAGATCAGAGTTTCCGAGCTTAGATCGGCCAGAATTCACCGGCGAAGTCTCGGTGCTCACCGGAGTAAAAATCGGCGATCGCGTGGGAAAAACCGATCGGGGCTGGGGTTTTTATAGCCGGGGGAGGGCGGTGGGTCTGTTGTGATCGAGTTTGAGTCTTTTGGGACCAGAATTCGGGCTGTGGGACGCGGAAATCCGGTCGGTTGCGATCGCGCGCGCGGGAGAGAGTCCGGGGTCGGCGCGAGCGGGGGTTAGGGATGACATGTGGGTCCCACCTGTCTGTGAGAGACAGCGCGGCGCGCGCGGGGGCGGGCTGGCGCGGGGAAACTGGGCCGGCTGGCGGGTTTCGGCCCACTGGCCGGTTTTTTTCCCGTTTTCTCTTTTTCTTTTTCCATTTCTTTTCTGTTTTGAGTTTAATTTGAATTCCAGTTTGAATTTGAATTTTTGCAAAACATGCAACACGTCCAAAAATTTTTAAATTCCCCTCTGAACATGGTTTAGGGTTTTGAATCAAAATTTGGGGTGTTACAGCTAGGCTCTGTGGAAGGGGCAAGGTCCGACCCGCAGGACACGTGTCTCCACTGGAGCTAGTCTCTGCGGAGAAGCGAGGTCCAGCCCTGCAGGACACGTGTCGCTCTTGGAGCTCACCTCCGAGAGGTCCGACACTACAGGACACGTGTCGCTCTCGGAACTTAACTCCGAGAGGTCCGACACTACGGGACACATGTCACCTCCGGAGCTCGCCTCCGGGAGGTCTGACACTACTGGACACGTGTCACCTCCGGAGCTCACCTCCGGGATGTCCGATGCTATTGGACACGTGTCGACCTCGGAGCTTGTCTCTAAGGAGAAAGGAAGATTCGGCGCTGCTTGACACGTGGCACTCTCGGAGCTCATCTCTGAAGAGAGGGGAGGTCCGGCACTGACACGTGGCACTCTCGGAGCTCACTTCCGAAGAGAGGAGAGGTCCGGCACTGACACGTGGCGTATGCGGAACTCACCGCTGGAGAGAGGGGGGTCCCGACCCACCAGACACGTGGCGCACGAGGAGCTCGCCTCTAAAGAAGAGGGAGGTCCCGCCCGCCAAGACACGTGGCGCATGCAGAGCTCATCTCTGAGGAAAGGGGAGGTCCCACCCGCCTGACACGCGGCACAACAGGAGCCCGCCTCTGCGGAAAAGGGAGGCCCGGCCCCTGCTGAACACGTGGAGCCTCTAGAGCTCATCACCGTGGAGGTGACGAGATCTTAAGCGGTTTATATTCTGTACGCGCGAGAATATCTGGTACTGAGGAAACCGACACGATTTCCACGTTGCTACCGCACCAAATCAATTGGAGATAAGTTGTTAAGATCAAAAACAAATTGAATAGGACTCTTGTTTGAAATTCAATCAGAGTAGGACTCTTCTTTCACCCCTTATAAATAGAACCCAGAACCTTTGTCCACAACCACATACTTCTTTTCCACCTCCCAAGTTGATGACTTAGAGCCCTAGCACCAGCTCGCCGAGCTAAACCCCTTCGCCGGAGTTCAACCACCAGTGAGACCGCCGACGAGCCCGTCACGATCGCCGTCGCTGGAAGAGAGCCGATGAGTTGCCCTGCTGCCATTGCTAGGAGGAAGGCCCCGAAAGAAGTAAGGTAGGTCTCCATTACCACCTTACGACGTCATCGCGATTTCTTTGCATCTGTTTCTTCGATCCCTTCGAACAGAAGCTTTTTCGTGTGGACAGATCACGTGTTGATCGGTTTTTGACGATGGAATTGATCTAGATCTTGAGTCCAGATCATCACCACGTCCGCACTTGATCTTTACACCCTTGTTCATCATAAAATCCCATGCAAGCCATTAAAACATACAAGAACACGTACAAACTGATCTAATAAAACATCACCATAGGTTTAGCATGCATATGCACTATTGCATCTTGAGTAAAGTTTGTGCATGATGTTTGATCTCTGTAAATCTTGTATATGTGTGATCGTGAGTAGAAGGACAAGCTCAGAAAGCTATCTACGAAGGATTACAACAATAAGACTTCGAGATCCGTGAGCAACAGAAGCCACAGGAACAAGACAAGTGCCCCTTGACTATATTGATCCCATGTTTTGAAACTGTTTTGTTTGCAAAAACTGTGTATGCTTGAGTCAACTTGATGGGAACCCTTTCTTAGGAGTTTACTAGTTTTGTTAACCAATCTTGTTGTCGGGAAAGTTGATGAGTCGGGTATGGTCATTTTTGCTTTTTGCTTCACTAATCTACGGGATATGGGAAGCGATAGATTGTGTCTAGCTACTGCACTCATGAGAATAATGATAATAAGAACTTGATGTTGATAATGAACATGAATCGGGGGAGATCTAGACAAGCTTGGTTCGTGGAAGTGCTAGAATGAGATGGTGGTTTACTTGTCGCAGATCTAAGGACCGGTTCATGCCAGCCATGCTAGAAAAACAGTGCCACCACAAGGCCAAATATGGGTGCAGTTTAGCTGACTAATTAGGTAAGTTACTAGATTGTTATGTACCGTGGAATGCGCGGGGAATGAGAGTCGAGAGATGACTGCACTGGGAACTGCATGGCACATGAGGGGGCCCGTAGGTGGGAGAATAGTGATTCGAACCTGCTGGTGAAACCTTAGTGAGTCCATACATCTAGTAGCCCCTTCGTAAAGGCTATTTTTTATCTCTTGGCTATACACCGACGGTTGTGTACTGGTATAATGGAGGTTCTGCAGTCGCCGACGGGTGACGAAATCACAAACTTGTGGATAAAGTGGTGCCACCTCTGCAGAGTGTAAAACTATCATGATAGACGAGCTTACGGTCACAAGCGCCTCGACAACTAACATGATTCGATGGGACGGATGGTTATTGATATGGTTTGGGATGGATGGTTTGGGATGGTCATTAGGATGTTATTAGTTTGGTCTTTCGATTTGGTTTTCAGGACTATTGAGTCTTGGTAATGAGATTGGGACTATTGAGTCGTGATAATGAACTTTGGTCTCGGTTATGAGATGAATTGAATATGAAATGAGATGGTCATGAATATGAGATGGTATTCATGAGTATGAGAAAGAAAGTTGAGAAAGATAAATGTCTGGCTGAGGCATGAAAAGAGGTGAATCATGATAGAGATATGTTGGTATTTCAATTGGATATATGTTGGGATTTAATTTACTTAAAGCTAGTTGCTGTTTTTATCATGTTTTGTGAAATAAACTTTGCTTTCTACAATGAGCCTTTTTGTTCCTACCTTGTTGTAAGCTACATGTCATACTTCCCGCACTTGCTAAGTACGACATGTACTCACCCTTGCATTATCATACAATATCAGCAACATGAGATGAGTACTTCGAAGATCATGTGGAGTACTAGGCGTGTGATCTAGCATCAACTTGCCTGTGGAGTAGGAGATGGAGTCACTGCTGCTGTTTAGTTTGCTTCCGCAATAGTTTAGAAGACTTCCGCTGCTAGAATAAGACTTCCGCTGCTAGAATGAGTTAGAGACTCATGAGACATTGTAATAAACCCTATTATTCATGGTTATATTCTGAATTCAGTTTGTGGATTACATGTATATGTATGATGAACATCCTGGGCACACATATGCATCAGCTGGGTTCTGTGTTTTACAGAACCGGGCGTCACATCGTCAAGCTTGTCGAACGTGAGGCAGCCGAAGACCCGTAGGTGAGAGACTGTCGGCTTGCGCCCATGCAAGGCCTCGTACGGCATCTTGCCGTTGAGAGCCTTGGTGGTCTAGCGGTTGAGGACGTAGACCGCCGTCACCACCACCTCTCCCCAGAAGATAGCCGGCATTCTCTGCTTGAGGAGGACCCGAGCCATCCCCACACATCTGGTTGCGTCGCTCGACGACGCCATTCTGCTGCGGGCTCTACGGCTCGGAGTAGTGGCACTGAACACCCTCATCCACGCAGTACAACGCGAATTCAGCTGCCGTAAATTCACTGCTGTTGTCGGTGTGCAGCACGCGCAGCTTGCGACCGCACTCCGCAATGGCCTACGCACGCGTGATGGCGTTCGCAGCCTCTCCCTTGCTGCTGAGGACCATCACCCACATGTAGCAGGAGAGGCCATCGACAAGCAGCAGGAAGTAACATCGTCCTCCCGGTGTAGACGGTGTCACCAGGCCACACAAGTCCCCGTGCACGAGGTCGAGCCACTCCTTGGCTTGGAAGCTCGAGTGCTGGGGAAAGGGGAGCCACCTCTGCTTTGTCACTACGCAGATATCGCAGAACTGCTCCACATGGTCAAGGCACGGCAGGCCCCGTACCATCTCCTTGGCACTGAGTCGCTTCAGGGCCTTGAAGTGAAGGTGCCCAGAGTGCTCATGCCACTGCTACGCCTCGTCATCCCGGCGAGTAGCAAGGCAGAGAGGTTGTGCTACCTGCACGTTAAGGACGTAGAGTCGATTGGTGCCTCTGGTTACCTTGGAAAGAAGGCGACGATGGCGATCCCAAATCCTCATGACTCCGTCCTTGATCTCCACGCGCGAACTGTTCTCATCCAGCTGGTCCAGGCTGATGATAGAGTTCCTCAACGCGGGGATGTAGTAGACTCTGACGAGCAGCCTGTGCTCACCAGACTCGGCGGTGAGGATGGTGGAGCCGATGCCCTTGATCTCCACACCAGAGGCGTCCCCAAACTTGACGGATCCTCGGACATTGGGGTCGAACTCAGTGAAGAACTCCCGTCGACCAGTCATGTGATGGGTGGTGCCGGTGTCGAGGCACCATCAGTCTTGTCGTTGCTGGAGCCGTCACCGAGAAAGGCGTGTGCTCTCGGCTCATCGATGTGGAGGAGAGCCGCTGCGGCCGATGCCACTGGAGGTGGCTCGATGCTTGCGTGCGCCAGGAGCAGAGCCGGTTCCTCCTCCTCCACCTGTGCGACGTGGGTCTAGCCGCGTCGTTGCTGCCGACACTCCCTGGCCCAATGACCAAGCTTTCCACAGTTGTGGCAGGGGTGTCGTCTCGTGCTGGCTTCTGGTTGCCGGCGGCACCGCCCTGGGCGTCTCCATGGGCGCCACCCTCGGCACGTCTCTGCGCCCTGGCTTGGGCACCTCTGCGCCCCTTGCTTGGCTTGCCGCGCTTGCGACTGCCTTTCAAGGAGGAGGGCTCCCCCTTCTTCCCGTCACCTTGGCAGGCCTCCCACTACTCCTGAGTGAGATGTAACTTCCCACCGATGGTGATAGGCCCCGAGAGAGGCTGAGATTCGTCGCTGTCGATGACCTTGAGGCAGCCTATCGCCTCTTCGATCGACATCATGGAGAGGTCCAGCAGAGACTCGATTGAGTGAGCGATCTGCTTATACTTCTCATGCAATGGAAGAGCTTCTCGACGGCTTTCTCCTTGTTGTAGGAGTCATCACCGAACTGCACCATCTTCTGCTGTAGTGTGTTGAGACGGAGAGCAATGTCATCAACATCCTCACCTGGTTTGAAGGTCAGGTTCTCCCACTCCTTGCAGAGTACCTGCAGTGTGGTCTTGTGGGCGCGGTCACTGCTGATGCGTGCCGCAGCGATGGTGTTCCAGGCCTCCTTGGCAGTCCGCTTATTGGAAAGTGAGAACTGCATCTCGGGCGGTACTGCAGCAATGAGAACATCCAGCATTCGTTGATCCTCGTAGTAGTCGACATCGCCATACCGGACTGCTTCCCACATGTGCCACACTTGGAGCCATATCCTCATCACCGCGGCTCATTCGACGTAGTTGGTCTTGGTGAGGGTAGGCCACCCACCGCCGGGACCAATGTCCCTGACAATGGCCTGGATCCCGTGGTGACCATGGTACCTGTTCGGGGAGGGAAAGCCGTGCCGCCTGTAAATGCCTCGATCTTCATCGACCCAACCACCCCTGCCGGGAGCGTCGCTGGCGCGTCCGCGCCCGTCTAGGCTGCAGCCGCCGTGCTCATGGGTGTGTGCGGCTGCCCACTGTGGCGCCTTTGGTCGTGCTACCTCCCTCGCCAGTCTGAGGTCTTCGTTGGTGCCGTCTTTGGTAAAATCAGAGCCTCTGTCGCTACCGCCACGCAGAGCCTCAAGCTCTGTTGCAGCTGCACGCGCTGCATCCGCAGCCGCTGCTGCTTCTACTTCTGCCTTCGCCGCTGCCAGTTCCGCCACCGCCAGCCTCGCCGCCCTCGCTGCAGCCTCTACCGCTGCTCACTCGCGTTCTTCTACCGCGGCGACCTTGGCCTCCTGCCGATGCCACACGCTCGAAGCGACCGAGTGCTGAGACTGTCCTTCGGATATGGCGCGCTAGTGGGGGAGTGCTGTGTGGGGAAGAGGTTGTCTCCGACAAGCTTGCTTCTCTGTGCAGAAGAGGAGGAATGAGTTGGAACAACCGGTGTTATTGCTGCTGGCTGAAGACGAAGAGAGGCGTGGGAAGGAGATGAGCAGTAGATGTCTAGGCTACAGGATAGAACAGCTCTGATACCACTTGTTAGTATCTGAAGTATTATTCTCATGGAGAGGATGACACTAAGAGTTGAGAAATTTTTCTTGTTTCATTCCACACACAATGCCATGCCCAACCTAGGGGTTGGGATTACATATTTATAGCTGAGGCAGCCAAGCATATACCTAGATGCCAGTCTAAGATGTTGTTCTACTAAAGGACTAATATGCTGTCCTAACAAGGACTGAGATGTTGTCCTCTTGGTCTAAGATGCTGTCGTACCAAAGGACTAATATGCTGTCCTAACAAGGACTGATATGCTATCCTCTTGTTCTAAGATGTTGTCCTAACAAGGACTAAGATGTTGTCCTACCAAAGGACTAATATGCTGTCCTAACAAGGACTGAGATGCTGTCCTAACTAGGGGTCACACAGACCAAAAGTACAACACTTATTCCTTCACGATGCCCTGTCCGCGTGATTTACCATGATGGCCCCCTAGTAGGTGTGGTCACTTGGAGGGGGGCACCTACCAAGTAGACTGGATGAGGCAGGGTGTTAGCATCGGGCCTCCCGGGGGATTTTGGTGGTCACCACAGACCTATTGAGATGGTCCGGGCTTGGGTGACGTGGTCGTCCAGGACGTGGTTGAGGCCTTGCCCAGGGGCATGTGCCACCTGGCTCCCGGCACTGAGCCATAGCGCCGGGATGCCCAGCCATCATGCCTTGAATGGTCATGAGGGCAGGGTCATTTGCAGCATATGCGCCGGTGTGTGGATCTGCTTGGTGTGGGACTGTTAGGCCTTGCATCTATCGACCGGCTCGACGGCATCCAGGAGGGCTATCGGCTAGTAAAAGCCATGCCGGAAGGCTTTACCAGCCAGCATGTGGAACGAAGCGGTTGCCACACTCGCCCTCATAGATCTCTACGAGTAGCTCACAGCGCTACTCCCGGGTCATGCACCGCAATAGAACGTCGTCGGCGCCATACTGGTAGAGATCTCCATCTACCAGCGTGTATCTTCTAGTCATACGAACGATCGGTTCAGCGGATACACGTTCATCGGGAAGGATATTGTCCTTCAAGTAGGTCCGGACCTCCGTGATCCATGCATCAGGACCTACTTGAGCTTTTCGGATCTTGGGCGTCGGGTTGCACGGAGCCCCCGTTGATGCATACGATCCTTGGTGAGCGCCATGGTTGCAGGGCCGCCGGGACTGCCAGCTTTGAGGTGTTGGGCTCGCCCCCTTTGCCTGGTTCGGCAGGCCAGGCTGTATGTTGCAGTAGCTTCCTTCAAAGGTGCCTTCAGGGAGCCCATGTAGAGGCTTTTAATGAAAGGTTGTCTGCCACCACGTTGTTGGCGCGGAGGATATGGCGCTACTCCAAAGCATGAAATCCCTTCTCCGCCTCTTGCACACGAATAAAGTAGGCAGCTGGCCATGGGTCAATGTAGGGTTACTCTTGCTTGCCTTGTTTTATGGCGAATTGGTAGTCTCTTTTTAACCAACTATGACGCCCCGATTCCGAAAACCACGGAACCGAGCTGATGCATATGTGTGCCCAAGATGTTCATCACACATATACATGTAATTCACAAACTAAATTCAGAGTATAACCACGAATAATGGGGTTCAAGTAATTTATTACATCAATCTCTAACATGTTCTTGCAGCGGAAGTCTCTAACTAAATCTAGCAGCGGAAGTCTCTAACAATAGCGGAAGCATCTAAACAGCAGCAGCGGGCTTCATCTCCATATCCACAGGCAAGTTGACAGTAGATCGAACATCTAGTACTCCACATGATCTTCGAAGTACTCCTCTCCCGTTGCTGATGTTGTATGACAATGCAAGGGTGAGTACATGTCATACTCAGCAAGTGCGGAAAAGTATGACATGTAGCTTACATCAAGGTAGGAACAAAAAGGCTCATTGTAGAAAGCAAAGTTTATTTCACAACCATGATAAAAATAGCAATTATCTTTAAGTGAATTAAATTCCAACATGTATTCAATTAAACCAGTAACATACCTGCTTTATGATTCACCATTTTTCATGTCTCAACCAACCATAAATCTTTCTCAACTTTCATCTCATGCTCATGGTATCCATAACCATCTCATATTCATGATTTCCATAACTATCTCATATTCATCTCATATTCATATATTCCGAAACCAAACTCATTGTTATGACTCAGCAGTCCCGAAACCAAATCCAAAGACCAAACCATAACCAAACCAATGACATCCCAATAACCAAACCATCCATCCCAAACCATCCCATCTAATCATGTGAGTTGTCCAGACGCTTGTGACCGTAAGCTCGACTATCATGATAGTTTTACACTCTGCAGAGGTGACACAACTTTACCCACAAGTCTATGATTTCGTCACCCGTCGGCGACTGCAGAACCTCTATTATACCAGTACACAACCGTTGGTGTATGGCCAAGAGATCATAAAATAGCCTTTACAAAGGGGCTACTAGATGTATGGACTCACTAAGGTTTCACCAATAGGCTCGAATCACCATTCTCCCACCTACAGGCCCCCTCTTGTGCCTTGCGGTTCTCAGCGTAGTCCCCTCTCGACTCCCATTTCCCGCGCCTTCCATGGTCCATAACAATCTAGCAACTTACCTAATTAGTCAGCTAAGCCCCACCCATATTTGGCCTTGTGGTGGCACTGTTTTCCTGGCATGGCTGGCATGAACCGGTCCTTAGATCTACGGCAAGTAAACCACCATATCATTCTACCACTTCTACGAACCAAGCTTGCCTAGATCTCCCCCGATTCATGTTCATTATTCTCATCAAGTTCTCATTATCATTATTCATATGAGTGCAGTAGCACACATTCTATCTCGCTTCCCATATCCCGCAGATTAGCGAAGCAAAAAGCAAAAACAACCATACCCGACTCATCAACTTTCTCGGTGACAAGGGTGGTTAACAGAACTAGTAAACTCCTATAAAAAGGTTTCCCATCAAGTTGACTCAAGCATACACAGTTTTCCCAAACAAAACTGTTTCAAAACATGGGATCAATATGGTCAAGGGCACTTGCCTTGTTCATGTGGCTTCTGTTGCTCACTGATCTCAAAGTCTTGGTGTTGTAGTTCTTCGTAGCTAGCTCCCTGAGCTTGTCCTTCTACTCACGATCACGCACATACAAGATTTACAATAATCAAACATCATACACAAACTTTACTCAAGATGCAATGGTGCAGATGCATGCTGATCCCATGGTGCTATTTTTATTAGATCAGTTTGTATGTGTTCTTGCATGTTTTAATAAGCTTGCATGGGGTTCTATGATGAACAAGGGTATAAGGATCAAGTGTGGACGTGGCGATGATCTTGACTCAAGATCTAGATCAATTCCACCGTCAAAAACCGATCAACACGTGATAAGTCCACACGAAAAAGCTTCTGTTAGAAGAAACAGATGCAAATAAACTGCGGTGACATTGTAAGGTGGTAATGGAGACCTACCTTACTTCCTTCGGGGCCTTCCTCCTAGCAATGGCAGCAAGACAGATCGTCGGCTCTCTTATGGCGACGGCGAGCTCGACGGGGCTCATCGGCGGCTCTCCAGCGATTAAACTCCGGCGAAGGGGTTTAACTCGGCGATTTGGGGCTAGGGCCTCTAAGTTGTCGACTTGAGAAGGTGTTATGGCCAATGGGGTTGTTTTGGGTTCTATTTATAACAGGGAAAAGAAGAGTCCTTCTCCGATTGGATTTTAAATAAGAGTCCTATTCAAATTATTTTTGAATCCTAACAACTTATCTCCAATCGATTTGGTTGCAGTATTCCACATGGAAGAATTCGTGTCGGTTTCCTTAGTACCGGGTACTCGTGTACAGGGGAAAACCGCTTAAGGCTCTCGTCCTTCCGCAGGGATAAGCTCCGGAGGCTCCACGTGTCCAGCGGGGGTCAGGCTTCCGTTTTCCTCAGAGGCGTGCTCTGGTCGTACCGCGTGTCAGGCGGGCGGGACCTCCCTCTTCCTCAGAGGCGAGCTCCGCGTGCACCACGTGTCTTGGTGGGCGGGACCTCCCTGTCCCTCAGAGACGAGCTCTGCATGCGCCACGTGTCAGTGCCGGACCTCCCCTCTCATCGGAGGTGGGCTCCGAGAATGCCACGTGTCCAGCAGCGCCGGACCTCCTTTATACTCAGAGATAAGCTCCGAAGTCGACACGTGTCTAGCAGCGTCGGACCTCTCGGAGGCGAGCTCTAGAGGTGACACGTGTCCATTAGTGTCGGACCTCTCGGAGGCGAGCTCCGGAGGTGACACGTGTCCAGTAGTGTCGAACCTCTCGGAGGCGAGCTCCGGAGGTGACACGTATCCCGTAGTGTCTTCTCCTTGGAGGTGAGCTCCGAGAACGACACATGTCCCGCGGAGTTGGGCATTGCTTCCCCGCAGAGACTAGCTCCGGTGGCGACACGTGTCCTGCGGGGCTGGACCTCGCTTCTCCGCAGAGACGAGCTCCGAGCTTGCCACGTGTCTAGCGGTGCCGGACCTCACCCCCTCCGCAGGGATGAGCTTCGAAAGCGCCATGTGGCCAGCAGGCCGCGGGAAGTGTCTACAACGCTCCTGGAATTGGCTCTTTTCGGCTATCTTTCTGATTCTTTCTCCGTTTCTACTTCTTTTAAAAATGTTTCTCAATATGAATTATGCATGTATGCATGAGTTACGAAATTGAGGGTGTTACAAACCTACACCCCCCTTAAACTGAATCTCGCCCTCGAGATTCGATGGAGTGGAGAATAGATGAGGAAATTCTACCTTGAGGTCTTCCTCACGCTCCCATGGAGTTTCAGCTTCCGTGTGATGGCTCCATTGTACCTTGCACCAACGGATCACTTTATTCCTTGTGACCCTTTCCTTCACGTCCAAAATTCGAACAGGGTGCTCTACATAGGTCAGATCCTCTTGAAGTTCAAGCTCTTCCATTGGTACTTGTTCTTCCGGAACTCTCAAGCACTTCTTGAGCTGGGATACGTGAAACACGTCATGCACGTCGGAGAGGTGCATTGGGAGCTCCAGTTGATAGGCTACCTCTCCTCGCTTGTCCAAAATCTTGAATGGCCTGATATAGCGAGGTGCTAACTTGCCTTTGACGTTGAAACGTCATTGCCTCGGATAGGCGATACCTTAAGGTATACGAAGTCCCTCACTTCGAAGGTCATCTTTCTTCGCCTATTGTCCGCATAACCTTTTGTCGTGACTGTGCAGTCTTCAAGTTCTCCTGTATCGTTTGGACTTGCTTCTCAGCCTCTTGTAGCACTTCCGGTCCAAACACTTGGTTCTCTCCGGTCTCGTTCCAAAATAGCAGTGTCCTACACCGTCTACCGTACAATGCTTCGAAAGGTGACATCTTCAAGCTGGCTTGATAGCTTTTATTGTATGAGAACTCGGCATACGGCAAGCTCCTATCCCAACTACGTCCATATTTCAAGGCACAGTCTCTCAACATGTCCTCCAAAATTTGGTTTGTCCTCTCAGTTTGCCCGTCGGTTTGCGGGTGGTAAGTGGAGCTGAAATTTAGCCGTGTACCCATGGCTTCATGCAGCTTCCTCCAGAACAGAACCTAGAGGTAAACTGAGAACCCCGATCTGAAACTATCCTCTTCGAGACTCCATGACGGCACACGATTTGCTCCATATACAGCTCAGCTAGATCTGTCACGCGGTATGTGGTTTTAAAAGGAAGAAAACGAGTGGTTTTCGTCAATCGGTCCATAATAACCCAGATGGAGTCGTAACCCGACCGAGTACGTGGTAATCTGACGATGAAATACATACTGATGTCCTCCCACTTCTACTCGGGTACTTTCAATGGTTGCAATAGTCCAGCGGGTCTTTGATGTTTGACCTTCACCCGTTGGCATGTGTCGCATAAGGCAACATACTCAGCTATATCCCTCTTCATACCATCCCACCAATAACAAGTCTTCAAGTCCTTGTACATCTTTATACTGCCATGATGTATGGAATAAGGTGTGTCATGTGCCTCCTTTAATATCGTGTCGCAGATGTGCTTCACGTTAGGCACACAAATCCTTTTCCCTAACCAAAGCGTACCATTCTTGTCTTCCTTGAAGTCCTTTTCTATGTCTTGTCGGATTCTTTCCTTGATCTCCTTGATTTACTCTGTGAGACCTATGTGTGCTGAATACATTGGCTTTGACGATAAAAGTTTTGAATACTACCAAAACACCTTTTTAACAAGATCCGACTCTAGGTCCGAGCTCCTGCAAGGTTCGACGATAGGTCCGATTTGTTTCGGGTAGCTCCGGCAAGATCCGACGTAAGGTCCGACTTGATTTGTCTAGGTCTGACTTATTTTAGCTAGGTCCGACTTGTTTTTGCTAGCTCCGGTGCTAGATCCGACTAGCTTTGGTAAGTTCTATGCTAGGTCCGACTAAGCTTTAGTAAGCTCCGGCGCTGGGTCCGACTAGCTTTGGTAAGCTCCGGTTCAAGGTCCGGTTAGCTTTGGTAAGGTTCGGAGCTTGATTGCAATGGTTCTGCTTTTAACTTGCAATGTTTCGAACTTGCTTTACTCTTATGGAAAGTTTGCTTAGTATTATTTTACTAAGTTTTTGGTGTGTTTTGGTGGTTATGGCTGATATCATATTGCTATGGTTTACAACATGCTTATGTGAGGTGCTCACGTAAGATGTTGTAGTCTCGGAACTAACGAGAGTCAAGTCGAGGACTTGTGCTCGGAAGTATTGGTTGTTTATTCATGTGCAGGTGTTGCTTGAGTTCAAGACATGGCTGGTGATGAGATCTATTGAACTAGTCTTAGGAAGAAGATGAGGTTCAACAACCAAGTTCGGGAGGAATTGTGGTTGAGTTGATCAGGAGATTGCGAAGTATGTTTGAATCAAGAACAATGCATATGAAGGTATATTGGACGTTGTTGGAAGATGTTTGCACGTGTGCAAGAAGTGCATGGATGTGGCAACATGGTTCCAAGGCGTGGTGAAGAGATATGGAAGTGGAGATATGGTTGAAAAGGTTCAATCGGCTGGATTTTGCGCTCAGGCTGCGGCTGAGGCGGTTATTGTTTGTTTATGGAAAGTTTTGAGTTGGTTATAACAGGATTTCGTGTTAGGCATGAAGTAGAGTTGTTTTAGTAATGTTTGGGACGTTCCTAAGGTTTTTGAAAGTCTTAAGATTGCTTCTATCTGCGTATAGAAAAGTCTTGAGCAGTATTGGAAAGTTACAGTTTGAATCCAAGTAGGAGTAAGAGTCCTAGTTTGAATTGGATTGGCCATAAAGCTGGTTATATAAGCAAGGGAGGTCAAGGCTCGTGGAGTGCACAACTTTGGGGCTGTTCCTCTTATGTTTTGATACATAAAATTCGTATTCTAAAGAAACTTTTGTGCCTTGTTCGTCCGACTTGTTTCAGACAAGTTTTTCTCATCGAGTTTCTGTTCAGCAGTATCTTGCTTCGGTGGTTTTATCATAACTCGAGTTTTACAGATCCAATTGATGTGATTCTATTTGGGTTGTCTTCACAACTTGATTATCTATTATCTGTGAAAATTTTATGGTCATTGAATTTGTGGTTTCTGATCTACATGAGTTTCTTTGCAGTATTCCAGAACTGTTTTTCTCGCGTAGGACAGATTGATCTTTGTTCGATCTTTTGCTCGTAACTTGAGTTTCTCTCAACGGATTTTCATGATTCTTGTTGTGACGTCTTCGTGACTTGATTCTCTATAATATATACTAGTTTTGTCACAGTTAAACACGTTTAGATTAGTCGCACACATGGTTTCTTTAATAGATCGGTTTTCTGCTGAGGGGTGTTTTGTTGCTTCCGCTGAAAAGTTTTTATCTGTCATTCACCCCCCTCTGATAGATTTACACGTGTACTTCGATCATACAATTAGTATCAGAGCCAGGTTGCTCTAATCTTTGTGATCTGCACGTGTTTTGACTAATCATCATGGAGAAATACTCCGCCAAACCTTGTGCGTTTAGTGGTATTGATTTTTAGGTTTGGAAGGCATGCATGGAAGCTTTCATCCAGGCGCAAGGCTTTGCAATATGGTAAAAGTTGTACAAGCCTTACGATGTGCCTTTAAACGATCAAGTCACGGCTACAAACATAAGAGATGTCGATAACAACAACAAGGCTTGGAACTTGATCATACAAGGACTAACTTGCTGCTGAATTCTTCCAAGTCTTGCAATGATAAAACTGGTTTAGGTTTTGATTCACGTGCTCACGCTAAGAAACATCCACCTAAAATTGTAAAATCATTAGGAAGTGGTTTGATTCAAACAGTTCCTAAACAAAAAGAAGTGGTTTTTAAATCTGCAGGAGTGTTGTCACATTCGGGTTCAAATAAGCATACTGCATGCTCATCTAGACATGAACACAAAGTTAAATTTCATTGTACCTATTGCGGTAGAGATGGTCATGTCATAGATTTTTGTTATAGACTAGCTAAACAACATAAAAAGAAAAGAATGCAAGCTAGATCTTATAACTCTCATGCAAAATTTGCTGCACATACTAAACCGAATGTCAGGAACATGCAACCTGCTGTTATGAGTCAGAAATATTCAAAGTCTACCTCCGGAGCTTCAGTTTTTGCCTCCGGACCTTCTGTTTTTGCCTTCGGAGCTACTGATTCTCGTGCTACACAAGTAACACCACATAGGTCAGTAGTTAAGAATAAAAAATCTCAAACTTTGTCTCATAAACCTGCTGTTTTATCTCAGATTTCGCATGTTATTCCTGCTGGACGTCGTGTGACTCAGTACTGGATTACTAAATGCCTTTTAACAAACCCCAGTATTGATTCATCGACGTATTGTGCTTCTATGTAGGTTACACGCTTAAGGAAGGAGAACATTTGGATTGTGGATTCGGTTGCTCATGCCACATGACCGGTAACAAAGAATGATTCTCCTCTCTCTTTTGTGTCACGTGTAGGGAATGTTAATTTTGCCGATAATTATTCAACTCCTATAACTGCTAAGGGTTCGGTTAGAGGAAATGATCACTACAATTTGAAGGATGTGACACTTGTCAAAAATTTGAAATACAACTTGCTTTCTGTTTCACAATTGCTATATGAAATCTGGAAATTATTTTCTATAAAAACTATTCCAAAGTTGTAGGTTCAAATAATGAGCTTATCTTTAACATGTCTCGGTT
Source organism: Neostapfia colusana (assembly GCA_030760725.1). Classification (NCBI taxonomy): domain Eukaryota; kingdom Viridiplantae; phylum Streptophyta; class Magnoliopsida; order Poales; family Poaceae; genus Neostapfia; species Neostapfia colusana. The sequence goes on along the minus strand of JASWHV010000008.1, from coordinate 98,650,076 downwards.
TGGAAGAGTTTTTAAAGCTGATTTTGATATGTCTTCCTCTAAGCATAGATGTCTAGTTGCAAAGATTCCAAAGATTTATATTTTTGGCATTATAGACTTGGTCACATAGGCTTTGATCATCTCACGCGTGTTAATGCTCTTGATCGCATACGTGAACTGCCTAAGGTTAAAGGGGACAAAGAAATTTTGTGCTCTTCTTGTAGACATGTTAAGATGGTTGCAGGTTCACATGCTCCTTTCACAATGACCATGACAACTGAACCGGGTCAACTTTTATACCTTGACACCATAGGACCTTTACATGTTCAATCCTTCGGAGGTAAATGGTATGTTCTTGTGATTGTTGATGACTATTATAGATACTCTTGGGTTTACTTTATGACATCTAAGAATGAAGATTTTAGTCACTTTAGAACTTTATTTCTTAGATTATCAATTGATCACCCAGGATCTTTAAGAGCAATTAGAAGTGATAATGGAACTGAATTTAAAAATCAATCGTTTGATCCCTTTTGTGCTGAAAATGTAATAGATCATCAATTTTTTTCACCATATGTACCTCAACAAAACGGTGTTGTAGAGAGAGAACAGAACCTTAGTTGAGATGGCTAGCACTATGCTTGATGAATATCAAACTCCTAGTGAATTTTTGGCTGATGCAATTGCAACCGCTTGTTATGTCTCAAATCATGTTTTCTTGCGTGCTAAGCTAGGTAAAACACCATATGAGCTCAGGTTTGGACATAGGCCTAGTGTCACACACTTTAGGGTTTTTTGGTTGCAAATTCTTTGTTAAGAAACATGGTAATCTTGATAAATTTGAAGCTAGATGTGTTGATTGTATGTTTCTTGGTTATCCATCTCTTACTAGAGGCTACCGTGTGCTTTTACTTGATACTAACAAAATTGTGGAGACTTGTGAGGTTTCTTTTGATGAAGCTAGCACAGGTACTAGTTCAAATATTGCAGGTCCGGATCCATATCCGCAGGGCGAGAGTATTTTAGTTAAAGAAGAGGAAGAAGTGGTGCTGCTGCCCAAAAATTCAGCAGCTAATGACATTGTTCCAGCTCCTGATCTTGATTCACAGCCAGCACCGACGACCACCATTGCTGGTCCAGATCCTCCTCACGTCACAAGCTCATCTATTTGTGATGAACATGAAGAAGAAGAAGCTTGTGAAGTGTTTACTCCCCTCAGGATTCTCAAAAGTTATCCTCCACAACAAATTATTGGAAGCTTGCATGAACGAGTTACAAGATCTAGGTTTTTTACCCCAATTCTCATTCTCATTCTGCTTTTGTTGCTTCTTTGAACACAAAGATATATCACACGCACTCACTAATGAATCTTGGATTATTGCCATGCAAGAAGAGTTAGAAAATTTTGAAAGAAATAATGTTTGGAAACTTGTACCTTCACCTCAAGGTCACACTTTAATTGGAACTAAATGGGTGTTTAAAAATAAACAAAGTGGGGATGGGGTTATGATTAGGAATAAGGCTAGGTTGGTTGCTCAAGATTTCACACAAGTTGAAGGTCTAGATTTTGATGAAATTTTTGCTCCTGTTGCTAGATTAGAAGCAATAAGAATTTTGTTATCTTTTGCTGCATCTAAAGGTTTTAAGCTATATCAAATGGATGTTAAAAGTGTTTTTCTTAATGACTACATAGATGAGGAGGTTTATGTCAAACAACCACCTGGTTTTGAAAATCTAAATTTTCCTAATCATGTTTACAAACTGTCCAAAGCCTTGTACGGTCTCAAACAAGCCCCTAGAGCATGGTATGATAGGTTAAAAACATTCTTAATTGAAAAGGGGTTTACCATGGGTAAGGTTGATAAAACTCTTTTTGTGCTTAAGCATGGCAATGACTCATTATTCGTTCAAGTGTATGTGGATGATATTATCTTTGGTTGTGCTTCTCATGATCTTGTGTCCAAATTTTCAGCTATGATGAGTTCAGAATTTGAGATGAGTATGATGGGAGAACTTACGTACTTTTTGGGACTGCAAATCAAGCAAACCAAGAAGGGTACCTTTGTGCATCAAACAAAGTATACAAAAGATCCCCTAAGGCGCTTCAACATGGACAAAAGCAAGCCCCTTCGGACACCAATGAGAACAGCAACAATACTTGAACTTGATGAAGATTGTGATCCCGTTGATAAAAAAGAATATAGAAGCATGATCGGATCACTTTTGTATCTCACGGCATCAAAACCGGACATACAATTCAGTGTATGTCTTTATGCACGGTTTCAAGCCTCCCCACATGCTTCACATCGTCAAGCCGTCAAAAGGATTCTCAGTTACTTACATCGAACTCAAGAATTTAGCATTTTTCTTTCTTCTTCCTCAACCGTTACTTTGAAACCTTTTTCCGATGCTGATTTTAGGGGTTGTAGGATTGATAGGAAAAGTACTTCTTGTGCTTGTCATTTTCTTGGTAATTCACTTGTTGCCTGGTTCTCTAAAAAATAAAGTTCAGTTGCACAATCCATAGCCAAATCTGAATATGTAGCTGCTGCTAGTGCTTGCTCACAAATTATTTAGATTGTTCAAACACTTAAGTACTATGGGGTTGATCTAGATATTGTTTTCCCTGTTTTGTGATAACACTTTGCACTGCTAAAAACTCCGTGCAACATTCGAGAACTAAGCACATTGACATTAGGTATCACTTTCTCCGTGATCACTCGTTTTTGTTACATTCGTAGTGAAATAGGGGTTATGCATCCTCATGGCTTAAATTGAGGGAGAATTTTAAAATTTGGAAAGTCTATGTGTGAATCTGAAATTAAAATAATATGACCATAATATTTCATGCATATATGACTTTGTGATTCCTTTTTCATGCTGAAAGTTCTTACTACATTACTCGTGTTATACATTTTGTAGTTTTTACCATGTCTAGTAATGAGAATAATTAATTACACTAAATCTGGTCATGGTCAAACTTTCTTACTGTTTTGAACTTGTTGCATGCTCACAAGTGCTTTTAATCATAAAGAATTAATCAAGTAATCAACTCACATGTTGAGTTTTTATGTTCAAATAAAAATGAGAAAAAATTAAGAGAATATGCATGGATCACACTTCTTCTTTTGAGATGGTTTATCATTGCACTTAGATATGAACTTGAAAGGAGTTGTGTATGACTAAAACCATGTTCTTAAGCTTCTGACTGTCAAATGACATAGGCTTCGCTTGGTTGGTTAGAATAAGTCTGATGCTAGATATAATCTCTTACAAATGTCATAAGATCAAAATTTGTGCTTTAAATGATAAATAAAATGCAGCAACAAGTGTCATGCTTTCAGGTCTTGAAATAGTTAAGTTTGTGAGATCATGACTTGCTTAAATTGAAAATTACACTTGATTTCTAGCATGGCTTACACTATTTTATGTATCTAATTAATGTGATAGTGTAAGTTACTTGATAGTATGATTTGGATGAACTTTGTTTTATATGTATATGTTATAATGTGCTCATAATAAATTAAAATTTCTCTTTTATACATTGCTGAATACATTGTCGAAGGGGGAGAAATTGATCACACATTGCACACATTCACAAGTGTTTTGGACGATTCTTTTCAGGGGGAGAATTTTTGATATTTTTGTTTTTCTTCTCATTTTATTTCTGATTTGCAAAGGGGGAGAAATTGTTTTCAAAACTTTTCATGTGAATAAGTCAATGTTCGGATTTTAAGTGGTGTTGGCAATGCATTCATCAAGGGGGAGATTGTGAGACCTATGTGTGCTGAATACATTGGCTTTGACGATAAAAGTTTTGAATACTACCAAAACACCTTTTTAACAAGGTCCGACTCTAGGTCCGAGCTCCTGAAAGGTCCGACGATAGGTCCGACTTGTTTTGGGTAGCTCCCGCAAGATTCGACGTAAGGTCCGACTTGATTTGTCTAGGTGTGACTTATTTTGGCTAGATCCGACTTGTTTTTGCTAGGTCCGACTAGCTTTGGTAAGTTCCATGCTATGTCCGACTAAGTTTTAGTAAGCTCCGGCGCTGGGTCCGACTAATTTTGGTAAGCTCCGGTTCAAGTTCCAGTTAGCTTTGGTAAGGTTCAGAGCTTGATTGCAATAGTACTGCTTTTAACTTGTAATATTTCGAACTTGCTTTACTCTTATGAAAAGTTTGCTTAGTATTATTTTACTAAGTTTTTGTTGTGTTTTAGTGGTTATGGCTGATATAATTTTGCTATGGTTTACAACATGCTTATGTGAGGTGCTCACGTAAGATGTTGTAGTTTCGGAACTAACAAGAGTCAAGTCGAGGACTTATGCTCGGAAGTATTGGTTGTTTATTCATGTGCAGGTGTTGCTTGAGTTCAAGACATGGCTGGTGAAGGGATCCATTGAACTAGTCTTAGAGAAAGATGAGGTTCAACAACTAAGTTCGGGAGGAATTGTGGTTGAGCTGATCGGGAGGTTGCGCAGTATGTTTGAATCAAGAACAATGCATATGAAGGTATCTTGGACGTTATTGGAAGATGTTTGCACGTGTGCAAGGAGTGCATGGACGTGGCAACATGGTTCTAAGGCGTGGTGCAGAGATATGGAAGTGGATATATGGTTGAAAAGGTTCAACCGGCTGGATTTTGCGCTCAGGCTGCGGCTGAGTCAGTTATGGTTTGTTTATGGAAAATTTCGAGTTGGTTATAACAGGATTTCGTGTTAGGCATAAAGTAGAGTTGTTTTAGTAATGTTTGGGACGTTTCTAAGATATTTGGAAGTCTTAAGATTGCTTCTATCTACGTATAGAAGAGTCTTGAGCAGTATTGGAAAGTTACAGTTTGAATCTAAGTAGGAGTAGGAGTCCTAGTTTGAATTGGTTGGCCATAGAGCTGGTTATATAAGCAAGGGAGGGCAAGGCTCGTGGAGTGCACGACATTGGGGCTGTTCCTCTTGTGTTTTGATACATAAAATTCGTATTCTAAAGGAACTTTTATGCCTTGTTCGTCCGACTTGTTTCAGACAAATTTTTCTCGTCGAGTTTCTGTTCAGCACTACCTTGCTTCGGTAGTTTTATCATAACTCAAGTTTTACAGATCTAATTGATGTGATTCTTTTGGGTTTGTCTTCACAACTTGATTATCTATCATCTGTAAAAATTTCACGGTCATTGAATTTATGGTTTCTGATCTACATGAGTTCCTTTGCAGTATTCCAGAACTATTTTTCTCGCTACATATTGACCTTTGTTCGATCTTTCAATCGTAACTTGAGTTTCTCTTAACAGATTTTCATGATTCTTGTTGTGACGTGTTCGTGACTTGATTCTCTACAATCTATACTAGTTTTGTCACAGTTGAACACGTTTAGATTAGTCGCACACACGGTTTCTTTAACAGATCGGTTTTCTGCTAAGGGATGTTTTGTTGCTTCCGCTGAAAAGTTTTTATCTACCATTCACCCCCCTCTTGTAGATTTACTCGTGTACTTCGATCCTACATACTCATTCATTGTTTGGCCATCTCGTATTTCTTGTTCCAATGAAGAATGGAGTTCCATCACTTCCATCTCGTTCAAGAACCCGAGATGTAACCGTTCGGACTCCTTGCGCAGCTCGGGCGGTAGCTCCCGAACCGTGAGTTGGTGACATGCTCCCTTTCGGCTCAATGCATCAGCTACTACATTGGCCTTTTCGGGGTGATAGTTGATTCCAACATCATAATCCTTGATGAGTTCCAACCATCGACGTTGCCTCAAATTCAAATCCGTTTGGGTGAATATGTACTTGAGGCTTTTGTGATCCGTATAGATCTCACATCGGTGGCCAAGGATATAATGCCTCCATATCTTCAAGGCATGTACCACGGCTGCTATCTCCAAGTCATGTGTGGGGTAGTTCAGCTCGTAATTCTTTAGTTGTCTCGACGCATAGGCTACCACTTGTCCTTCCTGCACGAGTACACATCCAATCCCTTGTCTTGATGCGTCACAATATATGTCGAAGCTCTTGCTCACGTCTGGCAATACCAAAACCGGCGCTATGGTTAGCCTTTTCATGAGCTTCTCAAAGCTTTCTTGACACGCTGGTGTCCACTGAAATGATTTTCCCTTCATTAGCAATTCAATCATAGGCTTTGCTATCTTGAAGAATTCCTTGATGAACCGGCGGCAGTATCCAGCCATCCCAAGGAAACTCCGGATATCTCTCAAGTTTTGCGGTTGGTTCCACTTTAGAACATCTCCCACTTTTCCGGGATCAACCAATACTTCTTTCTCGGAGATGATGTGGCCTAGGAACAATATCTCCTTTAGCCAAAATTGATACTTGCTAAACTTGGCATACAATTGATGCTCTTGTAGCTTCTGCAATGTCAATCTCAAATATTCTTCATGTTCTTCCTCACTTTTTGAATACACCATGATATTATCGATAAAACCATGACGCACTTGTCCAAGTACTCAATGAAGACCTTATTCATGAGGTACATGAAATATGCGGGTGCATTCATTAACCCAAAAGACATAACGGTATATTCATACGAACCATACCGTGTTGAAAAGGCAGTCTTGGGTATGTCGGAGGGCTTAATCTTCAGCTGAAATATCCCGGCCAAAGATCAATCTTGGAGAAAACTTGGGCTCCTTTCATCTGGTCGAACAGGTCCTCTATACGGGACAGCGGGTATTTATTCTTGATCGTTATCTCATTGAGAGACCTATAGTCCGTACACATCCTTTGGGTCCCATCCTTCTTGTCTACGAAGAGCACGGGGGCTCCCCATGGTGACGAGCTTGGGCGTATAAAACCCTTTTCTAGCTGCTCCTGAATTTGCTTCTTGAGTTCCACTAGTTCATTAGCGGGCATCATATATGGCTGCTTCGCTATAGGTGCAGTTCCCGATACCAAATCAATGGCAAACTCAATATCCCGGTCAGGTGGCATACCTGGAAGTTCTTCCGGGAACACGTCCGAAAATTCTTGTACCACTGGAATGTTTTCCAAGGTTGCTTCTTCGACGTGGTTCAACGTTGCCTTCTCGGTTGCCGGTTAGGCTGACTCGAACTCAATATGAATTCCGTGCTCGTTTGTCAACTGCACGCTTGTAACACCCCAAATTTTGATTCAAAACCCTAAACCATGTTCAGAGGGTAATTTAAAAATTTTTGGACGTGTTGCATGTTTTGTAAAAATTCAAATTTAAACTGGAATTCAAATTAGACTCAAAACAGAAAAGAAATGGAAAAAGAAAAAAAAAAGAAAACGGGAAAAAACCGGCCAGTGGGCCGAAACCCGCCAGCCGTCCCAGTTTCCCCGCGCCAGCCCGCAGCCGCGCGCCGCGCTATCCCTCATAGACAGGTGGGACCCACCTGTCATCCCTAACCCCGCGACCCCGGACTCTCCCGCGCGCGCGCGATCTTAACCGATCGGAATACCGCGTCCCTCAGCCCGAATTCCGGTCCCAGAAGAATCAAACTCGATCACAACTGACCCACCGCCCTTCCCCGGCTATAAAAACCCCAGCCCCGATCGGTTTTTCCCACGCGATCGCCGATTTTTACTCCGGTGAGCACCGAGACTTCGCCGGTGATTTCTGGCCGATCTAAGCTCGGAAACTCTGATCTAACTCGCTGGTCTTGATCCACCGCCTCCGGGGAGCTTTGCAGGTGCAGAAAACTCAGAGAGTTACGGTGTAAACACAGCGCTGACGAGCTTCGCCGTGGTTTTGCCTCGGACCTCGCCGCCGATCACTTTCCAGGACCCCCGAGCTCGAGGAAACCCCCGAGGTAAGATCCCTGACCTCCCCTCTACCGATCTATGCCATAAGATCACAATTTTAGGCAGAATTCTCGAGGATCCGAAACTTTCCGGCGAGATCGCCGCTTCCCGCCGCCGTACGCCGCCGGCAGCGCCGCCCGCGCTCGATCAGAGCGACGTGGCCGCTTGTGCGCCGTTTATTTTAAATCGCACGGTAGACTTTAAAACCCCGCGTACCGGTTCGATGTTATAATCTCAGCCGTCGGTTTAAAATCGGACGGTCCACGTCAGCCCCGCATTATAAAGACTGGAATTCTTACGTGCTACCCCCTGGGGTTCTCTGGAATTGAGAGCTAACCCCGGAAACTTCAGATCTAGCCCCTGGAACTCCAGAAAATCATGTAAATTCATTTAAAAATCAGTTTTAGCCCCTGGACTTAATAAAAATTAGGAAAAAAACCTCTGATAAGTGTAGCAAGACCCCTGGAAATTATGAAAACAATATTATAGACCCTGTAATGGGGTGAGTTCATTATTTTAGCCCTGTTTAGTATTTAATTTAAAACATTGAATATGTAACTAGTGTTTAAAAATTAAAAAAGGAGACAAACATAATTGTCAAAATTAATTAAAAACTTTCTCAGTACTTAGAAAACTTTGGAGTGAGATAAAAATATATTTTTGGGCTGAAATGAATCTGTTTCATTTATTATTCACATTTATTAGTATAGGGACACATTTTTAATTAAAGAATAGTTATAGAAAAAAAGGGAAAATAATTATGAAATAGTCTACATCAGAAGCCAAGGTCAAAACATGTTATTAAATTATTTAGGACCAGATCCTATACTGTTTAGATGATGTGTATTACTAATTTCATAATAAAATACACAATTATGCATAGGAATATAAATCTGAAAATATAGCAACTAGTAAAAGATAAATGGAGTTTCTGAAAAAAATCCAAAGAATTCAGTTTAGGGTTGGTAGAAATTCTGAAGGCAAATATGGAGAAGAAAAATACTTTTCATACATACTTGGTAGTGAAAAGGTGTAGTAATTTAATATAAGGAATTTATTTAAAATTGAAACACACATGTATATATATATAGTATGTAAGTATAAATATGAACACCAAAGTAGGAATCATATACATATAAATAAAAGTGTATGCAAGCCACAGATCAACACACACAGAGTGACCACAACACATATAATGGTGAATGAATTTTATAAATATGAATGTGTGGTTTGTATGAAGTGTAAGTGTGAACTATGTCTTATGGATTGTTGTTTTTCTTTTGCTATGTGTGATGGTGTGATGTAGAACCTGCTCAAGAGCAAGTTATTCCTTTCCAAGACCAGGACTACCAATTTCAAAAGCAGCAAGAAGGAGGCAAGTGTCCTTGACCACTTTGATCCTATGCTAGGATGTGTAGATAGAATTATTTGCATTGTCAAATGAAATATGAAACCCATGCTAGGAAAGTTTCCCTAGAATTGCATTACCTTGTTTCCTTGTAGCTTGGGTTGGGATTTATTTTACCATGTCATTTATTTACATGCATTTGCTTAGCCATGCTTAGAATGGGATATTTGGGAAATGAGATCATCAGTTTATGTTACCATACTCTTGAATGAGACATTGTGAGTTATGTAGAGGAAGGGATCAAGGCAAGTTGGATGTTTTGGTTGTGTGCTAGGTGCACGAGACTTGGGTTTGTGTTTAGTACTTGCCTGGATCCTAAGGACCGGTTCATGGAGCATGTAACCCGGCTTTACAGTGCCAACCACATGCTGAGATGGGGCAGCTTGGCCAATTAATTAGGTGTATCTCCGGCGTAGTATGGGTGTGTTGGATGGTGCGGGGAGTAGGTGTCAGCTGGACTACCATATGAACCGCAAGGCTCAAGAGGGGGCCACTGCAGCGGGGTTGGAGCCTCTTGTATGCTGTTAGGGGTGAAACCTCAGTGGGCCCACGCTCGTCGGGAATCCCTTTGTAAAAGCTTCGTAGTGATCTCCTGGCTGCACACCTGGGAAGTGTGAATGTGGATCGTAGCCACTGGCATAATGGAGGTTCTTTTAGTCCACCCGGCAACGGGGGATGAAATCACTACATGTGGGTACAGTGGTACAAACTCTGCAGAGTCAAAACTGTCTTGACAGCCGTGCTCACGGTCAAGAGCGGCCTGGACTTATTCATGATTAGAGGATTGATGGTTTTGGAAGTTAAGCGGGGAGCTTAACATTAGAAATGATGTTATGGTTATTGGATTATGATAATGGGTTGGGAGATTTGGACCATTTCACCTGTGTAGTAATTTAGGTGCTTAATAAGCTAAGGTGATAGGTATTAACTGCGTAGTGCTTTAGCCATGAGTTCAACCTCTCCTTGTTCTAGCCATGCATGATATAATTTTCCCACACTTGCTGAGTACCGTTGGTACTCAACCTTGCATATTTGTTGGTTTATATTGCTGCTCAGGTCAAGATAATGAGGTGGTGTATAATGACCAAGATTTTGGACCCGAGGAAGGTTTTTAGGTTCATGGAGACCCCCGGGCAACGCCTGTGATGGAGCCCTAAAAGAATAATATTCCGCTGCTAGTTTATTTACTTGTGATGAAGCATTAGTGTCCATTGAGACATTTGCGATGTAAGACTTATTTATATTCGACACCTGGCTTGTAATAAATGATGCTTCACTATTTGTCATCACATGTATGAGAAAATGATCCTGGCATACATGTGATATTCACTTGGTTGTTTCTTCGGAAAAACCGGGTGTGACAACGCTCCTCTCAGCACATTGGATCACTCCGTTGTGCTTGCTTAACCAAATTCATTCCGAGTATTATATCAAGCCCTTGGGAGTCCAAGACAATAAGGTTGGCAAGGAAGTCTACCCCCCTTATTTTAAGGTTCACTTTCGGACATACTATATTAGTCCTCATCTCTCCACCAGGAGAATTAACCAACATAGTATATTTCATGTGTGATATGGGCAGATTATACTTGGTAACATACTTGGATGATATGAATGAATGCGATGCTCCGGAATCGAATAAAACAACGGCTGTATTGGAGTTGGCAAGGAACATACCAATCACAACGTCCTTAGCCTGCTGTGGTTCCTCAGCGGAGACATGATTCACGTTGCCACGAGCGTAGCTCTGCTGCCCACAGTTGCCTTGATTAGCTCCTCCATTCGGCCGTGGGTTCTGCTTGGGCGTGTTGCTTGGCTGTCCGAGGCCTTTCCTCGGGCACTGACTTGCAAAGTGTCCCATCTCTCCGCATGCAAAGCATGCCTTGTTGCCCAAGACAGCAGGAACGTTGCGGACGATCCATACTACGGTGCAGCTGGGGGCATGTACCGGGGGCGTACATTGCTCCCTTGTGGCTGGTATGGCATCTTTCTCTTGCCCTCTTGCTCGATCTCTCGGATCTTTCTCTCAACCACTATAGCTTTGTCAACTAGCTTTTGAAAGTTTGCATAGTCATTGTTGAGCAGCTGAACTTGGATCTCATTGTTCAACCCTCTCATGAACAAGTATTGCTTCTGTTGATCCGAGTTGACATCTTCAGGAGCATACCTTGACAGTTGCGTGAACTTGTTGAGGTACTCATTCACGCTCTTCCGTCCTTGGCGGAGACCTTCGAACACTTGCCTTTTAAGCATCATGACTCCAACAGGGACGAAATGAGAGTGGAAACTCTCCTTGAACTCAGCCCAAGTGATAGTCTCCGGGTCGTCATGAGCATTGTAGAGAGCGTCCCACCAATCAGCGGCTGCTCCCATAAGTTGGTGCGATGCAAAGAGAACTTTCTCTCGATCATTGCACTGAACTATGGCAAGCTTCTTCTCCATGGACTTCAACCAATTATCGGCCTCCATGGGATCATTAGCTTGTGCAAAAATAGGCGGTCGAGTCCTCATGAACTCTCCCAACCTGTTGTGAGCCGGCGGTGGTGACGGTGGTGGTGGCGATGGTGCAGGAACGGTGTAAGGATTGTTGTGGTTGGCTTGCAGCTGACCCAAAGTTTGGATCATAGTTTGCATGAGTTGGTTCTGCATAGCCATCAACCGTTCCCGGTTATTTGCACCAGCCCCGGGGTCGACATTCTCAGGAACCTCTACGTGGTCATCCTCTTGTGGTTCATGGTTGCCACGAATGTTCCTCCTTTAACGGCCAGCGTTTTCTCTCAGCATCTATGAGAGAGAGTTGGATAGAATAGAAGTTAGAAGTTTAGATGGATCCCCCAACTATATGCATCAAGGTGTATAGACTATATATCTTCCTTTTATCTATATGAGGATGTGAACACATGCCGAAGCATCTCACATCTCTCTACTATGTGTGGACATGGACAACGCTGACACGTCCCACAACTCACACTAATCATACAAACACAAGCAATCATCACAAAAATTTAACACACCGTTCCTATTCACGCTTATTCAATGGGGTCCTAACCAAATTATGTGAACCGGTGCTGTTTCCACCGTGGGGGTGGTCACCTCAATGGGGTTAAGTGCACTCCCACGTGGTGGTGAATGTATCATGCTCCTGATCACAGGGACCTGTAATAGGGCATGAGGAACTTTAGGGAAAGAAGAAATAACTCCAAAACCTCGGAAGTTATGGAGCCAGAAAGCAAAGGTGTGATGTCCAAAGAAGAGACAAGGAGGGGTTGAGAACAACACCTTGCAGTGCAAGAAAAGTGCAGTAGCAAGCAATTTTCGAAAATAAGAGCTTAGAGGGGTGTTCCTATGTGTTCCAGAGTGTCCACTCTACCTAGTCTTGCATCCTATGATCAATGTGGTTCTATTGCCAATCTATGCATTCTACCTAGACTTGCATCCTACGGTCAGCTTGGCTCTAATGCCATTTTATGACTAGGCCTGTGTCCTACGGTCAACGTGGCTCTGATACCAATCTGTGACGCCCCGATTTCGAAAACCACGGAACCGAGCTGATGCATATGTGTGCCCAGGATGTTCATCACACATATACATGTAATCCACAAACTGAATTCAGAATATAACCACGAATAATGGGGTTCAAGTACTTTATTATATCAATCTCTAACATGTTCTTGCAGCGGAAGTCTCTAACTAAATCTAGCAGCGGAAGTCTCTAACGATAGCGGAAGCATCTAAACAGCAACAGCGGGCTTCATCTCTATATCCACGGGCAAGTTGACGGTAGATCGCACACCTAGTACCACATGATCTTCAAAGTACTCCTCTCCTGTTGATGTTGTATGATAATGCAAGGGTGAGTACATGTCGTACTCAGCAAGTGCGAAAAAGTATGACATGTAGCTTACATCAAGGTAGGAACAAAAAGGCTCATTGCAGAGAGCAAAATTTTTTTCACAACCATGATAAAAATAACAACTATCTTTAAGTGAATTAAATCCCAACATGTATTCAATTAAACAAGTAACATATCTCCTTTATGATTAACCATTTTTTATGTCTCAACCAAGCATAAATCTTTCTAAACTTTCATCTCATGCTCATGGTATCCATAACCATCTCATATTCATGATTTCCATAACCATCTCATATAACCATATCAATCTCATATTCATATATCCCGAAACCAAACTCATTGTTATGACTCAACAGTCCCGAAACTAAATCCAAAGACCAAACCATAACCAAACCAATGACATCCCAATAAGCAACCCATCCATTCTAAACCATCCCATCTAATCATGTGAGTTGTCCAGGCGCTTGTGGACGTAAGCTCGGCTATCATGATAGTTTTACACTCTGCAGAGGTGGCACCACTTTATCCACAATTTTGTGATTTTGTCACCCGTCGGCGACTGCAGAACCTCCATTATACCAGTACACAACCGTCAGTGTATGACCAAGAGATCACAAAATAGCCTTTACAAAGGGGCTACTAGATGTATGGACTCACTAAGTGTGACACCCTCGTCTCGGGTGTCAGCATATGTTCATGTTCTATGAAGAGAAAATATTTTAATGAAAAATAGGATCAGAGAGAATTATCAAAAGAATAGCCAATAAAGCCCTCAGAGAGCGTCGAAGGCAACTTCCGCGGCCAGCGGGCCACGCGGCGTGTTCGGAGCTCATCCCCGAGAAGTTGGGAAAGGTCCGCCGCTAAACTGTCTACGTGGCAGGCTCGGGGATCACCTCCGCAATTAAAAAGAGGTCCGACCCTGTGGGACACGTGTTGCCCACGGAGCTAGCCTCTGCAGAAGAAGCAAAGGCATTTCCGTAAGACACGTGTCATCCTCGGAGCTAGTCTTCACGACAATCAGAGGACCAGTCACGCGGGATGCGTGTCGATCTCGGAACCCATCTCCGAGAAGTCCGGATCTATCGAACACGTGTCGCCACCGGAGCTTATCTCCGGGAGGTCCGCCGCAGCCAAACACGTGTCAACCGCGGGGCATGTCCCTGAGGAAAGAAGAAAGGGAAGACCGGCGCCAACACGTGGCGTGCGCGGAGCTCACCTCCGAAGAAGAGGGATGTCTCGCTCGTGACACGCGGCACAACCGGAGCTTGTCTCTGCGGGAGAAGAGATACCAGGCTCGGAAGGACACATGGAGCTTCCGGAGCTCATCGCCGCGAAGATAACGAGTTCTGGAGCATTTTTTTACGCATAAAGATACCGGTACGTAACAGAAACCGATCTAAACTCCACGATGTTACCAAAGATAAGACGTTAGATCTGAATAAGACTCTTATTCGAGATCCAATTAGATTAGGACTCTTCTGTTCCCGATTATAAATAGAACCCAAAAACTCTGGCCGAAACCACAAACTTCTCTTTCAACTCCTGAGCCGACGATTTAGAGCCCTAGCCTTAACTCGCCGAGCAAACCATCGCTGAAGCGCAACAAGGGAGATCATCGGAGAAGAACCAAGCGGTCTGAGGAGGACCTCGAAGTCAAGAAGAGCGTGAGGTAGGACTTCAATACCACCTTACGACATCATTGTGTCTTGCATCTGTTCTTCAATTCCTTTCGAACAGAAGCCTTCTCGTGGGCAGATCACTCGATGATCAGTTTGATCTAAAGGCAAGATCATCGCCACGTCCACCTTTGATCCGAACACCTCTGCCCATGCAAGCCATGCAAGAGCACACCAATCTAATAAAAATCATAGGATAGCATGCATGTGCATCATCGCATCTAGTTTAAGGTTTGCGCATGATATTGATTGCTGTGAATCTTGTATGCGCGTGAATCCTACATAGCAGGATAGGTCCAGGGAGCTGTCTATGACGAGCTGTAGCAATAAGGTTTTGAGAATCAAGAACAACCGGAACCGCAAGTACAAGGCAAGTGCTCCTTGACCATATTGATCCTATGTTTTGGGTAAAATTGTTTTGTTTTGCGAAAAGGTGTGTGTGCTGAGTCAAACATGATGGGAAACCCTTTTTATAGGAGTTTACTAGTATTGGTTAAACCACCCTTGTCGCCTGGGAAGTTTATAAGTCGGGTATGGTTTTTGCTTTATGCTTCGCTGAGTCTATGGGATTGGGAAGCGAGATAGATGCGTCTAGCTAACTGCACTCGTAATGATAATAAGAAACTGATGATAATGAACATGGATCGGAGGGAGATCTAGGCAAGCCTGGGTTTGTGAATGAGGTAGCATGAGATGATGGTTTATTTGCCGTAGATCTAAGGACCGGTTCATGCATGCACATGCCAGGATAACAGTGCCACCACAAGGCCAAGTATGGGTGCGGCTTAGCTGAGTAATTAGGTAAGTTGCTAGAGTGTTATGGACTGTGGAAGGCGCGGGGAATGAGAGTCGAGTGAGGACTGCCCTGGGAACTGCATGGCACAAGAGGGGGCCCGTGGGTGGGAGAATTGGAGATTCTATCCTGCTGGTGAAAACTTAGTGAGTCCATACATCTAGTAACCCCTTTGTAAAGGCTATTTTATGATCTCTTGACCATACACCGACGGTTGTGTATTGGTATAATGGAGGTTCTGCAGTCGCCGACGGGAGACGAAATCACAAACTTGTGGGTAAAGAGGTGCAAACTCTGCAGAGTTATTAAAACTATCATGATAGCCGAGCTTACGGTCACGAGCACCTGGCTAAACTGCCATGATTAGTTGGGATGGTTATTGGGAAGGTTCTCGGTTATGGTTATTGGTTTGGAACTGTTGAGTCTGGATGATGAGATGGTTGCATGACTGTTGGGACATGACATGAGATTGGTCTCGGTGTGAGACGAGGTTGTTTTACGAGGTGAAATGGTAGCGAATACGAGGAGGTATTCGTGAGTATGAATAAAGGATTGGTTAATGTTCGGATGGAACACGGGAAGTGACGGAGCTATGTTGGTAATTTAATATATGTTGGGATTACATCTAAAGTTAAGTTGCTATTCTATCATGGTTTTACAAATCTGCTTTTCTGCAAATAAGCCTTTTATACCTACCTTGTTTATGAACTGCATATCATGTGTTTTTCCGCACTTGCTGAGTACATCATTGTACTCAAACTTGCATTATTATTTCATCATCAACAGCAAGAGAAGGCTACTATGAAGACCAAGTGGAGCATTATGACGTGTGATCTATTCTCAACCTTGCCTGTGGAGGGAGTAGAGATGGAGCCCCTTCTGCTTAGTTTTGCTTCCGCATAAAAATAAGACTTCCGCTGCATAGAAATAAGACTTCCGCTGTGAGCATGAGTCCAAGACTCATGAGGTATTGTAATAAACTCTATTATTTGTGGTAATATATAATCTGAATTCAGTTTGTGGAACGTATGTGTATGTGTGATGAACATCCTGAGCACACATATGCATTAGTTCTCGGTTCCGTGGTTTTCCCACAGAATTGAGGGTGTCACACTAAGGTTTCACCAGCAGGCTTGAATCACCATTCTCCCACCTACGGGCCCCCTCTTGTGCCTTGCGGTTCCCAGAGCAGTCCTCACTCGACTCCTATTCCCCGCGCCTTCCACGGTCCATAATAATCTAGCAACTTACCTAATTAGTCAGCTAAGCCGCACCCATATTTGGCCTTGTGGTGGCACTGTTTTACTAGCATGGCTGGCATGAACCGATCCTTAAATCTACGGCAAGTAAACTACCATCTCATTCTACCACTTCCATGAACCAAGCTTGCCTAGATCTCCCCCTATTCATGTTCATTATTCTCATCAAGTTCTCATTATTATTATTCATATGAGTACAGTAGCTAGACACATTCTATCTCGCTTCCCATATCCCGCAGATTAGCGAAGCAAAAAGCAAAAATGACCATACCCGACTCATCAACTTTCCCGGCGACAATGGTGGTTAACAAAACTAGTAAACTCCTACAAAAGGGTTTCTCATCAAGTTGACTCAAGCATACACAGTTTTCGTAAACAAAACAGTTTCAAAACATGGGATCAATATGGTCAAGGGCACTTGCCTTGTTCGTGTGGCTTCTGTTGCTCACTGATCTCAAAGTCTTGGTGTTGTAGTTCTTCGTAGCTAGCTCCCTGAGTTTGTCCTTATACTCACGATCACGCACATACAAGATTTATAGTTATCGAACATCATGCACAAAGTTTACTCAAGATGCAATGGTGCAGATGCATGCTGATCCTATGGTGCTGTTTTTATTAGATCAGTTTGTACGTGTTCTTGCATGTTTTAATAAGCTTGCATGGGGTTTTATGATGAACAAGGGTATAAGGATCAAGTGTTGACGTGGTGATGATCTTGACTCAAGATCTAGATCAATTCCACCGTCAAAAACCGATCAACGCGTGATCTGTCCACACGAAAAAGCTTCTGTTCAAAGATGCAAAGAAATTACGGTGACGTCGTAAGGTGGTAATGGGGACCTACCTTACTTCTTTCGGGGCCTTCCTCCTAGCAATGGCAGCAAAACAGATCGTCGGCTCTCTTCTGGCGATGGCGAGCTCGACGGAGCTCGTTGGCGGCTTTCCGGCGATTGAACTCCGGCGAAGGGGTTTAACTCGGCGAGTTGGGGCTAGGGTCTCTAAGTTGTCGACTTGAGAAGGTGTTACGGCCAAGGGGGATGTTTTGGGTTCTATTTATAACAGGGAAAAGAAGAGTCCTTCTCCGATTGGATTTCAAATAAGAGTCCTATTCAAATTGTTTTTGGATCCTAACAACTTATCTCCAATCGATTTGGTTGCAGTATTCCACGTGGAAGAATTCGTGTCGATTTCCTCAGTACCGGGTACTCGCGTACAGGAGAAAACTGCTTAAGGATCTCATCCTTCCGCAGTGATAAGCTCCGGAGGCTCCACGTGTCCAGCGGGGGCTGGGCATCCCTTTTCCACTGAGGCGTGCTCTGGTCGTGCTGCGTGTCAGGCGCGCGGGACCTCCCTCTTCCTCAGAGGCGAGCTCCGCGTCCGCCACGTGTCTTGGCAGGCGGGACCTCCCTCTCCCTCAGAGACGAGCTCCGCGTGTGGTACATGTCAGTGTCGGATCTCCCCTCTCATCGGAGGTGGGCTCCGAGAATACCACGTGTCCAGAAGCGCCGGACCTCCTTTATACTCAGAGATGAGCTCCGAAGTCGACACGTGTCTAGCAGTGTCGGACCTCTCGGAGGCGAGCTCCGGAGGTGACACGTTTCCATTAGTGTCGGACCTCTCGGAGGCGAGCTCCGGAGGTGACACGTGTCTAGTAGTGTCAGACCTCTCGGAGGCGAGCTCTGGAGGTGACACGTATCCTGTAGTGTCTTCTCCTCGGAGGTGAGCTCCGAGAACGACACGTGTCCCGCGGGGTTGGGCCTTGCTTCCCCGCAGAGACTAGCTCCGATGGTGACACGTGTCCTACGGGGCTGGACCTCGCTTCTCTACAGAGACGAGCTCCGAGCCTGCCACGTGTCTGGCGGTGCCGGACCTCACCCCCTCCGCAGGGATGAGCTCCGAAAGCGCCACGTGACCAGCAGGCCGCGGGAAGTGTCTACAATGCTCCTAGAATTAGCTCTTTTCGGCTATCTTTCTGATTCTTTCTCCATTTCTACTTCTTTTAAAAATGTTTCTCTATATGAATTATGCATGTATGCATGAATTACGAAATTGAGGGTGTTACACCAACATTTGCCGTATTCCTAGAGAAAAGGCAATACTCAAGCCAAATACGAGGGCTTTATACTTTGCCATGCTATTAGTAGATTTGGAGTTAAGATGCACCCACGTACTTGAACTGCTCTCCTAATTGTGAGGTGAGCAGGACCCCCGCTTTGGCACCTCGCTCGTGCGAGGGCCGTCACAGCAGAGTGACTTGTTGGGTCCGGTGAAAACCGCGGCTCTGGCTCCGGGCCACCGTTGTCCTGACCCCCTAGGTGGTATGAAGACGAAATCAATTCCACTACAAATGTGTAGGACTAGCGTGTAGGATGGCTCTGGACATGCCATTTATAACCGCTATGCATGAGCCATCATAAATTGTAATGGAGTGCACAGGACAGATTGTGATGCCCGGTCCCATGAAAACTGAACCCAGTTGATGCATATGTGTGCCCAGGATGTTCATCACACATATACATGTAATCCACAAACTGAATTCAGAATATAACCATGAATAAATGGGTTTAAGTACTTTGTTACAAAAGACTCAAGGTCTCATTCACAAGTCTCTAATTAATTTTAGCAGCGGAAGTCTTCTAAACGATAGCGGAAGCAAACTAAATAGCGGCAGCGGCTCCATCTCCAACTCCACAGTCAAGTTGACGGTAGATCGCACGCCTAGTACTCCACATGATCTTCGAAGTGCTCCTCTCCTGTTGCTGATGTTGTATGATAATGCAAGAGTGAGTATATGTCGTACTCAGCAAGTGCAGGAAAAGTATGACATGTAACTTACAACAAGGTAGGAATAAAAAAGCTCATTGCAGAAAGCAAAGTTTATTTCACAAACATGATAAAAACAGCAACTGTCTTAAAGTGAATTTAATCCCGACATGTATCCAATTAAACCAGTAACATACCTCCATCATAATTCTTCACTTTTCATATCTCATCCAGACATTTATCTTTCTCAATTTTTCTCATGCTCATAATAACCATATCATGATCATATCCATCTCATGATCATATATCCGAACCAAAACTCATTGTCACGACTAAACAGTACCGAAACCATTCTCATTACCAAGGCTCAACAGTCCCAAAACCAAATCCAAAGATCAAACCATAACCAAACCAATGACCATCCCAATAACCATCCCAAACCATCCCATCTAATCATGTGAGTTGTCCAGGCGCTTGTGACTGTATGCTCGACTATCATGATAGTTTTACACTCTGTAGTGGTGGCACCACTTTACCCACAAGTTTATGATTTCGTCACCCGTCGGTGACTGCAGAACCTCCATTATACCAGTACACAACCGTCGATGTATGGCCAAGAGATCACAAAATAGCCTTTACAAAGGGGCTACTAGATGTATGGACTCACTAAGATTTCACCAGTAGGCTCGAATCAACATTGTCCCACCTACGGCCCCCCTCTTGTGCCATGCGGTACCCAGGGCAGTCCTCTCTCGACTCCCATTCCCCGCGCCTTTCACAATCCATAACAATATAGCAACCTACCTAATTAGTCAGCTAAGCCACACCCATATTTAGCCTTGTGGTGGCACTTTTTTCCTGGCATGGCTGGCATGAACCGGTCCCTAGATCTACGGCAAGTAAACTACCATCTCATTCTACCACTTTCACGAACCAAGCTTGTCTAGATCTCCCCCGATTCATGTTCATTATCATCATCAAGTTCTTATTATTATTATCCATATGAGTGCAGTAGAAACATGTTCTATCTCGCTTCCCATAACCTGTAGATTAGTGAAGGAAAAAGCAAAAACGACCATACCCGACTCATCAACTTTCCTGACGACAAGGGTAGTTAACAAAACTAGTAAACTTCTATAAAAGGGTTTCCCATAAAGTTGACTCAAGCACACACGTTTTTGCAAATAAAACTGTTTCAAAACATGGGATCAATATGGTCAAGGGACACTTGCCTTGTTCCTGTGGCTTCTATTGCTCACGGATCTCGAAGTCTTGGTGTTGTAGCTCTTCGTAGATAGCTCCCTTAGCTTGTCCTTCTACTTACGATCACGCACATACAAGATTTACAGCAATCAAACATCATGCACAAACTTTACTCAAAATGCAATGGTGTAGATGGATCCAAATCCTATGGTGCGATCAGTTTGTATGTGTTCTTGCAAGTTTTAATGGCTTGCATGTGTTTTACGATGAACAAGGGTGTAAGGATGAAGTGTGGACGTGGCGATGATCATGACTCAAGATCTAGGTCAATTCCACCGTCAAAACTGATCAACACGTGATCTGTCCACACGAAAAAGCTTCTGTTCGAAGAAAAACAGATGCGAAAAAAACCACAATGTAGTCGTAAGGTGGTAACGAAGACCTACCTCGGCCTTCCTCCTAGCAATGTCGGCTCTCTTCCGGTGACGACGAGGTGTGTCGGGGCTCGTCGGCGGTCTCACCGGTGGCTGAACTCCGATGAAGGGGTTAACTCGGCGAGTTGGGGCTAAGGCCTCTAAGTTTTCGACTTGAGAAGGTGTTACGGCCAAGGGGGTGTTTCGGGTTCTATTTATAACAGGGAAAAGAAGAGTTCTACTCCGATTGGATTTAAAATAAGAGTCTTATTCAATTTGTTTTTGGATCTTAACAACTTATCTTCAATTGATTCGGTTGCAGTATTCAACGTGGAAGAATTAGTGTCGGTTTCCTCAGTACCAGGTACTCGCGTACAGGGGAAAACCGCTTAAGGATCTCGTCCTTCCGTAGGGATAAGCTCCGGAGGCTCCACGTGTCCAGCGGGGGCCGGGCTTCCCTTTTCCTCAGAGGCGAGCTCCGGTTGTGCCGCGTGTCAGGCGGGCGGGACCTCCCTTTTCCTCAGAGGCGAGATCCGCGTGCACCACGCGTCTGGTGGACGGGACCACCCTCTCCCTCAGAGAGGAGCTCCGCGTGCACCACGTGTCTGGTGGGTCGGGACCTCCCCTCTCTCAGACGCGAGTTCTGTGTACGCCACGTGTCAGTGCCGGACCTCCCCTCTCTTTGGAGGTGAGCTCCGAGAATGCCATGTGTTAGTGCCGGACCTCCCCTCTATTCGGAGGTGAGCTCCGAGAGTGCCATGTGTTAGTGCCGGACCTCCCCTCTATTCGGAGGTGAGCTCCGAGAGTGCCACGTGTCAAACAGCGCCGGACTTCCTTTCTTCTCGGAGACGAGCTCTGAGGTTGACACGTGTCCAACAGCGTTGGACCTCCCTTCTCCTAGCAGACGAGCTCCGAGATCGACACGTGTCTAGCAGTGTCAGACCTCCCGGAGACGAGCTCCGAGGGTGACACATGTCCAGTGGAGTCGGACCTCCCGGAGGCGAGCTCCGGAGGTGACACGTGTCCAGTAGTGTCGGACCTCTCGGAGGCGAGCTCCGGAGGTGACACGTGTCCCGCAGTGTCTTCTCCTCGGAGGTGAGCTCCGAGGACGATACGTGTCCAGTAGGACCGGACCTCACTCCCTCCGCAGGGGTGAGCTCCGAGAGCGACACGTGTCCCGCGGTGTTGGGCCTTACTTCTCCGCATAGACAAGCTCCGGTGGCCAGCAGGCCACGGGATGTGTCTACAGCGCCCCTCGATGAACTGGAATTGGCTCTTTTTGGCTATATTTCTGATTGTTTCTCCGTTTCTACTTCTTTAAAATGTTTCTCTATATGAAATATGCATGCATGCATGAATATGAAATTGAGGGTGTTACAAACCTACCCCCCTTAAACTGAATCTCGCCCTCGAGATTCGTTAGAGTGGAGAATAGATGAGGGAATTATGGCTTGAGGTCTTTCTCACGCTCCCATGTAGATTTGGTTTCCGTGTGATGGCTCCATTGTACCTTGCACCAACGGATCACTTTGTTCCTCGTGACCCTCTCCTTCATGTCCAAAATTTGGACAGGGTGCTCTACATAGGTCAGATCCTCTTGAAGTTTGAGCTCATCCATTGGTACTTGTTCTTCCGGTACTCTCAAGCACTTCTTGAGCTGGGATATGTGAAACACGTCATGCACGTGGAGAGGTGCGTTGGGAGCTCTAGTTGATAGACTACCTCTCCTCGCTTGCCCAAAATCTTGAATGAACCGATGTAGCGAGGTGCTAACTTGCCTTTGACGTTGAAACGTCGTTGGCCTCGGATAGGTGATACCTTAAGATACATGAAGTCTCCTACTTCGAAAGTCAACTTTCTTTGCCTATTGTCCGCATAACCTTTTTGTCGTGACTGAGCATCCTTCAAGTTCTCACGTATTATTTGGACTTGCTTCTCTGCTTCTTGCAGCACTTCGGATCCAAACACTTGGTTCTCTCCGGTCTCATTCTAAAACAGCGGCGTTCTACACCGTCTACCGTACAATGCTTCAAAAGGTGACATCTTCAAGCATACGTCAAGCTCCTACCCCAACTACGCCCATGTTTCAATGCGCAGGCTCTTAACATGTCCTCCAAATTTTGGTTTGTTCCCTCAGTTTGACCGTCGGTTTGCGGGTGGTAAGCGGAGCTGAAGTTTAGCCGTGTACCCATGGCTTCGTGCAGCTTCCTCCATAACCTAGAGGTAAACTGAGAACCCCAATCTGAAACTATCCTCTTCAGGACTCCATGACGGCACACGATTTGCTCCATATACAGCTCGGCTAATTGTGCAACGTTGTACTTGGTCTTAACAGGAAGGAAATGGGTTATGTTTGTCAATCGGTCCACGATAACCATGATGGAGTCGTAACCCGACCGAGTACATGGTAATCCGACGATGAAATCCATGCTGATGTCTTCCCATTTCCACTCAAGTACTTTCAATGGTTGCAACAGTCCAGCGGGTCTTTGATGTTCGGCCTTCACCCGTTGGCTTGTGTCACATAAGGCAACATACTCAGCTATGTCCCTCTTCATACCATCCCACCAATAACAAGTCTTCAAGTCCTTGTACATCTTTGTACTGCCGAGATGTATTGAATAGGGTGAGTCATTGTAACACCCCAAATTTTGATCCAAAACCAAAAACCATGTTCAGAGGGGAATTTAAAAAATTTTGGACGTGTTGCATGTTTTGCAAAAATTCAAATTCAAACTGGAATTCAAATTATACTCAAAACAGAAAAGAAATGGAAAAAGAAAAAGAAAAACGGGAAAAAACCGGCCAGTGGGCCGAAACCCGCCAGCCGGCCCAGCTACTCCCGCGCCAGCCCGCCCCCGCGCGCGCCGCGCTGCCTCTCACCGACGGGTGGGACCCACCTGTCATCCCTAACCCCGCGACCCCGAACTTTTCCCCGAGCGCGCGCGATCTTAACCGATCGGAAAATCCGTTCTGCCGCCCGAATTCTGGTCCCAGAGGACTCCAACTCGATCACAACAGACCCACCGCCCTCCCCTGGCTATAAAAACCCCCGATCCGATCAGTTTTTCCCACGCGACCGCCGATTTTTACTCCGGTGAGCACCGAGACTTCGCCGGTGAATTCTGGCCGATCTAAGCTCGGAAACTCTGATCTAACTCGCTGTTCTTGATCCACCGCCTCCGGGGAACTTTGCAGGTGCAGAAAACTCGGAGAGTTACGGTGTAAACACAGCGCCGACGAGCTTCGCCGTGGTTTTGCCTGGGACCTCGCCGCCGAGCACTTTCCAGGACCCCCGAGCTCGAGAAAACCCCCGAGGTGAGATCCCTGACCTCCCCTCTACCGATCTATGCCATAAGATCACAGTTCTAGGCAGAATTCTCGCGGATCCGAAACTTTTCGGCGAGATCGCCGCTTCCCGCCTCCATGCGCCGCCGGCAGCGCCGCCCGCGCTCGATCAGAGCGACGTGGCTGCTTGTGCGCCGTTTATTTTAAATCGCACGGTAGACTTTAAAACCCCGCGTACCGGTTCGATGTTATAATCTCAGCCGTCGGTTTAAAATCGGACGGTCCACGTCAGCCCCGCGTTATAAAGACTGGAATTCTTACGTGCTACCCCCTGGGGTTCTCTGGAATTGAGAGCTAGCCCCGGAAACTTCAGATCTAGCCCCTGGAACTCCAGAAAATCATGTAAATTCATTTAAAAATCAGTTTTAGCCCCTGGACTTAATAGAAATTAGGAAAAACACCTCTGATAAGTGTAGCTAGACCCCTGGAAATTATGAAAATAATATTATAGACCCTGTAATGGGGTGAGTTCATTATTTTAGCCCTGTTTAGTATTTAATTTAGAAAATTGAATATGTAACTAGTGTTTCAAAATTAAAAAGGGGGACAAACATAATTGTCAAAATTTATTAAAAACTTTCTCAGTACTTAGAAAACTTTGGAGTGAGATAAAAATGTATTTTTGGGCTGAAATAAATCTGTTTCATCTATTATTCACATTTATTAGTATAGGGACACATTTTTAAGCAAAGAATAGCTATAGAAAAAAATAGGGAAAATAATTATGAAATAGTATACATCAGAAGCCAAGGTCAAAATATGATGTTAAATTATTTAGGACCAGAACCTAATCTGTTTAGGTGATGTGTATTACTAATTTAACAATAAAATACACAATTATGCATAGGAATATAAATCTGAAAATATAGCAACTAGTAAATGATAAATGGAGTTTCTAAAATACAAAGAATTCAGTTTAGGGTTGATAGAAGTTATGAAAGCACATATGGGGAAGAATAATACTTTTCATACACACTTGGTAGTAAAAAGGTGAAGTAGTTGAATATAAGAAATTTATTGGAAACCCATATAAATAGTGTGTAAGTATGAAGGTGGACACAAAAGTAGGAATCATATACACATGGTTAAAAGTGCATGCAAGCCACAACTCAACACACATAAAGTAACCACAACACATAATGGTAAAGAACTTTTATAAATATGAATGTGTGGTTTGTATGAAGTGTAAGTGTGAACTATGTCTTATGGATTGTTGTTTTTCTTTTGCTATGTGTGATGGTATGAAGTAGAACCTGTTCAAGAACAAGTTATTCATTTCCAAGATCAGAACTACCCATTTCAAGAGCAGCAAGAAGGAGGCAAGTGTCCTTGACCACTTTGATCCTATGCTAGGATGTGTAGATAGAATTATTTGCATTGTCAATTGAAATATGAAACCCATGCTAGGAAAGTTTCCCTAGAATTGCATTACCTTGTTTCCTTGTAGCTTGGGTTGGGATTTATTTTACCATGTCATTTATTTACATGAATTTGCTTAGCCATGCTTAGAATGGGATATTTGGGACATGAGATCATCAGATTATATTACCATACTCTTGAATGAGACATTGTGAGTTATGTAGAGGTAGGGATCAAGGCAAGTTGGATGTTTTGGTTGTGTGCTGGGTGCACGAGACTTGGGTTTGTGTTTAGTACTTGCTTAGATCCTAAGGACCGGTTCATGGAGCATGTAACCCGGCTTTACAGTGCCAACCACATGCTGAGATGGGGCAGCTTGGCCAATTAATTAGGTGTATCCCCGGCGTAGTATGGGTGTGTTGGATGGTGCGGGGAGTAGGTGTCAGCTGGACTACCATATGAACCGCAAGGCTCAAGAGGGGGCCACTGCAGCGGGGTTGGAGCCTCTTGTATGCTGTTAGGGGTGAAACCTCAGTGGGCCCACGCTCGTCGGGAATCCCTTTGTAAAGGCTTCGTAGTGATCTCTTGGCCGCACACCTGGGAAGTGTGAATGTGGAACGTAGCCACTGGCATAATGGAGGTTCTTTTAGTCCACCCGGCAACGGGGGATGAAATCACTACTTGTGGATACAGTGGTACAAACTCTGCAGAGTCAAAACTGTCTTGACAGCCGTGCTCACGGTTAAGAGCGGCCTGGACTTATTCATGATTAGAGGATTGATGGTTTTGGAAGTTAAGCGGGGAGCTTAACATTGGAAATGATGTTATGGTTATTGGGTTATGATTATGGGTTGGGAGATTGGGACCATTTCACCTGTGTAGTAATGTAGGTGCTCAATAAGCTAAGGTGATAGGTATTAATTGCGTAGTGCTTTAACCATGAGTTCAACCTCTCCTTGTTCTAGCCATGCATGATATGATTTTCCCACACTTGCTGAGTACCATTGGTACTCAACCTTGCATATTTGTTGGTTTATATTGCTGCTCAGGTCAAGATAATGAGGTGGTGTATAATGACCAAGATTTTGGACCCGAGGAAGGTTTTTAGGTTCATGAAGACCCCCGGGCAACGCCTGTGATGGAGCCCCAAAGAATAATATTCCGCTGCTAGTTTATTTACTTGTGATGAAGCATTAGTGTCCATTGAGACATTTGCGATGTAAGACTTATTTATATTCGACACCTGGCTTGTAATAAATGATGCTTCACTATTTGTCATCACATGTATGAGAAAATGATCCTGGCATACATGTGATATTCACTCGGTTGTTCTTCGGAAAAACCGGGTGTGACAGTCATGTGCCTCTTTTAATATCGTGTCGCGGAGGTGCTTCACGTTAGGCACACAAACCCTTTTCCCTAACCAAAGCGTACCATTCTCGTCTTCCCTGAAGTCCTTTTCTATGCCTTGTTGGATTCTTTCCTTGATCTCCTTGATTACCTCATCCGGTGCTTGGCCATCTCGTATCTCTTGTTCCAACGAAGAGTGGAGTTCCATCACTTCCATCTCGTTCAAGAACCCGAGATGTAACTGTTCGAACTCCTTGCGTAGCTCGGGCGGTAGCTCCCGAACCGTGAGTTGGTCACATGCTCCCTTTCGGCTCAATGCATCAACTACTACATTGGCCTTTCCGGGGTGATAGCTGATTCCAACATCATAATCCTTGATGAGTTCCAACCATCGACGTTGTCTCAAATTCAAATCCGTTTGGGTGAATATGTACTTGAGGCTTTTGTAATCCGTATAGATCTCACAACGGTGACCAAGGATATAATGCCTCCAAATCTTCAAGCCATGTACCACGGCTGCTAGCTCCAAGTCATGTGTGGGGTAGTTCAGCTCGTGTTTCTTTAGTTGTCTCGACGCATAGGCTACCACTTGTCCTACTTGCATGAGCACAAATCCGAGCCCTTGTCTTGATGCGTCATAATATATGTCGAAGCTTTTGCTCACGTCCGGCAATACCAAAACCGGTGATGTGGTTAGCCTTTTCTTTAGCTCCTCAAAGCTTTCTTGGCACGCTGGCGTCCACTGAAATGTTTTTCCCATCATTAGCAATTCGGTCATAGGCTTTGCTATTTTGGAGAAATCCTTGATGAACCGGCAGTAGTATTCAGCCATCCCAAGAAAACTCTGAATATCTCTCACGTTTTGCGGTTGGTTCCACTTCAGAATATCTCCCACTTTTTCGGGATCAACCGATACTCCTCTCCCGGAGATGATGCGGACTAGGAACGATATCTCCTTTAGCCAAAATTGATACTTGCTAAACTTAGCATATAATTGATGCTCTAGCAGCTTTTGCAATGTCAATCTCAAATGTTCTTCATGTTCTTCCTCACTTTTTGAATACACCATGATATCATCGATGAAAACCACGGCGAACTTGTCCATGTACTCTATAAAGACCTTATTCATGAGGTACATGAAATATGCCAGTGCATTCGTTAACCCAAAAGACATAACGGTATATTCATACAAACCATACCGTGTTCAAAAGGCAGTCTTGGATATGTCGGAGGGCTTAATCTTCAGCTGGAAGTATCCAGACCGAAGATCAATCTTGGAGAAAACTCGGGCACCTTTCATTTGGTCGAACAGTTCCTCTATACAGGGCAGCGGGTATTTATTCTTGATCGTCACCTTATTGAGAGACCTATAGTCACACACATCCTTTGGGTCTCATCCTTCCTATCTACGAAGAGCACGGGGGCTCCCTATGGTGACGAGCTTGGGCGTATAAAACCCTTTTCTAACTGCTCCTGAATTTGCTTCTTGAGTTCCACTATTTCATTAACGGTCATCCTATATGGCCTCTTTGCTATAGGTGCAGTTCCGGGTACCAAGTCAATGGGAAACTCAATGTTCCGGTCAAGTGGCATACCTGAAAGTTCTTCCGGGAACACGTCCGAAAATTTTTGAACCACCGGAATGCTTTCCAATGTTGCTCCTTCGACGTGGTTCAACGCTGCCATCTCGGTTGCGGGTTGGGCTGACTCGAACTCAATACGAGTTCCGTGCTCATTTGTCAACTGCACGCGCCTCTTAGCACATTGTATTACTCCGTTGTGCTTGCTTAACCAGTCCATTCCAAGTATTATATCAAGCCCTTGGGAGTCCAAGACAATAAGGTTGGCAAGGAAGTCTACACTCCTTATTTTAAGGGTTACTTTCGGACATACTATATTAGTCCTCATCTCTCCACCGGGAGAATTAACCAACATAGTATATTTCATGTATGATATGGGCATATTATACTTGGCAACATACTTGGATGATATGAATGAATGCGATGCTCCGGAATCAAATAAAACGGTGGCTGGGTTGGAGTTGGCAAGGAACATACCAATCACGATGTCCTCAGCCTGTTGCGCTTCCTCAGCGGAGACATGATTCATGTTGTCACAAGCGCAGTTCTGTTTTCCACGGTTGCCTTGATTAGCTCCTCCGTTTGGCCGTGGGTTCTGCTTGGGCGCGTTGCTTGGCTGTCCGAGGCCTTTCCTCGGGCACTGACTTGCAAAGTGTCCCGCCTCTCCGCATGCAAAGCATTCCTTGTTGCCCAAGACAGCAGGTACGTTGGGGCGAGGGTGGTTTTGAGCATAGGCGCCCATGTTTGGACGGGGCGCAGGAGGCAAAGGCACACGAGGTGCTTGCATGACAGGACATTGCTGCGGTGGTTGATTAGGGCGAGGTGGATTTGCAGGGCAGGAAGTAGAAGTGGACGAGCATACTGTGTTCCAGTTGGGGGCATGAAACGGGGACGTACATTGCTCCCTTGTGGCTGGTATGGAATCTTTCTTTTGCCCTCTTGCTCGATATCACGAATCTTGCTTTCAACCACTATAGCTTTGTCAACTAGCTTCTGGAAGTTTGCATAGTCGTTGTTGAGAAGCTGAACTTGGATCTCATTGTTCAATCCTCTCATGAATAAGTATTGCTTTCGTTGATCCGAGTTGACGTCTTCGGGGACATACCTTGACAGTTGCATGAACTTGTTGAGGTACTCATTCACACTCTTCCGTCCTTGGCGGAGACCTTTGAACTCTTGCCTTTTTAGCATCATGACTCGAACAGAGACGTAATGAGAGTGGAAACTTTCCTTGAACTCAGCCCAAGTGATAGTCTCCTGGTCGACATGAGCATTGCAAAGAGCATCCCACCAGTCAGCGGCTGCTCCCATAAGTTGGTGCGATGCGAAGAGAACTTTCTCTCGATCATTGCACTGAACAATAGAAAGCTTCTTCTCCATGGATTTCAACCTGTCATCAGCCTCCATGGGATCATTAGCTTGTGCAAAAGTAGGCGTTTGAGTCCTCATAAACTCTCCTAATCTGTTGTAAGCTGGCGTGTAACACCCTTAATTTCGTAATCATGCATGCATTCATATTTCATATAGTGAAACATTTTAAAAGAAGTAGAGACGGAGAAAGAATCAGAATATAGCCAAAAAGAGCAAATTCTAATTTGCCGAGGAGCGTTGTAGACACTTCCTGCGGCCTGCTGGCCACGTGGTGCTTTCGGAGCTCATCCCTATGAAAAGGGGTGAGGTCCGGCACCGCCAGACACGTGGCAGGCTCGGAGCTCGTCTCTGTGGAAGGAGCGAGGTCCGACCCGCTGGACGCGTGTTGCCTTCGGGGCTCGTCTCTGCGGAGAAGCGAAGTCCAGCCCCGCAGGACACGTGTCGCCACCGGAGCTAGTCGATGCGGAAAAGCAAGGCCCAACCCCACGGGACACGTGTCGCTCTCGGAGCTCACCTCCGAGAGGTCCAACACTATGGGACGCGTGTCACCCTCGGAGCTCGCCTCCGAGAGGTCCGATGCTGCTGGACACGTGTCACCCTCGGAGCTCACCTCCGGGAGGTCCGACACTGTTGGACACGTGTCGACCTCGGAGCTCGCCCCCGGGAGGTCCAACGCTATTGGACACGTGGCACTCTCGGAGCTCACCTCCGAAGAGAGGGGAGGTCCGGCACTGACACGTGGCACTCTCAGAGCTCACCTCCAAAGAGAGGGGAGGTCCCGCACTGACACGTGGCGTACGTGGAGCTCGCCTCTGAGGGAGAGGGAGGTCCCGCCCGCCAGGACACGTGGCGCATGCGGAGCTTGCCTCTAAGGAGAGGGGAGATCCCGCCCACCTGACACGCGACACAACCGGAGCCTCTGAAGCTCATCACTGCGGAGGTGACAAGATCTTAAGCGGTTTATCTCCTGTACGCGCGGGAATACCCGGTACTGAGGAAAGCGACATGATTTCTATGTTGCTACCGCACTAAATCAATTGAAGATAAGTTGTCAAGATTCAAAAACAAATTGAATAGGACTCTTATTTAAAATCCAATCAGAGTAGGACTCTTCGTTTTCCTGTTATAAATAGAACCCGAAACAACCCCCTTGGCCGTAACACCTTTTCAAGTCGACGACTTAGAGGCCCTAGCCCCCAACTCGCTGAGTAAACCCCTTTCGTCGGAGATGAGCCACCGGTGAGACGGCCGACGAGCCCCATCATGATCGCCATTGCCGGAAGAGAGCCGACGAGTCGTCCTGCTGCCATTGCTAGGAGGAAGGCCCCGAAGGAAGTAAGGTAGGTCTTCATTACCACCTTACGATGTCATCGCGGTTTCTTTGCATCTGTTTCTTTGATCCCTTCAAACAGAAGCTTTTTCGTGTGGACAGATCACGTGTTGATCAGTTTTTGATGGTGAAATTGATCTAGATCTTGAGTCCAGATCATCACCACGTCCACACTTGATCCTTACACCTTTGTTCATCGTAAAACCCCATGCAAGCCATTAAAACATGCAAGAACACGTATAAACTGATCTAATGGAACAGCACCATAGGATTAGCATGCATATGCACCATTGCATCTTGAGTAAAATTTGTGCATGATGTTGATTTGCTGTAAATTTTGTATGTGCGTGATCATAAGTAGAAGGACAAGCTCAGGGAGCTATCTACGAAGGATTACAACACCAAGACTTCGAGATCCGTGAGCAACAGAAGCCACAGGAACAAGGCAAGTGCCCCTTGACCATATTGATCCTATGTTTTGAAACTGTTTTGTTTGCGAAAAACTGTGTATGCTTGAGTCAACTTGATGGGAAACCCTTTTATAGGAGTTTACTAGTTTTGTTAACCACCCTTGTCACCGGGAAAGTTGATGAGTCGGGTATGGTCGATTTTTGCTTTTTGCTTCGCTAATTTATAGGATATGGGAAGCGATAGAATATGTCTAGCTACTGCACTCATGTGAATGATGATAATAAGAACTTGATGTTGAAAATAAACATGAATCGGGGGAGATCTAGGCAAGCTTGGTTCGTGAAAATGGTAGAATGGGATGGTGGTTTACTTGCCGTATATCTAAGGACCGGTTCATGCCAGCCATGCCAGGAAAACAGTGCCACCACGAGGCCAAATATGTGTGCGGCTTAGCTGACTAATTAGGTAAGTTGCTAGATTGTTATAGACCGTGGAAGGCCTCTTTGTAAAGGCTATTTTATGATCTCTTTGGCAATACACCGACGGTTTTGTACTGGTATAATGGAGGTTCTGCAGTCACCGACGGGTGACAAAATCATAAACTTATGGGTAAAGTGATGTCACCTCAGCAGAGTGTAAAACTATCATGATAACCGAGGTTACGGTCACAAGCGCCTGGACAACTCACATGATTAGATGGGATGGTTATTGGGATCGTTTGGGATGGTTTGGTTATTGGGATGTCATTGATTTGGTTATGGTTTGGTCTTTGGATTTGGTTTTCGGACTGTTGAATCCTGTTAATGAGAATGATTTCGGTTATGAGATGGAATTGAATATGAGATTAGATAGTCATGAATATGAGATGGTTATCATGATCATGAGATGAAAATTGAGAAAGATTTATGGATGATGAGACATGAAAAGTCGTGAATCATGAAGGAGGTATGTTGATGTTTTAATTGGTTATATGTTAGGATTAAATTCACTTAAAGATAGCTACTGTTTTATCGTGTTTTGTGATATAAATTTTGCTTTCTGCAATAAGTCTTTTTGTTCCTACCTTGTTGTAAGCTACATGTCATACTTCTCGCACTTGCTGAGTACGACATGTGCTCACCTTTGCATTATCATATAACATTAGCAACAGGAGAGGGGTACTTTGAAGATCAGGTGGAGTACTAGGTGTGCGATCTACCGTCAACTTGCCTGTGGAGTTAGATATGGAGATAAAGCCCGCTGCTGCTGTTTAGTTTGCTTCCGCTATCCTTAGAGACTTTCGGTGCTAGATTTAGTTAGAGACTTCCGCTGTAAGAACATGTTAGAGATTGATGTAATAAAGTACTTGAACCCCATTATTCATGGTTATATTCTGAATTCAGTTTGTGGATTATATGTGTATGTGTGATGAACATCCTGGGCACACATATGCATCAGCTGGGTTCTGTGTTTTACAGAACCGGGCATTACATATTAGTATCAGAGCTGCCACGTTGACAGTAGGACGCAGGCCTAGTCACAAAGTGGCATTAGAGCCAAGCTGACCATTGGATGCAAGCTTAGGTAGAATGCATAGATTGGCATCATGTCCACATTGACCGTAGGATACAAATCTAGGTAGAAGTCACAGATTGGTATACCCCAAACTACATAGGACCCCCATTGAATAAGTTTGAATAGGAGTGGTGTGAACTTTGTGGTGATTGCTTATGTTTGTGTGCTTAGTGTGAGTTGTGGGATGTTTCAGCGTTGTCCATATCCACACATAGTATAGAGATGTGAAATGCTTAGCCATGTGTTCACATCCTCATATAAAAGAAGATATATAGTTTAGACACCTTGATGCATATAGTTGGGGAGATCCATCTAAACTCCTAACTTCTATTCTACCCAACTCTCTCTCTCTCACAGATGGTGAGAGAAAATGCCGACCGTCAAAGGAGGAACGTCCGTGGCAACTAGGAACTACAAGAGGATGACCCCGTTGAATTTTCTGAGAATGACAACCCCGGGGCTGGTGCAAATAACCTAGAACAGTTGATGGCTATGCAGAACCAACTCATGCAAACTATGATCCAGACTTTGGGTCAGCTGCAAGCCAACAACAATAATCCTTACCCCGTTCCTGCACCACCACCACCACCACACCACCGCCAGCTCACAACAGATTGGGAGAGTTCATGAGGACTCGACCGCCTACTTTTGCACAAGCTAATGATCCCATGGAGGCTGACGATTGGTTGAAATCTATGGAAAAGAAGCTTGCTATAGTTCAGTGCAATGATCGGGAGAAAGTTCTCTTCGTATCGCACCAACTTATGGGAGCAGCCGCTGACTGTTGGGATGCTCTCTGCAACGCTCATGAAAACCAGGAGACTAGCACTTGGACTGAGTTCAAGGAAAGTTTCCGCTCTCATTACATCCCTGCTAGAGTAATGATGCTTAAAAGGTGTGAGACCTATGTGTGCTGAATACATTGGCTTTGATGATAAAAATTTTGAATACTACCAAAACATCTTTTTAACAAGGTCCGACTCGAGGTCCGAGCTCCTGCAAGGTCCGACGATAGGTCCGACTTGTTTTGGTTAGCTCCGGCAAGGTCCGACTAGCTTTGGTAAGTTCCCTGCTAGGTCCGACTAAGCTTTAGTAAGCTCCGGCGCTGGGTCCGACTAGCTTTGGTAAGCTCCGGTTCAAGGTCCAGTTAGCTTTGGTAAGGTTCGGAGCTTGATTGCAATGGTTCTGCTTTTAACTTGCAATGTTTTAAACTTGCTTTACTCTTATGGAAAGTTTGCTTAGTATTATTTTACTAAGTTTTTGGTGTGTTTTTGTGGTTATGGCTGATATCATTTTGCTATGGTTTACAACATGCTTATGTGAGGTGTTCACATAAGATGTTGTAGTTTCGGAACTAACGAGAGTCAAATCGAGAACTAATGCTTGGAAGTATTGGTTGTTTATTCATGTGCATGTGTTGCTTGAGTTGAAGACATGGCTGGTGACGGGATCCATTGAACTAGTCTTAGGGAGAAGATGAGGTTCAACAACCAAGTTCGGGAGGAAGTATGGTTGAGTTGATCGGAAGGTTGCGCAGTATGTTTGAATCAAGAACAATGCATATGAAGGTATCTTGGACGTCGTTGGAAGATGTTTGCACATGTGCAAGGAGTGCATGGACGTGGCTGCATGGTTCCAAGGCGTGATGAAGAGATGTGGACGTAAAGAATTGGTCGGAAAGGTCCAACCGACTAGGTTATGGACTCAGGCTGCGGCTGAGTCGTGTTTGACTCAAATATGGAAAGTTTTGAGTTGGTTATGATAGGATTTCGTGGGGGTCACGAATTTGAGTTATTTTAGGAATGTGGGATACGTTCCTAAGGTGTTTGGAAGTCTTAAGATTTCTTCTATCTGCATATAGAAGAGTTCTAAGCAGTATTGGAAAGTAACAGTTTGAATCCAAGTAGGAGTAGGAGTCCTAGTTTGAGTTGAGTTAGCCTTCAGACTGGTTATATAAGCAAGGGAGGCCAGAGGTCGTGGGGCACGACTCTGGGGCTGTTCCTTTTGTGTTTTGATAAATAAAATTCATATTCTAAAGGAACTTTTGTGCCTTGTTCGTCCGACTTGTTTCAGACAAGTTTTTCTCGTCGAGTTTCTGTTCAGCACTACCTTGCTTCGGTGGTTTTATCATAACTCAAGTTTTACAGATCTAATTGATGTGATTCTTTTTGGATTATCTTCACAACTTGGTTATCTATCATCTATGAAAATTTCACGGTCATTAAATTTGTGGTTTCTGATTTACACGAGTTTCTTTGCAGTATTCCAGAACTGTTTTTCTCGCGTAGGACAGATTGACCTTTGTTCGATCTTTCGATCGTAACTTGAGTTTCTCTCAACGGATTTTCATGATTCTTGTTGTGACATCTTCGTGACTTGATTCTCTACAATCTATACTAGATTAGTCGCACACACGGTTTCTTTAACAGATCGGTTTTCTACTGAGGGGTGTTTTGTTGCTTCCGCTGAAAAGTTTTTATCTACCATTCACCCCCTGGTAGATTTACACGTGTACTTCAATCCTACAATTGGTATCAGAGCCAGGTTGCTCTAATTTTTGTGATTTGCACGTGTTTTGACTCATCATCATGGAGAAATACTCCGCTAAACCTTGTGTGTTTAGTGGTATTGATATTCAGGTTTGGAAGGTACGCATGGAAGCTGTCGAAGTGTTCAGCCGACACTTCCCCCGGGCCTGCACTGGGCAGCCCGCGGAGGTTCTTTTTTCGGTGGGGCTAGTCTCTAGCGGAGAGCTTGCGCAGATGGACGAGTTAGTAAGAGCTTGACACGGTGAGTTTTACGTGGTTCAGGCCGCCGGAGCGTAAAACCTTACGTCCACGGCGAGCTATGGAGCTCGCTGTATTGCTTGCTGCTCAGGACCGGAGGCCTGAGCTCGGGGGCGAGTTACAGCTTGAGAGTGTATGGCTAGCGTATGAGTTGCAAAGTGCGAACCCTTGCTATCGATGCCTACCCGAGCCTTTTATAGTCCAAGGCTCGGGCAACTTACAAGGGGGGCCGGGACCCGACAGGTGGTCCCGGGAAGATTGTCTGTCATCTACCGTATCTGCAGTTATGCCGGTAGTTGCCTCTGGTCGAAGGCTTCTGAGTCTTCATCTTGCCGCCCTGCCCATGCCGCATGCTAGTCGTAGTGGTTGATGACGGCGCAGGCGGCATGGGATGTCTTGTCGCGGTGTTTATTGGCTGGCAGGTTCTGACACCGCGCGACAGTCTGTGATGCGACTGGGAGCAACGGCACCTGACAGACGCGTGCTCCGCGTCTCCGCGTCTCGGGAAGACGCGGGCCTTGAATACCTTGTACGGGCAAGGTATGGGGTGTCTTTGCGCCCGCTGCCTACCGCTCGGGGCAGGCAGCGCCGTTCTGCTGCCACGTGGCGGGCCCGGAGCCCTCCTCAGAGGAGAGAAGGGTCAGTCCCGCGGGACACGCGGCGCCTTCGGACCTCTCTCCCGCGGAGGAGGAGGTCCGGCTTCTGTATGCCACGTGGCGGGCCCGGAGCTCTCCTCTGAGGAGAGGGAGGTCCGGCCCCGCCGGACGCGTGGCGCCTTCGGAGCTCTCCCTGTGGAGAAGGGCGAGTTCCTTAGGCATTTTACCCTGTGCGCGGGGTACCCCATATCTCAGGTACCGACAGAAGCTTTCATCCAGGCGCAAGACTTTGCAATATGGGAAAAGGTGTACAAGCCTTACGATGTGCCTTCAAACGATCAAGTCACAGCTACAAACATGAGAGATGTCGACAACAACAACAAGGCTCGGAACTTGATCATACAAGGACTAACTCAGAGCGACTTTGACCGTGTTGCACACCTCTGATCGGCGTATGATGTGTGGAGAGCACTTTGTGACTACGACGAAGGATCCAACACGATCAAGGAGGTAAGACATGATATGTTCAAAAAGAAATACATGCGCTTTGAGATGCAACCCGGTGAGTCCATTGATGACCTCTTTGCTCGCTTTAATAAAATTCTCAGCGACTTGCGTAGCGTCAATGTTAATTTTGAGATGCTGAAAATGCTAGGCAATTACTAAGTGCATTAGACATGTCAATTTGGGAGATGAAAGTAACATCCATACGCGAATCCACTGTCATGAGTGCTCTTACATTAGATGTGTTTTATTCTAAGCTAAAAACTCATGAAATTGACATTATATCACGTAAGAACCCAAATAAGACTATTGCATTTGTCTCACAACGTGATATGCCTAGCTCCGGCCAATCATCTAACAATACACTTGTTTTGCTGTCTTCACTAACCCTGGAACAGATTGAAGAGTTTCCAAAGGAGGAGCTAGTACTTCTTTCTACTAGGTTCTCAAAAGCATTGTAAAATGTGAGAACTAGAAGGAGAGGAAGCTCCGTACCTCAACGATGCTTTGAATGTGGTAAGACAGGACACTTTCGTACAGATTGCTCTAACCTTTCAGGTCCTTCTAACCGTGATGAAAAGCAGAATAAAGTCAAGTCCTTTTTTGCAACACCAACAAGAAAAAGAAGGGTTTTACAGGACGTAAACTGATAAACAGTTTCATCACCGCACTTCAAGAACTTGGATCGAGTAATGTAGACATTAGAAGTGATAAAGATGAAGATGATCTGGCAAATTTGTGCTTCATGGCGGACAAATCAAAATTAAGTATGGAGGATGCAGAACACAACAGTGACAACGAAGAGGTATGTCCTACTTGTGAAGAAATGTATGATGCTATTTCTCGTGCCACTATTATTGTTAAGAAAATGGCAAAAAGCTTAGGGACAATGCTGTTAAAATTGAGTCACTAGAATCTGAAATTAATCATTTAAAATTCTTAATTCCTAGTGATGATTCTTGTTCTTCATGTGATTTAATATATGAACAATTGTCCTCTCTAAGAAGTGCACACACCTCCACACTTGATAAACTTGAACTTGAAATCAAAAAGAACAAAAAACTTGCTGCACTTAATAATAAAAACTTCAAAGATGCTTGTTGTTCTACAATTGATTTGCATTGTTCTGCTTATGATGATCTTGATAAGAAACTACAAGATACTATGTAAGAAATTTCTATATTGAACAATGCTTTACGTTCTCATGAAGTTAAATATTGTTCCAATTGCAAATTAAAAGGAAAAACTTCATATGAAAATTGTCTTAATCTTTCAAATAAACTTGATAACATGCATAAGACATTAGATCGGTTTTGTAATGGGAATAAGAAACTAAATTTGCTGCTGAATTCTTCTAAGTCTTGCAATAATAAAACTGGTTTAGGTTTTGATTCACATGCTCATGCTAAGGAACATCCACCTAAAATTGTAAAATTATTAGGAAGTGGTTTGATTCAAACAGTTCCTAAACAAAAAGAAGTGATTTTTAAATCTGCAGGAGTGTTGTCACATTCGGGTTCAAATAAGTATACTGCATGCTCATCTAGATATAAACACAAAGTTAAATTTTATTGTACCTATTGTGGTAGAGATGGTCATGTCATAGATTTTTGTTATAGACTAGCTAAACAACATAAAAAAAATAATGCAAGCTAGATTTTATAACTTTCATGCAAAATTTGCTGCACATACTAAACCGAATGTCAGAAACATGCAACCTGCTGTTATGAGTCAGAAATATTCAAAGTTTACCTCCGGAGCTTCAGTTTTTGCCTCTGGACCTTCTGTTTTTGCCTCCGGAGCTACTGATTTTCGTGCTACACAAGTAACACCTCATAGGTCAGTAGTTAAGAACAAAAAATCTCAAACTTTGACTCATAAACCTGCTGTTTTATCTCAGCTTTCGCATGTTATTCCTGCTGGACATCGTGTGACTCAGTATTGGATTCCTAAATGCCTTTTAACTAACCCCAGTATTAAGTCATCGACGTATTGTGCTTCTATGTAGGTTACATGCTTGAGAAAGGAGAACATTTGGATTGTGGATTCAGCTTGCTCACGCCACATGACCGGTAACAAAGAATGATTCTCCTCTCTCTCTTTTGTGTCACGTGTAGAGAATGTTACTTTTGCCGAT
Source organism: Neostapfia colusana (assembly GCA_030760725.1). Lineage (NCBI taxonomy): Eukaryota > Viridiplantae > Streptophyta > Magnoliopsida > Poales > Poaceae > Neostapfia > Neostapfia colusana. The sequence continues at coordinate 98,610,632 of JASWHV010000008.1, read as the reverse complement.
AATTCTTCAACTCCTATAATTGGTAAGGGTTCGGTTAGAGTAAATGATCACTACACTTTGAAGGATGTGGCACTTGTCAAAAATTTGAATATAACTTGTTTTCTGTTTCACAATTGCTAGATGAAAATCTAGAAATTATTTTTAATAAAAACTGTTGCAAAGTTGTAGGTTCAAATAGTGACCTTATTTTTAACATGTCTCAGTTTGAAAGAGTTTTAAAAGTTGATTTTAATATGTCTTCCTCTAAGCATAGATGTCTAGTTGCAAATGATTCCAAAGATTTATATTTTTGGCATCGTAGACTTGGTCACGTAGGCTTTGATCATCTCACGCGTGTTAGTGCTCTTGATCGCATACGTGGGCTGCCTAAGCTTAAAGGGGACCAAGAAATTGTGTGCTCTTCTTATATACATGCTAAGATGGTTGCAGGTTCATATGCTCCTCTCACAATGACCATGACAACTGAACTGGGTCAACTTTTGCACCTTGACACCGTAGGACTTTCACGTGTTCAATCCTTCGGAGGTAAATGGTATGTTTTTGTTATTGTTGATGACTATTCTAGATACTCTTGGGTTTACTTTATGGCATCTAAGAATGAAGCTTTTAGTCACTTTAGGACTTTATTTCTTATATTATCAATTGATCACCCAGAATCTTTAAGAGCAATTAGAAGTGATAATGGAACCAAATTTAAAAATCAATCGTTTGATCACTTTTGTGCTGAAAATGCAATAGATCATCAATTTTCTTCACCATATGTAGCTCAACAAAACGGTGTTGTAGAGAGAAAGAACAGAACCTTAGTTGAGATGGCTAGGACTATGCTTGATGAATATCAAACTCCTAGGAAATTTTGGGCTGATGCAATTGCAACCGCTTGTTATGTCTCAAATCGTGTTTTCTTTCGTGCTAAGCTAGGTAAAACACCATATGAGCTCATGTTTGGACATAGGCCTAGTGTCACACACTTTAGGGTCCTTGGTTGCAAATGCTTTGTTAAGAAACATGGTAATCTTGATACATTTGAATCTAGATCTGTTGATGGCATGTTTCTTGGTTATCCATCTCTTACTAGAGGCTACCGTGTGCTTTTACTTGATACTAACAAAATTGTGGAGACTTGTGAGGTTTCTTTTGATGAAGCTAGGCCAGGTACTAGTTCAAATATTGCAGGTTCGGATCCATATCCGCAAGGGGAGAGTATTTTCGTTAAAGAAGAGGAAGAAGTGGTGCTGCTGCCCAAAAATTCAGCAGCTAATGACATTGTTCTAGCTCCTGATCTTGATTCACAGCTAGCACCGACGACCATCATTGCTGGTCCAGATCCTCCTCACGTCACAAGCTCATCTAATTGTGATAAACATGAAGAAGAAGAAGCTTGTGAAGTGTCCACTCTCCTCCGGATTCTCAAAAGTCATCCTCCACAACAAATTATTGGAAGCTTGCATGAACGAGTTACAAGATCCAGGTTTTTCGACCCCAATTCTCATGCTCATTCTGCTTTTGTCGCTTCTTTTGAACCCAAAGATATATCACACGCACTCACTAATGAATCTTAGATTATTGCCATGTAAGAAGAGTTAGAAAATTTTGAAAGAAATAATGTTTGGAAACTTGTACCTCCACCTCAAGGTCACACTTTAATTGGAACTAAATGGGTGTTTAAAAATAAACAAAGTGAGGATGGCATTATGGTTAGGAATAAGGCTAGGTTGGTTGCTCAAGGTTTCACACAAGTTGAAGGTCTAGATTTTGATGAAACTTTTGCTTCTGTTGCTAGATTAGAAGCCATAAGAATTTTGTTAGCTTTTGCTGCATCTAAAGGTTTTAAGCTATATCAAATAGATGTTAAAAGTGTTTTTCTTAATGCCTACATAGATGAGGAGGTTTATGTCAAACAACCACCTGGTTTTGAAAATCTAAATTTTCCTAATCATGTTTATAAACTGTCCAAAGCCTTGTAGGTCTCAAACAAGCACCTAGAGTATGGTACGATAGTTTAAAAACATTCTTACTTGAAAAGGTGTTTACCATGGGCAAGGTTGATAAAACTCTTTTTGTGCTTAAGCATGGCAATGACTCATTATTCGTTCAAGTGTATGTGGATGATATTATCTTTGGTTGTGCTTCTCATGATCTTGTGTCCAAGTTTTTAACTATGATAAGTTCAGAATTTGAGATGAGTATGATGGGAGAACTCACGTACTTTTTGGGGCTGCAAATCAAGCAAACCAAGAAGGGTACCTTTGTGCATCAAACAAAGTATACAAAAGATCTCCTAAGGCGCTTCAACATGGACAAAAGCAAGCCTCTTCGGGCACCAATAGGAACAACAACAACACTTGAACTTGATAAAGATTGTGATCCCATTGATAAAAAAGAATATAGAAGCATGATCAGATCACTTTTGTATCTCACGGCATCAAGACCGGACATACAATTCAGCGTATGTCTTTGTGCACGGTTTCAAACCTCTCCACGTGCTTCACACCGTCAAGCCGTCAAAAGGATTCTCAGGTACTTATATGGAACTCAAGAATTTAGCATTTTTCTTCCTTCTTCCTCAATCGTTACTTTGAAAGCTTTTTCCGATACTGATTTTGGGGTTGTAGAATTGATAGGAAAAGTAATTCTGATGCTTGTCATTTTCTTGGTAATTCACTTGTTGCCTGGTCCTCTAGAAAACAAATTTCAGTTGCACAATCCACAGCCGAATCTAAATATTTAGCTGCTGCTAGTGCTTGCTCACAAATTCTTTGGATTGTTCAAACACTTAAAGACTATGGGGTTGATCTATATAGTGTTCCACTGTTTTTTGATAACACTAGTGCCATTTGTATTGCTAAAAACCCCGTGCAACATTCGAGAACTAAGCGCATTGACATTAAGTATCACTTTCTCCGTGATAATGTCGAAAAAGGGAACATTGCTTCACCATGTAGATACCGAACAATAATTGGCTGACATTTTTACAAAACCTTTGGATTTCACTCGTTTTTTTACATTCGTAGTGAAATAGGTGTTATGCATCTTCATGGCTTAAATTGAGAGAAAATTTTGAAACTTGGGGAGTCTATGTGTGAATCTGAAATTAAAATAATATGACATAGTATTTCATGCATATATGATTTTGTGATTCCTTTTTCATGCTAAAAGTTCTTACTACATTACTCGTGTTATATATTTTGTAGTTTTTACCATGTCTAGTAATTGAAATAATTATTTACACTAAATCTGGTCATAGTCGAACTTTCTTGCTGTTTTGAACTTGTTGCATGCTCACAAGTGATGCGGACATCGCTACCGTTGATACAACCACAACACCAGCCCACTCACCACTCTCAGCTAATCAAGGTCCAATGACACGCGCTCGTGCACGTCAATTTAATTATCAGGTGAATTCATTCCTGGCTGTTCAAAGTAATTATCCTTCAAATGGGGACATATTAAAGCCTTGTGATGACCTTGTTATTATTAGGTGCTTGGGAATTGATCCAGCTAGGAGGGATGGAGGGATTAATGCAATAAAGCCTGCTCCACCCGAGGAGAAATCTTGAGGCTGGGGCCATGTAATAAAGAGAGATTTAGACAAATAAGGAAAGGAAAAAGGGAAATCTCGTCCAACTTTGCTGCTGGATGAAATTCCCTCTTTTTTCTCCCATTTAAAGATAGATGTGCTATAATAAGGAAAGAAATAGAGGAAATCATATCCTGCCTTGCTGCTGGATGGGTTTTCCTCTTTCTTTCCCTATTAAATAGTAGTCTATCACAGAAAAAGGAAGGGAATAAGGGAGATCATGTCCTACCTTTGTTGCTGGACGGATTTCCCTCTTCCCTCCCCTATTTAAGTAGTCCAAGAGCTCCTTGACAGGGCGGGTTTTGTTTTCTGTAAGTTTAGCCATTTGCTACTTCCTTGTAACGCAAGTGTCGACGAGACCTTCCGATTACTTGAATCAGAACCCCAACTTTTCACACCCGTGAGTGTTTGCTTGTTATCTTGTTCTTGCTTGTTCTTCGATTGCTTGCAGGTTCAAGGCTGTTCTTGGCACGGCAAGTACAGCAATAACAGGAGCCGGTGTAACTATCGCTAAGGCGCAACATCCTTGTGGTTGTTATAGTCGGGTAGCACAACGTCGACCTCCACCCAAATCGTAGTTACCAGGAGACGGTGTAACTGTCGCTCAAGGCGCCACACCATTCTGGTTGTGGTAGTCGGGCAGCCAACGTCGGCCTCCACCAAATTCGTTCATTACCAACATCTCTTATCGAAAGATAGGGCGTCCCCTGTACCCGTTGGGTTCATCAAGTGGTATCAGATTTCAGGTTGCTCGGTGAGAGATTTCCTTCTCCTTGTTCTTCATTTACCTACAGTCCACTTTTGCCTACAAAAGTTCACTCTAAAAAAAATCCTAAAAACACTTTGAGCCTTTTACTTGGCTACTTAGCACTCGACTTGTTGAATTCACGGTTGCCTTTTTGTGTCAAGTTGCTGATCCTAAGTTTTTCACCGCTAGAGTTTTGAGTTCGTGCCACTTTGTTCTCAGTCCATTTCCATTATCTACCCAAAGTTTAGAAAAAAAGCAAGTGCAAAAGAAAAGCTGCACGGATCAGCAAGAAAAAGGCATGTGCAAAAAGAAAAGCCGCACTGATTACAATAAAAAAAGTTTCTAAGTACAAAAAAAGAGAGACAATTTGTGTAACATTTGTTTCATGTTTCGAAGTTCAACTTGCTGTTTTCAACGTTGTTGAAATACAACGGATCGGGCTGTTCGAACTTCCCTATCATAGTAATCCAATGTCACGTGGAGTTACGGCTCACGTCTCTAGTAAGGTTTGAGCTAGGACCAGCACAATACCATCGTGGAACGTTTATTCAACTTGTTGTGACTAATGTGGTACTAGCTGTTCCTTTGCACAAATTGTGTCTAGCAGCCACCTACAGCTCCACAAAATTGTCTACGACACCATAATGTTGTGCTGGCAGCCACCGTTTGTTGTTGTTCTTGCTGATTGCCGGCGCCTCCTGCATCGCATGGTAAAAACTTGTAAGACCTTGATTTCTTGCTAGTGGGGAATTGTGCTGTCCTACCACCTCTTAGTAACTGTTAGGATTAATCTGCTTGCTGTTGTATTTCCTTTCTTTACTAACCATGTCAGCTGATGCGAATGGGACATCTCCACATTCACCACGTACGAGGGACATCACTCAGCATTTCGAACGCCAAGTAAAGCTACACACAGATGCTCTCAATGAGGATATTCAAGTCACCAATGAACTCATTGGTCAATTAGAGTCGACGCAGATTTGCACCAACACCAGACTGACCACATTAGAAAGCACTGCTGGGGCTATTAACACTTCTCTTGCAGCAATCATTGAGCGATTGGAGAGGATGGAACAGGTTGGACGCGAAGAGAGGCAAAGACGTGTTGATGACAACCACGACTCCGTTGGCAGTGCTGCAACATATGACGAGGCGGAGTATTCGGCGGATACCGAGCTTGATGATGGACCTTTTAGGTATCGACGGCAGCCACGTCGCGACCATCGTGGTATGGGTGGTCGAGCTCAACGACGCGAGGTACGTGACAATGACGATTCGCTACGCAGCATTAAATTATCCATACCACCTTTTGATGGTAAATATGATCCGGATGCATATCTGTCTTGGGAATTGTCAGTAGATCAAAAATTTGCATGCCATGATTTCCCTGATGATAAAAAGGTTAGAGCTGCCACTAGTGAATTCACTGACTTTGCTTCTGTTTGGTGGCATGAATATCAAACTAAAAATCCAGCTACCGTACCACAAACTTGGAATGCTTTGAAACGAATCATGCGTCGTCGTTTTGTTCCTTCCTATCATGCTCGTGACCTGTTGCATAAATTACAACAACTTAGGCAAGGCAACAAATCTGTTGAGGAATACTATCAAGAACTTTAAATAGGCATGATGCGTTGTGGCCTAGTTGAAAATGAAGAGGCTGCAATGGCTAGATTTATGGGTGGTTTAACAAGAGAAATTCAGGACATATTGGCTTATAAGGAATACACTAACGTCACTCGATTATTTCATCTTGCTTGTAAGGCTGAAAGAGAAGTGCAGGGACGACGTACAAGAACTAACATTTCTGCAGGTCGAACTACCTCATGACAGTTCCGCTCAAGTGCTGCTGGTACTAAGCATGATTCTCCAGACGATGCTTTCAATGGGTTGCCCAGGACTACATCAAAATCAGCACCTTCGCGTGCAATCGAGACAACAAAAGGATCCACCCAAGTTGCAGCCAACACTTCTTCTTCCATTGCTTCTACCGGGAGAATAAAAGACATTCAATGCCTCTAGTGCAAGGGTTTTGGGCACCTATGAAGGGACTGCCCAAGCAAGCGTATGCTGGTTGTACGAGAAAATGGTGAGTACTCATCCGCTAGTGATTTAGATAATGAAACATATGCCATGCTTGCTGCACAAGAAGTAGGAAAGAAGAATGATGATGAAGAGCACATGGGGTTGATCATGCTGCCCACTATGAGAGTCTTGTTGTGAGGCGTGTCTTGAGTGCCCAAATGATTAAAGCTGAACAGAACCAACGACACAATCTATTCCAAACTAAGTGTGTAGTTTTGGAACGATCGTGTCGCATTATTATTGATGGAGGAAGCTGCAATAATTTAGCAAGTGCTACCATGGTAGAAAAGCTTGGGATGACAACACTTCCACATCCACATCCCTACTACATCCAATGGTTCAACGACAGTGGTAAGCTTAAGGTAACACGTCTGATTCGTGTCGAATTTGCAATTGGTTCCTACCATGATTACATTGATTGTGATGTGGTACCTATGCAAGCTTGTTCTATGCTATTTGGTCGACCTTGGCAATTTGATAAAGATACATTACATTTTGGTAAATCAAATCAATACTCTTTCATGCATCATGAGACGAAACTTGTTTTGCACCCGATGTCCTCTGATGCTATTTTGAAGGATGACATTGCTAGAGCTTGCAAAGAGAAAAATAAGAAATCTGCTGAAAATGAAAATTCAGATGTCGTGAAGAAATCGGTACAGCCTAAGACTGACAATTCCAAATCTGCTCATATGAAGAAGGATGAAATAAAATTAACGAGTGCTTGTTTTTTTGCTTCCAAATCTGATTTGTTTGAATTAAAAAGTGATACTGCAATCTGCTATGTGTTTGTTTGCAAAGAAGCTTTGTTCTCACTTCACGACACACCATGTGCTTTGCCTCATTCTATCACTAAGCTTTTGCAGGAATACGCTGATGTGTTTCCACAAGAGGTACCAGCCGGGCTGCCACCATTGAGAGGGATTGAGCATCGGATTGACCTCATCCCTGGGGCTTCTTTGCCCAATCGAGCACCATACAGGACCAATCTGGAGGAGACTAAGGAGATTCAGCAGCAAGTACAGGAATTACTCGACAAAGGTTATGTGCGTGAGTCCCTTAGTCCTTGCTCCGTTCCTGTCCTTTTGTTTCCAAAGAAAGATGGATCATGGCGCATGTGTGTAGATTATCGAGCAATTAATAACATTACCATTAGATATCGTCATCCTATTTCTAGGTTAGATGATATGCTTGATGAACTTAGTGGCTCGATGATTTTCTCTAAAATTGATCTGCGTAGTGGATACCATCAAATTCGCATGAAGCTAGGTGATGAATGAAAAACAACGTTTAAAACAAAGTTTGGGTTGTATGAGTGGTTAGTCATGCCTTTTGGTCTCACGAATGCACCTAGCACTTTCATGAGATTAATGAATGAGGTTTTACGTGCTTTCATTGGAAGATTCGTGGTAGTATATTTCAATGACATCTTGATCTATAGCGCATCTCTCGAAGTTCATCTTGATCATCTCCGTGCTGTTTTCAATGCTTTACGTGATGCACGCTTATTTGGTAACATTGACAAGTGCACCTTTTGCACGGATCGAGTTTCTTTTCTTGGCTATGTTGTGACACCACAGGGAATTAAAGTTGATCAAGCCAAGGTGGAGGCGATACACAGCTGGCCGACTGCTACCACGGTCACACAAGTACGAAGCTTTCTCAGACTTGCTGGATTCTATCGTCGTTTTGTGAAAGACTTCAGCACCATAGCAGGCCCACTGCATGAGCTTACAAAGAAGGGTGCTTCATTCACATGGGGCAAGGCGCAAGAGGCTGCATTTGCAACTCTAAAGAATAGGTTAACTCATACACCCCTTCTCCAATTACCAGATTTCAGTAAGACTTTTGAATTGGAATGTGATACTAGTGGTATTGGATTGGGAGGTGTCTTGTTGCAAGAGGGGAAACCTATTGCTTATTTTAGCGAGAAACTGAATGGGCCTAGTCTGAACTATTCCACTTATGATAAAGAATTATATGCACTAGTACGAAATTTGGAAACATGGCAACATTATTTATGGCCTAAAGAATTTGTTATACATTCTGATCATGAATCTTTGAAGCACATTAAGAACCAAACTAATCTGAATCATAGGCATGCCAAATGGGTAGAATTCATTGAGTCCTTTCCTTATGTCATCAAACACAAGAAAGGAAAAGATAATGTCATTGCGGATGCCTTATCTCGCCGTTACAATATGTTGTCCCAACTTGATTTTAAGATTTTTGGCTTGGAAACAATTAAAAAACAATATGCTTTTGATGCTGATTTCAAAGATGTGCTGCTGCAATGTAAAGAAGGAAAAACATGAAACAAGTTTGTTCTCACTAATGGTTTTATGTTTCGAACTAACAAATTGTGCATTCCAGCTGGTTCTGTGTGTATCTTACTATTGCAGGAAGCACATGGTGGAGGATTGATGGGACACTTTGGTGTCAAGAAGACGGAAGACATCTTAGCAAGCCATTTCTTTTGGCCAAAGATGAGGAGAGATGTGGAGCGGTTTGTTGCTCGTTGCACCACCTGTCAAAAAGCTAAGTCGCGTCTTAATCCACATGGTTTATACATGCCTCTTCCTGTTCCTAGTGCTCCATGGGAGGATGTTTCTATGGATTTTGTTTTAGGATTGCCTAGAACAAAGAAGGGGAGGGATAATATTTTTGTTGTTGTCGACAGATTTTCTAAAATGGCACATTTCATACCATGCCACAAAACTGATGATGCTACCCATATTGCTGATTTGTTCTTTCGAGAAGTTGTTCGTTTGCATGGGGTTTCAAACACTATTGTTTCAGATAGAGATGCCAAATTTCTTAGTCATTTTTAGAAAACCTTATGGGCTAAGTTGGGGACAAAATTACTCTTTTCTACCACTTGTCATCCTCAAACTGATGGACAGACCGAAGTAGTGAACCGTAGTTTATCTACCATGCTAAGGGCTGTTCTGAAACATAACATCAAATTATGGGAAGAATGTTTGCCTCATATTGAATTTGCTTACAATCGTTCGCTGCATTCTACTACTAAATTGTGCCCTTTTCAGATTATATATGGTTTTATTCCTCGTGCTCCCATTGATCTTTTGGCTCTGCCACTTTCAGAGAAATTGAATTTTGATGCTTCTCGCCGTGCTGAATTAATTCTTAAAATGCATGAGCAAACTAAAGCAAACATTGAGAGCATGAACGCTAAGTATCAATAAGCCGGTAGCAAGGGTAGGAAGCATGTTACTTTTGAACCTGGTGATTTGGTTTGGGTGCATTTGAGAAAGGATAGATTTCCTGATTTGATAAAATCTAAATTACTACCTAGAGCTGCTGGACTCTTCAAAGTGCTTCAAAAAATTAATGATAATGCATATGAAATTGAGTTGCCTGCACATTTTGGGGTTACTTCCTTTTTTAATATTGCAGATTTGAAACCATATATGGGCGAGGAAGACACATTTGAGTCGAGGACGACTCAATTGCAAGAAGGGGAGGACGATGCGGACATCGCTACTGTTGATACAACCACAACACCAGCCCACTCACCACTCTCAGCTAATCAAGGTCTAATGACACGCGCTCGTGCACGTCAACTTAATTATCAGGTGAATTCATTCCTAGCTGTTCAAAGTAATTATCCTTCAAATGGGGACCTATTAAAGCCTTGTGATGACCTTGTTATTATTAGGTGCTTGAGAATTGATCCAGCTAGGAGAGATGGAGGGATTAATGCAATAAAGGCTGCCCCACCCGAGAAGAAATCTTGAGGCTGGGGCCATGTAATAAAGAGAGATTTAGACAAATAAGGAAAGGAATAAGGGAAATCTCGTTCAACTTTGCTGCTGGACGAAATTCCCTCTTTCTTCCCCCATTTAAAGATAGATGTGCTATAATAAGGAAAGAAATAGAGGAAATTATATCCTGCCTTGCTGTTGGATGGGTTTCCCTCTTTCTTTCCCTATTAAATGGTAGTCTATCACAGAAAAACGAAGGGAATAAGGGAGGTCATGTCCTACCTTTGTTGCTGGACGAATTTCCCTCTTCCCTCCCCTATTTAAGTAGTCCAAGAGCTCTTTGACAGGGCGGGTTTTGTTTTCTATAAGTTTAGCCATTTGCTACTTCCTTGTAACGCAAGTGTCGACGAGACCTTCCGATTACTTGAATCAGAACCCCAACTTTTTCACACCCGTGAGTGTTTGCTTGTTATCTTGTTCTTGCTTGTTCTTTGATTGCTTGCAGGTTCAAGGCTGTTCTTGGCACGGCAAGTACAGCAACAACAGGAGCCGGTGTAACTATCGCTAAGGCGCAGCATCCTTGTGGTTGTTGTAGTCGGGTAGCACAACGTCGACCTCCACCCAAATCGTAGTTACCAGGAGACGGTGTAACTGTCGCTCAAGGCGCCACACCATTCTGGTTGTGGTAGTCGGGCAGCCAACGTCGGCCTCCACCAAATTCGTTCATTACCAACATCTCTCATCGAAAGATAGGGCGTCCCCCGTACCCGTTGGGTTCATCAACAAGTGCTTTTAATCATAAAGAATTAATCGAGTAATCAACTCACATGTTGAGTTTTTATGTTCAAATAAAAAATGAGAAAAGATTAAGAGAATATGCATGCATCACACTTCTTCTTTTGAGATGGCTTATCATTGCACTTAGATATGAACTTAAAAGGATTTGTGTATGACTAAAACCATGTCCTTAAACTTCTGACTGTCAAATGATATAGGATTGACTTGGTTGGTTAGAATAAGACTGATGCTGCATATAATCTCTTGCAAATGTCATAAGATCAAAATTTGTGCTTTAAATGTTAAATAAAATGCAGCAACAGGTGTCATGCTTTCAAGCCTTGAAATAGTTAAGTTTGTGAGATCATGACTTGATTAAATTGAAAATTACACTTGATCTCTAGCATGACTTACATTACTTTATGTATCTCATTGATGTGTTAGTGTAAGTTACTTGATAGTATGATTTGGATGAGCTATGTTTTATATGTATATGTTATAATGTGCTCATAACAAATTAAAATTTCTCTTTTGTACCTTGCTGAATACATTGTCAAAGGGGGAGAAGTTGATCACATATTCACAAGTGTTTTGGCACGATTCTTCTCAGGGGGAGAATTTTTGGTATTTTTATTTTTCTTCTCATTTTATTTCTGATTTACAAAGGGGGAGAAATTGTTTTCAAAATTTTTCATGTGAATAAGCCAATGTTCGGATTTTAAGTGGTGTTGCCAATGCATTCATCAAGGAGGAGATTGTGAGACCTATGTGTGCTGAATACATTGACTTTGACGATAAAAGTTTTGAATACTACCAAAACACCTTTTTAAAAAGGTCCGACTCTAGGTCCGAGCTCCTTCAAGATCCGATGATAGGTCCGACTTATTTTGGATAGCTCTGGCAAGGTCTGACGTAAGGTCCGACTAGCTTTGGTAAGTTCCATGCTAGCTCCGACTAAGCTTTAGTAAGCTCTGGCGCTGGGTCCGACTAGCTTTGGTAAGCTCCGGTTCAAGGTCCGGTTAGCTTTGGTAAGGTTTGAAGCTTGGTTGCAATGGTTCTGCTTTTAACTTGCAATGTTTTGAACTTACTTTACTCTTATGGAAAGTTTGCTTAGTGTTATTTTTACAAAGTTTTTGGTGTGTTTTTGTGGTTATGGCTGATATCATTTTGCTATGGTTTACAACATGCTTATGTGAGGTGCTCATGTAAGATGTTGTAGTTTCGGAACTAACGAGAGTTCAAGACATGACTGGTGATGGGATCCATTGAACTAGTCTTAGAGAGAAGATGAGGTTCAACAACCAAGTTCAGGAGGAATTGTGTTTGAGTTGATCGGGAGGTTGCGCAGTATGTTTGAATCAAGAACAATGCATATGAAGGTATCTTGGACGTCGTTGGAAGATGTTTGCACGTGTGCAAGGAGTGCATAGACGTGGCTGCATGGTTCCAAGGCATGATGAAGAGATGTGGACGTAAAGAATAGTCGGAAAGGTCTAACCGACTAGGTTATGTACTAAGGCAGCGGCTAAGTCGTGTTTGACTCAAATATGGAAAGTTTTGAGTTGGTTATGATAGGATTTCGTGTGAGTCACGAATTTGAGTTATTTTAGAAATGTGGGATACGTTCTTAAGTTGTTTGAAAGTCTTAAGATTGCTTCTATCTGCATATAGAAGAGTCCTAGGCAGTATTGGAAAGTTACAGTTTGAATCCAAGTAGGAGTAGGAGTCCTAGTTTGAGTTGAGTTGGCCTTCGGGCTGGTTATATAAGCAAGGGAGGCCAGAGCTCGTGGGACATGACTTTGGGGCTGTTCTTCTTGTGTTTTGATAAATAAAATTTGTATTCTAAAGAAACTTTTGTCCCTTGTTTGTCCGACTTGTTTCAGACAAGTTTTTCTCGTCAAGTTTCTGTTCAGCACTACCTTGCTTTGGTGATTTTATCATAACTCGAGTTTTACAGATCCAATTGATGTGATTATTTTTGGGTTGTCTTTACAACTTGATTATATATCATCTGTAAAAATCTCACGGTGGTTTCTGATCTACACGAGTTTCTTTGCAGTATTCCAGAACTGTTTTTCTCACGTAGGACAGATTGACCTTTGTTTGATCTTTCGATCGTAACTTGAGTTTCTCTCAATGGATTTTCATGATTGTTATTGTGACGTCTTCGTGACTTGATTCTCTACAATCTATACTAGTTTTGTCACATTGAACACGTTTAGATTAGACACACACACGGGTTCTTTAACAGATCGGTTTTCTGCTGAGGGGTGTTTTGTTGCTTCCGCTGAAAAGTTTTTATCTACCATTCACCCCCCTCTGGTAGCTTTACACGTGTACTTCGATCCTACAAAAGGCAAGAGTTTGAAGGTCTCCGCCAAGGACGAAAGAACGTGAACGAGTACCTCAACAAATTCACGCAACTGTTAAGATAAACCCCCGAGGATGTCAACTCGGATCAATGGAAGCAGTACTTGTTCATGAGAGGGTTGAACAATGAGATCCAAGTTCAGCTTCTCAACAACGACTATGCAAACTTCTAGAAGCTAGTTGACAAAGCTATAGTAGTTGAGAGCAAGATCCGTGAGATCGAGCAAGAGGGCAAGAGGAAAATGCCATACCAGCCACAAGGAAGTAATGTACGCCCCGGTACATGCCCCCAGCTACACCGCAGTATGGCTCGTCCACTCCTACTTTTCGCCCTAATCAACCACCACAGTAACGTCCTGTCATGCAAGCACCTCGTGTGCCTTTACCTCCTGCACCCCGTCCAAACATGGGCGCTTATGCTCAAAACCATCCTCGCCCCAACGTACCTTTTCTCTTGGTCAGTAAGGCATGCTTTGCATGCGGAGAGACGGGACACTTTGCAAGTCAGTGCCCGAGGAAAGGTCTTGGACAGCCAAGCAACACGCCCAAGCAGAACCCACAGCCGAACGGAGGAGCTAATCAAGGCCACCGTGGGCAGCAGAACTACACTCGTGGCAACGTGAATCATGTCTCCGCTGAGGAAGCACAACAGTCTGAGGACGTCGTGATTGGTATGTTCTTTGCCAACTCCAACCCAGCCGTTGTTTTATTTGATTCCGGAGCATTGCATTCATTCATATCATTCAAGTATGTTGCCAAGTTAATCTGCCCATATCACACATGAAATATACTATGTTGGTTAATTCTCCCGGTGGAGAGATGAGGACTAATATAGTATGTCCGAAAGTGAAACTTAAAATAAGGGGGGTAGACTTCCTTGCCAACCTTATTATCTTGGACTCCCAAGAGCTTGATATAATACTTGGAATAGATCGGTTAATCAAGCACAACGGAGTGATCCAATATGCTAAGAGGAGCGTGCAGTTGACAAACGAGCACGGAACTCGTATTGAGTTCGAGTCAGCCCAACCAGCAACCGAGAAGGCAGCGTTGAACCACAACAAAGGAACAACATTGAAAGCATTCCGGTGGTTCAAGAATTCTCGGATGTGTTCCTGGAAGAACTCCCAGGTATGCCACCTGACTTGGACATTGAGTTTGCCATTAACTTGGTACCTGGAACTGCACCTATAGCAAAGAGACCATATAGGATGCCCGTTAATGAGCTAGTGGAGCTCAAGAAGCAAATTCAGGAGCAGCTAGAGAAGGGTTTTATACGCCCAAACTCGTCAGCATGGGGAGCCACCGTGCTCTTCGTAGACAAGAAGGATGGGACCCAAAGGATGTGTGTGGACTATAGGTCTGTCAATGAGGTGACGATCAAGAATAAATACCCGTTGCCCCGTATAGAGGACCTATTCGACCAAATGAAAGGAGCCCGAGTTTTCTCCAAGATTGATCTTCGGTCGGGATATTTCCAGCTGAAGATTAAGCCCTCTGACATACCCAGGACTGCCTTTCGAACACGGTATGGTTCGTACGAATATACCGTTATGTCTTTTAGGTTAACGAATACACCCGCATATTTCATATACCTCATGAATAAGGTCTTCATGGAGTATTTAGACAAGTTCGTCGTGGTTTTCATCGATGACATCATGGTGTATTCGAAAAGTGAGAAAGAACATGAGGAACACTTAAGATTGACATTTCAGAAGCTGCGAGAGCATCAATTGTGTGCCAAGCTCAGCAAGTGTAAATTTTGGCTAAAGGAGATATCGTTCCTAGGCCACATCATCTCCGAGGAAGGAGTATCAGTTGATCCCGGAAAAGTGAGAGATGTTCTGAAGTGGAACCAACCGCAGAATATGAGGGATATTCAGAGTTTCCTTGGGATGGTGGGATACTACCGCCGGTTTATCAAGGATTTCTCCAAGATAGCAAAGCCTATGACTGAATTGCTAATGAAGGGAAAGGCATTTCAGTGGACACCAGCGTGTCAAGAAAGCTTTGAGGAGCTCAAGAAAAGGCTAACCACAGCACCAGTTTTGGTATTGCCGGACGTAAGCAAGAGCTTCGACATATATTGTGACGCATCAAGACAAGGGCTTGGATGTGTGCTCATACAAGAAGGACAAGTGGTAGCCTATGCGTCAAGACAACTAAAGAAACACGAGCTGAACTACCCCACACATGACTTGGAGCTAGCAGCCGTGGTACATGTCTTGAAGATTTGGAGGCATTATATCCTTGGTCATTGATGTGAGATCTATATGGATCACAAAAGCCTCAAGTGTACATATTCACCCAAGCGGATTTGAATTTGAGGCAACGTCGATGGTTGGAACTCATCAAGAATTATGATGTTGGAATCAATTATCACCCCAGAAAGGCCAATGTAGTAGCTGATGCATTGAGCCGAAAGGGAGCATATCACCAACTCACGGTTCGGGAGCTACCGCCCGAGCTATGCAAGGAGTTCAAATGGTTATATCTCGGGTTCTTAAATGAGATGGAAGTGATGGAACTCCATTCTTTGTTGGGACAAGAGATAAGAGATGGCCAAACAACGGATTAGGAAACCAAGGAGATCAAGAAAAGAATCCGATAAGGCATAGAAAAGGACTTCAAGGAAGACGAGAAGGGTACGCTTTAGTTAGGAAAAAGGATTTGTGTGCCTAACGTGAAGCACCTCCGTGACACGATATTAAGGGAGGCACATGATTCACCTTATTCCATACATCCCGACAGTACAAAGATGTACAAGGACATGAAAACTTGTTATTGGTGGGATGGTATGAAGAGGGACATAGCTGAGCATGTTGCCCTATGCGACACATGCCAACGGGTGAAGGCCGAACATCAAAGACCCGCTGAACTGTTGCAACAATTGAAAGTACCCGAGTGGAAGTGGGAAGACATCAGTATGGATTTCATCGTCAGATTACCACGTACTCGATCGGGTTACGACTCCATCTGGGTTGTCGTGAACCGATTGACGAAAACCGCTCATGTTCTTCCTGTTAAAACCACGTACCGCATGGCAGATCTAGTCGAGCTGTATATGGAGCAAATCGTGTGTCGCCATGGAGTCCCAAAGAGGATAGTTTCAGATCGGGGTACTCAGTTTACCTCTAGGTTCTGGAGGAAGCTGCATGAAACCATGGGTACACGACTAAATTTCAGCTCCGCTTATCACCCGCAAACCTATGGGCAAACTGATAGGACAAATCAAATTTTGGAGGACATGTTGAGAGCCTGTGCTCTGAAACATGGACATAATTGGGATAGGAGCTTGCCGTATGCCGAGTTCTCATACAACAACAGCTACCAAGCCAGCTTGAAGATGCCACCTTTTGAAGCATTGTATGATAGACGGTGTAGAACGCCGCTATTTTGGAAAGAGACCAGAGAAAACCAAGTGTTTGGACCCCAAGTGCTACAAGAGGCTGAGAAGCAAGTCCAAACGATACGGGAGAACTTGAAGGCTGCACAGTCACGACAGAAAGGTTATGCGGACAATAGGCAAAGAAAATTGACTTTCGAAGTAGGAGACTTCGTGTACCTTAAGGTATCACCTATCCGAGGCCAACGACGTTTCAATGTAAAAGGCAAGTTAGCACCTCGCTACATCGGGCCATTCAAGATTTTGGGCAAACGAGGAGAGGTAGCCTATCAACTAGAGCTCCCAACGTACCTCTCCGACATGCATGACGTGTTTCATGTATCACAGCTCCAGAAGTGCTTGAGGGTACCGGAAGAACAAGTACCAATGGATGAGCTTGAACTTCAAGAGGATCTAATCTATGTAGAGCACCCTGTCCAAATTTTGGACGAGAAGGAAAGGGTCACGAGGAACAAAGTGATCCGTTGGTGCAAGGTACAATGGAGCCATTACACGGAAGCCGAAGCTACATGGGAGCGTGAGGAAGACCTCAAGGCAGAATCCCCTCATCTATTCTCCACTCTATCGAATCTCGACGGCGAGATTCAGTTTAAGAGGGGTAGGTTTGTAACACCCTCAATTTCGTAATCATGCATGCATTCATATTTCATATAGTGAAACATTTTAAAAGAAGTAGAGACGGAGAAAGAATCAGAAATATAGCTGAAAAGAGCAAATTCCAGTTCGCCGAGGAGTGCTGTAGACACTTCCCGCGGCCCGCTGGCCACGTGGCGCTTTTGGAGCTCATCCCTACAAAAAGGGGTGAGGTCCGGCACCGCCAGACACGTGGCAGGCTCGGAGCTCATCCCTGTGGAAGGGGCGAGGTCCGACCCGCTGGACGCGTGTTGCCTCCGGGGCTCGTCTCTGCGGAGAAGCGAAGTCCAGCCCCGCAGGACACGTGTCGCCATTGGAGCTAGTCACTGCGGAAAAGCAAGGACCAACCCCACAGGACACGTGTCGCTCTCGGAGCTCACCTCCGAGAGGTCCGACACTACGGGATACGTGTCACCCTCGGAGCTCGCTTTCGAGAGGTCCGACCCCGCTGGACACGTGTCACCCTCAGAGCTCACCTCCGGGAGGTCTGACACTGTTGGACACGTGTCGACCTCGGAGCTCGCCCTCGGAGGTCCGACGCTATTGGACACGTGGCATTCTCGGAGCTCACCTCCGAAGAGAGGGGAGGTCCAGCACTGACATGTGGCACTCTCGGAGCTCACCTCTGAAGAGAGGAGAGGTCCCATACTGACACGTGGCGTACGCGGAGCTCGCCTCTGAGGGAGAGGGAGGTCCCGCCCGCCAGGACACATGGCGCACACGGAGCTCGCCTCTGAGGAGAGGGGAGATCCCGCCCGCCTGACACACGGCACAACCGGAGCCCGCCTCTGCGGAAAAGGGAGGCCCGGCCTCCGCTGGACACGTGGAGCCTCCGGAGCTCATCACTGCGGAGGTGACGAGATCTTAAGCGGTTTACCTCCTGTACGCACGGGAATACCGGGTACTGAGAAACCTACACGATTTCCATGTTGCTACCGCACTAAATCAATTGAAGATAAGTTGTTAAGATTAAAAAACAAATTGAATAGGACTCTTATTTGAAATCCAATCACAGTAGGATTCTTCGTTTTCCTGTTATAAATAGAACCCAAAACAACCCCCATGGCCGTAACACCTTTTCAAGTCGACGACTTAGAGGCCCTAGCCCCTAATTTGCCGAGTAAACCCCCTTCGTCAGTGATCAGCCATCGGTGAGACCGCCGACGAGTCCCGTCACGATCGCCATAGCCGGAAGAGCCGACGAGTCGTCCTGTTGCCATTGCTAGAAGGAAGGCCCCGAAGGAAGTAAGGTAGGTCTTCATTACCACCTTACGATGTCATCACGGTTTTTTTGCATCTGTTTCTTCGATCCCTTCGAACATAAGCTTTTTCGTGTGGACAGATCACATGCTGATCAGTTTTTGACAGTGGAATTGATCTAGATCTTGAGTCCAGATCATCACCACGTCCACACTTGATCCTTACACCTTTGTTCATCGTAAAACCCCATGCAAGCCATTAAAACATGCAAGAACACGTATAAACTGATCTAATGGAACATCACCATAGGATTAACATGCATATGCACCATTGCATCTTGAGTAAAGTTTATTCATGATATTGATTTGCTGTAAATTTTGTATGTGCGTGATCGTAAGTAGAAGGACAAGCTCAGGGAGCTATCTACGAAGGATCATAACACCAAGATTTTGAGATCCGTGAGCAACAGAAGCCATAGGAACAAGGCAAGTGCCCCTTGACCATATTGATCATATGTTTTAAAACTGTTTTTTTTGCGAATAATTGTGTATGCTTGAGTCAACTTGATGAGAAACCCTTTTATTGAAGTTTACTAGTTTTGTTAACCACGCTTGTCACTGTGAAAGTTAATGAGTCGGGTATGTCGATTTTTGCTTTTTGCTTCGCTAATTTACGGGATATGGGAAGCGATAGAATGTGTCTAGCTACTGCACTCATGTGAATGATGATAATAAGAACTTGATGTTGAAAATGAACATGAATCGAAGGAGATCTAGGCAAGCTTGGTTCGTGGAAATGGTAGAATGAGATGCTGGTTTACTTGCCATAGATCTAAGAACCGGTTCATGCCAGCCATGCCAGGAAAACAGTGCCACCACGAGGCCAAATATGGGTGCGTCTTAGCTGACTAATTAGATAAGTTGCTAGATTGTTATGGACCGTGGAAGGCACGGGGAATGGGAGTCGGGAGAGGACTGCCCTAGGAACCGCATGGCACAAGAGGGGGCCTGTAGGTGGGAGAATGGTGATTCGAGCATGCTGGTGAAACCTTAGTGAGTCCATACATCTAGTAGCCCCTTTGTAAAGGCTATTTTGTGATCTCTTGGTCATACACCGACGGTTGTGTACTGGTATAATGGAGGTTCTGCAGTCGCCGACGGGTGACGAAATCAAAAACCTGTGGGTGAAGTGGTGCCACCTCTGCAGAGTGTAAAACTATCATGATAGCCGAGCTTACGGTCACAAACGTCTGGACAACTCACATGTCACACCCGGTTTCTCCGAAGAACAACCGAGTGAATATCACATATATGCCAAGATCATTTTCTCATACATGTGACGACAAACAGTGAAGCATCATTTATTACAAGCCAGGTGTCGAATATAAATAAGTCTTACAAAGCATATGTCTCGATGGACGATAAATAGTTCATCATAAATAAATAAACTAGCAGCGGAATATTATTCTTGTGGGCTCCGTCACCGGCGTTGCCCGGGGTCTCCATGAACCTAGAAACCTTCTTCGGGTCCAAAGTCTTGATCATTATACACCACCTCATTATCTTGACCTGAGCAGCAATATAAACCAACAAATATGCAAGGTTGAGTACCGATGGTACTCAGCAAGTGTGGGAAAGTTATGTCATGCATGGCTAGAACAAGGGAAGGTTGAACTCATGGTTAAAGCACTATGCCATTAATACCTATTACCTTAGCTTATTAAGCACCTACATTACTACACAGGTGAAATGATCCCAATCTCTCATCCCATCATCATAATCAAATAACCATATCATCATTTCTAATGTTAAGCTCCCCGCTTAACATCCACAACTTCCAAAACCATCAATCCTCTAATCATGAATAAGTCCAAGCCGCTCTTGACCGTGAGCACGGCTGTCATGACAATTTTGACTCTGCAGAGTTTGTACCACTGTACCCACATGTAGTGATTTCATCCCTCGTTACCGGGTGGACTAAAAGAACCTCCATTATACCAGTGGCCTCAAACCACATTCACACTTCCCAGGTGTGTAGCCAGGAGATCACTACGAAGCCTTTACAAAGTGATTCCCGACGAGCGTGGGCCCACTGAGGTTTCACACCTAACAGTATACAAGAGGCTCCAACCCCGTTGCAGTGGCCCCCTCTTGAGCCTTGTGGTTCATATGGTAGTCCAGCTGACACCTACTCCCCGCACCATCCAACACACCCATACTACGCCGAGGATACACCTAATTAATTGGCCAAGCTGCCCCATCTCAGCATGGTTACATGCTCCATGAACCGGTCCTTAGGATCCAGGCAAGTACTAAACAAACCCGAGTCTCGTGCACCCAGCACACAACCAAAACATCCAACTTGCCTTGATCCCTACCTCTACATAACTCACAATATCTCATTCAAGAGTATGGTAAAATAAACTGATGATCTCATATCCCAAATATCCCATTCTAAGCATGACTAAGCATAAGCATGTAAATAAATGACATGATAAAATAAATCCCAACCCAAGCTACAAGGAAACAAGGTAATGCAATTCTAGGGAAACTTCCTAGCATGAGTTTCATATTTTTAATTGACAATGCAAATAATTCTATCTACACATCCTAGTATAGGATCAAAGTGGTCAAGGACACTTGCCTCCTTCCTGCTGCTCTTGAAATGGGTAGTCCTGATCTTGGAAAGGAATAACTTGCTCTTGAGCAGGTTCTACATCATACCATCACACATAGCAAAAGAAAAACAACAATCCATAAGACATGGTTCACACTTCCACTTCATACAAACCACACATTCATATTTATGAAAGTCATTCACCATTATATGTGTTGTGGTTACTCTATGTGTGTTGATTTGTGGCTTGCATGCACTTTTAATCATGTGTATATGATTCCTACTTTTGTGTTCACATTTATACTTACATACTATATATATGAGTTTCCAATTTAAATAAATTCCTTATATTCAATTACTACATCTTTTAGCTACCAAGTATGCATGAAAGGTATTTTCCTTCTCTATATGTGTCTTCAGAATTTCTACCAACCCTAAACTGAATTCTTTAGATTTTAGAACTCCATTTATCATTTACTAGTTGCTATATTTTCAGATTTATTTCCTATGCCTAAATGTGAACTTTATTATGAAAATAACTAGACATATCATCTAAACAGAATAGGTTCTGATCTAAAATATTTACTAATATATTTTTGACCTTTTCCTCTGATGTAAACTATTTTACAATTATTTTTCTTATTTTCCAGAACTATTATTGACTTAAAAATGTGTCCCTATACTAATAAATGTGAATAATAAATGAAACAGATTCATTTCAGCCCAAAATATATTTTTATCTCACTCCAAAGTTTTCTAAGTACTGACAAAGTTTTTAATTTAATTTTGACAATATGTTTTGTCCCACTTTTAAATTTTAAATGCTAGCCACATATTCAATTTCCTAAATTAAATATTAAACAGGGCTAAAAAAGTAAACTCACCCCACTACAGGGTCTATAATATTATTTTAACAATTTTTAGGGGTCTAGCTATACATAACAGAGGAGTTTTTCCTAATTTTTATTAAGTTCAAAGGCTAAAACTGATTTTTAAATGAATTTACATGATTTTCTGAAGTTCCAGGGGCTAGATCAGAAGTTTCCGGGGCTAGCTCTTATTTCTCGAGAACCCCAGGGGGTAGCACGTAAGAATTCCAGTCTTTATAACGCGGGGCTGACGTGGACCGTCCGATTTAAAACAAACTGCTGAGATTATAACGTCGAACCGGTACGCGGGGATTTAAATTCTACCGTGCGATTTAAAATAAACGGCGCACAAGCGGCCACGTCGCTCTGATCGAGCGCGGGCGGCGCTGCCGGCGGCGCATGGCGGCGGGAAGCGGCGATCTCACCGGAGACTTTCGGATCTTCGAGAATTCTTCCTAGAACTGTGATTTTATGGCATAGATCGATGGAGGGGAGGTCGGGGATCTCACCTCGGGGGTTTTCTTGAGCTCGGAGGTCCTGGAAAGCGACCGACGACGAGGTCCGAAGTGAAACCACGGCGAAGCTCGTCGGCGCTGTGTTTGAACCGCAAGTCACCGAGTTTTCTGCACCTGCAGCGTTCCCCGGAGGCGGTGGATCAAGACCAGCGAGTTAGATCGGAATTTCCGAGCGTAGATCGGCCAGAATTCGCCGGAGAAGGCTCGGGTTCTCACCGGAGTAAAATCGTCGGATCGCGTGGGAAAAACAGAACGAGGCCGGGGTTTTTATAGACGGGGAAGGGCGGCGGGGTGGTTTAGATCAAGTTTGCGTCGCCAACGAACGGAATTCGGCGGGGATGCGCAGGAGTCCGGGTCGGTTTTGATTCGGGGTGAGAGAATCCCGGCGCGGGCGCGAGGTAGAAGAAGGGCCGGCGGGTCCCGCCTGTCAGTGGGAGGAAGCGGCGCGCGCGGCTGCGGGCTGGAGCGGGAATAAATGGGCCGGCTGGCGGGTTTCGGCCCACTGGCCGGTTTTTTTTCCATTTTCCTTTTTCCTTGTCTATTTCTTTTCTGTTTTGAGTTTAAATTGAATTCTAGTTTGAATTTAAATTGTTGCAAAACATGCAACACGTCCAAAAATTTTTAAATTCACCTCTTAACAGGATTTTGGGTCTTAGCAATATTTTTGGGGTGTTACATCACATGATTAGATGGGATGGTTATTGGGATAGTTTGGGATGGATGGTTTGGTTATTGGGATGTCATTAGTTTGGTTATAGTTTGGTCTTTGTATTTGGTTTTTGGACTGTTGAGTCCTGGTAATGAGAATGATTTTGGTTATGAGATGGAATTGAATATGAGATGAGATAGTCATGAATATGAGATGGTTATCATGATCATGAGATGAAAATTGAGAAAGATTTATGGATAATGAGACATGAAAAGTGGTGAATCATGAAGGAGGTATGTTGATGTTTTAATTGGTTATATGTTGGGATTAAATTCACTTAAAGATAGCTACTGTTTTATCTTGTTTTGTGAAATAAACTTTGCTTTCTGCAATAAGCTTTTTTGTTCCTACCTTGTTGTAAGCTACATGTCATACTTCCCGCACTTGCTGAGTACGACATGTGCTCACCCTTGCATTATCATACAACATCAGCAACAGGAGATGAGTACTTTGAAGATCAGGTGGAGTACTAGGTGTGCGATCTACCGTCAACTTGCATGTGGAGTTTGATATGGAGATAAAGCCTGCTGCTGCTGTTTAGTTTGCTTCCGCTATCGTTAGAGACTTCCGCTGCTAGATTTAGTTAGAGACTTCCGCTGCAAGAACATGTTAGAGATTGATGTAATAAAGTACTTGAACCCCATTATTCGTGGTTATATTCTGAATTCAGTTTGTGGATTTTATGTGTATGTGTGATGAACATCCTGGGCACACATATGCATCAGCTGGGTTCTGTGTTTTACAGAACCGAGCGTCACACGGCGGTGGTGACAGTTGTGGTGGTGGTGCAGAAACGGGGTAAGGATTGTCTTTGGCTTGCGGTTGTCCCAAAGTTTGGATCATAGTTTGCATGAGCTGGTTCTGCATAGCCATCAACCGTTCCAGGTTATTTGCACCAGCCCCGGGCTTAACATTCTCAGGAACTTCAACGTGGTCATCCTCTTGTGGTTCATGGTTGCCACGGACGTTCCTCCTTTGACGGCCGGCATTTTCTCTCACCATCTGTATGAGAGAGTTGGGTGGAATAGAAGTTAGAAGTTTAGATTGATCCCCCAACTATATGCATCAAGGTGGATGGACTAAATATATTAGTCTTTATGAGGATGTGAACACATGCCGAAGCATCTCACATCTCTACTATGTGTGGATATGAACAACGCTGAAACGTCCCACAACTCACACTAAGCACACAAACACAAGCAATCGTCACAAAAGTTTAACACACCGTTCCTATGCTTATTCCATGGGGGTCCTAAACCAAATCATGGGAACCGATGCTGTTCCCGCCATGTGACGGGGGTGGTCACCTTGATGGGGTTAAGTGTACTCCCACGTGGTGGTGAACGAGTATTCGTGCTCCGGACCTCCGACATCTATAAATGGGACATGAGAAATCTTTGAGAAGGAAGAAATAACTCCAAAACATCAAAAGTTATGAAGCAAGAAAGCAAGGGTGTCATTATCTAAAAGAAGAGACAAGGGGGCGGGGGTTGAAAACAACACCTTGTGGTGCAAGAAAAGTGCAACAGCAAGCAATTTTTGAAAGTAAGAGTTTAGAGGGGTGTTCCTACGTGTTTTAGAGTGTCCATTCTACCTAGGCTTGCATCCTAAGGTCAATGTGGTTCTGATGTCAATCTATGTATTCTACCTAGGCTTGCATCCTATGGTCAGCTTGGCTCTAATGCCACTCTGTGACTAGGCCTGCATCCTATGGTCAACGTGGCTCTGATACCAATCTGTGACGTCCGGTCCCGTGAAAATGGAACCCAGCTGATGCATATGTGTGTCCAGGATGTTCATCACACATATACATGTAATCCACAAACTGAATTCAGAATATAACCACTAATAAATGGGTTTAAGTACTTTATTACAAAGACTCAAGGTCTCATTCACAAGTCTCTAATTCATTTTAGCAGCCAAAATCTTCTAAACGATAGCGGAAGCAAACTAAACAGCGGTAGCGGCTCCATCTCCAACTCCAGAGGAAAGTTGACGGTAGATCGCACGCCTAGTACTCCACATGATCTTCGAAGTACTCCTCTCCTGTTGCTGATGTTGTATGATAATGCAAGGGTGAGTACATGTCGTACTCAGCAAGTGCAGGAAAAGTATGACATGTAGCTTACAACAAGGTAGGAATAAAAAGTCTCATTGCAGAAAGTAAAGTTTATTTCAAAAACATGATAAAAACAGCAACTATCTTTAAGTGAATTTAATCCCGACATGTATCCAATTAAACCAGTAACATACATCAATCATGATTCTCCACTTTTCATATCTCATCGAGACATTTATCTTTCTCAACTTTTTCTCATGCTCATAATAACCATCTCATGATCATATCTATCTCATGATCATATATCTGACCAAAACTCATTGTCACGACTCACCAGTACTGAAACCATTCTCATTACCAAGACTCAACAGTCCCAAAACCAAATCCAAAGATCAAACCATAACCAAACCAATGACCATCCCAATAACCATACCAAACCATCCCAAACCGTCCCATCTAATCATGTGAATTGTCCTGGCGCTTGTGACCGTAAGTTCGGCTATCATTATAGTTTTACACTCTGCAGAGGTGGCACCACTTTACCCACAAGTTTGTGATTTCATCACCCGTCGGTGACTGCAGAACCTCCATTATACCAGTACACAACCGTCGGTGTATGGCCAAGAGATCACAGAATAGCCTTTACAAAGGGGCTACTAGATGTATGGACTCACTAAGGTTTCACCAGCAGGCTCGAATCACCATTCTCCCACCTACGGACCCCCTCTTATGCCATGCGGTTCCCAGGGCAGTCCTCTCTCGACTCCCATTCCCCGCTCCTTCCACGGTCCATAACAATCTAGCAACTTATCTAATTAGTCAGCTAAGTCGCACCCATATTTGGCCTCGTGGTGGCACTGTTTTCCTGGCATGGCTGGCATGAACCGGTCCTTAGATCTACGGCAAGTAAACCACCATCTCATTCTACTACTTTCACGACCCAAGCTTGCCTAGATCTCCCCCGATTCATGTTCATTATCATCATCAAGTTCTTATTATCATTATCCATATGAGTGCAGTAGCTAAACACGTTCTATCTCGCTTCCCGTAACCCGTAGATTAGGAAGCAAAAAGAAAAAATGACCATACCCGACTCATCAACTTTCCCGGCGACAAGGGTGGTTAAAAACTAGTAAACTCCTATAAAAGGGTTTCCCATCAAGTTGACTCAAGCATACATGTTTTCGCAAACAAAACAGTTTCAAAACATGGGATCAATATGGTCAAGGGGCACTTGCCTTGTTCCTGTAGCTTCTGTTGCTCACGGATCTCAAAGTCTTGGTGTTGTAGCTCTTCGTAGATAGCTCCCTGAGCTTGTCCTTCTACTTACGATCACGCACATACAAGATTTACAGCAATTAAACATCATGCACAAACTTTACTCAAGATGCAATGGTGTAGATGGATGCAAATCCTATGGTGCTATCAGTTTGTACGTGTTCTTGCATGTTTTAATGGCTTGCATGGGTTTTATGATGAACAAGGGTATAAGGATCAAGTGTGAATGTGGCGATGATCTTGACTCAAGATCTAGATCAATTCCACCGTCAAAACTGATCAACACGTGATCTGTCCACACGAAAAAGCTTCTGTTTGAAGAAAAACAGATGCGAAGAAAACCACGATGATGTCGTAAGGTGGTAACGAAGACCTACCTCAACCTTCCTCCTAGCAATGTCGGCTCTCTTCCGGCGACGGCGAGGCGTGTCGGGGCTCGTTGGCGGTCTCACTGGTGGCTGAACTCCGACGAAGGGGGTTGACTCGGCGAGTTGGGGCTAGGGCCTCTAATTTATCGACTTGAGAAGGTGTTACAGCCAAGGGGCTGTTTCGGGTTCTATTTATAACAACATTCTTCCTCTTTACTCCTTGGCCATCTGGCCGTTGCTCGTCGGAATGACGTCCGGGTGGGTGGCCCTAAGACACGCGTCTCCACCGGAGCTGCCCTGCAGAGTAACGGGTGGTCCGGAGTTGTTGGGCACATGGTAGCACCGGAGCCCTCTCATGCTGGAGGTCGGGCCCGGGGCAACAGGACACGTGGCACCTCCGAGGCCTTCCTCGGGGGGAAGGTACACCAGGAGTCATTGCCTACGTGGCAGCACCGGAGCCCTCCCATGCTGGTGGTCGGACCCGGAGCTGCAGGATACGTGGCACCTCCAGAGCTCTCTCTGGCGGAGGGTGAGGCTCGGAGGCTCCGGGCACGTGGCAGCACTGGAGCCCTTCTTGACAGAAGATGGGGTCCGGCACCACCAGACACGTGGCGGTTCCTGAGCCACCCTCATCTGGTCTTTAGGCTCAAGGTCTGAAGACACGCGGCAATCCCGGGTCTGCCCATCGGGCCCAGGGCACGTGGCTTACACTGGGGCCCACCTAAGCAGGGAAGGCGGGGCCTAGGCACTTTCTATCCACTATGCAGGGGTACCCAGTTCGCAGGGTACAGACAATGTATTCCTTCAAGGTCCCGTCTAGCCGCCCGAGATCCGAGTTTGTGAGTTTTCCCGACTTTCTCGATTGCAACCCAGATGGCCATCCAATCATGCAAAATCATCAAGTTGCACCATCTGGACGTGTATTCTATCAAGGTCCTGACTAGCCTCTCGGGATCTGGGTTCGTGAGTTTTCTTGACTTTCCCAATTTTGACCCAGATGGTCATCCGCGCATGAAAAACAATCAAGTTGCATCATCCGGACGTGTATTCCGTCAAGGTACTGTCCAGCCTCCCGGAACCCGAGTTCGTGAGTTTTCCTGACATTCCTGATTTTGACTCAGATGGCAATCCGCGTAGGCAAAACCATCAAGTGGCACCTTTCGAACGTGTATTCTGTCAAGGTCTAGTCCAGCCGCATGGGACCTGAGTTCGTTAGTTTTCCCGACTTTCTCGACCTTGCGACCCAGATGGCCATCCACGCATGCAAAACCATCAAGTTGTACCATTCGGACATGTATTCTGTCAAGGTCCCGACCAGCCTCCCGGGATCCGAGTTCGTGAGATTTCCTGACTGTCGAAGTGTTCAGTCGACACTTCACCCGGGCCTGCACTGGGCAGCCCACGGAGGTTCTTTTTTCGGTGGGGCTAGTCCCTAGCGGAGAGCTTGCGCAGATGGACGAGTTAGTAAGAGCTTGACACGGCGGATTTTACGTGGTTCAGGCCGCCGGAGCGTAAAACCCTACGTCCACGGCGAGCTATGGAGCTCGCTGTATTGCTTGCTGCTCAGGGCCGGAGTCCTGAGCTTGGGGGTGAGTTACAGCTTGAGAGTGTATGGCTAGCATATGAGTTGCAAAGTGCGAACCCTTGCTATCGTCGCCTACCCGAGCCTTTTATAGTCCAAGACTCGGGCGGCCTACAAGGGGAGCCGGGACCCGACAGGTGGTCCCGGGAAGATTGTCTATTATCTACCGTATCTGCAGTTATGCCGGTAGTTGTCTCTGGTCGAAGGCTTCTGAGTCTTCATCTTGCCGCCCTGCCCATGCCGCATGCCAGTCGTAGTGGTTGATGACGGCGCAGGCGGCATGGGATGTCTTGTCGCGGAGTTTATTGGCTGGCAGGTTCTGACACCGCGCGCCAGTCAGTGATGCGACTGGGCGCAACGGCACCTGACAGAAGCGTGCTCCGCGTCTCCGCGTCTTGGGAAGACGCGGGCCTTGAATACCTTGTACGGGCAAGGTATGGGGTGTCTTTACGCCCGCTGCCTATCTCTCGGGGGCAGGCAGCACCGTTCTTCTGGCCACGTGGCGGGTCCGGAGCCCTTCTCTGAGGAGAGAAGGGTCCGGCCTGCGGGGCACGTGGAGCCTCCGGACCTCTCCCCACGGAGGGGGAGGCTCGGCTTCTGTCGGCCACGCGGCGGGCCCGGAGCTCTCCTCTGAGGAGAGGGAGGTCCGGCCCCGCTGGACGCGTGGCGCCTTCGGACCTCTCTCCCGCGGAGGGGGAGGTCCGGCTTCTGTATGCCACGTGGCGGGCCCGGAGCTCTCCTCTGAGGAGAGGGAGGTCCGGCCCCGCTGGACGCGTGGCGCCTTCGGAGCTCTCCCTGTGGAGAAGGGCTTGTTCCTTAGGCATTTTCCCCTGTGCGCGGGGGTACCCCATATCTCAGGTACCGACAGTGGCCCCCGGGCCCATCTCGGGGGAGATAGCGAGCCCGAGGTGGGACCTCCGTCTCTTCCGATCCGCGCACTTTCTCTAAGTCCCGAATTGACCTCTGCCGGAGCACAAACGGCCGCGGGATCGTGGGAGCGTGCGCTCACTTGATGGTTGCTTTTACTGCGGCGGTTCTCAAGACTACCACTTCTGCATGTTGCAGCGCTTTCTTCGGGAACCGCCGAAGTGCCTTGCCGGCTCATCTTCTCAGGAGACTGACTCCTTGACCCACCGCTTCAGTTGGGTGGCTTGGGTCCACCCGTCATTGGCACTCGGTCTAGGAGCCGAGGCGGTTGCCGATGCGGTGTATTCGAAGAGTTCCGAATCGCTTGGGATTGCTCCCGGGAAGGTGTGAAATGAAACCCCCATGCGGGTACCCTCCCCTTATAAGGCTTCCAGCCCCTGCGCCAGGAGCGTTCCATGGCAGCTGAGGCGGAGAGGGTCGCCGCGCAGCTGGCAGCGGGCAAGGATGACCTTCGAGCTCGGATCGAGGAGCTGGAGATCCTGAAGGCAGACCTCGACTTGAGGGAGGAACAGGTCTCCCGCGATCGCCGGGCGGTCTTGGACCGGGAGTTGACCGCCGACTTCAAGGCTGCTGAGTTGGAGCGGCTCGCCAAGACTCTCCATCTTCGGGAGAGCTCCCTGGCGGCCAAGGAGAAGGAATTCTCCGAGAGGAACCTGGTGGCTCTGCAGGCGGCCCGCCGCGAGGTGGAGGAGCTTTCGGCCTTGCGGTCCTCCGAGGCTCTTGTGGTCTCGAGCTTCGTGGATCGAGCGGGGTCCGCCCTGATCCCTCTTGGCTTCAGTCCGGTGAGGGCCGCGGCCCCTGCGTTGGAGGTGATCCCCACGCTGGAGTCGATCGGCGCCAAGCTGGACAGGCTAGACTCGGTGATCGCCAGCGAGCTTGAGGCCGAGGGACGCGGCCTAGCCTTAGAGGCTGCCTCACATGTGCTGGCATGCTTTAAGAGCCGCGACCCCTCTTTCTCGCTAGAACCAGCGAGAGAGGGCCCAGCCGCAGAGCGGGAACAAGCTGCCAGGGCAGAAGTCAAGGATGTGGCCGCCCTTGTAGCCGCAAGGTTCCGGCGGGAGCCGGGAGGTCCTTAGGACTTGTTTCTCCCTTTTTATCGAGTCTGTAGTCCAGCTCATGGAGCCTCGCTTAGTTCGACTCTTTTAGATATCTGTGTCTGTGATGCTTTTTCTCTCCTTCTTGGCTTTGCCTGACTGAGTCCTTAGCTCTGCAAGGTACTCAGAGGCCATCTCCAATCTCGGAGCTCCGCATAGACACCTTCCCCGGGTCCTAACCGTGTTAGGGGCCCCGGGGGGGTCTCCGGATCTCGCCCCATGGGGAGCTCCAAATCTGCCTGCCACGTGGTGGATCCGGAGCCCCTCCTTAAGAGGCTGGAGCTCCGGCCATGCTGGACACGTAGGGCTTTCGGAGCCCTCCCACCCGGGGGGAGGTCCGGTTTCCGCCTGCCACGTGGCGAGCCCGGAGCCCTCCTTAGGGGAGGCGAGAGCTCTGGGCCCGCTGGACACGTGGGGCCCTCGGGCCCCGCCCCTGCTGGAGGGGCAGGTCCCGGTCCTTCCAGTCCTAGGCCGGAGTAGTTGGTAGCTCCTTTCCCCCTGCTTCATGCAGTCCCTGTTGCCGTAACCTGGAGGTCCTGCACACTGGCAGAGGAAACGTAATTCTCCTCGGGGGGTCCTCCCCTCCCATCTCCTAGTCTTATCCGTCTTACGATCCTGATCTGTTATACGGGGCTTGGGCAATTCTGTGCACGAGGCGCCGGAGCTCCGGCTCCCTCCGAGGTCCGGGTACGGCCGTCCGATCCCTAGTACCGGGCCATGCGCTGGGGAAGCAGAGTGCACGTGCTTTGGGTTCATGACCAGGCAAAGCGGTTGTACTCCCCTGTACCTCCGGGGGGCAGGATGCGCATGCTTTGGGCTCATGGCCTGCTAAGCTGGATACGCACCCTGGACCCCCCATGCACAACGCAGGCCTTTCCTGGAGGTAACCAACTGGCACCGCAACACCTGACTGGGGGAGGCCCGAGAGACTCACTCGGCCATCGGCAGGTGCCTCAAGCGCAGCCGCCTTCGGTAGGATAGCGAATGCCGACTATGGATGAGCGCAGGAGAGGGGGAGCTAGATGTACGATGAACATACAAAAATAGTGCGATCATAAAAATTAATGCATAATTTAAATAAGCGCATGAGAGAGAGAGCTAAGTAGAACAGGTCTCTGTATTCGTGCCCATAGATGGAATGCTGGCTGTACATGGAGCAATATTCCGCCTCGTCTACAAGGGAAGCAAGACTCTACGCGCTTAGGGTCGGAACCAGGCTAAACTGGACGTAGTCCTGTACCGTCCCTTGAGATTTAGCTGCCCCAA
This sequence comes from Neostapfia colusana, assembly GCA_030760725.1. Classification (NCBI taxonomy): domain Eukaryota; kingdom Viridiplantae; phylum Streptophyta; class Magnoliopsida; order Poales; family Poaceae; genus Neostapfia; species Neostapfia colusana. The sequence continues at coordinate 98,578,825 of JASWHV010000008.1, read as the reverse complement.
GCTCTGTTCCCAAATCCTATGGGATTCATTATAGAAGAGAATAACCCTGTTCTACTGATGCTCGGGAAGTAGGACTTACAGTGTTGCTTCATGGCAATAGTCTTTTGGGAACGGATCCCACACTCGGTTGAAAGGCATGTGTACCTGGGGCGGCAGCTTTCATGATTCAGAAGGGACCTTCCCTGCTGGGGGAGAGCTTATGGGTCCTTCTTGGAATAGAGCGTGCCGCGACACCGGGTTGCCCTCCTGCAGGCCCCCGATGCGTTCGGTTCTTTGGCGGTAGAGCTTAGAGCATCAGCCGAGACCGCGCGTTGTGGGGTGTTACCTGCAGCCGAGTCTCGTCGACGAGGTTGTCATCTTCACGCTGGATCAGGTCCTGCGCGGCTTCTCCTGGGGGCCCCCGGGGAGTTCTCCCCTTCTGGCTAAGGCCTTCAAGGGGTAGGTGGACCCGGGCTCGTCTTGGATGACCTAAGGCGTCTTCCCCTTCTGGCAAGGCCTTCAAGGGGTTGACGGACCTTGGGCGGCCCCCGGGAGGTATGTCAAGGCACGGAGGCACGCCGCAGTTGACTACCGCCCTGGCCCATCACCGTCAGAGTCCTCGCCGTTATGCACTGTCTTTATGACGCGCTGAGGCTCCTGGAACCCCACCTGATGGGCGGCAGTGACTGGGGCATCGACCTTCTGTTTGCCATCCCTCTGAGGGTAAGGCGGTGCTTCAGCTCTCTGCTGTCTTCCTTTGCGGAAGCGCTCTACGAGTCTCTGGATATCCCAGCACTCGGCAGCAGTATGGTTGCCGGCGCCATGCACAGGGCATAGCCCGCCCTGGTCACTATCTGGGGCCGGTGATTGCCGCTGCCTTTTGTCGGGGCGTGGCCCCCGAGCTCCACTAGTCGTCGCAGCTGCGACGACGGGGGCCGTGAACGGTGACTTCATCTTGCCACTCCCCCGGTTCTTAGCCTTCTTGCCACCCCCATAGGCAGCAGCGCCGGACCCGGGCTGTCCTCCTGACTCGGAGGTCGGCAGATCGTGCCAGTTCCGCCCTTCAGCTGCTCTGGCGCATTTGTCCGCCAGGCTGAAGAGTTCAGAGACGTCGCGGACCTCTCTGGTCGCGAGCTTCTCAAGCATTTTCTCGTCCCGGACACCCTGACGGAATGCCACCACCACAAAAGCACTTTGAATATGCGGGATGGTGTTGCGTACCTGGGAGAACCGCTGGATGAAAGAGCACAGCGACTCCCCAGGCTGTTGCTTGACGGCGTGGAGGTCAAGCTCCGTGCTGGGACGGGTGTAGGAGCTGCCGAAGTTGGTGACGAACTGTTGGCAGAGCTCTCCCCAGGAAGTTATGGACCCCTGAGGTAGATTCATGAGCCAAGACCGAGCTGGGCCGGTCAAGGCGACGGGGAAGTAGTTGGCCATGACAGCCTCATCCCCTCCTGCGGCAAGTACGGCGGTGGAGTAGATCTGGAGGAACTCCGCCGGGTTGATGCTACCGTCGTACTTCTCAGGCAGGTGCGGGCGAAACTTGCGTGGCCACCTCGCGAAGCGAAGGTGGGGTGCAAGAGCTGCACATCCTGCTCCTGCCGCCGCAGGTATTGGCAGTGCGAACGCTTGGTTCGCACTTGGCACCGTGTATCCCGGCATGGGCAAGGCTGCACCATAGACCGGGGGCGCTGCTTGCGGCGCATATGGTTGTGGCATATGCTGCGCGGCATACGCCTGGGGCAGGGCTCGCGTGACGAAGGCCTGCCCTCCAGGTTGTGTCGAGGCCGACGTCATGCTGTCGCCAGCCTCATGGTTGCGGCGCCTTTCTCGGCGTCGCTCGAGGTACACTCGGGCATCCTGGCCCAAGTGGCACCGTTCCAGCTCCCTTCTCAGATCCGTCGATGGGAGCCTGGAGGAGCTGGAATCCGCTGTTTGCCCGTCAACCGTTGGCGTGGGCATCAGCGACACAGCCGGTTGATCGGGGCGTCGCCCTCGCCGAAACCGAGGGTTCGCGGCGGCGACGACGAGGCGGTCCACTTCGCGAACCCACTGTTGGGTCGCTGAATGGGGCGCATCCCCAGCAGGTGGGTTGCGCAGCAGTGCTCTTGCTGCAGCTAGCGCACCCCCATGGTGTACGCTCAGCGCTGCAGAAGATCTCACACTGGTCTGAGCCTGCATCGCCGGAGTCGGCGTTGCCGGAGTCGGCTGCTGGCTACCAGCTTGAGCCGACACACTCCGTCCTGAGTGTGTCGACATGTACTCCCCACTGGTCACGGTTCGCCGTGAACGTGGAGGGGGAGAGTTTGCCGCTGAAGGAAGCTTGGTCATCTTCGTCGGTGGAAACTCGTCGCGCTAGGAGAAAAGCCCCCTACCTGGCGCGCCAAATGTCGAAGTGTTCAGTCGACACTTCCCCCGGGCCTGCACTGGGCAGCCCGCGGAGGTTCTTTTTTCGGTGGGGCTAGTCCCTAGCAGAGAGCTTGCGCAGATGGACGAATTAGTAAGAGCTTGACACGGCGGGTTTTACGTGGTTCAGGCCGCCGGAGCGTAAAAACCCTACGTCCACGGCGAGCTATGGAGCTCGCTGTATTGCTTGCTGCTCAGGGCCGGAGTCCTGAGCTTGGGGGTGAGTTACAGCTTGAGAGTGTATGGCTAGCGTATGAGTTGCAAAGTGCGAACCCTTGCTATCGTCGCCTACCCGAGCCTTTTATAGTCCAAGACTCGGGCGGCTTACAAGGGGAGCCGGGACCCCACAGGTGGTCCCGGGAAGATTGTCTATTATCTACCGTATCTGCAGTTATGCCGGTAGTTGTCTCTGGTCGAAGGCTTCTGAGTCTTCATCTTGCCGCCCTGCCCATGCCGCATGCCAGTCGTAGTGGTTGATGACGGCGCAGGCGGCATGGGATGTCTTGTCGCGGAGTTTATTGGCTGGCAGGTTCTGACACCGCGCGCCAGTCTGTGATGCGACTGGGCGCAACGGCACCTGACAGAAGCGTGCTCCGCATCTCCGCGTCTTGGGAAGACGCGGGCCTTGAATACCTTGTACGGGCAAGGTATGGGGCGTCTTTACGCCCGCTGCCTATCTCTCGGGAGCAGGCAGCACCGTTCTTCTGGCCATGTGGCGGGTCCGGAGCCCTTCTCTGAGGAGAGAAGGGTCCGGCCTGCGGGGCACGTGGAGCCTCCGGACCTCTCCCCGCGGAGGGGGAGGCTCGGCTTCTGTCGGCCACGCGGCGGGCCCGGAGCTCTCCTCTGAGGAGAGGGAGGTCCGGCCCCGCTGGACGCGTGGCGCCTTCGGACCTCTCTCCCGCGGAGGGGGAGGTCCGGCTTCTGTATGCCACGTGGCGGGCCCGGAGCTCTCCTCTGAGGAGAGGGAGGTCCGGCCCCGCTGGACGCGTGGCGCCTTCGGAGCTCTCCCTGCGGAGAAGGGCGAGTTCCTTAGGCATTTTCCCCTGTGCGCGGGGGTACCCCATATCTCAGGTACCGACACCGACTTTCTCAATTTTTACCTAGATGGCCATCCGCATGTGCAAAACCATCAAGTTTCACCATCCGATGTATATTCGGTCAAGGTCCCGCCAGGCCTCCCGGGACCCGAATTCATGAGTTTTCCTGACTTTCCCGATTTCGACCCAGATTGCCATCTGCGCAGGCAAAACCATCAAGTTGCACCATCCGAACCTGTATTCCGTCAAGGTCCCGTCCAGCCACCCTAGATCAGAGTTCGTGAGTTTTCCTGACTTTCCCGATTTTGACCTAGATGGCCATCCATGCATGCAAAACCATCAAGGTGCACCATCTGGACGTGTATTCCGTCAAGGTCCCGATCAGCCTCCCGAGACCCGAGTTCGTAAGTTTCCCGACTTTCCCGATTTCGACCTAGATGGCCATCCACGCATACAAAACCAGCAAGTTGCACCATCCGGATGTGTATTCCGTCAATATTCCGACCGATCTCCTAAGACCCAAGTTCGTGAGTTTTCCCGACTTTCCTGATTTCGAGCCAAATGGCCATCCGCGGCAGGAAAAACTATTAAGTTGCACCGTGCGTATGTATATTCCATCAGGGTCCCGTCCGGCCGCCCGGGACCCGAGTTCGTGAGTTTTCTCAACTTTCCCGACTGTCGGTACCCTCAATACCGGATACCCCCGTGCATAGGAGAAAACCACCTAAGGACCTCGCCCCCTCCGCAAGGGCGAGCTCCAAAGGCGCCACGTGTCCAGTAGGGCCGGAGCTCCCCTCTCCTCAGAGGATAGCTCCGGGCCTGCCACGTGGCTGGAAGAGCTGGACCTCACCCCCTCCGCAGGGGCGAGCCCCGAAGGCGCCACGTGTCCAGTAGGGCCGGAGCTCCCCTCTCCTCAGAGGATAGCTCTGGGCCTGCAACGTGGCCAGAAGAGCCGGACCTTGCCCCCTCCACAGGGGCGAGCTCCGAAGGCGCCATGTGTCTAGTAGGGCCAGAGCTCCCCTCTCCACAGAGGAGAGCTCCGCGCCTGCCACATGGCCAGAAGAGCCGGACCTCGCACCCTCCGAAGAGGCAAGCTCCGAAGAGGCCATGTGTCCAGTAGGGCCGGGGCTCCCCTCTCCTTAAAGGAGAGCTCCGGGCCTGCCATGTGGCCTGAAGGCCGAACCTCGCCCTCTCCGCTCGGTCGAGCTCCGAAGGCGCCAAGTGGCCAGTAGGGCTGGGGCTCCTCTCTCCTCAGAGGATAGCTCCGGGCCTGCCACGTTGCCGGAAGAGCTGGACCTCACCCCCACCGCAGGGGCGAGCCCCGAAGGCGCCACGTGTCCAGTAGGGCCGGAGCTCCCCTCTCCTTAGAGGATAGCTCTGGGCCTGCCACGTGGCTGGAAGAGCCGGACCTCGCCCCCTCCGCAGGGGCGAGCTCCGAAGGTGCCATGTGTCTAGTAGGGCCAGAGCTCCCCTCTCCACAGAGGAGAGCTCCGGGCCTGCCACATGGCTAGAAGAGCCGGACCTCGCCCCCTCCGCAGGGGCAAGCTCCGAAGGCGCCACGTGTCCAGTAGGGATGGGGCTCTCCTCTCCTCAGAGGAGAGCTCCGGGCCTGCCACGTGGCCTGAAGTCCGAACCTCGCCCCCTCCGCTCGGGCGAGCTCCGAAGGCGCCACGTGTCCAGTAGGGCCGGGGCTCCTCTCTCCTCAGAGTAGAGCTCCGGGCCTGCTACGTGGCCACGTGCCGTGCTGCCCACCCTGGTGCGGGAGGCAGCAGGAGTAAAGGCGCACCATGCCTTTACCGTACAAGGCATTCAAGACCCGCTCCTCCCCAAGACGCGGAGGCGCGGCGCACGCCTGTCAAGAGGCACTGTGACCAGTCACAGTCAAGACAGGCCGCACCTTCCCAAGACGCGGAGGCGCGGTGCATGCCTGTTAGGAAGCACTGTGATCAGTCACAGTCAAGACAAGCACACCATGTCAGAAGCCGCAGACCGGTGAAAGCAGCGACAAGACATGCCCTGCCGCCCCTGCCATCATCAACCACTACGCATAGCTTGCGGCAAGGGCAGGGCGGCAGGACGACTACCTCGAAGCCATCGCCAAGACTAGGTAGATGGCAGGAAATCACCCCGGGGCCACCTGTCGGGCCCCCGGGGCCCACCTTGTAAGCTGCCCGAGTCTTGAACTATAAAAGGCTCAGGTAGGCAACATTACAAGGGGTTCGACATTTTAGCTCAACTCCCTCTAGGCATGGGGTTCGGCAGTTCGCCACCCATCCTCATACTCAAGGAAGCAGTGCCCCGAGCACTCTCGTGGACGTAGGGTTTTACGCTCCGGCGGTCCGAACCACGTAAAAATCCCTGTGTCAATCCACCTTCACCTCCTTCAACTCACGCGAGACCCTCCGAGAGAGATCTAGTCCCTCCGAAAAAGAACCTCCGCGGGCTAGCCTGAGCAGGCCCGGGGGAAGTGTCGACTGCACCGACCTTCTCGATTTCGAACCAGATGGCCATCCTCGTATGCAAAACCGTCAAGTTGCACCATCCGGACATGTATTCCGTCAAGGTCCAAACCGACCTCCCAAGACCCGAGCTCTTGAGTTTTTCCAACTTTCCCGATTTCGACCCAGATGACCATCCGCGCTGGCAAAACCATCAAGTTGCACCGTGCGGATGTTTATTCCATCAGGGTCCCGTCCGTCCGCCCGGGACCTAAGTTCGTGAGTTTTTCCGACTTTCCAGATTTCAAATGAGATGGCCATCTGTGAATACAAAACCATCAAGTTGCATCTCTGGACGTATATTCCGTCAAGGTCCCGTCCGCCTGCCCGGGTCCAAATTTCGTGAGTTTTACCAACTTTCCTGACCTTCCAGATTTAGAACCAGATGGCCATCCGCGCATGCAAAGCCATCAAGTTACAGCATCCGGATGTGTATTTCGTCAAAGTCCCGTCCGGCCTCCCGAGACCCGAGTTCGTGAGTTTTCCCGACTTCCCAATTTCGTCCCAGATGGCCGTCCGCGCATGCAAAACCATCAAGTTGCACCAACCGGATGTGTATTCCGTCAATGTCCCGTGCGGCCTCCCAAGCCTTGAGTTTGTGAGTTTTTCTCACTTTCTCGATTTGGACCCAAATGGCCATCCACACATGCAAAACCATCAAGTTGCACCATCCAAACGTGTATTCCGTCAAGGTCCCGTCCGGCCGCCCTAGACCAGAGTTCGTGAGTTTTCCCGACTTTCCCAATTTCAACCCAGATGGCCATCCGCGCATAAAATCCATCAAGTTACACCATCCGAACATGTATTCCGTCAAGGTCCCGTCTAGCCGCCCGGGACCCGAGTTTGTGAGTTTTCCCGACTTTCCCGATTGCGACCCAGATGGCCATCCATGCATGCAAAATCGTAATGTTGCACCATCCGGATGTGTAATCTGTCAAGGTCCTGACCAGCCTCCTGGGATCCGATTTCGTGAGTTTTCCCGACTTTCCTGATTTTGACCCAGATGGCCATCCGCGCATGAAAAACCATCAAGTTGCACCATCTGGACGTGTATTCCATCAAGGTCTTGTCCAGCCTCCCGGGACCCGAGTTCGTGAGTTTTTCCGACATTCCTTATTTCGACCCAGATGGCCATCCGTGCAGGCAAAACCGTCAAGTGGCACCATCGGAACGTGTATTTTGTCAAGGTCCCGTCCAGCTGCACGGGACCTGAGTTTGTGAGTTTTCCCGACTTTCCGGATTGCGACCCAGATTGCCATCCACGCATGAAAAACCATTAAGTTGCACCATCCGGACGTGTATTCTGTCAAGGTCCCGACCAGCCTCCAGGGATCCGAGTTCGTGAGTGTCGGTACCCTCGATATGGGGTACCCCCGAGCACAGGGGAAAATGACTAAGGACCTCGCTGTCGAAGTGTTCTGTCGACACTTCCCCCGGGCCTGCACTGGGCAGCCCACGGAGGTTCTTTTTTCGGTGGGGCTAGTCCCTTGCGGAGAGCTTGCGCGGATGGACGAGTTAGTAAGAGCTTGACACGGTGAGTTTTACGTGGTTCAGGCCGCCGGAGCGTAAAACCCTACGTCCACGGCGAGCTATGGAGCTCGCTGTATTGCTTGCTGCTCAGGGCCGGAGTCCTGAGCTTGGGGGTGAGCTACAGCTTGGGAGTGAATGGCTAGCGTATGAGTTGCAGAGTGTGAACCCTTGCTATCGTCGCCTACCCGAGCCTTTTATAGTCCAAGACTCGGGTGGCTTACAAGGGGGCCCGGGACCCGACAGGTGGTCCCGGGGAGATTGACTGTTATCTACCGTATCTGCAGTTATGCCGGTAGTTGTCTCTGGCGAAGGCTTCCGAGTCTCCGTCTTGACACCCTGCCCATGCCGCATGCTAGTCGTAGTGGTTGATGACGGTGCAGGCGGCATGGGATGTCTCGTCACGGTGTTTATTGGCTGGCAGGTTCTGACACCGCGCGCCAGTCTGTGATGTGATTGGGCGCAACGGCACCTGACAGAGGCGTGCTCCGCGTCTCCGCGTCTTGGGAAGGCGCGGGCCTTGAATACCTTGTATGGGCAAGGTATGGGGCGTCTTTACGCCCGCTGCCTATCGCTCGGGGGCAGGCAGCGCCGTTCTGTTGGCCACATGGCGGGTCCGGAGCCCTTCTCAGAGGAGAGGAGGGTCCGGCCCGTGGGGCACGTGGAGCCTCCGGACCTCTCCCCGCGGAGGGGGAGGTTCGGCTTCTGTCGGCCACGTGGCGGGCCCGGAGCTCCCCTCTGAGGAGAGGGAGGTCCGGCCCCGCCGGATACGTGGCACCTTTGGACCCCTCGCCCGCGGAGGGGGAGGTCCGGCTTCTGTATGCCACGTGGCGGGCCAGGAGCTCTCCTCTGAGGAGAGGGAGGTCTGGCCCCGCCAGACGTGTGGCGCCTTCGGAGCTCTCCTTGCGGAGAAGGGCGAGTTCCTTAGGCATTTTCCCCTGTGCGCGAGGGTACCCCATATCGCAGGTACCGACAGTGGCCCCCGGGCCCATCTCAGGGGAGATAGCGAGCCCGAGGTGGGACCTCCGTCTCTTCTGATCCGCGCACTTTCTCTAAGTCCCGCATTGACCGCTGCCGGAGCACGAACGGTCGCAGGATCGTGGGAGCGTGCACCCACTTGATGGTTGCTTTTACTGCGGCGGTTCCCAAGACTGCCACTTCTGCATGTTGCGGCGCTTTCTTCAGGAACCGCCGAAGTGCCTTGCCGGCTTGTCTTCTTAGGAGACTGACTCCTTGACCCACCGCTTTGGTCGGGCGGCTTGGGTCCACCTGTCATCGGCGCTCGGTCTAGGAGCCGAAGCGGTTGCCGATGCGGTGTATTCGAAGAGTTCCGAATCGCCTGGAATTGCACCTGGGAAGGTTTTTAGAGGGGATCTTACCCGCATTGCGGTTTCCCTTCGCACCTCCCAGCGTTTCTTCTCGGACTCTTGTGCTTTTGCCCTCTTGCGCTTGAGTCCTCCCTCGCCATGGCCTCCAACCCGCCACCAGAGAAGAAGCGCGCTCGATCTCCTCCAGCGGCGGCGTCTGTGCCAAGTCGGGAATCTGGGGTGCCTGGCACTCCTTCCGGTGGCGACTCGAAGAGGCCCCGGGCTGATGCGTTGAGGGGAGCTTCTGGGGCGTCCCCTGCTCCGCCAGTTCAGGCGACTGCGGAGCGGCCGTCAGTGACGGCAGCGGGCTCTGGGAGTCCTACCCCGGCTCGGAAGTCAGGGTTCAGAGCCCGCTGGAGTGTCCGTGCTTCCCGGCCATCCCCGACTAGCGGGGAGTCTGTGCCGTTGCGCTCGGAGCCCGGGATAACTGCCGCGGCCCCCAAGCCAGCGCAATCTTCTCCTGTTCCGGTGTGCCCGGACTCCGCGGCGGCGTCATCTCTTCCTGCCGAGACGGCCGCCGCGGCCCCCAAGCCAGCACAGGTCGACCCTGCACCAGGCGGCCCGGCCTTTATTCCAGCGCCGCCTTCCCCGGCTCGCCCCTCTCCACAGGTCAAGAAGCCAGAAGCTAAAGAGAGCCCGGCAGGTCCGGCTGCCAGAGCCCCGGCGCCAGCTTCTCCTGACCGGCGTCTCATCTTGGTTGCTGGTGCATCGACTCCCCTTGAGGACGAGGTGATGGAGGAGGTCGGGGGAACTGCCCTGGCCTCTGTTGCTCCATTGCCCCTGGCAGATGCCTTCGCGCTTGCCGAGACAAGCGTTCGGCAGGTCTTGGCTGCACTAGGTCGCGAGCGGGAGGAGTATACAGTTGAACGGGATTGCCTCCTCACCTGGGGGAACTGTCGAAGTGTGCGGTCGACACTTCCCCCGGGCCTGCACTGGGCAGCCCGCGGAGGTTCTTTTTTCGGAGGGGCTAGTCCCTAGCGGAGAGCTTGCGCAGATGGAACGAGTTAGTAAGAGCTTGACACGGCGAGTTTTACGTGGTTCAGGCCGCCGGAGCGTAAAACCCTACGTCCACGGCGAGCTATGGAGCTCGCTGTATTGCTTGCTGCTCAGGGCCGGAGGCCTGAGCTTGGGGGTGAGTTACAGCTTGAGAGTGTATGGCTAGCGTGTGAGTTGCAAAGTGCGAACCCTTGCTATCGACGCCTACCCGAGCCTTTTATAGTCCAAGACTTGGGTGGCTTACAAGGGGAGCCGGGACCCGACAGGTGGTCCCGGGAAGATTGCCTATTATCTACCGTATCTGCAGTTATGCCGGTAGTTGTCTCTGGCCGAAGGCTTCTGAGTCTTCATCTTGCCGCCCTGCCCATGCCGCATGCTAGTCGTAGTGGTTGATGACGGCGCAGGCGGCATGGGATGTCTTGTCGCGGTGTTTATTGGCTGACAGGTTCTGACACCGTGCGCCAGTCTGTGATGCGACTGGGCGCAACGGCACCTGACAGAAGCGTGCTCCGCGTCTTGGGAAGACGCGGGCCTTGAATACCCTGTACGGGCAAGGTATGGGGCGTATTTACGCCCGCTGCCTACCGCTCGGGGCAGGCAGCGTCGTTCTGCTGCCACGTGGCGGGCCTGGAGCCCTTCTCAGAGGAGAGGAGGGTCAGTCCCGCGGGGCACGTGGAGCCTCCGGACCTCTCCCCGCGGATGGGGAGGCTCGGCTTCTGTTGGCCACGTGGCGGGCCCGGAGCTCTCCTCTGAGGAGAGGGAGGTCCGGCCCCGCTGGACACGCGGCGCCTTCGGACCTCTCTCCCGCGGAGGGGGAGGTCCGGCTTCTGTATGCCACGTGGCGGGCCCGGAGCTCTCCTCTGAGGAGAGGGAGGTCCAGCCCCACCGGACGCGTGGTGCCTTCGGAGCTCTCCCTGCGGAGAAGGGCGAGTTACTTAGGCATTTTTCCCTGTGCGCGGGGGTACCCCATATCTCAGGTACCGACAGTGGCCCCCGGGCACATCTCGGGGGAGATAGCGAGCCCGAGGTGGGACCTCCGTCTCTTCCAATCCGCGCACTTCCTCTAAGTCCCGAATTGACCGCTGCGGGAGCACGAACGGCCACGGGATCGTGGGAGCGTGCGCTCACTTGATGGTTGCTTTTACTGCGGCGGTTCCCAAGACTGCCACTTTTGCGGCGCTTTCTTCGGGAACCGTCGAAGTGCCTCGCCGGCTCATCTTCTCAGGAGACTGACTCCTTGACCCACCTTTCATCGGCGCCCGGTCTCGGAGCCAACGAGGTCGCCGACGCGATGATTCTGGAGGTTTTTGAATTACCCCGGACCATCCCTGGAAAGTTTTAAAAGGGGATCTCACCTGCATCGCTGCTTCCCTTCGCATTGCGCTCATACTTCCCTTGAACTCTTCCGCCCCGGGTCTCCTGCCCTTGCGTCCTCTTTCGCCATGGCTTCCAACTTGCTCCCGATGCGCCTCGTCCGCTCTTCCGAGCTCGGGCCAGTGCGCAGGCTGCTGGGCTGGCGCTCAGAAGAGCAGAAACATCGACTTCGCCGAGGATCTCTCCCCCTGGTCCTGGAAAAGGGGGAGGTAGTCTTCTTCACGGCTTATGCTCTGGCGGGGTTCGTTCCGCCGATTTCTTCCTTCTTTGTCACCCTGCTGGAGACATACGGTCTCCAGCTTCACCATCTTTCCCCCAATTCCTTCGCAATGGCTGCTGTTTTTGTCCATTTCTGCGAGATGTTCGTGGGGGTGCACGCCTCCGTGACGCTCTTCCGCCACTTCTTTGTGCTGCGGACGACTGGGCGCGGCTCAAAGACTCAGATGGGGGCATTACTACTTCCAGCATCGCTGCAAAGACCCCAAGATCTCCGGATACCTCCTGCCCTTCAGCGCATCAAGGTGGGAAAACTGGAGGGAGAGCTGGGTGGTAGTGAAGACCGACGAGCACGATCGCCTACAACTCCCAACCGCCAACCCAACCACCGATCGCCGCTTCTGGGAGGAGATCCCTGAGCTGGAGCAGGAGTACACCCCGGTCTTGGAGCGGATCCGGTTCTTGGCCAACGAGGGGCTGACGTCTCTAATGGTGTTGATGGACTTCGTGTCGCGCCGTATTGCTCCCTTGCAGCAGCGTAGCCGCCCAGCATGGTACTACACCGGCGAGCAGGACTGTACCAGGCTGGAGAGAGGCCCCGGCTCAGACCCTTCCGACGAGGAGCTGATCGAGATGGTGAGCAAGGTGAGCAGTGACTACATTTCCAGTGGCGACCCTGCTCTTCCGCCCTCTGCCACCCCCCTCTTCTTGGAGCCTCAGAGGAGGTCAGAGCTCCTGCGGAAGATGCCGAACCTTGATGATCGGGATCGCCGTCCGACAGGTCGGGGATGCCTTCCGGGGTATCACCATTCCAGGAACCGAGCACCCCGGGTCAGGGCATGAGGCATCCGCTGCTGTCAAACCCTCCCCCAGAGCCGACGGAACCCAAGCCGCCGACAAAGGGAAAGGAAAAGAGCCAGCCTCCGGGCATCTAGAGAAGAAACGCGCCCGGTCTCCTCCGAGGGTGCCGCCTGTGCCAAATCAGGGTGCCGGAGCTGCTTTGCTCCCATCTCCCGGAGGTGCTGGTCCATCGGGTGGCGACCCGAAGAGGTCCCGAGTGTCCCTCCCCGGCGGGTCTCTCCCCAGACAGCAGCCGTCCGAATCAGCCCAGGTACCTCGCCATCCTCCCTCAAGCGGAGGGGCTCCCAGGACGGATGTTGGTGGGGCTACGCCGGCGAGTGCGCCGGGGATCCAGGCGTTCCATTCCGCGACCGTTCCAGCCGCTGGTCCTGGCGGTTCAGCTACAGCCCAGAGGCCAGTGCTGCAAGCTCGCTGGAGCGCTCATGCCGCCCAGTAAGTGTTATTCTTTCCGGCTTATAAGAGCAGAGCTCTTGCCTCTTCTCTTATTCTGAGGGCTTCTTCTTCTTTGCAGGGACCAACCGGCCACCAGGGGCGGGCCTCTTATCCGGCCGCCTTCAACCAGCGGAAGCTCCGTGCCTCAGCACCTGGGGACCGTGGCGGCCCCCATGGCTCCCAAGTCGACGGGGGCACCCTCTGCACCAGCGGGTTCATTTTCCGCGGTGGCCACATCTGCTCCTACCCGCCCTCCTTCACCAGTCCAGAAGCCAGGTCCTGAGACCGGGAGGGCTGCTGTAGGTGCGCCTGCTGGCCCCCTGGCCTGCTTAGGACAGCGCCCCACCGTGGCTGCTGAGGCGCTGGCGCCCCCGCCGGTCTTAGACTCGTCAGGGGGGTCCAGCGGCGCAACTCCTATCTCCCCTGCTCCAACGCCCGTGTGGGACGCCCTGGGGCATGCCCAGACCAGCGCCCGGCAGCTCCAATCTGCCTTTGAGCAGGAGCGGAAGGCATTGGCCGGCCAGAGGGAACGCCTTCTCAGATGGCAGCAGCGGGCCCGGGCGGACCTTGACTCAAGGCAGTCAAGGCGAGGCCATGAGTGCTCTGCTTGGCACTCAGAAGAAGGCCATTAGCCGCTTGGAGTCAGAGGCCCAGCGGGTTCGTGTCACCTACCGCGAGGCTCTGGCCCAAGCTGAAGCCAAAGCCAAGGAGTGTTCCGCCGCCGCGGAGGAGCTGCAGCTGCAGGTAGCCCGTCGGGAGCACGCCGTCGCTCATCGGGAACGCGCCGTTGCGGCCGAGGAGGAGAAGACCACCGCTCGGCTGAGGGCCAAGGTGGAGGAGCTAAGGGCTCGGTCCGAGGAGCTGGGGCTCCGTGAGTCAGCTGTCGCCGCGAGGGAGGAGCAGTTCTCCAAGGAGCGTCAGGCGGCGATGGATCGCGAGCTAGCGGCTCGCCAAGAGGTAGAGAGACTCCAGTCCCTGCGGACTGCCGAGGCCCAGGCGGTCTGGCGCTTCATTGCCAAGGCGGGATCCGCCTTGGCTCCTCTTGGTTTCAGCCCTGTGCAGGTGGAGACCCCAGCGCGGCCGATGTCCGGAGCGGCCCCGGCCCTTGAGTCTCTTGGCGACGAGCTAGGTCGGCTCGAATCAGTGATCGCCGATGAGCTGGAAGCGGAAGGTCAGGGCCTCACGAAGGAGGTTGCGATGCACGTTCTGTCGTGCTTCGTTAGCCGAGACCCTTCCTTTTCTCTGGGGCCGGTTCGTCTAGGACCCGTCGCCGACCGGGAGGAAGCTGCCAGGGCCGAAGTCGAGGACTTAGCTGCCCTCGTGGCCTCTAGGTTTCATCGGGAGTCCGGGGACCCCTAGGCATCTGCTCTCGTGTGCACAAGGCCCTGTACTTCCTTTTTTATTTTTGTTGAGTCTGTAGCCCAGCTCGTGGAGCCTTCGTATGGACAGACTTCTGTTTCTTTCTGTGTCTGCATGTCCTAGTCTTCTTCTTGGCCTTTCCTGACCGAGTCCTTAGCTCCGCAAGGACTCGGAGGCCTTGACCAATCTCGAAGCTCTGCATAGACACCTTCTCCGGGTCCTCACTGGATACTAAGGGTTCCGGAGGTCTCCCGGAGGTCTCCAGGACCCGCCTCACGAGATCGGAGGGGGGTCCGGGCCTGTTGGTCACGTGGCGGGCCCGGGGCTCCCGCCTGAGGGGAGGTCCGGGCTTGCAGGGCACGTGGAGCCCTCGGGCCTCTCCCCGCAGAGAGGGGAGGTCCGACTTCTGTAGACCACGCGGCGGTCCTGGAGCTCCCACTCTCAAAGAGGTGGGAGGTCCGGCCCTGCTGGACACGTGGGGCCTTCGGGCCTTGCCCCTGTGAGGTCTAGCTCTTCGATCTTACCTTGGGGTTTTTTGGCCTCGCGCGATCCCGTAGCGGCCCCCTGGTAGGTGCGTTCTATTGGATGGATGCGCCTACCATACTCCTGCGGGGAGCTGAGGCTGAGAGGTCCTGCACACATGTAAGGAAAAAGTAATTCTCCTTGGGGGCTCCCCCCCTCTATCTCTTAGTCTTATCTGGCTTACGGTCCCCGTCCACTTATATGGTGCTTGGGAACTACCGCGCGCGAAGTGCCGGGGGCTTGGGGCCCCCCTGGCTTTCGGCCGGTACCTCCCGCGCAACCGCCTTTGGCAGGGCAGCAAATTCCGACTAAAGATGAGAATGAGAAGAGGGAGTTGAACGCATAGTGAGCGCGCGTTAGTAGGGTAATCATAAAAATTTAATAAGTAAATTAAATGAGTACCAAAGGAGAGCAACGTAGGGTAGGTTTCTTTTCATATAAATTTCCATACGGGGGAAGGCGGGCCGAATATGTAGGCCACGACCCACCTCAAGGGAAGCAAGACTCTACGCGCTTGGGGTCGGAACCAGGCGAAGCTGAACGTAGTCCTGGACCGTCCCCTGAGGCTTAGTTGCTCCAAGCCCTGTTCTTGGACTTTATGGAATTTATTATAAAAAGAAGGGTCTATCCTATTGTTGCTCTAGGGGTAGAACTTACAGTGGTGTTCCATGTTCCGAAGGTTCGGGAGCGGGTCCCCGTCCTCGGTTCTGGGGGATGGTCCCAGGCCCGGGATGTCCAGCCCCAGCATGGCGAATGGCCATGTGGGCTGGATCATCCGTACCGTCCAAGCCGGTGTATGGATCTGCTTGGCGTGGAACAGGCACGCCTAGCAGCTCTCGACCAGCTCGACGGCATCCTGGAGTGTTGCCGGCTAGTAGAAGCCATGCCGAAAGGCTTTACCGACAAACGTGCGTGAGGAAGGGTGACTCCCACATTCGCCTCCATGGATCTCAGCGAACAAGTCGCAGCCTTCCCCCTGGGTTATGCACCGCAATAGGATGTGGTTGGCGCCACGTCGGTAGAGATCCCCCTCTACCGCCATGTGTCTCTTAGCCATACGCACAATCCGTTCAGCGGATACACGTTCATCAGGGAGGATATTGTCTTTCAAGTAGTCCCGGACCTCCGTGATCCATGCATCGGGTCTGACTTGAGCATCTGGATCTTGAGCGCTGGGTTGCACGGAGTCCCCAGTGACGCTTATGATCCTTGGCGGCGTCCATGGCCGCCGGGACCGCCAGCTTCGAGGTGCTGGTCTAGCCCCCTTCGCCCGGCTCGGCGGGCCGGGCTGTGGGCCGCGGCAACGTCCTCTCGAGGCCCCCTTCAGGCATAGTGGCTCCGGTGGGGGTCTTCATTGAAAGGTCGTCAGCTGCGGCCTTGCTAGCGCGCGGTACGTGGTGCAGGTCCAAGGCGAGGAGGTCTGTCTCCACCGTCTTGGTTGATAACCAGACTGGGAACTGCCCTGAGCCAACGACTAGCAAAGAGGATGAGCACTTCATACTTTGCTATGCTGTTGGCTGCCTTGGAATTGAAATGCGCCACATACCCAGACTGCTCCCCCGATGGCGTGAGGAACAGTATGCTAGCATTGGCCCCCTGCTTTCGCAAGGAGCCGTCGACGAACATCATCCGGTAAGGTCTGGTGAAGGTCAGGGCTCAGGATCCTGTTTCATCGTCTTCGTGGCCCCCTGAGCGTGCATCTACTTCAGCCACAAGTCAACTAGTGCTCGGTTAATGTCTGTATGACGGGAAAGGGAGCCTAGGTCAAACTTCAGTGGCTCCGCCGCCCATTTGGCGGCATTGTCCACTGCGTGGGGGATAGCTTTTAGCCTGAGGTGTCCGCCGGGCGCTCGATACTCGGGGGTCCCCAGGCTGCTTTGGACCTTCTGGGGAGCTCCGCTGATGTCCCGGGAGCTCCGGGGAGGGGTCCCATTGCACCTCCGGGAGGTCCTGCTGGTCCTCCGAGAGGTTGTGTCGGGGATCCTAGGTTGCTTTTTGGTAGCGAAACAGGTTACGGTGGTATGGGGTTAAAGCTATTGGCGCTGTCGGTACCTGAGATATGGGGTACCCCCGCGCACAGGGTAAAATGCCTAAGGTGCTCGCCCTTCTCCGCAGGGAGAGCTCCGAAGGCGCCACGCGTCTGGCGGGGCCGGACCTCCCTCTCCTCAGAGGAGAGCTCCGGGCCCGCCACGTGGCATACAGAAGCCGGACCTCCCCCTCCGCAGGAGAGAGGTCCGAAGGCGCCACGCGTCCAGCGAGGCCGGACCTCCCTCTCCTCAGAGGTGAGCTCCGGGCCCGCCACGTGGCATGCAGAAGTCGGACCTCCCCCTCCGCAGGAGAGAGGTCCGAGGGCGCCACGCGTCCAGCGGAGCCGGACCTCCCTCTCCTCAGAGAAGAGCTCCGGACCCGCCACGTGGCTGGAAGAACGGTGCTGCCTGCCCCCGAGCGGTGGGCAGCGGGCGTAAAGGCGCCCCTCACCTTGCCCGTACAAGGAATTCAAGGCCGCGTCTTCCCAAGACGCGGAAACGCGGAGCACGCGCCTGTCAGGTGCCGTTGCGTCCAGTCGCATCACAGACTGGCGCGTGGTGTCAGAACCTGACAGGTAATAAACGCCGCGACAAGACATCCCATGCCGCCTGCGCCGTCATCAACCACCACGACTAGCGCACGGCATGGGCAGGGCGGCAAAAGGAAGACTCAGAAGCCTTCGACCGGAGGCAACCACCGGCATAACTACAGATACGGTAGATAATAGACAATCTTCCCGGGACCACCTGTCGGGTCCCGGCTTCCCTTGTAAGCCGCCCGAGCTTTGGACTATAAAAGGCTCGGGTAGGCGTCGATAGCAAGGGTTCGCATTCTGCAACTCATACGCTAGCCATACACTCTCAAGCTGTAACTCATCCCCAAGCTCAGGCCCCCGGCCCTGAGCAGCAAGCAATACAGCGAGCTCCATAGCTCGCCGTGGACGTAGGGTTTTACGCTCCGGCGGCCTGAACCACGTAAAACTTCCCGTGTCAAGCTCTCACTAACTCGTCCATTCGCGCAAGCTCTCCGCTAGGAACTAGCCCCTCCGAAAAAAGAACCTCCGCGGGCTGCCCAGTGCAGGCCTGGGGGAAGTGTCGATCGCACACTTCGACATTTGGCGCGCCAGGTAGGGGGACTTTTCCCCTAGCGCGACGAGTTTCCGCCAACAAAGATGACCAAGCTCCCTTCGGCGGCAAGCTCACCTCCCCCGCCTCCGCGGCAAGCCGCGGGTAGGGGGGAGTACAAGCCAACACACTCAGGACGGAGTGTGTCAGTACAAGCTGGGAGCCAGCAACCGGCTCTGGCAGCGCCGACCCCGGCAATGCAGGCTCCAACCAGCGTCATATCTCCAGTAGCGCCGGGCGTACCCGGAAGGGGCGCGCTAGCTGCAGCAAGAGCGCTACTGCACAATCCGCCCGCTGGAGACGCGCCTCAGGCAGCGACCCAGCGGTGGATTCTCGAGGTAGACCGTCTTGTCGTCGCTGCCGCAAGCCCACGACTCCGGCGGAGGCGACACTCCAACCAGCCGGCCGTGTCGCTGATACGCACGCCGATGGCTGATGAACAGACGGCAGATTCCAGCTCTGCCAGCCCTCAATCAATGGACCTGAGGACAGAGCTGGAGCGGTGTCGCTCGGGTCAAGATGCCCGGGTATACCTCGAGCAACACCGAGAAAGGCGTCGCTACCAAGGAGCTGACAACAGCATGACGTCGGCCTCGACCCAGCCTGAAGAGCAGACCTTCGCCATGCGACCTCTGCCCCAGGCCTGCGCTGTGCAGAATATGCCACAGTCATATGTACTGCAGACGGCGCCCCCGACCTACGGTGCAGCTTTGCCCGTACCGGGGTACACTGTGCCTGGTGCGAACACAGCGTTCGCGGCACCAGAACCTGCGGTGACGGAAGCAGGATGTGCAGCCCTCGCGCCCCATCTTCGCTTTGCGAAGTGGCCGCGCAAGTTTCGGCCACACCTGCCCGAGAAGTACGACGGCAGCGTCAACCCGGCGGAGTTTCTCCAGATCTACTCCACCGCCGTACTTGCCGCAGGAGGGAATGAAGCCGTCATGGCCAATTACTTCCCTGTCGCCTTGACCGGTCCAGCCCGGTCTTGGCTCATGAACCTCCCCCAAGGTTCCGTCACCTCCTGGGGAGAGCTTTGCCGACAGTTCGTAGCCAACTTCGGCAGCTCCTACACCCGGCCTGGCACGGAGCTCGACCTCCACGCCGTCCAGCAGCAGCCTGGGGAGTCGCTGCGCTCTTTCATCCAGCGGTTCTCCCAGGTGCGGAACACCATCCCACACATTCAAAATGCTTCTGTGGTGGTGGCGTTCCGGGAAGGCGTCCGGAACAAGAAGATGCTCGAGAAGCTCGCGACCAGGGAGGTCCGCGACGTCTCAGAGCTCTTCAGCTTGGCGGACAAATGCGCCAGAGCTGCCGAAGGACGGAACTGGCACTCGCTGCCATCCTCCGAGTCAGGGGGACTGCCCGGATCCAGTCCTACTCCCTGTGGAAGCAGCAGGAAGGCCAAGGGCCGAGGCAGAAGCAAGATAGAGTCACCGACCGCAGTCCCAGTCGTCACTGCAGCGACGCTCGGTGGGGCTCAGGGGCCGCGCCCCGACAAGAAGCAGCGAAGGTCACCAATTCCAGAAGGTGATAAAGGCAGTATGTGCCCCGTGCACGGCAGCTGTCGCCACACTGCTGCCGAGTGCCGGGAGATCCGAAGGCTCGCAGAGCGTTTCCGCAAGGAGAAGCGGCAGCGGGCTGATGACCTGCCCTTCCGTCCAAAGGAAGGTGAGCAGAGGGTGGATGTTCCAGATAACATCGACCACCCAGAGGAGATCCGGGAGCCTCCGCGTGTCGTGAAGGCGGCACGCAATCACGAGGATTCCGACTCCAGCGGCGATGAGCGTCGGAAGAAGCTCTACGTCATATACGGCGGGTCCGCCGACCCCTCGTCCCGAAGCGCAGTCAAGACTCTGCGCCGAGCGGTAGCGTCGGTGGCACCACTCCCAAGTGCGGCACCGCACCTAAAGTGGATGGGGACCCCCATCAGCTTTGATGCCACCGACTGCCCCAGGAACATGGCTGGGGCTGGCCAGCTGCCACTCCTGGTGGCCCCTACCATCGCCAACGTGAGAATGTACCACGTTTTGGTGGATGGAGGGGCTGGGCTGAACCTCATCAGCCGTGCAGCTTTCCAGAAGCTGCAGATCCCGATGGCCAAGCTCACCCCGTCGAGTCCGTTCTCAGGGGTAGGGCCGGGACAGGTTATCCCCTACGGCAGCATTAGTCTCCCGGTGACCTTCGGGGCTCCGGACAGCTATCGAACAGAGTACATCCAGTTCGACGTAGCGGAGATAGACCTCCCCTTCAACGCCATAATCGGCAGGCCAGCCCTGTACCGGTTCATGGCTGTAGCCCATTATGGCTACCTTGTCCTGAAGATGCCAACGCCGACAGGTGTTCTCAGGATTCGTGGGGACCGCACTGCTGCAGTGTGGGCCCTGGAGAAGCTCCAAGCACTCGCGACAGCTGGGGCCTCAGCCCCCGGCAATACGGAATCGGACCAGCTCCGCCCGTGTGCACGTCACCGTGCTTCCACCACAGCACCCCGGGTGCAACCTCTCGACGAGGGCGGTGTCCCCTTAAAGGTCGTCCAAGTCGGCGCCGAAGCTACCCAGACCACCCGGGTGCCCGGGGGCCTGGATAGTAAATAGGAAGGCGCGCTCGTCACCTTCCTCCAGCACAACGTCGACGTGTTTGCATGGCAGCCGTCACAAATGCCGGGGATCCCCAGGAAGGTGATCGAGCACCACTTGAAAGTCTTCCCCGATGCCCGGCCGGTTCAACAGAAGCCCCGCAATCAGTCCATTGAGCGGCAGAACTTCATCCGTGAGGAAGTCAAGAAGCTGCTGGATGCTGGCTTCATACGGGAGGTCCACCACCCACGATGGTTGGCGAACCCCGTCGTTGTCCCGAAGGCCGGCGGGAAGCTCCGGATGTGCATCGACTACACCAGTCTCAATAAGGCATGTCCTAAAGATCCATTCCCTCTCCCTAGAATAGACCAAATAGTAGACTCAACGTCAGGCTGTGATATGCTGTGCTTCCTAGACGCCTATTCGGGTTTCCATCAGATCCCCATGTCTAGGGAGGACGAGGAGCACACCTCCTTCATCACAGTAGACGGCCTTTATTGTTATGTGTCTATGCCTTACGGCCTAAAGAATGCACTCCCCACCTTTGTGCGGGCAATGCACAAAACCTTTGGGGAGTTAATAAGAGACCTGGTTGAGGTGTATGTCGATAACATAGTTGTCAAGGTCAAGCAGGGTCCGTCCCTGCTAGATAACCTAGCCCTAGTTTTTGACAAGTTGCGCTCTACACGCACCAAGCTGAACCCAGATAAATGTGTGTTCGGCGTGTCCTCTGGGAAGCTCTTAGGGTTCCTGGTCTCGCACCGGGGGATTGAGGCCAACCCAGAGAAGATCAAGGCCATCGACTTGATGCGGCCCCCAGCCCGCGTCAAAGATGTCCAGAAACTCACAGGATGTCTAGCCGTGCTGAGTCGGTTTATACCGAGGCTAGCAGAGCGGGCACTCCCTTTCTTTAAGCTCCTGCGCAAGTCGGGCCCCTTTGCCTGGACTGACGAAGCGGAAGAGGCTTTCCAGGAGTTGAAGCGACTCCTGACGACCCTACCAGTCATGGTAGCCCCTGAGCCCGGAGAGCACCTGTTGCTCTACATCGCGGCGACAACTGAGGTAGTGAGTATGGTCCTCGTCGCAGAGCGGCCGGACCCCTCATCTTCACAACCTGCTCCGGTAGCAGAAGACAGACGCCAGGAGGCCCCGCAGGACCAAGACGGTCTCCCGGGCCTCCAAGGCAACCTCCCGGAGGTCCAGGTCGGCCTCCCGGAGGTCCCGGGCAGTCTCCCGGACCTCCAAGATAAACCCCCGGGGGCCCCGCAGGACCCCCCGGGGGCCAAATGGGACCTCCCAGAGGTCCCCCAAGACCCCCCGGAGCTCCCGAACAATCAAGATAGCCTAAGGGCCTCCGGGTCCCAGCTCCCGGAGGTCCCCGTGGGTCCACCCACCTCCAGAGGGCCAATGGACGAGGACCCCCCCAGACCTGAGAAAGAGGGTTCGAACCGTACAGAGGCCTGTCTACTACGTCAGCGAAGTACTCCATGATGCCAAGACAAGGTACCTGGAAGTCCACAAGCTGCTGTATGCGGTGCTCGTTGCCTCCAGGAAGCTCCGCCATTACTTCCAGGCCCACCGGGTCTCGGTAGTCACCTCGTATCCACTGAAGACAATTCTTCACAGCCCCCATGCGACGGGCAACGTTGCTAAATGGGCGGCGGAGCTAGCGGAGTTTGAGCTGGACTTCCTCCCACGCCATGCAGTCAAGAGCCAAGCACTGGCTGACTTTGTGGCGGAGTGGACACCAACGGAGGCTGACCCAGGGGGCCATGGGGGCGGAGAACCGGAGCACCAAGCTCCGGTCTTCACCGAACCCCACTGGACACTCTTCTTCGACGGCTCCTCGCGAAAGCAGGGGGCCGGTGCCGGCGTACTGCTCCTCATGCCATCGGGGGAACAGTTTGGGTATATGGTGCGTCTCAATTTCAAGGCAACCAACAACATGGCGGAGTATGAAGCACTCATCTTTGGCCTGCAGACAGCCCTGTCTTTAGGCGCTCGCCAGTTGTTGGCACAGGGCGACTCCCAGCTGGTCATCAAGCAAGTCAAGGGCGAATGCTCCTGCAATGACCCCCAGCTAGCTGCATATCTGCTTCACGTACAGATGTTGGAGAAAGAATTCCTTGCCTTGGACCTGCACCACGTACCGCGCGCCGGTAATACCGCAGCCGACGACCTTTCAACGAAGGCTTCCACCGGAGCCCCTGCGCCCGAAGGAGTCTTTGAGAGGACGTTGCTGCGGCCCACAGCCCGGCCCGCCGAGCCGGGCGAAGGGGGCTTGACCAGCACCTCGAAGCTGGCGGTCCCGGTGGCCCTACAACCGTGGGCGCCGCCAAGGATTGTAAGCGTCACTGGGGACTCCGTGCAACCCAGCGCTCAAGATCCAGAAGCTCAAGTCAGACCCGATGCATGGATCACGGAGATCCGGGACTACTTGAAGGACAATATCCTCCCTGATGAACATGCAACCGCTGAACAGATTGTGCGTATGGCTAAGAGGTATGCGCTGGTAGAGGGGGATCTCTACCGGCGTGGCGCCAACCACATCCTATTGCGGTGTATAACCCAGGGGGAAGGCTGCGACTTGCTCGCTGAGATCCATGGAGGCGAATGTGGAAGTCATTCTTCCTCACGCACGCTTGTCGGTAAAGCCTTCTGGCATGGCTTCTACTGGCCGACAGCACTCCAGGATGCCGTCAAGCTGGTCGAGAGCTGCAAGGCGTGCCAGTTCCACGCAAAGCAGATCCATACACCGGCTCAGGCGGTACAGATGATCCCGCCCTCGTGGCCGTTTGCCGTGTGGGGGCTGGACATCCTGGGGCCATTCCCCAGAACCGTCGGGGGGTTCCGGTACCTCTATGTCGCCATCGACAAGTTCACCAAGTGGCCGGAAGCTACACCAGTTGTCACCATTAATAAACAATCAGCAGTAAAATTCATCAGATCCATTGTCTGCCGGTTCGGGGTCCCAAACAGGATCATCACTGACAATGGGACCCAGTTCACCAGCGCAGCATTTCAAGACTACTGCGAGGACCTTGGCATTCAGGTATGCTATGCCTTGGTCGCTCACCCGAAGAGCAATGGGCAAGTCGAGAGGGCCAATGCGGAGATTCTCCGGGGCCTCAAGACTCGTACCTTCGCCAGCCTGAAGAAACATGGTGCCAATTGGGTAGATGAACTTCCGAGCACGCTATGGGCTAACCGGACATCTCAGAGCCGGGCCACCGGGGAGACACCCTTCTTCATGGTGTACGGGGCCGAAGCTGTACTTCCTCCAGAAATCACCATGAAGTCTCACCGTGTCCGGGCTTACGACGAAGCCGCGCAGGACAACCTCCGGCGTGGAGAAATCGACCTCGTCGACGAGGTCCGATTACATGCGGCACTCCGTAACGCGCGGTACAGACAGGCGCTTCGGCGCTACCACCAGAGGACTGTGCGTGCCCGGGAGCTGCAGGAAGGTGACCTGGTGTTGCGGCGCATACTTTCTCGTGAAGGGGCCCACAAACTCTCCCCTAATTGGGAAGGCCCCTTCCGAGTCACGAAAGTATGCCGCCCCGGGTGTGTGCGCCTTTCCACCGAGGATGGGGACCTGCTCCCGAATCCTTGGAACATAGAACACCTCCGTAAGTTCTACCCCTAAGAGCAAAAATAGGTCAGTACTTTCTTTTCGTAATGAACCCCATAGAGTCCAGGAGCAGCGCTCGGAGCGGCTAAACCCCAGGGGACGGTCCAGGACTACGTTCAGCTTTGCCTGGTTCCGACTCCAAGCGCGTAGAGTCTTGCTTCCCCTCTTAATGGGGTGGGTCGTGGCCTCCATGTTTAGCCTGCCTTCCTCCTATGGGAGGTTGTGCGAAAAGAAGTCTTCCCTACTTTGCTCTTTCCTTGTACTCATTTGAATTGTGAATTGAGTTACTTTTTTATCACCCTTGCAGTACATGGCTGCCGTGTGCTCAGCTCCCCCTCTCTACAAACCCCCAAGCATCAAGCGTATGGTTGGGGGCTGTAAGTCAAATAAGACTGTAAACAAGGGAGGGGGAGCCCCCAAGGAGAATTACGTTTCCTCTACCTGTGTGCAGGACTTCCAGGATTGCGGCAACGGGGACTGTGTGAGATAGGGGGAAAGGAGCTACCAACTACTTCGACCCAGGGCTAGAAGGGGCGGGACCCAGAGGTCCCACGAGTCCAGCAGGCCCGGAACGCTCCCCTTCCTTGAGAGGGGCTCCGGGCTCGCCACGTGGCAGACGGAAGCCGGACCTCCCCCCGCGGTGGAAGAGCTCCGAAAGCCCTGCGTGCTCAACATGGCCGGGGCTCCCGTCCCCGTAGTAAGAGCAATCATCAAGTGGGCGCACGCTCTCACGACCCCGCAGCCATTCGTGCTCCGGCAGCGGTCATGTCGGGACTTAGAGAAAGGGCGCGGATTGGAAGAGACGGAGGTCCCACCTCGGGCTCGCTATCTCCCCCGAGATGGGCCCGGGGGGCACTGTCGGTACCTGAGATATGGGGTACCCCCGCGCACAGGGTAAAATGCCTGAGGTGCTCGCCCTTCTCCGCAGGGAGAGCTCCGAAGGCGCCACGCGTCTGGCGGGGCCGGACCTCCCTCTCCTCAGAGGAGAGCTCCGGGCCCGCCACGTGGCATACAGAAGCCGGACCTCCCCCTCCGCAGGAGAGAGGTCCGAAGGCGCCACGCATCCAGTGAGGCCGGACCTCCCTCTCCTCAGAGGTGAGCTCTGGGCCCGCCACATGGCATGCAGAAGTCGGACCTCCCCCTCCGCGGGAGAGAGGTGCGAGGGCGCCACGCGTCCAGCGGGGCCGGACCTCCCTCTCCTCAGAGAAGAGCTCCGGACCCGCCACGTGGCTGGAAGAACGGTGCTGCCTGCCCCCGAGTGGTGGGCAGCGGGCATAAAGGCGCCCCTCACCTTGCCCGTACAAGGAATTCAAGGCCCGCGTCTTCCCAAGACGCGGAAACGCGGAGCACGCGCCTGTCAGGTGCCGTTGCGTCCAGTCGCATCACAGACTGGCGCGTGGTGTCAGAACCTGACAGGTAATAAACGCCGCGACAAGACATCCCATGCCGCCTGCGCCGTCATCAACCACCACGACTAGCGCACGGCATGGGCAGGGCGGCAAAAGGAAGACTCAGAAGCCTTCGACCGGAGGCAACCACCGGCATAACTACAGATACGGTAGATAATAGACAATCTTCCCGGGACCACCTGTCGGGTCCCGGCTTCCCTTGTAAGCCGCCCGAGCTTTGGACTATAAAAGGCTCGGGTAGGCGTCGATAGCAAGGGTTCGCATTCTGCAACTCATACGCTAGCCATACACTCTCAAGCTGTAACTCACCCCCAAGCTCAGGCCCCCGGCCCTGAGCAGCAAGCAATACAGCAAGCTCCATAGCTCGCCGTGGACGTAGGGTTTTACGCTCCGGCGGCCTGAACCACGTAAAACTTCCCGTGTCAAGCTCTCACTAACTCGTCCATTCGCGCAAGCTCTCCGCTAGGAACTAGCCCCTCCGAAAAAGAACCTCCGCGGGCTGCCCAGTGCAGGCCCGGGGGAAGTGTCGATCGCACACTTCGACAGGCGCGAAGACCAGAAATTTGCGGGACCCCTAGCTACGCCGAGTCGGTTTATGCTGGTATTAGTAGGTAAAGGGTGCTGTCGAAGTGTGCGGTCGACACTTCCCCCGGGCCTGCACTGGGCAGCCCGCGGAGGTTCTTTTTTCGGAGGGGCTAGTTCCTAGCGGAGAGCTTGCGCGGATGGAACGAGTTAGTAAGAGCTTGACACGGCGAGTTTTACGTGGTTCTGGCCGCCGGAGCGTAAAACCCTACGTCCACGACGAGCTATGGAGCTCGCTGTATTGCTTGCTGCTCAGGGCCGGAGGCCTGAGCTTGGGGGTGAGTTACAGCTTGAGAGTGTATGGCTAGCGTATGAGTTGCAAAATGCGAACCCTTGCTATCGACGCCTACCCGAGCCTTTTATAGTCCAAGACTCGGGCAGCTTACTAGGGGAGCCGGGACCCGACAGGTGGTCCCGGGAAGATTGTCTATTATCTACCGTATCTGCAGTTATGCCGGTAGTTGTCTCTGGTCGAAGGCTTCTGAGTCTTCATCTTGCCGCCCTGCCCATGCCGCATGGTAGTCGTAGAGGTTGATGACGGCGCAGGCGGCATGGGATGTCTTGTCGCGGTGTTTATTGGCTGACAGGTTCTGACACCGCGCGCCAGTCTGTGATGCGACTGGGCGCAACGGCACCTGACAGAAGCGTGCTCCGCGTCTCCGCGTCTTGGGAAGACGCGGGCCTTGAATACCTTGTACGGGCAAGGTATGGGGCGTATTTACGCCCGCTGCCTACCGCTCGGGGTAGGCAGCGTCGTTCTGCTGCCACGTGGTGGGCCCGGAGCCCTTCTCAGAGGAGAGGAGGGTCAGTCCCGCGGGGCACGTGGAGCCTCCGGACCTCTCCCCGCGGAGGGGGAGGCTCGGCTTCTGTTGGCCACGTGGCGGGCCTGGAGCTCTCCTCTGAGGAGAGGGAGGTCTGGCCCCGCTGGACACGCGGCGCCTTCGGACCTCTCTCCCGCGGAGGGGGAGGTCCGGCTTCTGTATGCCACGTGGCGGGCCCGGAGCTCTCCTCTGAGGAGAGGGAGGTCCGGCCCCGCCGGACGCGTGGCGCCTTCGGAGCTCTCCCTGCAGAGAAGGGTGAGTTCCTTAGGCATTTTACCCTGTGCGCGGGGGTACCCCATATCTCAGGTACCGACAGTGGCCCCCGGGCCCATCTCGGGGGAGATAGCGAGCCCGAGGTGGGACCTCCGTCTCTTCCGATCCGCGCACTTCCTCTAAGTCCCGAATTGACCGCTCCCGGAGCACGAACGGCCACGGGATCGTGGGAGCGTGCGCTCACTTGATGGTTGCTTTTACTGCGGCGGTTCCCAAGACTGCCACTTCTGCACGTTGCGGCGCTTTCTTCGAGAACCGCCGAAGTGCCTTGCCGGCTCATCTTCTCAGGAGACTTACTCCTTGCCCCCACCGCTTCAGTTAGGCGGCTTGGGCCCACCCGTCATCGGCACTCGGTCTGGGAACCGAAGCGGTTGCCGGTGCGGGGTACTCGAAGAGTTCCGAATCGTTTGGAATTGCACCGGGAAGCTGCTAAATGGAACCTCCTTGTGGGTACATTCCTCTTATAAGGCTTCCTGCCCCTGCGCTTCCCTCAGGTCCTGCAGTCTTGTCTTCCTCCATGGCTCTCAACCCGCCCCACTGGGGGAAGAATTGCTCTCAGCTCCCTCCAGCGGTTGCGTCTGCACCAAGCCTGGGACTCAGGGAGCCTGCCTGCCCTGCCCCTGAGGGTGGTGGAGTCTTCAAAGGAACCGCTGAAGCATCGAAGAGAATCCCAGGCGGCAGGGTCTCCAAGAACACCGCTGAATGCCGCTGAGAGGGCCTCAGGAGCACCCTTGACGACTCCGGCTTTTGCGTAGGTGATGAGGGAACTTCAGGAGAAGGAAACCGCCGATGCACCGTGGAGAATCCAGGCGGTAGAGTCTCCAAGAAGACCGCTGAATACTGCGGAGGGGGCCTCAGGGGCCCCCGTGGTGTCACTGGTTTTTGCGCCGGTGATGAGGGAGGCGATTCCTGCGCTCTGGTCATAGAGCGAGAGAGTTCCGCCAGGGCTGTAGCCTGGCGACGCGGCCGTTGTTGCAACTTCTGGATTCTGGTCGTGTCGGGAGACCCTTGGGGCTTGTTTCTTTCTTCTTATCGAGTCTGTAGTTCAGCTCATGGAGCCTTGTTTAATTTGACTCTCTTGGATATTTGTGTCTGTGATGCTTTTCTTCTCCTTCTTGGCTTTGCCTGACTGAGTCCTTAGCTCCGCAAGGTACTCAGAGGCCATTTCCAATCTCGGAGCCTTGCACAGACACCCTCCCCGGGTCCTAACCGTGTTAGGGGCCCCCGGAGGTCTCTGGATCTCGTCCTATGGGGAGCTCCAGATCTGCCTGACATGTGGCGGGTCCGAAGCTCCTTCCTAAGAGGCGGGAGCTCCGGCCATGTTGGACACGTAGGGCTTTCGGAGCCCTCCCACCGAGGGGGAGGTCCGGCTTCCGCCCACCACGTGGCAAGCCCGGAGCCCTCCTCAAGGGAGGAGAGAGTTCCGGGCCCGCTGGACACGTGGGGCCCACAGGTCCCACCCCTGCTGGAGGGGCAGGTCCCGGTCCTTCCAGTCCCAGGCCGGAGTAGCTGGTAGCTCCTTTCCCCCCGCTTCATGCAGTCCCTGTTGCCGTAACCTGGAGGTCCTGCACACAGGCAGAGGAAATGTAATTCTCCTTGGGGGCTCCCCCTCCCTTATCTCATAGTCTTATTTGACTTACAGCCCCTAACCATGTGTTTGGTGTTTGGGGACTTGTAGAGAGGGGGAGCTGAGCACATGGCAACCATGCACTGCAAGGGTGATTAAAAAACTCAATTCATAATTTAAATGAGTACAAGGAAAGAGCAAAGTAGAGCAGATTTCTTTTCGCACAACTTTCCATAGGAGGAAGTCAGGCTAAACATGGAGGCCACGACCCACCCCATTAAGAGGGGAAGCAAGACTCTACGCGCTTGGAGTCAGAACCAGGCAAAGCTGAACGTAGTCCTCGACCGTCCCCTGGGGTTTAGCTGCTCCGAGCGCTGCTCCTGGACACTATGGAGTTTATTACGAAAAGAAAGTACTGTCCTATTTTTGCTCTAGGGGTAGAACTTACGGAGGTGCTCTATGTTCCAAGGGTTCGGGAGCAGGTCCCCATCCTCGGTGGAAAGGCGCACACACCCGGGGCGGCATACTTTTGCTACTCGGAAGGGGCCTTCCCAACTAGGGGAGAGTTTGTGGGCCCCTTCGCGAGAAAGTATGCGCCGCAACACCAGGTCACCTTCCTGCAGCTCCCGGGCACGCACAGACCTTTGGTGGTAGCGCCGAAGCGCTTGTCTGTACCGCGCATTACGGAGTGCCGCATGTAATCGGACCTCGTCGACGAGGTCGATTTCTCCACGCCGGAGGTTGTCCTGCATGGCTTCGTCGTAAGCCCGGACACGGTGAGACTTCATGGTGATTTCTGGGGGAAGTACAGCTTCAGCCCCGTACACCATGAAGAAGGGTGTCTCCCCGGTGGCCCGGCTCTGGGATGTCCGGTTAGCCCATAGTGTGCTCGGAAGCTCATCTACCCAATTGGCACCATGTTTCTTCAGGCTGGTGAAGGTGCGAGTCTTAAGGCCTCGGAGAATCTCCGCGTTGGCCCTCTCAACCTGCCCATTGCTCCTCGGGTGGGCGACAGAGGCATAGCATACCTGAATACCAAGGCCCTCGCAGTAGTCTTGGAACGCTGCGCTGGTGAACTGGGTCCAGTTGTCGGTGATGATCCTGTTTGGGACCCCGAACCGGCAGACAATGGACTTGATGAATTTTACTGCGGATTGTTTGTTGATGGTGACAACTGGTGTAGCTTCCGGCCACTTGGTGAACTTGTCGATAGCGACATAGAGGTACCGGAACCCCCCGACGGTTCTGGGGAATGGTCCCAGGATGTCCAGCCCCCATACGGCAAACGGCCACGAGGGAGGGATCATCTGTACCGCCTGAGCCGGTGTATGGATCTGCTTGGCATGGAACTGGCACACCTTGCAGCTCTCGACCAGCTTGACGGCATCCTGGAGTGCTGTCGGCCAGTAGAAGCCATGCCGGAAGGCTTTACCGACAAGCGTGCGTGAGGAAGAATGACTTCCAAATTCGCCTCCATGGATCTCAGCGAGCAAGTCGCAGCCTTCCCCCTGGGTTATGCACCGCAATAGGATGTGGTTGGCGCCACGCCGGTAGAGATCCCCCTCTACCAGCGCGTACCTCTTAGCCATACGCACAATCCGTTCAGCGGTTGCATGTTCATCAGGGAGGATATGGTCCTTCAAGTTGTCCCGGATCTCCGTGATCCATGCATCGGGTCTGACTTGAGCTTCTGGATCTTGAGCGCTGGGTTGCACGGAGTCCCCAGTGACGCTTACGATCCTTGGCGGCATCCATGGCTGTAGGGCCGCCGGGACCGCCAGCTTCGAGGTGCTGGTCAAGCCCCCTTCGCCCGGCTCGGCGGGCCGGGCTGTGGGCCGCAGCAACGTCCTCTCGAAAACTCCCTCAGGCGCAGGGGCTCCGGTGAAAGCTTTCGTTGAAAGGTTGTCGGCTGCGGCATTACCAGCGCGCGGTACGTGGTGCAGGTCCAAGGCAAGGAATTCTTTCTCCAACATCTGCACGTGAAGCAGATACATAGCTAGCTGTGGGTCGTTGCAGGAGCATTCGCCCTTCACTTGCTTGATAACCAGCTGGGAGTCGCCCTGTGCCAACAACTGGCGAGCGCCTAAAGACAGGGCTGTCTGCAGGCCAAAGATGAGTGCCTCATACTCCGCCATGTTGTTGGTTGCCTTGAAATTAGACGCACCATATGCCCAAACTGTTCCCCCGATGGCATGAGGAGCAGTACGCCGGCACCGGCCCCCTGCTTTCGCGAGGAGCCGTAGAAGAAGAGTGTCCAGTGGGGTTCGGTGAAGACCGGGGCTTTAGGCTCTAGCTCTCTGCCTTCATGGCCCCCTGGGTCAGTCTTTGTTGGTGTCCACTCCGCCATAAAGTCAGCCAGTGCTTGGCTCTTAACTGCATGACGCGGGAGGAAGTCCAGCTCAAACTCCGCCAGCTCCGCCGCCCATTTAGCAACATTGCCAGTCGCATGGGGGCTGTGAAGAATTGTCTTCAGCGGATACGAGGTGACTACCGAGACCCTGTGGGCCTGGAAGTAGTGGCGGAGCTTCCTGGAGGCCACGAGCACCGCATACAGCAGCTTGTGGACTTCTAGGTACCTTGTCTTGGCCTCATGAAGTACTTCACTGATGTAATAGACAGGCCTCTGTATGGTTCGGACCCTCTCCCTTAGGCTTGGGAGCTCCTCGTCCATTGGTCTCGGCCCGCTGGAGGTGGGTGGACCCACGGGGGCCTCCGGGAACTGGGACCCGGAGGCCCTCAAGCTTTCTTGATCATCCGGGAGCTCCGGGGGATCTCGAGAGACCTCCGGGAGATCCCTATTGGACCCTGGAGATTTATCTCGGGGGTCCGGGAGGCCGTCCTGGGCCTCCGGGAGGTCGTCTTGGACCTTCAGGGGGTCCGGGAGACCGTCTTGGCCCTGCGGGCCCCCCTGGTGTCTGTCTTCTGCTACCGGAGCAGGTTGCGAGGGTGAGAGGTCTGGCCGCTCTGCGACGAGGACCATACTCACCACTTCAGTTGTCACCGCGATGTAGAGCAGCAGGTGCTCTCCGGGCTCAGGAGCTACCATGATAGGCAGGGTTGTCAGGAGTCGCTTCAACTCCTGGAAAGCCTCTTCTGCTTCGTCAGTCCAGGCAAAGGGGCCTGACTTGCGCAGGAGCTTAAAGAAAGGGAGTGCCCGCTCTGCTAGCCTCGGTATAAACCGACTCAGCGCGGCTAGACATCCCGTGAGTTTCTGGATATCCTTGACGCGGGCAGGGGGAAGCATCAAGTCGATGGCCTTGATCTTCTCTGGGTTGGCCTCAATCCCTCGGTGCGAGACCAGGAACCCTAAGAGCTTCCCAGAGGATGTAACACCCCAAATTTTGATTCAAAACCCAAAACCATGTTCAGAGGGGAATTTAAAAATTTTTGGACGTATTGCATGTTTTGCAAAAATTCAAATTCAAACTGGAATTCAAATTATACTCAAAACAGAAAAGAAATGGAAAAAGAAAAAGAAAAACGGGAAAAAACCGGCCAGTGGGCCGAAACCCGCCAGCCGGCCCAGCTTTCCCCGCGCAGCCCGCCCCCGCGCGCGCCCGCGCTCTCTCACACAGACAGGTGGGACCCACCTGTCATCCCCAACCTCGCTCGCGACGACCCCGGACTTTTTCCCCGAGCGCGCGCGATCTTAACCGATCGGGAAACCCGTCCCGCCGCCCGAATTCTGGTCCCAGAGGACTCCAACTCGATCACAACAGACCCACCGCCCTTCCCCGGCTATAAAAACCCCCGATCCGATCAGTTTTTCCCACGCGATCGCCGATTTTTACTCCGGTGAGCACCGAGACTTTGCCGGTGAATTCTGGCCGATCTAAGCTCGGAAACTCTGATCTAACTTGCTGGTCTTGATCCACCGCCTCCGGGGAACTTTGCAGGTGCAGAAAACTCAGAGAGTTACGGTGTAAACACAGCGCCGACGAGCTTCGCCGTGGTTTTGCCTCGGACCTCGCCGCCGAGCACTTTCCAGGACCCCCGAGCTCGAGAAAACCCCTGAGGTGAGATCCCTGACCTCCCCTCTACCGATCTAGGCCATAAGATCACAGTTCTAGGCAGAATTCTCGAGGATCCGAAACTTTCCGGCGAGATCGCCGCTTCCCGCCGCCGTGCGCCGCCGGCAGCGCCGCCCGCGCTCGGTCAGAGCGACGTGGCCGCTTGTGCGCCGTTTATTTTAAATCGCACGGTAGACTTTAAAACCCCGCGTACCGGTTCGATGTTATAATCTCAGCCGTCGGTTTAAAATCGGACGGTCCACGTCAGCCCCGTATTATAAAGACTGGAATTCTTACGTGCTACCCCCTGGGGTTCTCTGGAATTGAGAGCTAGCCCCGGAAACTTCAGATCTAGCCCCTGGAACTTCAGAAAATCATGTAAATTCATTTAAAAATCAGTTTTAGCCCCTGGACTTAATAGAAATTAGGAAAAACACCTCTGATAAGTGTAGCTAGACCCCTGGAAATTATGAAAATAATATTATAGACCCTGTAATGGGGTGAATTCATTATTTTAGCCTTGTTTAGTATTTGATTTAGAAAATTGAATATGTAACTAGTGTTTAAAAATTAAAAAGGGGGACAAACATAATTGTCCAAATTAATTAAAAACTTTCTCAGTACTTAGAAAACTTTGGAGTGAGATAGAAATATATTTTTGGGCTGAAATAAATCTGTTTCATCTATTATTCACATTTATTAGTATAGGGACACATTTTTAAGTAAAGAATAGTTATAGAAAAATAGGGAAAATAATTGTGAAATGGTCTACATCAGAAGCCAAGGTCAAAAGATGTTATTAAATCATTTAGGACCAGAACCTATACTGTTTAGATGATGTGTATTACTAATTTCATAATAAAATACACAATTATGCATAGGAATATAAATCTGAAAATATAGCAACTAGTAAATGATAAATGGAGTTTCTAAAATCCAAAGAATTCAGTTTAGGGTTGGTAGAAATTATGAAGGCACATATGGGGAAGAATAATACTTTTCATACACACTTGGTAGTAAAAAGGTGAAGTAGTTGAATATAAGAAATTTATTGGAAACCCATATAAATAGTATGTAAGTATAAAGGTGGACACAAAAGTAGGAATCATATACACATGGTTAAAAGTGCGTGCAAGCCACAACTCAACACACATAAAGTAACCACAACACATATAATGGTGAATGAATTTCATAAATATGAATGTGTGGTTTGTATGAAGTAGAAGTGTGAACTATGTCTTATGATTGTTGTTTTTCTTTTGCTATGTGTGATGGTATGAAGTAGAACCTGTTCAAGAGCAAGTTAACCCTTTCCAAGATCAGGACTACCAATTTCAAGAGCAGCAAGAAGGAGGCAAGTGTCCTTGACCACTTTGATCCTATGCTAGGATGTGTAGCTAGAATTATTTGCATTGTCAAATGAAATATGAAACCCATGCTAGGAAGTTTCCCTAGAATTGCATTACCTTGTTTCCTTGAAGCTTGGGTTGGGATTTATTTTGTCATGTCATTTATTTACATGCATTTGCTTAGCCATGCTTAGAATGGGATATTTGGGACATGAGATCATCAGTTTATATTACCATACTCTCGAATGAGACATTGTGAGTTATGTAGAGGTAGGGATCAAGGCAAGTTGGATGTTTTGGTTGTGTGCTGGGTGCACGAGACTTGGGTTTGTGTTTAGTACTTGCCTGGATCCTAAGGACCGGTTCATGGAGCATGTAACCCGGCTTTACAGTGTCAACCACATGCTGAGATGGGGCAGCTTGGCCAATTAATTAGGTGTATCCCCGGCGTAGTATGGGTGTGTTGGATGGTGCGGGGAGTAGGTGTCAGCTGGACTACCATATGAACCGCAAGGCTCAAGAGGGGGCCACTGCAGCGGGGTTGGAGCCTCTTGTATGCTGTTAGGGGTGAAACCTCAGTGGGCCCACGCTCGTCGGGAATCCCTTTGTAAAGGCTTCGTAGTGATCTCCTGGCTGCACACCTGGGAAGTGTGAATGTGGATCGTAGCCACTGGCATAATGGAGGTTCTTTTAGTCCACCCGGCAACGGGGGATGAAATCACTACTTGTGGGTACAGTGGTACAAACTCTGCAGAGTCAAAACTGTCTTGACAGCCGTGCTCACGGTTAAGAGCGGCCTGGACTTATTCATGATTAGAGGATTGATGGTTTTGGAAGTTAAGCGGGGAGCTTAACATGGGAAATGATATTATGGTTATAGGATTATGATGATGGGATGGGAGATTGGGACCATTTCACCTGTGTAGTAATGTAGGTGTTTAATAAGCTAAGGTGATAGGTATTAATTGCGTAGTGCTTTAACCATGAGTTCAACCTCTCCTTGTTCTAGCCATGCATGATATAATTTTCCCACACTTTCTGAGTACCATTGGTACTCAACCTTGCATATTTGTTGGTTTATATTGCTGCTCAGGTCAAGATAATGAGGTGGTGTATAATGACCAAGATTTTGGACCCGAGGAAGGATTTTAGGTTCATGAAGACCCCCGGGCAACGCCTGTGATGGAGCCCTAAAGAATAATATTCCGCTGCTAGTTTATTTACTTGTGATGAAGCATTAATGTCCATTGAGACATTTGCGATGTAAGACTTATTTATATTCGACACCTGGCTTGTAATAAATGATGCTTCACTATTTGTCATCACATGTATGAGAAAATGATCCTGGCATACATGTGATAATTCACTCGGTTGTTCTTCGGAAAAACCGGGTGTGACAGAGGTGGTATCAGAGCCAAGGTTGCCCGTAGGAACGTGGACCTAGGTAGAAATGGACGTATTTAAGGGCCCTATTTTCTTAAAAACTATTTTCCAAGGTGTGGGTGGAAAAGTGTTATTAAAGGAGTCATTTTCTTCATCTTACCCCAACTTTCATTCAAAATAGGATTTTTGTTTGAGAATTTATCTAACCTAATTTTAAATTCTTTTGTTTTAGATGGTTCGCATGATTCGCACCGCTCGTAAGTCCACAGGAGGGAGAGTTCCCGTAGTTGCCCTTGCCGAAAGAGAGGAGAGTCGTCCCGTGACGTACCTTTCCTACGGATTGGCAGTTGGAGATTTGTTGCGCCGTCTTCGACGTATGCTCGAAGCCGCCGGCAATACGGGCAAGCTAATCATCCACTATAACTCCACCAGGACCATCCGTGAGAAGAGGGAAAAATGGAGTTCGGAGATGAGGATTATACACGAGAATCAGCTGCTTAAGATTCACCACTCTCCAGCTTGTCGAGCAACACAAGTTGACGTGGAGAGAGATGTCACCTGGGAGGCCATCACCTGCCAGAGTCACATCTATCGTCGCCACTTGGACAAAACTGAGTACATGTATGTCCTCCAACGTGAGAGTGGTACCACGGAGTACAAGTACCCACCGGTGCAGCAAGGGACTTCCCATGAGCACATGGACTTGTGCTTGGAGGATGCTGCTATGCTCAGCACTCGACTGCAGGAGTGTCAACAAGAGCTTCAGGATGTCCGAGACACCCTGAAGGAAACGGAGGCGTTGCTGCGAGCTTGCTTAAAGGCGAGAGAAAGAGGAGATGGGAATGAACTGTGTGTCACCGTGAGTGATCCATGGACTCCTGACTCCCCGGATCGCCGAGCGATCAGGCGTCGTCGCACTTCTCCACCAGCAGTCTCCCCACCCAAAGCAGAGTCAGAAGGTAGCCGAAATGAGGAGGAAGATCCCGAGGAGCCAGCTCAAGAGGACGAGTAGTGTAGAGTCTTTCCCCTAGCTAGCAAGAGGTCGAGTAGTCGAGTCGTGACGTAGTTAATGGTGTGATGATGCTTGGTGTGTGACGTGAGTTGTGAAAGCCATGGGCAATTGTCCACAGCCTCGTCTTCAGATTGTTTTGCTTTGGTGTGTGAACCCACAGGAAATAATAGTGCATTTATTTGGTGTGAGATATGAATCCCCGTAAAAGTATAACAAAGGCTCAACACTTCAAAGTGCAAACTAATGAAAGTAGTAAGATGATACTAAATAATTTCAAATTGACATTGGTTGATTCTGCCAGATGGCCGGAAGAGGAAAAGGACGTGCTGCCAACCCCGCCAACAACAACGATGAGGCATGCAACCCTCATCTTTCTGGAGGCCAGGACCGGGGTGGTCGCCGTGAAGAAGTTGATCCTCTCCACCAAATGCTGGAGAATCAAAATCAGCTAATCCAGAACTTGACTCAAGTGGTGGCCAACTTGCATCAAGTTCCACCTCCACAAGCTGCACCATGCCAACCAAGGTTGAGTGAGTTTCTAGGAACTCAACCTCCAAAGTTTGCAAGTGCTGCTGAACCTCTGGAGGCAGATGATTGGCTAAAGACCATTGAAAGTAAGATGAGGATAATACAATGCCAAGGGTATGAGAGAGTGCTATTTGCCTCTCATCAATTGCAGGGACCTGCTGCTGATTGGTGGACCGCCTACGTGGCCGCCCATCATGACCCTGAGAACATCACTTGGGAAGAGTTCAAGCGTAGCTTCCGCAACCACTACATCCCAAGAGGTGAACTCAAAAACAAGAGGAAAGAGTTTCTGGGACTGCAGCAGGGAAACATGACGGTGAGGGAATACCTCACTAAATTTACTCAACTATCCCGTTACGCTCCACGAGACATAGAGACTGATGAGCAGAAACAAGATTGTTTCGTGGAAGGACTTACCGCAGAGATGCAGTGTGCAATGTCCTCCAATGAGTATGAAAGCTTTCAAAAGATGGTGGACAGAGCGTTTGTGGTGGAAAGGAAGCTAAAGGCCCTGGAAAATGAGAATAAGAGGAAGGCGGGATGGTCACATCAGGCCTCAGGGAGCAACACCCGCCCACGTATGATGCAGCAACCTACGGGGCAGACAAGCCGTGCTGTGGTACCCTATTCAGCACCAAGAGGGTACAACCCAAACTACAGGCCACCCGCGGCACCAGCACAGCCGCCACGTCAGTTGGTGCAGCAGCCTCGCCCCTCATATCCACCTCGACCAGCAGTGCAAGGACCCCCAAACCAACCCCAAGACAACAAGGGCCAAGCATCTAAGATTGGGGTGCAATGTTTCAGCTGTGGTGAAGTGGGGCACTACGCCCATAAATGTCCAAAGAAGAAGCCTACGCCGCCACAACAGCAGAATGTAATGAGAGGACGGGTGAACCACGTCACTATGGAGGAAGCACAAGAGGCACCCGACGTGGTAGTTGGTAAGTTTCCTGCCAATTTACACCTTGCAACTCTGCTGTTTGATTCTGGTGCTACCCACTCGTTCATTGCTCAAGGGTTTGTTAAGAAGTATGACCTAGCAACCACACAAATGAGCCATATGCTAGCCGTAAACTCTCCAGGTGGAGAAATAAGGACAAGACAAGTGTGTCCCAAAGTGAGCCTAGACATTAATGGGGTAGTATTTACTGCTAACCTCATAGTGATAGATTCACGAGGGATAGATATTATTTTGGGTATGGACTGGTTGACCAAACATAAAGGAATCATCCATTGTTCGACCAGAACGGTGGAACTAACTCACCCCAATGGCACAAGAGTAAAGTTCATAACGATACACGAGCCTAGGAAGGACATTAAATTAAATCAAGTGGAGGTGAAAGTTGAGGAAATCAGTACTATCAGGGAATATCCAGATGTTTTTCCGGAGGAATTGCCAGGTATGCCTCCCGACCGTGACGTGGAATTCGCAATTGAGCTAGTACCGGGAACAGCCCCGATATACAAGAGACCTTATCGAATGGACTCCAAGCAGCTAGAAGAGCTCAAGGATCATTTGAGAGAATTGATGGAGAAGGGGTATATTCGCCCTAGTTCCTCACCATGGGGAGCTCCAGTGATATTTGTGCCTAAGAAAGACGGAACCCAAAGGTTATGCGTGGATTACCGTGCCTTGAATGAGGTAACCATCAAAAACAAGTACCCATTACCCCGCATTGAAGACTTGTTTGATCAGTTGAGGGGAGATTGTGTGTTCTCGAAAATTGATCTCAGGTCGGGGTACCACCAACTCAAGATAAGGCAATCTGATATTCCCAAGACAGCTTTCGTATCTCGGTACGGACTGTATGAATACACTGTCATGCCTTTCGGGCTAACCAATGCCCCGACATATTTCATGTACCTCATGAACAAGGTATTAATGGAATATCTGGACAAATTTGTGGTGGTTTTCATAGATGATATTCTCGTCTTCTCCAAAGATGAAGAAGAACATGAGAAACATCTAAGGTTGGTGTTGCAGAGGTTGAGAGAACACCAACTATATGCCAAGTTGAGCAAGTGTGAGTTTTGGCTGAAGAGAGTTCTCTTTTTAGGACATATAATCTCGGAGGGAGGAATCTCCGTAGATCCCGCCAAAATCGAGGACATCCAGAAGTGGAAGACCCTTGAAAATGTCGGGGAAGTTCGAAACTTTTTGGGATTGGCTGGATACTATCGACGGTTTATTGAGGGATTCTCCAAAATCTCGAGACCTCTCACCAAATTGTTGGAAAAGGGAATCACATTCACCTGGACGCCACAGTGCGATACGAGCTTTCAGGAGCTAAAGAAAAGATTGACAACAGCCCCAGTGTTGGTTATGCCAGATATGCAAAAGAATTTCACAGTGTACTGCGATGCCTCTGAAAATGAGTTGGGATGTGTTCTCATGCAAGAAGGACATGTCGTGGCATATGCATCCCGGCAGCTTCGGAAGCACGAGAAGAACTATCCTACACATGACCTAGAACTAGCTGCAGTGGTACACGCGTTGAAGATTTGGCGGCACTATTTGATGGGGAAGAGGACAGAGATATATACGGATCATAAGAGTTTGAAGTACATATTCACACAACCAGATCTCAACCTCAGACAAAGGAGATGGTTAGAGCTAATCAATGACTTTGATGTGGGCATCAACTATCATCCCGGGAAAGCAAACGTCGTGGCCGATGCTCTGAGTCGAAAAGTGCAGGTCAATAAGTTGAGCTTGAAGGACATGCCCGCAGAATTGAAGGACGAGGTTATAAGGCTCAATCTATGTCTAGTAAATAGTGGTGAAGCCATCGCCATGGAAGTGGACTCCACACTCGAGCGAGACATACGCGAGGGCCAAAAGAATGATGAGAAGATACGAGAGATCAGACAGCTCATTAAGGAAAATAAAGCTCCTGGTTTTAGAGAGGATGAACAGGGAACGGTGTGGCACGGGAAAAGGATCTGTGTGCCAGAAGTAAAGGAGATTCGTGAGTTAATTTTGAAGGAGGCTCACGATTCTGACTATTCCATTCATTCTGGTAGTACGAAGATGTACCAGGACCTCAAGAGCAGGTATTGGTGGTATGGCATGAAGCGATATGTCGCGGAACATGTTGCCCTATGTGACACATGTCAGTTGGTGAAAGCTGAACATCAACGACCCGCGGGATTATTGCAACCACTCAAAGTGCCTGAATGAAAATGGGAAGAAGTCAGCATGGATTTTGTCGTGGGATTTCCTAGGACCCAATCCGGGTATGATTCAATATGGGTCATTATTGATAGGCTAACCAAGGTAGCTCATTTCAACCCTGTGAAAGAAAGCTACAGCGGATCCAAATTGGCAGAATTGTACATGTCAAGGATTGTGTGTTACCATGGAGTGCCAAAGAACATAGTGTCGGACCGAGGGACACAGTTCACCTCGAGGTTTTGGCAAAAGTTGCAAGAAACCATGGGAATCCATCTGAATTTCAGCTCTGCCTATCATCCCCAAACTGACGGGCAGACGGAGAGAACCAATCAGATCCTTGAAGATATGTTAAGGGCATGTGCACTCAAAAACAATAGGAGTTGGGACAAGAACTTACCGTATGCGGAGTTTTCCTATAACAACAGTTATCAAGCTAGTATGAAGATGTCACCGTTTGAAGCTTTGTATGGAAGGAAGTGCAGAACTCCCCTATTTTGGAACCAAACAGGAGAAAGTAAAGTGTTTGGTCCAGAAGTGCTACAAGAAGCCGAGGCGAAGGTGAGGGAGATTCGCAACAACTTGAGGATAGCACAAACACGTCAGAAGAGTTATGCTGATGTACGAAGAAGAGAACTCGTTTTCAACGTGGGAGACTATGTTTATCTCAAGGTGTCCCCTATCAGAGGACTTCGTCGGTTCAAGGTGAAAGGGAAGTTGTCACCTCGATACATCGGACCCTTTCAAGTTTTGGAAAGAAAAGGCGAAGTGGCGTACCAACTAGAGTTACCGGTTCATCTATCGGACGTGCACGATGTATTCCATGTGTCACAACTCAAGAAATATCTGAGGACGCCTGAAGAGGTGTTACCCATGAATGAAGTGGATGTAGCTGAAGATTTGTCTTATGCCGAACAACCATACAAGATTTTGGAGACAATGGAACGCCTCACCAGAAATAAAAGAATCCGGATGTGCAAGGTGCAGTGGAAGCATCACTCAGAAGAGGAAGCCACCTGGGAACGGGAAGATGAGCTCAAGTCACAATTTCCGGAATTGTTTTCTTAGAAACACCAATCTCGAGGACGAGATTTCTTTTAAGGGGTGTAGAGCTGTAACACCCCAAATTTTGATTCAAAACCCAAAACCATGTTCAGAGGGGAATTTAAAAATTTTTGGACGTATTGCATGTTTTGCAAAAATTCAAATTCAAACTGGAATTCAAATTATACTCAAAACAGAAAAGAAATAGAAAAAGAAAAAGAAAAACGGGAAAAAACCGGCCAGTGGGCCGAAACCCGCCAGCCGGCCCTGCTTTCCCCGCGCAGCCCCCCCCCCCCCCCGCGCGCGCCCGCGCTCTCTCACACAGACAGGTGGGACCCACCTGTCATCCCCAACCTCGCTCGCGCCGACCCCGGACTTTTTCCCCGAGCGCGCGCGATCTTAACCGATGGGGAAACCCGTCCCGCCGCCCGAATTCTGGTCCCAGAGGACTCCAACTCGATCACAACAGACCCACCGCCCTTCCCCGGCTATAAAAACCCCCGATCCGATCAGTTTTTCCCACGCGATCGCCGATTTTTACTCCGGTGAGCACCGAGACTTTGCCGGTGAATTCTGGCCGATCTAAGCTCGGAAACTCTGATCTAACTCGCTGGTCTTGATCCACCGCCTCCGGGGAACTTTGCAGGTGCAGAAAACTCGGAGAGTTACGGTGTAAACACAGCGCCGACGAGCTTCGCCGTGGTTTTGCCTCGGACCTCGCCGCCGAGCACTTTCCAGGACCCCCGAGCTCGAGAAAACCCCCGAGGTGAGATCCCTGACCTCCCCTCTACCGATCTAGGCCATAAGATCACAGTTCTAGGCAGAATTCTCGAGGATCCGAAACTTTCCGGCGAGATCGCCGCTTCCCGCCGCCGTGCGCCGCCGGCAGCGCCGCCCGCGCTCGGTCAGAGCGACGTGGCCACTTGTGCGCCATTTATTTTAAATCGCACGGTAGACTTTAAAACCCCGCGTACCGGTTCGATGTTATAATCTCAGCCGTCGGTTTAAAATCGGACGGTCCACGTCAGCCCCGCATTATAAAGACTGGAATTCTTACGTGCTACCCCCTGGGGTTCTCTGGAATTGAGAGCTAGCCCCGGAAACTTTAGATCTAGCCCCTGGAACTTCAGAAAATCATGTAAATTCATTTAAAAATCAGTTTTAGCCCCTGAACTTAATAGAAATTAGGAAAAACACCTCTGATAAGTGTAGCTAGACCCCTGGATATTATGAAAATAATATTATAGACCCTGTAATGGGGTGAATTCATTATTTTAGCCTTGTTTAGTATTTAATTTAGAAAATTGAATATGTAACTAGTGTTTAAAAATTAAAAAGGGGGACAAACATAATTGTCAAAATTAATTAAAAACTTTCTCAGTACTTAGAAAACTTTGGAGTGAGATAGAAATATATTTTTGGGCTGAAATAAATCTGTTTCATCTATTATTCACATTTATTAGTATAGGGACACATTTTTAAGTAAAGAATAGTTATAGAAAAATAGGGAAAATAATTGTGAAATGGTCTACATCAGAAGCCAAGGTCAAAAGATGTTATTAAATCATTTAGGACCAGAACCTATACTGTTTAGATGATGTGTATTACTAATTTCATAATAAAATACACAATTATGCATAGGAATATAAATCTGAAAATATAGCAACTAGTAAATGATAAATGGAGTTTCTAAAATCCAAAGAATTCAGTTTAGGGTTGGTAGAAATTATGAAGGCACATATGGGGAAGAATAATACTTTTCATACACACTTGGTAGTAAAAAGGTGAAGTAGTTGAATATAAGAAATTTATTGGAAACCCATATAAATAGTATGTAAGTATAAAGGTGGACACAAAAGTAGGAATCATATACACATGGTTAAAAGTGCGTGCAAGCCACAACTCAACACACATAAAGTAACCACAACACATATAATGGTGAATGAATTTCATAAATATGAATGTGTGGTTTGTATGAAGTAGAAGTGTGAACTATGTCTTATGATTGTTGTTTTTCTTTTGCTATGTGTGATGGTATGAAGTAGAACCTGTTCAAGAGCAAGTTAACCCTTTCCAAGATCAGGACTACCAATTTCAAGAGCAGCAAGAAGGAGGCAAGTGTCCTTGACCACTTTGATCCTATGCTAGGATGTGTAGCTAGAATTATTTGCATTGTCAAATGAAATATGAAACCCATGCTAGGAAGTTTCCCTAGAATTGCATTACCTTGTTTCCTTGAAGCTTGGGTTGGGATTTATTTTGTCATGTCATTTATTTACATGCATTTGCTTAGCCATGCTTAGAATGGGATATTTGGGACATGAGATCATCAGTTTATATTACCATACTCTCGAATGAGACATTGTGAGTTATGTAGAGGTAGGGATCAAGGCAAGTTGGATGTTTTGGTTGTGTGCTGGGTGCACGAGACTTGGGTTTGTGTTTAGTACTTGCCTGGATCCTAAGGACCGGTTCATGGAGCATGTAACCCGGCTTTACAGTGCCAACCACATGCTGAGATGGGGCAGCTTGGCCAATTAATTAGGTGTATCCCCGGCGTAGTATGGGTGTGTTGGATGGTGCGGGAGTAGGTGTCAGCTGGACTACCATATGAACCGCAAGGCTCAAGAGGGGGCCACTGCAGCGGGGTTGGAGCCTCTTGTATGCTGTTAGGGGTGAAACCTCAGTGGGCCCACGCTCGTCGGGAATCCCTTTGTAAAGGCTTCGTAGTGATCTCCTGGCTGCACACCTGGGAAGTGTGAATGTGGATCGTAGCCACTGGCATAATGGAGGTTCTTTTAGTCCACCCGGCAACGGGGGATGAAATCACTACTTGTGGTTACAGTGGTACAAACTCTGCAGAGTCAAAACTGTCTTGACAGCCGTGCTCACGGTTAAGAGCGGCCTGGACTTATTCATGATTAGAGGATTGATGGTTTTGGAAGTTAAGCGGGGAGCTTAACATGGGAAATGATGTTATGGTTATTGGATTATGATGATGGGATGAGAGATTGGGACCATTTCACCTGTGTAGTAATGTAGGTGCTTAATAAGCTAAGGTGATAGGTATTAATTGCGTAGTGCTTTAACCATGAGTTCAACCTCTCCTTATTCTAGCCATGCATGATATAATTTTCCCACACTTGCTGAGTACCATTGGTACTCAACCTTGCATATTTGTTGGTTTATATTGCTGCTCAGGTCAGGATAA
Source organism: Neostapfia colusana (assembly GCA_030760725.1). NCBI lineage: Eukaryota > Viridiplantae > Streptophyta > Magnoliopsida > Poales > Poaceae > Neostapfia > Neostapfia colusana. The sequence goes on along the minus strand of JASWHV010000008.1, from coordinate 98,534,525 downwards.
TGAGGTGGTGTATAATGACCAAGATTTTGGACCCGAGGAAGGATTTTAGGTTCATGAAGACCCCCGGGCAACGCCTGTGATGGAGCCCTAAAGAATAATATTCCGCTGCTAGTTTATTTACTTGTGATGAAGCATTAATGTCCATTGAGACATTTGCGATGTAAGACTTATTTATATTCGACACCTGGCTTGTAATAAATGATGCTTCACTATTTGTCATCACATGTATGAGAAAATGATCCTGGCATACATGTGATAATTCACTCGGTTGTTCTTCGGAAAAACCGGGTGTGACAGAGGACACGCCGAACACACATTTATCTGGGTTCAGCTTGGTGCGCGTAGAGCGCAACTTGTTAAAGACTAAAGCTAGGTTATCTAGTAGGGACAAACCCTGCTTGACCTTGACAACTATGTCATCGACATACACCTCAACCAGGTCTCTTATTAACTCCCCAAAGGTTTTGTGCATTGCAAAGGTGGGGAGTGCATTCTTTAGGCCGTAAGGCATAGACACATAGCAATAAAGGCCGTCTACTGTAATGAAGGAGGTGTGCTCCTCGTCCTCCCTAGACATGGGGATCTGATGGAAACCCGAGTAGGCGTCTAGGAAGCACAGCATATCACAGCCTGACGTTGAGTCTACTATTTGATCTATTCTGGGGAGAGGGAATGGATCTTTAGGACATGCCTTATTGAGACTGGTGTAGTCGATGCACATCCGGAGCTTCCCGCCGGCCTTCGGGACAACGACGGGGTTCGCCAACCATCGAGGGTGGTGGACCTCCCGTATGAAGCCAGCGTCCAGCAGCTTCTTGACTTCTTCACGGATGAAGTTCTGCCGCTCGATGGACTGCTTGCGGGGCTTCTGTTGAACCGGCCGGGCGTCGGGGAAGACTTTCAAGTGGTGCTCGATCCCCTCCCTGAGGATCCCCGGCATCTGTGACGGCTGCCATGCAAACACGTCAACGTTGTGCCGGAGGAAGGTGACGAGCGCGCCTTCCTATTTGCTATCCAGGTCCCCGGCTACCCGGGTGGTCTGGGTAGCTTTGGCGCCAACTTGGACGACCTTTAAGGGGACGCCGCCCTCATCGAGAGGTTGCACTCGGGGTGCTGTGGTGGAAGCACGGTGACGTGCGCTCGGGCGGAGCTGGTCCGGTTCCGTATTGCCGGGGGCTGATGCCCCAGCTGTTGCGAGTGCTTGGAGCTTCTCCAGGGCCGACACTGCAGCAGTGCGGTCCCCACGAATCCTGAGAACGCCCGTCGGAGTTGGCATCTTCAGGACGAGGTAGCCGTAGTGGGCTACAGCCATGAACCGATACAGGGCTGGCCTGCCGATTATGGCGTTGAAGGGGAGGTCTATCTCCGCTACGTCGAACAGAATGTACTCTGTTCGATAGCTGTCCGGAGCCCCGAAGGTCACCGGGAGACTAATGTTGCCGTAGGGGATAACCTGTCCCGGCCCTACCCCTGAGAACGGGCTCGATGGGGTGAGCTTGGCCATCGGGACCTGCAGCTTCTGGAAAGCCGCACGGCTGATGAGGTTCAGCCCAGCCCCTCCATCCACCAAAACGTGGTACATTCTCACGTTGGCGATGGTAGGGGCCACCAGGAGCGGTAGTTGGCCGGCCCCAGCCATGTTCCTGGGGCAGTCGGTGGCGTCAAAGCTGATGGGGGTCCCCATCCACTTAAGGTGTGGTGCAGCACTCGGGAGTGGCGCCACCGACGCTACCGCTCGGTGCAGAGTCCTGACTGCGCTTCGGGACGAGGGGTCGGCGGACCCGCCGTATATGACATAGAGCTTCTTCCGACGCTCGTCGTCGCTGGAGCCGGAGTCCTCACGATTGCATGCCGCCTTCACGACACGCTGAGGCTCCTGGACTTCCTCTGGGTGGTCGATGTTGTCTGGAACATCCACCCCCTGCCCATCTTCCTTTGGACGGAAGGGAAGGGCATCAGCCCGCTGCCGCTTCCCCTTGCGGAAGCGCTCTGCGAGCCTCCGGATCTCCCGGCACTCGGCAGTAGTGTGGCGACAGCTGCCGTGCACGGGGCACATGTTGTCCTGGCTATCTTCCGGGGTCGGTGACTTTCGCTGCCTCTTGTCAGGGCGCAGCCCCCGAGCCCCACTGAGCGTCGCTGCAGTGACAGCTTGGGTCACAGCCGGCGGTCTTATCTTGCTTCTGCCCCGACTCTTGGTCTTCCTGCTGCCTCCATAGGGAGTAGGACCAGATCCGGGCAGCCCTCCTGACTCGAAGGATGGCTGTGAGTGCCAGTTCCGTCCCTCGGCTGCCCTGGCGTACTTGTCCGCCAGGCTGAAGAGCTCAGAGGCATCGCGGACCTCCCTGGTCGCGAGTTTCTCAAGCATCTTCTTGTCTCGGACGCCTTGTCGGAACGCCACCACCACAGAAGCATTTTGAATGTGTGGGATGGTGTTCCGCACCTGGGAGAACCGCTGGATGAAAGAGCGCAGCGACTCCTCAGGTTGTTGTTGGATGGCGTGGAGGTCAAGCTCCGTGCCAGGCCGGGTGTAGGAACTGCCGAAGTTGGCTATGAACTGTCGGCAAAGCTCTCCCCAGGAAGTTACTGAACTCTGGGGGAGGTTCATGAGCCAAGACCGAGCTGGGCCAGTCAAGGCGACAGGGAAGTAATTGGCCATGACGGCTTCATTCCCTCCTGCGGCAAGCACGGCGGTGGAATAGATCTGGAGGAATTCCGCCGGGTTGACACTGCCGTCGTACTTCTTGGGCAGGAGCGGCCGAAACTTGCACGGCCATTTCGCGAAGCGAAGGTGGGGCGCGAGGGCCGCACACCCTGCTTCTGTCGCCGCAGGTTCTGATGCCGCGAACGCTTGGTTCGCACTGTGCACCGCATGCCCCGGCATGGGCAAGGCTGCACCATAGGCCGGGGGCGCCATATGCAGGACGTACGGCTGTGGCATATTCTGCACGGCACAGGCCTGGGGCAGAGATCGCGTGGCGACGGTCTGCTCTTCAGGCTGGGTCGAGGCCGACGTCATGCTGTCGTCAGCCTCTTGGTGGCGACGCCTTTCCCGGCGCCGCTCGAGGTATACCCGGGCATCTTGACCCAGGTGACACCGCTCCAGCTCTGTCCTCAGATCAGTTGACTGGGGGCTGGTAGAGCTGGAGTCTGCCGTCTGCTCGCCATCCAACGGTGCGCGCATCAGCGACACGACCGATTGGCCAGAGCGTCGTCCCCGCCGAGGTCGAGGGCTTGCGGCGGCGACGACGAGACGGTCTACCTCTCGGATCCACTGCCGGGTCGCTGCCTGAGCCGCGTCCCCAGTGGGCGGATTGTACAGTAGCGCTCTCGCCGCAGCTAACGCGCCCCCACTGGGCACGCCGAGCGCTACTGGAGACTTGAAGCTGGTTGGAGCCTGCATTGCCGGGGTCGGCGCTGCCAGAGCCGGTTGCTGGCTCCCAGCTCGTACCGACACACTCTGTCCTCAGTGTGTCGACATGTACTCCCCCCTGGTCGCGGTCTGCCGCAGAGGCGAGGGGGGAGAGTTTGCCGTTGAAGGAAGCTTGGTCATCTTCGTCGGCGGAAACTCGTCGCGCTAGGGGAAAAGCCCCCTACCTGGCGCGCCAAATGTCGAAGTGTGCGGTCGACACTTCCCCCGGGCCTGCACTGGGCAGCCCGCGGAGGTTCTTTTTTCGGAGGGGCTAGTTCCTAGCGGAGAGCTTGCGCGGATGGAACGAGTTAGTAAGAGCTTGACACGGCGAGTTTTACGTGGTTCAGGCCGCCGGAGCGTAAAACCCTACGTCCACGGCGAGCTATGGAGCTCGCTGTATTGCTTGCTGCTCAGGGCCGGAGGCCTGAGCTTGGGGGTGAGTTACAGCTTGAGAGTGTATGGCTAGCGTATGAGTTGCAAAATGCCAACCCTTGCTATCGACGCCTACCCGAGCCTTTTATAGTCCAAGACTCGGGCAGCTTACAAGGGGAGCCGGGACCCGACAGGTGGTCCCGGGAAGATTGTCTAATATCCACCGTATCTGCAGTTATGCCGGTAGTTGTCTCTGGTCGAAGGCTTCTGAGTCTTCATCTTGCCGCCCTGCCCATGCCGCATGCTAGTCGTAGAGGTTGATGACGGCGCAGGCGGCATGGGATGTCTTGTCGCGGTGTTTATTGGCTGACAGGTTCTGACACCGCGCGCCAGTCTGTGATGCGACTGTGCGCAACGGCACCTGACAGAAGCGTGCTCCGCGTCTCCGCGTCTTGGGAAGACGCGGGCCTTGAATACCTTGTACGGGCAAGGTGTGGGGCGTATTTACGCCCGCTGCCTACCGCTCGGGGTAGGCATCGTCGTTCTGCTGCCACGTGGCGGGCCCGGAGCCCTTCTCAGAGGAGAGGAGGGTCAGTCCCGCGGGGCACGTGGAGCCTCCGGACCTCTCCCCGCGGAGGGGGAGGCTCGGCTTCTGTTGGCCACGTGGCGGGCCCGGAGCTCTCCTCTGAGGAGAGGGAGGTCCGGCCCCGCTGGACACGCGGCGCCTTCGGACCTCTCTCCCGCGGAGAGGGAGGTCCGGCTTCTGTATGCCATGTGGCGGGCCCGGAGCTCTCCTCTGAGGAGAGGGAGGTCCGGCCCCGCCGGATGTGTGGTGCCTTCGGAGCTCTCCCTGCGGAGAAGGGCGAGTTCCTTAGGCATTTTACCCTGTGCGTGGGGGTACCCATATCTCAGGTACCGACAGGAACCTTTTGCGGGAGCGGACCGCGAAGGTCAAGAGCGAGCTCGACTCCAGGCGGGAGTTGCTCGACTTCAGGGAAGTGCTCCTCGACCGGCTGAAGCGGGCTGTCAACCGCATGGACGCCGAATCGCGGCGGATCAACAGGGAGGCCCTGGAGGCACACGCCCGGGCCGAGGAGAGCCTCTCTGCCGCTGAGGAGATACGGCAGCGGTTGGAGCGCCGTAAACTCGCCGTTGAGGAACGGGAGCGTTCCACGGCAGCAGAGGCGGAGAGGGTCGCCGCGCAGCTGGCGGCGGGCGAGGATGACCTTCGAGCTCGGATCGAGGAGTTGGAGATTCTGAAGGCAGACCTCGACTTGAGGGAGGAACAGGTCTCCCGTGATTGCTGGGCGGTCTTGGAACGGGAGTTGGCCGCCGACTTCAAGGCTTCTGAGTTGGAGCAGCTCGCCAAGACTCTCCACCTTCGGGAGAGCTCCCTGGCGGCCAAGGAGAAGGAATTCGAGGGAAACCTAGAGGCCCTGCAGGCAGCCCGCCGCGAGGTGGAGGAGCTCTCGGCCTTGCAGTCCTCCGAGGCTCTTGCGGTCTTGAGCTTCGTTGATCGAGCGGGGTCCGCCCTGATCCCTCTTGGCTTCAGTCCGGTGAGGGCAGCGGCTCCTGTGTTGAAGGTGGCGGAGGTGATCCCCGCGCTGGAGTTGATCGGCGCCAAGCTGGACAGGCTAGACTCGGTGGTCACCAGCGAGCTTGAGGCCGAGGGACGCGGCCTAGCCTTAGAGGTCGCCTCACATGTGCTGGCATGCTTCAAGAGCCGCGACCCCTCTTTTTCGCTAGAACCAGCGAGAGAGGGCCCAGCCGCGAAGTGGGAGGAAGCTGCCAGGGCTGAAGTCGAGGATGTGGCCGCCCTAGTAGCCGCAAGGTTCCGGCGGGAGCCGGGAGGTCCTTAGGACTTGTTTCTCCCTTTTTATCGAGTCTGTAGTCCAGCTCATGGAGTCTCGCATAGTTTGACTCTTTTAGATTTTTGTGTCTGTGATGCCTTTTCTCTCCTTCTTGGCTTTGCCTGACTGAGTCCTTAGCTCCGCAAGGTACTCAGAGGCCTTCTCCAATCTCGGAGCTCTGCACAGACACCTTCCCCGGGTCCTAACCGTGTTAGGGGCCCCCGGGGGTCTCCGGATCTCGCCCTATGGGGAGCTCCAAATCTGCCTGCCACGTGGCGGGCCCGGAGCCCCTCCTTAGGAGGCGGGAGCTCCGGCCCTGCTGGACATGTAGGGCTTTTGGAGCCCTCCCACTGGGGGGGAGGTCCTGTTTCCGCCTGCCACGTGGCGAGCCCGGAGCCCCCCTCAGGGGAGGCGAGAGCTCCGGGCCCGCCGGACACGTGGGGCCCTTGGGCCTCGCCCCTGCTGAAGGGGCGGGACCTGGTCCTTCCAGTCCTAGGCCGGAGTAGTTGGTAGCTCCTTTCCCCCCGCTTCATGCAGTCCCCGTTGCCGTAACCTGGAGGTCCTGCACACAGGCAGAGGAAACGTAATTCTCCTCGGGAGGTCCTCCCCTCCCGTCTCCTAGTCTTATTCGTCTTACGATCCTGATCCGTTATACGGGGCTTGGGCAATTCTGTGCTCGAGGCGCCGGAGCTCCGGCTCCCTCCGAGGTCCGGGTACGGTCGTCCGATCCCTAGTACCGGGCCATGCGCTGGGGAAGCAGAGTGCACGTGCTTTGGGTTCATGACCAGGCAAAGCGGTTGTACTCCCCTGTACCTCCGGAGGGCAGGATGCGCATGCTTTGGGCTCATGGCCTGCTAAGCTGGATACGCACCCTGGACCCCCCATGCACAACGCAGGCATTTCCTGGAGGTGACCAACTGGCACCGCAACACCTGACTGGGGGAGGCCCGAGAGACTCACTCGGCCATTGGCAGGTGCCTCAAGCGCAGCCGCCCTCGGTAGGATAGCGAATGCTGACTATGGATGAGCGCGGGAGAGGGGGAGCTAGATGTACGATGAACATACATAGATAGTGCGATCATAAAAGTTAATGCATAATTTAAATGAGCGCATGAGAGAGAGCTAAGTAGAACAGGGTTCTGTGTTCATGCCCATAGGTGGAATTCTGGCTGTACATGGAGGCAATATTCCGCCTCGTCCACAAGGGAAGCAAAACTCTACGCGCTTAGGGTCGGAACCAGGCTAAACTGGACGTAGTCCTGTACCGTCCCTTGAGACTTAGCTGCCCCAAGCTCTGTTCCTAGATTCTATGGGATTCATTACAGAAGGGAACGACCCTGTTCTACTGATGCTCAGGGAGGAGGACTTACAGTGCTGCTCCATGCCAAGGATTTTGGGAACGGATCCCACACTCGGTTGAAAGGCATGTGTACCTGGGGTAGCAGCTTTCATGATTCGGAAGGGACCTTCCCTGCTGGGGGAGAGTTTATGGGTCCTTCTCAGGAAAGAGCGTGCCGCGACACCAGGCTGCCCTTCTGCAGGTCCCTGATGCGTTTGGTTCTTTGGCGGTAGTGCTTAGAACATCAGCCGAGACCTTGCATTGTGGGGTGTTACCTGCAGCCGAGTCTCGTCGACGAGGTTGTTATCTTCACGCCGGATCAGGTCCTGCGCGGCTTCTCCTGAGGGCCCCCGGGGAGTTCTCCCCTTCTGGCTAAGGCCTTCAAGGGGTAGGTGGACCCGGGCTCGTCTTAGATGACCTAAGGCGTCTTCCCCTTCTGGCAAGGCCTTCAAGGGGTTGACAGACGATGGGCGGCCCCCGGGAGGTATGTCCGAGGCACGGAGGCGTGCTCTCGGGTGAGGCTGGCCCGACCTTGCACCATTGTGGTCGGTACTTGGGCTGCTGCGACTACTTGGGGCTTCTCCAAGGTTGAAGCCGCAGCAGTGCAGCCTCCACTGACCCGGAATGGCAGCCGCGGCCGGCTATCGCCCTGGCCCGTCACCGTCGGAGCTGGAGTCCTCACCGTTATGCACTGTCTTTATGACACGCTGAGGCTCCTGAAACCCCACCTGACGGGCGGCAGTGACTGGGGCATCGACCTTCTGCTTGCCATCCCTCTGAGGGTAGGGCGGTGCTTCAGCTCTCTGCTGTCTCCCTTTGCGGAAGTGCTCTGCGAGCCTCTGGATATCCCAGCACTCGGCAGCAGTATGGTTGCCGGCGCCATGCACGGGGCATAGCCCGCCCTGGTCACTATCTGGGGCCGGTGATTGCTGCTGCCTTTTGTCGGGGCGCGGCCCCCGTGCTCCACTAGTCGTCGCTGCTGCGGCGACGGGAGCAGCGAACGATGACTTCATCTTGCCACTCCCACGGTTCTTGGCCTTCTTGCCACCTCCATAGGCAGCAGCGCCGGACCCGGGCTGTCCTCCTGACTCAGAGGTTGACAGAGAGTGCCAGTTCTGCCCTTCAGCTGCTCTGGCGCATTTGTCCGCCAGGCTGAAGAGCTCAGAGACGTCGCGGACCTCTCTGGTCGCGAGCTTCTCAAGCATTTTCTCGTCCCGGACACCCTGTCGGAACGCCACCACCACAGAAGCACTTTGAATATGCGGGATGGTGTTGCGTAACTGGGACAACCGCTGGATGAAAGAGTGCAGCGACACCCCAGGTTGTTGCTTGACGGCGTGGAGGTCAAGCTCTGTGCTGGGACGGGTGTAGGAGCTGCCGAAGTTGGCGATGAACTGCCGGCAGAGCTCTCCCCAGGAGGTTATGGACCCCTGAGGGAGATTCATGAGCCAAGACCGAGCTGGGCCGGTCAAGGCGACGGGGAAGTAGTTAGCCATGACAGCCTCATCCCCTCCTGCGGCAAGTACGGCAGTGGAGTAGATCTGGAGGAACTCCGCCGGGTTGACGCTACCGTCGTACTTCTCGGGCAGGTGCGGCCGAAACTTGCGCGGCCACCTCGCGAAGCGAAGGTGAGGTGCAAGGGCCGCACATCCTGCTCCTGCTGCCGCAGGTATTGGCGCTGCGAACGCTTGGTTCGCACTTGGCACCGTGTACCCCGGTATGGGCAAGGCTGTACCATAGACCGGGGGCGCTGCTTGCGGCGCATATGGTTGTGGCATATGCTGTGCAGCGTATGCCTGAGGCAGGGCTTGCGTGGCGAAGATCTGTCCTCCAGGTTGTGTCGAGGCCGACGTCATGCTGTCGCCAGCCTCATGGTTGCGACGCCTTTCTCGACGTCGCTCGAGGTACACCCAGGCATCCTGGCCCAAGTGACACCGTTCCAGCTCCCTTCTCAGGTCCGTCGACGGGAGCCTGGAGGAGCTGGAATCCGCCGTTTGCCCGTCAACCGTGGGCGTGCGCGTCAGCGACACAGCCAGTTGACCGAGGCGTCGTCCTCGCCGAAACCGAGGGTTCGCGGCGGCGACGATGAGGCGGTCCACCTCGCGGACCCATTGTTGGGTCGCTGAATGGGGCGCATCCCCAGCAGGTGGGTTGCGCAGCAGTGCTCTTGCTGCAACTAGCGCACCCCCATGGTGTACGCTCAGCACTGCAGAAGATCTCACACTGGTCGGAGTCTGCATCGCCGGAGTCGGTGTTGCCAGAGTCGGCTGCTGGCTACCAGCTTGTGCCGACACACTCCGTCCTGAGTGCGTCGACATGTACTCCCCACTGGTCACGGTTCGCCGTGAACACGGAGGGGGAGGTGAGCTAGGGGAAAACTCGTCGCGCTAGGGGAAAAGCCCCCTACCTGGCGCGCCAAATGTCGAAGTGTTCGGTCGACACTTCCCCCGGGCCTGCACTGGGCAGCCCGCGGAGGTTCTTTTTTCGGAGGGGCTAGTCCCTTGCGGAGAGCTTGCGTGGATGGACGAGTTAGTAAGAGCTTGACACGGTGAGTTTTACGTGGTTCAGGCCGCCGGAGCGTAAAACCCTACGTCCACGGCGAGCTATGGAGCTCGCTGTATTGCTTGCTGCTCAGGGTCGGGGGCCTGAGCTTGGGGGTGAGTTACAGCTTGAGAGTGTATGGCTAGTGTATGAGTTGCAAAATGCGAACCCTTGCTATCGACGCCTACCTGAGCCTTTTATAGTCCAGGACTCGGGCGGCTTACAAGGGGTGCAGGGACCCGACAGGTGGTCCCGGGAAGATTGTCTATTATCTACCGTATCTGTAATTACGCCGGTAGTTGCCTCTGGTCGAAGGCTTCTGAGTCTTCATCTTGCCGCCCTGCCCATGCCGCACGCTAGTCGTAGTGGTTGATGATGGCGCAGGCGGCATGGGATGTCTTGTCGCAGCGTTTATTAGCTGGCAGGTTCTGACACCGCGTGCCAGTCTGTGATGCGACTGGGCGCAACGGCACCTGACAGACGCGTGCTCCGCGTTTCCGCGTCTTGGGAAGACGTGGGCCTTGAATACCTTGTACGGGCACGGTGTGGGGCACCTTTACGCCAGCTGCCTACCGCTCGGGGACGGGCAGCACCGTTCTTCTGGCCACGTGGCGGGTCCGGAGCCCTTCTCTGAGGAGAGAAGGGTCCGGCCTGCGGGGCACGTGGAGCCTCCGGACCTCTCCCCACGGAGGTGGAGGTCCGGCTTCTGTATGCCACGTGGCGGGCCCGGAGCTCTCCTCTGCGGAGAGGGAGGTCCGGCCCCGCTGGACGCGTGGCGTCTTCGGACCTCTCTCCCGCGGAGGGGGAGTGTCGGTACCTGAGATATGGGGTACCCCCGCGCACAGGGTGAAATGCCTAAGGTGCTCGCCCTTCTCCGCAGGGAGAGCTCCGAAGGCGCCACGCGTCTGGCGGGGCCGGACCTCCCTCTCCTCAGAGGAGAGCTCCGGGCCCGCCACGTGGCATACAGAAGCCGGACCTCCCCCTCCGCGGGAGAGAGGTCCGAAGACGCCACGCGTCCAGCAGGGCCGGACCTCCCTCTCCTCAGAGGTGAGCTCCGGGCCTGCCATGTGGCATGCAGAAGCCGGACCTCCCCCTCCGCGGGAGAGAGGTCCGAAGGCGCCACGCGTCCAGCGGGGCCGGACCTCCCTCTCCTCAGAGAAGAGCTCCGGACCCGCTACGTGGCTGGAAGAACGGTGCTGCCTGCCCCCGAGCGGTAGGCAGCGGGCGTAAAGGCGCCCCTCACCTTGCCCGTACAAGGTATTCAAGGCCCGCGTCTTCCCAAGACGCGGAAACGCGGAGCACGTGCCTGTCAGGTGCCGTTGCGTCCAGTCGCATCACAGACTGGCGCGCGGTGTCAGAACCTGCCAGGTAATAAACGCCGCGACAAGACATCCCATGCCGCCTGCGCCGTCATCAACCACTATGACTAGTGCGCGGCATGGGCAGGGCGGCAAAATGAAGACTCAGAAGCCTTCGACCAAAAGGCAACCACCGGCGTAACTACAGATACGGTAGATAGTAGACAATCTTCCCGGGACCACCTGTCGGGTCCCGGCCCCCCTTGTAAGCCACCCGAGTCTTGGACTATAAAAGGCTCGGGTAGGCGTCGATAGCAAGGGTTCGCATTCGGCAACTCATACGCTAGCCATATACTCTCAAACTGTAACTCACCCCCAGGCTCAGGCCCCCGGCCCTGAGCAGCAAGCAATACAGCGAGCTCCATAGCTCGCCGTGGACGTAGGGTTTTACGCTCCGGCGGCCTGAACCACGTAAAACTTCCCGTGTCAAGCTCTCACTAACTCGTCCATCCGCGCAAGCTCTCCGCTAGGAACTAGCCCCTCTGAAAAAGAACCTCCGCGGGTTGCCCAGTGCAGGCCCGGGGGAAGTGTCGATCGCACACTTCGACATTTGGCGCGCCAGGTAGGGGGCTTTTCCCCTAGCGCGACGAGTTTCCGCCGACGAAGATGACCAAGCTCCCTTCAGCGGCAAACTCTCCCCCACCGCATTCACGGCGAACCGTGACCAGCGGGGAGTACATGTCGACGCACTCAGGACGGAGTGTGTCGGCACAAGCGGGTAGCCAGCAGCCGACTCCGGCAACGCCGACTCCGGCTATGCAGGCCCCGACCAGCGTGAGGTCTTCTGCAGCGCTGAGCGTACACCATGGAGGTGCGCTAGCTGCAGCAAGAGCGCTGCTGCGCAACCCACCTGCGCTGAGCCCCATTCAGCAACCCAGCAATGGGTCCGCGAGGTGGACCGCCTCGTCGTCGCCGCCGCGAACCCTCGGTTTCGGCGAGGGCGGCGCCCGGGGCAACCGACTGTGTCGCTGACGCGCACACCCACGGTTGACGAGCTAACGGCGGATTCCAGCTCCTCCAGGCTCCTGTCGATGGACCTGCGAAGGGAACTGGAACGGTGCCACTTGGGGCAGGACGCCCGGGTGTACCTCGAGCGACGTCGAGAAAGGCGTCGCAACCATGAGGCAGGCGACAGCATGTCGTCGGCCTCGACGCAACCAGAAGGGCAGGCCTTCGCCATGCGAGCCCCACCTCAGGCATATGCTGCGCAACATATGCCACCACCATATGCGCCAGAAGTAGTGGCCCCGGCCTACGGTGCAGCCTTGCCCATGCCGGGATACGTGGTGCCAGGTGCGAACCACCTGTTCGCAGCGCCAGTACCTGCAGCAGCAGGTGCAGGATGTGCGGCCCTTGCACCCCACCTTCGCTTCGCAAAGTGGCCGCGCAAGTTTCGCCCGCACTTGCCCGAGAAGTACGACGGAAGCGTCAACCCAGCAGAGTTCCTCCAGATCTACTCCACCTCCGTACTTGCTGCAGGAGGCGATGAGGCTGTCATGGCCAACTACTTTCCCGTCGCCTTGACCGGCCCAGCCCGGTCCTGGCTCATGAATCTACCCCAGGGGTCCATAACCTCTTGGGGTGAGCTCTGCCGGCAGTTCGTCGCCAACTTTGGCAGCTCCTACACCCGTCCCGGCACGGAGCTCGACCTCCACGCCGTCAAACAACAACCTGGGGAGTCGCTGCGCTCTTTCATCCAGCGGTTCTCTCAGGTGCGCAACACCATCCCACATATCCAAAGCGCCTCTGTGGTGGTGGCGTTCCGACAGGGTGTCCGGGACGAGAAAATGCTCGAGAAGCTCGCGACCAGAGAGGTCAGCGACGTCTCGGAGCTCTTTAGCCTGGCGGACAAGTGCGCCAGATCAGCCGAAGGGCGGAACTGGCACGCACTGCCGACCTCCGAGTCAGGAGGGCAGCCCGGGTCCGGTGCTGCTGCCTATGGGGGTGGCAAGAAGACCAAGAACCGGGGGAATGGGAAGATGAAGTCACCATTCACGGCCCCCGTCGCCGCAGCCGCGACAACCAGTGGAGCTCGGGGGCCGTGCCCCGACAAGAGGCAGCGGCAATCACCGGCCCCAGACAGTGGCCAAGGCGGGCTATGCCCCGTGCATGGCACCTGCAACCATACAGCTGCCGAGTGCTAGGAGATCCAGAGGCTCGCAGAGCGCTTCCGCAATGGAAGACAGCAGAGGGCTGAAGCACCGCCCTACCCTCAGAGGGATGGCAAACAGAAGGCCGATGCCCCAGTCACCGCTGCCCACCAGGTGGGGTTCCAGGAGCCTCAGCGTGTCATAAAGACAGTACATGACGCTGAGGACTCCAGTTCCGACGATGACGGGCCAAGGCGTTAGCCAGCTACGGCACGCCTCCGTGCCTCGAACATACCTCTCGGGGGCTGCCTAGGGTCCGTCAACCCCTTGAAGGCCTTGCCAGAAGGGGGGGACGCCTTAGGTCATCCAAAGCGAGCCCGGGTCCACCTACCCCTTGAAGGACTTAGCCAGAAGGGGAGAACTCCCTGGGGGACCCCGAGAGAAGCCACGCAGGACCTGATCCAGCGTGAAGACAACAACTTCGACAAGACTCGGCTTGCAGGGAACACCCCACAACGCAAGGTTTTGGCTAATGCTCTAAGCACTACCGCCAAAGAACCAAACGCGACGGGGGCCCGCAAGAGGGCAGCCTGGTGAAGTGGCACGCTATATTCCAAGAAGGACCCATAAGCTCTCCCCCAGCAGGGAAGGTCCCTTCCGAATCATGAAAGCTACCGCCCCAGGTACACATGCCTTTCAACCGAGATGGGATCCATTCCCAAAAATCCTTGCCATGGAGCAACACTGTAAGTCCTACTTACTGAGCATCGGTAGAACAGGGTTATTCACTTCTGTAATAGACCCCATAGAACTTAGGAACAGAGCTTGGGGTAGCTAAGTCTCAAGGGACGGTACAGGACTACGTCCAGTTTAGCCTGGTTCCGACCGTAAGCGCGTAGAGTCTTGCTTCCCTTGTAGACGAGGCGGAACATTGCCCCCACGAACAGCCAGAATTCCACCTATGGGCGTGAATACAGAGACCTGTTCTACTTAGCTCCTTCTCATGCGCTCATTTAAATTATGCATTAATTTTTATGATCGCACTATCTCTGTATGTTCATCATACGTCTAGCTCCCCCTCTCCTGCGCTCATCCATAGTCGGCATTTGCTATCCTCCCGAAGGCGGCTGCGCTTGAGGCACCTGCCGATGGCCGAGTGAGTCTCTCGGGCCTCCCCCAGTCAGGTGTTGCGGTGTCAGTTGGTCACCTCCAGGAAAGGCCAGCGTTGTGCATGGGGGGTCCAGGGTGCGTATCCAGCTTAGCCGGCCCAGAGCCCAAAGCATGCGCATCCTGCTCTCCGGAGGTCCAGGGGAGTACGTCCGCTTTGCCTGGTCATGAACCCAAAGCGCGTGCACTCTGCTTCCCCAGCGCATGGCCCGGTACTAGGGATCCGACGGCCGTACCCGGACCTCGGAGGGAGCCGGAGCTCCGGCGCCTCGTGCACAGAATTGCCCAAGCCCCGTATAGCGGGCCAGGACCATAAGACTGATAAGACTAGGAGACAGGAGGGGAGGAATCCCCGAGGAGAATTACGTTTCCTCTACCTGTGTGCAGGACCTTCAGGTTACGGCAACAGGGACTGCATGAAGCGGGGGGAAAGGAGCTACCAGCTACACCAGCCTGGGACTGGAAGGACCGGGACCCGCCCCTCCAGCTGGGGCGGGGCCCGGGGGCCCCGCGTGTCCAGCAGGCCCGGAACTCTCTCCTTCCTTGAGGAGGGCTCCGGGCTCGCCACGTGGCAGGCAGGAACCGGACCTCCCTCCTCAGCGGGAGGGCTCCGAAAGCCCTACGTGTCCAACATGACCGGAGCTCCCGTCTCTTGAGGAGGAGCTCCGGACCCACCACGTGGCCGGCAGATTTGGAGCCCCCCATAGGGCAAGGTTCGGAGACCTCCGGGGGCCCCTAACACGGTTAGGACCCGGGGGGGTGTCTGTGCGAAGCTCCGAGATTGGAAATGACCTCTGAGTACCTTGCGGAGCTAAGGACTCAGCCAGGCAAAGCCAAGAAGGAGGGAAAAAGCATCACAGACACAAGTATCCAAGAGAGTCAAATTAAGCAAGGCTCCTTGAGCTGGACTACAGACTCGATAAAAAAAAGGGAGAAGCAAGTCCTAAGGACCTCCCGGTTCTCGCCGGAACCTTGCGGCTACAAGGGCAGCCACATCCTCGACTTCAGCCCTGGCAGCTTCCTCCCGCTCCGCGGCTGGGCCCTCTCTTGCTGGCTCCAGTGAGAAAGAGGGGTCGCGGCTCTTGAAGCATGCCTGCACATGCGAGGCGACCTCTAAAGCTAAGCCGCGGCCCTCGGCTTCAAGCTCGCTGGCGACCACCGAGTCGAGTCTGTCCAGCTTGGCGCCGATCGACTCCAATGCAGGGATCACCTCTGCCACCTGCAATGCGGGAGTTGCGGCCCTCACCGGACTGAAACCAAGAGGGATCAGGGCGGACCCCGCTCGATCCACGAAGCTTGAGACCGCAAGGGCCTCGGAGGACCGTAGGGCTGAGAGCTCCTCCACCTCGCGGCGGGCCGCCCGCAGAGCCTCCAGGTTCCTCTCAGAGAATTCCTTCTCCTTGGCCGCCAGGGAACTCTCCCGAAGGCGGAGAGTCTCGGCTAGCCGCTCCAACTCAGCGGCCCTGAAGCCGGCAGTCAACTCCCGGTCCAAGACCGCCTGGCGATCATGGGAGATCTGTTCATCCCTCAAGTCAAGGTCTGCCTTCAGAATCTCCAGCTCCTCCATCCGAGCTCGGAGGTCATCCTCGCTCGCAGCCAGCTGCGTGGCGACCCTCTCTGCCTCAGCTGCCACGGAATGCTCCCACTCCTCAACGGCGAGTTCGCGGCGCTCCAACCGCTGCCGTATTTCCACAGCAGCAGAGAGGCTCTCTTCGGCCCGGGCATGAGCCTCCAGGGCCTCCCTGTTGATCCGCCGCGACTGGGTGTCCATGCGGTCAACAGCCCGCTTCATCCGGTCGACAAGCGTTTCCCTGAAGTCGAGCAACTCCCGCCTGGAGTCGAGCTCGCTCTTAACCTTCGCGGTCCTCTCCCGCAAAAGGTTCCCCTAGGTGAGGAGGCGGTCCCGTTCAACCGTATACTCCTCCCGCTCGCGCCCTAGTGCAGCCAAGACCTGCCGGACGCTCGACTCGGCAAGCGTGAAGGCGTCCGCCAGAGGCAATGGAGCAACAGAGGCTGGGGCAGTCCCTCCGACCTCCTCCATTACCTCGTCCTCAGGAAGAGCCGACGCGCCAGCCGCCGAGACGAGACGCCGATCAGGAGAAGCTGGCTCCGCGGCACTGGCAGCCAGGCCAGCCTGGCTCTTTTCAGCTTCTGGCTCCTTGACCTGAGGAGAGGGACGAGCCGGGGAAGACGGTGCTGGAGAAGAAGCCAGGCCGCCTAGTGCAGGATCAACCTGTGCTGGCTCGGGGGCCGCGGTGGCCGTCTCGGCAGGAAGAGACGGCGCCGCCGCGGAGTCCGGGCACACCGGAACAGGAGAAGTCCGCGCTGGCCTGGGGGCCACAGCAGTTGCCCCTGGTTCCGAGCGCATCGGCACAGATTCCCCGCAAGACGGGGAAGGCCGGGAAGCGCGGACACTCCAGCGGGCTCTAAACCCCGACTTCCGAGCCGGGGTAGGATTTCCAGAGCCCGCTACCGTCTCCGACGACCGCTCCGCAGTCGCTTGGACTGGTGGAACAGGGGACGCCACAGAGGCTTCCCCCAGCACATCAGCCCGGGGCCTCTTCGAGTCGCCACCGGAGGGAGTGTCAGACACCCCAGAATCCCGACTTGGCACCGGCGCCGTTGCTGGAGGAGATCGAGCGCGTTTCTTCTCTGGCAGCGGGTTGGAAGCCATGGCAAGGGAGAGCTCAAAGGCAAGAAAGCAAAAGCGCAAGAGTCCAAGAAGAAACGCAGAGAAGTGCGAAGGGAAGCTACAATGTGCGTGAGACCCCCTCTAAAAAGCTTCCCGGTGCAGTTCCAAGCGATTCGGAACTCTTTGAATACCCCGCACCCGCAACCGCTTCGGTTCCTAGACCGAGTGCCGATGACGGGTGGGCCCAAGCCGCTTAACTGGAGCGGTGGGGGCAAGGAGTCAGTCTCCTAAGAAGATGAGCCGGCAAGGCCCTTCGGCGGTTCCCGAAGAAAGCGCCGCAACATGCAGAAGTGGCAGCCTTGGGAACCGCCGTAGTAAAAGCAATCATCAAGTGAGCGCACGCTCTCACGACCCCGCGGCCGTTCGTGCTCCGGCAGCGGCCAAGTCGGGACTTAGAGAAAGTGCACGGATCGGAAGAGATGGAGGTCCCACCTTGGGCTCGCTATCTCCCCCAAGATGGGCCCGGGGGCCACTCTCGGTACCTGAGATATGGGGTACCCCCGCGCACAGGGTGAAATGCCTAAGGTGCTCGCCCTTCTCCGCAGGGAGAGCTCCGAAGGCGCCACGCGTCTGGCGGGGCCGGACCTCCCTCTCCTCAGAGGAGAGCTCCGGGCCCGCCACGTGGCATACAGAAGCCGGACCTCCCCCACCGCGGGAGAGAGGTCCGAAGACGCCACGCGTCCAGCGGGGCCGGACCTCCCTCTCCTCAGAGGTGAGCTCCAGGCCCGCCACGTGGCATGCAGAAGCCGGACCTCCCCCTCCGCGGGAGAGAGGTCCGAAGGCGCCACGCGTCCAGCGGGGCCGGACCTCCCTCTCCTCAGAGAAGAGCTCCGGACCCGCTACGTGGCTGGAAGAACGGTGCTGCCTTCCCCCGAGCGGTAGGCAGCGGGCGTAAAGGCGCCCCTCACCTTGCCCGTACAAGGTATTCAAGGCTCGCGTCTTCCCAAGACGCGGAAACGCGGAGCACGCGCCTGTCAGGTGCCGTTGCGTCCAGTCGCATCACAGACTGGCGCGCGGTGTCAGAACCTGCCAGGTAATAAACGCCGCGACAAGACATCCCATGCCGCCTGCGCCGTCATCAACCACTATGACTAGTGCGCGGCATGGGCAGGGCGGCAAAATGAAGACTCAGAAGCCTTCGACCAAGAGGCAACCACCGGCGTAACTACAGATACGGTAGATAGTAGACAATCTTCCCGGGACCACCTGTCGGGTCCCGGCCCCCCTTGTAAGCCACCCGAGTCTTGGACTATAAAAGGCTCGGGTAGGCGTCGATAGCAAGGGTTCGCATTCGGCAACTCATACGCTAGCCATATACTCTCAAGCTGTAACTCACCCCCAGGCTCAGGCCCCCGGCCCTGAGCAGCAAGCAATACAGCGAGCTCCATAGCTCGCCGTGGACGTAGGGTTTTACGCTCCGGCGGCCTGAACCACGTAAAACTTCCCGTGTCAAGCTCTCACTAACTCGTCCATCCGCGCAAGCTCTCCGCTAGGAACTAACCCCTCCGAAAAAAGAACCTCCGCGGGCTGCCCAGTGCAGGCCCGGGGGAAGTGTCGATTGCACACTTCGACAGGGAGGTCCGGCTTCTGTATGCCACGTGGCGGGCCCGGAGCTCTCCTCCGAGGAGAGGGAGGTCCGGCCCCGCCGGACGCGTGGCACCTTCGGAGCTCTCCCTGCGGAGAAGGGCGAGTACCTTAGGCATTTTACCCTGTGCGCGGGGGTACCCCATATCTCAGGTACCGACAAGAGTGTATGGCTAGCGTATGAGTTGCAAAATGCGAACCCATGCTATCGACGCCTACCCGAGCCTTTTATAGTCCAAGACTCGGGCGGCTTACAAAGGGGAGCCAGGACCCGACAGGTGGTCCCGGGAAGATTGTCTATTATCTACCGTATCTGCAGTTATGCCGGTAGTTGTCTCTGGTCGAAGGCTTCTGAGTCTTCATCTTGCCGCCCTGCCCATGCCGCATGCCAGTCGTAGCGGTTGATGACGGCGCAGGCGGCATGGGTTGTCTTGTCGCGGTGTTTATTGGCTGACAGGTTCTGACACCGCGCGTCAGTCTGTGATGCGACTGGGTGCAACGGCACCTGACAGACGCGTACTCCGCGTTTCCGCGTCTTGGGAAGACGCGGGCCTTGAATACCTTGTACGGGCAAGGTATGGGGCGTAGTTATGCCCGCTGCCTATCGCTCGGGGCAGGCAGCGTCGCTCTGCTGCCACGTGGCGGGCCCGGAGCCCTTCTCAGAGAAGAGATGGGTCAGTCTCGCGGGGCACGTGGAGCCTCTGGACCTCTCTCCACGGACGGGGAGGTCCGGCTTCTGTATGCCACGTGGCGGGCCCGGAGCTCTCCTCTGAGGAGAGGGAGGTCCGGCCCCGCCGGACGCGTGGCGCCTTCGGACCTCTCTCCCGCGGAGGGGGAGGTCCGGCTTCTGTATGCCACGTGGCGGGCCCGGAGCTCTCCTCTGTGGAGAGGGAGGTCCGGCCCCGCCGGACGCGTGGCGCCTTCGGAGCTCTCCCTGCGGAGAAGGGCGAGTTCCTTAAGCATTTTACCCTGTGCGCGGGGGTACCCCATATCTCAGGTACCGACAGGATATTACCCGCATTGCGGTTTCCCTTCGCACCTCCCAGCATTTCTTCTCGGACTCTTGTGCTTTTGCCCTCTTGCACTTGAGTCCTCCCTCGCCATGGCCTCCAACCCGCCACCAGAGAAGAAGCGCGCTCGATCTCCTCCAGCGCCGGCGTCTGTGCCAAGTCGGGAATCTGGGGTGCCTGGCACTCCTCCGGTGGCGACTCGAAGAGGCCCCGGGCTGATGCGTTGAGGGGAGCTTCTGGGGCGTCCCCTGCTCCGCCAGTTCAGGCGACTGCGGAGCGGCCGTCAGTGATGGCAGCGGGCTCTGGGAGTCCTACCCTGGCTCGGAAGTCGGGGTTCAGAGCCCGCTGGAGTGTCCGCGCTTCCCGGCCATCCCCGACTAGCGGGGAGTCTGTGCCGTTGTGCTTGGAGCCCGGGACAACTGCCGCGGCCCCCAAGCCAGCGCGAGCTTCTCCTGTTCCGGTGTGCCCGGACTCCGCGGCGGCGTCATCTCTTCCTGCCGAGATGGCTGCCGCGGCCCCCAAGCCAGCGCAGGTCGACCCTGCCCCAGGCGGCCCGGCCTTTATTCCAGCGCCGCCTTCCCCGGCTCGCCCCTCTCCACAGATCAAGAAGCCAGAAGCTAAAGAGGGCCCGGCAGGTCTGGCTGCCAGAGCCCCGGCGCCAGCTTCTCCTGACCGGCGTCTCGTCTTGGTTGCTGGTGCATCAACTCCCCTTGAGGACGAGGTGATGGAGGAGGTCGGGGGAACTGCCCCGGCCTCTGTTGCTCCATTGCCCCTGGCGGGCCCGGAGCCCTTCTCAGAGGAGAGGAGGGTCCGGCCCGCGGGGGACCTCTCCCCGTGGAGGGGGAGGTTCGGCTTCTGTCAGCCACGTGGCGGGCCCGGAGCTCCCCTCTGAGGAGAGGGAGGTCCGGCCCCGCCGGATACGTGGCACCTTCGGACCCCTCGCCCGCGGAGGGGAGGTCCGGCTTCTGTATGCCACATGGTGGGTCCGGAGCTCTCCTCTGAGGAGAGGGAGGTCCGGCCCCGCTGGACGCGTGGCACCTTCGGAGCTCTCCCTGCGGAGAAGGGCGAGTTCCTTAGGCATTTTCCCCTGTGCCCGGGGGTACCCCATATCGCAGGTACCGACACTCGCCCTTCTCCGCAGGGAGAGCTCCGAATGCGCCACGTGTCCAGCGGGCCCGGACCTCCCTCTCCTCAGAGGAGAGCTCCGGACCTGCCACGTGGCCAACTGAGCAGGACCTCCCCCCTCCGTGGGGAGAGCTCCGAAGGCTCCACATGTCCTGCGGGACCGGACCTCCCTCTCCTCAGAGGAGAGCTCCAGGCCCGCCACGTGGCCAGCAGCAGCCGGACCCCCCCCTCCGGGGGGTGAGCTCCGAAGGCTCCACGTGTCCCGTGGGGCCGGACCTCCCTCTCTTCAGAGGAGAGCTCCGGGCCCGCCACGTGGCCAGCAGAGCAACGCAGCCTGCCCCCACGTGGTAGGAAGCAGGAGTAAAGACGCGCCATACCTCGCTCGTACAAGGTATTCAAGGCCCGCGCCTTCCCAAGACGCGGAGACGAGGAGCACGCCTCTGTCAGGTGCCGTTGCACCCAGTCACATCGTAGACTGGCGCGCCGTGTCAGAGCCTGCCCGTCAATAAACACAGCGACAAGACATCCCCTGCCGCCCCTGCCATCATCAACCACTACGACTTGCTTGCGGCATGGGCAGGGCGGCAGAACGAAGACTCGGAAGCCTTCGCCAGAGACAACTACCAGCATAACTGCAGATACGGTAGACGGCAGGCAATCTCCCCGGGACCACCTGTCGTGTCACAGGCCCACCTTGTAAGTCGCTCGAGCTTTGGACTATAAAAGGCTCGGGTAGGCGACGTTAGCAAGGGTTCGACCTCTGTTGACTCGCACTCTAGCCATCTCACACCCTCAAGCTCAGGACTCCGGTTCTGAGCAGCAAGCAATACAGCGAGCACCTCTGCTTACCATGGACGTAGGGTTTTATGCTCCGACGGCCTGAACCACGTAAAACTCCCCGTGTCAAGCTTCTCCTTCAATCGTCCCTAACGCTGAAGCTCTCCGCGAGTGACTAGCCCCTCCGAAAAAGAACCTCCGCGGGATGCCCAGAGCAGGTCCGGGGGAAGTGTCGGCTACACACTTCGACATTTCGCGCGCCAGGTAGGGGCTTTTCCCTTGCGCGATGAGCTTCTGCCGGCGAAGATGACGAAGCTTCCTTCAGAGGCAAGCTCTCCTCCCCCGCGTTCATGACGGACGGTGACTAGCGGGGACTATGTCTCGACACACTCTGGACGGAGTGTGTCGGCGCAAGCTGGAAGCCAGCAGCCGACTCCGGCAGCGCCAACTCCGGCAACGCAGGCTCCAGCGAGAGTGAGATCCTCTGCAGCGCTAAGCGTCCCCCATGGGGGCGCGCTAGCTGCAGCAAGAGCGCTACTGTGCAATCCACCTACTGGAGACGCGCCTCAGTCAGCGACCCGGCAGTGGATTCGCGAGGTAGACCGTCTTGTCGTCGCCGCTGCAAACCCTCGGCTTCGGCGGGGACGATGCCCCGGCCAACCGGCTGTGTCGCTGACGCGCACGCCAACGGTTGACGGGCAGACGGCAGATTCCAGATCCACCAGGCTCCCATCGACGGACCTGAGGACAGAGCTGGAACGATGCCACTTGGGAAAAGATGCCCGAGTGTTCATTGAGCGATGACGAGAAAGGCGTCGCAACCTAGAGGCCGGCGACAGCATGACGTCTGCCTCAACCCTGCCTGAGGCGCAGACGTTCGCCACGCGATCTCTGCCCCAGGCATACGCCACGCGGCATATGCCCCAGCCATATGCCCTGCAAACGGTGCCCCCGGTCTATGGCGCAGCCTTGCCCATACCAGGGTACACAGTGCCAGCAGCGAACGAAGCGTTCACGGCACCAGCGCCTGAAGCAACAGGAACAGGATGTGCGGCCCTGGCGCCGCACCTTCGCTTCGCGAGGTGGCCGTGCAAGTTTCGGCCGCACCTGCCCGAGAAGTACAATGGCAGTGTCAACCCGGCGGAGTTTCTCCAGATCTACTCCACCGCCATCCTTGCTGCAGGAGGGGATGAGACTGTCATGGCCAACTACTTCCCCGTCGCCTTGACCGGCCCAGCCCGGTCTTGGCTCATGAACCTCCCCCAGGGTTCCATAACCTCTTGGGGAGAGCTCTGCCGGCAGTTCACTGCTAACTTCGGCAGCTCCTACACCCGGCCTGGCACGGAGCTCGACCTCCACGCCATCCAGCAACAACCTGAAGAGATGCTGCGCTCCTTCATCCAGCGGTTCTCCCAGGTACGGAACACCATCCCGCACATCCAAAGTGCTTCTGTGGTGGTGGCGTTCCGGCAGGGTGTCCGGGATGAGAAGATGCTCGAGAAGCTCACGACCAGAGGTTCGCGACGTCTCAGAGCTCTTCAGCCTGACGGACAAGTGCGCCAGGGCAGCAGAAGGGCGGAACTGGCACTCACTGCCAGCCTCCGAGTCAGGAGGGCAGCCAGGATCTGGCGCTGCTTCCCATGGAAGCGTGATAAAGAACCAGGGCAGTGGCAAGATGAAACCACCGGCCGCGTCTCCCGTTGCTGCAGCAGCAGCACCCAATGGGGCTCGGAGGCCACGCCCCGACAAAAGGCAGCGGCAGTCACCAGCTCCAGATGGTGGCCAAGGCGAGCCATGTCCCGTGCACGACACCAGCTACCATACTGCTGCTGAGTGCCGGGACATCCAGAGGCTCGCAGAGCGCTTCCGCAAAGGGAGGCAGCTGCGAGCTGATGCCCCACCCTTCCGTCAAAGGGAGGGCAAGCAGAAGGTCGATGCCTCAGACAAGGTAGGCCACCAGGTGGGGTTTCAGGAGCCTCAGCGCGCCATAAAGACGGTACACAATGGTGAGGACTCCAGCTTCAGTGACGACGAGCCAGGGCAGTAACCGACTATGGCTGCCCCGAAAGATCTGTGGAGACTGCACTGCTGCGATATCAGCCTTGGAGAAGCTCCAAGCAGTTGCGGCAGCCCAAGCACCAGCCCCGGCGGTGTAGAACTGGGCCAGCTCCACCCGAGCGCACGTCTCTGTGCCTCGCCCTCACCTCCTGGGGGCCGCCCAGGGTCTGTCAATCTCTTGACGGTCTTAGCCAGAAGGGGAAAGACACCTTGGATCTCCCAAGAAGAGTCCGGGTCCTCCTACCTCTTGACGGCCTTAGCCAGAAGGGGAAAGTATCCCGGGGCTCCCGGGAGAAGCCGCGCTGGATCTGCTCCAGCGTGAAGATATCGACCTTGTCGATGAGGCACGATTGCAGTTAACACCCCACAACGCACGGCCCGGCTGGTGCTCTAGCACTACCGCCAAAGGACCAAGCGCGTCAGAGACCTGCGAGAAGGCAACCAGGTGCCGTGGCACACACTTTCCCGCGAAGGACCTATAAACTCTCCTCCAGCCGGGAAGGTCCCTTCCGAGTCATGAAAGTTGCCGTCCCAGGTACACTCGCCTTTCAATCAAGGATGGGATCCGTTCCTGAACCCTTGGAGCGTGGAACATCACAGTAAGTTCTACCTCCTGAGCATAAATAGAACAGGCCTTTACCTTTCTGTAATAAATCTCATAGAGTCCAGGAACAGCGCTCGGAGCAGCTAAGCCTCAGGGGACGGTCCAGGACTACAGCCAGCTTGGCCTGGTTCCGACCCCAAGCATGTAGAGTCTTGCTTCCCTTCTTAATGGGGCGGGTCGTTGCCTCCATGTACAGCCTGCCTTCCTCCTATGGGCATTTACACAGAAACCTGTTCTACCTCGCTCTCACTTATGTGCTCATTTAAATTACGCATTAATTTTTATGACCGCACTTTCTATGTATGCTCACCGTACATTTAGCTCCCCTTTCCTGCTCTCATCCATAGTCAGCATTTGCTATCCTACCAAAGGCGGTTGCGCTTGAGGCACCTGCCGATGGCCAGGGGCCTCTCGGGCCTCCCCCAGTACGGTGTTGCGGTGCCAGTTGGTTACCTCCAGAAAAGGCCTGAGCCGTGCATGGGGGGTCCAGGGTGCGTATCCCGCTTAGCCGCCTCTGTACCCAAAGCGTGCGCACCCTGCCCTCCGGAGGTCCAGGGGAGTACAGCCGCTTTGTCTGGTTCCGTACCCAAAGCCTGTGCACTCTGCTTCCCCGGCGTACGGTCCGGTACTAGGGGCCGGACGGTCGTACCCTGACCTCGGAGGGAGCCGGAGCCCCGGTGCCTCGCGCACAGAATTGCCCAAGCCCCGTATACAGGACTAGGACCGTAAGCCGAATAAGACTAAGAGACGGGGAGGGGAGAACCCCCCGAGGAGAATTACGCTTCCTCTACCTGTGTGCAGGACCTCCAGGTTCTAGCTATGGGGACCGCATGAAGGGGGGGGCAAGGAGCTATCGACTACTCCAGCGCAAGACCGGAGGATCCGGGTTTCGCCCTTTCTGCAGGGACGAGTCCCGAAGGCCCCACGTGTCTAGCGGGGCCGGAGCTCCCCTCTCCTCAGGAGGAGCTCCGGGCCCGCCACGTGTCCTGCAGAAGCCGGACCTCCCCTTCCTCGGGGAAAGCTCCGAAGGCTCCACGTGTCCCACGGGGCCGGACCTCCCTCTTCTCAGAGGGGAGCTCTGGGCCCGCCATGTGGTCGGCAGATCCGGACCTCCCCATTCTCATGGGGCGAGTTCCGGAGACCTCCAGGGCCCTTAATACAATAAGGACCCGGGGAAGGTGTCTGTGCAGAGCTTCGAGATTGGTGAAGGCCTCTGAGTACCTTGCGGAGCTAAGGGCTCGGTCAGGCAAAACCAAGAAGAAGACAAGAGCACACAGACACGAAAAGCTGCAAGAGTCTATTTATTCAAGGCTCCAAGAGCTGGACTACAGACTCAATAAAAAAATAAAAAAAGGAGATACAAGTCCTAGGGTTCCCCTGGATCGCGCCAGAACCTAGAGGCTACAAGGGCGGCCATGTCCCCGACTTCAGCCCTGGCAGCTTCCTCCCGCTCCGTGGCAGGGCCCTGTCTCGCTGGCTCTAGCGATAAGGAAGGATCCTGGCTCTGGAAGCACGCCAACACGTGCGTGGCAACCTCCACGGCCAGGCCCCGTCCCTCTGCCTCGAGCTCGCCGGTGACCACCACATCTAGCCTGCTCAGCTTGGCGCCGATTGACTCGAGCGCGTGGATCACCTCGGCCACCTTCAGCGCAGGGGCCACTGTCTTCACCGGACTGAAGCCAAGGGGGACCAGGGCGGACCCTGCCTGGTCGACGAAGCTCGAGACCGC
Organism: Neostapfia colusana; assembly: GCA_030760725.1. NCBI lineage: Eukaryota > Viridiplantae > Streptophyta > Magnoliopsida > Poales > Poaceae > Neostapfia > Neostapfia colusana. The sequence continues at coordinate 98,508,820 of JASWHV010000008.1, read as the reverse complement.
ACGGGCCTCGGAAGACCGTGAGGCCAAGAGCTCCTCTACCTCGCGGCGGGCTGCCAGCAAGGCGTCGTGGCTCCCCTCGGAGAATTCCTTCTCCCTGGCCGCCAGAGAGCTTTCCCGAAGGCGGAGGTTCCGGGCGAGCCGCTCCAACTCTGAAGCCCAGAAGTCGGCAGCCAGCTCCCGATCCAGGATCGCCTGGCGCTCCCGGGAGACCTGCTCCTCCCTCGTGGCAAGGTCTGCCTTCCAGGCCTCTAGCTCCGTAGCTCGGGCTCGCAGGTCGCCCTCGCCCGCCGCCAGCCGTGTGGCGACTCTCTCCGCCTCGGCCGCCACGGAGCGCTCCTGATCTGCAACGGTGCGCTCACGGCGCGCCAGCCTCTGCCGCATCTCCTCCAGGGCAGAGAAGTTCTCCTCGGCCCGGGCATGCGCCTCAAGGGCCTCATTGTGGAGCCGCCGCGTCTCGGAGTCCAGACGGTCGACGGCCTGCTTCTGTCAGTCGAGGAGCGCCTCCATGATATCAAGCGACTCACGCCTGGAGTCGAGCTCCCCCTTGACCTTCACGGTCCGCTCGCTCAGAAGGTTCCCCCAGGTGAGGAGGCGATCCCTCTCGACCACCTGCTCCTCTCGCTCGCGACCGAGCGCGGCCAAGACCTGCCGGACGCTCGTCTGGGCGAGCACGAGAGCGTCTGCCAGGGGTAGTGGGGCAGCAGAGGCCGGAGCGGCGCCCCCGACCTCCTCCATCACGTCGTCTTCAAGAGAAAACGATGCACCAGCAAGCGGCATGAGACGCCGGCCAGGAGAAGCCGGCGCCGGGACGGGCTCGCTCCCATCACGCCTTGGTTCGATGCCCACCGGAGTCGGGACTTCGACAGCTGGACCCGCTGAACCCTCACCGACAGCTGGCTCCTGGGCCGGTGAAGAAGGACGAGTGGAGGGAGTCGACGCTGCCATAGAAGCCGGGCCGACTGGTACAGGAGGAACTTGCGCTGGCTTGGGGGCCACGGCAACCGACATGGCAAGAGGAGTCGATGCTGCCATAGAATCCGGGCTGACCGGTACAGGAGGAACTTGCGCTGGCTTGGGGGCCACGGCAACCGACCCGGCTTCCGAGCGCTGCGGCGCAGACGCCCCATCAGTCGGGGATGACCGAGAAACATGAGCACTCCAACAGGCTCTGAACCCCGGCTTTCGAGCCGGGGTAGGACCACTACAGCCCGCCATCGCCGCCGACGGCTGCCCCGCAGTCGCCCGGGCTGACGGAGCAGGGGATGCTTCTGAAGCCCCCCTCGACGCGTCAGCAGTTTCCTTGGAGACTCCACCGCCTGAGGAGGGAGGACGCGACGCCCGGGAACCTTCAGCCCGTCGTCGCTCAAGAGGAGTCCCGTCGGGATGATGAGCCCGAGACCTCTTGGGGTCGCCACCGGATGGGGCGCCATCTCCAGAAGCAGGGCGTGCAGGCGCCTTGGATCCCTGACTCGGCGCAGACGCTGCCGCCGGAGGAGATCGAGCGTGCTTCTTCTCCAGATGCGGGTTGGAAGCCATGGCAGAAGACAAAGGTGCAAGAACTCAAGGAAGGTGCAAGCGCTGGGAAGTGCGAAGGGAAGCCACAATGCGGGTAGGATCCCCTTTTAAAACTTCCCAGGTGCGATTCAAAGCGATTCGAAACTCTTCGAATACGCCGCTTGGGCAACCGCTTCGGCTCCAAGACCAAGCATCGATGACAAGTGACCCAAGTCATCCAGCTGAAGCGGTGTGCCAAGAAGTCAGTCTCCCAAGGAGACGAGCCGGTAAGGCGCTTCGGCGGTTCTCGAAGAAAGCGCCGCAACATGCAGAAGTGGCAGCCTTGGGAACCGCCGCAGTAAAAGCAACCATCAAGTGGGCACACACTCCCACGATCCCGCGACTGTTCGTGCTCCGGCCACGGTCAATGCGGGACTTAGAGAAGGTTCGCGGAATGGAAGAGACGGAGGCCCCACCTCGGGCTCGCTATCTCCCCCGAGATGGGCCCGGGGGCCACTGTCAGTACCCTCGATATGGGGTACCCCAGCGCACAGGGGAAAATGCCTAAGGATCTCGCCCTTCTCCGCAGGGAGAGCTCCGAAGGCGCCACGTGTCCTGCAGGACCGGATCTCCCTCTCCTCAGAGGAGAGCTCTGGGTCCGCCACGTGGCCAGCAGCAGCCGGACCTCCACCCTCCGCGGGGAGAGCTCCGAAGGCTCCATGTGTCCCGCAGGGCCAGACCTCCCTCTCCTCAGAGGAGAGCTCCGGGCACGCCACGTGGCCAGCAGAGCAACGCAGCCTGCCCCCGCGCGGTAGGCAGCAGGAGTAAAGACGCGCCATACCTCGCCCGTACAAGGTATTCAAGGCCTGCGCCTTCCCAAGACGCGGAGACGCGGAGCACGCCTCTGTCAGGTGCCGTTGCGCCCATTCACATCACAGACTGGCGCACCGTGTCAGAGCCTGTCTGACAATAAACACAGCGACAAGACATCTCCTGCCGCCCGTGCCATCATCAACCACTACTACTAGCTTGCGGCATGGGCAGGGCGGCAGAACGAACACTCGGAAGCCTTCGCCAGAGACAACTACCGGCATACTGCAGATACGGTAGACGGCAGGCAATCTCCCCTGGACCACCTGTCGGGTCCCGGGCCCACCTTGTAAGCCGCTCGAGCTTTGCACTATAAAAGGCTCGGGTAGGCGACGTTAGCAAGGGTTCAAACTCTGTTGACTCGCACTCTAGTCATCTCACACCCTCAAGCTCAGGACTCTGGTTCTGAGCAGCAAGCAATACAGCGAGCACCTCTGCTCACCGTGGACGTAGTGTTTTACGCTCCGGCGGCCTGAACCACGTAAAACTCCTCATGTCAAGCTTCTCCTTCAATCGTCACTAACGCTGAAGCTCTCCGCGAGTGACTAGCCCCTCCGAAAAAGAACCTCCGCGGGCTGCCCAGAGCAGGTCCGAGGGAAGTGTCGGCTACACACTTCGACAGTGAGTTTTCCCGACTTTCCCGATTTTGACCCAGATGGCCATCCGCACGTGCAAAACCATCAAGTTGCACCATCTGGGCATGTATTCGGTCAAGGTCCCGACCAGCCTCCCGGGAGCCGAGTTCGTGAATGTTCCCGACTTTCCCGATTTCGACCCAGATTGCCATCAGCGTAGGCAAAACCTTCAAGTTGCACCATCCGAACTGTATTCCATCAAGGTCCCGTCCAGCCGCCCCAGACCCGAGTTCATGAGTTTTCCTGACTTTCCCAATTTCGACCCAGATGGCCATCCACGCATGCAAAACCGTCAAGTTGCACCATCTGGACGTGTATTCTGTCAAGGTCCCGACCGGCCTCCCGAGACCTGAGTTCGTGAGTTTTCCGACTATACCGATTTCGACCTATATGGCCATCCACGCATGCAAAACCATCAAGTTGCACCATCCGGACATGTATAAGGTCCCAACTGGCCTCCCAAGACCCGAGTTCATGAATTTTCCTGACTTTCCCGATTTTGACCTAGATGGCCATCCTCTGCAGGCAAAACCATTAAGTTGCACCGTGCGGATGTATATTCCATCATGGTCCCGTCCGACCGCCCGGGACCTGAGTTCGCCAGTTTTCCCGACTTTCTCGACCTTCCCGATTTCAAACCAGATGGTCATCCGCGTATGCCAATCCATCAAGTTGCACCATCCGGATGTGTATCCCGTCAAGGACCCGTCCGGCCTCCCGGAACCCGAGTGCGTGAGTTTTCCCGACTTTCCTGATTTCGGCCCAGAAGGCCATTCGCGTATGCAAAACCATCAAATTGCACCATCTGGACGTGTATTCCGTCCAGGTCCCGTCCGGCCTCTCGGGACCCGAGTTTGTGAATTTTCTCGACTTTCTTGATTTGGACCCAGATGGCCATCCGCACATGCAAAACCATCAAGTTGCTCCATCCAAACGTGTATTCCGTCAAGGTCTCGTCCGGACGCCCTGGACCTGAGTTCATAAGTTTTCCCCACTTTCCCAATTTCAACCCAGATGGCCATCCGCACATGCAAAACCATCAAGTTGAACCATAAGAACATTTTTTCCGTCAAGGTCCCGTCTGGCTGCCCGGGACCCGAGTTCGTGAGTTTTCCTGACTTTCCCGATTGCGACCCACATGGTCATCCATGCATGCAAAACCATCAAGTTGCACCATTCGGACGTGTATTCTGTCAAGGTCCTGACCAGCCTCCCAGGATCTGAGTTCGTGAGTTTTCCTGACTTTCCCGATTTTGACCCAGATGACCATCCGCACATGAAAAACCATCAAGTTGCACCATCCGAACGTGTATTCCGTCAAGGTCCTGTCCAGCCTCCCGCGGCCCGAGTTCGTGAGTTTCCCGACATTCCCGATTTCGACCCAGATGGCCATCCGCGCAAGCAAACCATCAAGTGGCACCATCCGAACGTGTATTCTGTCAAGGTCTCGTCCAGCCGCACAGGACCCGAGTTTGTGTCCCGACTTTCCGGATTGTGACCCAGATGTCCATCCATGCATGCAAAACCATCAAGTTGCACCATCCGGACGTGTATTCTGTCAAGGTCCCGACCAGCCTCCCAGGACCCGAGAGCGTGAGTTTTTTTTTACTTTCCCGATTTTGACCCAGATGGTCATCCGCACGTGCAAAACCATCAAGTTGCACCATCTGGACGTGTATTCCGTCAAGGCCCCGTCTGGCCTCCCGGGACCCAAGTTCGTGAGTTTTCCCGACTTTCCCAATTTTGGCCCAGATGGCCATCCGCGCATGCAAAACAATCCAGTTGCACCATCCGGACGTGTATTCCATCACGGTCCCGTCCGGCCTCCTGGGACCCAAGTTTGTGAGTTTTCCCGACTTTCCCAATTTGGACCGAGATGGCCATCCGCACATGCAAAGTCATCAAGTTGCACCATCCGATTGTGTATTCCGTCAAGGTCCCATCTGGCCTCCTGGGACCCAAGTTTGTGAGTTTTCCCGACTTTCCTGATTTGGACCGAGATGGCCATCCGCACATGCAAAGCCATCAAGTTGCACCATCCGAATGTGTATTCCGGCAAGGTCCCGACCGGCCGCCCTGGACCCGAGTTTGTGAGTTTTCCCGACTTTCCCGATTTCAACCCAGATGGTCATCCACACATCCAAAACCATCAAGTTGCACCATCCAAACATGTATTCTGTCAAGGTCCCGTCTAGCCGCTCGGGACCCGAGTTCGTGAGTTTTTCCGACTTTCCCAACTTTCCCGATTGCGACCTAGATGGCCATCCACGCATGCAAAACCATCAAGTTGCACTATTATGGTTAAAATTCAAAGTTTAAATGCAACTTGAATTCAAAAACATTAACAATAAAAGCATCACATAGATATTGCAGCACTACACAAACTAACCAGGGTTTCGACAATTTTGAAATCTACCAAACTTGAGCAAGTTTGTCTGTCGAAGTGTGTAGCCGACACTTCCCCCGGGCCTGCTCTGGACAGCCTGCGGAGGTTCTTTTTCAGAGGGGCTAGTCACTCACGGAGAGCTTACGCGTTAGGGACGATGGAGGGAGAAGCTTGACACAGGGATTTTTACGTGGTTCAGGCCGCCGGAGCGTAAAACACTAAGTCCACGATGAGCTGAGGTGCTCGTTGTATTGCTTGTTGCTCAGAACCGGAGTTCTGAGCTTGGGGATGACCTAAGTGCTCGGATGCTGGAGCGTAAGTGTGCTAAGAGTCGAACCCTTGCTAACGTTGCCTACCCGAGCCTTTTATATCACCAACTCGCTTTCGATTTTATATGTGGGCTCCAAGGCTCGGGTGGCTTACAAGGTGGACCCGGGACCCAACAGGTGGTCCCGGGGAGATTGCCTGCCATCTACCGTATCTGCAGTTACACCGGTAGTTGTCTCTGACCAGGGCTTCCGAGTCTTCGTTTGCCGCCCTGCCCATGCCGCAATCTAGTCCTAGTGGTTAATGATGGCAGGGGTGGCAGGGGATGTCTTGTCGCTGTGTTTATTGGCGTACAGCCTCTGATGCCGCGCACCACCCTACACTGCGATGTGACTGGGCGCAACGGCACTTGACAGAGGCGTGCTCCGCGTCTCCGCACCTTGGGAAGTCGCGGGTCTTGAATACCTTGTACGGGCAAGGTATGGCGCGTCTTTACTCTTGCTTCCTACCGCGCGGGGGCGGGCAGCGCCGCTCTGCTGGCCACCTGGTGGGCCTGGAGCTCTCCTCTGAGGAGAGGGAGGTCCGGCCCTGCTGGACACGTGGAGCCTTCGGAGCTCTCCCCGCGGAGGGGGGAGGTCCGGCTCTGCTGGCCACGTGGTGGGCCCAGAGCTCTCCTCTGAGGAGAGGGAGGTCCGGCCCCGCTGGACACGTGGAGCCTTCGGAGCTCTCCCCGCGAGGGGGGAGGTCCGGCTCTGCTGGCCACATGGCGGGCCCAGAGCTCTCCTCTGAGGTGGGGGAGGTCCGGCCCCGCTGGACACGTGGAGCCTTCGGAGCTCTCCCTGCGAAGGGGGGAAGTCCGGCTCTGCTGGCCACGTGGCGGGCCCGGAGCTCTCCTCTGAGGCGAGGGAGGTCCGGCCCCGCTGGACACGTGGAGCCTTCGGAGCTCTCCCCGCGAAGGGGGGAGGTCCGGCTCAGTTGGCCACGTGGCAGGCCCGGAGCTTTCCTCTGAGGAGAGGGACGTCCGGCCCTGCTGGACACGTGGCACCTTCGGAGCTCTCCCTGCGGAGAAGGGTGAGGTCCTCAGGCAGTTTCCCCTGTGTGCGGGGGTAGCCATATTGAGGGTACCAACAGTGGCCCCCGGGCCCATCTCGGGGCAGATAACGAGCCCAAGGTGGGGCCCCCGTCTCTTCCGCTCCGCACACCTTCTCGAAGACCCGCATTGACAGTTGCCGGAGCACAAACAGTCGCGGTATCGTGGGAGCGTGTGCCCCACTTGATGGCTGCTTTTACTGCGGCGGTTCCCAAGGCTGCCACTTCCGCACGTCGCAGCGCCTTTTCGGGAACCGCCGAAGCATCCTGCCAGCTCATCTTCTTGAGAGACTGACTTCTTGGCCCACCGCTTCAGCTGGACGTCTTGGGTCCACTTGTCATCAATGCTCGGTCTTGGAGCTGAAGCGGTTGTCCGAGCAGCATATTCGAAGAGTTTCGAATCGCTTTGAATCACGTCTGGGAAGTTTAAAAGGGGATCTCACCCGCATCTCGGCTTCCCTTCGCACTTCCCTGCGCTGCATATTCCTTATTTCCTTGAGCTCTTGCGCCCTTGTCTTCCCTGTTCTTGAGCTTCCATCTGCCGTGGCTTCCAACTTGCCTCCAGAGAAGAAGCGCGCCCGGTCTCCTCCGCCGGCAGCGTTTGCGCCAAGTCAGGGAACCAGGGAACCCGCGCGTCCTTCGCCTGGAGACGTCAGCTCGTCTGGTGGCGACTCCAAGAGGTCTCGGGCTTCCCACTCTGGCGAGACCCCACTCGTGCGGTGACGGCCCGAAGGTCCCCGAGCATCGCATCCCCCTTCCTCAGGAGGCGGAGCTCCGAGGGAGAGCACTGGCGCTTCGATGCCCAGGGGCGTGCCTAGGGCTCAGACGTCCCGGTCTGCGAGCATCCCTGCTGCTGGCTCAGCAGAAGGCGGTGCTGGGCGGAGCAGTGCCCAGTCTCATGCGGGGGCACAGGCACCCCGTGCCACATGAACTGGATCAATGTCTAGGGGGGCTTCGGAGCGTCCTCTGCTTCACCAGTCCGGGCGACTGCGGGGCAGCCCCCGGTGGCGACGGCGGGCTTTAGTGGACCTACCCAGGCTCGGAAGCCGGGGTTCAGAGCCCGTTGGAGCGCTCGTGTCCCTTGGTAAGTGTCGTTTACCGGGTTTCAGAGCCTGCATTCTTTTCTTCTTCTCTTAACCCGAGAGCCTCCCATGTTTGCAGGGACTCGTCGAGTACCGGTAACGTCTCCGTTTCCCGGCCATCCCCGACTGACGGGGGATCTGCGCCCCAACGCCCGGAAGCTGAAGCGACTCCGGCGGCCCCCAAGCAGGCGCAGGCTCCTCCTGCACCGGCCGGTCCGGCTCCTGCGGCAGCGGCAACAACTCCCGCTCATCCCCCTTCGCCAGCTCGGGAGCCGGCTGTTGCTGAAGGTTCGGTGGGACCGGCTGGCGGTGTCCCGCCTTCTGTTGTCGAAGCGGGGGAAGCTGCCACGAGCCCTATGGCTGGCAGTGAACCGGAGTGCGCCGGGAGCGGCCCCGCTCCAGTGTCGACTTCTCCTGATCAGCGCCTCATCCCTGTCGCCGAAGCGTCAGCTCCTCCTGATGACGACGTGATAGAGGAGGTTGGGGGCGCGGCTTCGGCCTCTGCCGCCCCGCTGCCCCTGGCGGACGCTTTTAAGCTCGCCCAGACGAGCGTCCGGCAGATCCTGGCCGCGCTCGGCCGTGAACGGGAGGAGCAGGCAGGAGAGAGGGATCGCCTCCTCAGCTGGGGGCGCCTCTTGAGAGAGCGGACCGAGGAGGTCAGGGCAGAGCTTGAATCGAGGCGGACGTCGCTCAATGTCATGGAGGCGCTCCTCGACCGTCAGAAGAAGGTCGTCGACCGCCTGGACTCCGAGACTCGGCGGCTCCACCAGGAGGCCCTCGAGGCACATGCCCGGGTCGAGGCGAACTTCTCTGCTTTGGAGGAGGTGCGGCTGAAGCTGGCACCCCGCGAGCGCGCCCTCGCGGACCAGGAGCAAGTTGTGGCGGCTGAAGCGAGGAAGGTCACCGCGCAGCTGACGGCTGGCGAGGGTGACCTGAGGGCCCAAGCTAAGGAGCTGGAGACCCGGAAGGCAGATCTGCCCGCGAGAGAGGAGCAAGTCTCCAAGGAGCGTCAGGCGGTCCTGGATCGGGAGCTGGCTGCTGACTTCCGGGCTTCGGAGCTGGAGCGGCTTGCCCAAAGTGTCCAGCTCCGGGAAGACTCTCTGGCGGCCAAGGAGAAGGAATTCTCCGAGGAGGGTCGTGACGCCTTGTTGGCAGCCCGCCGCGAGATGGAGGAGCTCCAGGCCTCGCGGTCCGCAGATGCCCGAGCGGTTTGGAGCTTCGTTGACCAGGCAGGGTCTGCCCTGGTCCCCCTTGGTTTCAGCCCGGTGAGGGCAGTGGCTCCAGCGCAGAAGGTGGCCGAGGTGATCCCTGCGCTCGAGTCTATTGGCGCCAAGCTGGACAGGCTTGAAGCGGTGGTCGCCGGTGAGCTCGAGGCGGAGGGATGGGGCCTGGCAATAGAGGTTGCTACGCACGTGCTGGCGTGCTTCCGGAGCCGGGATCACTCCCTCTCTTTGGAGCCAGTGAGGCAGGGCCCCACCGTGGAGCGGGAGGAAGCTGCCAGGGCTGAAGTCGGGGATGTGGCCGCCCTTGTAGCCTCTAGGTTCCGGCGCGAGCCAGGGGAATCCTAGGGCTTGTATCTTTTCTTTTTCTTTTGTTGAGTCTGTAGTCCAGCTCATGGTGCCTTGAATAAATAGACCCTTTGTTTTTTGTGTCCGCGCTTATCTTCTTCTTGGCTTGGCCTGGCCGAGTCCTTAGCTCCGCAAGGATCTCGGAGGTCTTCACCAATCTTGAAGTCTTGTACAGACACCTTCCTCGGGCCTTTATTGTGTTAAGGGCCCAAGGGGTCTTCGGGGCTCACCCCGTGAGTACCGGGGGAGGCCCGGACCTGCTGACCACGTGGCGGGCCCAGAGCCCCTCTGAGGAGAGGGTGGCCTGGTCCCGCGGGACACGTGGAGCCTTCGGAGCCCATCCCAAGGAGGGGCGGGGTCCGGCTCTGCCAGCCACGCGGCCGGCCCGGGGCTACCCTCTGAGGAGAGGGGAGCTCCGGTCTCGCTGGTACACGTGAGGCCTTCGGGGCTCGCCCCTGCGGAGGGGGCGAGACCCGGATCCTCCGATCTTGCGTTGGAGTAGTCGATAGCTCCGGCCCTTCCTTGCGTGGTCCCCGTAGTGCCCCCCTGGTAGGTGTGGCCAATGAATTGGGCACACCTACCATACTCCTGCAGGCGAGCTAAGGCCGGGAGGTCCTGCACACAAGTAAGGGAACCGTAATTCTCCTTGGGGCTCCCCCTTCCCTATCTCATAGTCTTATTTGGCTTACGGTCCTGATCCGGTATACAGGGCTTGGGCAATTCATTGCGCCCGGTGCCGGTGGCCCGGCTCCCTCCGAGGCCAGGGTACGACCGTCCGTCCCTTAGTACTGGACCAACTGGCATTGCAACACCTGACTGGGGGAGGCCCGAGAGGCCCTCTGACCATTGGCAGGTACCTCAAGCACGACCGTCTTCGGTAGGATAGCAAATGCCGACTAGGGTGAGAATGGGAAAAGAGAGCTGAGTGTATGGTGAGCATACACAGAAAGTGCGGTCATAAAAATTAATACGTAATTAAATGAGCACAAGGGTAAGAGCAAAGCAGGACAGGTTTCTTTCCATATAAATATTCATAGGAAGAAGGTAGGCTAAACATGGAGGCAACGACCCTCCCCATTAAGAAGGGAAGCAAGACTCTACGTGCTTAGGGTCGGAACCAGGCCAAGCTGAACGTAGTCCTGGACCGTCCCCTGAGGCTTAGCTGCTCCGAGCGCTGTTCCTGGACTCTATGGAATCTATTACAGAAAGAAAAAGTATTGTCCTACTATTGCTCTAAGAATAGAACTTACGGAGGTGTTCTATGTTCCAAGGGTTCGGGAGCGGATCCCCATCCTCGGTGGAAAGACGTACGCACCCGGGGCAGCAAACTTTCGTGACTCGGAAGGGACCTTCCCAACTGGGGGAGAGTTTGTCGGTCCCTTCGCGAGAAAGTAAGCGCCGTAGCACTAGGTCACCTTCTTGCAGCTCCCGGACACGCACGGACCTTTGGTGGTAGCGCCGGAGCGTTTGCCGGTACCATGCATTGCGGAGCGTTGCGTGAAATCGAGCCTCGTCGACGAGGTCGATGTCTTCACGCCGGAAATTGTCCTGCGTGGCTTCGTCGTAAGCTCGGACACGGAGAGACCCCATGGTGATCTCTGGGGGAAGCACAGCTTCGGCCCCATATACCATGAAGAAGGGTGTCTCTCCGGTGGCCCGGCTTTGGGATGTCCGGTTAGCCCATAGTGTGCTCGGAAGCTCGTCCACCCACTTGGCACCATGTTTCTTCAAGCCGGCATAGGTGCGAGTCTTGAGGCCCCGAAGGATCTCGGCGTTGGCCCTCTCGACCTGCCCATTGCTCTTTGGGTGAGCAACGGAGGCATAGCACACCTGGATGCCAAGGTCTTCGCAGTAGTCTTGGAATGTTGCGCTGGTGAACTGGGTCCCGTTGTCGGTGTTGATTCTGTTCGGGACCCCGAACCGGCAGACGATCGACTTGATGAACTTTACTGCGGATTGCTTGTTGATGGTGACGACGGGTGTAGCTTCCGGCCACTTGGTGAACTTGTCGATAGCGACGTAAAGGTACCGGAATCCCCCTACGGCTTTGGAGAATGGTCCCAGGATGTCCAACCCCCATACAGCGAATGGCCATGAGGGCGGGATCATCTGAACCGACTGAGCCGGTGTGTGGATCTGCTTGGCATGGAACTGGCACGCCTTGCAGCTCTCGACTAGCTTGATGGCATCCCGGAGTGCTGTCGGCCAGTAGAAGCCATGCCGGAAGGCTTTACCGATGAGCGTGCGTGAGGAAGAGTGACTCCCACATTCGCCTCCATGGATCTCAGCGAGCAAGTAGCAGCCTTCCCCCTGGGTTATGCACCGCAATAGGACGTGGTTGGCGCCACGCCGATAGAGATCCCCTTCTACCAGCACGTATCTTTTAGCCATGCGCACGATCCGTTCAGCAGATACACGTTCATCAGGGAGGATGTTGTCTTTCAAGTAGTCTCGGATCTCCGTGGTCCATGCATCGGGTCTGACTTGAGCTTCTGGATCTTGAGCGCTGGGTTGCACGGAGTCCCCAGTGACGCTTACGATCTTTGGCAGCATCCATGGCTGCAGGGCCGCCGGGACCGCCAGCTTCGAGGTGCTGGTCCAGCCCCCTTCGCCTGGCTTGGAAGGCCGGGCTGTGGGCTGCAGCAACGTCCTCTCGAAGACTCCTTCGGGCACAGGGGCTCCGGTGGAGGCCTTCGTTGAGAGGTCGTCGGCTGCGGCATTGCCAGCACGCGGTACATGGCGCAGGTCCAAGGCGAGGAAGTCTTTCTCCAACATCTGCACGTGGAGCAGATAAGCAACTAGTTGTGGGTCATTGCAGAAGCATTCACCCTTAACTTGCTTGATGACTAGCTGGGAGTCGCCCTGTGCCAACAACTGGCGAGCGCCCAGAGACAGGGTTGTCTTTAGGCCAAAGATGAGTGCTTCATACCCTGCCATGTTGTTGGTTGCCTTGAAATTGAGACGCACCATGTACCCAAACTGCTTCTCCGATGGCATGAGAAGCAGTACGCCAGCACCGGCCCCCTGCTTTCGCGAGGAGTCATCGAAGAAGAGCGTCCAGTGAGGCCCGGTGAAGACCGGAGCTCGGGGCTTTGGTTCACCGTCTTCGTGGCCCCCTGGGTTAGTCATTGTTGGCGTCCACTTGGTCACGAAGTCAGCCAGTGCTTGGCTCTTGACTGCATGACGAGGAAGGAAGTCCAGCTCAAACTCCGCCAATTTTGCTGCCCATTTAGCGACATTGCCGGTTGCGTTGGGGCTGTGAAGAATGGCCTTCAGCGGGTAGGAGGTGACCACCGAGATCCGGTGGGGTTGAAAGTAGTGGCGGAGCTTACTGTATGTCACAAGTACTGCATACAGCAGCTTGTGGACCTCCAGGAACCTTGTCTTTGATGAACCCAACGGGTACGGGGGACGCCCTATCTTTCGATGAGAGATGTTGGTAATGAATGAATTTGGTGGAGGCCGACGTTGGCTGCCCGACTACCACAACCAGAATGGTGTGGCACCTTGAGCGACAGTTACATCGTCTCCTGGTAACTACGATTTGGGTGGAGGTCGACGTTGTGCTACCCGACTACAACAACCACAAGGATGCTGCGCCTTAGCGATAGTTACACCAGCTCCTGTTGTTGCTGTACTTGTCGTGCCAAAAACAGCCTTGAACCTGCAAGCAATCGAAGAACAAGCAAGAACAAGATAACAAGCAAACACTCACGGGTGTGAAAAAGTTGGGATTCTGATTCAAGTAATCGGAAGGTCTCGTCGACACTTGCGTTACAAGGAAGTAGCAAATGGCTAAACTTTACAGAAAACAAAACCCGCCCTGTCAATGAGCTCTTGGACTACTTAAATAGGGGAGGGAAGAGGGAAATTTGTCCAGCAACAAAGGTAGGACGTGATCTCCCTTATTCCCTTCCTTTTTCTGTGATAGACTATCATTTAATAGGGAAAGAAAGAGGGAAACCAATCCAGCAGCAAGGCAGGATATGATTTCCTCTATTTCTTTCCTTATTATAGCACATCTATCTTTAAATGGGGGAAGAAAGAGAGAATTTCGTCCAGCAGCAAAGTTGGACGAGATTTCCCTTATTCCTTTGCTTATTTGTCTAAATATCTCTTTATTACATGGCCCCAGCCTCAAGATTTCTCCTTGGGTGGAGCAGCCTTTATTGCATTAATCCCTCCATCCCTCCTAGCTGGATCAATTCCCAAGCACCTGATAATTAAGTTGATGTGCACGAGCGCGTGTCATTGGACCTTGATTAGCTGAGAGTGGTGAGTGGGCTGGTGTTGTGGTTGTATCAACGGTAGCGATGTCCGCATCATTCTCCCCTTCTTGCAATTGAGTCGTCCTCGACTCAAATGTGTCTTCCTCGCCCATATATGGTTTCAAATCTGCAATATTAAAAGAGGAACTAACCCCAAAATGTGCAGGCAACTCAATTTCATATGCATTATCATTAATTTTTCGAAGCACTTTGAAGGGTCCAGCAGCTCTAGGTAGTAATTTGGATTTTCTCAAATCAGAAAATCTATCCTTTCTCAAATGCACCCAAACCAAATCACCAGGTTCAAAAGTAACATGCTTCCTACCCTTGCTACCGGCTTGTTGATACTTAGCGTTCATGCTCTCAATGTTTGCTTTAGTTTGCTCATGCATTTTAAGAATTAGTTCAGCACGGCGAGAAGCATCAAAATTCAAGTTCTCTGAAAGTGGCTGTCGAAGTGTTCAGTCGACACTTCCCCTAGGCCTGCACTGGGCAGCCCACGGAGGTTCTTTTTTCGGTGGGGCTAGTCCCTAGCAGAGAGCTTGCGCAGATGGACGAGTTAGTAAGAGCTTGACACGGCGGGTTTTACGTGGTTCAGGCCGCCGGAGCGTAAAACCCTACGTCCACGGCGAGCTATGAAGCTCGCTGTATTGCTTGCTGCTCAGGGCCGGAGTCCTGAGCTTGGGGGTGAGTTACAGCTTGAGAGTGTATGGCTAGCGTATGAGTTGCAAAGTGCGAACCCTTGCTATCGTCGCCTACCCGAGCCTTTTATAGTCCAAGACTCGGGCGGCTTACAAGGGGAGCCGGGACCCGACAGGTGGTCCCGGGAAGATTATCTATTATCTACCGTATCTGCAGTTATGCCGGTAGTTGTCTCTGGTCGAAGGCTTCTGAGTCTTCATCTTGCCGCCCTGCCCATGCCGCATGCCAGTCGTAGTGGTTGATGACGGCGCAGGCGGCATGGGATGTCTTGTCGTGGAGTTTATTGGCTGGCAGGTTCTGACACCGCGCGTCAGTCTGTGATGCGACTGGGCGCAACAGCACCTGACAGAAGCATGCTCCGCGTCTCCGCGTCTTGGGAAGACGCGGGCCTTGAATACCTTGTACGGGCAAGGTATGGGGCGTCTTTACGCCCGCTGCCTATCTCTCGGGGGCAGGCAGCACCGTTCTTCTGGCCACGTGGCGGGTCTGGAGCCCTTCTCTGAGGAGAGAAGGGTCCGGCCTGCGGAGCACGTGGAGCCTCCGGACCTCTCCCCGCGGAGGGGGAGGCTCGGCTTCTGTCGGCCATGCGGCGGGCCTGGAGCTCTCCTCTGAGGATAGGGAGGTCCTGCCCCGCTGGACGCGTGGCGCCTTCGGACCTCTCTCCCGCGGAGGGGGAGGTCCGGCTTCTGTATGCCACATGGCGGGCCCGGAGCTCTCCTCTAAGGAGAGGGAGGTCCGGCCCCGCTGGACGCGTGGCGCCTTCGTAGCTCTCCCTGCGGAGAAGGGCGAGTTTCTTAGGCATTTTCCCCTGTGCGCGGGGGTACCCCATATCTCAGGTACCGACAGTGGCCCCCGGGCCCATCTCGGGGGAGATAGCGAGCCCGAGGTGGGACCTCCGTCTCTTCCGATCCGCGCACTTTCTCTAAGTCCCGAATTGACCGCTGCCGGAGCACAAACGGCCGCGGGATCGTGGGAGCGTGCGCTCACTTGATGGTTGCTTTTACTGCAGCGGTTCCCAAGACTACCACTTCTGCACGTTGCAGCGCTTTCTTCGGGAACCGCCGAAGTGCCTTGCCGGCTCATCTTCTCAGGAGACTGACTCCTTGACCCACCGCTTCAGTTGGGCGGCTTGGGTCCACCCATCATCGGCACTCGGTCTAGGAGCCGAGGCGGTTGCCGATGCGGTGTATTCAAAGAGTTCCGAATCGATTGGGATTGCTTCCGGGAAGGTGTGAAATGAAACCCCCATGCGGGTACCCTCCCCTTATAAGGCTTCCAGCCCCTGCGCTTCCCTCGAATCTCTGCAGTCTTGTCTTCTCCCATGGCTCTTAACCCGCTTTATGGGGGGAGAATCGCTCTCGGTTCCTTCCAGCGATGGCGTCTGCACCAAGCCTGGGACTCAGGGAGCCTGCCTGCCCTGCCTCTGAAGGTGGCGCCACCAAGGGGTCTCTTGTTTGTCCTCCCGATGGAGCACTTCCTTGGCGACGGCAGGCAGAAAGCTCCTTGGCGTTGCGTCCCTTCCCAGGTGGTGGAGTCTTCAAAGAAACCGCTGAAGCACCGAGGAGAATCCCAGGCGGCAGAGTCTCCGAGAAGACCGCTCAAGTTGCGGAGGGGGGGGGGCCTCAGGAGCACCCTTGATGACACCAGCTTTTGCGCAGGTGATGAGGGAAGGAGGCTCCAGGGGCACCCTTGACGACACCGGCTTTTGCGCCGATGATGAGGGAACTTCAGGAGAAGGAAGCCGCCGATGCACCATGGAGGATCCCAGACGGCAGAGTCTCCAGGAAGACCGCTGAATACTGCGGAGGGGGTCTCATGTGCTCCCTTGGCGTCACCGGCTTTTGCGCCGGTGGTGAGGGAGGCGATTCCTGCGCTTGGGTCATAGAGCGAGAGAGTTCTGCCAGGGCTGAAGCCTGGTGATGCGGCTGTTCTTGTAACTTCTAGATTCTGGTCGTGTCAGGAGACCCTTGGGACTTGTTTCTTTCTTTTTATTGAGTCTGTAGTCCAGCTCATGGAGCCTCGCATAGTTTGACTCTTTAAGATATTTGCGTCTGTGATGCTCCTTCTCGGCTTTGCCTGACTGAGTCCTTAGCTCCGCAAGGTACTCAGAGATCATCTCCAATCTCGGAGCTCTGCATAGACACCCTCCCCGGGTCCTAACTGTGTTAGGGGCCCCCGGGGGTCTCCGGATCCCGCCCTTTGGGGAACTCCAGATCTGCCTGCCACGTGGCGGGTCCGGACCCCCTCCTTAAGAGGCGGGGGCTCCGGCCATGTTGGACACGTAGGGCTTTCGGAGCCCTCCCACCGAGGGGGAGGTCAAGTTTCCGCCTGCCACGTGGTGAGCCTGGAGCCCTCCTCAGGGGAGGCGAGAGCTCCAGACCCGCTGGACACGTGGGGCCTTCGGGCCTCGCCCCTGCTGAAGGGGTGGGGCCCGGTCCTTCCAGTCCTGGGCCGGTGCTGCTGATAGCTCCTTTCCCCCCGCTTTATGCAGTCCCTGTCGCCATAGCCTGGAGGCCCTGCACACAGGTAGAGGAAACGTAATTCTCCTTGGGGGCTCCCCCTCCCTTATCTCATAGTCTTATTTGACTTATAGCCCCTAACCATATGCTTGGTGCTTGGGGACTGTATGGAGGGGGAGCTGAGCACATGGCATCCATGCACTGCAAGGGTGGTTAAAAAACTTAATACACAATTTAAATGAGTACGAGGAAAGAGCAAAATAGAGCAGATTTCTTTTCGCACAACTTTCCTCAGGAGGAAGGCAGGCTAAACATGGAGGCCACGACCCGCCCCATTAAGAGGGGAAGCAAGACTCTACGCGCTTGGAGTCGGAACCAGGCAAAGCTGAACGTAGTCCTGTACCGTCCCCTGGGGCTTAGCTGCTCCGAGCGCTGCTCCTGGACTCTGTGGAGTTTATTACGAAAAGAAAGTACTGTCCTATTTTTGCTCTAGGGGTAGAACTTACGGAGGTGTTCTATGTTCCAAGGGTTCGGGAGCTGGTCCCCATCCTCGGTGGAAAGGCGCACACACCCGGGGCGGCACACTTTCATGACCCGGAAGGGGCCTTCCCAACTAGGGGAGAGTTTGTGGGCCCCTTCGCGAGAAAGTATGCGCCACAACACCAGGTCGCCTTCCTGCAGCTCCCGGGCACGCACAGACCTCTGGTAGTAGCGCCGAAGCGCTTGTCTGTACCGTGCGTTGCGGAGTGCTGCATGTAATCGGACCTCGTCGACGAGGTCGATTTCTCCACGCCGGAGGTTGTCCTGCACGGCTTCGTCGTAAGCCCGGACACGGTGAGACTTCATGGTGATTTCTGGGGGAAGTACAGCTTCAGCCCCATACACCATGAAGAAGGGTGTCTCCCCGGTGGCCCGGCTCTGGGATGTCCGGTTAGCCCACAGTGTGCTCGGAAGCTCATCTACCCAGTTGGCACCATGTTTCTTCAGGTTGGCGAAGGTGCGAGTCTTAAGGCCCCGGAGAATCTCCACGTTGGCCCTCTCAACTTGCCCATTGCTCCTTGGGTGGGCGACAGAGGCATAGCACACCTGAATACCAAGGCCCTCGCAGTAGTCTTGGAATGCTGCGCTGGTGAACTGGGTCCCGTTGTCGGTGATGATTCTGTTCGGGACCCCAAACCGGCAGACAATAGACTTGATGAACTTTACTGCGGATTGTTTGTTGATGGTGACAACTGGTGTAGCTTCCGGCCACTTGGTGAACTTGTCGATGGCGACATAGAGGTACCGGAATCCCCCGACGGTTCTGGGAAATGGTCCCAGGATGTCCAGCCCCCATACGGCAAATGGCCACGAGGGCGGGATCATCTGTACCGCCTGAGCCGGTGTATGGATCTGCTTAGCGTGGAACTGGCACGCCTTGCAGCTCTCGATCAGCTTGATGGCATCCTGGAGTGCTGTCGGCCAGTAGAAGCCATGCCGGAAGGCTTTACCGATAAGCGTGCGTGAGGAAGAGTGACTCCCACATTCGCCTCCATGGATCTCAGCGAGCAAGTCGCAGCCTTCCCCCTGGGTTATTCACCGCAATAGGATGTGGTTGGCGCCACGCCGGTAGAGATCCCCCTCCACCAGCGCGTACCTCTTAGCCATACGCACAATCCGTTCAGCGGTTGCATGTTCATCAGGGAGGATATTGTCCTTCAAGTAGTCCCGGATCTCCGTGATCCATGCATCGGGTCTGACTTGAGCTTCTGGATCTTGAGCGCTGGGTTGCACGGAGTCCCCAGTGACGCTTACGATCCTTGGCGGCATCCATGGTTGTAGGGCCGCCGGGACCGCCAGCTTCGAGGTGCTGGTCAAGCCCCCTTCGCCCGGCTCGGCGGGCCGGGCTGTAGGCCGCAGCAACGTCCTCTCGAAAACTCCTTCGGGCGCGGGGGCTCCGGTGGAAGCCTTCGTTGAAAGGTCGTCAGCTGCGGCATTACCAGCGCGCGGTACGTGATGCAGGTCCAAGGCGAGGAATTCTTTCTCTAACATCTGCACGTGAAGCAGATACGCAGCTAGCTGCGGGTCATTGCAGGAGCATTCGCCCTTGACTTGCTTGATGACCAGTTGGGAGTCGCCCTGTGCCAACAACTGGCGAGCGCCTAGAGACAGGGCTGTCTGCAGGCCAAAGATGAGTGCTTCATACTCCGCCATGTTGTTGGTTGCCTTGAAATTTAGACGCACCATATACCCAAACTGTTCCCCCGATGGCATGAGGAGCAGTACGCCGGCACCGGCCCCCTGCTTTCGCGAGGAGCCGTCAAAGAAAAATGTCCAGTGGGGTTCGGTGAAGACCGGAGCTTGGTGCTCTGGCTCACCACCTTCATGGCCCCCTGGGTCAGTCTTCGTTGGTGTCCACTCCGCCACAAAGTCGGCCAGTGCTTGGCTCTTGACTGCTTGGCGTGGGAGGAAGTCCAGCTCAAACTCCGCCAGCTCCGCAGTCCATCTAGCAACGTTGCCAGTCGCATGGGGGCTGTGAAGAATTACCTTCAGCGGATACGAGGTGACTACCGAGACCCGGTGGGCCTGGAAGTAATGGCGGAGCTTCCTGGAGGCCACGAGCACCGCATACAGCAGCTTGTGGACTTCTAGGTACCTTGTCTTGGCATCATGAAGTACTTCGCTGATGTAGTAGACAGACCTCTGTATGGTTCGAACCCTCTCTCTTAGGCTTGGGAGGTCCTCGTCCATTGGCCCTGGCCCGTTGGAGGTGAGCGGACCCTCGGGGGCCTCCGGGAACTGGGACCCATAGGCCCTTAAGCTATCTTGATTATTCGGGAGCTCCGGGGGGTCTTGAGGGACCTCCGGGAGGTCCCAATTGGCCCCCGGGGATTTACCCTGGGGGTCCGGGAGACCGCCCTGGACCTCCGGGGGGTCGACCTGGGCCTCCAGGGGGTCCGGGAGACTGCCTTGGCCCTGCGGGGCCTCCTGGCGTCTGTCTTCTGCTACCGGGGCAGATTGCGAAGGTGAGGGGTCTGGCCGTTCTGCGACGAGGACCATACTCACCACTTCTGTTGTTGCCGCAATGTAGAGCAGCAGGTGCTCCCCGGGCTCAGGGGCTACCATGATAGGTAGGGTCGTCAGGAGTCGCTTCAACTCCTGGAAAGCCTCTTCTGCTTCGTCAGTCCAGGCAAAAGGGCCTGACTTGCGCAGGAGCTTAAAGAAAGGGAGTGTCCGCTCTGCTAGCCTCGGTATAAACCGACTCAGCGCGGCTAGACATCCCGTGAGTCTCTGAACATCCTTGACGCGGGCAGGGGACCGCATCAAGTCAATGGCCTTGATCTTCTCTGGGTTGGCCTCAATCCCTCGGTGCGAGACCAGGAACCCTAAGAGTTTCCCAGAGGACACGCCGAACACACATTTATCTGGGTTCAGCTTGGTGCGCGTAGAGCGCAACTTGTCAAAGATTAAGGCTAGGTTATCTAGCAAAGATGAACCCTGCTTGACCTTGACAACTATGTCATCGACGTACACCTCAACTAGGTCTCTTATTAACTCACCAAAGATTTTGTGCATCACCCGCACGAAGGTGGGGAGTGCATTCTTTAGGCCGTAAGGCATAGACACATAGCAATAAAGGCCGTCTACTGTGATGAAGGAGGTGTGCTCCTCGTCCTCCCTAGACATGGGGATCTGATGGAAACCCGAGTAGGCGTCTAGGAAGCACAGCATATCAAAGCCTGACGTTGAGTCTACTATTTGATCTATTCTAGGGAGAGGGAATGGATCTTTGGGACATGCCTTATTGAGACTGGTGTAGTCGATGCACATCCGGAGCTTCCCGCCGCTTCGGGACAACGACGGGGTTCGCCAACTGGGGGTGGTGGACCTCCCGTATGAAGCCAGCGTCCAGCAGCTTCTTGACTTCTTCACGGATGAAGTTTTGCCGCTCGATGGATTGCTTGCGGGGCTTCTGTTGAACCGGCCGGGCGTCGGGGAAGACTTTCAAGTGGTGCTCGATCACCTCCCTGGGGATCCCCGGCATTTGTGACGGCTGCCATGCAAACACGTCAACGTTGTGCCGGAGGAAGGTGACGAGCGCGCCTTCCTATTTGCTATCCAGGCCCCCGGCTACCCTGGTGGTCTGGGTAGCTTCGGCGCCAACTTGGACGACCTTTAAGGGGACGTTGCCCTCGTCGAGAGGTTGCACGCGGGGTGCTGTGGCGGAAGCACGGTGACGTGCACTCGGGCGGACCTGGTCCGGCTCCGTATTGCCGGGGGCTGATGCCCCAGCTGTTGCGAGCACTTGGAGCTTCTCTAGGGCCGACACTGCAGCAGTGCGGTCCCCACGAATCCTGAGGACGTCCGTCGGTGTTGGCATCTTCAGGACGAGGTAGCCGTAGTGGGCTACAGCCATGAACCGGTACAGGGCTGGCCTGCCGATTATGGCGTTGAAGGGGATGTCTATCTCCGCTACGTCGAACAGAATGTACTCCGTCCGATAGCTGTCCGGAGCCCCGAAGGTCACCGGGAGGCTAATGTTGCCGTAGGGGATGACCTGTCCCGGCCCTACCCCTGAGAACGGGCTCGACGGGGTGAGCTTGGCCATCGGGACCTGCAGCTTCTGGAAAGCTGCACGGCTGATGAGGTTCAGCCCAGCTCCTCCATCTACCAAAACGTGGTACATTCTCACGTTGGCGATGGTAGGGGCTACCAGGAGCGGTAGTTGGCCGGCCCCAGCCATGTTCCTGGGGCAGTCGGTGGCGTCAAAGCTGATGGGGGTCCCCATCCACTTAAGGTGCGGTGCAGCACTTGGGAGTGGCGCCACAGACGCTACCGCTCGACGCAGAGTCTTGACTGCGCTTCGGGATGAGGGGTCGGTGGACCCGCCGTATATGACGTAGAGCTTCTTCCGACGCTCATCATCACTGGAGCTGGAGTCCTCATGATTGCGTGCCGCCTTAACGACACGCTGAGGCTCCTGGCTCTCCTCTGGGTGATCGATGTTGTCTGGAACATCCACCCTCTGTTCATCTTCCTTTGGACGGAAGGGCAGGGCATCAGCCCGCTGCCGCTTCCCCTTGCGGAAACGCTCTGCGAGCCTTCGGATCTCCCGGCACTCAGCGGTAGTGTGGCGACAGCTGCCGTGCACGGGGCACATATTGTCTTGATTACCTTCTGGGATCGGTGACCTTCGCTGCCTCTTGTCGGGGCGCGGCCCCCGAGCCCCACCGAGCGTCGCTGCAGTGATGACTGGGGCTGCGGCCGGTGATCTTATCTTGCTTCTGCCTCGGCTCTTGGTCTTCCTGTTGCCTCCATAGGGAGTAGGACCAGGTCCGGGCAGTCCTCCTGACTCGGAGGACGGCTGCGAGTGCCAGTTCCGTCCTTCGGCTGCTCTGGCACACTTGTCCGCCAAGCTGAAGAGCTCTGAGGCATCGCGGACCTCCCTGGTCACGAGTTTCTCAAGCATCTTCTTGTCTCGGACGCCTTGCCGGAACGCCACCACCACAGAAGCATTTTGAATGTGTGGGATGGTGTTCCGCACCTGGGAGAACCGCTGGATGAAAGAGCGCAGCGACTCCCCAGGTTGTTGCTGGATGGCGTGGAGATCGAGCTCCGTGCCAGGCCGGGTGTAGGAACTGCCGAAGTTGGCTATGAACTGCCGGCAAAGCTCTCCCCAGGAAGTTACGGAACCCTGGGGGAGGTTCATGAGCCAAGACCGGGCTGGGCCAGTCAAGGCGACAGGGAAGTAATTGGCCATAACGGCTTCATTCCCTCCTGTGGCAAGTACGGCGGTGGAGTAGATCTGGAGGAACTCCGCCGGGTTGACGCTGCCGTCGTACTTCTCGGGCAGGTGCGGCCGAAACTTCTGCGGCCACTTTGCGAAGCGAAGGTGGGGCGCGAGGGCCGCACACCCTGCTTCTGTCGCCGCAGGTTCTGGTGCCGCGAACGCTTGGTTCGCACTGAGCACCGCATGCCCTGGTATGGGCAAGGCTGCACCATAGGCCGGGGGCGCCATCTGCAGGACATATGGCTGTGGCATATTCTGCACGGCGTAGGCCTGGGGCAGAGATCGCATGGTGAAGGTCTGCTCTTCAGGCTGGGTCGAGGCCGACGTCATGCTGTCGTCAGCCTCTTGGTAGCGGCGCCTTTCTCGGCGTTGCTCGAGGTATACCCGGGCATCTTGACCCAGGCGACACCGCTCCAGCTCTGTCCCCAGATCTGTCGATTGGGGCCTTGTAGAGCTGGAGTCTGCCGTCTGCTCGTCAACCAATGGTGTGCGCATCAGCGACATGACCGGTTGGCCAGAGCGTCGTCCCCGCCGAAGTCGTGGGTTTGCAGCGGCGACGACGAGACGGTCTACCTCATGGATCCACTGCCGGGTCGCTGCCTGAGGTGCGTCCCCAGCGGGCAGATTGTACAGTAGTGCTCTCGCTGCAGCTAGCGCACCCCCACTGGGTACGCCCAGCGCTACTGAAGACTTGATGCTGGTTGGAGCCTGCATTGCCGGGGTCGGCGCTGCCAGAGCCGGTTGCTGGCTCCCAACTTGTACCGACACACTCCGTCCCGAGTGTGTCGACATGTACTCCCCCCTGGTCGCGGTTGGCCGCAGAGGCGAGGGGGGAGAGTTCGCCGCTGAAGGAAGCTTGGTCATCTTTGTGGGCGGAAACTCGTCGCGCTAGGAGAAAAGCCCCCTTCCTGGCGCGCCAAATGTCGAAGTGTTCAGTCGACACTTTCCCCGAGCCTGCACTGGGCAGCCCGCGGAGGTTCTTTTTTCGGTGGGGCTAGTCCCTAGCGGAGAGCTTGCGCAGATGGATGAGTTAGTAAGAGCTTGACACGGCGGGTTTTACGTGGTTCAGGCCGCCGGAGCGTAAAACCCTACGTCCACGGCGAGTTATGGAGCTCGCTGTATTGCTTGCTGCTCAGGGCCGGAGTCCTGAGCTTGGGGGTGAGTTACAGCTTGAGAGTGTATGGCTAGCGTATGAGTTGCAAAGTGCGAACCCTTGCTATCGTCGCCTACCCGAGCCTTTTATAGTCCAAGACTCGGGCGGCTTACAAGGGGAGCCGGGACCCGACAGGTGGTCCCGGGAAGATTGTCTATTATCTACCGTATCTGCAGTTATGCCGGTAGTTGTCTCTGGTCGAAGGCTTCTGAGTCTTCATCTTGCTGCCCTGCCCATGCCGCATGCCAGTCGTAGTGGTTGATGACGGCGCACGCGGCATGGGATGTCTTGTCGCGGAGTTTATTGGCTGGCAGGTTCTGACACCACGCGCCAGTCTGTGATGCGACTGGGCGCAACGGCACCTGACAGAAGCGTGCTCCGCGTCTCCGCGTCTTGGGAAGACGCGGGCCTTGAATACCTTGTACGGGCAAGGTATGGGGCGTCTTTACGCCCGCTGCCTATCTCTCGGGGGCAGGCAGCACCGTTCTTCTGGCCACGTGGCGGGTCCGGAGCCCTTCTCTGAGGAGAGAAGGGTCCGGCCTGCGGGGCACGTGGAGCCTCCGGACCTCTCCCCGCGGAGGGGGAGGCTCGGCTTCTGTCGGCCACACGGCGGGACCGGAGCTCTCCTCTGAGGAGAGGGAGGTCCTGCCCCGCTGGACGCGTGGCGCCTTCAGACCTCTCTCCCGCGGAGGGGGAGGTCCGGCTTCTGTATGCCACGTGGCGGGCCCGGAGCTCTCCTCTGAGGAGAGGGAGGTCCGGCTCCGCTGGACGCGTGGCGCCTTCGGAGCTCTCCCTGCGGAGAAGGGCGAGTTCCTTAGGCATTTTCCCCTGTGCGCGGGGGTACCCCATATCTCAGGTACCGACAGTGGCAGAGCCAAAAGATCAATGGGAGCACGAGGAATAAAACCATATACAATCTGAAAAGGGCACAATTTAGTAGTAGAATGCAGCGAACGATTGTAAGCAAATTCAATATGAGGCAAACATTCGTCCCATAATTTGATGTTATGTTTCAGAACAACCCTTAGCATGGTAGATAAACTACGGTTCACTACTTCGGTCTGTCCATCAGTTTGAGGGTGACAAGTGGTAGAAAAGAGTAATTTTGTCCCCAACTTAGCCCATAAGGTTTTCCAAAAATGACTAAGAAATTTGGCATCTCTATCTGAAACAATAGTGTTTGGAACCCCATGCAAACGAACAACTTCTCGAAAGAACAAATCAGCAATATGGGTAGCATCATCAGTTTTGTGGCATCGTATGAAATGTGCCATTTTAGAAAATCTGTCGACAACAACAAAAATACTATCCCTCCCCTTATTTGTTCTAGGCAATCCTCAAACAAAATCCATAGAAACATCCTCCCATGGAGCACTAGGAACAGGAAGAGGCATGTATAAACCATGTGAATTAAGACGGGACTTAGCTTTTTGACAGGTGGTGCAACGAGCAACAAATCGCTCCACATCTCTCCTCATCTTTGGCCAAAAGAAATGGCTTGCTAAGATGTCTTCCGTCTTCTTGACACCAAAGTGTCCCATCAATCCTCCACCATGTGCTTCCTGCAATAGTAAGATACGCACAGAACCAGCTGGAATGCACAATTTGTTAGTTCGGAACACAAAACCATTAGTGAGAACAAACTTGTTCCATATTTTTCCTTCTTTACATTGCAGCAGCACATCTTTGAAATCAGCATCAAAAGCATATTGTTCTTTAATTGTTTCCAAGCCAAAAATCTTAAAATCAAGTTGGGACAACATATTATAACGGCGAGATAAGGCATCCGCAATGACATTATCTTTTCCTTTCTTATGTTTGATGACATAAGGAAAGGACTCAATGAATTCTACCCACATGGCATGCCTACGGTTCGGATTAGTTTGGTTCTTAATGTGCTTCAAAGATTCATGATCAGAATGTATAACAAATTCTTTAGGCCATAAATAATGTTGCCATGTTTCCAAAGTTCGTACTAGTGCATATAATTATTTATCATAAGTGAAATAGTTCAGACTAGCCCCATTCAGTTTCTCGCTAAAATAAGCAATAGGTTTCCCCTCTTGCAACAAGACACCTCCCAATCCAATACCACTAGCATCACATTCCAATTCAAAAGTCTTACTGAAATCTGGTAATTCGAGAAGGGGTGTATGAGTTAACGTATTCTTCAAAGTTACAAATGCAGCCTCTTGCGCCTTGCCCATGTGAATGGAGCACCCTTCTTTGTAAGCTCATGCAGTGGGCCTGCTATGGTGCTGAAGTCTTTCACAAAACGACGATAGAATCCAGCAAGTCCGAGAAAGCTTCGTACTCGTGTGACCGTGGTAGGAGTCGGCCAGCTGTGTATCGCCTCTACCTTGGCTTGATCAACTTCAATTCCCTGTGGTGTCACAACATAGCCAAAAAAAGAAACTCAATCCGTGCAAAAGGTGCACTTGTCAATGTTACCAAATAAGCGTGCATCACGTAAAGCATTGAAAACAGCACGGAGATGATCAAGATGAACTTTGAGAGATGCGCTATAGATCAAGATGTCATCGAAATATACTACCACAAATCTTCCAATGAAAGCACGTAAAACCTCATTCATTAATCTCATGAAAGTGCTAGGTGCATTCGTGAGACCAAAAGGCATGACTAACCACTCATACAACCCAAACTTTGTTTTAAACTCTGTTTTCCATTCATCACCTAGCTTCATGCGAATTTGATGGTATCCACTACGCAAATCAATTTTAGAGAAAATCATCGAGCCACTAAGTTTATCAAGCATATCATCTAACCTAGGAATAGGATGACGATATCTAATGGTAATGTTATTAATTGCTCGACAATCTACACACATGCGCCATGATCCATCTTTCTTTGGAACCAAAAGGACAGGAACGGAGCAAGGACTAAGGGACTCATGAACATAACCTTTGTCGAGTAATTCCTGTACTTGCCGCTGAATCTCCTTAGTCTCCTCCGGATTGGTCCTGTATGGTGCTCGGTTGGGCAAAGAAGCCCTAGGGATGAGGACAATCTGATGCTCAATCCCTCTCAATGGTGGCAGCCCGGCTGGTACCTCTTGTGGAAACACATCAGCGTATTTCTGCAAAAGCTTAGTGATAGAAGGAGGCAAAGCACATGGTGTGTCGTGAAGTGAGAACAAAACTTCTTTGTAAACAAACACATAGCAGATTGTAGTATCACTTTTTAATTCAAACAAATCAGATTTGGAAGCAAAAAAACAAGCACTCGTTAATTTTATTTCATTCTTTTTCATATGAGCAGATTTGAAATTGTCAGTCTTAGACTGTACCCATTTCTTCACGACATCTGAATTTTCATTTTCAGCAGATTTCTTATTTTTCTCTTTGCAAGCTCTAGCAATGTCATCCTTCAAAATAGCATCAGGGGACATCGGGTGCAAAACAAGTTTCTTCTCATGATGCATGAAAGAGTATTGATTTGATTTACCATGATGTAATATATCTTTATCAAATTGCCAAGGTCGACCAAATAGCATAGAACAAGCTTGAATAGGTACCACATCACAATCAATGTAATCATGGTAGGAACCAATTGCAAATTCAACACGAACCAGACGTGTTATCTTAAGCTTACCACTGTCGTTGAACCATTAGATGTAGTAGGGATGTGGATGTGGAAGTGTTGTCATCCCAAGCTTTTCTACCATGGTAGCACTTGCTAAATTGTTGCAGCTTCCTCCATCAATAATAATGCGACACGATCATTCTAAAACTACACACTTAGTTTGGAATAGATTGTGTCGCTGGTTCTGTTCAGCTTTGATCATTTGGGCACTCAAGACACGCCTCACAACAAGACTCTCATAGTGGGCAGCATGATCAGCCCCAATGTGCTCTTCATCATCATTCTTCTTTCCTGCTTCTTGTGCAGCAAGCA
The DNA here is from genome assembly GCA_030760725.1 of Neostapfia colusana. Classification (NCBI taxonomy): domain Eukaryota; kingdom Viridiplantae; phylum Streptophyta; class Magnoliopsida; order Poales; family Poaceae; genus Neostapfia; species Neostapfia colusana. The sequence continues at coordinate 98,481,162 of JASWHV010000008.1, read as the reverse complement.
TGGCATATGTTTCATTATCTAAATCACTAGCTTTACTTGGCGTTCGAAATGCTGAATGATGCCCCTCGTACGTGGTGAATGTGGAGATGTCCCATTCGCATCAGCTGACATGGTTAGTAAAGAAAGGAAATACAACAACAAGCAGATTAATGCTAACAGTTGCTAAGAGGTGGTAGGACAGCACAATTCCTCACTAGCAAGAAATCAAGGTCTTACAAGTTCTTACCATGCGATGCAGGAGGCGCCGGCAATCAGCAAGAACAACAACAAACGGTGGCTGCCAGCACAACCTTATGGTGTCGTAGACAATTTTGTGGAGCTGTAGGTGGCTGCTAGACACAATTTGTGCAAAGGAACAGCTAGTACCACATTAGTCACAACAAGTTGAATAAACGTTCTATGATGGTATTGTGCTGGTTCTAGCTCAAACCTTACTAGAGACGTGAGCCGTAACTCCACGTGACGTTAGATTACTATGGTAGGGAAGTTCGAACAGCCCGATCCGTTGTGTTTCAACAGCGTTGAAAACAACAAGTTGAACTTCGAAACATGAAACAAATGTTACACAAATTATCTCTTTTTTTTGTACTTAGAAACTTTTTTTTGATTGTAATCAGTGCGGCTTTTCTTTTTGCACGTGCCTTTTTTTTTGCTGATTCGTGCAGCTTTTCTTTTGCACTTGCCTTTTTTCTCAACTTTGGGTAGATAATGGAAATGGACTGAGAACAAAGTGGCACGAACTCAAAACTCTAGCGGTGAAAAACTTAGGACCAGCAACTTGACACAAAAAGGCAACCGTGAATTCAACAAGTCGAGAGCTAAGTAGCCAAGCAAAAGGCTCAAAGTGTTTTTAGGATTTTTTTAGAGCGAACTTTTGTAGGCAAAAGTGGACTGTAGGTAAATGAAGAACAAGGAGAAGGAAATCTCTCACCGAGCAACCTGAAATCTGATACCACTTGATGAACTCAACAGGTACGGGGGACGCCCTATCTTTCGATAAGAGATGTTTGTAATGAACGAATTTGGTGGAGGCCGACGTTGGCTGCCCGACTACCACAACCAGAATGGTGTGGCGCCTTGAGCGACAGTTACACCGTCTCCTGGTAACTACGATTTGGGTGGAGGTCGACGTTGTGTTACCCGACTACAACAACCACAAGGATGCTGCGCCTTAGCGATAGTTACACCGGCTCCTGTTGTTGCTGTACTTGCCGTGCCAAGAACAGCCTTGAACCTGCAAGCAATCGAAGAACAAGCAAGAACAAGATAACAAGCAAACACTCACGGGTGTGAAAAAGTTGGGGTTCTGATTCAAGTAATCGGAAGGTCTCATCGACACTTACATTACAAGGAAGTAGCAAATGGCTAAACTTACAGAAAACAAAACTCGCCCTGTCAAGGAGCTCTTGGACTACTTAAATAGGGGAGGGAAGAGGGAAATTTGTCCAGCAACAAAGGTAGGACGTGATCTCCCTTATTACCTTCCTTTTTCTGTGATAGACTACCATTTAATAGGGAAAGAAAGAGGGAAACCCATCCAGCAGCAAGGCAGGATATGATTTCCTCTATTTCTTTTCTTATTATAGCACATCTGTCTTTAAATGGGGGAAGAAAGAGGGAATTTCGTCCAGCAGCAAAGTTGGACGAGATTTCCCTTATTCCTTTCCTTATTTGTCTAAATCTCTCTTTATTACATGGCCCCAGCCTCAAGATTTCTCCTCGGGTGCAGCAGCCTTTATTGCATTAATCCCTCCATCCCTCCTAGCAGGATCAATTCTCAAGCACCCGATAATTAAATTGATGTGCACGAGCGCGTGTCATTGGACCTTGATTAGCTGAGAGTGGTGAGTGGGCTGGTGTTGTGGTTGTATCAACGGTAGTGATGTCCGCATCAGTCTTGGCGTCGTGGAGGACTTCGTTGATGTAGTAGACAGACCTCTGGATGGTCCGGACCCTCCCCCTGGGCCTGAGATGTCCTCCTCCATTGGCTCAGGCCGACAGGGGGTAGACGGGTCCGGAGAAGCCTCCGGGAGCTGGGACTCGAAGGCTTCTAGGCCGTCTTGGACCTCCGGGGGATCCCACTGGTCTTTCGGGTGGTCATCTTGGACCCTTGGGAGGACGTCTTGTTCTCCTCGGAGGTTCCTTTGGGCCTCCGAGGGGTTATCCTGGAGCTCCGGGATGTCTCGATGGACCTCCGGGAGGTTGTCTTGGAGCTCCGGGAGGTCCCGTTGGACCTCCGGGAGGTTGTGTTGGAGCTCTGGGAGGTCGTCTTGAGCCTCCGGGGTCTCCTGATGCTTGCCTTCTGCTACCGGAGCAGGCCGTGGTGAGGAGGGGTCCGGCCGCTCTGCGACGAGAACCATGCTCACTACCTCAGTTGTTGCCGCGATGTAGAGCAGCAAGTGCTCTTGGGCTCGGGGGCTACCATGATGGGTAGGGTCGTCAGGAGCTGCTTCAACAACTCCTAGAAAGCTTCTTCTGCTTCGTCGGTCCAAGCAAATGGACCAGATTTACGCAGGAGCTTAAAGAAGGGGAGCGCCCGCTCTGCTAGCCTCGGTATAAAACGACTCAGCGCGGCTAGGAATCCCGTGAGTTTCTGTACATCTTTGATGCGGGCGGGGGGCCGTATCAGGTCGATGGCCTTGATCTTCTCTGGGTTGGCCTCAATTCCTCGGTGTGAGACCAGGAATCCTAGGAGCTTCCCAGAGGATACGCCGAACACACACTTGTCGGGGTTCAGCTTAGTGCGCGTGGAGCGCAATTTGTCAAAGACTAGGGCTAGGTTATCTAACAATGATGAGCTCTGCTTGACTTTAACAACGATGTCATTGACATACACCTCGACTAAGTCTCTTATTAGCTCTCCAAAGGTTTTGTGCATAGCACGTACAAAGGTGGGAAGAGCATTCTTTAGACCATAAGGCATAGAGACATAACAGTACAGACCATCTACTGTGATGAAAGAAGTGTGTTCTTCATCTTCTCTAGACATAGGGATCTGATGAAAGCCCGAGTAGGCGTCTAGGAAGTATAGCATATCACAGCCTGATGTAGAGTCTACTATTTGATCTATTCTAGGGTGGGGGAATGGATCTTTGGGACATGCCTTATTGAGACTGGTGTAGTCGATGCACATCCGGAGCTTCCCGCCGGCCTTCGGGACAACGACGGGGTTCGCCAACCACCGGGGGTGGTGGACTTCCCGTATGAAGCCAGCGTCCAGCAGCTTCTTGATTTCTTCTCGGATGAAGTTCTGCCGCTCGATGGACTGCTTGCGGGGCTTCTGTTGGACTGGCCGGGCGTCATAGAAGATCTTCAGATGGTGCTCGATCACCTCCCTAGGGATCTCCGGCATCTGCGACGGCTGCCATGCAAACACGTCGACGTTGTGCTGGAGGAAGGTGATGAGCGCGCCTTCCTATTTGCTGTCCAGGCCCCCAGCTACCCGGGTGGTCTGGGCCGCATTGGCGCCAACTTGGACGACCTTCAGGGGGACATCGCCCTCGTCGAGGGGTTGCACTCCGGGTGCTGAGGTCGAGGCACGGTGGCGTGCACTCGGGTGGAGCTGGCCTGGTTCTGCACCACCAGGGGATGGTGCTCGGGCTGTTGCAAGTGCTTGGAGCTTCTCCAAGGCTGATACTGCAGCAGTGCGGTCTCCACGAATCTTGAGGACACCTGTTGGTGTAGGCATCTTCAAGACGAGGAAGCCGTAGTGGGCTACCGCCATAAATCGGTATAGGGCTGGTCTGCCGATTATGGCGTTGAAGGGGAGGTCGATCTCCGCCACGTCGAACAGAATGTACTCTGTTCGATAGCTGTCCGGTGTCCCAAAGGCCACCGGAAGGCTGATGTTGCCGTAGGGGACGACTTGTCCCGGCCCTACCCCTGAGAACGGGCTCGATGGGGTGAGCTTGGCCATCGGGATCTGCAGCTTCTGGAAAGCTACACGGCTGATGAGGTTCAGCCCAGTCCCGCCATCTACCAGAATGTGGTACATCCTCACGTTGGCGATAGTGGGTGCTACCAAGAGCGGTAGTTGGCCGGTCCCAGCCATGTTCCTGGGGCAGTCGGTGGCGTCGAAGCTGATGGGGGTTCCCATCCACTTGAGGTGCGGCGCAGCACTTGGGAGAGGAGCCACCGACGCTACCGCTCGACACAGAGTCTTGACTGTGCTTCAGGATGAGGGGTCAGCGGACCCGCCGTAGATGATGTAGAGCGTCTTCCGGCGCTCGTCGTCGCTGGAGCCGGAGTCCTCATGGCTGTGCACCGCCTTCACGACACGCTGAGGCTCTTGGAACTCCACCTGGTGGTCGACGTTGTCTTGGTTGTCGACCTTCTGCTTGCCCTCCCTTTGACGGAAAGGAGGGGCGTCAGTATGCGGTTGCTTCCCCTTGCGGAAGTGCTCTGCGAGCTTCTGAATCTCCTGGCACTCAGCAGCAGTATGGCTGCTGGTGTTGTGCACGGGGCACGGCTCGCCTTGGTCACCATCTGGAGCAGGTGACTGTCGCTGCCTCTTGTCGGGGCGTGGCCCCCGAGCCCCACTGGGTGCTGCTGCTGCAGCAACGGGAGGCGCGGTCGGTGGCTTCATCTTGCCACCGCCCCAGTTCTTGATCTTCTTGCCGCTTCCGTGAGAAGCAGCGCCAGATCCGGGCTGTCCTCCTGATTCAGAGGCTGGCTGTGAGTGCCAGTTCCGCCCTTCAGCTGCCCTGGCGCACTTGTCCGCCGGGCTGAAGAGCTCTGAGACATCGCGAACCTCTCTGGCCGTGAGCTTCTCGAGTATCTTCTTGTCCCGTACATCCTGCCGGAACGCGACCACCACAGAAGCATTTTGGATATGCGGGATGGTGTTCCGTAATTGGGAGAACCGCTGGATGAAGGAGCGCAACGTCTCTCCAGGCTGTTATTGGATAGCGTGGAGGTCGAGCTCCGTGCCAGGCCGGGTGTAGGAGCTGCCGATGTTTGCAGTGAACTGCCGGCAGAGCTCTCCCCAGGAGGTTATGGAACCCTGGGGGAGATTCATGAGCCAAGACCGAGCTGGGCCGGTCAAGGCGACAGGGAAGTAGTTGGCCATGACGGCCTCGTCCCCTCCTGCAGCAAGGATGGCGGTGGAGTAGATCTTGAGAAACTCCGCCGGGTTGACGCTGCCATCGTACTTCTCGGGCAGGTGCGGCCGGAACTTGCGCGGCCACTTCGCGAAGCGAAGGTGTGGCGCCAGGGCCGCACATCATGCTCCTGTTGCCGCAGGTGTTGGTGCCGCGAACGCTTGATTCGCTGTTGGCACCGTATACCCCGGTATGGGCAAGGCAGCGCCATAGACCGGGGGCACCATTTGCAGGGCATATGGCTGGGGCATATGCTGCGTGGCGTATGCCTGGGGCAGAGATCGCGTTGCGAATGTCTGCGGCTCAGGCTGGGTCGAGGCGGTTGACATGCTGTCGCCGGCCTCTTGGTTGCGATGCCTTTCTCGCCGTCGCTCGATGACCACTCGGGCATCCTTGCCCAGGTGGCGTCGTTCCAGCTTCGACTTCAGGTCCGCCGATGGGAGCCTGGTGGAGCGGGAGTCTGCCGTCTGCCCGTCAACCGTTGGCGTGCGCGTCAGCGACACAGCCGGTTGAACGGGACCTCGTTCTCGCTGAAGTTGAGGGTTGGCGGCGGCGACGACGAGACAGTCTACGTCGCGAATCCACTGCTGGGTCGCTGACTGAGGCGCGTCCCCAGCAGGTGGATTGCGCAGTAGCGCTCATGCTGCAGCTAGTGTGCATCCCGTGGGAGACACTCAGCGCTGCAGTAGATCTTGGGCATGCTGGAGTTGGCTGCTGGCTTCCAGCTTGCACTGACACACTCTGTCCTGAGTGTGTCGAGACGTAGTCCCTGCTAGTCATCGTTCGTCGTGAACGTGGGTGGGGGGAGCTTGCCGCTGAAGGAAGCTTCGTCATCTTCATCGGTGAAAGCTCGTCGCGCAAGGGAAAAGCCCCCTACATGGCGCGCCAAATGTCAAAGTGTGTAGCCGACACTTCCTCCGGGCCTGCTCTGGGCAGCCCGCGGAGGTTCTTTTTCGGAGGGGCTAGTCACTCACGGAGAGTACGCGTTAGGGACGATGGAGGGTGAAGCTTGACACAGAGATTTTTACGTGGTTCAGGCCGCCGGAGCGTAAAACCCTACGTCCACGGTGAGCAGAGGTGCTCGTTGTATTGCTTGTTGCTCAAAACCGGAGTTCTGAGCTTGGGGATGACCTAAGTTCTCGGATGCTGGAGCGTAAGTGTGCTAAGAGTCGAACCCTTGCTAACGTTGCCTACCCGAGCCTTTTATAATCCAAGGCTCGGGTGGCTTACAAGGTGGGCCCGGGCCCGACAGGTGGTCCCGGGGAGATTGCCTGCCATCTACCGTATCTGCAGTTACGCCGGTAGTTGTCTCTGGCGAGGGCTTTCGAGTCTTCGTTCTGCCGCCCTGCCCATGCGGCAAGCTAGTCGTAGTGGTTGATGATGGCAGGGGCGGTAGGGGATGTCTTGTCGCTGTGTTTATTGGCGTACAGCCTCTGACGCAGTGCGCCAGCCTTCACTGCGATGTGACTGGACGCAACGGCACCTGACAGAGGCGTGCTCCGCGTCTCCGTGCCTTGAATACCTTGTACGGGCAAGGTATGGTGCGTCTTTACTCTTGATGCCTATCGCGTGGGGGCGGGCAGCGTCGCTCTGCTGGCCACGTGGCGGGCCCGGAGTTCTCCTCTGAGGAGAGGGAGGTCCGGCCCCGCTGGACACGTGGAGCCTTCGGAGCTCTCCCCGTGGAGGGGGGAGGTCCGGCTCAGCTGGCCACGTGGCGGGCCCAGAGCTCTCCTCTGAGGAGGGGGAGGTCCGGCCCCGCTGGACACGTGGAGCCTTCGGAGCTCTCCCCGCGAAGGGGGGAGGTCCGGCTCTGCTGGCCACGTGGCGGGCCCGGAGCTCTCCTCTGAGGAGAGGGAGGTCCGGCCCCGCTGGACACGTGGAGCCTTCGGAGCTCTCCCCGCGAAGGGGGGAGGTCCGGCTCAGTTGGCCACGTGGCAGGCTCGGAGCTTTCCTCTGAGGAGAGGGACGTCCGGCCCCGCTGGACACGTGGCGCCTTCGGAGCTCTCCCTATGGAGAAGGGTGAGGTCCTCAGGCAGTTTTCCCTGTGCGCGGGGGTACCCCATATTGAGGGTACCGACATTGTCCAAACCCTTAGTTCCAACAGTTGTAAAAACTGAAAAATAACTTAAGAACCTGTTATGGAACTTAGAAAAGTCTAAAACATCTCTGTCCACAACAAGTCCTAAGTTACATGGGCAATAAGCAATACTCTGTTCAGAATGACCAATTGGTCTTACTCCCAGAATTTAAATATGAAAATGGCAATTTTATGTCTCAAGTTGAACACCAAAGTTATAGTTAACTTCAATATCTTTCCAACGAGTATTTATTTTCCTTCATATAAGTTCTGGATCAAAAGTTGTGATATTTCAAAATTGACAGAAATCTGGAACAATTTTGACAGCACCTCCTTTGGAAGTAGCTGTTTTGTCCGCAAGATTTCATCAATTTCAACTCCATATCTGGAGAAGCTTTAAACTACAAAGTCGTAGCACATATTCTAAACTTTCCAATGGTGTATTACATGAACCTTAGAAATTTTTGTACAGAAAGTTATGGTCAAAATACAGAAATTTCTAGAGAGCATTTTGTGTCTGTCCTGTTTTTGGACAGTTCACACTCATCTGAGAATTTCATACGTTTGGAGGGTGATTATGATCTGGACTTCTACAGACAAGTTGTAGAGGACTTCAAAACCTTTCTAGAAATGTATTACTCACCTCCATTGGATCAACCTAACAAAAGTAATGTCCTGTTTAGTTCAGCCAAAAATTCTGCCAAAAACAGGGGAGGTCATTTCTAAGTCTTTATGAATGAATCTATACTCCCAATTGACTCTTAGTTCAATATAGGAGTTCATTAACTCCTATTGGAATCCTAGACTCCAAATTTACTCTTTTCTTTGCAAACCTCCTTTTTCATGCGGTTCAAAACATATCATGGTACTACATTTCCTTACCAAATTAAAATCCTAACCGGCTTTATACCGGCATATACGTCTCAAGTGGTGGCACTAACATGATCACTCACAAATGTTTTCTACCTGCAATGTTCTACTCGTGGTTAAGGTACCTGCAGAAAACCACTCAATAGTGATGCACACATCGGGTTGTCATTTCAGGCAGGTCCATATCATAGTAAAAACATACGACCCGTATCATTGCTATACGGGTCTTACTTGAGTCAAGCCACGTATCAAGGTACATGATCGGGTTATTCACCACCCGACGGGGGCTCCACACCTTTGCAATAAAGCACACCGGTGGAACAACGCTTTCGTAAGCCTCATAGGACATGAAGAGTTATAGAGAAAATACTTCGTGTTATAAACCACAAAATGGGGTCTCCTCAGCCTCTGGGTTTGCGCACTGGAGGCTAGTGTCATTCATATGTCTCTAAGACATTAAGAGTCTTATAAAACATATTCACTTTCCGTCCATTTCTGAACGGGACATCTCACACTACTTCCCTCATATGAGAGATCTAACCAAAATTTATCCGCTTTTGGTGGCGTTCCTTACCATCATACCTCCACATAGGTGCGTCGTTACAGAATTGAAATACAGAAGAGTAACATAAGGTCAGCTTGCCACCTTAAGTAACTATGCTATTAATAATCCTTATATGGGCATACTATAGGTTCCTCATTCGTATACTTCTACGCTTTCAAAAATATGCTCCTTTCATGCGTGCTATTCTCAATGCGGCTCTGATATCGCGGTGTGACGAGCCTAACCCTCAACGGGGTCGTGCCACTGGCTCTGTATTCGCACTGGATGGTGCCGTGCGATGCGGCACCCAACACCATGCACGAAAAGACGGTAAGAACATATGAAACTATTTTTATTACTCAACATAAGCTCTTTTACAACATAATGCACATACAAAACAGAATCTAAAAGCTAGACATCTACTCACTCTCGACCCTAACTACGCCGAAGAGAAGTCGTTCAGCCCATGAACGCTCCCTACTAGCTCCACCAAAGTAAGGCAGCGGCTAGGTTTCCGGCGAACCGTGAGGTTCAACGTATCACCGAACTACCATCTTTATAGCAGCATCCTGCTGATGGAATAAGTCTTGTACTCTTGGTCATTGTGGCCCCTAGTTAGGACAGCATCTTAGTCCTTGTTAGGACAGCATCGTAGAACAAGAGGACAGCCTATCAGTCTCTGTTAGGACAGCATCTTAGTCCTTTGGTAGGACAGCATCTTAGATCTAGAGGACAGCATATCAGTCCCTGTTAGAATAGCATATTAGTCCTTTGGTAGGAAAACATCTTGGCATCTTAGACTAGCATCTAGATATATGCTTGGCTGCCTCAGCTATAAATATGTAACCCCAACCCCTAGGTTGGGCATGGCATTGTGTGTGGAATGAAACAAGAAAAATTTTCCAACTCCTAGTTTCATCCTGTCCATGAGAGTAATACTTCAGATACTAACAAGTGGTATCAGATCCGTTCTATCCTGTAGCCTAGACATCTCCTGCCCATCTCCTTCTCACGCCTCTCTTTGTCTTCTGCCGGCAGCAATAACACTGGTTGTTTCAACTCATTCCTCCTCTTTTGCCCAGACGAGCAACAGCTTGTCTGAGACAGCCTCTTCCCCACACAACACTCCCCCACTAGCACGCCATGTCCGAAGGACAGTCTCAGCACCCGGTCGCTTCGAGCGTGCGGCATCGGCAGGAGGCTGAGATCGCCAAGGCAGAAGAACGCGAGCGAGCAGCGGCAGAGGCTGCAGCGAGGGCGGCGAGGCTGGCGGTGGCGGAACTGGCAGCGGCGAAGGTGGAAGTAGAAGCAGCAGCGGCTGCGGATGCAGCGCGTGCGGCTGCAACAGAGCTTGAGTCTCTGCGTGGCGGTAGCGACAGAGGCTCTGATTCTACCGACGGCGGCACCAACGAAGACCTCAGGCTGGCGAGGGAGGTAGCGCGACCACAGATGCCACAGTGGGCAGCCGCGCACCCCCATGAGCGCGGCGGCTGCAGCCTAGACGGGCGCGGACGCGCCGGCGATGCTCCCCGCGGGGGTGGTTGGGTCGACGGAGATCGAAGCCTTTACAGGCGGCGCGACTCTCCCTCCCCGAACAGGTACCATGGTCACCATGTGATCCAGGCCATTGTCAGGGACGTTGGTCCAGGCGGTGGGTGGCCTACCCTCACCAAGACCAACTATGTCGAGTGGGCTGCGGTGATGAGGATACGGCTCCAAGTGAGGCATATGTGGGAAGCAGTCCGGTATTGCAACGTCGACTACTACGACGATCGACGGACGCTGGATGCTCTCATTGCTGCAGTACCACCCGAGATGCAGTTCTCGCTTTCCAATAAGTGGACTGCCAAGGAGGCCTGGAACGCCATCGCTGCGGCATGCATCGTCAGCGACCGCGCCTGCAAGACCACACTGCAGGCATTCCGCAAGGAGTGGGAGAACCTGACCTTCAAACCAGGTGAGGATGTTGATGACTTTGCTCTCCGTCTCAACACACTACTGCAGAAGATGGTGCAGTTCGGCGACGACACCTACAACGAGGAGAAAGCTGTCGAGTAGCTCTTCCGTTGCATCCCCGAGAAGTACAAGCAGATCGCTCGATCGATCGAGTCTCTTCTTGACCTCTCCACGATGTCGATCGAAGAGGCGATAGGCCGCCTCAAGGTCGTCGACAGCGACGAATCTCAGCCTCTCTCGGGGCCTATCACCATCGGCGGGAAGCTACATCTCACTCGGGAGCAGTGGGAGGCCTGCCACCAAGGTGACGAGAAGAAGGGGGAGCCCTCCTTCTCGAAAGGCGGCCGCAAGCGTGGCAAGCTAAGCAAGGGGTGCGGAGGTGACCAAGCCGGGGCGCAGAGACGTGCTGAGGGTGGCGCCCACGGAGGCGCCCAGGGCGGCGCCGCGGCAACCGGAAGCCAGCACGAGACGACACCTGACACAACTGTGGCAAGCTTGGTCATTGGGCCAGGGAGTGTCGGCAGCAACGACGCAGCCAGGCCCACGTCGCACAGGTGGATCAGGTTGAGCCGGCTCTGCTCCTGGCGCACGCAAGCATCGAGCCACCTCCAGTGGCATCGGCCGCAGCATCTCTCCTCCACATCGATGAGCCGAGAGCACACACCTTTCTCGATGGTGGCTCCAGCAATGACAAGACTGACGGGTGGTGCCTCGACACCGGCGCCACCCATCACATGACTGGTCGATGGGAGTTCTTCACTGAGTTTGACCCCAATGTCCAAGGCTCCATCAAGTTTGGGGACGCCTCTGGTGCGGAGATCAACGGCGTCGGCTCCATCGTCCTCACCACCGAATCTGGTGAGCACAAGCTGCTCGTCGGAATCTACTACATCCCCATGTTGAGGAACGCTGTCATCAGCCTGGGTCAGCTGGATGAGAACGGTTCGCACGTGGAGATCAAGGACGGAGTCATGAGGATTTGGGATCGCCATCGTCGCCTTCTTGCCAAGGTAACCAGAGGCACCAATCAACTCTACGTCATTAACGTGCAGGTAGCACAACATCTCTGCCTTGCTACTCGCCGGGATGACGAGGCGTGGCAGTGGCATGAGTGCTTTGGGCACCTTCACTTCAAGGCCCTGAAGCGGCTCAGTGCCAAGGAGATGGTACGGGGCCTGCCGTGCCTTGACCATGTGGAGCAGTTCTGCGATGCCTGTGTAGTGACAAAGCAGAGGCGGATCCCCTTTCCCTAGCACTCGAGCTTCCGAGCTAAGGAGCGGCTCGACCTCATGCACGGGGACTTGTGTGGCCCGGTGACACCGGCTACACCGGGAGGATTGATGCGGACATCGCTACCATTGATACAACCACAACACCAGCCCACTCACCACTCTCAGCTAATCAAGGTCCAATGACGCGCGCTCGTGCACGTCAACTTAATTATCAGGTGAATTCATTCGTAGCTGTTTAAAGTAATTATCCTTCAAATGGGGACCTATTAAAGCCTTGTGATGACCTTGTTATTATTAGGTGCTTGGGAATTGATCCAGCTAGGAGGGATGGTGGGATTAATGCAATAAAGGCTGCTCCACCCGAGGAGAAATCTTGAGGCTGGGGCCATGTAATAAAGAGAGATTTAGACAAATAAGGAAAGGAATAAGGGAAATCTCGTCCAACTTTGCTGCTGGATGAAATTCCCTCTTTCTTCCCCCATTTAAAGATAGATGTGCTATAATAAGGAAAGAAATAGAGGAAATCATATCCTGCCTTGCTGCTAGATGGGTTTCCCTCTTTCTTTCCCTATTTAATGGTAGTCTATCATAGAAAAAAGGAAGGGAATAAGGGAGATCACGTACTACCTTTGTTGCTGGACGAATTTCCCTCTTCCCTCCCCTATTTAAGTAGTCCAAGAGCTCCTTGACAGGGCGGGTTTTGTTTTCTGTAGGTTTAGCCATTGCTACTTCCTTGTAACGCAAGTGTCGACGAGACCTTCCAATTACTTGAATCAGAACCCCAACTTTTTCACACCCGTGAGTGTTTGCTTGTTATCTTGTTCTTGCTTGTTCTTCGATTGCTTGCAGGTTCAAGGTTGTTCTTGGCACGGCAAGTACAGCAACAACAGGAGCCAGTGTAACTATCGCTAAGGCGAGCCTCAGTCTTTCGCGGAGGCTGAGATACATGCGGCATGGCGTGCCGCGATGCAGTCGGAGATGGACGCGGTTGAGAACAACTGCACTCGAGAGCTTGTTGACCTCCCTCATGGTCACCATGCGATCACCCTTAAGTGGGTGTTCAAGCTGAAGAGGGATGAAGCCGACGCCATCGTAAGGCACAAGGCTCGCTTGGTGGCACGTGGTTTTGTGGAACAGGAGGGGATCGACTTTGACGATGCCTTCGCGCCTGTGGCGTGGATGGAATCTGTGCGACTCCTTGCGCTGGCTGCTCAGGGAGGCTGGCGGGTTCAGCACATGGATGTCAAATCGGCGTTTCTTAACAGTGATTTAAAGGAGGAGGTCCATGCGCACCAGCCGCCGGGATTTACGATTCCTGGCAAGGAGGGCAAGGTGTTGCGCCTCTGCAAGGCCCTCTATGGCCTGCAGCAGGCACCAAGGGCATGGAATGCCAAGTTGGACTCCACGCTCAAGGGGATGGGCTTCGAGCAAAGCTCACACGAGGCGGCTTTCTACCGGCGGGGCAATGGAGGAAATGCCCTACTGGTGGGTATCTACATCGACGACTTGGTGATCACTGGCACAAAGGATACGGAGGTGGCAGCGTTCAAGGAAGCAATGAAAGCCACCTTCCAGATGAGTGACCTGGGATCTCTCTCCTTCTACCTGGGGATCAAGGTGCACCAGGCCGACTCCGGGATCATGCTTCGACAGACTGCCTATGCCAAGTGCATTGTTGAGCTGGCTGGGCTCATAGACTGCAACCCAGCTCTCACTCCCATGGACGAGAGACTGAAGCTGAGCCGCGACAGCACGATGGAGGAGGTGGACGCTACTCAGTATCAACGTCTTGTGGGGAGCCTTCGCTACCTCGCCCACACACGGCCGGACTTGGCATTCTCTGTCGGCTACGTCAGTCGGTTCATGCAGCGACCGACGACGGAGCACCAGCAGGCTGTGAAGAGGATCATCCGCTACGTTGCAGGGACTCTCGACCATGGCCTCTACTACCCGAGGTGCCCTGGGGAGGCACACCTTGTCGGGTACAACGACAACGACCAAGCTGGCGACATCGACACTAGCAAGAGCACAAGCGGGATTCTCTTCTTCCTTGGCAAGTGCCTTGTTAGCTGGTAGTCGGTCAAGCAGCAGGTGGTGGCCTTATCCAGCTGCGAGGCCGAGTACATAGCGGCCTCTACCGCTTCGACTCAGGCGCTCTGGCTAGTTCGACTACTTGGTGATCTCCTCGGCAAAGACACCGAAGCGGTGGAACTCAGGGTGGACAACAAGTCTGCTCTGTCTCTAGCAAAGAACCCTGTCTTTCATGAACGGAGCAAGCACATCCGGGTGAGGTACCACTTTCTCCGAGGCTGCTTGGAGGAAGGGAGCATCAAGGCGTGCTACATCAACATCAAGGACCAGCTTGCAGACCTGCTCACCAAGCCCCTTGGGAGGATCAAGTTCCTTGAGCTTTGCTCCAGGATCAGGATGGTCCAACTCTCCCACAAGACAATGCACAAGACTTAGGGGGAGAATGATGAAATAAGTCTTGTACTCTTGGTCTTTGTGGCCCCTAGTTAGAACAGCATCTTAGTCCTTGTTAGGACAGCATCTTAGATTAAAAGGACAGGATATCAGTCCTTGTTAGGACATCATCTTAGTCCTTTGGTAGGACAGCATCTTAGACCTAGAGAACAGTATATTAGTCCTTGTTAGGACAACATATTAGCCATTTAGTAGGACAGCATCTTGGCATCTTAAACTAGCATCTAGGTATATGATTGGCTGTCTCAGCTATAAATATGTAACCCCAACCCCTAGGTTGGCCATGACATTGTGTGTGGAATGAAACAAGAAAAATTTCCCAACTCCTAGTGTCATCCTCTCCATGAGAGTAATACTTCAAATACTAACACCTGCTACCTGCAAAAACAATTAAGAAGCAACAGTGATCACTAAGTCTCAGCAAGTCTTAACCGTCAATTCTAAACATGTAACTCTACATGCAGAGATAATAAGACAGTAGAAACATAAATTTGCAAAATGAAGCTTGACTAAATTTGATTCTTATATTCAGATTCTCATAGCATTCATTTTAGTGGTCCTCATGCCTCACAACACTGGAAGTTCATAATCAAACAAGAAACACTTATCCCGATGTTGCTGACCTAAGGTGGAATAGAACTTTAGTTGGCACTATATCTAATTCAGTCAAGGTTCCAATACAATGATTAATCCATGAATAATAAGTTAAGAGACTTAGTTCCTCTTCTTACTACGTCACAGCGCAGTGGGCAAGTATGCTAAATCCTGTTCCGCGAGCGACGGTGATTCGAATCAATAACAACCTGGAATACACAACACATACACCCACCTCGAAAGACTCTCACAAGAGCTCTTTCTTACGTTATATGCAGCAACCTTTCACACGACACCCCGACATAGAAAAACATTTCGCGCCGAGCAGGATGGTCCTCTACACGGACACGTCAAAGTTGCCTGCTAAAGGATTTACATCTCCCGCCTTCTCAATGCCATTCTCACGCGAAGGATGAGTTTCTATATCATGGTCCATCGAGTTACATCAGTTTCATGGGGCTCATACCCCACTATATATCCGGTACAGCTCAATCTTGTCCAGCAGGGCCACATACGCGCGGTCCTTAACCGACACGGACGGGGCTAAAACCAACCTCCACATTTGTCTTACCCTCCTGACCTAGGCCCAATGTGGTCTCAACCATTGTCACACCCATCGCAGGTTGAGACAATCTTGATCGCTCCATCCTACACAAACTTCCCCGTCACCATCTCATTTTTCATTAGGGTGCTCTTATTATCAACCTTTCGCGAGTAAACTCCATTACTCGACCTTTCTCGCGAGTAGCTTTTTACTACTCGACTTCTACCAAGCTAGCTACAACATTAGCCTAGCATCTACTACGAGGCAAAGCCAACACTAAACCTTCTACTCAGAGATGTAATAGCCATGCAAGTGATTTTCAAGCATCCTAGACATAATGCACAATATTAAGTCTAATACACATGAGGTGAAGGTAAAGCAAAATTTAAAACAGTAATTATATGCAAACCAGGTCTTGCCTTGCTCAACGGTTTTGTTAGAAGGTAGGAGTTAGTCTTCCTCCGGAGAATCCGCCAAGCTCGTCACGAGATGGAGATCTTCGCTGCGGAGTTGAATCCTTGTCGAATATCGACGTCACGTGAGCTATTAAGATGATTGTGCTCATGTATTCAAAAGCAATTTAGAAAATGTTTCAAAGTTGTTGTACAAGTTAACTCACACATAAGTGGAATAAACAACAGCAAGGTCTCTGTTGTTGAATCTACACCTTAGAGAGGAAGAAAGCTGGATGAAAAGGGAGGAAAAATTAATCACCATGTGATTAAGTCCTCATATGAACACTTAAACCTAAATGATGGTAGCTCGAGATCCAGGAGTCCAATGAAGCTGAAAATTTAAACATGGCTTCAAGGAAAGGCATGTAGGCAGTGTGCACAATTTTAGCTCATGAAATGGCTCCATGTGATCACAATAATTCCTTATGTGGTTTTCCCTAATCTGACTTTACCCCCTAGATATTAAGCTTTCCTATGCTGAAAAGTAGACTTTTTGTGATGTAAAAAATATCCTGAGTACATAGTAATTGGTTTTACCATTTTTGGAGATTCCTACATGGAGATATGGATTTTACAAGAATTGGAGAAAAGCTGAAAATGGCTTTGGTTCATTTTCATATTTTTCAGAGACATAAGGAATGAACACATCATTTGACCAAGCAAATGAGGTCCAATGCCTCTGAAATTTTTACTGGAGTTCAACAAGATGAATTGATGATGAATTTCGCAATTCCCTACCTTGGGGTCAGGTTGCGCTGCCCAGGAGAAGATTACCAAATTCTCGCACGACAAGCCACGGCTAGGGCTGAGCTTCGGGGAGGATACGCTAGGACCGCCGGTGCACCAATGGAGTGGCTTGCTTGATCGTGAGCTTGCACGGTGTGGGCTGTCCACGGTAGCCGAATCCGTTTCTTCGGTTTTCACTCGGGAGCAGCGGCGACTTTGCAGTTTTTAGGCGCAAGCGAGCATGGGACCATGGAGAGAAGATGCTAGCCGGCTAGAGCACGCGTTGGCGAAGCTTTTTTGTGTGGAAAGCTCGAGCAACCGAGGCTCAGTGGTGGCTGGTGATCGGTAGGAACCGAAAGCGGCGGTGGTGGTGTTTTTCGCGGCAGCAAAGCCACCGAGGGAGCGAGGGAGGAAGAAAACTACGTTTACATTTCTGTGGCGCGATAAGGGCGAGCTCTTGGTCTCGAAGCAGGAGCTGGCACCGGACAAACGTCGGGAACAGGCTGGCGCCAGCGCGCTGTCGAGCGTGCGTTCAACCGAGAGGAAAAACAGAGTCGGTTCTCTGTGTGTGTAGCTGATAGATGGGGTCCACCCCTCTCATTTGATATCCCCCCACTGCGTTTTGAAATTCCCACACAAACGTTATCCAAATTTGGCCAAACTTGGAGAGTAGGCCAAAAGAATTATGTGGAACTCGAATCTGAAACCAGATTTTGAAATTGAGTTTGTTTGGTTCAAAATTCAAATTCAAATTTGAATTTGAATGTGCCCTCATTTAACCCTTTGAACGTGCCATCGTTGAACACTACATCACGTGTCGTGCGGACTCGCTGTGTTCCTAGGTCAAGAATGCGGTAGGCCTTCGAGCCCCCCGCGTAGCCGATGAACACCCCTGGAATGCTCCTGTCGTCAAGCTTGCTGATGTGGCCAAGCTCCTTTGTGAATGCAAGGCAGCCGAAGACCCGTAGGTGAGAGACTATCGGCTTGCGCCCATGCCAAGCCTCGTACGACGTCCTACCGTTGAGAGCCCTGATGGGCGAGCGGTTGAGGATGTGGACCGCCGTCACCACCGCCTCTCCCCATAAGATAGCCAGCAATCACCTCTGCTTGAGGAGGGCCCGAGCCATCCTACAACCGTCTGGTTGCGTCGTTCAACGACGCCGTTCTGCTGCTGGCTGTATGGCGCGGTGTAGTGACGCTGAACACCCTCATCCATGCAGTACGACGCGAATTCAGCCGCCATAAATTCTCCACTGTTGTCGGTGCGCACCCACATGTAGCGGGAGAGGTCATCGACAAGCAGTAGGAAGTAACGTCATCCTTGATGAACCCAACGGGTACGGGGGACGCCCTATCTTTCGATGAGAGATGTTGGTGATGAACGAATTTGGTGGAGGCCGACGTTGGCTGCCTGACTACCACAACCAGAATGATGTGGCGCCTTGAGCAACAGTTACACCGTCTCCTGATAACTACGATTTGGGTGGAGGTCGACATTGACTACAACAACCACAAGGATGCTGCGCCTTAGCGATAGTTACACCGGCTCCTGTTGTTGCTGTACTTGTCGTGCTAAGAACAGCTTTGAACCTGCAAGCAATCGAAGAACAAGTAAGAACAAGATAACAAGCAAACACTCACGGGTGTGAAAAAGTTGGGGTTCTGATTCAAGTAATCGGAAGGTCTCGTCGACACTTGCGTTACAAGGAAGTAGCAATGGCTAAACTTACAGAAAACAAAACCCGCCCTGTCAAGGAGCTCTTGGACTACTTAAATAGGGGAAGGAAGAGGGAAATTCGTCCAGCAACAAAGGTAGGACGTGATCTCCCTTATTCCCTTCCTTTTTCTGTGATAGACTACCATTTAATAGGGAAAGAAAGAGGGAAACCCATCCAGCAGCAAGGAAGGATATGATTTCCTCTATTTCTTTCCTTATTATAGCACATCTATCTTTAAATGGGGGAAGAAAGAGGGAATTTCGTCCAGCAGCAAAGTTGGACGAGATTTCCCTTATTCCTTTCCTTATTTGTCTAAATCTCTCTTTATTACATGGCCCCAGCCTCAAGATTTCCCCTTGGGTGGAGCAACCTTTATTGCATTAATCCCTCCATCCCTCCTAGCTGGATCAATTCCCAAGCACCTGATAATTAAGTTGACGTGCACGAGCGCATGTCATTGGACCTTGATGAGCTGAGAGTGGTGAATGGGCTGGTGTTGTGGTTGTATCAAAGGTAGCGATGTCCGCATCATCCTCCCCTTCTTGCAATTGAGTCGTCCTTGACTCAAATATGTCTTCCTCGCCCATATATGGTTTCAAATCTGCAATATTAAAAGAGGAAGTAACCCCAAAATGTGCAGGCAACTCAATTTCATATACATTATCATTAATTTTTCGAAACACTTTGAAGGGTCCAGCAGCTCTAGGTAGTAATTTAGATTTTCTCAAATCAGGAAATCTATCCTTTCTCAAATGCACCCAAACCAAATCACCAGGTTCAAAAGTAACATGCTTCCTACCCTTGCTACCGGCTTGTTGATACTTAGCGTTCATGCTCTCAATGTTTGCTTTAGTTTGCTCATGCATTTTAAGAATTAATTCAGCACGGCGAGAAGCATCAAAATTCAATTTCTCTGAAGGTGGCAGAGCCAAAAGATCAATGGGAGCACGAGGAATAAAACCATATACAATCTGAAAAGGGCACAATTTAGTAGTAGAATGCAGCGAACGATTGTAAGCAAATTTAATATGAGGCAAACATTCTTCCCATAATTTGATGTTATATTTCAGAACAGCCCTTAGCATGGTAGATAAACTACGGTTCACTACTTCGGTCTGTCCATCAGTTTGAGGGTGACAAGTGGTAGAAAAGAGTAATTTTGTCCCCAACATAGCCCATAAGGTTTTCCAAAAATGGCTAAGAAATTTGGCATCTCTATCTGAAACAATAGTGTTTGGAACCCCATGCAAACGCACAACTTCTCGAAAGAACAAATCAGCAATATGGGTAGCATCATCAGTTTTGTGGCATCGTATGAAATGTGCCATTTTAGAAAATCTGTCGACAACAACAAAAATACTATCCCTCCCCTTATTTGTTCTAGGCAATCCTAAAACCAAATCCATAGAAACATCCTCCCATGGAGCACTAGGAACAGGAAGAGGCATGTATAAACCATGTGGATTAAGATGGGACTTAGCTTTTTGACAGGTGGTGCAATGAGCAACAAACCGCTCCACATCTCTTCTCATCTTTGGCCAAAAGAAATGGCTTGCTAAGATGTCTTCCGTCTTCTTGACACCAAAGTGTCCCATCAATCCTCCACCATGTGCTTACTGCAATAGTAAGATACGCATAGAACCAGCTGGAATGCACAATTTGTTAGTTCGAAACACAAAACCATTAGTGAGAACAAACTTGTTCCATGTTTTTCCTTCTTTACATTGCAGCAGCACATCTTTGAAATCAGCATCAAAAGCATATTGTTCTTTAATTGTTTCCAAGCCAAAAATCTTAAAATCAAGTTGGGACAGCATATTGTAACGGCGAGATAAGGCATCCGCAATGACATTATCTTTTCCTTTCTTGTGTTTGATGACATAAGGAAAGGACTCAATGAATTCTACTCACTTGGCATGCCTACGGTTCAGATTAGTTTGGTTCTTAATGTGCTTTAAAGATTCATGATCAGAATGTATAACAAATTCTTTAGGCCATAAATAATGTTGCCATGTTTCCAAAGTTCGTACTAGTGCATATAATTCTTTATCATAAGTGGAATAGTTCAGACTAGGCCTATTCAGTTTCTCGCTAAAATAAGCAATAGGTTTTCCCTCTTGCAACAAGACACCTCCCAATTCAATACCACTAGCATCACATTCCAATTCAAAAGTCTTACTAAAATCTGGTAATTGGAGAAGGGGTGTATGAGTTAACATATTCTTCAAAGTTACAAATGCAGCCTCTTGCGCCTTGCCCCATGTGAATGGAGCACCCTTCTTTGTAAGCTCATGCAGTGGGTCTGCTATGGTGCTGAAGTCTTTCACAAAACGACGATAGAATCCAGCAAGTCCGAGAAAGCTTCGTACTTGTGTGACCGTGGTAGGAGTCGTCCAGCTGTGTATCGCCTCCACCTTGGCTTGATCAACTTCAATTCCCTGTGGTGTCACAACATAGCCAAGAAAAGAGACTCGATCCGTGTAAAAGGTGCACTTGTCAATGTTACCAAATAAGTGTGCATCACGTAAAGCATTGAAAACAGCACGGAGATGATCAAGATGAACTTCGAGAGATGCACTATAGATCAAGATGTCATCGAAATATACTACCACAAATCTTCCAATGAAAGCACGTAAAACCTCATTCATTAATCTAATGAAAGTGCTAGGTGCATTCGTGAGACCAAAAGGCATGACTAACCACTCATACAAACCAAACTTTGTTTTAAACGCTGTTTTCCATTCATCACCTAGCTTCATGCGAATTTGATGGTATCCACTACGCAAATCAATTTTAGAGAAAATCATCGAGCCACTAAGTTCATCAAGCATATCATTTAACCTAGGAATAGGATGACGATATCTAATGGTAATGTTATTAATTGCTCGACAATCTACACACATGCGCCATGATCCATCTTTCTTTGGGACCAAAAGGACAGGAACGGAGCAAGGACTAAGAGACTCACGCACATAACCTTTGTCGAGTAATTCTTGTACTTGCCGCTGAATCTCCTTAGTCTCCTCCGGATTGGTCCTGTATGGTGCTCGGTTGAGCAAAGAAGCCCCAGGGATGAGGTCAATCTGATGCTCAATCCTTCTCAATGGTGGCAGCCCGGCTGGTACCTCTTGTGGAAACACATCAGCGTATTCCTGCAAGAGCTTAGTGATAGAAGGAGGCAAAGCACATGGTGTGTCGTGAAGTGAGAACAAAGCTTCTTTGCAAACAAACACATAGCATATTGCAGTATCACTTTTTAATTTAAACAAATCAGATTTGGAAGCAAAAAAACAAGCGTTCTTTAATTTTATTTCATTCTTCTTCATATGAGCAGATTTGGAATTGTCAGTCTTAGGCTGTACCGATTTCTTCACGACATCTGAATTTTCATTTTCAGCAGATTTCTTATTTTTCTCTTTGCAAGCTCTAGCAATGTCATCCTTCAAAATAGCATCAGGGGACATCGGGTGCAAAACAAGTTTCTTCTCATGATGTATGAAAGAGTATTGATTTGATTTACCATGATGTAATATATCTTTATCAAATTACCAAGGTCGACCAAATAGCATAGAACAAGCTTGCATAGGTACCACATCACAATCAATGTAATCATGGTAGGAACCAATTGCAAATTCGACACGAACCAGACGTTTTACCTTAAGCTTACCACTGTCGTTGAACCATTGGATGTAGTAGGGATGTGGATGTGGAAGTGTTGTCATCCCAAGATTTTTTACCATGGTAGCACTTGCTAAATTGTTGCAGCTTCCTCCATCAATAATAATGCGACACGATCGTTCCAAAACTACACACTTAGTTTAGAATAGATTGTGTCACTGGTTCTGTTCAGCTTTGATCATTTGGGCACTCAAGACACGCCTCACAACAAGATTCTCATAGTGGGCAGCATGATCAGACCCAATGTGCTCTTCATCATCATTATTCTTTCCTGCTTCTTGTGCAGCAAGCATGGCATATGTTTCATTATCTAAATCACTAGCGGACGAGTACTCACCATTTTCTCGTACAACCAGCACACGCTTGCTTAGGCAGTCCCTTCGTAGGTGCCCAAAACCCTTGCACTGGAGGCATTGAATGTCTTTTGTTCTCCCGGTAGAAGCAATGGAAGAAGAAGTGTTGGCTGCAACTTGGGTGGATCCTTTTGTTGTCTCGATTGCACGCGAAGGTGCTGATTTTGATGTAGTCCTGGGCAACCCATTGGAAGTATCGTCTGGAGAATCATGCTTAGTACCAGCAGCACTTGAGCGGAACTGCCATGAGGTAGTTCGACCTGCAGAAATGTTAGTTCTTGTACGTCGTCCCTGCACTTCTCTTTCAGCCTTACAAGCAAGATGGAATAATCGAGTGATGTTAGTGTATTCCTTATAAGTCAATATGTCCTAAATTTCTCTTGTTAAACCACCCATAAACCTAGCCATTGCAGCCTCTTTATTTTCAACTAGGCCACAACGCATCATGCCTACTTGAAGTTCTTGATAGTATTTTTCAACAGATTTGTTGCCTTGTCTAAGTTGTTGTAATTTATGCAACAGGTCACGAGCATGATAGGAAGGAACAAAACGACGACGCATGATTCGTTTCAAAGCATTCTAAGTTTGTGGTACGGTAGCTGGATTTTTAGTTTGATATTCATGCCACCAAACAGAAGCAAAGTCAGTGAATTCACTAGTGGCAGCTCTAACCTTTTTATCATCAGGGAAATCATGGCATGCAAATTTTTGATCTACTAACAATTCCCAAGACAGATATGCATCCGGATCATATTTACCATCAAAAGGTGGTATGGAGAATTTAATGCTGCGTAGGGAATCGTCATTGTCATGTACCTCGCGTCGTTGAGATCGACCACCCATACCACGATGGTCGTGACGTGGCTGCCGTCGATACCTGAAAGGTCCATCATCAAGCTCGGTATCCGCCGAATACTCTGCCTCGTCATATCTTGCAGCACTGCCAACGGAGTCGTGGCTGTCATCAACACGTCTTTGCCTCTCTTCGCGTCCAACCTATTCCATCCTCTCCAATCGCTCAATGATTGCTGCAAGAGAAGTGTTAATAGCCCCAGCAGTGCTTTCTAATGTGGTCAGTTTGGTGTTGGTGCAAATCTGCGTCGACTCTAATTGACCAATGCGTTCATTGGTGACTTGAATATCCTCATTGAGAGCATCTGTGTGTAGCTTTACTTGGCGTTCGAAATGCTGAATGATGCCCCTCGTACGTGGTGAATGTGGAGATGTCTTATTCGCATCAGCTGACATGGTTAGTAAAGAAAGGAAATACAACAGCAAGCAGATTAATCCTAACAGTTGCTAAGAGGTGGTAGGACAGCACAATTCCTCACTAGCAAGAAATCAAGGTCTTACAAGTTCTTACCATGCGATGCAGGAGGCGCCGGCAATCAGCAAGAACAACAACAAACGGTGGCTGCCAGCACAACCTTATGGTGTCGTAGACAATTTTGTGGAGCTGTAGGTGGCTGCTAGACACAATTTGTGCAAAAGAACAGCTAGTACCACATTAGTCACAACAAGTTGAATAAACGTTCCACGATGGTATTGTGCTGGTCCTAGCTCAAACCTTACTAGAGACGTGAGCCGTAACTCCACGTGACGTTGGATTACTATGGTAGGGAAGTTCGAACAGCCCGATCCGTTGTGTTTCAACAACGTTGAAAACAGCAAGTTGAACTTCGAAACATGAAACAAATGTTACACAAATTGTCTTTCTTTTTTTGTACTTAGAAACTTTTTTTTGTGATTGTAATCAGTGTGGCTTTCCTTTTTGCACGTGCCATTTTCTTGCTGATCCGTGCAGCTTTTCTTTTGCACTTGCCTTTTTTTCTCAACTTTGGGTAGATAATGGAAATGGACTGAGAACAAAGTGACACGAACTCAAAACTCTAGCGGTGAAAAACTTAGGACCAGCAACTTGACACAAAAAGGCAACCGTGAATTCAACAAGTCGAGAGCTAAGTAGCCAAGCAAAAGGCTCAAAGTGTTTTTAGGATTTTTTTAGAGCGGACTTTTGTAGGCAAAAGTGGACTGTAGGTAAATGAAAAACAAGGAGAAGGAAATCTCTCACCGAGCAACCTGAAATCTGATACCACTTGATGAACCCTAACGGGTACGGGGGACGCCCTATCTTTCGATGAGAGATGTTGGTAATGAACGAATTTGGTGGAGGCCGACGTTGGCTGCCCGACTACCACAACCAGAATGGTGTGGCGCCTTGAGCGACAGTTACACCGTCTCCTGGTAACTACGATTTGGGTGGAGGTCGACGTTGTGCTACCCGACTACAACAACCACAAGGATGCTACGTCTTAGCGATAGTTACACCGGCTCCTGTTGTTGCTGTACTTGCCGTGCCAAGAACAGCCTTGAACCTGCAAGCAATCGAAGAACAAGCAAGAACAAGATAACAAGCAAACACTCACGGGTGTGAAAAAGTTGGGGTTCTGATTCAAGTAATCGGAAGGTCTCGTCGACACTTGTGTTACAAGGAAGTAGCAATGGCTAAACTTACAGAAAACAAAACCCGCCCTGTCAAGGAGCTCTTGGACTACTTAAATAGGGGAGGGAAGAGGGAAATTCGTCCAGCAACAAAGGTAGGACGTGATCTCCCTTATTCCCTTCCTTTTTCTGTGATAGACTACCATTCAATAGGGAAAGAAAGAGGGAAACCCATCCAGCAGCAAGGCAGGATATGATTTCCTCTATTTATTTCCTTATTATAGCACATCTATCTTTAAATGGGGGAAGAAAGAGGGAATTTCATCCAGCAGCAAAGTTGGACGAGATTTCCCTTATTCCTTTCCTTATTTGTCTAAATCTCTCTTTATTACATGGCCCCAGTCTCAAGATTTTCCCTCTGGTGGAGCAGCCTTTATTGCATTAATCCCTCCATCCCTCCTAGCTGGATCAATTCTCAAGCACCTGATAATTAAGTTGGCGTGCACGAGCGCGTGTC
Source organism: Neostapfia colusana (assembly GCA_030760725.1). NCBI lineage: Eukaryota > Viridiplantae > Streptophyta > Magnoliopsida > Poales > Poaceae > Neostapfia > Neostapfia colusana. The sequence continues at coordinate 98,455,873 of JASWHV010000008.1, read as the reverse complement.
ATTGGAACTTGATTAGCTGAGAGTGGTGAATGGGCTGGTGTTGTGGTTGTATCAACGGTAGCGATGTCCGCATCACCTTCCTCATAGAACCCTGCAAAAGCTTCAAACACAAGCAGTGAGCACGAAGGCTCAGCAAGACTGACCCGTCTCTTCTAAACATAGAACTTCTACATGAGGGTGATAGGTACACGAGATAAAACAATTTGCAAAGTACTCGCCTAATTAGTGGGACCTTACTTTCAAGTTTTAGCAGCAGGCTGTGGAGAACTTACGCTAAGGTACATGAGAGAGCCGCAATTATACAAGAAACACATTTCTCTCATGTACTTTGCCCAAAGTTGAAAAGAACTTTAATTAGCTCTAAACTACAACAAATTATTAACAAGCAAAGTCCATCTTTCAATCAGCAATATATTTAACATGTGACTAGCCTATTCTTTCTACGTCACGGTATAGTGAACAAGTGGTACTCACTGACCGTGAGGGACGGCAATTATAATCAATTTACACCTGCAGGGTTATCCGAATAACCCGTCACGTATGCCCGTACTCGATGTTGCCTACAGCAACCATCACGGATGCCGTACGCAACCACTTTTCACCCGTTAGCCAAATGTTGAACCGGTCCAATCGTCCCGAGCAAGAGGTCTCTGCACGCGCATCTCAGTGCCGCCAGCTGATTTACACCTCGAGCTCTCAACCTACCCTCTGAACGACCAGCTATGCCTCAACATCCAGCTACCTGAGTTACATCGGTTTCCCTGTTCCCATATAGCCGGTAGGTCTTTGGTACTGTTCTAGCTTGTTCAACATGCCCGCACACGGCTCAGTCCTCAATTGACACAAGTGGAGCTATAACACCCAGGCCCCAAAGTCCTGCTGCCCTTACTCTCCGCTCAGTCTCATTTTTCTTGCCATGTGTATTATGTGCTATCTCTACCCAAGTGGAGTGCCTCTAGCCTATCCTACCGAGTAGTTCCAACTACTCGACTTGTACCGAATCCTACACTATCTTAAACGGGGTTTTCAATCCTAATCCCAACCCATGATTTTCTTTGCTATGCATTTGGGTTTTCAAACAAAACTCTAATGCAAGGAATAATGGTACTCAAAATGAGTTCTCAAAACAATAAAAGTTTGTAAAACGGTTAATGTAAACCGGAGCTTGCCTTGCTGCTCTTGGTCGTAGGCTAGCTGCTCTTCCGGAGTAACGAAGTCTAGGACTTTGGATTCCTCCTCGACCTTAGCGACTACATGATATAACAAATACATGTATTAATTTAAATGCATTTGAATTGAATTTTAAACTTGTGAAGGCTATAAGTCCAACTAGACAGACTCAATGACTCTGGAATTTTTACTGTGGTTTGGATACAACCTAAACAGAGACTTGGCCAAGTTTTAGTCGCAGCAAAGCTCATTTGAGCCCTCCACAATTAATCATGTACTTGACTTTAATTGGAACCTTTAGGGTGTTCTAGGGATTTTCATGGAGCAAGCCATGCCTTTCGGAAAACTAGATTTTTAGAGGGTTCTAATGGAGTTGGTCTCACTTAATTTGAAGGTTCCTAGCTAAAGATATGAGCTAAACAATTTCAGAGGAAATTCTGAAAATGTTTCTGAACATTTTCTATTTTCTCTGGAATAGTTTTATTAATCACACCATTAGGTGAATCAAATGAGCTCAAATGGATCTAAAATTTTTATGGTAGCTCAGGGATATTTTGGTGAACATTTCAGCAAAATTTTAGAATTTTCCTCCAAAGGATTTTCCAGTTAAAATTCCAAACAGTTTAAATTTTGAAGAATTAATTCTGGAGAAATAAAGATTTTCATGAAGTGAAACTTGATTTGCTGGAAAGTACTCAGAGAGCTAAATCCAACAAAATTTGGTTCACTTGATTTGGATGTTTCTAGCCAAAGTTATGAGGATTTGAAGTTTGAATGAATTCTGAAAATCGGGGAAAAGTTTAAATCTGCCGGTGGGTCCACGGTACACGTGTCGGGCGATGAGGCGATGGCACACCGGGGTCCACGGAGTTTTTGCGCGCCAGCACACCGGATCCGAGCCATAGACTGTAACACCCCAAATTTTGATTCAAAACCCTAAACCATGTTCAGAGGGGAATTTAAAAATTTTTGGACGTGTTGCATGTTTTGCAAAAATTCAAATTCAAACTGGAATTCAAATTAGACTCAAAACAGAAAAGAAATGGAAAAAGAAAAAGAGAAAACGGGAAAAACCGGCCAGTGGGCCGAAACCCGCCAGCCGGGCCAATCTTCCCCGCGCCAGCCCGCCCCCGCGCGCGCCGCGCTCTCTCTCACAGACGGGTGGGACCCACCTGTCATCCCTAACCCTGAGCCCCCGCGACCCCGGACTTTTTCCCCGAGCGCCCGCGATCTTAACCGATCGGAAAACCCGTCCCGCAGCCCGAATTCCGGTCCCGGAAGAATCCAACTCGATCACAACTGACCCACCGCCCTCCCCCGGCTATAAAAACCCCAGCCCCGATCGGTTTTTCCCACGCGATCGCCGATTTTTACTCCGGTGAGCACCGAGACTTCGCCGGTGAATTCTGGACGATCTAAGCTCGGAAACTCTGATCTAACTCGCTGGTCTTGATCCACCGCCTCCGGGGAACTTTGCAGGTGCAGAAAACTCGGAGTGTTACGGTGTAAACACAGCGCCGACGAGCTTCGCCGTGGTTTTGCCTCGGACCTCGCCGCCGATCACTTTCCAGGACCCCCGAGCTCGAGAAAACCCCCGAGGTGAGATCCCTGACCTCCCCTCTACCGATCTATGCCATAAGATCACAGTTTTAGGCAGAATTCTCGAGGATCCGAAACTTTCCGGCGAGATCGCCGCTTCCCGCCGCCGTGCGCCGCCGGCAGCGCCGCCCGCGCTCGATCAGAGCGACGTGGCCGCTTGTGCGTCGTTTATTTTAAATCGCACGGTAGACTTTAAAACCCCGCGTACCGGTTCGATGTTATAATCTCAGCCGTCGGTTTAAAATCGGACGGTCCACGTCAACCCCGCATTATAAAGACTGGAATTCTTACGTGCTACCCCCTGGGGTTCTCTAGAATTGAGAGCTAGCCCCGGAAATTTCAGATCTAGCCCCTGAAACTCCAGAAAATCATGTAAATTCATTTAAAAATCAGTTTTAGCCCCTGGACTTAATAAAAATTAGGAAAAATACCTCTGATAAGTGTAGCTAGACCCCTGGAGATTATGAAAATAATATTATAGACCCTGTAAAGGGGTGAGTTCATTATTTTAGCCCTGTTTAGTATTTAATCTAAAACATTGAATATGTAACTAGTGTTTAAAAATTAAAAAGGGGGATAAACATAATTGTCAAAATTAATTAAAAACTTTCTCAGTACTTAGAAAACTTTGGAGTGAGATAAAAGTATATTTTTGGGCTGAAGTGAATCTGTTTCATTTATTATTCACATGTATTAGTATAGGGACATATTTTTAAGTAAAGAATAGCTATAGAAAAAATAGGGAAAATAATTATGAAATAGTTTAGATCAGAGGCTAAGGTCAAAATATGTTATTAAATTATTTAGGACCAAAACCTATACTGTTTAGATGATGTGTATTACTAGTTTCATAATAAAATACACAATTATGCATAGGAATATAAATCTGAAAATATAGCAACTAGTAAATGATAAATGGAGTTTTTAAAATCCAAAGAGTTCAGTTTAGGGTTGATAGAAATTGTGAAGGCACATATGGAGAAGAAAAATACTTTTCATACATACTTGGTAGTTTAATGTAAGTAATTTATTTAAACTGAAACACACACACATAAATATATATATATATATAGTATGTAAGTATAAATATGAACACCAAAATAGGAATCATACACATATAAATAAAAGTGTATGCAAGCCACAGATCAACACACAAAGTAACCACAACACATATAATGGTGAATGAATTTCATAAATATGAATGTGTGGTTTGTATGAAGTAGAAGTGTGAACTGTCTTATGATTGTTGTTTTTCTTTTGCTATGTGTGATGGTATGAAGTAGAACCTGTTCAAGAACAAGTTATTCATTTCCAAGATCAGGACTACCCATTTCAAGAGCAGCAAGAAGGAGGCAAGTGTCCTTGACCACTTTGATCCTATGCTAGGATGAGTAGCTAGAATTAATTGCATTGTCAATTTGAATATGAAGCCCATGCTAGTAAGTTTCCCTAGAATTGCATTACCTTATTTCCTTGTAGCTTGGGATGGGATTTATTTTATCATGTCATTTAATTACATGCATTTGCTTAGCCATGCTTAGAATGGGATATTTGGGAAATGAGATCATCAGTTTATATTACCATACTCTTGAAAGAGACATTGTGAGTTATGTAGAGGTAGGGATCAAGGCAAGTTGGATGTTTTGGTTGTGTGCTGGGTGCACGAGACTTGGGTTTGTGTTTAGTACTTGCCTGGATCCTAAGGACCGGTTCATGGAGCATGTAACCCGGCTTTACAGTGCCAACCACATGCTGAGATGGGGCAGCTTGGCCAATTAATTAGGTGTATCCCCGTCGCAGTATGGGTGTGTTGGATGGTGCGGGGAGTAGGTGTCAGCTGGACTACCATATGAACCGCAAGGCTCAAGAGGGGGCCACTGCAGCGGGGTTGGAGCCTCTTGTATTCTGTTAGGGGTGAAACCTCAGTGGGCCCACGCTCGTCGGGAATCCCTTTGTAAAGGCTTCGTAGTGATCTCTTGGCCGCACACCTGGGAAGTGTGAATATGGAACGTAGCCACTGGCATAATGGAGGTTCTTTTAGTCCACCCGGCAACGGGGGATGAAATCACTACTTGTGGGTACAGTGGTACAAACTCTGCAGAGTCAAAACTGTCTTGACAGCCGTGCTCACGGTTAAGAGCGGCCTGGACTTATTCATGATTAGAGGAGTGAAGGTTTTTGGAAGTTGTGGATGTTAAGCGGGGAGCTTAACATTGGAAATGATGTTATGGTTATTGGATTATGATAATGGGTTGGGAGATTGGGACCATTTCACTTGTGTAGTAATGTAGGTGCTTAATAAGCTAAGGTGATAGGTATTAATTGCGTAGTGCTTTAACCATGAGTTCAACCTCTCCTTGTTCTAGCCATGCATGATATAATTTTCCCACACTTGCTGAGTACCATTGGTACTCAACCTTGCATTTTTGTTGGTTTATATTGCTGCTCAGGTCAAGATAATGAGGTGGTGTATAATGACCAAGATTTTGGACTCGAGGAAGGTTTTTAGGTTCATAGAGACCCCCGGGCAACGCCTGTGATGGAGCCCTAAAAGAATAATATTCCGCTGCTAGTTTATTTACTTGTGATGAAGCATTAGTGTCTATTGAGACATTTGCGATGTAAGACTTATTTATATTCGACACCTGGCTTGTAATAAATGATGCTTCACTATTTGTCATCACATGTATGAGAAAATGATCCTGGCATACATGTGATATTCACTTGGTTGTTTCTTCGGAAAAACCGGGTGTGACAGAGGTGGTATCAGAGCCAAGGTTGCCCGTAGGAACGTGGACCTAGGTAGAAATGGACGTATTTAAAGGCCCTATTTTCTTAAAAACTATTTTCCAAAGTGTGGGTGGAAAAGTGTTATTAAAGGAGTCATTTTCTTCATCTTACCCCAACTTTCATTCAAAATAGGATTTTTGTTTGAGAATTTATCTAACCTAATTTTAAATTCTTTTGTTTTAGATGGTTCGTATGATTCGCACCGCTCGTAAGTCCACAGGAGGGAGAGTTCCCGTAGTGGCCCTTGCCGAAAGAGAGGAGAGTCGTCCCGTGACGTACCTTTCCTACGGATTGGCAGTAGGAGATTTGTTGCGCCGTCTTCGACGTATGCTCGAAGCCGCCGGCAATACGGGCAAGCTAATCATCCACTACAACTCCACCAGGACCATCCGTGAGAAGAGGGAAGAATGGAGTTCGGAGATGAGGATTATACACGAGAATCAGCTACTGAAGATCCACCATTCTCCAGCTTGTCGAGCAACACAAGTTGACGCGGAGAAAGATGTCACCTGGGAGGCCATCACCTGCCAGAGTCACATCTATCGTCGCCACTTGGACAAAACTGAGTACATGTATGTCCTCCAACGTGAGAGTGGTACCACAGAGTACAAGTACCTACCGGTGCAGCAAGGGACTTCCCATGAGCACATGGACTTGTGCTTAGAGGATGCTGCTATGCTCAGCACTCGACTGCAGGAGTGTCAACAAGAGCTTCAGGATGTCCGAGACACCCTGAAGGAAACGGAGGCGTTGCTGCGAGCTTGCTTAAAGGCGAGAGAAAGAGGAGATGGGAATGAACTGTGTGTCACCATGAATGATACATGGACTCCTGACTCCCCAGATTGCCGAGCAATCAGGCGTCGTCGCACTTCTCCACCAGCAGCCTCCCCACCCAAAGCAGAGTCAGAAGGTAGCCGAAATGAGGAGGAAGATCCCGAGGAGCCAGCTCAAGAGGACGAGTAGTGTAGAGTCTTTCCCCTAGCTAGCAAGAGGTCGAGTAGTCGAGTCGTTACATAGTTAATGGTGTGATAATGCTTGGTGTGTGACGTGAGTTGTGGAAGCCATGAGCAATTGTCCACAGCCTCGTCTTCAGATTGTTTTGCTTTGGTGTGTGAACCCACAGGAAATAATAGTGCAATCATTTGGTGTGAGATATGAACCCTCGTAAAAGTATAACAAAGCCTCAACACTTCAAAGTACAAAAAATGAAAGTAGTAAGATGATACTAAATGGTATCAAATTAACATTTGTTGATTCTGCCAGATGGCCGGAAGAGGAAAAGGACGTGCTGCCAACCCCGCCAACAACAACGATGAGGCATGCAACCCTCATCTTTCTGGAGGCCAGGACCGGGGTGGTCGCCGTGAAGAAGTTGATCCTCTCCACCAAATGCTGGAGAATCAAAATCAGCTCATCCAGAACTTGACTCAAGTGGTGGCTAACTTGCATCAAGTTCCACCTCCACAAGCTGCACCACGCCAACCAAGGTTGAGTGAGTTTCTAGGAACTCAACCTCCAAAGTTTGCAAGTGCTGCTGAACCTCTGGAGGCAGATGATTGGCTGAAGACCATTGAAAGTAAGATGAGGATAATACAATGCCAAGGGTATGAGAGGGTGCTGTTTGCCTCTCATCAATTGAATGGACCTGCTGCTGATTGGTGGACCACCTACGTGGCCGCCCATCATGACCCTGAGAACATCACTTGGGAAGAGTTTAAGCGTAGCTTCCGCAACCACTACATCCCAAGAGGTGAACTCAAAAACAAAAGGAAGGAGTTTTTGGGATTGCAGCAGGGAAACATGACGGTGAGGGAATACCTCACTAAATTTACTCAACTATCCCGTTATGCTCCACGAGACATAGAGACTGATGAGCAGAAACAAGATTGTTTCGTGGAAGGACTTACCGCAGAGATGCAGTGTGCCATGTCCTCCAATGAGTATGAAAGTTTTCAAAAGATGGTGGACAGAGCATTTGTGGTGGAAAGGAAGCTAAAGGCCCTGGAAAATGAGAATAAGAGGAAGGCGGGGTGGTCACATCAAGCCTCAGGGAGCAACACCCGCCCACGTATGATGCAGCAACCTACGGGGCAGACGAGCCGTGCTGTGGTACCCTATTCAGCACCAAGAGGGTACAACCCAAACTACAGGCCACCCGCGGCACCAGCACAGCCGCCACGTCAGTTTGTGCAGCAGCCTCGCCCTGCATATCCACCTAGACCAGCAGTGCAAGGACCCCCGAACCAACCCCAAGACAACAAAGGCCAAGCACCTAAGGTTGGGGTGCAATGTTTTAGCTGTGGCGAAGTGGGGCACTATGCCCATAAGTGCCCAAAGAAGAAGCCCGCGCAGCCACAACAGCAGAATGTAATGAGAGGACGGGTGAACCACGTCACTATGGAAGAAGCACAAGAGGCACCCGACGTGGTAGTTGGTAAGTTTCCTGCCAATTTACACCTTGCAACTCTGCTGTTTGATTCTGGTGCTACCCACTCGTTCATTGCTCAAGGGTTTGTTAAGAAGTATGACCTAGCAACCACACAAATGAACCATATGCTAGCCGTAAACTCTCCAGGTGGAGAAATAAGGACAAGACAAGTGTGTCCCAAAGTCAGCCTAGACATTAATGGGGTAGTATTTACTGCTAACCTCATAGTGATAGATTCACAAGGGATAGATATTATTTTGGGTATAGATTGGTTGACCAAACATAAAGGAATCATCCATTGTTCGACCAGAACGGTGGAACTAACTCACCCCAGTGGCACCAAAGTAAAGTTCATAACGATACACGAGCCTAGGAGGGACATTAAATTAAATCAAGTGGAGGTGAAAGTTGAGGAAATCAGGACTATCAGGGAATATCCAGATGTTTTTCCGGAGGAATTGCCAGGTATGCCTCCCGACCGTGAGGTGGAATTTGCAATTGAGCTAGTGCCTGGAACAGCCCCGATATACAAGAGACCTTATCGGATGGACTCCAAGCAGCTAGAAGAGCTCAAGGACCATTTGAGAGAATTGATGGAGAAGGGGTATATTCGCCCTAGTTCCTCACCATGGGGAGCTCCGGTGATATTTGTGCCCAAGAAAGACGGAACCCAAAGGTTATGCGTGGATTACCGTGCCTTGAATGAGGTAACCATCAAAAACAAGTACCCATTACCCCGCATTGAAGACTTGTTTGATCAGTTGAGGGGAGCTTGTGTGTTCTCGAAAATTGATCTCAGGTCGGGGTACCACCAACTCAAGATAAGCCAATCTGATATTCCCAAGACAGCTTTCGTATCTCGGTACGGACTGTATGAATACACTGTCATGCCTTTCGGGCTAACCAATGCCCCGGCATATTTCATGTATCTCATGAACAAGGTATTCATGGAATATCTGGACAAATTTGTGGTGGTTTTCATAGATGATATTCTCGTCTTCTCCAAAAATGAAGAAGAACATGAGAAACATCTAAGGTTGGTGTTGCAGAGGCTGAGAGAACACCAACTATATGCCAAGTTGAGCAAGTGTGAGTTTTGGCTGAAGAGAGTTCCCTTTTTAGGACATATAATCTCGGAGGGAGTAATCTCCGTAGATCCAGCCAAAATCGAAGATATCCAGAAGTGGAAAACCCCTAAAAATGTCGGGGAAGTTCGAAGCTTTTTGGGATTGGCTGGATACTATCGACGGTTTATTGAGGGATTCTCCAAGATCTCGAGACCTCTCACCAAACTGTTGGAAAAGAGAATCACATTCACCTGGACGCCACAGTGCGATACGAGCTTTCAGGAGCTAAAGAAGAGATTGACAACAGCCCCAGTGTTGGTTATGCCAGATATGCAGAAGAATTTCACAGTGTACTGCGATGCCTCTGGAAATGGGTTGGGATGTGTTCTCATGCAAGAAGGACATGTCGTGGCTTATGCATCCCGGCAGCTTCGGAAGCATGAGAAGAACTATCCTACACATGACCTAGAACTAGCTGCCGTGGTACACGCGTTGAAAATTTGGCGGCACTATTTGATGGGGAAGAGGACAGAGATATATACGGATCATAAGAGTTTGAAGTACATATTCACACAGCCAGATCTCAACCTCAGACAAAGGAGATGGTTAGAGCTAATCAATGACTTTGATGTGGACATCAACTATCATTCCGGGAAAGCAAACGTCGTGGCCGATGCTTTGAGTCGGAAAGTGCAGGTCAATAAGTTGAGCTTGAAGGACATGCCTGCAGAATTGAAGGACGAGGTTATAAGACTCAATCTATGTCTAGTAAATAGTGGTGAAGCCATCGCCATGGAAGTGGACTCCACACTCGAGCAAGACATACGCGAGGGCCAAAAGAATGATGAGAAGATACAAGAGATCAGACAGCTCATTAAGGAAAATAAAGCTCCTGGTTTTAGAGGGGATGAACAAGGAACGGTGTGGCACGGGAAAAAGGATCTGTGTGCCAGAAGTAAAAGAGATCCGTGAATTAATTTTGAAGGAGGCTCACGATTCTGACTATTCCATTCATCCTGGGAGTACGAAGATGTACCAGGACCTCAAAAGCAGGTATTGGTGGTATGGCATGAAGCGAGATGTCGCGGAACATGTTGCCCTATGTGACACATGTCAGTTGGTGAAAGCAGAACATCAACGACCCGCGGGATTATTGCAACCACTCAAAGTGCCTGAATGGAAGTGGGAAGAAATCAGCATGGATTTTGTCGTGGGATTGCCTAGGACCCAATCCGGGTATGATTCAATATGGGTCATTATTGATCGGCTAACCAAGGTAGCTCATTTCATCCCTGTGAAAGAAAGCTACAGCGGATCCAAATTGGCAGAATTGTACATGTCAAGGATTGTGTGTTACCATGGAGTGCCAAAGAAGATAGTGTCGGACCGAGGGACACAGTTCACCTCAAGGTTCTGGCAAAAGTTGCATGAAACCATGGGAACCCATCTGAACTTCAGCTCTGCCTATCATCCCCAAACTGACGGGCAGACGGAGAGAACCAATCAGATCCTTGAAGATATGTTAAGGGCATGTGCACTCAAAAACAATAGGAGTTGGGACAAGAACTTACCGTATGCGGAGTTTTCCTATAACAACAGTTATCAAGCTAGTATGAAGATGTCACCGTTTGAAGCTTTGTATGGAAGGAAGTGCAGAACTCCCCTATTTTGGAACCAAACAGGAGAAAGTAAAGTGTTTGGTCCAGAAGTGCTACAAGAAGCCGAGGCGAAGGTGAGGGAGATTCGCAACAACTTGAGGATAGCACAAACACGCCAGAAGAGTTATGCTGATGTACGAAGAAGAGAACTCGTTTTCAACGTGGGAGACTATGTTTATCTCAAGGTGTCCCCTATCAGAGGACTTCGTCGGTTCAAGGTGAAAGGGAAGTTGTCACCTCGATACATAGGACCCTTTCAAGTTTTGGAAAGAAAAGGCTAAGTAGCGTACCAACTAGAGTTACCGGTTCATCTATCAGATGTGCACGATGTATTCCATGTGTCACAACTCAAGAAATACCTGAGGACGCCTGAAGAGGTGTTACCCATGAATGAAGTGGATGTAGCTGAAGATTTGTCTTATGCCGAGCAACCATACAAGATTTTGGAGACAATGGAACGCCTCACCAGAAATAAGAGAATCCGGATGTGCAAGGTGCAGTGGAAGCATCACTCAGAAGAGGAAGCTACCTGGGAAAGGGAAGATGAACTCAAGGCACAATTTCCGGAATTGTTTTCTTAGAAACACCAATCTCGAGGACGAGATTTCTTTTAAGGGGGGTAGAGCTGTAACACCCCAAATTTTGATTCAAAACTCTAAACCATGTTCAGAGGGGAATTTAAAATTTTTTGGACGTGTTGCATGTTTTGCAAAAATTCAAATTCAAACTGGAATTCAAATTATACTCAAAACAGAAAAGAAATGGAAAAAGAAAAAGAAAAACGGGAAAAAAACCGGCCAGTGGGCCGAAACCCGCCAGCCGGCCCAGCTACTCCCGCGCCAGCCCGCCCCCGCGCGCGCCGCGCTGCCTCTCACCGATGGGTGGGACCCACCTGTCATCCCTAACCCCGAGCCCCGCGACCTCGGACTTTTCCCCCGAGCGCGCGAAATCGCAACCGACCGGAAAACCGCGTCCCGTCGCTCGAATTCTGGTCCCAGAGGACTCCAACTCGATCACAACAGACCCACCGCCCTCCCCCGGCTATAAAAACCCCCGATCCGATCAGTTTTTCCCACGCGATCGCCGATTTTTACTCCGGTGAGCACCGAGACTTCGTCGGTGAATTCTGGCCGATCTAAGCTCGGAAACTCTGATCTAACTCGCTGGTCTTGATCCACCGCCTCCGGGGAGCTTTGCAGGTGCAGAAAACTCGGAGAGTTACGGTGTAAACACAGCGCCGACGAGCTTTGCCGTAGTTTTGCCTCGGACCTCACCGCCGATCACTTTCCAGGACCCCCGAGCTCGAGAAAACCCCCGAGGTGAGATCCCTGACCTCCCCTCTACCGATCTATGCCATAAGATCACAGTTCTAGGCAGAATTCTCGCGGATCCGAAACTTTCCGGCGAGATCGCCGCTTCCCGCCGCCGTGCGCCGCCGGCAGCGCCGCCCGCGCTCGATCAGAGCGACGTGGCTGCTTGTGCGCCGTTTATTTTAAATCGCACGGTAGACTTTAAAACCCCGCGTACCGGTTCGATGTTATAATCTCAGCCGTCGGTTTAAAATCGGACGGTCCACGTCAGCCCCGCGTTATAAAGACTGGAATTCTTACGTGCTACCCCCTGGGGTTCTCTGAAAATAAGAGCTAGCCCCGGAAACTTCAGATCTAGCCCCTGGAACTCCAGAAAATCATGTAAATTCATTTAAAAATCAGTTTTAGCCCCTGGACTTAATAGAAATTAGGAAAAACACCTCTGATAAGTGTAGCTAGACCCCTGGAAATTATGAAAATAATATTATAGACCCTGTAATTGGGTGAGTTCATTATTTTAGCCCTGTTTAGTATTTAATTTAGAAAATTGAATATGTAACTAGTGTTTCAAAATTAAAAAGGGGGACAAACATAATTGTCAAAAATTATTAAAAAACTTTCTCAGTACTTAGAAAACTTTGGAGTGAGATAAAAATGTATTTTTGGGCTGAAATAAATCTGTTTCATCTATTATTCACATTTATTAGTATAGGGACACATTTTTAAGCAAAGAATAGCTATAGAAAAAATAGGGAAAATAATTATAAAATAGTATACATCAGAAGCCAAGGTCAAAATATGATGTTAAATTATTTAGGACCAGAACCTAATCTGTTTAGGTGATGTGTATTACTAATTTAACAATAAAATACACAATTATGCATAGGAATATAAATCTGAAAATATAGCAACTAGTAAATGATAAATGGAGTTTCTAAAATACAAAGAATTCAGTTTAGGGTTGATAGAAGTTATGAAAGCACATATGGGGAAGAATAATACTTTTCATACACACTTGGTAGTAAAAAGGTGAAGTAGTTGAATATAAGAAATTTATTGGAAACCCATATAAATAGTGTGTAAGTATGAAGGTGGACACAAAAGTAGGAATCATATACACATGGTTAAAAGTGCATGCAAGCCACAACTCAACACACATAAAGTAACCACAACACATAATGGTAAAAAACTTTTATAAATATGAATGTGTGGTTTGTATGAAGTGTAAGTGTGAACTATGTCTTATGGATTGTTGTTTTTCTTTTGCTATGTGTGATGGTATGAAGTAGAACCTGTTCAAGAACAAGTTATTCATTTCCAAGATCAGGACTACCCATTTCAAGAGCAGCAAGAAGGAGGCAAGTGTCCTTGACCACTTTGATCCTATGCTAGGATGTGTAGATAGAATTATTTGCATTGTCAAATGAAATATGAAACCCATGCTAGGAAAGTTTCCCTAGAATTGCATTACCTTGTTTCCTTGTAGCTTGGGTTGGGATTTGTTTTACCATGTCATTTAATTACATGCATTTGCTTAGCCATGCTTAGAATGGGATATTTGGGAAATGAGATCATCAGTTTATATTACCATACTCTTGAAAGAGACATTGTGAGTTATGTAGAGGTAGGGATCAAGGCAAGTTGGATGTTTTGGTTGTGTGCTGGGTGCACGAGACTTGGGTTTGTGTTTAGTACTTGCCTGGATCCTAAGGACCGGTTCATGGAGCATGTAACCCGGCTTTACAGTGCCAACCACATGCTGAGATGGGGCAGCTTGGCTAATTAATTAGGTGTATCCCCGGCGTAGTATGGGTGTGTTGGATGGTGCGGGGAGTAGGTGTCAGCTGGACTACCATATGAACCGCAAGGCTCAAGAGGGGGCCACTGCAGCGGGGTTGGAGCCTCTTGTATGCTGTTAGGGGTGAAACCTCAGTGGGCCCACGCTCGACGGGAATCCCTTTGTAAAGGCTTCGTAGTGATCTCTTGGCCGCACACCTGGAAAGTGTGAATGTGGAACGTAGCCACTGGCATAATGGAGGTTCTTTTAGTCCACCCGGCAACAGGGGATGAAATCACTACTTGTGGGTACAGTGGTACAAACTCTGCAGAGTCAAAACTGTCTTGACAGCCGTGCTCACGGTTAAGAGCGGCCTGGACTTATTCATGATTAGAGGAGTGAAGGTTTTTGGAAGTTGTGGATGTTAAGCGGGGAGCTTAACATTGGAAATGATGTTATGGTTATTGGATTATGATAATGAGTTGGGAGATTGGGACCATTTCACTTGTGTAGTAATGTAGGTGCTTAATAAGCTAAGATGATAGGTATTAATTGCGTCGTGCTTTAACCATGAGTTCAACCTCTCCTTGTTCTAGCCATGCATGATATAATTTTCCCACACTTGCTGAGTACCATTGGTACTCAACCTTGCATTTTTGTTGGTTTATATTGCTGCTCAGGTCAAGATAATGAGGTGGTGTATAATGACCAAGATTTTGGACCCGAGGAAGGTTTTTAGGTTCATGGAGACCCCCGGGCAACGCCTGTGATGGAGCCCTAAAAGAATAATATTCCGCTGCTAGTTTATTTACTTGTGATGAAGCATTAGTGTCCATTGAGACATTTGCGATGTAAGACTTATTTATATTCGACACCTGGCTTGTAATAAATGATGCTTCATTATTTGTCATCACATGTATGAAAAAATGATCCTGGCATACATGTGATATTCACTTGGTTGTTTCTTCGGAAAAACCGGGTGTGACAGCCGATCACTTTCCAGGACCCCCGAGCTCGAGAAAACCCCCGAGGTGAGATCCCTGACCTCCCCTCTACCGATCTATGCCATAAGATCACAGTTTTAGGCAGAATTCTCGAGGATCCGAAACTTTCCGGCGAGATCGCCGCTTCCCGCCGCCGTGCGCCGCCGGCAGCGCCGCCCGCGCTCGATCAGAGCGACGTGGCCGCTTGTGCGCCGTTTATTTTAAATCGCACGGTAGACTTTAAAACCCCGCGTACCGGTTCGATGTTATAATCTCAGCCGTCGGTTTAAAATCGGACGGTCCACGTCAACCCCGCATTATAAAGACTGGAATTCTTACGTGCTACCCCCTGGGGTTCTCTGGAATTGAGAGCTAGCCCCGGAAATTTCAGATCTAGCCCCTGGAACTCCAGAAAATCATGTAAATTCATTTAAAAATCAGTTTTAGCCCCTGGACTTAATAAAAATTAGGAAAAACACCTCTGATAAGTGTAGCTAGACCCCTGGAGATTATAAAAATAATATTATAGACCCTGTAAAGGGGTGAGTTCATTATTTTAGCCCTGTTTAGTATTTAATCTAAAACATTGAATATGTAACTAGTGTTTAAAAATTAAAAAGGGGGATAAACATAATTGTCAAAATTAATTAAAAACTTTCTCAGTACTTAGAAAACTTTGGAGTGAGATAAAAGTATATTTTTGGGCTGAAGTGAATCTGTTTCATTTATTATTCACATGTATTAGTATAGGGACACATTTTTAAGTAAAGAATAGCTATAGAAAAAAATAGGGAAAATAATTATGAAATAGTTTACATCAGAGGCCAAGGTCAAAATATGTTATTAAATTATTTAGGACCAAAACCTATACTGTTTAGATGATGTGTATTACTAGTTTCATAATAAAATACACAATTATGCATAGGAATATAAATCTGAAAATATAGCAACTAGTAAATGATAAATGGAGTTTTTAAAATCCAAAGAGTTCAGTTTAGGGTTGATAGAAATTGTGAAGGCACATATGGAGAAGAAAAATACTTTTCATACATACTTGGTAGTTTAATGTAAGGAATTTATTTAAACTGAAACACACACACATAAATATATATATATATATATATATATATAGTATGTAAGTATAAATATGAACACCAAAGTAGGAATCATACACATATAAATAAAAGTGTATGCAAGCCACAGATCAACACACAAAGTAACCACAACACATATAATGGTGAATGAATTTCATAAATATGAATGTGTGGTTTGTATGAAGTAGAAGTGTGAACTATGTCTTATGATTGTTGTTTTTCTTTTGCTATGTGTGATGGTATGAAGTAGAACCTGTTCAAGAACAAGTTATTCATTTCCAAGATCAGAACTACCCATTTCAAGAGCAGCAAGAAGGAGGCAAGTGTCCTTGACCACTTTGATCCTATGCTAGGATGTGTAGCTAGAATTAATTGCATTGTCAATTTGAATATGAAGCCCATGCTAGGAAGTTTCTCTAGAATTGCATTACCTTATTTCCTTGTAGCTTGGGATGGGATTTATTTTATCATGTTATTTAATATTTTGCATATGCTTAGCCATGCTTAGAATGGGATAATTGGGATATGAGATCATCAGTTTATTTTACCATACTCTTGAATGAGATATTGTGAGTTATGTAGAGGTAGGGATCAAGGCAAGTTGGATGTTTTGGTTGTGTGCTGGGTGCACGAGACTTGGGTTTGTGTTTAGTACTTGCCTGGATCCTAAGGACCGGTTCATGGAGCATGTAACCCGGCTTTACAGTGTCAACCACATGCTGAGATGGGGCAGCTTGGCCAATTAATTAGGTGTATCCCCGGCGTAGTATGGGTGTGTTGGATGGTGCGGGGAGTAGGTGTCAGCTGGACTACCATATGAACCGCAAGGCTCAAGAGGGGGCCACTGCAGCGGGGTTGGAGCCTCTTGTATGCTGTTAGGGGTGAAACCTCAGTGGGCCCACGCTCGTCGGGAATCCCTTTGTAAAGGCTTCGTAGTGATCTCCTGGCTGCACACCTGGGAAGTGTGAATGTGGATCGTAGCCACTGGCATAATGGAGGTTCTTTTAGTCCACCCGGCAACGGGGGATGAAATCACTACTTGTGGGTACAGTGGTACAAACTCTGCAGAGTCAAAACTGTCTTGACAGCCGTGCTCACGGTCAAGAGCGGCCTGGACTTATTCATGATTAGAGGAGTGAAGGTTTTTGGAAGTTGTGGATGTTAAGCGGGGAGCTTAACATTGGAAATGATGTTATGGTTATTGGATTATGATAATGGGTTGGGAGATTGGGACCATTTCACCTGTGTAGTAATGTAGGTGCTTAATAAGCTAAGGTGATAGGTATTAATTGCGTAGTGCTTTAACCATGAGTTCAACCTCTCCTTGTTCTAGCCATGCATGATATAATTTTCCCACACTTGCTGAGTACCATTGGTACTCAACCTTGCATATTTGTTGGTTTATATTGCTGCTCAGGTCAAGATAATGAGGTGGTGTATAATGACCAAGATTTTGGACCCGAGGAAGGTTTTTAGGTTCATGAAGACCCCCGGGCAACGCCTGTGATGGAGCCCTAAAGAATAATATTCCGCTGCTAGTTTATTTACTTGTGATGAAGCATTAGTGTCCATTGAGACATTTGCGATGTAAGACTTATTTATATTCGACACCTGGCTTGTAATAAATGATGCTTCACTATTTGTCATCACATGTATGAGAAAATGATCCTGGCATACATGTGATATTCACTTGGTTGTTTCTTCGGAAAAACCGGGTGTGACATAGACCGATCCCCAATTTAAATTCCGAGCCGCTGACACGTGGGCCACCCGGCTTCGTCTTCCTCCCGACGCTCCCTCGCGCACGCACCGCCTCCCCTCGCCGGAGCAGAACCGCAGCTCGCCGGATTGCCACTGCCGGCTACCGCAGGGTCTGAAACTCGCCGCCAGGGGGTTATCGACGTCGAGGAACACGTCTGTGGGGTTAGTTTGAACTGGCGGTGACCGGAAATAACCCGGTGACGTGCGGCGGCCTCGGTTGAGGTTCGGCGCTGTCGGCCGTGAGTTCTAACCTGCCAAGACCTCGAACAAACAGTTCTACAGCATCAGTACACCTCTAGGAAGCTCGACAATGTCTCAAAGGTGTTCAAACATGGCGGCAAGTTGGTCGGCACCGTGTGACCGATTGTGCCTGCCACTAACGTCCTTGATCGAGCTCAAAATTTGTCACTCCTAGTCGGTTTCATACCACGGATGCTAAAAGGGAAATGATCGCCGGCTAGTCCAGCGCCTATGTGCAAGATTTGATAACTTAAGAAGGATCATAGAGCGGAAATTCGAAGAAACCGTACAGGAAGCTCGGTTTAAGACTGCCGGAGCAAAATCTGGAAATTCGTAGCGGATGCTCCACGGTTTGCTTCAAGACTTGGAGGAGAGCAACACGGTGGCCGCACGCTCCCATTGCCATTCTTGCTGGCCCGTGAAAGCCCCTGTGGAACGCTGTCCACGAGCGCCCGACCTTCGGCTGAGGTTAGGTCGCCGCTGTGGCGATCGTTCTCGGGCAAGGGAGGCCGGAGCTCGGGGTTTTTGGCGTCGGGGAAGTGGAGGTTGACCTCAGGGTGCTGTCTAGCCACTTGGGGGAGGAGAGGGCATGATGTTTTCGCGGTTTCCCGATCGAGCAGAGAGGCGGAAGGCCGAGGAGCTCGGTGTTTACCGGGGAGAAGGAAGCGAGCGATGATCGCTTCGGTGGAGCGCGTGGAGCGCCTTAAGAGGACCCCGGAACCGACCCTGGGCTCGCGCGTGGAGGCGGGAAGCAGCTGGTGGCGCCGGCTCTCTCCTCGGTGGCGCACGAGCAGCCCTCGGTGGCGTTGAACAGACAGAGGCAAAGTCCACTGCTTCGGTTGCTAGTTTTCAGCAGCCTATGACAGGTGGGTCCCACCCCCATTTTAACCTCTGAGATTAACTCCCTATAAAAAGTAAGCCCTAAATGCCCATGGTGATTTGAATTATTCACCTATGAGCCATTTGAATTGGTTAGAATTCAAATTGGTTTTGGTTTGACTAAATTTCAGCACATGTTCAGTTTGAAATTCAAATAAAGTTTGAATTTGCTACACTTGGCTAATGTCAAGATCAACTCCAAATGGAGTGAAAATTAGTGTGTGAGCTCACAAAAATGTGTTGAGTAAGAATATGCCTCCCACTTTTGAATTCAGGGGATAAAACAGCTTGAATTTGGGTTCAAACTACCCTCTTTCTAGCTATACCCAAAAGGACCTCAAAAAGGTTTTGAATTTGGGTGAAACTTGGCATGGACATTCCTAGCAAGGTGTAGGAATTTTCATATGCCCAGCCCCTAGATGATGCATGTGGGAAATACTACTTTTGCATTTTGTGAGTTTATTCTCTAATGAGCATGTTGATAATGGCTACTTGCTCTTCAAATGTGTTCATCAATTTTCTTCAAATGAGGGGTGTTGTGTGGTGATGAACACTTTAAACATGTGTTAAAAACTGAGGCCCTTACATTTGAATAGACCAAGATGTCGTCAATGAAAACCACGACGAACTTGTCTAACACCGAGTTCATGAGATACATAAAGTTTGCCGGAGCATTGGTCAACCCAAAGGACATGACAAGATATTCATAAAGACCATATCTTTTCGAGAACGTCGTCTTCGGTACATCTTCTGCCCGGATTTTTATCTGATGATACCCGGACTGAAGATCCATCTTGTAGAATATCTTAGCACCCACTAGTTGATCAAACAAAATATCAGGATACTTATTTTTGATAGTGACAGCATTCAGTGGTCGATAATTTACACATAGTCTCAAAGTTTCATCCATTTTCTTCATGAAGAGTGCGGAACAACCCAAAGGTGATGAACTTGAGCGTATAAAAACTTTGTTCATGAGGTCATTTAGCTGCTCCTTCAATTCTGCTAGCTCCTTTGGTGCCATTTTATATGGTCGCTGAGAAATAGGTGTTGTTCCCGGTGCTAGTTCAATCTTGAACTCTAAATCACGTTCGGGCGGCATGCTGGTCAAATCGTCGGGAAACATATTTGGATACTCACATACCACTGGAATATCCTCAAGCTTAGGAGTTCCAATCTGAAGCATTGCTGCAACTCGTTGTGATGGATCCACAAGATTCAATGTGTTGCCGTGTATTGGGGAATTCAATTGGACAGTCCGAGAGCTGGTGTCAAAAATAGCTCCATAATGTGTCAATCATGACATCTCCAAGTTAATATCAATCCTTTGGCCTTTGAGTATGATAAGTCTCGCAGCATAGATGTTTCCACCCAAACATAACGGTGCCCGAGAGATTATTTCATCTGTTGATATCTTGCCTCCGGATGAGCTGATATGAAACGAATATTTGACCGTGCTAAATAGAAGATGATTCTTCAGCACATAGTCTCTGCTAATAAAACTGTGGGTGGCTCCAGAATCAAACAACATGAAAGTGGCTTGTTCATGTAAGGTGAACATTCCTGCTAAAACTGGTTCGCCTTTTAGAATGTCCTCAATAGCAGTATAGTTAACCCTGCAAGCTTTTGAAAGATTCTTCTTTGAAAGTTCATGATGCTGATCTGAGCATTGATGAGACGACACACGAGTGTGGCTCTGCTCAGCTCCACAACAGTTTCGTGTTGCAGAAATCCTCAGCTCTCTACTAACACGAGGTGGAGATAAACTGTTCACAGCTGGTTGTGGTAGGGTACGACTTCTGATTGCTGTTGTTGAGGTGGAGGTTCATAAGTGAGCAACTCCAGCTGTGGTTGTGAGAGTTGCACCACAAGCTGAGTTTTTTGTCTGACTGGCGAGTAATACCGCACTCGATAGTTCGGAGGAACCTCTATTTTGCTGTCCGGCGGTACACTCCTTTTCATCTCCGCTTCACAACGGAGATGCATGTCTTCTTTAATAATAGTAGAATTTACCAACTCATTGTAAATACCATTATTAAACAAGGCCACTTGTTCCTTAATTTCGACATTCAAACCTAGGAAGAAATACTCACACTTCAATGCTTCCGAGTCTACCATATGAGCGACGTATTGTATCAAGTCTTTGAAGTACTCGTACGCACTCCTTTCCACTTGCTTTAACTCCAGAAAGTTTTGATACTTTGTTTGAAGAATTCCTGAATAAATGTGACGTGCCCAGAAAACATTCCAGAATTCATCCCACGTCACCCGATGACTTTCAGGAAGAGTAGCGATGTACTCCGCCCACTAAAATCCAGCAGCTCCGTGGAGTTGTTGAGCGGCAAATAGAGTCTTCTGATATTTATTGCACTTATTCATATCAAACTTGGCTTCAATACATTGGAGCCAATGATCCGACTCCAACGGTTCTTTCGCTTCCAAGAAAACTGGTGTCTGTCTTGCTAAGAAATCCAGATACATACTTGGTGGGGGATTACGCTATAAGGTCTCCTGTCGTATGCTTTGTTACATCAACAGATCGAGAGACTCAGCCATCTTTTCTAAGATTTCCGCCAATCCGGTTGATGATGTCGGCACTTATTGTCGTAGCGAATTATTTCCAACGTGACTCGACTCACCATCCTCACTCCTAGAATGAGTGGGATCCACACTGCAAGAGTGAGCAATTTACGGTTAAAATTCAAAGTTTAAACTCAACTTGAATTCAAAAAATTAACCGTAAAATCATCACAAAGATATTGCAGCACTACACAAGCTAACCAGGGTTTTGACAATTCTAAAATCTACCAAACTTGAGCAAGTTTGTCCAAACCCTTAATTCCAACAGTTGTAAAAACTGAAAAATAACTCAAAAACTTGTTATGGATCTTAGAAAAGTCTAAAATATCCCTGTGCACAACAAGTCCTAAGTTATATGGGCAATAAGCAAAACTCTATTCAGAATGACCAATTGGTCTTACTCCCAGAATTTGAATATGAAAGTGGAAATTTCATGTCTCAAGTTGAATATCAAAGTTATAGTTAACTTCAATATTTTCTAACGAGTATTTATTTGCCTTCATATCAGTTCTGTATCAAAGGTTGTGATATTTCAAAGTTGACAGAAATCTGAAACAATTTTGGCAGCACCTGTCACACCCGGTTTCTCCGAAGAACAACCGAGTGAATATCACATGTATGCCAGGATTATTTTCTCATACATGTGATGACAAATAGTGAAGCATCATTTATTACAAGCGAGGTGTCAAATATAAATATGTCTTACAACGCATACGTCTCGATGGACGATAATAAGTTCATAACATGTAAATAAAATAGCAGCGGAATATTATTCTTGTGGGCTCCGTCACAGGCGTTGCCCGGGGGACTCCATGAACCTAGAATCCTTCTTCGGGTCCGAAGTCTTGATCATTAAACACCACCTCATCCCCTTGACCTGAGCAGCAATTTAAACCAACAAATATGTAAGGTTGAGTACCGTTGGTACTCGGCAAGTGTGGGAAAGTTATGTCATGCATGGCTAGAACAAGGAGATGTTGAACTCAGGGTTAAAGCACTACGTAATTAATACCTATCACCTTAGTTTATTAAGCACCTACATTACTACATAGGTGAAATGATCCCAATCTCCCAACCCATCATCATAATCAAATAACCATACATCATTTCCAATGTTAAGCTCCCTGCTTAACATCCACAACCTCCAAAGTCCTCATTCCTCTAATCATGAATAAGTCCAAGCCGCTCTAGACCATGAGCACGGCTGTCATGACAGTTTTGACTCTGCAGAGTTTGTACCACTGTACCCGCATGTAGTGATTTCATCCCCCATTGCCGGGTGGACTAGAAGAACCTCCATTATGCCAGTGGCTACGAACCACATTCACACTTTCCAGGTGTGTAGCCAGGAGATCACTATGAAGCCTTTACAAAGGGATTCCTGACGAGCATGGGCCCACTGAGGTTTCACCCTAACAGCATACAAGAGGCTCCAACCCCGCTGCAGTGGCCCCCTCTTGAGCCTTGTGGTTTATATGGTAGTCCAGCTGACACCTACTCCCCGCACCATCCAACACACCCATACTACGCCGAGGATACACCTAATTAATTAGCCAAGCTGCCCCATCTCAGCATGTGGTTGACACGGTAAAGCCAGGTCACATGCTCCATGAACCGGTCCTTAGGATCCAGGCAAGTACTAAACACAAACCCGAGTCTCGTGCACCTAGCACCAACCAAATCATCTAACTTGCATCGATCCCTACCTCTACATAACTTATAATATCTCATTCAAGAGTAAGGTAATAAATTGATGATCTCATATCCTAATTATCCCATTCTAAGCATGGTTAAGCATAAGCATATAAATAAATGATATGATAAAATAAATCCCAACCCAAGCTACAAGGAAACAAGGTAATGCAATTTTAGGGAAACTTCCTAGCATGGGTTTCATATTTCAATTGACAATGCAAAAAATTCTATCTACACATCCTAGTATAGGATCAAAGTGGTCAAGGACACTTGCCTTCTTCCTGCTGCTCTGGGAATGGATAGTCCTGATCCTGGAAGGGGAGAACTTGCTCTGGGGTAGGTTCTACTCATGCCAACACACATAGCAAAAGAAAACAACAATCCATAAGACATAGTTCACACTTTCACTCCACACATACATACATATGATAGTCATCCACATTTCTGAGTGTTGTGTTTACTCTAGCTGTGTTGATTTTTAGCCTTCATGCACTTTTAAACATATGTATATGATTTCTAACTTTTGTATTTCAGATTCTGTTTGCACACTATATATGAATTTTCAATTTGAATAACTTTTTTATATTTAATTAATATACTTCTTAACTACCAAGTTTACATGGAAGGTATTTTCCTACTCCAAATGGGATTTCAGATCTTCTACCAAATACTAAACTGAAATATTTGGATTTGGAAACTTCATTTATCATTTTCTAGTTATGCATACCTATTTTTCTATATTTTCAGATTTATTTTCTATGCCTAAATGTGAATTTTATTATGAAAATAGTAAGACACATCATCTAAACAGAATAGGCTCTGACCTAAAATATTAAATAATATATTTTTGAACTTCTCCTCTGATATGAACTAATTTATATTTATTTTACCAATTTTCAGAATTATTTCCTAACCTAAAAATATGTCCCTATAACTAATAAATATGAACAATCAATTAGACAGATTCATTTCAGCTTAAAATCTACTTTTAACTCATTCTAAAGTTTTCTAAATGCTAGGAGAATTTAAATTTGAATTTACAATGTGTTTGCCTCACCTTTTTAAATTTAAATCCTAATCACATATTCAATTTTCTGAATTTAATATCATATAGGGTCAAAAAGGTAAATCCACCCTACTACAGGGTCAAATTTATTATTTCATAAATTTCCAGGGGTCTAGCTACACATAACAGAGGGGTTTTCCTAATTTTTATTAAGTCCAGGGGCTAAAACTGATTTTTAATTGAATTTACATGAATTTCTGAAGTTTCAGGGGCTAGATCAGAAGTTTCCGGGGCTAGCTCGTATTTTCCGAGATCCCCAGGGGGTAGCGCGTAATAATCCTGACCTTTATAATGCGGGGCCGACGTGGACCGTCCGATTTAAAACAGGCGACTCAGATTAGATCGCCGAACCGGTACGCGCGGGTTTTAATTCTACCGTGCGATTTAAAATAGACGGCGCACAAGCGGCCACGTCGCCCTGGCCGGAGCCAGCCCGCGCTGCCCGGCGGCGCGCGACGGCGGGAGGCGGCGATCTCGTCGGAGAACTTCGGATCTTCGTCTATACCTCCTAAAACTGGGATTTCATGGCATAGATCGGTAGAGGGGAGGTCGGGGATCTCACCTCGGGGTTTTTCTTGAGCTCGGAGGCCCTGGAAGGCGGTCGGCGACGAGGTCCGAGATGGAATCGCGGTGATGCTCGTCGGCGCTGTGTCTGGGGCGAATCCTACCGAGTTTTCTGCACCTGCGTGATTCCCCGGAGGCGGTGGAACAGGATCGGCGTGTTAGATCAGAAAACCCGAGCAAAGATCGAGAGAAAACGGTGATCGGAGCTTCGGTTCTCACCGGGAGGAAAAACAGCTGATCGGGTGGGGAAAACGGGGCGACGCCGGCGTTTATATAGACGGGGAAGGGCGGTGTGTCGGTTGTGATCGAGTTTGAGTCGTCTGGGACCAGAATTCGGCTGGGGGACGCAGTTTTCAGGGGGTAGTTTTGATTCGGGAGAGAGAGATGTCCCGGGGTCGGCCGATCGCGCGCGAGGAAGAAGATGACGGCGGGCCCCGCGTGTCAGTGAGAGGGAGAGGCGCGCGGCTGTGGGCTGGCGGGGGGGGGGGGGGGCAATGGCTGGCCGGCTGGTGGGTTTTGGCCCACTGGCCGGTTGGGTTTTATTTTATTTCTTTTCCTTTTCTGTTTGATTTGAATTTGAATTCAAATTTGAATTTAAATTTCTGTACCACAAGCAATACGTCCAAATTTTTTTTAAATTTCCCTCTTAACAGGTTTTTGGGGTGTTACAGCACCTCCTTTGGAAGTAGCTGTTTTGTCCACAAGATTTCATCAATTTCAACTCCATATCTGGAGAAACATTGAAATACAAAGTTGTAGCACATATACTAAATTTTTCAACGGTGTATTACATGAACCTTAGAAATTTTTCTACAGAAAGTTATGGTCGAAACACAGAAATTTCTAAAGAGCATTTTGTGTCTGCCCTGTTTTTGGACAGTTTACATTCATATGAGAATTTCATCTGTATGGAGGGTGATACTTGTAAAATCTCCAAAAAGTGATAGCAAGAATTTTCAGCTCATGTATACTTAGGAAAATGAGGGGAATTAGAAATTTGAATTATAACGGTGAAGGTTCAAAGTGAGGATTCGAACTTCCCAAAACTCCCAAACATGGAGATCTAAATTCATAAATTGGATCTTCAGTCTAAATATCCGCCCTTCCAAATTTCAGCTCATTTGGAGGAGTTTTAATATTTGTTTGGGATTAAAAGGAGAAGCCCTCTAATTTGAATTTTAAATTCAGTTTTAAATTCCAATTTTCTCAATTTGCAAATTTGGTTCCACAAATGTGTTCTACACATTTGAAATAGCATCGATGCCAAAAATCAAAAACTTTGGAGCTGGTTTGTTATGTTTTTGGGACAATACAAAATGGAGGATTCAAACTCCATTTCAAATTCAAATGATCAAACCCAATTCAAACTTCACACCAGAATTCAAACCATTTGAATTCAAGAAAGTTTAAACCCTGACTTTGTGTGAAAGTCTAGCCTTAAATGTTGATTTGCTGGGGTAAAATATCAGAGAAAATTTGGATAAGAATTAGAAATGGTGGGCCCCCATGGTCAGCCACACACAAGAGCTGCCGCCTCAGCCGACTGCGGTCGAACAGCGGGGGCGTGACAGCTCCCGGTTCTGACCCACGCCCGAGGTGCGCCGTGCCACCTCCTGATTCTTCCGCCTACTTGATCATCCGCTCGTGCCACAGCCCCAGCACAACTTCCCTGCTCTCTAGGCCGTTCACCGACGTGCTTCCTCCTTCTCTGCTCGAGCGCACGAGCGAAAACCGCCGCACTAGGCTAGTCGCTCGGGTTCCCAGTGTTGATCGTTTTCTGACGACACCAGCGCGTAGCTGAGCTAACCATCAGCTCTGCCGGAGCCTCCTCGACTTTTTCCAACAGTCCCCAGCTCGTGACGGACCCTCCATACCGGCGCCGAACCGTTCTGCTCCGAAGGAAAACAGAGCTCGACGTCGCCGCCGCGGTTCCCCGTCTACCGGCCGACTCCGACCTCCCCAGCGCGAGGGAAACCACCCAGAAGTGCATCACGAAGTATAGTCTCTCATACCGATACCTTCTGGTACCTTACCACCGCCGGCTAGCCGGAATTTGGAGATTTCCGACGATACACATAGAAGATAGCTCGAGACCGTTTCGGGAAATTCTTCACCCATGCTGGATCGTCGGGTCTCTGGCCCTAGATACAGCTACTAGATCCCCTAGCGCCTCCTCACGCTGAAACACGGCGCAAACCATCCCCTCTGTAACCCTAGCGACGAAAATCCGTCGCCGCCGGCTGAAACAGTTCGGTTCACCGTCGAACTACACCTTGCACGAGTTTTCACCCACTTTTGTATGCAAGAACGTTCCTTATGGTATTACTGATCTCCAGTATAAATTTGAGCTTCATTGGAGTTTATTTGGTAGGCTAAATTGCCTCCCAAAGTTCAGCCTTTATTTGGAAATTCAAATTTAAAACAGAAACTTTTCAGAACTCCTGCCCAACTTCAAAAATTCATATCTCTCTGCTGGTAGCTCCAAAAATGGTGAAGCAAATTTTGTTAGAACCAAGGAGACTTTCCCTAACCAGATCTTCCACTATTAGTTATGTCAAAGTTCCTGAATTAGGCTCAAAATTCAGAGGAATATTGTACTTGTAGGGATTTTGAAGACTACATTGTGCAATGACATGTATCCAAATTTCGCTTAGATCATCCTTAGAGAGTCTAGTATCCACTGTAAAAATCCTAAAGCCAGTTAAGGATTCTAAATAGCAATAGCTATGAATAGAAGTCCAATTCTCATAAATCCTTAATACTTACACATGTATTTTATTACATTTCATAATAGTGACCGAAGTTGAGGACGCACCGGAGCCCTTGGACATCCTCCCACCTGAAGCTAACTTCCCGTTTGACTCGCAATCAGGCAAGCCCCAGTTTGCACTTAAGTACCTTTTATAAAGCTTTTCATTTGTATCACTGATGTCTAGGTTGAAATGTATGCATTAGAGTTAGAGTGATTGAAACACCACTTGCATAGCTTTTTAAATCATATAAAGGGTTGGGTAGTTTACAAACTCGACGAGTAGAGAATGTCATGCTAATGTTTAGAATCTCGGTAGAAGTCGAGTAGTTGGAAGCTACTCGCGAGATAGTATTATCACACGGAATGAGAAGATATAGAAAATGGCTTGAGTTATGAAAATGAGACCCAGCAGGGGGGATAGGATGCAGTGAGCAGAGGTCTCACGTGTGTAGCCCTGTTGGTGTCGGTTGAGGACCGTCCGTGTGCGGCCCTGCTGGACAAGTATCGAACAGTACCTGATGCATACTGGCATATGGGAACCAGAAAACCGATGTAATTGGTTAACCTGGGTGACGAGGCTTATCCAAACGTAAATAGGAGTCGGTTGAGGGTAGCAAGGTGTAAATCTGCCGGTGGGCACAGTCACGCTCCACGCGGGGACCTCCTGCCCGTTACGGATGGACCGGTTCGGCATTTGGGTTGTCTTTGAAAGGTTGTTGCATACAACAGAGTAAGAAGGGGTGTGGAAGCACGCTTCTGAAAGTGGGTGTATGTGACATGTTATCCGGGTGTGTCTTGATTGCAATCACCGTCCCTCGCGGTTATTTGAGTACCCGCTTGTTCACTGCGCTGTGACGTAGTAAGAAGTGAAATAAGCCAACTGAATATGTTGTATTGAACTATTAATATCTTGAAACCTTGTATGTTGTAGTTATAGAGCTAATTAAGTTTATATTCCACTTTGAGCATCTCCACATCGGAGGAAAGCGTTTCTTGTTTGATTATGGACTTCCAATGTGAGAGCTGCCTAAGGCTCAATAAACTGTTGCTATAAAACTGAAAGTAAGGATCAACATGTAGGCGTGTCTTTATTGCAAAGTCCTTTTCCTATTTTACACATCCTTGCATGTAGAGTTCCATGCCTAGGGTTGACGGTTAAGACTTGCTGAGGCTTCGTGCTCACGGTTGCAATATTTGAGCTGTGTGCAGGTGAGAGTTATGAGGAAGGTTCTGAGGACGAGGCGATGCCCCCGTCGGGGTACACGACCGAGCTGGAGCCCTGCACGCCGCCGTGATCTCCGGTTACTTGCTGCTAGTGTGTAGCGTCCCCGGGCTGGACGGCTGCACTTTTGCAAAGTTTGGATGAGAGGCCATCTTTGTATAATACTTCCGCTGTTAATTAGGTTTTGTAAAAGACTTCCGCTGTTTTATATTAAACAAAAGTTTGTATGTTGTTCTTAATTCTTTTCGTGTCTTCTGTTGGGTGCCACATCGCACGGCACCACCCTATGCGATCTTGGAGTGGGTGAACCACGGGATGGTCCCCACAGACGTGGTATCAGAGCCGCATTGGGAATAGCACGCTCGAAAAAAGTCTATTTTTGAAAACATAGAAGTAGTCGAGTGAGAATTAGTCGCTAAGCCCACCATAAGGTCTATATTAGTAGTAGATATTATGGTGGAAAAGCTAACATATTTGTTATACATTTTGTAACGACGCTCTGACGTCACGTAAGAGGTAAGGTACGCCACCGCAGGCGGATCAATTGAGGTAACTCGCCATACGAGTAATGGTATGGAAGGATATACCGTGGCTTGGCACGATAGTTAATATGAGTCTCTGGACCTCTTTATGGTTCTGAGAGCATATGAAAACGCTGATCTCAAGCGTGCTTTAGGCAAAAGTAAAAATACCCCATTGTGTGGTAAGCAACACGATAGTATGCAACTCTTGAATGTTTAATGTTCAAAGGACCATACGCAGCGCTCGCCATCGGCGTGCCTCAACGGTCATGAGGCAGTAGGTGGTATCCGTTGGGTTGATAAAATTCCCAACCGTGACGACCCGTTCGCGCTCTACTCGAGTTCCCTGTCGTGTGGTGTGAAAACACGACCATGTACCTTGAGACGTGGCTTGACTCAAGGACGGTCCGTATGACAATGATACGGACCGTATGTTTTTACTATGATATGGAACTGCCTGAAATGTCAAAAACCCTTGTGTGCACAATTATTTTATGTTCTTCTGCAGGTACATTAACCATGTTAGCGCATGACGTGTAGAAACCTTTTGTGAGTGACGTCTTTAGTTCCACCATTTGACACGTATAAGCCGGAATACCGGTTTAGGATTTTTCTTTGGTGAGGAAACATAGTACCGACTACATAAAAGTTTATTTTCAAAGAGAAGAGTCACAATGAAGTTTAGGAATTCATTTAGGGGTTAGTAAACAGCTATATTGAACTAAAGTCAATTGGGAGTATAGGTTCAATCTCAAAAGCTTAGGGATAATCTCCCCTGTTTTTGGCAGAAATTTTGCTGAACTTGAACAGGGCATAACTTAATATTGGTTAAACCAATGGAGCTGTGGGATACCATTCTGGAAAGGTTTAGAAGTCCTCTACAACTTTTCTGTAGAGCTCCAGAACAAAATCTCCCTCCTAATGGGTGAAAATCTCAGATGAGTAGGTACTGCCAAGAAACAGGGCAGACTAAAAATGCTCTCTGGAATTTTTCTGTATTTCAACCACAACTTCCTGTAGAAATTTTTTTAAGGGTCTAGTAAGACATCGTTGGAAAGTGCAGGAAATGTGCTACAACTTTGTTGTTGAACACTAGTCCAGATTTTGCCTCTATAGAGGTCAAAACTGTTGAATTATCCAGACTGGTCAGCTTGAACAGAAGCTGGACAAAGCACCATTGAAAATTTTCAACCAAACAACTAGGTTTCACCTTTCGATATCCAGCGGCTGTTGTAAAACAACGAGTTGGAGTCAAAAAGTTTATGCATTCAACACATAATTTCGAGTTAGTACATGTTTGGGTCCGGTACAATAGCGAGGGATTACGCATACTAACACACTTAACATCCCGTGGTGACCCCGATGGTCGAAATGAACTTTTAACCCATAAAGTTCAATACTTTAGAACTCATCGTGTGACACGGTCCAGGGAAAAAAATTTATACTTTATCCATATGTGTGATTGTTATGCGTACTGTTTATTCCATTCTCGCATTACTATTGTATAGACTGGAGGAAATAAACCAACATGTGTTGATCGTTTGAATGGTCTGAATGCAGAATGGTGCGGACACGTTCAACGCAAGAGGAGGGAGGTCCGAGTCAGATTCATGGTGATGAGTCTCCACCACCGGAGCAAACCACGATGCTGCAGCAACCACCTCCTCCACCGCCAGAACTTCCAAGGAATCTTGCGGAGGTTCTCGCCGCAGTGCTCCGCTCGCGCGATGAGCAAACCGAGCTGCTGCGGATGCTGGTGCAGCAGAATGCGTCCCATCCAGGTGGACGCCAAGACAATGGGCAACGTCAGCCCCAACAAAGTTCGTATTCAGAATTCATGGCGACCCATCCACCGGTTTTCACGGAGGCCGAAGAACATTTGGAGGCGGACAGCTTTATCCGCACTCTGGAGGCAAAGTTCGGGCTGCTACGATGCACCGAACATTAGAAGGCGCTGTATGCAGCGCAACAGCTTCAAGGAGAAGCCGGTACCTGGTGGGTGAACTACACCGCCTCCTTACCGGCTGGCCATGCCGTCACATGGACGGAGTTCCGAGAGGCGTTTCGCACCTATCACATACCTCCCGGTGTGATGGAAATGAAGCTTCAGGAGTTCCTGGCGTTACGGCAAGGCAAGAGGAGTGCTCATGAGTACTCCAGGTTATTCAACCGGCTGGCGCAGTATGCGCCAGGATTTGTGGGGACGGAAGACAACAAGCACAATGCGTTCTTCCGGGGCCGGAATTCCAAGATGAAGGTCCATCTCGCCCAGAGCAATCGCGGCACATTCAATGACCTAGTTAATGCCGCGATTCTACAGGAGAATGCTCAGCGCGAGCGTGGTTCTGACAAAAGGAAACGCAGCGCGCTGACGAGCAGCAGTGGTGGAACGCCACAAAAATACCGCGTGGTGTATCGCTCACCATCCAGTCAGAGATGGCAGCCACCGGCGTGACCGCCCCAGTTCTGCGGTCGACAATATAATGCGCTGGGCTTCCGACCGACATATCCACCACAGCAACAGCAACAGCAAAGGATGGTCCAGCGTGCGCCTCAGTTTCAACAGCGTGCACCGGGATTCCGTCCTCAAGTCGGCGGGACCCCGACACCTTACACGTGCTACACGTGTGGCCGTGTCGGGCACATTTCGAGGGACTGCCCCGAGCCGCGACAGGACAGGGGTGCGGCACCGTATCAGGGTGCTAATCAGCCCCGCAACCAGCCCAAGAAACCCGCACCAAAACCCGGCAATGTCCATCACTTAGCTATCGAAGACGTGCCGGAAGGCGAACCCGTTCTCGCGGGTACGTTTTCTTACTTAGATCATCCCATAGTCATACTTTTTGACTCCGGTGCCACCCATAATTCCATAAGTCAGTCTTATGTTATTAAATATCAACTGCCTATCATTCCCACAAATAATTCATATTTGATATGTTCTCCGGTTGGGAAAATAACAGCTGATAGAATGGTCTATAGAGCACTATTACAGTTGGATAGGAATCTATATCCGACTTCTCTGATCATGTTAGAGAGTCAAAAACTTGATGTCATTTTAGAAATGTCATGGCTACATCGCCATGGTGCTGTTCTTGACATCATTCCACGTGTGGTTCGTTTAAACTCTCCACTTCATGGACCACATGTTCTTACTCTTGACCGTTCGGTTCAAGAAGCTCCAGCCACATATAACACGGAAGCCACAAAATTTGAGGATATTCGTGTGGTCTGTGAATACCCGGATGTTTTTCCGGATGATCTCCCGGGTATGCCACCCGAAAGGGATGTCAAGTTCAAGATCAAACTTGTACCGGGAACGACGCCGATATCACGGAGACCATACAAGATGGCTCCAAATGAGCTAGCTGAACTGAAGGAGCAGCTCAATGACTTAATGAAGAAGGGTTTCATTCGACCGAGTTTCTCGCCATGGGGATGCTCGACGCTGTTTGTGAAGAAGAAGGATGAAACCTTGAGGTTGTGTGTGGACTACCGACCTCTCAATGCCGTCACCATCAAGAATAAATATCCACTGTCCCGCATCGATATATTATCCGATCAACTTTTGGGTGCAAGTGTATTTTCAAAGATGGATCTTCGCTTCGGATATCATCAAATCAAGATCCGGGTGGAAGATATTCCAGTGACGGCCTTCTCGACGAGATATGGGTTATATGAGTATCTCGTCATGTCTTTTGGTCTCACCAACGCCCGGCACACTTCATGTATCTCATGAACTCAGTGTTCATGCCGGAGTTGGACAAGTTTGTGGTGGTGTTAATAGACGACATCTTAGTTTACTCAAGTCTGAAGAAGAACACGCTAAACATTTGCATATCGTGCTCCAACGATTGCGAGACCATAAGTTTTATGCCAAATTCAGCAAGTGCGAGTTTTGGATCAGCCAAGTGTCATTCCTTGGTCACATTATTTCTACAGAAGGCATTGCAGTTGATCCAAACAAGATCAAATAAGTGCTGAAATGGAAGTCCCCCACATCAGTCCATGAAGTCAGGAGTTTCCTCGGGTTAGCAGGATATTATCGAAGATTCATACCGAATTTCTCCAAGCTTGCTAAGCCGATGACTGAACTGTTGAAGAAGGGGGTCAAATATGTTTGGAGCTCAGCTTGTGAGGAAGCTTTCCAATCATTAGTGAAGCATCTTACAACAGCTCCGGTGTTGGCCCAACCGGATACAACCAAGCCCTTCGACGTATACTGTGATGCGTCCGGTATTGGGCTTGGCTGTGTATTGATGCAAGGAGGAAGGGTGGTCGCCTATGGCTCACGTCAACTTCGTAACCATGAGAAGCACTATCCGACTCATGATCTTGACCTTGCTGCTATGGTGTTGGCATTAAAAGTGTGGAGGCACTATTTGCTTGGGAACTTAGTGCACCTCTACACCGACCACAAGAGTTTGAAGTATACATTCACTCAAAAGAAGTTGAATATGCGGCAACAAAGATGGCTAGAACTGATCAAAGACTATGAGATCGAGATTCACTACCATCCCGGTAAGGAAAACGTGGTTACCGACGCCTTGAGCCTCAAATCTCATGTCAACAATCTGTCCATCACCCCACCTGAAGAGGAGGAGCCGAGTCTGTACTTTGGTTCCATATGGGGCATTGTATAATCTTGCTCTCGTCCCTACAATACGAGAGGAGGTTATGGAAGCACAGAAGAAAGACGTGGGAATGTCGCACATTCGGAGGAGGATGAAGAATGGCGAAATGAAATGCTTCCGGAGAGATGAACACGACACTCTATGGTTTAAAGACCGTATAGTGGTACCCCATGACATGAAGCTTCGGAAGAAAATCTTGGACGAGGCTCATTTGTCCAAGTATTCTATTCATCCGGGCAGCAACAAGATGTACCAGGATCTGAAAACCAGGTTTTGGTGGACACAGATGAAGAGAGAGATCGCAAAGTACGTATCCGAATGTGATACGTGTCGGCGAGTGAAAGCCGACCATGTGCGTAAAGCCAGACAGCTGCAACCCTTAAACATTCCGGCGTGGAAGTGGGAGGATATCAGCATGGACTTCATAGTCGGGTTACCTCTCACGTCTCACAAACATGACTCGATTTGGGTGATAGTCGTTGACTAACCAAGTCGGCTCATTTCATACCCGTACATACACAGTACGTGGCCAAGCAATATGCGCAGCTGTACATTACAAAGATCTTGTGCTTGCACGGTGTCCCCCACTCCATCATTTTAGATCGTGGTGCGCTGTTCGTCTCTCGGTTTTGGGAACAGCTGCACGCATCATTGGGGACCAAACTGATCCGAAGCTCCGCGTATCACCCGCAGACAGATGGTCAAACTGAACGGGTGAATCAAGTGCTTGAAGACATGCTACGCGTGTGCCATCCACCACGGCAAGAATTGAGACGATCATTTGCCGTTGGCGGAGTTTTCTTACAACAATGGCCAAGCTAGCATCAAGATGGCACCGTATGAAGCTCTCTACGTCCGGAAATGTCGCACACCTCTCAACTGGTGCAGGTCCGGCGAGCGAGTTATCTACGGCATTGAACTTGTGAATGAGGCTGAAGAACGGGTGTGAGTAATACAAGCTAATCTTAAGGCTGCTCAATCTCATCAGAAGAGCTATGCGGATAAAAGACGCCGCCCTCTTCACTTCGACATCGGGGACCATGTTTATGTCCGTGTGTCTCCGATGAAGGGAGTTCACCGTTTCGGAGTGAAGGGTAAACTTGCGCCGCGGTTCATTGGTCCGTTCGCCGTCATTGAGAAATGCGGACCCGTGGCCTATCGCTTGGATTTACCGGCGTCGCTCGCAGGGATTCACAATGTCTTCCACATCTCTCAGCTGAGAAAGTGCCTCAAGCCCTCTGCTGAAATTCGCACTGAAGACATAGAAGTTCTTCAACCGGATCTCACGTAAACGGAGTATCCAATCCGGATTATCGATAAAAAGACTCACGCCACAAGAAAACGGACTTTAAGGTTCTACAAGGTCTTGTGAAGTAACCATACCGCTGATGAGGCGACATGGGAAGACGAGGACTATCTACGAACATACTATCCGGACTTGCTATCATTATATACCCGGTAAAGTTTTCCCCACTTTGCATTTCTTTAGGAATCTCGGAACGAGATTCTTTTTAACGGGGAGGGATGTAAAATCCCCAAAAAGTGGTTGCAAGAATTTTCAGCTCATGTATACTTAGAAAAATGAAGGGAATTAGAACTTTGAATTATAACGGTGAAGGTTCAAAGTGAGGATTCGAACTTTCCAAAACTCCCAAAATGGAGATCTAAATTCATAAATTGGATCTTCATGGTCCAAATATTCACCCTTCCAAATTTCAGCTCATTTGGAGGAGTTTTAATATTTGTTTGGGATTAAAAGGAGAAGCCCTTTAATGAATTTCAAATTCAGTTTTAAATTCCAATTTCCTCAATTTGCAAATTTGGTTCCACAAATATGTTCTACACATTTGAAATAGCAGCCATGCCAAAAATAAAAAACTTTGGAGCTGGTTTGCTATGTTTTTGGGACAATACAAAATGGAGGATTCAAACTCCATTTCAAATTCAAATGATCAAACCTAATTTAAACTTCACACCAGAATTCAAACCATTTGAATTCAAGAAAGTTTAAACCCTGACTTGGTGTGAAAGTCTAGCCTTAAATGTTGAGTTGCTGGGGTAAAATATCAGAGAAAATTTGGATAAGAATTAGAAATGGTGGGCCCCCTTGGTCAGCCACACACAAGAGCTGCCACCTCAGCCGACTGCGGTCGAACAGCGGGGGCGCGACAGCTCCCGGTTCCGACCCACGCCCGAGGTGCGCCGCGCCACCTCCTGATTCTTCCGCCTACATGATCATCCGCTCATGCCACAGCCCCAGCACAACTTCCCTACTCTCTTGGCCGTTCACCGACGTGCTTCCTCCTTCTCTGCTCGAGCGCGCGAGCGAAAACCGCCGCGCTAGTCTAGTCGCTCGGGTGTTGATCGTTTTCTGACGACACCACGCGTAGCTGAGCTAACCATCAGCAGGATCTGTTATACTAGAAACCCTTCTAGGCCCGCCGGAGCCTCCTCGACGTTTTGCAACAGTCCCCAGCTCGTGACGAACCCTCCATACCGGCGCCGAACCGTTCTGCTCCAAAGGAAAACAGAGGTCGACGTCGCCGCCGCGGTTCCCCGTCTACCGGCCAACTCCGACCTCCCCAGCGCGAGGGAAACCACCCAGAGGTGCATCACAAAGTCTAGTCTCTCATACCGATACCTTTTGGTACCTTACCACCGCCGGCTAGCCGGAATTTGGAGATTTCCGACGATACACGTGGAAGATAGCTCGAGACCGTTTCGGGAAATTCTTCACCCATGCTGGATCATCGGGTCTCTGGCCCTAGATACAGCTACTAGATCCCCTAGCGTCTCCTCACGCTGAAACACGGCGCAAACCATCCCCTCTGCAACCCTAGCGACGAAAATCCGTCGCCGTCGGCTGAAACAGTTCGGTTCACCGTCGAACTACACCTTGCACGAGTTTTCACCCACTTTTGTATGCAAGAACGTGCTCCTCACATCACCCTGATGCTTGCGGTGCTCTCCCCAACCGGAATACTCGCCTGCTACGCGAGAACAATGGCGCCGGGGTGAGGTTTGCCGCTGCCACCGTCGGGGAGGTATTCCTGGCCATTTAGCACCACCACCGAGCTTACCAGAGTGTTCCTCGTCGAATTTTGGGCACAGGCGGCGAGTATTGAGCCGTCTAAGGCACGGGACAGCCGTTCCGGCGAGGCACAGTCGTTCCTCCGGCGAGGAGGCCGACCGGGCGCGAGGTAGACGAAGGTGAGGGTCTGCCCCACCTGTCAGTGGCACTGGTTAGGCGCCGGATCGGCCTGTGGCACCGGATCCGGTGTGGCTGCGCGGGAATAACCCCGTGGCCTCGGTATTGCCGTCATCTGAGTGGATAATGTCGCGAGTGGGGTCCACAACCAGAGTTTAAACATTTCTTCAATTTTCAGATTTAGTACAAGATTCAAAGGGCCATAATGTTCAGTAGGAATGTCCAAAATTTGTGAAACAAATTTTGTTGGATTTCTCTCAATCAGTACTTTGCAGAAATGCAAAGAAATTGATCTGGTGAGTTCTGGAAAAATTTTCAAAATTCATCAAAGTTAAGTCTTTGAGAATTAATTCCAGAAGATCCCTTTGATGGAAATTCTTCAAATTTTGCTAGGAGGTTCCTTATGGTATTATGATCTCCAGTATAAATTTGAGCTTCATTGGAGTTCATTTGGTAGGCTAAATTGCCTCCCAAACTTCAGCCTTTATTTGGAAATTTAAATTTAAAACAGAAACTTTTCAGAACTCCTGCCCAACTTCAAAAATTCATATCTCTGCTGGTAGCTCCAAAAATGGTGAAACAAATTTTGTTAGAACCAGGGAGACTTACCCTAATCAGATCTTCCACTATTACTTATGTCAAAGCTCCTGAATTAGGCTCAAAATTCATAGGAACATTGTACTTGTAGGGATTTTAAAGACTACATTGTGCAATGACATGTATCTAAATTTTGCTCATATCATCCTTAGAGACTCTAGTATCAATTGTAAAAATCCCAAAGCCAGTTAAGGATTCTAAATAGCAATAGCTATGAATAGAAGTCCAATTCTCATAAATCCTTAATACTCACACATGTATTTTATTACATTTCATAATAGTGACCGAAGTTGAGGACACACCAGAGCCCTTGGACGTCCTCCCACCTGAATCTAACTTCCCGTTTGACTCGCAACCAGGCAAGCCCCGGTTTGCACTTAAGTACCTTTTATAAAGTTTTTCATTTGTATCACTTATGTCTAGGTTGAAATGTATGCATTAGAGTTAGGGTGATTGAAACACCACTTGCATAGCCTTTTAAATCCTATAAAGGGTTGGGTAGTTTACAAACTCGACGAGTAGAGAATGTCATGCTAATGTTTAGGATCTCGGTAGAAGTCGAGTAGTTGGAAGCTACTCGCGAGATAGTATTATCACACGGAATGAGAAGAGATAGAAAATGGCTTGAGCTATGAAAATGAGACCCAACAGGGGGGATAGGATGCAGTGAGCAGAGGTCTCACGTGCGTAGCCCTGTTAGTGTCGGTTGAGGACCGTCCGTGTGCGGCCCTGCTGGGCAAGTATCGAACAGTATTGGATGCATACTGGCATATGGGAACCAGGAAACCGATGTAATTGGTTAACCTGGGTGCCGAGGCTTACCCAACCATAAATAGGAGCAGGTTGAGGGTAGCAAGGTGTAAATCTGCTGGTGGGCACAGTCACGCTCCACGCGGGGACCTCCTGCCCGTTACGGATGGACCGGTTCGACATTTGGGTTGCCTTTGAAAGGTTGTTGCATACAACAGAGTAAGAAGGGGTGTGGAAGCACGCTTCTGAAAGTGGGTGTATGTGACGTGTTATCCGGGTGTGTCTTGATTGCAATCATTATCCCTCGCGGTTATTTGAGTACCCGCTTGTTCACTGCGCTGTGACGTAGTAAGAAGCGAAATAAGCCAACTGAATATGCTGTATTAAACTATTAATGTCTTGAAACATTGTATGTTGTAGTTATAGAGCTAATTAAGTTTATATTCCACTTTGGGCATCTCCACATCGGAGGAAAGCGTTTCTTATTTGATTGTGGACTTTCGATGTGAGAGCTGCCTAAGGCTCAATAAACTGTTGCTATAAACTGAAAGTAAGGATCATGTAGGTGCGTCTTTAT
This sequence comes from Neostapfia colusana, assembly GCA_030760725.1. NCBI lineage: Eukaryota > Viridiplantae > Streptophyta > Magnoliopsida > Poales > Poaceae > Neostapfia > Neostapfia colusana. The sequence continues at coordinate 98,416,954 of JASWHV010000008.1, read as the reverse complement.
TGCAAAGTCCTTTTCCTATCTTACACATCCTTGCATGTAGAGTTCCATGCCTAGGGTTGACGGTTAAGACTTGCTGAGCCTTCGTGCTCACGGTTGCAATATTTGAGCTGTGTGCAGGTGAGAGTTATGAGGAAGGTTCCGAGGACGAGGCGATGCCCCCGTCGGGGTACACAGCCCAGTTGGAGCCCTGCACGCCGCCGTGATCTCCGGTTACTGCTGCTAGTGTGTAGCGTCCCCGGGCTGGACGGCTGCACTTTTGCATAGTTAGAATGAGAGGCCATCTTTGTATAATACTTCCGCTGTTAATTAGGTTTTGTAAAAGACTTACGCTGTTTTATATTAAATAAAAGTGTGTATGTTGTTCTTAATTCTTTTTGTGTGTGCTGTTGGGTGCCGCATCGCACGACACCATCCTATGCGATCTTGGAGTGGGTGAACCACGGGATGGTCCCCACAATACTTATCTGGACTTCTACAGACAAGTTGTAGAGTACTTCAAAACCTTTCCAGAAATGTATCACTCACCTCCATTGGCTCAACCTAACAAAAGTTATGTCCTGTTTCAGTTCAGCCAAAAATTCTGCCGAAAACAGGGGAGGTCATTCCTAAGTCTTTGTGAATGAATCTATACTCCCAATTTACTCTTAGTTCAATATAGGAATTCATTAACTTCTAATGGAATCCTAGACTCCAAATTTACTCTTTTATTTGCAAACCTCCTTTTTCCTGCGATTCAAAACATATCATGATACTACGTTTCCTCACCAAATTAAAATCCTAACCGACTTTATACCGGCATATACGTCTCAAGTGGTGGCACTAACACGATCACCCACAAACATTTTCTACACGCAATGTTCTACTCGTGGTTAAGGTACCTGCAGAAAACTACTCAATAGTGATGCACACATTGGGTTGTCATTTCAGGCAGGTCCATATCATAGTAAAACATATGTGATAGAGATGAAGGTGCCTCGTCTTTTGTTGATATGGTAACTATCGTTTTTGGTGGAGTAGACTTTGACGATTCGACTACGAACGTGTGAATACGTCGCGCCTTAGCAATCGCTAAACCAACTCCAAGAGGTTATTGATCACGCCGGAGAATGATCAACCTGACCACAAGGGTCTATTTCCTGCAGGCAAACGAAGAACAAGCAAGAAACTGGCATTGCAATCTGGATATTGTGAATTCAAGAAGAAAACTTTATTGATGAAAGTGGGGTTCTTAAACGTCCTGGTCTGGTCGTTGGACACAAACGAGGTACGCGAGTTGCAGCTGTGGCAAACTTTAATCTAAACAAAACCCGCCCCCTCAAGGAGCTCTTGGCCCACTTAAATAGGGGAGAAGAGGGAAATTCGTCCAGCAACAAAGGTAGGACGTGATCTCCCTTATTCCCTTTCTTTTTCTGAGATAGACTACCTTTTAATAGGGAAAAAAGAGGGAAATCCATCCAGCAGCAAGGCAGGATATGATTTCCTCTATTTCTTTCCTCATTATAGCACATCTATCTTTAAATGGGGGAAGAAAGAGAGAAATTTCGTCCAACAGCAAAGTTAGACGAGATTTCCCTTATTCCTTTCCTTATTTGTCTAAATCTCTCTTTATTACATGGCCACAGCCTCAAGATTTGGTGCACAATACCCTATTCATCCACTTGACTTTATTCTGGTCCACCAGCTTGTATATTTTATCTATGTCCTTGTATGTCATCAAGGTGGCTTCAAAGTGCTGAAAACTCCACTAGAAACTCCGTTCTGATTCCCTTCTCACGCGCCTTCATCTCTCTGCTTGATAATGCTCCCATGTTCATTCCTCTTGTTCATGCTAGACCCTTCGTTTGTAAGAAACACAAATGTATCCAATTTAGGCAGCATCATATTCTCATAAATATTAGAAACATTACCAAGAAATGAAAGTACCTGATAATTTAACCGGCGTGCACGAGCTCTAGTAATTGGTCTTATATGTGTGGTAGCAGGAGCTATGGGTGTAACTGTGGTAGTGATGTCCTCATCAATATGCCCCGTATCATTTCCATACGGGTCGTCCTTGAGTCAAGCCACGTCTCAAGGTACATGATCGTGTTATTCACCACCCAACGGGGGCTCCACACCTTTGCAATAAAGCACACCGGTGGAACAACGTCTTCATAAGCCTCATAAGACATGAAGAGTCATAGAGAACATGCTTTGTGTTATAAACCACACGATGGGGTCTCCTCCTCTTGCCCCTGGGTTTACACGCTGGAGGCTAGTTCCATTCATATGTCTCTAAGAAATTAAGAGTCTTAGAAAACATATTCACTTCCCGTCCATTGCTGGACGGGACATCCCACACTACTTTCCTCGTACGGGAGAGCTAACTGAAATTGATTCGCTTTCGGTGGCGTTCCTTACTATCTTACCTCCACGTAGGTGCGTCGTTACAGAATTAAAATACGGAAGAGTAACACAAGGTCAGCTTGCCACCTTAAGTAACTATGCTATTAATAATCCTTATGTACTATACGTTCCTCATTCGTATACATCTAAGTTTTCGAAAATATGCTCCTTTCATGCATGTTATTCCCAATGCGGCTCCAATACCAAGCTATGACGGGTCTGACCCTCGATGGGGTCGTGCCGCTCGCCCGGGAATCGCACTGGGTGGTGCCGTGCGATGCGGCACCCAACAGCATGCACGAAAAGATGGTAAGAACATATGAAACCATTTTTATTACTCAACATAAGCTCTTTTACAACATAATGTACATACGCAGCGAAATTTAAAACCTGGACATCTACTCACTCTCGACCCTAACTACGCCGAAGAGAAATCGTTCAGCCCGTGAACGCTCCCTACTAGCTCCACCAACGTAAGGCAGCGGCTAGGTTTTCGGTGAGTTAAACGAACCATGAGATTTGACGTCTCACCAAACTACCATCTTCATAACAGGCATCCTGCTACCTGCAACCGTAAGCACTAAGGCTCAGCAAGTCTTAACCGTCAATACTAAGCATGTAACTCTACATGCAGGGGTAGTAAGACAGTAGGAACATGAAGCTGGCCTAAGGTGGAATAGAATTTTAGTTGGCACTATATCTAATTCAGTCAAGGTTCCAATATAATGATTAATCCATGAACAACAAGTTAAGAGACTTAGTTCCTCTTCTTACTACATCACACCACAAGGGGCAAGTATGCTCAATCCTCTTCCATGAGCGACGGTGTTTCGAATCAATAACAACCCGGAATACATGACACATACACCCACATCGAAAGACTCTCACAAGAGCTCTTTCTTACGTTGTATGCAATAACCTTTCACATGACACCCCGACATAGAAAAACGTTTCGCGCTGAGAAGGATGGTCCTCTATGCGGACACGTCGAAGTAGCTCGTTAAAGGATTTACACCTCCCACCTTCTCAACGCCATTCCCACGCGAAGGATGAGTTTCTATATCACGGTCTGATGAACCCAACAGGTACGGGGGACGCCCTATCTTTCGATGAGAGATGTTGGTAATGAACGAATTTGGTGGAGGCCGACGTTGGCTGCCGGACTACCACAATCAGAATGGTGTGGCGCCTTGAGCGACAGTTACACCGTCTCCTGGTAACTACGATTTTGGTGGAGGTCGACGTTGTGCTACCCGACTACAACAACCACAAGGATGCTGCGCCTTAGCGATAGTTACACCGGCTCCTGTTGTTGCTGTACTTGCCGTGCCAAGAACAGCCTTGAACCTGCAAGCAATCGAAAAACAAGCAAGAAAAAGATAACAAGCAAACACTCACGGGTGTGAAAAAGTTGGGGTTCTGATTCAAGTAATCGGAAGGTCTCGTCGACACTTGCGTTACAAGGAAGTAGCAATGGCTAAACTTACAGAAAACAAAAACCCACCCTGTCAAGGAGCTCTTGGACTACTTAAATAGAGGAAGGAAGAGGGAAATTCGTCCAGCAACAAAGGTAGGACGTGATCTCCCTTATCCCCTTCCTTTTTCTATGATAGACTACCATTTAATAGGGAAAGAAAGAGGGAAACCCATCCAGCAACAAGGCAGGATATGATTTCCTCTATTTCTTTCCTTATTATAGCACATCTATCTTTAAATGGGGCAAGAAAGAGGGAATTTCGTCCAGCAGCAAAGTTGGACGAGATTTCCCTTATTCCTTTCCTTATTTGTCTAAATCTCTCTCTATTACATGGCTCCAGCCTCAAGATTTCTCCTCGGGTGGAGCAGCCTTTATTGCATTAATCCCTCCATCCCTCCTAGCTGGATCAATTCCCAAGCACCTGATAATTAAGTTGACGTGCACGAGCGCGTGTCATTGGACCTTGATTAGCTGAGAGTTGTGAATGGGCTGGTGTTGTGGTTGTATCAACGGTAGCGATGTCCGTATCATCCTCCTCTTCTTGCAATTGAGTCGTCCTCGACTCAAATGTGTCTTCCTCGCCCATATATGGTTTTAAATCTGCAATATTAAAAGAGAAAGTAACCCCAAAATGTGCAGGCAACTCAATTTCATATGCATTATCATTAATTTTTCGAAGCACTTTGAAGGGTCCAGCAGCTCTAGGTAGTAATTTAGATTTTCTCAAATCAGGAAATCTATCCTTTCTCAAATGCACCCAAACCAAATCACCAGGTTCAAAAGTAACATGCTTCCTACCCTTGCTACCGGCTTGTTGATACTTAGCGTTCATGCTCTCAATGTTTGCTTTAGTTTGCTCATGCATTTTAAGAATTAATTCAGCACGGCGAGAAGCATCAAAATCCAATTTCTCTGAAGGTGGCAGAGCCAAAAGATCAATGGGAGCACGAGGAATAAAACCATATATAATCTGAAAAGGGCACAATTTAGTAGTAGAATGCAGCGAACGATTGTAATCAAATTCAATATGAGGCAAACATTCTTCCCATAATTTGATGTTATATTTCAGAACAGCCCTTAGCATGGTAGATAAACTACGGTTCACTACTTCGGTCCGTCTATCAGTTTGAGGGTGACAAGTAGTAGAAAAGAGAAATTTTGTCCCCAACTTAGCCCATAAGGTTTTCCAAAAATGACTAAGAAATTTGGCATCTCTATCTGAAACAATAGTGTTTGGAACCCCATGCAAGCGAAGAACTTCTCGAAAGAACAAATCAGCAATATGGGTAGCATCATCAGTTTTGTGGCATGGTATGAAATGTGCCATTTTAGAAAATCTGTCGACAACAACAAAAATACTATCCCTCCCCTTCTTTGTTCTAGGCAATACTAAAACAAAATCCATAGAAACATCCTCCCATGGAGCACTAGGAACAGGAAGAGGCATGTATAAACCATGTGGATTAAGACGGGACTTAGCTTTTTGACAGGTGGTGCAACGAGCAACAAACCGCTCCACATCTCTCCTCATCTTTGGCCAAAAGAAATGGCTTGCTAAGATGTCTTCCATCTTCTTGACACTAAAGTGTCCCATCAATCCTCCACCATGTGCTTCCTGCAATAGTAAGATACGCACAGAACCAGCTGGAATGCATAATTTGTTAGTTCGAAACACAAAACCGTTAGTGAGAACAAACTTGTTCCATGTTTTTCCTTCTTTACATTGCAGCAGCACATCTTTGAAATCAGCATCAAAAGCATATTGTTCTTTAATTGTTTCCAAGCTAAAAATCTTAAAATCAAGTTGAGACAACATATTGTAACAGCGAGATAAGGCATCCGCAATGCCATTATCTTTCCCTTTCTTGTGTTTGATGACATAAGGAAAGGACTCAATGAATTCTACCCACTTGGCATGCCTACGGTTCAGATTAGTTTAGTTCTTAATGTGCTTCAAAGATTTATGATCAGAATGTATAACAAATTCTTTAGTCCATAAATAATGTTGCCATGTTTCCAAAGTTCGTACTAGTCCATATAATTCTTTATCATAAGTGGAATAGTTCAGACTAGGCCCATTCAGTTTCTCGCTAAAATAAGCAATAGGTTCCCCTCTTGCAACAAGACACCTCCCAATCCAATACCACTAGCATCACATTCCAATTCAAAAGTCTTACTGAAATCTGGTAATTGAAGAAGGGGTGTATGAGTTAACCTATTCTTCAAAGTTGCAAATGAGCCTCTTGCGCCTTGCCCCTTGTGAATGGAGCATCCTTCTTTGTAAGCTCATGCAGTGGGCCTGCTATGGTGCTGAAGTCTTTCACAGAACGACGATAGAATCTAGCAAGTCCGAGAAAGCTTCATACTTGTGTGACCGTGATAGGAGTCGGCCTGCTGTGTATCGCCTCCACCTTGGCTTGATCAACTTCAATTCCCTGTGGTGTCACAACATAGCCAAGAAAAGAAACTCGATCCGTGCAAAAGGTGCACTTGTCAATGTTACCAAATAAGCGTGCATCACATAAAGCATTGAAAACAGCACAGAGATGATCAAGATAAACTTCGAGAGATGCGCTATAGATCAAGATGTCATCGAAATATACAACCACAAATCTTCCAATGAAAGCACGTAAAACCTCATTCATTAATCTCATGAAAGTGCTAGGTGCATTCGTGAGACCAAAAGGCATGACTAATCACCCATACAAACCAAACTTTGTTTTAAACGCTGTTTTTCATTCATCACCTAGCTTCATGCGAATTTGATGGTATTCACTACGCAAATCAATTTTAGAGAAAATCATCGAGCCACTATGTTCATCAAGCATATCATCTAACCTAGCAATAGGATGACGATATCTAATAGTAATATTATTAATTGCTCGACAATCTACATACATGCGTCATGATCCATCTTTCTTTGGGACTAAAAGGACAGGAACGGAGCAAGGACTAAGGGACTCACGCACATAACCTTTGTCGAGTAATTCCTGTACTTGTCGCTGAATCTCCTTAGTCTCCTCCGGATTGGTCCTGTATGGTGCTCGGTTGGGCAAACAAGCCCCAGGGATGAGGTCAATCTGATGCTCAATCCCTCTCAATGGTGGCAGCCCGGCTGGTAACTCTTGTGGAAACACATCAGCGTATTTCTGCAAAAGCTTAGTGATAGAAAGAGGCAAAGCACATGGTGTGTCGTGAAGTGAGAACAAAGCTTCTTTGCAAACAAATACATAGCAGCTTGCAGTATCACTTTTTAATTCAAACAAATCAGATTTGGAAGCAAAAAACAAGCGCTCGTTAATTTTTTTTCATTCTTCTTCATATGAGCAGATTTGGAATTGTCAGTCTTAGGCTGTACCGATTTCTTCACGACGTCTGAATTTTCATTTTCAGCAGATTTCTTATTTTTCTCTTTGCAAGCTCTAGCAATGTCATCCTTCAAAATAGCATCAGGGGACATCGGGTGCAAAACAAGTTTCTTCTCATGATGCATGAAAGAGTATTGATTTGATTTACCATGATGTAATGTATCTTTATCAAATTGCCAAGGTCGATCAAATAGCATAGAACAAGCTTGCATAGGTACCACATCACAATCAATGTAATCATGGTAGGAACCAATTGCAAATTTGACACGAACCAGACGTGTTACCTTATGCTTACCACTGTCGTTGAACCATTGGATGTAGTAGGGATGTGAATGTGGAAGTGTTGTCATCCCAAGCTTTTCTACCATGGTAGCACTTGCTAAATTGTTGCAGCTTCCTCCATCAATAATAATGCGGCACGATCATTCCAAAACTACACACTTAGTTTGGAATAGATTGTGTCGCTGGTTCTGTTCAGCTTTGATCATTTGGGCACTCAAGACACGCCTCACAACAAGACTCTCATAGTGGGCAGCATGATCAGCCCCAATGTGCTCTTCATCATCATTCTTCTTTCCTGCTGCTTGTGCAGCAAGCATGGCATATGTTTCATTATCTAAATCACTAGCGGATGAGTACTCACCATTTTCTCGTACAAACAACACACGCTTGCTTGGGCAGTCCCTTCGTAGGTGCCCAAAACCCTTGCACTGGAGGCATTGAATGTCTTTTGTTCTCCCGGTAGAAGCAATGGAAGAAGAAGTGTTGGCTGCAACTTGGGTGAATCCTTTTGTTGTCTCGATTGCACACGAAGGTGCTGATTTTTTGATATAGTCCTAGGCAACCCATTGGAAGCATCGTCTGGAGAATCATGCTTAGTACCAGCAGTACTTGAGCGGAACTGCCATGAGATAGTTCGATCTGCAAAAATGTTAGTTCTTGTACGTCGTCCCTGCACTTCTCTTTCAGCCTTACAAGCAAGATGGAATAATCGAGTGACGTTAGTGTATTCCTTATAAGCCAATATGTCCTGAATTTCTCTTGTTAAACCACCCATAAACCGAGCCATTGCAGCCTCTTCATTTTCAACTAGGCCACAACGCATCATGCCTATTTGAAGTTCTTGATAGTATTCCTCAACAGACTTGTTGCCTTGCCTAAGTTGTTGTAATTTATGCAACAGGTCACGAGCATGATAGGAAGGAACAAAACGATGACGCATGATTCGTTTCAAAGCATTCCAAGTTTATGGTACGGTAGCTGGATTTTTAGTTTGATATTCATGCCACCAAACAGAAGCAAAGTCAGTGAATTCACTAGTAGCAGCTCTAACCTTTTTATCATCAGGGAAATTATGGCATGCAAATTTTTGATCTACGGATAATTCCCAAGACAGATATGCATCCGGATCATATTTACCATCAAAAGGTGGTATGGAGAATTTAATGCTGCGTAGGGAATCGTCATTGTCACGTACCTCGCGTCGTTGAGCTCGACCACCCATACCACGATGGTCGTGACGTGGCTGCCGTCGATACCTGAAAGGTCCATCATCAAACTCGGTATCCGCCGAATACTCCGCCTCGTCATATCTTGCAACACTGCCAACGGAGTTGTGGCTGTCATCAACATGTCTTTGCCTCTCTTCGCGTCCAACCTGTTCCATCCTCTCCAATCGCTCAATGATTGCTGCAAGAGAAGTGTTAATAGCCCCAGCAGTACTTTCTAATGTGGTCGGTTTGGTGTTGGTGCAAATCTGCGTCGACTCTAACTGACCAATGCGTTCATTGGTGACTTGAATATCCTCATTGAGAGCATCTGTGTGTAGCTTTACTTGGCGTTCGAAATGCTGAATGATGCCCCTCGTACGTGGTGAATGTGGAGATGTCCCATTCGCATCAGCTGACATGGTTGGTAAAGAAAGGAAATACAACAGCAAGCAGATTAATCCTAACAGTTGCTAAGAGGTGGTAGGACAGCACAATTCCTCACTAGCAAGAAATCAAGATCTTACAAGTTCTTACCATGCGATGCAGGAGGCGCCGGCAATCAGCAAGAACAATAACAAACGGTGGCTGCCAGCACAGCCTTATGGTGTCATAGACAATTTCGTGGAGCTGTAGGTGGCTGCTAGACACAATTTGTGCAAAGGAACAGCTAGTACCACATTAGTCACAACAAGTTGAATAAACGTTCCACGATGGTATTGTGCTGGTCCTAGCTCAAACCTTACTAGAGACGTAAGCCGTAACTCCACGTGACGTTGGATTACTATGATAGAGAAGTTCGAACAGCCCGATCTGTTGTGTTTCAACAACGTTGAAAACAGCAAGTTGAACTTCGAAACATGAAACAAATGTTACACAAATTGTCTCTCTTTTTTTTGTACTTAGAAACTTTTTTTTGTAATTGTAATCAGTGCGGCTTTTCTTTTTGCACGTGCCTTTTTCTTGCTGATCCGTGCAACTTTTCTTTTGCACTTGCCTTTTTTTCTCAACTTTGGGTAGATAATGGAAATGGACTGAGAACAAAGTGGCACGAACTTAAAACTCTAGCGGTGAAAAACTTAGAACCAGCAACTTGACACAAAAAGGCAATCATGAATTCAACAAGTCGAGAGCTAAGTAGTCAAGCAAAAGGCTCAAAGTGTTTTTAGGATTTTTTTAGAGCGAACTTTTGTAGGCAAAAGTGGACTGTAGATAAATGAATAACAAGGAGAAGGAAATCTCTCACTGAGCAACCTGAAATCTGATACCACTTGATGAACCCAACGGGTATGGGGGACGCCCTATCTTTCGATGAGAGATGTTGGTAATGAACGAATTTGGTGGAGGCTGACGTTGGCTGCCCGACTACCACAACCAGAATGATGTGGCGCCTTGAGCGACAGTTACACCGTCTCCTGGTAACTACGATTTGGGTGGAGGTCGACGTTGTGCTACCCGACTACAACAACCACAAGGATGCTGCGCCTTAGCGATAGTTACACCGGCTCCTGTTGTTGCTGTACTTGCCGTGCCAAGAACAGCCTTGAACCTGCAAGCAATCGAAGAACAAGCAAGAACAAGATAACAAGCAAACACTCACGGGTGTGAAAAAGTTGGGGTTCTGATTCAAGTAATCGGAAGGTCTCGTCGACACTTGCGTTACAAGGAAGTAGCAATGGCTAAACTTACAGAAAACAAAAACCCGCCCTGTCAAGGAGCTCTTGGACTACTTAAATAGGGGAAGGAAGAGGGAAATTTGTCCAGTAACAAAGGTAGGACGTGATCTCCCTTATTCCCTTCCTTTTTCTGTGATAGACTACCATTTAATAGGGAAAGAAAGAGGGAAACCCATCCAGCAGCAAGGCAGGATATGATTTCCTCTATTTCTTTCCTTATTATAGCACATCTACTTTAAATGGGGGAAGAAAGAGGGAATTTCGTCCAGCAGCAAAGTTGGACGAGATTTCCCTTATTCCTTTCCTTATTTGTCTAAATCTCTCTTTATTACATGGCCCCAGCCTCAAGATTTCTTCTCGGGTGGAGCAGCCTTTATTGCATTAATCCCTCCATCCCTCCTAGCTGGATCAATTCCCAAGCACCTGATAATTAAGTTGACGTGCACGAGCGCGTGTCATTGGACCTTGATTAACTGAGAGTGGTGAATGGGCTGGTGTTGTGGTTGTATCAACGGTAGCGATGTCCGCATCACGGTCCATCGAGTTACATCGGTTTCATGGGTCCCATACACCACTATATATCCGGTACAGCTCAATCTTGTCCAGTAGGGCCACATACGTGGGGTCCTTATCCGACACGGATGGGGCTTTAACTAACCTCCACATTTGCCTTACCCGTTGCCACGGATCGACATGTTGTTTGATCAGTTGGTTGAAGCAAAGATCTTTTCCAAGATGGATTTAAGATCCAGGTACCACCAGATTAAAATACGGGCTGAGGATATTCCGAAGACAGCTTTCTCAATGAGGTACGGGCTTTATGAGTACCTGGTCATGTCCTTTGGCCTCACCAACGCTCCAGCTCACTTCATGTATTTGATGAACTTGGTATTCATGCCGGAGCTGGATAAGTTTGTCATGGTCTTCATCGACGACTGTCGGTACCCTCGATATGGGGTACCACCGCGCATAGGAGAAAATGCCTAAGGACCTCGTCCTTCTCCGCAGGGAGAGCTCCGAAGGGGCCACGTGTCCAGCGGGGCCGGACCTCCCTCTCCTCAGAGGAGAGCTCCGGACTCACCACGTGGCCAACTGAGCCAGACCTCCCCCCTCCGCGGGGAGAGCTCCGAAGGCTCCACGTGTCCCGCGGGGCCGGACCTCCCTCTCCTCAGAGGAGAGCTCCAGGCCCGCCATGTGGCAAGCAGCAGCCCGACCTCCCCCATCCGCGGGAAGAGCTCCGAAGGCTCCACGTGTCCCGCGGGGCCGGACCTCCCTCTCCTCAGAGGAGAGCTCCGGGCCTGCCACGTGGCCAGCAGAGCAACACTGCCTGCCCCCGCGCGGTAGGCAGCAGGAGTAAAGACGCACCATACCTTGCCCGTACAAGGTATTCAAGGCCCACGCCTTCCCAAGACGCGGAGCGCGCCTCTGTCAGGTGCCGTTGCGCCCAGTCACATCGCAGACTGGCACGCCGTGTCAGAGCCTGCCCACCAATAAACACAGCGACAAGACATCCCCTGCCGCCCCTGCCATCATCAACCACTAGCCATCATCAACCACTACAACTAGCTTGCGGCATGGGCAGGGTGGCAGAGCAAAGACTCGGAAGCCTTCATCAGAGACAACTACCGGCATAACTGCAGATACGGTAGATGACAGGCAATCTCCCAGGGACCACCTGTTGGGTCCCGGGCCCACCTTGTAAGCCGCTCGAGCCTTGGACTATAAAAGGCGCGGGCAGGCGATGTTAGCAAGGGTTCGAACTCTGTTGACTCGCACTCTAGCCATCTCACACCCTCAAGCTCAGGACTCCAGTTCTGAGCAGCAAGCAATACAGCGAGCATCTCTGCTCACCGTGGACGTAGGGTTTTACGCTCTGGCGGCCTGAACCACGTAAAACTCCTCGTGTCAAGCTTCTCCCTCAATCGTCCCTAACGCTGAAGCTCTCCGCGAGTGACAAGCCCCTCCGAAAAAGAACCTCCGCGGGCTGCCCAGTGCAGGCCTGGGGGAAGTGTCAGCTACACACTTCGACATTTGACGCGCCAGGTAGGGGGCTTTTCCCTTGCGCGACGGGCTTCTGCCGGTGAAGATGATGAAGCTTCCTTCAGCGGCAAGCTCTCCTCCCCCGCGTTCACGACGGACAGTGACTAGCGGGGACTACGTCTTGACACACTCTGGACGGAGTGTGTCGGCGCAAGCTGGAAGCCAGCAGCTGACTCCGGCAGTGCCGACTCCGGCAACGCAGGCTCCAGCGAGCGTGAGATCCTCTGCAGCGCTGAGCGTCCCCCACGGGGGCGCGCTAGCTGCAGCAAGAGCGCTACTGTGCAATTCACCTGCTGGGGACGCGCCTCAGTCAACGACCCAGCAGTGGATTCGCGAGGTAGACCGTCTCGTCGTCGCCGCCGCAACCCTCGGCTTCGGCGGGGACGACGTCCCGGCCAACCGGCTGTGTCGCTGATGCGCACGCCAACGGTTGACGGGCAGACGGCGGATTCCCGCTCCACCAGGCTCCCATCGACGGACCTGAGGACGGAGCTGGAACGATGCCACTTGGGCAAAGATGCCCGAGTGTTCATTGAGCGACGACGAGAAAGGCGTCGCAACCAGGAGGCTGGCGACAGCATGTCGACTGCCTCGACCCAGCTTGAGGCGCAGACATTCGCCACGCGATCTCTGCCCCAGGCATACGCCACGCAGCATATGCCCCAGCCATATGCCCTGCAAACGGCGCCCCCGGTCTATGGCGCATCCTTGCCCATACCGGGGTACACAGTGTCAGCAGCGAACCAAGCGTTCGTGGCACCAACGCCTGCAGCAACAGGAGCAGGATGTGCGGCCCTGGCACCGCACCTTCGCTTCGCGAGGTGACCGCGCAAGTTTCGGCCGCACCTGCCCAAGAAATACGATGGCAGTGTCAATCCTGCGGAGTTCCTCCAGATCTACTCCACCGCTATCCTTGCTGCAGGAGGGGATGAGGCCGTCATGGCCAACTACTTCCCCGTCGCCTTGACCGGCCCAGCCCGGTCCTGGCTCATGAACCTCCCCCAGGGTTCCATAACCTCTTGGGGAGAGCTCTGCCGGCAGTTCACTGCTAACTTCGGCAGCTCCTACACCCGGCCTGGCATGGAGCTCGACCTCCACGCCGTCCAGCAACAACCTGGAGAGACGCTGCGCTCCTTCATCCAGCGGTTCTCCCAGGTACGGAACACCATCCCGCATATCCAAAATGCTTCTATGGTGGTGACGTTCCGGCGGACAAGTGCGCCAAAACAGCAGAAGGGCGGAACTGGCACTCTCTGCCAGCCTCCAAGTCAGGAGGACAGCCCGGATCTGGCGCTGCTTCCTATGGAAGCGGCAAGAAGATCAAGAACCGGGGCGGTGGCAAGATGAAGCCACCGGCCGTGGCTCCCGTTGCTGCAGCAGCAGCACCCAGTGGAGCTCGGGGGCCACGCCCCGATAAAAGGCAGCGACAGTCACCAGCTCCAGATGGTGACCAAGGCGAGCTATGCCCCATGCACGGCACCAGTTACCATACTGCTGCCGAGTGCCGGGAGATCCAGAAGCTCGCGGAGCGCTTCCGCAAAGGGAAGCATCTGCGAACTGATGCACCACCCTTCCGTCAAAGGGAGGGCAAGCAGAAGGTCGATGCCTCAGACAACGTCGGCTACCAGGTGGGGTTTCAAGAGCCTCAGCGCGCCATAAAGACGGTGCACAACGGTGAGGACTCCAGCTCCAGTGACGACGAGCCAGGGCAGTAACCGACTACGGCTGCCCCGAAAGATCTGTGGAGACTGCACTGCTGCGATATCAGCCTTGGAGAAGCTCCAAGCAGTTGCGGCAGCCCAAGCACCAGCCCGGCGGTGCAGAACCGGGTCAGCTCCACCCGAGTGCACGTCTCTGTGCCTCGGACTCTCCTCCTAGGGGCCGCCCAGGATCTGTCAACCTCTTGACGGCCTTAGCCAGAAGGGGAAAGACATCTTGGGTCTCCCAAGAAGAGTTCGGGTCCTCCTACCTCTTGACGGCCTTAGCCAGAAGGGGAAGGTACTCCGGGGCTCCAAGGAGAAGCCGCGCTGGACCTGCTCTAGCGTGAAGATATCGACCTCGTCGGTGAGGCACGATTGCAGGTAACACCCCACAACGCACGGCCCTGGCTGGTGCTCTAGCACTACCGCCAAAGGACCAAGCGCGTCAGGGAGCTTAAAGAAGGCAACCTGGTGCCGCGGCACACACTTTCCCACGAAGGACCTATAAACTCTCCCCCAGCCGGGAAGGTCCCTTCCGAGTCACAAAAGTTACCATCCTAGGTACATATGCCTTTTCACCAAGGATGGGTCCGTTCCCGAACCCTTGGAGCATGGAACATCACAGTAAGTTCTACCCCCTGAGCATTAGTGGAACAGGACTTTACCTTTCTTTAATAAATCCCATAGAGTCCAGGAACAGCGCTCGGAGCAGCTAAGCCTCAGGGGACGGTCCAGGACTACGTCCAGCTTGGCCTGGTTCTGACCCGAAGCGCGTAGAGTCTTGCTTCCCTTCTTAATGGGGTGGGTCGTTGCCTCCATGTACAGCCTGCCTTCCTCCTATGGGTATTTACACAGAAACCTGTTCTACCTCGCTCTCACTTATGTGCTCATTTAAATTACGCATTAATTTTTATGACCGCACTTTCTATGTATGCTCACTGTACATTTAGCTCCCCTTTCCCGCTCTCATCCATAGTCAGCATTTGCTATCCTACCGAAGGTGGTTGCGCTTGAGGCACCTGCCGATGGCCAGGGGGGCCTATCGGGCCTCCCCCAGTCAGGTGTTGCGGTGCCAGTTGGTCACCTCCAGGAAAGGCCTGGGCCGTGCATGGGGGGTCCAGGGTGAGTATCGCGCTTAGCCGGCTCTGTACCCAAAGCGTGCGCACCCTGCCTACCGGAGGTCCAGGGGAGTACAGCCGCTTTGCCTGGTTCCGTACCCAAAGCCTGTGCACTCTGCTTCCCCGGCGTACGGTCCAGTACTAGGGGCCGGACGGTCGTACCCTAACCTCGGAGGGAGCCGGAGCCCCGGTGCCTCGCGCACAGAATTGCCCAAGCCCCGTATACCGGACTAGGACCGTAAGCCGAATAAGACTAAGAGACGGGGAGGGGAGAACCCCCCGAGGAGAATTACGCTTCCTCTAACTGTGTGCAGGACCTACATGTTCTAGCTACGGGGACCACATGAAGGGGGGGCAAGGATCTATCGACTACTCCAGCGCAAGACCGGAGGATCTGGATCTCGCCCTTTCTGCAGGGACGAGTCCCGAAGGCCCCACGTGTCCAGCGGGGCCGGAGCTCCGAGCCCGCCACGTGGCCGGCAGAAGCCGGACGTCCCCCTCCGCGGGGAGAGCTCCGAAGGCTCCACGTGTACCACGGGGCCGGACCTCCCTCTCCTCAGAGGGGAGCTCCGGGCCCGCCACGTGGTCGGCAGATCCGGACCTCCCCATTCTCATGGGGCGAGTCCCGGAGACCTCCGGGGCCCTTAATACAATAAGGGCCCGGGGAAGGTGTCTGTGCAGAGCTTCGAGATTGGTGAAGGCCTCTGAGTACCTTACGGAGCTAAGGGCTCGGCCAGGCAAAACAAAGAAGGAGACAAGAGCACACAGACACGAAAAGTTGCAAGAGTCTATTTATTCAAGGCTCCATGAGCTGGACTACAGACTCAATAAAAAAAAGGGAGATACAAGTCCTAGGGTTCCCCTGGCTCACGTCGGAACCTAGAGGCTACAAGGGCGGCCACGTCCCCGATTTCATCCCTGGCAGCTTCCTCCCGCTCCATGGCAGGGCCCTGTCTCTCTGGCTCTAGCGAGAAAGAAGGGTCCCGGCTCCGGAAGCACGCCAACACGTGCGTGGCAACCTCCACGGCCAGGCCCCGACCCTCTGCCTCGAGCTCGCCGGTGACCACCACATCTAGCCTCCTCAGCTTGGCGCCGATTGACTCGAGCGCGGGGATCACCTCGGCCACCTTCAGCGCAGGGGCCGCTGTCTTCACCGGACTGAAGCCAAGGGGGACCAGGGCGGACCCTGCCTGGTTGACGAAGCTCGAGACCGCACGGCCCTCGGAAGACCGCGAGGCCAAGAGCTCCTCTACCTCGCGGCGGGCTGCCAGCAAGGTGTCGTGGCTCCCCTCGGAGAATTCCTTCTTCCTGGCCGCCAGAGAGCTTTCCCGAAGGCGGATGTTCCGGGCGAGCCGCTCCAACTCTAAAGCCCGGAAGTCGGCAGCCAGCTCCCGATCCAGGATCTCCTGGCGCTTCCGAGAGACCTGCTCCTCCCTCGGTGCAAGGTCTGCCTTCCGGGCCTCTAGCTCCGTAGCCCGGGCTCGCAGGTCGCCCTCGCCTGCCGCCAGACGCGCGGCGACTCTCTCCGCCTCGGCCGCCACGGAGCGCTCCTGATCCGCAACGGCGCGCTCACGGCGCGCCAGCCTCTGCCGCACCTCCTCCAGGGCAGAGAAGTTCTCCTCAGCCCGGGCATGCGCCTCAATGGCCTCCTTGTGGAGCCGCCGCGTCTCGGAGTCCAGACGGTCGACAGCCCGCTTCTGTCGGTCGAGGAGCGCCTCCATGATATCAAGTGACTCCCGCCTGGAGTCGAGCTCCCCCTTTACCTTCGCGGTGCGCTCCCTCAAAAGGTTCCCCCAGGTGAGGAGGCAATCCCTCTCAACCACCTGCTCCTCTCGCTCGCGACCGAGCGCGGCCAAGACCTGCCGGACGCTCGTCTGGGCAAGCACGAGAGCGTCTGCCAGGGGCAGTGGGGCAGCAGAGGCCGGAGCGGCGCCCCCGACCTCCTCCATCACGTCGTCTTGAAGAGAAGAGGACGCACCGGCAACCGGGATGCGACGCCGGTCAGGAGAAGCCGGCGCCGGGACGGGCTCGCTCCCATCACGCCCTGGTTCGATGCCCACCGTAAGGCCGGTGGCAGTTCCTTCCGCTCCGGCAACAGGAGGCGGGACATCGACAGCCGGACCCGCCGAACCCTCACCGACAGCTGGCTCCTGAGCCGGTGAAGAAGGACGAGTCGAGAGAGTCGACGCTGCCATAGAAGCCGGGCCAACTGGTACAGGAGGAACTTGCGCTGGCTTGGGGGCCGCGGCAACCGTCTCAGCAAGAGGACTCAACGCTGCCATAGAATCCGGGCTGACCGGTACGGGAGGAACTTGCACCGGCTTGGCGGCCGCGGCAACCGTCTCGGCTTCCGAGCACTGCTGCGCAGACCCCCCGTCAGCTGGGGATGGCCGGGAAACGGGAGCGTTACCGGCACTCGGGGAGTCCCTGCAAACATGGGAAACTCCTAAGTTAAGAAAAGATGAAGTCAGCGCAGGCTCTAGAAATCCGGTAGGCGTTGCTTTCCGAGAGACACGAGCACTCCAACGGGCTCTGAACCCTAGCTTCCGAGCTGGGGTAGGACCACTAGAGCCCGCCGTCGCCACCGACGGCTGCCCAGCAGTCGCTCAGGCTGACGGATCAGGGGATGCTTCTGAAGCCCCCCTCAACGCCGGCCCGGCTCCTGAAGCCCGGGGCGCCTGAGTTCTTAGATCGCCCCTGGGCATCGACGCGTCAGCAGTTTCCTTCGAGACTCTACCGCCTGAGGAGGGAGGACGCGACGCCCGGGAACTTTCAGCCCGTCGTCGCTCAAGAGGAGTCCCGTCGGGATGATGAGCCCGAGACCTCTTGGGGTCGCCACCGGACGGGGCGCCATCTCCAGAAGCAGGGCGCGCAGACGCCCTGGATCCCTGAATCGGCGCTGACGCCGCCGCCAGAGGAGATCGAGCGCGCTTCTTCTCCGGAAGCGGGTTGGAAGCCATGGCAGAAGACAAAGGCGCAAGAACTCAAGGAAGGTGCAAGCTCTGGGAAGTGCGAAGGGAAGCCGCAATGCGGGTAAGATCCCCTTTTAAAACTTCCCAGGTGTGATTCAAAGCGATTCAAAACTCTTCGAATACGCTGCTTGGGCAACCGCTTTGGCTCCAAGACCAAGCGTCGATGACAAGTGGACCCAAGTCATCCAGCTGAAGCGGTGGGCCAAGAGGTCAGTCTCCCAAGGAGACGAGCCGGCAAGGCGCTTCGGCGGTTCTCGAAAAAAGCACCGCGACGTGCAGAAGTGGCAGCCTTAGAAACCGCCGCAGTAAAAGCAACCATCAAGTGGACACACGCTCCCACGATCCCACGACTGTTCGTGCTCCGGCAACGGTCAATGCGGGACTTAGAGAAAGTGTGCGGAGTGGAAGAGACGGAGGCCCCACCTCGGGCTCGCCATCTCCCCCGAGATGGGCCCAGGGGCCACTGTCGGTACCCTCGATATGGGGTACCCCGCGCACAGGGGAAAATGCCTAAGGACCTCGCCCTTCTCCGCAGGGAGAGCTCCGAAGGCGCCATGTGTCCAGTGGGGCCGGACCTCCCTCTCCTCAGAGGAGAGCTCCGGACTCGCCATGTGGCCGATTGAGCAGGACCTCCCCCCTCCGGAGGGAGAGCTCCGAAGGCTCCACGTGTCCCGCGGGGCCGGACCTCCCTCTCCTCAGAGGAGAGCTCCAGGCCCGCCATGTGGCCAGCAGCAGCCGGACCTCCCCCCTCCGTGGGGAGAGCTCCGAAGGCTTCACGTGTCCCGCGGGGCCGGACCTCCCTCTCCTAAGAGGAGAGCTCCGGGCCCTCCACGTGGCCAGCATAGCAACGCTGCCTGCCCCCGCGCGGTAGGCAGCAGGAGTAAAGACGTGCCATACCTTGCCCGTACAAGGTATTCAAGGCCCGCGCCTTCCGAAGACGCGGAGACACGGAGCACGCCTCTGTCAGGTGCCGTTGCACCCAGTCACATTGCAGACTGGCGCGCCGTGTTAGAGCCTGCCCGCCAATAAACACAGCGACAAGACATCCCCTGCCGCCCCTGCCATCATCAACCACTACGACTAGCTTGCGGCATGGGCAGGGCGGCAGAGCGAATACTCGGAAGCCTTCGCCAGAGACAACTACCGGCATAACTGCAGATACGGTAGATGGCAGGCAATCTCCCCGGGACCACCTGTCGGGTCCCGGGCCCACCTTGTAAGCCGCTCAAGCCTTGGACTATAAAAGGCTCGGGCAGGCGATGTTAGCAAGGGTTCGAACTCTGTTGACTCGCACTCTAGCCATCTCACACTCTCAAGCTCAGGACTCCGGTTCTGAGCAGCAAGCAATACAGCGAGAGTCTCTGCTCACCGTGGACGTAGGGTTTTACGCTCCGGCGGCCTGAACCACGTAAAACTCCCCGTGTCAAGCTTCTCTCTCAATCGTCCCTAACGCTGAAGCTCTCCGCGAGTGACTAGCCCCTCCGAAAAAGAACCTCCGCGGGCTGCCCAGTTCAGGCCCGGGGGAAGTGTCGGCTACACACTTCGACAATGACATATTGGTATATTCCAAGTCGGAGGAAAAACACAAGAAGCATCTGCATATAGTCTTGCAACGGATGCGGGATCATAAGCTATATGCGAAATTCAGCAAGTGCGAATTCTGGATATCGCAAGTGCCTTTTCTCGGGCATATTATCTCAGCGGAGGGCATCGCTGTAGACTCGAGTAAGATCACCCAAAGTCTGAATTGGAAGTCCCCGAGAACTGTTCATGAGGTACGGAGTTTCCTCGGACTCGCGGGATATTATCGGAGGTTCATCCCGAACTTCTCAAAGATTACCAAGCCTATGACGGAGCTGCTGAAGAAGGCTACCAAATATGTTTGGAGTCCAGCATGTGAAGCAGCGTTCAAGGCATTAGTGAGACACTTAACATCAGCATCGGTTTTGGCGCAGCTAGACACAATAAAACTGTTCGATGTGTACTGCGATGCATCCAGCATTGAGCTCAGATGTGTGCTGATGCAAGACCGAAGAGTGGTCGCATATGGATCACGGGAGCTCAGAAACCATGAGCAGAATTATCCAACTCACGACTTGGAGCTCGCTGCCGTGGTACTCGCACTTAAAATGTGGAGGCACTACCTACTCAGTAACCTCGTGCATTTATATACCGACCACAAAAGCCTCAAGTACATATTCACTCAGAAAGAGCTGAACATTAGGCAACAAATATGGTTAGAGTTGATAAAGGATTACGAAATAGAGATCCATTATCACCCCGACATGGCAAACGTTGTGACGGATGCGCTGAGTCGCAAGTCACACATCAACAA
The DNA here is from genome assembly GCA_030760725.1 of Neostapfia colusana. NCBI lineage: Eukaryota > Viridiplantae > Streptophyta > Magnoliopsida > Poales > Poaceae > Neostapfia > Neostapfia colusana. The sequence goes on along the minus strand of JASWHV010000008.1, from coordinate 98,396,396 downwards.
TCTGACCATCACACCGTTGGAAGAGAGCGAGCCACCATTGTATGTGATTCCACATGGAGCTCTCTACAACTTAGCTTTAATCCCCACCATCTGTGACACCCGGTCCCGTAGAACACAGAACCCAGCTGATGCATATGTGTGCCCAGGATGTTCATCACACATACACATGTAATCCACAAACTGAATTCAAAATATATAACTATGAATGAATAGGGTTCAAGTACTTTATTACATCAATCTCTAATATGTTCTTGCAGCGCAAGTCTCTAACTAAATCTAGCAGCGGAAGTCTCTAACGATAGCGGAAGCATCTAAACACAGCATTAGCGGGCTTCATCTCCATGTCCACAGGCAAGTTGATGGTGGATCACATGCCTAGTACTCCACATGGTCTTCAAAGTACTCTTCTCCTGTTGCTGATGATGTATGATATTGCAAGGGTGAGTACATGTCGTACTCAGCAAGTGCGAGAAGTATAACATGTAGCTTACAAAAAGGTAAGAATAAAAGGCTCATTGCAGAAAAGCAAGGTTTATTTCACAAACATGATAAAAACAGAAACTAGCTTTAAGTGAATTAAATCCCAACGTATATCCAATTAAATCAGTAACATACCTCCATCATGATTCACCTCTTTTCATGTTTCATCTAGACATTTTATCTTTCTCAACTCTCTTTCTCATACTCATGAATACCATCTCATATTCATGACCATCTCATCTCATATTCAATTCCATCTCATAACCGAGACCAAAGCTCATTATCACGACTCAACAGCCATGAAACCAATCTCATCACCAAGACTTCAACAGTCCCGAAACCAAAACCAGAGTCCAAACCATAACCAAACCAATGACATCCCAATAACCATACCGAACCATACCAACATAACCATCCCAAACTATCTCAATAATCATCTCATCTAATCATGTGAGTTGGCCAGGCGCTTATGATCGTAAGGACGGCTATCATGATAGTTTTACACTCTGTAGAGGTGGCACCACTTTACCCACAAGTTTGTGATTTCGTCACCCGTCGGTGACTGCAGAACCTCCATTATACCAGTACACAACCGTCGGTGTATGGCCAAGAGATCACAAAATAGCTTTTACAAAGGGGCTACTAGATGTATGGACTCACTAAGGTTTCACCAGCGGGCTAGAATCACCATTCTCCCACCTACGGGCCCCTTCTTGTGCCATGTAGTTCCCAGGGCAGTCTTCTCTTGACTCCCATTCCCCGCGCCTTCCACGGTCCATAACAATCTAGCAACTTACCTAATTAGTCAGCTAAGCCGCACCCATATTTGGCCTTGTGGTGGCACTGTTTTCCTGACATGGCTGGCATGAACCGGTCCTTAGATCTACGACAAGTACAAGCTTGCCTAGATCTCTTCCGATTCATGTTCATTGTCAACATCAAGTTCTTATTATCATTATTCTCATGAGTGCAGTAGCTAGACACATTCTATCGCTTCCCATAACCCGTAGATTAGCGAAGCAAAAAAGCAAAACGACAATACCCGACTCATCAACTTCCCTAGCGACAGGGGTAGTTAACAAAACTAGTAAACTCCTATAAAATGATTTCCTATCAAGTTGACTCAAGCATTCACAGTTTTCGTAAACAAAACAGTTTCCAAAACATGGGATCAATATGGTCAAGGGGCACTTGCCTTGTTCCTGTGGCTTCTGTTGCTCACTGATCTCAAAGCCTTGATGTTGTAGTGCTTCGTAGATAGCTCCCTGAGCTTGTCCTTCTAATCACAATCACGCACATACAAGATACACAGCAATCAATCATCATGCACAAACTTTACTTAAGATGCAATGGTGTAGGTGCAAGCTGATCCTAAGGTGCGGTTTCATTAGATCAGTTTGTACGTGTTCTTGCATGTTTTAATGGCTCGCATGTGGTTTTACGATGAACAGAGGTGTGGGGATCAAATGTGTACATGGGGATGATCTCATCTCGAGATCTAGATCAAACTGACCAACACGTGATCTGTCCACACGAAAAGCTTCTGTTCGAAGGGATCGAAAAAACAGATGTAAAGAAAACCGCGATGACGTCGTAAGGTGGTAACGAAGACCTACCTTACTTCTCCTTGGTGTCGGGACCTTCCTCCTAGCAAGACAGATCGTCGGCCCTCTTTCAGCGACTGCGAACGTGTCGGTCTCATCGGCGGTCTCACCGGTGGCTGAACTCCGGCGAAGGGGGTTAACTCGGCGAGTTGGGGGCTAGGGCTTCTAAGTTGTTGACTTGAGAATAGGTGTTACGGCCAAGGGGTGTTTCGGGTTCTATTTATAACTGGAAAAAGAAGAGTCCTACTCCTATTGGATTTCAAATAAGAGTCCTATTTGATTTGTTTTTGGATCTTAACGACTTATCTTCAATTTGATTTGGGTGTAGTATTCAACGCGGAAGAATTCGTGTCGGTTTCCTTAGTACCGGGTACTCGCGTACAGAGGAAAAACCGATAAGTACCTCGTCCTTCCGTAGGGATAAGCTCTGGAGGCTCCACGTGTCCAGCGGGGGTCGGGCTTCCCTTTTCCGCAAAGGCGGGCTCCGGTTGTGCCGCGTGTCAAGTGGGCGGGGCCTCCCCTCTCCTCGTAGGCGAGGTCCTCGTGCGCCACGTGTCTGGTGGGTCGGGACCTCTCCTCTCTCCAGAGATGAGTTCCGCGTACGTCACGTGTCAGTGCCGGACCTCCCCTCTCTTCGAGGTGAGCTCCGAGAGTGCCACGTGTCAGTGCCGGACCTCCCCTCTCTTCGGAGGTGAGCTTTTAGAGTGCCACGTGTCAAGCAGTGCCAGACCTCTCTTCTCCTCGGAGACGAGCTCCGAGGTTGACACGTGTCCAATAGCGTCGGACCTCCCGGAGATGAGCTCCGGAGATGACACGTGTCAAGTAGTGTCGGACCTCCCGGAGGTGACACGTGTCCCGCAGTGTCTTCTCCTCGGAAATGAGCTCCGAGAATGACACATGTCCAGTAGGACCGGACCTCACTCCCTTCGCAGGGGTGAGCTCCGAGAGCGACACGTGTCCCGTGGGGTTGGGCCTTGCTTCTCCACAGAGACAAGCTCCAGTGGAGACATGTGTCCTGTTGGGCTGGACCTCGCTTCTCCGCAGAGACAAGCCCCGGAGGTGACACGCGTCCAGCGGGTCGGACCTCGCCCCTTCCGCAGAGGCGGGCTCCGAGTCTGCCACGTGTCTGGTGGTGCTGGACCTCACCCTTTTTGCAGGGATGAGCTCCGAAAGCGCCACGTGGCCAGCGGGCCGCGGGAAGTGTCTACAACGCATCTCGGCGAACTGGAACTGGCTCTTTTTAGCTATCTTTCTGATTTTTTCTTTGTTTCTACTTCTTTAAAAATGTTTCTCTACATGAAATGTGTATGCATGCATGATTACGAAATTGAGGGTGTTACACCATCCGTGAAGAGATAGCGGCACATTAGAAACATGACAAGGGCATGTCACATTTGCGGAGACGTGTAGACAGTGGGGAGCTGAAATTTTTCTGGAAAGACGAAGACAGCGTCCTATGGTTCAAGGACCGGATCGTTGTACCCCGTAACCCGGAGTTATGGAAGAAAATCTTTGATGAGGCTCACTTGTCAAATTTTTCTATTCTCCCCGGCAGCAACAAAATATATCAAGAACTCAGAAACAAGTTTTGGTGGACACGGATGAAGCGGGAGATCGCAAAGTACGTGTCCGAGTGTGATATATCGAAGGGTGAAGGCAGACCATATGAGGAAACTGGGACTGCTACAACCACTGGGCGTCCCTGCCTGGAAGTGGGAAGATGTGAGTATGGACTTCATCGTCGGTTTACCCACCACTTTTCAGAAGCATGATTCTGTGTGGGTAATCGTCGACCGGCTCACCAAAGTTGCCCATTTTATCCTGGTCAACACCAACTACAACGCCAAGAAGTATGCTGAACTGTACATCTCATGGATCCTATGCTTGTACGGCGTACCCCATACCATCATATCGGATCGGGGCATTTTATTTGTGTCCCATTTTTGGGAGCAGCTACATGCTGCGTTGGGAACGAAGTTGATACGTAGTTTAGCGTACCACCCGAAGACGGATGGGCAAACCGAGCGGGTAAACCAAATTTTAGAAGATATGCTACGAGCTTGCGCTATCAACCATGGTAATAATTGGGATGATCACTTGCCGTTGGCCGAGTTCTCGTACAACAATGGGTACCAAGCCAGCATCAAGATGGCACCTTACGAGGCGCTATACGAAAGAAAATGCCGCACACCACTGAGTTGGTGTGAGTCTGGCGAAAGAGTTACCTTTGGGATTGATCTTATCAATAACGCGGAGGAAAAGGTTCGGCTGATTCAAGCGAACCTAAAAGCCGCCCAATCCCGATAAAAACAGTATGTGGACCGGAGAAGACGCCCATTACAGTTTGAAGTCGGGGATCACATATATCTACGTGTGTCTCCAGTGAAGGGCGTGAACAGATTTAGGGTGAGAGGAAAGTTGGCACCCCGATTCATCGGTCCATTTCAGATTACGGAGACATGTGGATCAGTAGCATACCGGTTGAAATTATCAGAAGCACTTTCCGGTGTGCACGACATCTTTCACATCCCCTAGCTGAGGCAGTGTCTTAAGCTATCAACAACCATTCAGCTGGAGGATATAGAAGAACTGAAACCGGATCTCACGTATCGGGAGGAACCGGTTCAGATTATTGATGAAAAGGCCCGAACCACATGCAACCGTACGTTGTGGTTCTACAAGGTTCTATGGAGTAATCACTCCGTGGACAAAGCGACATGGGAGAGCGAAGGATTTCTTCGCGCTAAATACCCCGACTTTTTCACGTCGTATATACGGTAATTTTTCCACCGTCATCTCTCTCATTTTCACCTTATAATCTCGGGACGAGATTCTTTTAAGGGGGGAGAAATGTAAGAGCCTAAGTTTTTGGCATATATTCAAAGTGTTCATCACCACACACACACTTCATTTGAAGAAACTTGATGAATACATTTGAACAGCAAGTAAACACCATCAACATGCTCATTATAGAATAAACTCACAAGATGCAAAAGTGGCATTTCTCACATGCATCATCTAAGGGCTGAGCTTGTGAAAAACTCCAACACCTTGCTAGGAATGTCCATACCAAATTTCACCCAAATTCAAAACCTTTTTGAAGTCCTTTTGGGTATAACTAGAAAGAGGGTGGTTTGAACTCAAATTCAAATTCAAACTATTTCCATCCAATAAATTCAAAAGTGGGAGGCATATTCTTACTCAGCACATTTTTGTGAGCTCACGCACCAATTTTCACTCCATTTGAAGTTGATCTTGACATGAGCTAAGTTTAGCAAATTTAAACTTTATTTGAATTTCAAACAGCATATGTGCTGAAAATATATTCAAACAAACCCCAATTGTAATTCTATCCAATTCAAATGGCCAAAGGGTAGAAAATTCAAATGACCAAGGTTATTTGGGTATCTACTGTTTAGAGCAGTGGGAACAATTCAATTTCAGAGGTTAAAAATAGGGTGGGACCCACATGTCAGCCTAACCAGCAAAATCAACCAACTGAATTACAGAGTGCTCGGTTTTCGGGTTGCAGCCGAGCGCGCCACCGAGAGGCTGACCGGCGCCAGCTCCTGCTGTGTTTCCCTGCGCGGTAGACCAGCTGGCCGGCTCCTTATCCCTCCCCGACGTGCTCCTTTTTGCTTACCACCCGAGTCCATGGCGAGTTCCCTCTTCCTCACACCGAGCTCCACCGAAAACCAGCCGCTCTCTCGGTTCCGCTCGTGAGCAGGACGATCGCTTGCAAACACAACCGTCCCAGTAGCAAAACGGCATCGTGAGCTTGTGAGCAACGTCCTAAACGTCGTGTTGTCCAGTGATCAGGCGCCCTCGAGCTCAGCCGGGCGTTTTTCCCGGCGAACTGAACATTGCCGCCATTCGGGCTCTCATGGACAGCTCGGCACAGCCGTCGTCGCATCCACTTCTCTACACAAGAAAGGTGTGTCACTGCATGTAGATGGTCTAGCCGAAAACCGTTTGGCATATGATCAACCATCGGTTGAGAATTTCCAAGTTTACCGAAAGCCAGTTCATATGAGCCGAGCTCACCTCCGATTGAAATTCGGACTCCACACACTATTGTTGGTCAAGCCGGTTGTCCAGTAGGTTCTATACATGCTAGCGCACACGCTCGAGAAGGAAGCAAGGAAAACCAAATGGCCATCTTCCTCGTCGCCGTTGCAAAGTACCTCTGCTCACCGTCGAGGGTATGATTGCCGGCGTTTCTAGCTTCCACAAAGCCTTGGTTCATATTCCTCGTGCTCCACTGATGCTCTCCGAACAATTTCCGATCGATTTGGTGCACGGTGGTGCGAAACCGACCTCGCCAAAACCCTAGCGGTGCTGTCACCGGTGCGCGCGGGTTTTCGGCCATTGCCGGTGGCCGGCGAGCTCACAGTCGAGTTCAGGAGGTCGGGAAAGGGGGAGGCGGCGAGTTTCGAGCCGGGAGGTGGCCGGGAACACGGTTCCACCGAGTCTCACCAGAGACCACCGCCGCCGGGTATTTGGCGCGAGGAGGAAGACGAAGCACTGTGTGTGGGACCCACAGACAGAAGTTTAAACTTTTCTTCGATTTTCAGTTTTAGTTCAAACTTCAAACCTACATAACTTTGGCTAGGAAGCTCCAAATCGAGTGAACCAAATTTTGTTGGATTCAGCTCTCTGAGTACTTTCCAAAAAATAAAGTTTCACTTCATGAAAATCTTTATTTCTGCAGAATTATTTTTTTAAAATTCAAACTTGTTAGAATTTTAACTGGAGAACCCTTTGGAGGAAAATTCTGAAATTTTGCTGGGATGTTCAAAAAAATATCCCTGAGCTACTATAAAAATTTCAGATCCATTTGAGCTCATTTAATCCACCTAATGGTGTGATTGATAAAACTGTTCCAGAGAAAATAGAAAATATCCAGAAACATTTCAGAATTTTTCAGAAATTGTTTAGCTCATATCATTAGCTAGGAACCTTCAAATTAAGTGAAACCAACTCCATTAGAACTATCTAAAAATCTAGTTTTCATAAAGTCATGGCTTGCTCCATGAAAATCCCTAGAACACCCTAGGAGTTCCAATTAAGGTCAAGTACATAATTATTTGTGAAGAGCTCAAATGAGCTTTGCTGTAAATGAAACTTGGTCAAGTCTCTGCTTAGGTTGTAACCAAACCACAGTAAAAATTTCAGAGTCGTTAGATCTGTCTAATAAGACTTATAGTCTTTACAAGTTTAAATTCAATTCAAATGCATTTAAATTGATACATATCCATGTTAACTCATGTAGTCGCTAAGGTTAAGGAGGATTCCGAAGTCTTAGACTTCGTCACTCCGGAAGAGCAGCTAGCCTACGACCAAGAGCAGCAAGGCAAGCTCCGGTTTGCATTAACCCGTTTTAATAAATTTTTACTGTTTTGAGAACTTACTTTGAGCACCCACTTAATTCTTGCATTAGAGTCTTGTTTGAAACCCAAATGCATAGCCAAGAAAACCCTGGGTTGGGATTAGGTTTGAAAACCTCAATAGCTACTGCAATGCTAAGATAGTGTAGGATTCGGTACAAGTCGAGTAGTTGGAACTACTCGCGAGAATAGACTAGAGGCACATCGCTCGGGTAAAGGTAGCAAATGAAACACATGGCAATAAAAATAAGACCGAGCGGAGAATAAGGGCAGCAGGACTTTGGGGCCTGGGTGCCATAGCTCCGTTTGTGTCGATTGAGGACCGAGCAATGTGCGGGTCTGTTGAACAAGCTAGAACAATACCGAAGACCTACCGGCTATATGGGAACCGGGAAACCGATGTAACTCGGGTAGCTGGATATTGAGGCATTGCTTGTCGTCCAGAGGGTAGGTTGAGAGCTTGAGGTGTACATCGGCTGGCGGTACTGCGGATGCGCGCATAGAGACCTCTTGCTCGGGACAATAGGACCGGTTTAATATTTGACTGACGGGTGAAAGGTGGTTGCGTACGACGTCCATGATGGTTGCTGTAGGCAACATCGAGTACGGGCGAACGTGACGGGTTATTCGGGTAACCCTGCAGATGTAAATCGATTATAATCGCCGTCCCTCGCGGTCGCAGGTGTAAATCCAACTTGACGGACTTCCTCTTTAGAAGTTCATCACAACTAGGTTTGGTCACTACGAGACGTTAAAATCGCTTTGTCATCATGTATACTACCCTTTTATCTTCAATACGACACAAACATGGTCTCTAGCAAAAGAAACTTGAGTAAGACATATACTCAAATCATTCACTAGTTGAAGACAACCACTCATGAGTATGTTCTACCCTATTGGGTGTACTTAAACCCCCTAGGGTACAACAATCTCTCAAATGAGTTCAACTGTCATCCCTCTGCCAGAATGACCAGTTTCTACATATTCCAGATTTTGATCTGGTGCTGGGCATTTTCATGACTCAAGCTGAATATCAAAGTTAAAGTTAATTTCAGTATATTTTCAATGAGTATTTATTTGCCCTCATATCAGCTCTGGTTTGAAAGTTATGGTAATTCAAAGTCAACAGAATTTCTGGAAGAATTTCAACAGCACCTCCTTTAGAAGTTGTTGTTTTCAACTCTAATTTCAGCTCAATTCCGTGCTGCAATTACAGAAACTTTAAATTACAAAGATGTAACACATCTCCTACCCTTTCCAAAAATGTATTATATGATAATTTTAGATTTTTCTACAAGAAGTTATACGTGAAAAACAGAACAGTCCAGGGAGTGTCTTAATCTGCCTTGGTTCTGGACAGTTTACCTTCCTCTGGAATTTAAGCCATCTTAAGTTGTGATTCAGCTCTGAGAGTATACAACAAAGCTGTAGAGTACTTAAACACCTTTCCAGAACTACATCCCACACCTCCATTGGCTAAATGATCTGTGAGTTATGCTCTGTCAAAGTTCAGCAAACTTGCTGCCCCAACACAGAGCACTCTGTTTTCCAATACCCTTGAACTACACTGATCAACTATTGAATTTTTCTACCTAACCAAGGTCCTAAATGTTGAAACTTAATCATTTTAATTCCTTGTTATCATTATCTTTCATGCACATGCCAATATGTCGGTACTACGTTCCTCACAAAAAGAAAATTCTAACCGGATTATACCGGTATATACGTCTCAGTTATGGTACTAACCGGTCTCTCGCACACGTATACTACACGGGATACATACGTGGTTAGTACCTGTAGAAGAACACCCAATAATGATGCACTCAAAGGTTATTTTCATTTCAGGCAGGTCCATATTTGAAAATAAATACAAACGCCTGTATCATTGCCATACGGTCGTCCTTGAGTTAAGCCACGTCTCAAGGTACGTGATCGTGTTTTAACACTACACGACGGGGAACCCGAGTAGAGCGCGAACGGGTCGTCACGGTTGGGAATTTTATCACCCCAACAGATACCACCTACTACCCTGCAGGGCACGCCGATGGCAAGCGCTGCGTATGTCCCCCTAGCTATTTCTAGACGAACACACTATCGCGTTACTGACCACACGATGGGGTCTCCACTTACTTGCCTAATGCACGCTAGGGATCAGCGTTTCATATGAACTCAAGAATATGAAGAGTCCAAGAGTTTTATATTGACGTCTCACACCAAGCTGTGAGACCTATCACTGAACCACATTCCTCGTCAGGGGAGCTAACCGAAATTGAACTGCTTTCGATGGCGTTCCTTACCATTCTTACCTGAGCATAGGTGCGTCATTACATAATCAAAATTCAGAATTATAACACATATGTTAGTCTTGCCACTTTAAGTAACTATGCTAGTATAGTACTTACTTGGGCAAACTAGCGAATCCTCACCGTAAACCTAAGTTTTCCCGTAATACAGTCCTTCATTAGTGTGCTATCCCCCCAATGATGAGGGGGTAGCCCGATCTTCTCGATAAACACGACAATGGGTGTGAAGATAACTTGTGAGATGCTCACGAACTCTCCGGCTGTTCCCCTGCTGCCAATGCAACAGATCTAAACCCTATGGATATTCGCAACACTACACACTTGTGCCCTTAACAGCCGGCCACGAAGCAGTTTGCAATCAACCAATTCTCAATGGAACGACAGATTACACTTGATTTTCAAAACAGAAGAATCACCAGATCACAACAAAATGGTGAAGGAAAAAATACTCCAGATCGAAACAAAGTGGAATATTTAATCTCAGGGAATGCATACAGCAATTCAGTCTTAAATATTTTGATCACCCCCTAAAGCCACGACCCACAAGGGTATACATAGGACTCCTGGACGTACAAAGCATGTTTGGTAACAAATAAATCACAGCGCTAGCTTTCCTAATTAAAACAGACTCCATTTGGAAGGAAACAGAAATGGCTGTCAACTTGATGTGGTTGCCATGGCATGTATATGTCTTCCCATAAAACGACGCCATACTCATTAGAAAGTATGTATAATTATCTTTCCAACGGATATTTATTTGCATGATTCGGAGTTCGGGAAAGAAATCTGCAGCTGTTTCAAATTTTGAGCTTTTGTTGCCATAATCCAACTTGCAATTGTCTTCGAATATATCCTCTCCTTCACATGCTATAGATGTTTCAGCCTCAAATCTGATCATGCAAACATGCAAAGATTGAGGTAGTATAAAATTCTCATTTGTAAAAGTATTATATTCAACTAGAGTGAATTCACCTGGTGTTCTAATAATTTGGCACGTGCTCTTGTAAATGATCCAATACGTATATCACTGGGTTCATGTTGAACATCAACCGGACCACCAATGTCATGTATAGGAGAAAATGGTAAAGAGTTAGGGATGACCTCATCATCCACCCCCCTTCAAAAGGCGTCGTCCACAACGCGCCACGGTTGTTACCATCATATGGTGTCAAATCTGCAACATTGAAAGTGTTACTGACACCAAACTCATCTCTAGGAAGATCTATCTTGTAAGCATTATCATTGATCTTGGCAAGCACTTTATAATGTCCATCACCTCGAGGCGCTGTTCAGAAAATCTGTCTTTACGGAAGTGTACCCACACCATGTCACCTGGCTGAAACAACACCTCCTTTCTCTTCTTGTTGACACGATCAGCATTGTACTTGCCCTTCTTTTCAATTTCTTCTTTTGTCTTCTCGTGTATCTTCCGCACAAAATCTGCCTGCTTGGACGCTTCCATGTTGACTCTCTCTTGAATTGGGAGGGGCAGCATATCAAGTGGTGTAATGGGTTTTAAACCATAGACCACCTCGAACGGACACAACCGTGTTGTTGAGTGCACCGTCCTGTTATATGCAAACTCCACATGTGGCAAACACTCCTCCCACACTCGCGGGTTCTTCTTGATCATGGAACGCAGCAATATTGAAAGTGTGCGATTCACCACCTCCGTTTGTCCATCTGTTTAGGGGTGACAAGTAGTGCTGAATAATAACTTTGTCCCTAGTTTTCCCCAAAGTGTCTTCCAAAAGTAGCTCATGAACTTCACATCACAATCAGAAATAATCGTCTTGGGTACTCCATGTAAGCGCACAATGTCACTGAAAAATAGATTAGCAATATGCGACGCATCATCGCTCTTGTGGCAGGCAATAAAATGTTCCATCTTAGAAAATCGATCGACTACCACAAAAAAAGTGACATACAGTCATAGGAACCATATCACATTCAACGGTATCTTTATATGGTCCAATCTGAAACTCTACTTGCACCATGTAGCTGATGTTCATCTCTCCACTATCACTCAGCCACTGAATGTAATAAGGATTGGGGTGCGGAAAGTATTTCAGGTTTAGCTTGGTACAGAGCTCTTTGCTAGCCAAATTATGACAACTACCGCCATCAATAATAACTTTGCACACTTTGCCAGGACCAACGATGGCCTTTGTTTGAAACAAATTGCACCGCTGATCTGCACAACTAGGAGTAACACTCAATACCTTTGGCGAGCAAACAATAGTGGGTAAATGTGTTGCATAAGCATCTAATGAGCCATCCACATCTTCCTTCCAACAATCTGATTCTAGATCAGCATCATCCCCGGTCTCGTACTCAGCAGTTTCTTCATTGATCAACATAACCTTTCTATTGGGGCAATCTTTCCTGAAGTGACCCCGGCCACCACATGTATGACAATTCATGTCCCTATTTCTGGGTGTGGAAATAGAGGAGCCAGAAGCACTAGCAGCAGGTTGTGATGGCTTCTTAGCATTTGAAACCATCAAATCTGATTTGTACGAAGTATTTCTATGGAATCCAGTAGTAGAGTTATGTGTAGGCTCCATACTAGGTGTTGTCCGCGGTGAAAAACGACCTCTATTCACTGAAGAACGAGGTGCAAACTTGGCATCATCAACCAAGTGCAATTCTGCCTCGCGTGCTTGATGTAATAAATTTGTCATGTCAAAGTACTGTTCATACCGAACAATGCGCTTGATGTTATAATTCAAACCAGCAAGGAAACGCTGCATTGTTTGTTCGGGCTGTTCACGCACTCGAGCATGCTGCATGATCAACTCGATCTCATGAAAATAATCATCAACAGACAAGGGGCCTTGCTTCAAATTCCGCAATCTGTCATAGAGAGAACGAATATAGTTGCGTGGGACAAAACGACCACGCAACTCCTCCTTCATGGCTCTCCATGTGACAATGGGTGGATAACCATCTTCAATTCTGGACTGCACCAAGTTGTCCCACCAAATCAAAGCATAATCATCAAATTCAGAAGATGCTAACTTTATTTTCTTGTCCTCTGTGTACTCATGCATACGCCATAATTTTTCCACTTTCAGCTCCCAATTGAGATACTCTTCAACTTCAGTAGAACCCACAAATTTGGGCATGGTGAATTTTGGTTTGCCCAGCCCATCCTCATCACGTTGGACTGGTTGTGCAAAATTAGGATCATCACATTGACGACGCACACGGTGGGGAGCAAATCCACGGCCTCCACCAGCTTGGTCTCCACCACGCCCTCCATTACCACGACCAACAGCTTGGCCAGCGAGATGGTCTCGAACATTGGAGGCGTGAGCATCACTACCACCTTGTACACCATTATCATCATGCTGACGATGTTGTTGGCGATCAACCGATGCTTGCAAAGTTGTCATAGCTCGCCGCATTGCAGTCAGAGTTTGCTGAACTTCAGTAACTTGTCGTTGTGTGTCAGTGATGGTTTCAGTGGCATCTTTGAGGCCCAACTCCACATTCTGAACACCCTCATGAAGAGGATTTGTTGCATTCAAAATTTGTCGTTGAAGTTCATCACGAAGAGCCTCATATTCATTCCAATGTACCACATCAGTAGGACTCTTTTTCTGTGTCATATCGATCTCCTTTAAAGACATGATTAGCCCGCACAAGAAAAAAATGTATATATATGTGAAAAACACTCAACTCACTTAAAACTGATAAAAACAAGGTATCTTACCGTTCCAAAGTGAATTAATATAGCTTACCAACTTGTATAGGCAGAACTTGCGCGGATGTGATGTAGCGACTATTGAGGGTCAATACTATCACACAACAAACCAGGGTATTTGGTGGAGCTTGGTTGGGATACCTAACAACACCAATTCACAAATCCTAGTGCTGATCGTATGACAACGAGAAACAAGATGGAACACAACGGTGGAGGGGAAATGGCCAAATGCAACTTAGAAAATGAGCTCAAACAATGATGTATGTTGGATTACTGCTCGTGTTGCAATGAACAAGGATGGATGCTTGTAAATAGTTCAGGTTATAACAGGCATAAGATTGCTCAATCTAAACAAGCTCCAAAACTGAAACTTAAAGCATGAAATTCTAGGCCGCTTTTTTTTACTCTTCTTGCTACTTTTTTTTGTTACACTTTGAACTTGATAACAGAAATAAATACTTAGATGCAACAAGGAAAACGACCAGCAACTAGAAATTGAAAAATGATGCCATCTAAGCTATGGTAAAAATCTACACCTGATGTATGTATTTTTATGGCTTTTTCTGTATAGGACAAAAAAATTAATCTATGGGATGAAAAATTGATCACCGAGTGAACACGGGAATCTGATACCAAGATGATGAGGGGGTAGCCCGAACTTCTCGATGAACACGACAATGGGTGTGAAGATAACTTGTGAGACGCTCACGAACTCTCCGGCGGTTCGCCTGCTGCCAATGCAACAGATCTCAACCCTATGGATATTCGCAACACCACACACTTGTGCCCGTAACCGCCGGCCATGAAACAGTTTGCAATCATTCAATTCCCAATGGAATGACAGATTACACTTAATTTTCAGAACAGAAGAAACACCAGATCGCAACAAAGTGGAATATTTAATCTCAGGGAATGCATACAGCAATTCAGTCTTGAATATTTTGATCAACCCCTAAAGCCACGACCCACAAGGGTATACATAGGACTCCTGGACGTACAAAGCATGTTTGGTAACAAATAAATCACAGCGCTAGCTTTCCTAATTAAAACAGACTCCATTTGGAAAGAAACAGAAATGGCTGTCAACTTGATGTGGTTGCCACGGCCTGTATATGTCTTCCCATAAAATGATGCCATACTCATTGGAAATTATTTATAATTATTTTTCCAACGGATATTTATTTGCATGATTCGGAGTTCGGGAAAGAAATCTGCAGCTGTTTTTAATTTTGAGCTTTTGTTGCCATAACCGAACCCGAATTGATTTTCATGATTAATTCTTTAATGGTGGTGGTCCTGCCTCCCTCTCCTCCCCCACGTACTCCTTGATGTGGGGATCCAACTTGCAATTGTCTTCGAATATATCCTCTCCTTCACATGCTATAGATGTTTCAGTCTCAAATCTGATCATGCAAACATGCAAAGATTGAGGTAGTAAATAATTCTCATTTGTAAAAGTATTATATTCAATTAGGAGTGAATTCACCTGGTGTTCTAATAATTTGTCACGTTCTCTTGTAATTGATCCAATACGTATATCACTGGGTTCATGTTGAACATCAACCAGACCACCAATGTCATGAATAGGAGAAAATAATAAAGAGTTAGGGATGACCTCATCAAATGCATTTCTTGTTTGATTCCGGCTCTCTCATGTGTCTTAGCGTAAGGTTCTCCACAACCTGCTGCTAAAACTTGAAAGTAAGGTTCAAATAATTAGGCGAGTCCTTTGCAACTTATTTTACCTCATGTACCCTAAAACCAATCATGTAGAAGTTTCATGTATAGGAGAGACGGATCAGTCTTGCTGAGCCATCGTGCTCTCTGCTTGTGTTTGAAGCTTTTGCAGGAGTTTATGAGGAAGGGACTCCCGAGGAGGAGATGGAACCCCAGGAGGGGAACCCCGTCGAGTGAGAGTCGTGCACGCCGCTGTGTTAGTGTGTGTGCGTGCTAGCGAGGACACATTCACAGGCTGAACGTGAACTCGATGCGTAGTCTACGCCCGTGAGTGTAGACTGGACTTATTTTATTGTAAAAATGTTCATAAACTGGTTTATGTAATAAAACTTTGCTTCCGCTTTGTATCTTTGATGTGCGTTATCCGGTGTTGTGCAATACAACACCCCTCAGCGTGATCCTGGCTCGACAAGGCCTTGGGGCCGTGTCATTTATTTGACAATTTTTGGACACTCCAACACAAAGTTGTTGCTGTTCAAAATTTGAACTGAAATCTGAAAACTGGGAAAATTTAAATGTCTGCCAGTGGGTCCCACCCGACAGACCTTCTTCAACCTTGCGCCAGAGACCCGAGCGGTGGCAGCCTCCGGTGAGGCTCACCGGAATCGGTTTTCCGGCCACCTACTCGCCGCCACCCCCATTGTCAGACCCGCTGAGCTCATTGGTGGGGTTGCCAGCGGCCAAAAATCGTTGGTTTTTTGGCTCTAGAGCACCAGGGAGTTGTGAGGAAGATGGAAATGGCAAAAAAGCCGGCCGGAGAGCTCTCCAACCATGTCGGCACCGTGCGCCCGACGGGGTCCGGCGGTTTTCCCTCGGCAAGAACTTGGAATTCTCACTCTACGTCTACTTTCTCGGCCTAGAATCGAGGGAGGAGGTGCGCTAGCTAGTGAGGAACATCTGTGCAAAGTTTGAAGCACTAACAACATGAATTGACGATAAATTTTGCAATTTCCTACCTCGATGTTGGGTTGCGCCGCCCGGGAGAAGATTGCCAAATTCTCGCACAAGCCACGGCTACGGCTGAGCTTCGGGGAGGAGCAGCTAGGACCGCCGGTGCACCGATGGAGTGGCTCATTGATCGTGAGCTTGCGCGGTGTGGGCTGTCCACGGTAGCCGAATCCGTTTCTTTGGTTTTCACTCGGGAGCAGCGGCAACTTTGCAGTTTTTAGGCGCAAGCGAGCGCGGGACCATGGAGAGAAGATGCTAGCCGGCTAGAGCACGCGTTGGCGAAGCTTTTTCATGTGGAAATCTGGAGCAACCGAGGCTCAGTGGTGGCTGGTGATCGGTAGGAACCGAAAGTGGCGGTGGTAGTGCTTTTCGCGGAAGCAAAGCCACCGAGGGGCGAGGGAGGAAGAAAACTTCGTTTATATTGCTGTGGCACGATAAGGGCGAGCTCTCGGTCTCGAAGCAGGAGCTGGCACCGGGCAAACGTCGGGAACAGGCTGGCGCCGGCGTGCTGTCGAGCGTGCATTCAACCGATAGGAAAAACAGAGTCAGTTCTCTGTGTGTGTAGCTGACAGATGGGGTATCCCCACTGCGCTTTGATATTCCCACATAAATATTATCCAAATTTGACCAAACTTGGAGAGTAGGCCAAAAGAATTATGAGGAACTCGAATCTAAAATCAGATTTCGAAATTAATTTTGTTTGGTTCAAAATTTAAATTCAAGTTTGAATTTGAACGTGCCCTCATTTAACCCTTTGAATAAATAGTAGACAAGCTCCAAAAATATCAAAATTTGAATTATGAGCTCATTGATACATGGGGAATGCATTGTAAATTCACTCGGATGCATTTAGACAATCTAAACATGAATACTTTTAAAAGAATTCAAATTGTATTTAAATTCCCTCCACTCTACTCATAGAGGATGTGCACATGAGTTAGATTTTTGGGAGTGAAATTCATTTCCCTAGGTTAACGTGTGTTTAGTATGAGCTAAATTTTTTTTAATTCCCCCACATGTCCATTTTGTGTTCATCATTTCATGTGACACAAACTCAAGCTTTTCTTTGCCTTAACTTTGTTTCATAAGTTGAAATCAAAATTTACAAAAGTCAGGGCTGTTACACAAGATGTGTATTCCGTCAAGGTCCCGTCCGGCCTCCTGGGACCCGAGTTGATGAGTTTTACCAACTTTCCCGATTTTCACCCAGATGGCCATCCGCACGTGCAAAACCATCAAGTTGCACCATCCGGACGTGTATTCGGTCAAGGTCTCGTCCGACCTCCCGGGACCCGAGTTCGTGAGTTTTTCCGACTTTCCCGATTTCGACCCAGATTGCCATCCGTGCAGGCAAAACCTGTATTCCGTCAAGGTCCCGTCCAACCGCTCTAGACCCGAGTTCGTGAGTTTTCCTGACTTTCCTGATTTCGACCCAGATAGCTATCTGTCACACCCGGTTTTTCCGAAGAAACAACCAAGTGAATATCACATGTATGCCAAGATCATTTTCTCATACATGTGATGACAAATAGTGAAGCATCATTTATTACAAGCCAGGTGTCGAATATAAATAAGTCTTACATCGCAAATGTCTCAATGGACACTAATGCTTCATCACAAGTAAATAAACTAGCAGCAGAATATTATTCTTTTAGGGCTCCATCACAGGCGTTGCCCGGGGTCTCCATGAACCTAGAAGCCTTCCTCGGGTCCAAAGTCTTGGTCATTATACACCACCTCATTGTCTTGACCTGAGCAGCAATATAAACCAACAAATATGCAAGGTTGAGTACCAAGGGTACTCAGCAAGTGTGGGAAAATTATATCATGCATGGCTAGAACAAGGAGAGGTTGAACTCATGGTGAAAGCACTACGCAATTAATACCTATCCCTTAGCTTATTAAGCACCTACCTTACTACACAGGTGAAATGGTCCCAATCTCCCAACCCATTATCATAATCCAATAACCATAACATCATTTCCAATGTTAAGCTCCCCGCTTAACTTCTAAAACCATCAATCCCCTAATCATGAATAAGTCCAGGCCGCTCTTGACCGTGAGCACGGCTGTCAAGACAGTTTTGACTCTGCAGAGTTTGTACCACTGTACCCACATGTAGTGATTTCATCCCCCGTTGTCGGGTGGACTAAAAGAACCTCCATTATGCCAGTGGCTACGATCCACATTCACACTTCCCAGGTGTGCAGCCAGGAGATCACTACGAAGCCTTTACAAAGGGATTCCCGACGAGCGTGGGCCCACTGAGGTTTCACCCCTAACAGCATACAAGAGGCTCCAACCCCGCTGCAGTGGCCCCCTCTTGAGGCTTGCGGTTCATATGGTAGTCCAGCTGACACCCACTCCCCGCACCATCCAACACACCCATACTACGCCGGGGATACACCTAATTAATTGGCCAAGCTGCCCCATCTCAGCATGTGGTTGGCACTGTAAAGCCGGGTTACATGCTCCATGAACCGGTCCTTAGGATCCAGGCAAGTACTAAACACAAACCCAAGTCTCGTGCACCCAGCACACAACCAAAACATCCAACTTGCCTTGATCCCTACCTCTACATAACTCACCATGTCTCATTCAAGAGTATGGTAATATAAACTGATGATCTCATGTCCCAAATATCCCATTCTAAGCATGGCTAAGCATATGCATGGAAATAAATGACATGGTAAAATAAATCCCAACCCAAGCTACAAGGAAACAAGGTAATGCAATTCTAGGGAAACTTTCCTAGCATGGGTTTCATATTTCATTTGACAATGTAAATAATTCTATCTACACATCCTAGCATAGGATCAAAGTGGTCAAGGACACTTGCCTCCTTCTTGCTGCTCTTGAAATGGGTAGTCCTGGTCTTGGAAAGGAATAACTTGCTCTTGAGCAGGTTCTACATCACACCATCACACATAGCAAAAGAAAAACAATAATCCATAAGACATAGTTCACACTTCCACTTCATACAAACCACACATTCATATTTATGAAATTCATTCACCATTATATGTGTTGTGGTTACTCTGTGTGTGTTGATCTGTGGCTTGCATAAACTTTTATTTATATGTATATGATTCCTACTTTGATGTTCATATTTATACTTACATACTATATATATATATGTGTGTGTGTTTCAGTTTTAAATAAATTCCTTATATTAAACTACTACACCTTTTCACTACCAAATATGTATGAAAAGTATTTTTCTTCTCCATATGTGCCTTCAGAATTTCTACCAACCCTAAACTGAATTCTTTGGATTTTAGAAACTCCATTTATCATTTACTAGTTGCTATATTTTCAGATTTATTCTCCTATGCATAAATATGTATTTTATTATGAAATTAGTAATACACATCATCTAAACAGAATAGGATCTGGTCCTAAATAATTTAATAACATATTTTGACCTTTGCCTCTGATGTAAACTATTTTATAATTATTTTATCTATTTTCTATAACTATTCTTTACTTAAAAATGTGTCCCTAAATGTGAATAATAAATTAAACAGATTCAATTCTGTCCAAAATATGTTTTTATCTCACTCCAAAATTTTCTAAACACTGAGAAAGTCTTTAACTTAATTTTGACAATATGTTTGTCCCACTTTTTAATTTTTAACCACTAGTTACATATTCAATTTTCCAAATTAAATACTAAACAGGGTTAAAAAGTAAACTCACCCCATTACAGGGTCTATAATATTATTTTCAGAATTTCCAGGGGTCTAGCTACACTTATCAGAGGTGTTTTTCCTAATTTTTATTAAGTCCAGGGGCTAAAACTGATTTTTAAATGAATTTACATGATTTTCTGGAGTTCCAGGGGCTAGATCAGAAGTTTCCGGGGCTAGCTCTTATTTCCCAAGAACCCCAGGGGGTAGCACGTAAGAATTCCAGTCTTTATAACGCGGGGCTGACGTGGACCGTCCGATTTTAAACCGACGGCTGAGATTATAACATCGAACCGGTATGCGGGGATTTAAACCCTACCGTGCGATTTAAAATAAACGGCGCACAAGCGGCCACGTCGCTCTGATCGAGCGCGGGCGGCGCTGCCGGCGGCGCACGGAGGCGGGAAGCGGCGATCTTGCCGGAAAGTTTCGGATCCTCGAGAATTCTGCCTAGAACTGTGATCTTATGGCATAGATCGGTAGAGGGGAGGTCAGGGATCTCACCTCGGGGTTTTTCTTGAGCTCGGGGGTCCTGGAAAGTGATCGGCGGCGAGGTCCGAGGCAAAACCACGGCGAAGCTCGTCGGCGCTGTGTTTACACCGTAAGTCTCCGAGTTTTCTGCACCTGCAAAGCTCCCTGGAGGCGGTGGATCAAGACCAGCGAGTTAGATCAGAGTTTCCGAGCTTAGATCGGCCAGAATTCACCGGCGAAGTCTCGGTGCTCACCGGAGTAAAAATCGGCGATCGAGTGGGAAAAACCGATCGGGGCTGGGGTTTTTATAGCCGGGGAAGGGCGGTGGGTCAGTTGTGATCGAGTTTGAGTCTTCTGGGACCGGAATTCGGGCTGAGGGACGCGGTATTCCGATCGGTTAAGATCGCGCGCGCGCGGGAGAGAGTCCGGGGTCGGCGCGAGCGAGGTTGGGGATGACAGGTGGGTCCCACCTGTCTGTGTGAGAGAGCGCGGGCGCGCGCGGCTGCGGGCGGGCGCGGGGGAAACTGGGCCGGCTGGCAGGTTTTGGCCCACTGGCCGGTTTTTTTTTGTTTTCTCTTTTTCTTTTTCCATTTCTTTTCTGATTTGAGTTTAATTTGAATTCCAGTTTGAATTTGAATCTTTGCAAAACATGCAACACGTCCAAAAATTTTTAAATTCCCCTCTGAACATGGTTTAGTGTTTTGAATCAAAATTTTGGGGTGTTACACTATCCATGCATGCAAAACCATCAAGTTGCACCATCCGGACATGTATTCCGTCAAGGTCCCGACCGGCCTCCTGAGACCCGAGTTCGTGAGTTTTTCGACTTTCACGATTTCAACCCAGATGGCCATCTGCGCAGGCAAAACCATCAAGTTGCACCGTGCAAATGTTTATTCCATCAGGGTCCCGTCCGGCCGCCCGGGACAAAGTTTGTGAGTTTTTCCGACTTTCCTGATTTGAAATGAGATGGCCATCTCCGAATGCAAAACCATCAAGTTGCACCGTCTGGACATGTATTACGTCAAGGTCCCGTCCGACCACCCAGGACCTGAAATCGTGAGTTTTCCTGACTATCCCGACCTTTCTCATTTTGAACCAGATGGCCATCCGCATAGCAAAACCATCAAGTTGCACCATCCGGATGTGTATTCCGTCAAGGTCCCGTCCAGCCTGCCGGGACACGAGTTCATGAGTTTTCCGGACTTTTCTAATTTTGGCTCAGATGGCCTTCCTCACATGCAAAACCATCAAGTTGCTCAATCCAGACATGTATTCCGTCAAGGTCCCGTCCGACCTCCCGGGACACGAGTTCGTGAGTTTTCCCGACTTTCCCAATTTTGGCCAAGATGGCCTTCGGCGCATGCAAAACCATCAAGTTGCACCTTCCGGACGTGTATTCGGTCAAGGTCCCGTCCAGCCTCCTGGGACCCGAGTTAATGTGTTTTCTCGACTTTCCCGATTTCGCCCCAGATTAACATCTGTGGAGGCAAAACCATCAAGTTGCACGATTCGAACCTGTATTCCGTCAAGGTCCCGTCCAGCCGCCTGAGACCCGAGTTCGAGAGTTTTCCCGAGTTTCCCTATTTCAACTCAGATGGCCATCCACGACAGGCCAAACCATCAAGTTGCACCATGCGGATGTTTATTCCATCAGGATCTCGTCCGGCCGCCAGGGACCCGAGTTCGTGAGTTTTTCTGACTTTGCCAATTTCAAACGAGATGGCCATCTGCGAATGAAAACCATCAAGTTGCACCATCTGGACGTGTATTCCATCAAGGTCCCGTCCGTCCTCCCGGAACCCGAGTTCGTGAGTTTTACCGACTTTCCCGATTTTGACCCAGATGGCCATCCGCGCATGCAAAACCATCAAGTTGCACCATCCGGACGTGTATTCCGTCAAGGTCCCGTCCGGCCTCCCGGGACTCGAGTTTGTGAGTTTTCCTAACTTTCTAGATTTTGACCCAGATGGCCATCCGCACATGCAAAACCATCAAGTTGCACCATCAGAACGTGTATTCCGTCAAGGTCCCATCCGGCAGCCGTGTACCCGAGTTCGTGAGTTTTCCCTACTTTCCTGATCTCGACCCAAATGACCATCCGTGCATGCAAAACTATCAAGTTGCAACATCCAGACGTGTATTTCGTCATAGTCCCGTTCGTCCTCCCAGGACCCAAGTTCATGAGTTTTCCCGACTTCCCCAGTTTTGACCCAGATGGCCATCCGCGAAGGTAAAATCATCAAGTTGCACCATCCGAACGTGTATTCCATCAAGGTCCCGTCCAGCCGCCCGAGACCCGAGTTCGAGAGTTTTCCTGAATTTCCCGATTTCAACCCAGATGTCCATCCAGCATGCAAACTCATCAATTTGCACCATCTGAACGTGTATTGCGTCAATGTCCCGACCGGCCTCCCGAGACCTGAGTTCGTGAGTTTTCCTGACTTTCCTGATTTGGAACCAGATGGCCAACCGCGCAGGCAAAACCATCAAGTTGCACCGTGCGGATGTTTAATCCATCAAGGTCCCATCCGGCCGCCTGGGACTCGGGTTCGTGAGTTTTCCTGACTTTTGCGACATTCCCGGTTTTGACCCAAATGGCCATCCACGCATGCAAAACCATTAAGTTGCACCATCCAAACATGTATTCCGTCAAGGTCCCGCCCGGCCGCCCAGGATCCGAGTTCATGAGATTTCCCGACTTTCCCGATTTTGACCCATATGGCAATCCGCTCATGCAAAACCATCAAGTTGCACCATGCGGACGTGTATTCTGTCAAGGTCCCATCCAGCCTCCCGGGACTCGAGTTCGTGAGTTTTCCCGACTTTCCCGATTTCGACCCAGATTGTCATCCGTGGAGGCAAAACCATCAAGTTGCACCATCTGAACCTGTATTCCGATAAGGTCCCATCCAGCCGCCTTAGACCCAAGTTCGTCAGTTTTCCTGACTTTTCAGATTTCAACACAGATGACCATCCACGCATGCAAAACCATCAAGTTGCACCATCTGGACGTGTATTCCGTCAAGGTCCCGACCGGCCTCCCGAGACCCGAGTTCGTGAGTTTCCCGACTTTCTCGATTTCAACCCAGATGGCCATCCGTGCAGGCAAAACAATCAAGGTTCACCGTGCGAATGTTTATTCCATCAGAGTCCTGTCCGGCCGCCTGGGACAGAGTTTGTGAGTTTTTCCAACTTTCCTAATTTCGACCCAGATGGCCATCCACTCAGGCAAAACCATCAGGTTGCACCATTCAAATGTGTATTTCATCAAGGTCCCGTCCAGCCGCCCGGGACCTGAGTTCGTGAGTTTTCCAGATTTTTCTGACTTTCCCAATTGCGACCCAGAAAGCCATCCACGTATGCAAAACCATCAAGTTGCACCATCAGGACGTGTATTCTGTCAAGGTCCATACCGGCCTCCCAAGATCCGAGTTCATGAATTTCCCCGACTTTCCCGATTTCGACCCAGATGTCCATCCACGCATGCAAAACCATCAAGTTGCACCATCTGGACGTGTATTCGGTCAAGGTCCCGTCTGGCATCCAGGGACCCGAGTTCATGAGTTTTCTCGACTTTCCCGATTTTGACCCAGATTGCCATCTGTGGAGGCAAAACCATCAAGTTGCATGATCCGAACCTGTATTCCGTCAAGGTCTCATCCAGCCGCCCTAGACCCAAGTTCGTGAGTTTTCCCGACTTTCCCGATTTTGACCCAGATGGCCTTCCGCGCATGCAAAACCATCAAGTTGCACGATCCAGACGTGTATTCCATCAAGGTCCCGTCTGGCCTCCCGGGACCCGAGTTCGTGAGTTTTCCTGACTGTCCCTATTTCGACCCAGATGGCCATCCGCGGTGGGCCAAACCATCAAGTTGCACCCTGCGGATGTTTATTCCATCAGGGTCTCGTCAGGCTGCCCGGGACCCGAGTTCGTGAGTTTTTCTGACTTTCCCGATTTCAAATGAAATGGCCATCTGCGAATGCAAAACCATCAAGTTACACCGTCGGGACGTGTATTCCGTCATGGTCCCGTCCGCCTTCCCAGGACCCGAGTTCGTGAGTTTTCCCAACTTTCCCGACTGTAACACCCTCAATTTCATATCCATGCATTGCATATAGAGAAACATTATAAAAGAAGTAGAATGGGAGAAAGATAGCTAAAAAGAGTCAATTCCAATTCACCGAGAAGCGCCGTCGACACTTCCCGCGGCCTGCTGGCCACGTGGCGCCTTCGGAGCTCATCCCTGCGGAGGGGATGAGATCCGGCACTGCTGGCCACGTGGCAGGCTCAGAGCTCGCCTCTGCGAAAGGGGCGAGGTCCGGCCCCGCTGGACACGTTTTGCCTTCGAAGCTAGTCTCTACGGAGAAGTGAGGCCCAGCCCCGCAGGACACGTGTCATCCTCGGAGCTCACCTCCGAGGAGAAGAGAGGTCCGGCACCACGGGACACGTGTCGTCCTCGGAACTCACCTCCGAAGAGAAGAGTGGTCTGGCACCACGGGACACGTGTCATCCTCGGAGCTCACCTTCAAGGAGAAGAGAGGTCCAGCACTGCTGGACACGTGTCATCCTCGGAGCTCACATCCGAGGAGAAGGGAGGTCCGATGCTACTGGACACGTGGCCCTCTCAGAGCTCGCCTCTGAGGAGAGGGGAGGTCCGACATTGACACATGGCACTCTCGGAGCTCGCCTCTGAGGAAGAGGGAGGCCCGACCTCGCCAGACACGTGGTGCCCGCGGAGCTCGCCTCTGAGGAGAGGGGAGGTCCCACCCTGCCAGACATGTGGCGCACCCGGAGCTCACCTCTGAGGAAAGGGGAGGCTCGGCCCCCGCTGGACACGTGGCACCTCCGGAGCTCATCCCTGCAGAGGTGACGAGATCCTTAAGCGGTTTTTTTTTCTCCTGTGCGCGCGTGAATACCCGGTACTAGGGGTACCGACATAATTTTCCATGCTGCTACAGCACCCAAATCAATTGGAGATAAGTTGTTAAGATCCAAAACAAATTGAATAGGACTCTTATTTGAGCCCCAATTAGAGTAGGACTCTTCTTTTTCCCTTTATAAATAGAACCCGAAAACCCCCTTGGCCGTAACACCTTTCCCAAGTCGACAACTTAGAGGCCCTAGCCCCCAACTCGCCGAGTTGAACCCCCTGCCGGAGTTCAGTCGCCAGTGAGCCCGCCGACGAGCGCCGTCACGCCTCACCGTCGCTACTGCCATTGCTAGGAGGAAGGCCCTGCCAGCAAAAAGATGTGAGGTAGGTATTTGTTACCCATCTTACGACATCATCGCGGTTTCTACGCATCTGTTTTCTTCGCCCCCTTCAAACAGAAGCTTTTTCGTGAGGACAAATCACGTGTTGATCGGTTTTTGACGGTGGAATTGATCTAGATTTTGAGTCAAGATCATCACCACATCCACACTTGATCCTTAAACCCTTGTTCACCATAAAACCCCATGCAAGCCCATTAAAACATGCAAGAACACGTACAAACTGGTTTAATAAAACAGCACCATAGGATTTGCATCCATTTACACCATTGCATCTTGAGTAAAGTTTGTGCAAGATGTTTGATTGCTGTAAATCTTGTATGTGCATGGTCGTGAGTAGAAGGACAAGCTCAGAAAGCCATCTACGAAGGACTACAGCACCAAGACTTCGAGACATGTGATCAACAAAAGTCACAGGACCAAGGCAAGTGCCCCTTGACCATATTGATCCCATGATTTGAAATTGTTTTGTTTGTGAAAACGTGTATGCTTGATTCAACTTGATGGGACACCCTTTTATAGGAAGTTTACTAGTTTTTTAACCACACTTGTCGCTGGGGAAGTTGATGAGTCGAGTATGGTCGTTTTTCCTTTTTGCTTCGCTAATCTACGGGATATGGGAAGACGAGATAAAACATGTCTAGCTACTGGACTCATATGAATAATGATAATGAGAATTTGATGATGATAATGAACATGGATCGGGGGAATCTATGCAAGTTTGGTTTGTGGAAGTTGATGAATGAGATGGTGGTTTACTTGTCGTAGATCTAAGGACCGGTTCATGCAAGCACATGCCAGGAAAACAGTGCCACCACAAGGCCAAATATGGGTGTGGCTTAGCTGACTAATTATGTAAGTTGCTAGATTGTTATGGACCGTTGGAAGAAGCGGGGAATGGGAGTCAAGAGAGGACTGCCCTGGGAACTGCATGGCACAAGAGGGGGCATGTAGGTGGGAGAATGGTGATTCGAGCCTGCTAGTGAAACCTTAGTGAGTCCATACATCTAGTAGCCCCTTTGTAAAGGATATTTTGTGATCTCTTGGTCATACACCGACAGTTATGTACTGGTATAATGAAGGTTTTGCAGTCGCCGACGAGTGACGAAATCACAAACTTATGGGTAAAGTGGTGCCACCTCTTAAGAGTATAAAACTATCATGATAGCCATGCTTACGGTCACAAGCGACTGACCAACTCACATGATTAAAAGGGAAAACTTGGGATGGTTATTTGGTATGGTCATGTATGGTCTTGATATGGTCATTGGGATTGGTTTCGGGACTGTTGAGTCTTGACAATGAGTTTCGTTTGGTGATATGAATATGAGATGGTTATGAAAATTATGAGCATGAGATGAAGTTGAGAAAGGTTAATGGCTGATTGAGACATGATAAGTGGTAAATTACGATGAAGGTATGTTGATGTTATAACATGGTTATGTTGGGATTAAACTCACTAAGAAATAGTTGTTGTTTTATCGTGTTTTGTGAAATAAAATTTGCTTGCTGCAATGAGCCTTTTTATTCCTACCTTGTCGTAAGCTACATGTCATACTTTTTCCGCACTTGCTGAGTACGATATGTACTCACCCTTGCATTATCATACAAACATCAGCAACAGGAGAAGAGTACTTCGAGGATCATGTGGAGTACTAGGCGTGCGAACTACCGTCAACATGCCTGTGGAGTTGAGGATGGAGCCGCTGCTGTTTAGTTGTTTCGCTATCGTTTAGAGACTTTCGCTGCAAGAATAAGATAGACAATCATGAGTGAGACAACTAGTCGATGTAATAAAGTACTTAAACACTATTTAATCGTGGTTATATTCTGAATTTAGTTTGTGTATTACATGTATATGTGTGATAAACATCTTGGGCACACATATGCATCAGCTGGGTTCTGTTTTCATGGGACCGGGCGTCACAGATTGGTATCAGAGCCACGTTGATCATAGACGCAAACGTATGTAGAATGGACACTCTAAAACACATAGGAACACCCCTCTAAAAATGCTATTTTCGAAAATTGCTTGCTGCTACACTTTTCTTATCAATTCAGCTACCAAGTGCTATTTTCAGCCCCTCTTTTCTCTTCTTTTGGATAGCAACACCTTGCTTTGTTACTTCATAGCCTCTGAAGTTTGAAGTATTTTCTTCCTTCTCCAAAGTTTCTCATGTCCTATTTATAGATGCCGGTGATGCAGAGCATGAGTACTCGTTCACCACCATGTGGGAGTGCACTTAACCCCACTGAGGTGTCCGATGGACCACCCCGTCACACCGCGGGAACAACACCAGTTCACATGATTAAGTTTAGGATTCCCATCGAATAAGCGGTAATAGGAACGTTAAGATCGTAGTAGCTTGAATAGGAGTGGTGTGATGATTGCTTGTGTTTGTGTGTTGGTGTGAGTTGTGGGACGCTTCGGCGGAAGTCCACATCCACCCATAGTAGAGAGATGTGAGATGCTTCGGCATGTGTTCACATCCTCATATAGTCTGGAATTAATAAAAGAAGATATTTAGTTCATACACCTTGATGCATATAGTTGGGGGTATCGATCTAAATTTCTCTTTTCTATTCCACCCAACTCTCTCTCATAAATGGTGAGGGAAAACGCCAGCCGTCAAAGGAGGAACGTCCGTGGCAACCATGAATCACAAGAGGATGGCTACGTTGAAGTTCCTGAAAATGCTAACCTTGGGGCTGGTGCAAACAACCTTGAACGGTTGATGGCTATGCAGAACCAGCTCATGCAAACTATAATCCAAACTTTGGGTCAGTTGCAAGCCAACAACAACAACAATCCTTACCCCGTTCCTGCACCCCCACCATCACCACCGCCGGCTCACAACAGACTGGGAGAGTTCATGAGGACTCGACCGCCTACTTTTGCACAAGCTAATGATACCATGGAGGCTGACGATTGGTTGAAATCCATGGAAAAGAAGCTTGCTATAGTTCAGTACAATGATCGGGAGAAAGTTCTCTTCGCATTGCACCAACTTATGGGAGCAGCTGCTGACTGGTGGGATGCTATTTGCAATACTCATGTCAACCAGGAGACTATTACTTAGACTGAGTTCAAGGAGAGTTTTCGCTCTCATTATGTCCCTTCTGGAGTCATGATGCTAAAAATACAAGAGTTTGAAGGTTTCCGCCAAGGAAGGAAGAGTGTGAATGAGTACCTCAACAAGTTCACACAGCTTTCAAGGTATGCTTCTGAAGACGTCAACTCGGAAGGAACCAATACTTGTTCATGAGAGGATTGAACAATGAGATCCAAGTTCGGATACTCAACAACAATTATGCAAGCTTCCAGAAGCTCATTGACAAAGCTATAGTGGTTGAGAGCAAGATCCGTAAGATCGAGCAAGAGGGCAAGAGGAAGATGTCATACCAGCCACAAGGGAGCAATGTACGTCCCCGTTTCATGCCCCCAGCTGGACCACAGTATGGCTCGTCCACTTCTACTTTCCGCCCTGCAAATCCACCTCGCCCTAATCAGTCACCGCAGCAACGTCCTATCATGCAATCACCTCGTGTGCCTTTGCCTCCTACGCCCTGTCCAAACATGGGCGCCTATGCTCAAAACCAGTCTCGCCCCAATATTGCTGCTGTCTTGGGCAACAAGGCATGCTTTGCATGCGGAGAAGCGGGACACTTTGCAAGTCAGTGCCCGAGGAAAGGCCTTGGACAGCCAACCAACACGCCCAAGCAGAACCCACGGCCGAACGGAGGAGCTAATCAAGGTAACCATGGACAGCAGAACTACGCTCGTGGCAACGTGAATCATATCTCCGCTGAGGAGGCGCAACAAGCTGAGGACATCGTGATTGGTATGTTTCTTGCCAACTCCAACCCAGCCACTGTTTTATTAGATTCTGGAGCATCGCATTCATTCATATCATCCAAATATGTTGCCAAGTATAATCTGCCCATATCACACATGAAATATACTATGTTGGTTAATTCTCCCGATGGAGAGATGAGGACTAATATAGTATGTCCAAATGTCAACCTTAAAATAAGGTGGGTAGACTTCCTTGCCAATCTTATTGTCTTGGATTCCCAAGGGCTTGATATAATACTTAGAATGGATTGGTTAAGCACGCACAACGGAGTGATCCAATGTGCTGAGAGGAGCGTGCAGTTGACAAATGAGCACGGTACTCGTATTGAGTTCGAGTCAGCCCAACCGGTAACCGAGAAGGCAACGTTGAACCACGTCAAAGAAGCAACATTGGAAAGCATTCCGGTGGTTCAAGAATATTCGGATGTATTCCCGGAAGAACTTTCAGGTATGCCACCTGACCGAGACAGAGTTTGCCATTGATTTAGTCCCTGGAACTGCACCTATAGCAAAGAGGCCATATAGGATGCCCGTTAATAAACTAGTGGAACTTAAGAAACAAATTCAAGAGCAGCTAGAAAAGGGTTTTATACGCCCAAGCTCGTCACCATGGGGAGCCCCCATGCTCTTCATAGACAAGAAGGATGGGACCCAAAGGATGTGTGTGGATTATAGCTCTCTCAATGAGGTGATGATCAAGAATAAATACCCGCTGCCCCGTATAGAGGACTTGTTCGACCAAATGAAGGGTGCCCGAATTTTCTCCAAGATTGATCTTCGGTCGGGATACTTCCAGCTGAAGATTAAGCCCTCCGATATACCCAAGACTGCCTTTCGAACACGGTATGGTTCGTATGAATATACCGTTATGTCTTTTGGGTTCACGAATGCACCCGCATATTTCATGTACCTCATGAATAAGGTCTTCATGGAGTACTTGGACAAGTTCGTCGTGGTTTTCATCGACGATATCATGGTGCATTCAAAAAGCGAGGAAGAACATGAAGAACATTTGAGATTGACATTGCAGAAGCTACGAGAGCATCAATTGTATGCCAAGTTCAGCAAGTGTCAATTTTGGCTAAGGAGATATCATTCCTAGACCACATCATCTCCAAGAGAGGAGTATCGGTTGATCCTGGAAAAGTGGGAGATGTTCTGAAGTGGAACCAACCGCAAAATGTGAGGGATATTCGGAGTTTCCTTGGGATGGCTGGATACTATCGACGGTTCATCAAGGATTTCTCCAAAATAGCGAAGCATATGACGGAATTACTAATGAAGGGAAAAGCATTCCAGTGGACACCAGCGTGCCAAGAAAGTTTTGAGGAGCTCAAGCAAAGGCTAACCACAATGCCGATTTTGGTATTGCCAGACGTAAGCAAGAGTTTCGACATATATTGTGACGCATCAAGACAAGGATTTGAATGTGTGCTCATGCAAGAAGGACAAGTGGTAGCCTATGCGTCGAGACAACTAAAGAAACACGAGCTGAATTACTCCACACACGACTTGGAACGTGTAGCCGTGGTACATGCCTTAAAGATTTAGAGGCATTATATCCTTGGCCACCGATGTGAGATCTATATGGATCACAAAAGCCTCAAGTATATATTCACGTAAACGGATCTGAATTTGAGGCAAGTCGATGGTTGGAACTCATCAAGGATTATGATGTTAGAATCAATTATCACCCCAGAAAGGTCAATGTAGTAGCTGATGCGTTAAGCCTAAAGGGAGCATGTCACCAACTCACGGTTCCGTTGCCACCGTCCGAACTGCGCAAGGAGTTCGAACGGTTACATCTCAGGTTCTTGAACGAGATAGAAGTGATAGAACTCAACTCTTTGCTGGAACAAGAGATACGAGATGGCCAAGCAACGGATGAGGAAATTAAGGAAAGAATCCGACAAGGCATAGAAAAGGATTTCAAGGAAGACGAAAAGGGTACGCTTTGGTTAGGGAAAAGGATTTGTGTGCCTAACGTGAAGCACATCCGCGACACGATATTAAAGGAGGCACATGACTCACCTTATACCATACATCCCGGCAGTATAAAGATGTACAAGGAGCTGAAAACTTGCTATTGGTGGGATGGTATGAAAAGGGACATAGCCGAATATGTTGCCTTATGCGACACGTGCCAACGGGTGAAGGCCAAACATCAAAGACTCGCTGGACTGTTGCAGCCATTGAAAGTACCCGAGTGAAAGTTGGAAGATATCAGCATGGATTTCATTATCGGATTACCACGTACTCGGTCTGGTTACGACTCCATTTGGGTTATCGTGGATCGATTGATGAAAACATCCCATTTACTTCCTGTTAGAACCACGTACCGCGTCGCAGAACTAGCCGAGCTGTATATGAAGCAGATCGTGTGTCACCATGGAGTTCCGAAGAGGATAGTTTTAGATCGGGGTTCTCAATTTACCTCTAGTGATGAGGACATCACAACAGTGGATACTCACATTGATATACAAGAACCAATCACAAGAGGACGAGCATGATTACTAAATCAGCAGGTGAACTCGTTCCTAACTTCCTACCCATGTGATTTTGAGAATGGATTGCTATTGAATGATTTAGTTGTTATTAGGAACCATGGAAATGATCAACAAGTAAAGTGGGGAGGATTTGGGGACATGGAGAATCAGATGGGACGTCCATAAGTTGATGGAAACAGTCACCAACTCGGACTCGAGTTCAACTCGGAGTCCAGGAGCAGTACAACTTAAAACGGACGCCCAGGATGCATACGGACTCCGTTTTTGACGTTCTACATATGCATGGAAATATGAGAAGATAAACTTTCCAATGGTTCTGGTCCCACATCAAAATTTACCGGAAGTCGTATGGAATTGTCGAAACAAGTTGAATTCGGAGTTCTGTCCGGTGTTGCACCACCGTATTGGGCTTTTGGGCCTTGTATCCCGTATGAGTACATTAGGGACGCGTCTAAGGGTCTTATGGTCAAACCCTAGCCTTTAAATACTGCAGCCGCTGGCCATATTTGGTGGGTTTTACTTAGGTTAAACACTTTTGCCGTTCTACGGGTTATGAGACCCCAATTTCACAATTTCAGATTGCATCTTCGTCGTTCTTGCTTGTGTTCTCGGTTGCACCTGCAAGGATAGCCTTCTTGGCGAGGTCAAGCATGTGAATCACGGTTGATAACCAACGGAGCAGTGGTGTAGTGATTGCAGGGGTGTTCGGGTCTGCTCGAGTTACTCGGATCATCAACGTTGAGATCTCCACTTCAATCGACCTACCTTTCGGAAGATCGGGCCTATACAACTCATCATTTGGTATCAGATTTCAGGTTGCCCGTGAGGTACTTTGATTTCTCACTAGATTAGTTTTTATTTTTTATACCTAGAGTCCACAGAAGAAGCCACAAAAAAACATATCATGTTACCGATTCCTAGACTATAGTGCCTGTAAGTTTTCGTTTTTCAGTTTGCATTGTTGAGTTTGCATTCGTGTGGTCGAGTCTTGTTGCTTGTTTAGATTTGTGTTTTTGGGTCATAGTTATCGTTTTTCTTCCTTGTTTTTCTTGCTGCTCACCTATTCCACAATCCCTAAACAACAAACCGAGCCACCAAGATCATCGGTTTGCCCTAGCTAGCCGCCTTGCGTGAACTCCCGCATCGCCAGCCTTAGAACAGGTGACAAACCATTGTGCCAGTCCTTCTTGATTCATCGCACAACATCCAATCAGCCGTCGTTGCTAGATTCTGATTGTGTTTCACATCCTATTACGAGATTTTTTCCAAACCGAGTTTGAATCAACATAAAAAACAGTAACTCGGGTAGCCTACCTTAAAATGGCCATAACTTTTGCATACGAACTCGAAATCGGACAATTTTTTTTTCAAATTGATCTACTCAAAATTTCGCAACCAATTTTCCGCTGCTTCGCTGTGTTCGGTGAATTTTGTTTGTCCAAATCCCCCTCGGAAGATAGACTATCCGGCCTCCAAAGTTTCAGTAGAAATTTTAAAGAATCTTCCTGATTTTCTATATGTCACATCTTACATCCAATTGAGCTGCAAAGTTGTGTGCTTCATATTTTTGTGCTCTCAAGTAAACAAAAAATAACAGAAAAATATTAAAAAAAGAAAAAAATAGTGAAGAGAGCACAGATATTAAAGCATTGACAGCACACACTTGAAACAGTTGGCCTATACACTTGTGCTGTACTTGTTGCTTATATCTTCCTGATCTTCTATTTGCCTCTCTACCGCCTTGTGTTGTGCTAGGCCTAGAACACTTGTTAACCACTAACAGTTCCTACATTGAATACTTATTCAACTTTGTTTTGCTGTTAACGATTTTCTTTGCTTATTAGCCACTATATTGTGTCATCCAAGCTCCACTTTTCCTCTTGAGCAGAACAGGTACCTTTACAATCATCCACGCTTCATTGGTTCTCACTGTTCATCGTTTACCACCTGCTGTGTCGGTGAGAACACTTGTAAGAACGTGGTAAGACGCTTGAGAGAGAGATTGTTTCCTTCCTTCCACTTTTCACATCGCCACTATCATTCGTAGTTGATAGGGATAACATCTTTTTGTTGTCTTTTGTTTACTACTAACATAGGCAGAAGATAAAAGGGATGATGAATATGTTCAACATGCTGAGTTGCGTGACATGATGAGGGAAATGACAGATATGTTCATCAAAACCCAAGCATCGACAGAGGCGTCATTGACGACCTTGAATCGTCAACTTGCTGATCTTGTTGTTCGGATGGATACTATTGAGGCGCGGCTGCCTCTCGCTGAAGATCGTGAGACGATGCTTATAATATGGAAGATCATAACAATCAACCACGACTTCTACGTTATCTACGAGGTATGGGAGGTAATAATTGTTATAATTACAATGATCGTCATAACAATTTTAATTGACCTCTTGATGATCGTTTTGCTAAAGTCAAATTTACTATACCCTCTTTTTCTGGTGCTTATGATGCTGAGGCATATCTTGATTGGGAGATGACAGTAGAGCAGAAATTTAATGCCCATCTTATTCCTGAACAACATAGAGTTCGTCAAGCCACTAGGGAGTTTATGGATTTTGCTATCATATGGTGGAATGAACTTGTTAAAACTAGAACTGATCCTCTAACATAGGATAGATTAAAGGAAGCTACGCGTATTCGTTTTGTTCCTCCTTCTTTTCAGCGGGACTTTCGCAAAAAATTGCAGCATTTAGACCAATGTAACATGTTTGTAGAGGAGTAGTATCAAGAGTTACAAAAGGGTTTGTGGCGTTGTGGGATAGTAGAGGAAATGGATGATAAAATAGCTCGTTTTTATGGGGGGATGAGGCGTGAAATTCAGGACATTGTTGATTATAAGGAATATGATACTGTTAACAGATTATTTCAGCTGGCTATGTTGGCAGAAAAAGAATTGCAGGGCCACCAAAAACAATAGCACCAACGCATGAGGAGCACATTTACACCGCGTTCGACATCTACACCATCCAAAAGAGCACCATCTTCGAGTTTTCCTACTGCCACTACACGATCCAATGGTAGCCAACGAACTTCATCTGCTGCTCCATTTCCTCGCGTGCCGGAAGGCAGAAAGACGACACCATTCAAGCCTATGTCTTTCACTCCTTCCACAAGTCGAACTTCCAACATTAAGTGTCACCGCTGCCAGGGAGTTGGTCATGTGATGAAAGATTGCCCTAGCAAACGAGCATACATAGCACGAGATGATGGCAGGTATGATAGTACTTCGGATGTTGAAGATGAATATTCTCTTGCTACAAACGTTGCAGGACCAAAAGATGACCACTATAGCACAGATGAAGAGGTACTTGGTACTGCAGCAACGAAAAATTATAGAAGCATAATTGTGCAGCATGCTTTGAGCTCTAAAGTTGAGGCGGATGACAAGCTACAACGACTCAATCTTTTTCACATGTTTCTCATCGTCAAGGACTGCCGCGTGCACACTATAATTGATGGAGGCAGCTGCAACAACTTGGTGAACACGGATGTGGTCAAGAAACTTAGGTTGACAACAAGAGAACACCCTCATCCATACCATATTCAGTGGTTCAACAACAGCAGTAAGGTTAGGGTAACACAAACAGCGAGGGTACTTTTTCGATTGGTTATTACCATGATTTTGCTGATTTTGATGTCGTACCTATGGATGCTTGTTCTCTTTTGTCGGGACGTCCTTGAGAATTTGATATGGATGCTATTCATCATGGTAGAACTAATAAATATACTCTGATGCATAAAGGAAAAAAAATCACTTTGGTTCCTATGACTCCTGCTGAAATTGTACATTTTGAGAAAAGTAAAACACGTGATGATAAGGCAACAAAATCACTAGACTCTGAAAAACAGCAAGTAATTAAGTTAAAATCACCTTCGTTGCTCATAACTAAATCTGACCTTGCTGATTTATTTAATACCAAGCGGATGTACTACGCTTTAGTATGCAAAAAAGCCATGTTTCCAATTCATGAAGTGTCCATTGCATTGCCCCCTGCTATTGCTAACCTTTTGCAGGATTTTGCTGATGTGTTTCCCCCCGAGATACCCACTGGATTAGCACCTATGAGGGGCATTGTACATAACATCGACTTGATTCCAGGGGCAAGTTTGCCAAATCGTGTGGCGTACAGGGTGAATCCGGAAGAGACAAGGGAAATTCAGCGACAAGTTCAAGATCTTTTGAACCGTGGGTATATTCGTGAAAGCCTTAGTCCTTGTTCTGTTCCTGTTCTCTTGGTTCCTAAGAAAGATGGTAGCTAGCGCATGTGTGTTGATTGTAGAGCGATTAATAACATCACTATTCGATATCTTTATCATATTCCTCGCTTAGATGACATGCTTGATGAATTGAGTGGTGCTATTATTTTCACAAAAATTGACTTGCGTAGTGGTTACCACCAAATTAGAATGGCACTAGGAGATGAATGGAAAACTGCATTTAAAACCAAGTTTAGACTTTATGAGTGGTTAGTAATGCCTTTTGGTTTAACTAATGCACCTAGCACTTTTATGCGATTGATGAACGAGGTTTTACGTCCTTTTATTGGAAAATTTGTGGTGGTTTACTTTGATGATATCCTCATTTACAGCAAGTCATATGACGAACATTTTAATCATTTACGTGCTGTTTTCAGTATCTTGAGAGATGCACATTTGTTTGGTAACCTTGAAAAGTGCGTCTTTTGCACCAATCGAGTTTCGTTTTTTGGATATATCGTTTCATCGCAGGGAATTGAGATGGATGAGGCAAAAATTGTGGCGATCACTAGCTAGCCAACTCCATCGACCGTCACGCCGGTGCGTAGTTTCCTTGGTCTTGCAGGTTTTTATCGACGCTTTGTGCGGGATTTCAGCACCATTGCAGCACCTCTCCATGAACTGGTGAAAAAGGGAGTACAGTTTCGATGGGGTAAACAGCAGCAACAAGCTTTTGATGTTCTCAAATCAAAGCTTACACAAGCACCATTGCTACAACTTTCTGATTTTGACAAGACATTTGAGCTAGAATGTGATGCAAGCGGCATTGGTATTGGAGGTGTTCTCATACAAGGAGGTAAACCCGTTGCATTCTTTAGTGGAAAATTGCATGGTTCTTCTCTAAATTATCCTACTTATGATAAGGAATTATATGCCTTAGTGCGAGTTCTACAAACTTGGCAACATTACGGTGGTCTAAGGAGTCCGTCATACATTCCGATCATAAATCTTTGAAGTATCTTAAGTGTCAAACCAATCTGAATAAACGACATGCTAAATAGATTGAGTTCATAGAATCGTTTCTGTACATCATTAAGCATAAGAAAGAGACGGAAAATGTTATTGCAGATGCATTATCTAGACGTTACACCATGCTGTCCCAACTTGATCATAAAATATTTGGTTTGGAAACAATAATTCTACTGATTTGGACTTCAAAGATGCCTTTGAAAATTGTAGAGAAGGAAGAACTTGGATAAATATGTACTACGGGAGGACCTCCTCTATCGTGCTAACAAGCTATGTGTTCCTGCTAGTTCCGTTCGCCTATTACTTTTGCAGGAAGCACATGGAGGAGGTTTGATGGGACATTTTGGAGTAAAGAAAACTAAGGACGTGCTGGCCACACACTTCTTTTGGCCAAAGATGAGACGTGATGTCGAGCGCTATGTGTCACGATGCACTACTTGCAATAAAGCTAAGTCTCGACTTAACGCACATGGTCTTTATATACCTCTTCCTGTTCCTAGTGTACTTTGGCAGGATATTTCCATGGATTTTGTTTTGGGATTGCCTAGGACTAATAGGGGAAGGGATAGTATTTTTGTGGTTATTGATCGTTTCTCCAAAATGGCACATTTCATACTTTGTCATAAGAATGATAATGCCTCACATATTGCTAATTTGTTTATGACAGAAATTATTCGTTTACATGGTGTGTCAAATACCATTGTTTCTGATCGTGATGCAAAATTTTTAAGTCATTTTAGGAGAACTTTGTGGTATAAATTGAGAACCAAGCTGCTGTTTTCAACCACATGTCACCCACAAACCGATGGACAAACTGAGGTAGTAAATCGTACTCTATCCACTATGTTGCGGGCTGTTTTAAAAACAAATTTAAAAAGTTGGGAGGATTATTTACCACATATAGAATTTGCTTACAACAGGTCAGTTCACTCTACTACAAAGGTAAGCCCATTCCAGGTTGTGAATGGTTTCGATCCCCATGCTCCTATTGATTTATTACCTTTGTCTCCTTCTGAAACTATAAATTTGGATGCTACACAACGATCTGAATTCATTCTTAAGATGTATGAAATTACAAATAAAAATATTTAAAGGATGAATGAGAAGTATATAATTTCTGGTAGTAAAGGTAGAAAAGAAGTAAAACTTGAACCACGGGATTTGGTATGGCTAAATTTGTGAAAATAACGATTCCCTCATTTGAGAAAATTTAAACTTATGCCACGAGCTGCTGGTCCTTTTAAGATTGTTGAAAAGATCAATGACAATGCATATAAACTTGAGTTGCCTCCCGATTTTGGGGTTAGTCCCACATTTAACATTTTAGATTTACGACCATACTTGGGGGAAGAAGATGATCTTGAGTCGAGGACGACTCCGATTCAAGAGGGGGAGGATGATGAGGACATCACAACAGTGGATACTCACATTGATATACAATGACCAATCACAAGAGGACGAGCACGGTTACTAAATCAGCAGGTGAACTCGTTTCTAACTTCCTACCCATGTGATTTTGAGAATGGATTGCTATTGAATGATTTAATTGTTATTAGGAACCATGGAAATGATCAACAAGTAAAGGGGGGAGGATTTGGGGACGTGGAGAATCAGATGGGACGTCCACAAGTTGATGGAAACAGTCACCAACTCGGACTCGAGTTCAACTCGGAGTCCAGGAGCAGTACAACTTAAAACGGACGCACAGGATGCATACGGCCTCCGTTTTTGACGTTCTATATATGCATGGAAAGATGAGAAGATAAACTTTCCAATGGTTCTGGTCCCATATTAAAATTCGCCGGGAGTCGTATGGAGTTGTTGAAACAACTTGAACTCGGAGTTCTGTCCGGTGTTGCACCACCGTATTGGGCTTTTGGGCCTTGTATCCCGTATGAGTCCATTAGGGAAGCGTCTAAGGGTCTTATGGTCGAACCCTAGCCTTTAAATACTGCAGCCGCCGGCCATATTTGATGGGTTTTGCTTAGATTAAACACTTTCAATATTCTACGGTTTGTGAGACCCCAATTTCACAATTTCAGATTGCATCTTCGTCGTTCTTGCTTGTGTTCTCGGTTACACCTGCAGGGATAACCTTCTTGGTGAGGTCAAGCGTGTGAATCACGGTTGATAACCAACAGAGCAGTGGTGTAGTGATTGCAGGGGTGTTCGGGTCTGCTCGAGTTCGTCGGATCATCAACGTCGAGATCTCCACTTCAATTGACCTACCTTTCGGAAGATCAGGCCTAAACAACTCATCATCTAGATTCTAGAAGAAGCTGCATGAAGCCATGGGTACACGGCTAAATTTCAGCTCTGCTTATCATCCGCAAACTGATGGGCAAACTGAGAGAGGACAAATCAAATTTTGGAATACATGTTGAGAGCCTGCGCCTTGAAACATGGGCGTAGTTGGGATAGGAGCTTGCCGTATGCTGAGTTCTCATACAACAACAGCTATCAAGCCAGCTTGAAGATTGACCCTTCGAAGCATTGTACGGTAGATGATGTAGAACGCCGCTGTTCTGGAATGAGACTGGAGAGAGCCAAGTGTTTGGACCTGAAGTGCTGCAGGATGCCGACAAACAAGTCCAAATGATACGAGAAAATTTGAAGGCTGCTCAGTCACGACAAAAAGGTTATGCGGACAATAGGCGAAGAAAGTTGACTTTCGAAGTAGGAGACTTCGTGTACCTTAAGGTATCACCTATCCGAGGCCAACGACGTTTCAACGTCAAAGGCAAGTTAGCACCTCGCTACATCAGGCCATTTAAAATTTTGGGCAAGCGAGGAGAAGTAGGCTATCAACTAGAGCTGCCAACACACCTCTCTGACGTGCATAACGTGTTTCACGTATCCCAACTCAAGAAGTGTTTGAGAGTACCAGAAGAACAAGTACCAATAGATGAGCTCGAGCTTCAAGAGGATCTGACCTTTGTAGTGCACCCTGTCCAAATTTTGGACGTGAAGGAGAGGGTCACGAGGAACAAAGTGATCCGTTGGTGCAAGGTACAATGGAGCCATCACAC
This sequence comes from Neostapfia colusana, assembly GCA_030760725.1. NCBI lineage: Eukaryota > Viridiplantae > Streptophyta > Magnoliopsida > Poales > Poaceae > Neostapfia > Neostapfia colusana. The sequence goes on along the minus strand of JASWHV010000008.1, from coordinate 98,356,157 downwards.
GGAAGCCGAGGCTACATGGGAGCGTGAGGAAGACCTCAAGGCAGAATTCCTTCATCTATTCTCTACTCTAACGAATCTCGAGGGCGAGATTCAGTTTAAGGGGGGTAGGTTTGTAACACCCTCAATTTCATATCCACGCATTGCATATAGAGAAATATTATAAAAGAAGTAGAATGGGAGAAAGATAGCTGAAAAAAGCTAATTCCAATTCACCGAGGAGCGCCGTCGACACTTCCCGCGACCTTCTGGCCACGTGGCGCCTTTGGAGCTCATCCCTACGGAGGGGGTGAGGTCCGGCACTGCTGGCCACGTGACAGCCGGAGCTCGCCTCTGCGAAAGGGGCGAGGTCCGGCTCCGCTGGACTCGTGTTGCCTTCGGAGCTAGTCTCTGCGGAGAAGCGAGGCCCAGCCCCACGGGACACGTGTCGTCCTCGGAGCTCACCTCCAAGGAGAAGAGAGGTCCAGCACCACGGGACACGTGTCGTCCTCGGAGCTCACCTCCGAAGAGAAGAGAGGTCCGGCACCATGGGACACGTGTCATCCTCGGAGCTCACCTTCGAGGAGAAGAGAGGTCCGACACTGCTAGACACGTGTCGTCCTCGGAGCTCACATCCAAGAAGAAGGGAGGTCCGATGCTGCTGGACGCGTGGCCCTCTCGGAGCTCGCCTCTGAGGAGAGGGGAGGTCCGGCACTGACACGTGGCACTCTCGGAGCTCGCCTCTGAGGAAGAGGGAGGCCCGGCCCCGCCAGACACATGGCGCCCGCGGAGCTCGCCTCTGAGGAGATCGAAGGTCCCCCCTGCCAGACATGTGGCGCACCCGAAGCTCGCCTCTAAGGAAAGGGGAGGCTCGGCCCCCGCTGGACACGTGGCGCCTCCGGGGCTCATCCCTGCGGAGGTGACGAGATCCTTAAGCGGTTTTTTTCTCCTGTGCACGCGAGAATACCCGGTACTAGGGATACCGACACAATTTTCCACGTTTCTACCGCACCCAAATCAATTGGAGATAAGTTGTTAAGATCCAAAACAAATTGAATAGGACTCTTATTTGAGCCCCATTTGGAGTAGGACTCTTATTTGAGCCCAATTTGGAGTAGGACTCTTCTTTTTCCCATTATAAATAGAACCCAAAACCCCCTTGGCCGTAACACCTTTCCCAAGTCGACAACTTAGAGGCCCTAGCCCCCAACTCGCCGAGTTAAACCCCCTACCGGAGTTCAGTCGCCGGTGACCCCACCGGTGAGCCCGCCGACGAGCGCCGTCACGCCTCGCCGTCACTGCTGCCATTGCTAGGAGGAAGGCCCTGTCAGCAAAAAGAAGTGAGGTAGGTCTTTGTTACCCATATTACAACATCATCGCGGTTTCTACGCATCTGTTTTCTTCACCCCCTTCGAACATAAGCTTTTTCGTGAGGACAGATCACGTGTTGATCGGTTTTTGACGGTGGAATTGATCTAGATCTTGATTCAAGATCATCACCACGTCCACACTTGATCCTTACACCATTGTTCACCATAAAACCCCATGCAAGCCCATTAAAACATGCAAGAACACGTACAAACTGGTTTAATAAAATAGCACCATAGGATCTGCATCCATCTACATCATTGAATCTTGAGTAAAGTTTGTGCCTGATGTTTGATTATTGTAAATCTTGTATGTGCATGGTCGTGAGTAGAAGGACAAGCTCAAGAAGCCATCTACGAAGGACTACAACACCAAGACTTCGAGACACGTGAGTAACAAAAGCCACAGGAGCAAGGCAAGTGCCCCTTGACCATATTGATCCCATGTTTTGAAACTGTTTTGTTTGTGAAAACGTGTATGCTTGAGTCAACTTGATGGGACACTATTTTATAGGAAGTTTACTAGTTTTGTTAACCACTCTTGTCACCGGGAAGTTGATGAGTCGGGTATGGTCGTTTTTCCTTTTTGCTTCGCTAATCTACGGGATATGGGAAGCCAAGATAGAACATGTCTAGCTACTGCACTCATATGAATAATGATAATGAGAATTTGATGATGATAATGAACATAGATCGGGGGAGATCTAGTCAAGCTTGGTTCATGGAAGTTGATGAATGAGATGGTGGTTTACTTGCCATAGATCTAAGGACTGGTTCATACCAGCACATGCCAGGAAAACAGTGCCACCACAAGGCCAAATATGGGTGCGGCTTAGCTGACTAATTAGGTAAGTTGCTAGATTGTTATGGACCGTGGAAGGCGCCGGGAATGGGAGTCGAGAGAGGACTGCCCTGGGAACTGCATGGCATAAGAGGGGGTCCGTAGGTGGGAGAATGGTGATTTGAGCCTGCTAGTGAAACCTTAGTGAGTCCATACATCTAGTAGCCCCTTTGTAAAGGCTATTTTGTGATCTCTTGGCCATACACCGACGGTTGTGACTGGTATAATGGAGGTTCTACAGTCACCGACGGGTGACGAAATCACAAACTTGTGGGTAAAGTGGTGCACCTCTTAAGAGTGTAAAACTATCATGATAGCCGTGCTTACGGTCACAAGTGCCTGGCCAACTCACATGATTAGAAGGAAAAACTTGGGATGGTTATTTGGTATGGTCATGTATGGTCTTGGTATGGTCATTGGGATTGGTTTCGGGACAGTTGAGTCTTGACATTGAGTTTCGTTCGGTGATATGAATATGAGATGGTTATGGAAATTATGAGCATGAGATGAAGTTGAGAAAGATTAATGGCTGATTGAGACATGATAAGTGGTAAATTACGATGAAGGTATGTTGATGTTATAACATGGCTATGTTGGGATTAAACTCACTAAGAAATAGTTGTTGCTTTTATCGTGTTTTGTGAAATAAAATTTGTTTGCTGCAATGAGCCTTTTATTCCTACCTTTTTGTAAGCTACATGTTATACTTTTCCCACACTTGCTGAGTACGACATGTACTCACCCTTGCATTATCATACAAACATCAGCAATAGGAGAAGAGTACTTCGAGGATCATGTGGAGTACTAGGCGTGCGAACTACCGTCAACATGCCTGTGGAGTTGAGGATGGAGCCGCTGCTGTTTAGTTGTTTCCGCTATCGTTTAGAGACTTTCGCTGCAAGAATAAGATAGACAATCATGAGTGAGACAACTAGTCGATGTAATAAAGTACTTAAACACTATTTAATCGTGGTTATATTCTGAATTTAGTTTGTGTATTACATGTATATGTGTGATAAACATCTTGGGCACACATATGCATCAGCTGGGTTCTGTTTTCACGGGACCGGGCGTCAAACCGATCTTCCCGATTTCGAACCAAATAGCCATCTACTAATGCAAAACTATCAAGTTGCACCATCCGGATGTGTATTCCGTCAAGGTCCCGTCCGGCCTCCCGGGACCCGAGTTCGTGAGTTTTCCTGACTTTCTCGATTTCGACCCAGATGGCCATCCGCGCATGCAAAACCATCATGTTGCACCATCGAGACGTGTATTCCGTCAAGGTCCCGTACGGTCTCCCGGGACTCGAGTTTGTGAGTTTCCCGACTTTCTCGATTTTGACCCAGATGGCCATCCGCACATGCAAAACCATCAAGTTGCACCATCCAAACGTATATTCCGTCAAGGTCCCGTCTGGCCGCCGTGGACCCGAGTTTGTGAATTTTCCCAACTTTCCTGATTTCGACCCAGATGGCCATCTGCGCATGCAAAACCATCATGTTGCACCATCGAGACGTGTATTCCGTCAAGGTCCCGTCCGGTCTCCCGGAACTCGAGTTTGTGAGTTTTCCCGACTTTCCCGATTTTGACCCACATGGCCATCCGCACATGCAAAACCATCAAGTTGCACCATTCAAACGTATGTTCCGTCAAGGTCCCGTCTGGCCGCCGTGGACCCGAGTTCGTGAGTTTTCCCAACTTTCCTGATTTCGACCCAGATGGCCATCCGCGCATGCAAAACCATCAAGTTGCGCCATCCGGACGTGTATTCGGTCAAGGTCCTGTCCGGCCTCCCGGGACCTGAGTTCGTGAGTTTTCTCGACTTTCCCGATTTCGACCCAGATTGATGTAAGGGTCTAAGTTTTTGCACACATCCAAAGTGTTCATCACACCACACACACCTTATTTGAGGAAAACTTCTAAACACATTTGAAGAGCAAGTAACCACAATCAATATGGTCATTAGAGGATGAACTCACAAAAATGCAAAAGTGGTATTTCCCACTTGCATCATATAGGGCCTGAGCATATGAAAAACTCCTACACCTTGCTAGGAATGCTCATGCCAAAATTTACCCAAATCCAAAACATTTTTGAGGAATTTTTGGGTATAACTAGAAAGAGGCTAGTTTGAACTCAAATTCAAACTCCTTTTACCCCAGGAATTCAAAAGTGGGATTCATATTCACACTCAGCACATTTTTTTGAGCTCACACACCAATTTTCACTCCATTTGGAGTTGATCTTGACATGATCTAGTTTTAGCAAATTCAAATTAAATTTGAATTTTAAACTGCATATGTGCTGAAAATATATTCAAAACACTTCACAATTTGAATTCTATCAAGTTTAAATGGGCATTTGGTAGATAATTCAAATTTCAAAGGGTATTATTGGGATTACTGTTTAGAGCAGTGGGAGAAAGTTAATTTCAGAGGTTAAAATGGAAGTGGGCCCCACCTGTCAGCCTCACTAGCAATTTAACCAACTGAAGAACAGAGCACTCGGTTTCTCGGGCCAGTGCTTCGGTCGCCACCGAGCCAACGCCGGCGCCAGCAGCTGTTTCCGGTGTTTCCCTGCACTGGCACGCTCGCCCGGTCTATATCTGCACAGCCGAGGATTACAGTCTGAGTTCTTCACTCGCTCCTCATCGCTCATGAGCTCGATCGTCAGCTCCCGCAAAAACACACCCAAACACTGCTACCTTCCATTCCCGATCGCTCAAGCTAGCTAAGCGTCGGTTGCTCGAGCGGTCTACATGAAAGAGCATCACCATCTTGTGCTCTACCGGGCTTTCAGCTCACCCCGGGGCTTCCCTATGGTGTTTGGCGGCAAATTAAGGATTTTCACCAAGCTCTCACGAGTACCGGCGGAACTCCACTTCGGGTCGCCATCGATAGAGCGCCACAGCCGTTGTCGTCGTCCGCTTGCTACACAAGAAAGGTGCGCTATACTTACTAGATCGTGTAGCTGCAAGCCTTGTAGCAAATGACCAATCATAGGACGAGAATTTCCAAATATACTGAAAGCTAGTTCATATGGCCCGAGCTCACCTTAGACTAAAATTTGGACTATACACACTCTTGTTAGTTGAGCCTTCTGACCAGTAGGTTCTACACATGCTAGCGCACACACTCGAGGAAGAAGCAAGGGAAACCGTTGAGGATCGGCTGTGATATGGATGTTTTCCTCACCGCCGATGCAAAGTACCTCGGCTTACCGTCGAGGGTATGGTTGTCGTCGTTTCTAGCTTCCAAAAGGTCTCGTTTCATGTTCCTCGTGCTCCACTGATGCTCCCCGAGCAATTTCCGATCGATTTGGTGCCATGTGGTGCGAGACCGACCTCGCCGAAACCCTAGGTTCCGCTGTCACCGGTGCACACGTGTTTCCGGTGGTCGTCGACAGTCGGCAAGCCCACAGCTGAGTTCATGAGGTCGGAAAATGGGGAGGCGGCGAGTTTCAGGCCAAGGGGTGGCCGGGAACTCGGTTCCGGCAAGGCTCGCCGAAGAGCGCCGCTAGGAGACTCTGTTGGCGCGAGGTTGAAGAAGATCCGTGTCGTGGGACCCACCGGCAGGAGTTTAAAACTTTCCCCAATTATCAAATTTAGTTCAATTTCAAACCCACATAACTTTGGCTAGGAAACTCCAAATTGAGTGAACCAAATTTTGTTGGATTCATCTCTCTGAGTACTCTCCAACAAATCAAGTTTCACCTTATAAAATTTTTATTTCTCCATAATTAATTTTTCAAAATTTAAATTGTTTAGAATTTTAACTGGAGAACCCTTCGGAGGAAAATTCTGAATTTCGGCCAGGATGTTCACCATAATATCCTTGAGCTACCATAAAAATTTCAGATCCACTCGAGCTCATTTGATCCAGCTAATGGTGTGATTAATAAAACTGTTCCAAAGAAAACGGAAAATATCCAGTAATATTTTCAGAATTTCCCTGAAATTATTTGGCTCATATCTTTAGTTAGAAACCTTCAAATTAAGTGAAACCAACTCTATTAGGACTCTCTGAAAATCTAGTTTTCAGAAAATCATGGCTTGCTCCATGAAAACCCCTAGAGCACACTAAGAGCTCCAATTAAGACCAAGTACACAATTATTTGTGGAGAGCTCATATGAGCTTTCCTGCAAATGAAAATTGGCCATCTCTCTATTTAGGTTGTATCCAAGCCACAGTAAAAATTTGATAGTCATTGCGACTATCTAGTAAGACTTATAGTCCTTACAAATTCAACTTCAATTCAAATGCATTCAAATTGATACATATATGTATTTATCTCATGTAGTCACTAAGGTTGAGGAGAAGCCCGAAGTCTTAGACTTCATCACTCCAGAGGAACAGCTAGCCTACGACCAAGAGCAGCAAGCCAAGCTCCAGTTTGCATTAGCCTTTTATTAAATTTTACTGTTTTGAGAATTTACTTTGAGCACCCACTTAAATTTTAAATTATAGTCTTGTTTGAAAACCCAAATGCATACCCAAGAAAACCCTGGGTTGGGCTTAGGTTTGTAAACCTTGATTACTACTTTAATGCTAAGACAGTGTAGGATTCGATACAAGTCGAGTAGTTAGAACTGCTCGCGAGAATAGGCTAGAGGCACACTCTTCTGGTAAAGATAGCAAATGAAACACATGGCGAGAAAAATGAGACCGAGCAGAAAGTAAGGGCAGCAGGACGTTGGGGGTCTGGGTGCCATAGCTCCGCTTGTGTCGATTGAGGACCAAGCCTTGTGCGGGCGTGTTGAACAAGCTAGAACAGTATCAAAGACCTACCGGATATATGGGAACCGGAAAACCGATGTAATTCAGGTAGCTGGGTGTTGAGGCATTGCTTGCCGTCCAGAGGGTAGGTTGAGAGATTGAGGTGTAAATCAGCTGGCGGCACTACGGATGCGCGAGCAGAGACCTCTTGCTCGGGACTCTAGGACCGGTTTAACATTTGGCTGACGAGTGAAAGGTGGTTGCGTACGACGTCCGTGATGGTTGCTGTAGGCAACATCGAGTACGAGCGTACATGACGGGTTATTCGGGTAACCCTGCAGGTGTAAATCGATTACAATCGCTATCCCTCGCGGTCAGTGTGTACCACTTGTTCACTGTACCGTGACTTAGAAAGAACAGGTTAGAGTCATGTAAAAGTTGCTGATTGAAAGCTATACATTGATTGTTAATGACTTGCTGTAGTTTAGAGCTAATTAAAGATATTTTCGACCTTGGGCAAAGTACATGAGAGAAACGCGTTTCTTGTTTGATTGCGGCTCTCTCATGTGCCTTAGCGTGAGGTTCTCTATAACTTGCTGCTAAAAACTTGAAAGTAAGGTTCAAATAATTAGGCGAGTCCTTTGCAATTTATTTACCTCATGTACCCTGTAATCACTCATGTTGAAGTTTCATGTATAGGAGAGACGGGTCAGACTTGCTGAGCCATCGTGCTCACTGCATGTGTTTGAAGCTTTTGCAGGGTGTTATGAGGAAGGGACTCCCGAGGAGGAGACGGAACCCCAAGAACGAAACCCCGTCGAGTGGGAGTCGTGCATGCCGCCGTGTTAGTGTGCGTGTGTGCTAGCTGGGACACGTTCACGGGCTGAACGTGAACTCGATGCGTAGTCTACGCCTGTGAGTGTAGACCGAATATATTTTATTGTAAAAATGTTTATAAACTCGTTTATGTAATAAAACTTTGCTTCCGCTTTATACCATTTTATGTGTATTATCCGGTGCTGTTGAACACAACACCCTTCAGCGTGATCCTGGCTTGACGAGGCCGTGGGGCCCTTACAACGTGTTATATCAGATCTCGCTTGATGTTTAACGCGCTAAAAAGGTCATCTTTTTCAAAAAACTCGCTGAGAAACGAGTTAGTAGTACATATAAGGATGTTATTAGTGTATAGAAAGTGGCAATACTAACCTATTTGCTGATGTCGGAAAATCGTGCATCTCAGGACGTTCTATGTCTTGGGGGGTGCACGTAAGCGCTATCCACCAGTGCGCACAAGCTGAAGGGTGGACTCTCACGGGTGGCAGGTAACCCGGCCCGCTTTAATATCCTCTACCACTCTTCATGTCGTTTGGGGTATTCGAGGAAAGCCCTTCCCTGGCGTGCTATGGGCAAGTTTGGGAGACCCCGTCACGTGGTCAGTAATGTGAACACGTAACTCAAGGCGTGTTTAGCTTGAGAACATCCGTGCGAGTGATGACGAACGGGTGTATGAACTGTATTGGGACCAGGCTCGGTGTGCAGCCGAGTCTGATGATTGAGTGGTTTACCTGCAGGTAGTCTGACCACGAATCGGTAGATGAGTAGCATCTGTGTGTGAGAGATGTTTAGTGCTACTGAACTAACGAAGCCGGCTAAGTCCGGTATAGGTTTTTCTTTGTGAGGAATGTAGTACCGATATGAACTGGTGACGCTTCGACGTCACACCCCACTAAATGAGCAATTTCATTGTAAACTTGAAAGTTTCAATCCAGAGCACTAAAACTTTGAGATTACTCCTTCCCTTAATCAGGATGTTCAAAGTTAACAAGTTGTTCAACTTATAGGATACTAAGGACTGAGTACTCTGTTTTCAGCTGAAATAAGGCTTTTGAGGTTGGGGTCTTTCGAGGTTGGGGTCATATGATATATTTCTGGAAAGCTTTGAAAGAGCTTTACAACTTTTCTATTGATGTCCAGAGGTGTTTCATCCTTTAACCAGTCGAGAAACGCAGTAGAGTTGAAACTGTTCAGAAAACAGGGCAGAGCAAATACTCTCTGTAACTCTATAAATTGAGCATAACTTTCTGCATAAAAATCCAAAGATAGAAAATGAGGCAGTTCTGAAAAGTTCATGAGATGGGTTACAACTTTGTAACAGAAAGTGGTGTAGAATTAACTGGAATTCTTGCATCAAATCAGTACCTCAAGCAGGGAGGTGCTGTCTAATTTTTTCTAGAAATTCTGTCAACTTTGACATCTCATAACTTTTGAACACGGACAGATCTTAGGCCAAGTAAATACTTTCTGGAAATCTATTGAAGTTAGCTATAACTATGATGTTGAGCTCCAGAATTGGATTTGCTTTTAGCATGGTCTAAATCAGGTTGAAATGGAAGCTGGTCAGGGCTGTCAGTTTGGGCAGCAGACCAGCAATCAAATTGTTCTAAGTTTGAGTTGTGTTCCAAGTTTTATGAGTTCAATGACATGTTTTATGTTATAACTCAATGAATTACTGTTGAAATAAATATTTGACTTTTTTTTCAAATATGTTTCTACAGATGACAGCGGATAGACAATTGGAGAATGGGTGGGTGGTATCTCACTGTTCTCACCGTAGTGGTTATCCAGAAGTGTTGAAGCAAATGCTTCAATATTGCAAGTATGTGGAGACGCCACAGTATCTCGCCAAGGAAGAAGTCGAGGACGGGAACAAGACGTGGACCATCCATGTCGAAGTTCCTGCAGGACCTACGCCACCCGATTGGGCACCGTTCACGTCACGGTGAGAGGTAGACAGCCGGAGGAAATGTGGCAAGTGGCAGCCCGTGACACCATGTCGCGTTTCTGCCAGCTACACGTGAGAGCTATGGAGGGCACTCCATACGCGCTCGTTCCGGTGGAAGGACGAGCTAATCATGTGTGGAGGGAAAGGTACGTGGAGGCAACAGATCTGGGTTGCCCAAGGTACAACCCGGCGGAGGCGAACCTCAGCCTCCAGTTGAGGGCAGGAAAGGCCGTGATGCCAAGCTGTTCATACGGATTATCTTGCTGTAAAGCTCAAGGAAAGCACCAGCCGTGGAGACCATTTCTAGAGTGCTCACAGCGCACTCCGTAATGTTCTTCCGACGATAAAGCGACTAAATGAGCAACACAATCAGTTGCATCGTCTGAAGAAGGCAAAGAAGAAAAGCCGCGTCGACATCACGGCTTTGCAACAGCAAGTGCAGGCCTTGACCCAGCAAAATGAGGTCCTCACTCAAGAGCGTGATGACGCTATTGAGGAGGGGCAAGGCTGAGAAGAGGACTACAACCAGGCCATGCACGAGGTGCATGCATTGCAGGACCTCGTACCTCTGGTAATGGGCCTACCGACGGTAGGTGCCGTACCCGTGGTTTTGGGTATCCCGGCAATGGGGGAACCTGAACCGGAAGAGCAGTTCATGGACCCGGAGCCACCAGCAGGGGTAGTGGAGGAGGACGACCCACAGGAGGTCGAGTTCTACTCCGAGTAGTGAGTTACCGTTGCCAAGTAAGGCAGCAAGAAGGGTGTAGGAAAAAACTTTTGTAATCGGTGACGTCGTGTAGACAGTAGTATGTGTATAGGTAGTGACGACATGAGCACAACTTCTCAGAGACTCGAGAATAATGTATCTTGTATAAAGTTTATGCTTTATCAATATATGTTAATGTTGTGCAAGTTGTTCATGTGTCACTTCAATATCTACTGTTTCATATGGAATTTTAAGTATGACATGTGCTGATCGCTGCTATTTTGAATTTCAGAATGAATCGCACTCGTGCCAACCTAGACATTGTGAGTTCTAGTCAGGGGGGAGAGGCCTCCCAACAGCCTTTCGAGGACTCCTCGGGACAGCAACAACAACAGCAACAACCGCCACCGCCACCGCCAACGGTTACATTGGCCGACATCATTGCGGCTATGGCGGGTTCTCATCAGCAGCACAGAACACGGAGTTGCTGCAGACGCTTATTGTAAATATGTCTCGACCCGAGAGGCGTCAAGATCGTGAGGAGCGCCAACAAAGCTCCTACTCTGACTTTCTGGCTACTCATCCCCTAGTGTTTCTCAAGGGCGGATGAACCCCTCGATGCGGACAACTGGCTCCGCACGATGGAGATGAAGTTCAGGCTGCTCCAAGTGAGTGAGCAGGGCAAGACTCAGTTCGTGGTCCAACAGCTTCAAGGATCCGCGGGCGCTTGGTGGGCAAACTACTGTGCCTCGCAACCCATCGAGCGAGTTATGACCTGGGTGGAGTTCCGAACAACCTTCAGGGCCTATCACATACCGCCGGGTCTTATGAAGAGGAATACGCAGGAGTTCCTTCGCCTGCAGCAAAGAAGCATGAACGTGCTGGAATACTCCAGGGCGTTCAATGATCTTGCACTCTACGCTTCTTATCACACCGATACCGACGAGAAGTGACAGTATCATTTTTACCAGGGGCTTAACCCGCTCCTGAAGGATAAGTTGGCGATGTTCAATCGCGGCGGCCTCAATGATATTATTGATGCTGCGATTGTTCAGGAGGACTCCGGCAAGGAGTTAGCGGCGGTGGAGATGAAACGAAGCGCGCTGCAAAGCAGCGGAGAAGTAGGTGCTCCTTCTCAAAAATACTGGATGGTGTATCACTCACCATCGGGTCAACGCTGGCAGCCACCACAGAGGCCGATGCCATTTCACAGTCGGCCATATTCTCCACCGGCATTCAGACCGGCACTACCAACACCACCTCTGAAACAGCAACAGCAGCAGCAGGCGATGCCGCGTGCGTTTGCACCTCAGCAGTGCATGCCGGGCTTTCATCCCCCAAGCACGGGCCAGACAGCCGCCACAGGCTTCAAATGCGGTCGTCCAGGACACTTCGCCAACAATTGTCCTGAGAGGCAAGACGGCGGAGTGGCACCACAGTTTTCGGGGAGGAATCAGTCCCGGAACCCCACTAATGCGCGTCGGGCAAATCCTAAGCCCGACACCGCCCATCAACTCGCCATAGAGGACGTGCCGGAGGGAGAGACAGTCCTTGCGGGTATGTTCCAACTCCACCAACATCCGTAGTGTTATTTGATTCACGCGTCACACATAATTTTATTAGCCAAGCTTTTATTGTTAAACACAGCTTACAAATACTACCCACCGAAAGTCCATATTTGATTTATTCACCAGGTGGGAAGATTTCAGCGAGCATGATGGTTTCCAAAGTACCATTATGTTTAGCGGGTACAATATACCCCACGTCTCTCATAGCTTTAGAGGGACAAAAGGTCGATGTCATCTTAGGGATGTCGTGGTTAACCCGCCACGGCGCTGTTTTAGACACCGTCCTACGAGTCATGCATCTACAATCAGAAATGCACGAGTCACATTCATTATTTCTGAACAGTCCAGAAATAAAACTTTCAAGGGTATATCAAGATACCACCATCAGATTGAAAGATGTTCAAGTAGTCCGTGAGTTTCCTGACGTGTTCCCGCATGATTTACCGCGGATGCCGCTCGAACGAGAGGTGGAGTTCAAGATTGAATTTGCACCGGGAACTATGCCAATATCCCGAAGGCCGTACAAGATGGTGCCTAAGGAATTGGCTGAACTTATTTCGCAGTTAACGGACCTGCTAGAGAAGGGTTTTATTAAGCCGAGCTCCTTGCAATGGGGCTGTTCGACATTATTTGTGAAGAAGAAAGACGAGACATTGCGGCGTTGCATAGACTATCGTGCACTAAACGCCATAACCATCAAGAACAAGTACCCGTTACAACGGATTGCATGTTGTTTGATCAGTTGGTCAAAGCGAAGATCTTTTCCAAGATGGATTTAAGATCCGGGTACCATCAGATTAAGATACGGGCTAAGGATATTCTGAAGATGGCTTTCTTAACAAGGTACAGACTTTATGAGTATCTGGTCATCTCCTTCGGCCTCACCAATGCTCCAGCTCACTTCATATACTTGATAAACTCGGTATTCATGTTGGAGCTGGACAAGTTTGTCGCGGTCTTGATCGACGACATATTGGTATATTCCAAGTCGGAAGAAGAACACGCAAAGCATCTGCGTATAGTCTTGCAAAGTCTGCGGGATCCCCAACTATACGCGAAATTCAGCAAGTGCAAATTCTGGATATCGCAAGTGCCTTTTCTCGGGCATATTATCTCAGCGGAGGGCATTGCTGTAGACCCGAGTAAGATCACACAAGTGCTGAATTAGAAGTCTCCGAGAACTGTTTACGAGGTACGGAGTTTCCTCGAACTCACAGGATATTATCGGAGGTTCATTCTGAACTTCTTAAAAATTGCCAAACCTATGACAGAGCTGCTGAAGAAGGCTACCAAATATGTTTGGAGTCCAGCATATGAAGCAACGTTCAAGACATTAGTGAAGCACCTAACATCAGCACCGGTTTTGGCGTAGCCAGACACAATAAAACCGTTCGATGTGTACTGGATGCATCCGGTATTGGGCTCGGATATGTGCTGATGCAAGACCGAAGAATGGTCGCGTATGGATCACGGCAGCTCAGAAACCATGAGCAGAATTATCCAACTCATGACTTAGAGCTCGCTGCCGTGGTACTCGCACTACAAATGTGGAGGCACTAACTACTCGGTAACCTCATGCATTTATATACCGACCACAAAAGCCACAAGTACATATTCACGCAGAAAGAGCTGAACATGAGGCAGCAAAGATGGTTGGATTTGATAAAGGATTACGAAATAGAGATCCATTATCACCCTGGCAAGGCAAACGTAGTGGCGGATGGGCTGAGTCGCAAGTCACACGTCAACAATCTGACCAACACACAGTTGGAAAAGAGCAAGCCATCATTGCATGTGCTTCCACATGGAGCTCTCTACAACTTAGCTTTGATCCCCACCATCCGTGAAGAGATAGCGGCAGCTCAGAAACATGACAAGGGCATGTTGCATTTGCGGAGGCGTGTAAATAGTGGGGAGCTGAAATGTTTCCGGAAAGACGGAGACAGCGTCCTATGGTTCAAGAACTGGATTGTCGTACTCCATAACCTAGAGTTACGGAAGAAAATCTTTGTTGAGGCTCACTTGTCAAAGTTTTCTATGCACCCCAGTAGCAACAAAATGTATCAAGAAGTCAAAAACCAGTTTTGGTGGACACGAATGAAGCGGGAGATCGCAAAGTACGTGTCCGAGTGTGATACATGTTGAAGGGTGAAGGCAGACCATATGAGAAAACCGGGACTGCTACAACCACTGGGCATTCCTGTCTGGAAGTGGGAAGATGTGAGCATGAACTTCATCGTCAGTTTACCCACCACATTTCGAAAGCATGATTCCGTGTGGGTGGTCGTCGACCGGCTCACCAAGATTACCCATTTTATCCCGGTCAACATCAACTACAACGCCAAGAAGTATGCTGAATTGTACATCTCACGGATCTTATGCTTGTACAGCGTACCCCGCACCATCATATCAGATCGGGCCACTTTATTTGTATCCCCTTTTTAGGAGCAGCTACATGCTGCATTGGGGACGAAGCTGATCCGTAATTCAGCGTACCACCCGTAGACGAATGGGCTAACCGAGCGGGTAAATCAGATTTTAGAGGATAAGTTACGAGCTTGTGCTATCAACCACGATAAGAATTGAGATGATCACTTACCGTTGGCCGAGTTCTCGTATAACAATGGGTACCAAGCCAGCATCAAGATGGCGTCCTATGAGGCGCTATACGAAAGAAAATGCCGCACACCGCTGAATCGGTGTGAATCTGACGAAAGGGTCACCTTCGGGATTGATCTTGTCAACCATACGGAGGAAAAGGTTCGGCTGATTCAAGCGAACCTAAAGGCCGCCCAATCCCAACAAAAATAGTATGCGGACCGGAGAAGACGTCCTTTACAATTTGAAGTCGGGGATCACATGTATCTACGTGTGTCTCCAATGAAGAGCGTAAACATATTCGGGGTGAGAGGAAAGTTGGCACCACGATTCATCGGTCCGTTTCAGATTGTGGAAAGATATGGATCAGTTGCATACCGGCTGTAATTACCGGTGACACTTTCCGATGTGCACGACGTCTTTCATATTTCTCAGCTGAGGAAGTGTCTTAAGCTATCAACTACCATTCAGCTGGGGGATATTGAAGAACTGAAACCGGATCTCACGTATCGGGAGGAACCGGTTCAGATAATTGATGAAAAGGCCTGAACCACACGCAACTGTACGTTGTGGTTCTACAAAGTTCTATGGAGTAATCACTCCGTAGACGAAGCGACATGGGAGAGTGAAGGATTTCTTCGCGCTAACTACCCTGACTTTTTCACGTCGCACATACGGTAATTTTTCACCGTCCTCTCTCATTTTCACCTTATAATCTCGGGACGAGATTCTTTAAGGGGGGAGGAATGTAAGGGCCTAAGTTTTTGCACACATTCAAAGTGTTCATCACACCACACACACCTTATTTGAGAAAAACTTATGAACACATTTGAAGAGCAAGTAACCACAATCAATATGGTCATTAGAGGATGAACTCACAAAAATGTAAAAGTGGTATTTCCCACATATAGCGGCTGAGCATATGGAAAACTCCTACACCTTGCTAGGAATTCTCATGCCAAAATTTACCCAAATCCAAAACATTTTTAAGGTATTTTTGGGTATAACTAGAAAGAGACTAGTTTGAACTTAAATTCAAATTCAAACTTCTTTTACCCCATGAATTCAAAAGTGGGATTCATATTCACACTCAGCATATTTTTTTGAGCTCACACACCAATTTTCACTCCATTTGGAGTTGATCTTGCCACGAGCTAGTTTTAGCAAATTCAAATTCAATTTAAATTTCAAACTGCATATGTGCTGAAAATATATTCAAAACACTTCACAATTTGAATTCAATCAAGTTTAAATGGCATTTGGTAGATAATTCAAATTTCAAAGGGTATTATTGGGATTACTGTTTAGAGCAGTGGGAGAAAGTTAATTTCAGGGGTTAAAATAGAAGTGGGCCCCACCTGTCAGCCTCACTAGCAATTTAACCGACTGAAAACAGAGTACTCGGTTTCTCGGGCCAGTGCTTCGGTCGCCACCGAGCCAACGCCGGCGCCAGCAGCTGTTTCCGGTGTTTCCCCGCGCTGGCACGCTCGCCCGGTCTTTACCTCCACAGCCGAGCGGCACAGTCTGAGTTCTTCACTCGCTCCTCGTCGCTCATGAGCTCGATCTCGGCTCCCGCAAAAACACACCCGAACATCGCCACCTTCCATTCCCGATCGCTCATGCTAGCTAAGCCTCGGTTGCTCGAGCGGTCTACACGAAAGAGCATCGCCATCTTGTGCTATACCGGGCTGTCACATCACCCCGGGGCTTCCCTGTGGTGTTTGGCGGCAAATTAAGGATTTTCACCGAGCTCTCACGAGTACCGGCGGAACTCCACTTCGGGTCATCATCGATAGAGCGCCACAGTCGTCGTCGTCGTCCGCTTGCTACACAAGAAAGGTGCGCTATACTTCCTAGATCGTGTAGCTACAAGCCTTGTAGCAAATGACCAATCGTAGGACGATAATTTCCAAATATACCAAAAGCTAGTTCATATGGCCTGATCTCACCTTAGACTAAAATTCATACTCCACGCACTCTTGTTAGTTGAGCCTGTTGGCCAGTAGGTTCTACACATGCTAGCGCACACGCTCGAGGAAGAAGCAAGGGAAACCATTGAGGATCGGCCGTGATATGGCCGTTTTCCTCGCCACCGATGCAAAGTACCTCGTCTCACCGTCGAGGGTATGGTTGCCGGCGTTTCTAGCTTCCAAAAGGTCTAGTTTCATGTTTCTCGTGCTCCACTGATGCTCTCCGAGCAATTTTCGATCGATTTGGTGCCATGTGGTGCGAGTTTGACCTCGCCGGAACCCTAGGTTCCGCTGTCGCCGGTGCACACGTGTTTTTGGTTGTCACCGACGGTCAGCGAGCCCACAGATGAGTTCACGAGGTCGGAAAACGGGGAGGCGGCGAGTTTCGGGCCAAGGGGTGGCCGAGAACTCGGTTCCGGCGAGGCTCGCCAGAGAGCGCCGCCGGGGGACTTTGTTGGTGCGAGGTTGAAGAAGATCCGCGTCTTGGGACCCAACGGCAGGAGTTTAAAAATTTCCCTGATTTTCAGATTTAGTTCAATTTCAAACCCACATAACTTTGGCTAGGAAACTCCAAATCGAGTGAACTAAATTTTGTTGGATTCAGCTCTCTGAGTACTGTCCAACAAATCAAGTTAAACCTTATAAAAATCCTTATTTCTCCAGAATTAATTCTTCAAAATTTAAACTATTTAGAATTTTAACTGGAGAACCCTTTGGAGGAAAATTTTGAAATTTGGCCAGGATGTTCGCCATAATATCCTTGAGCTACCATAAAAATTTCAGATCCACTCGAGCTCATTTGATCTACCCAATGATATGATTAATAAAACTATTCCAGAGAAAATGGAAAATATCCACAAACATTTTCAGAAATTCTATGAAATTCTTTAGCTCATATCTTTAGTTAGGGACCTTCAAATTAAGTGAAACCAACTCCATTAAGACCCTCTCAAAATCTAGTTTCCAAAAAATCACGGCTTGCTCCATAAAAACCCCTACAACACTCTAAGAGCTCCAATTAAGGCCAATTACACAATTATTTGGGGAGAGCTCATATGAGCTTTGCTGCGAATTAAACTTGGCCAACTCTGTTTAGGTTGTATCCAAACCACAGTAAAAATTTCAGAGTCATTGGGCCTGTCTAGTAAGACTTATAGTCCCCTACAAATTCAACTACAATTCAAATGCATTCAAATTGATACGTATATGTATTTATCTCATGTAGTCGCTAAGGTTGAGGAGGAGCCCGAAGTCTTGGACTTCATCACCCAGAGGAACAACTAGCCTACGACCAAGAGCAGCAAGGCAAGCTCCGGTTTGCATTAGCCTTTTATTAAATTTTACTGTTTTGGGAACTTACTTTGAGCACCCACTTAAATTTTGCATTAGAGTCTTGTTTGAAAACCCAAATGCATAGCCAAGAAAAACCTGTGTTGGGCTTAGGTTTGTAAACCTCGATTAGCTACTGCGATGCTAAGATAGTATAGGATTCGATACAAGTCGAGTAGTTGAAACTGCTCGCAAGAATAGGCTAGTGGCACACTACTCGGGTAAAGATAGCAAATGAAACACATGGCGAGAAAAATGAGACCGAGCGGAGAGTAAGGGCAGCACGACGTTGGGGGCCTGGGTGCCATAGCTCTGCTTGTGTCGATTGAGGACCAAGCCGTGTACGGGCCTATTGAACAAGCTAGAACAGTACCGAAGACCTACCGAATATATGGGAACCGGGAAACTGATGTAATTCGGGTAGCTGGATGTTAAGGCATTGCTTGTCGTCCAGAGGGTAGGTTGAGAGCTTGAGGTGTAAATCGGCTGGCGGCACTGCGGATGCGCATGCATAGACCTCTTGCTCGGAACGATAGAACCGGTTCAACATTTGGCTGATGAGTGAAAGGTGGTTGTGTACGACGTCCATGATGGTTACTGTAGGTAACATCAAGTACGAGCATACGTGACGGGTTATTCGGGTAATCCTGCAGGTGTAAATCAATTATAATCGCTGTCCCTCACGGTCAGTGAGTACCACTTGTTCACTGTACTGTGACGTAGAAAGAACAGGTTAGAGTCATGTAAAAGTTGCTGATTGAAAGCTATACATTGATTGTTAATGACTTGCTGTAGTTTAGAGCTAATTAAAGATCTTTTCGACCTTGGGCAAAGTACATGAGAGAAATGTGTTTCTTATTTGATTATGACTCACTCATGTGCCATAGCGTGAGGTTCTCTACAACTTGCTGCTAAAACTTGAAAGTAAGGTTCAAATAATTAGGCGAGTCCTTTGCAACTTATTTACCTATTGTACCCTGTAATCCCTCTTGTAGAAATTTAATGTATAGGAGAGACGGATCAGACTTGCTGAGCCATCGTGCTCACTGCTTGTGTTTGAAGCTTTTGCACGGTGTTATGAGGAAGGGACTGCCGAGGAGAAGACGGAACCCCTAGAGGGAAACCCCGTCGAGTGGGAGTCGTGCACACCACCTTGTTAGTGTGCGTGTGTGCTAGCGGGGACACGTTCACGGGCTGAACGTTAACTCGATGCATAGTCTACGCTCGTGAGTGTAGACCGAATATATTTTGTTGTAAAAATGTTCATAAACTCGTTTATGTAAAAAACTTTGCTTCCGCTTTGTACTATTTTATGTGTGTTATCCTATGCTGTGCAAAGCAGCACCCCTCGCGTGATCCTGGCTCGACGAGGTTGTGGGGCCCTCGCAATTGCCATCCGCACAGGCAAAACCATCAAGTTGCACCATCCGAACCTGTATTCCGTCAAGGTCCCGTCCAGCCGCCCTAGACCCGAGTTCGTGAGTTTTCCCGACTTTCCTGATTTCGACAGAGATGGCCATCCTCGCATGCAAAACCATCAAGTTGCACCATCCGGACGTGTATTCCGTCAAGGTCCCTACTGGCCTCCCGAGACCCGAGTTCGTGAGTTTCCCGACTTTCATGATTTCAACCCAGATGGCCATCCGCGCAGGCAAACTCATCAAGTTGCACCGTGCGAATGTTTATTTCATCAGGGTCCCGTTCGGCCGCTCAGGATAAAGTTTGTGAGTTTTTCCGACTTTTCCGATTTCAAATGAGATGGCCATCTGTGAATGCAAAACCATCAAGTTGTACAGTCTGGACGTGTATTCCGTCAAGGTCCCATCCGCCCACCCGGGACCCGAAATCGTGAGTTTTCCTGACTTTCCCGACCTTCCCGATTTTGAACCAGATGGCCATCCGCGTATGCAAAACCATCAAGTTGCACCATCCGGATGTGTATTCCGTCAAGGTCCGGTCCAGCCTCCCGAGACACGAGTTCTTGAGATTTCCGGACTTTCCAAATTTTGGCCCAGATGGCCTTCGGCGCATGCAAAACCATCAAGTTGCTCAATCTGGACATGTATTCCGTCAAGGTCCCGTCTGGCCTCCCGGGACATGAGTTCGTGAGTTTTCCCGACTTTCCAATTTCGTCCCAGATGGCCATTCGCGCATACAAAACCATCAAGTTGCGCAATCCGGACGTGTATTCCTTCATGTCGAAGTGTTCAGTCGACACTTCCCCCGGGCCTGCACTGGGCAGCCCACGGAGGTTCTTTTTTCGGTGGGGCTAGTCCCTAGTGGAGAGCTTGCACAGATGGATGAGTTAGTAAGAGCTTGACACGGTGAGTTTTACGTGGTTCAGGCCGGCGGAGCGTAAAACCCTACGTCCACGGCGAGCTATGGAGCTTGCTGTATTGCTTGCTGCTCAGGGCCGGAGTCCTCAACTTGGGGGTGAGTTACAGCTTGGGAGTGTATGGCTAGCGTATGAGTTGCAGAGTGTGAACCCAGGGTGCGAATGGCTAGAGTGCGAACCCCTGCTAACGTCGCCTACCCGAGCCTTTTATAGTCCAAGACTCGGGTGGCTTACAAGGGGGGCCGGGACCCGACAGGTGGTCCCGGGGAGATTGACTGATATCTACCGTATCTGCAGTTATGCCGGTAGTTGTCTCTGCTGAAGGCTTCTGAGTCTTCGTCTTGTAGCTCTGCCCATGCCGCATGCTAGTCGTAGTGGATGATGACGGCGGGGTCGGCATGGGATGTCTTGTCGCTGCGTTTATTGGCTGGCAAGCTCTGATACTGCGCGCCAGTCTGTGATGCGACTGGGCGCAACGACACCTGACAGAGGCGTGCTCCGCGTCTCCGCGTCTTGGGAAGGCGCGGGCCTTGAATACCTTGTACGGGCAAGGTTTGGGACGTCTTTACGCCCGCTGCCTATCGCTCGGGGGCAGGCAGCGCCGTTCTGCTGGCCACGTGGCGGGCCCGGAGCCCTCCTCAGAAGAGAGGGGGGTCCGGCCCCGCAGGACACGTGGAGCCTTCGGACCTCTCCCCGCGGAGGGGGAGGTTCGGTTTCTGTTGGCCACGTGGCGAGCTCGGAGCTCCTCTCTGAGGAGGGGGAGGTCCGGCCTCTCTGGACACGCGGCACCTTCGGACCTCTCTCCCGCGGAGGGGGAGGTCCGGCTTCTGTATGCCACGCGGTGGGCCCGGAGCTCTCCTCTGAGGAGAGGGAGGTCCGGCCCCGCTGGACGCGTGGCGCCTTCGGAGCTCTCCCTGCGGAGAAGGGCGAGATCCTTAGGCATTTTCCCCTGTGCGCGGGGGTACCCCATATCGAGGGTACCGACAGTGGCCCCCGGGCCCATCTCGGGGGAGATAGCAAGCCCGAGGTGGGACCTTCATCTCTTCTGATCCGCGCACTTTCTTGTCTTGAGTACTCCCTGTGCTGGCAGGGTCTTGACGGCTTTGGTGTTCAGCCTCTTAGGAGAGGGTGAAGCCTGGCATCGGAGCTCGGCCCGGCTGTGGGGGCGGAGGTCCGGAAGTCATCGGAGCTCAGACCAGCGAAGGGCGTGAGGTCCGGCATCAGCGCTCGCCTCTGAAAGGAGGGCGAGGGCTGGCCTCGGAGCTCGGTCTGGCTGTGGAGGCGGAGTCCAGAAGTCATCGGAGCTCAGGCCAACGAAGGTCGTGAGGTCCGGCATCAGCGCTCGCCTCTGAAAGGAGGGCGAGGGCTGGCCTCGGAGCTCGGCCCAGCTGTGGGGGTGGAGTCCGGCACTACTCAGTGGTCCCCCTTTCCTATCCCTTAGTCTCATTTGGCTTACTGTCCCAGGCCGGAATACGGGGCTTGGGTAATCCAGTGCACTTGGTCCCGGAGGTCTGGCCCCAGCCCCAGTCAGGGTGTAACCGCCCGGCCCCCTGGTACTCAGACCGTAGCGCCGGGAGGCAGAGTGCGCATGCTTTGGGTGCAAGACCGGGCAAAGCAAGGCTCCTGACCCCCCGTTCTAGCATAGGTCTTTTCTCGGAGGAGACCAACTGGCGGTGCAGTACACTTATAGGGGGAGATCCAAAAGGCCACCTGGCCTCTGGCAGGTACCCCAAGCACTACCGCCTTCGGCAGGACGGCAAATATCGACTATGCATGAGAGCCGGAAAGAGGAGCCGAGTGTATAATGGACGCACACTGTCTAGAGCGTGGGGAGGTGTTCATATAAATTAATGCGTAATTTAAATAAACACCTAAGTAAGCATGGTGAACTTACTGGGTAGCGTCGGAGCGCATGTCTTCACGCAGAGCGGGTCATGCGTGGCTTCGTCGTACGCCGGACACGGGGGACCCCATGGCTATATCAGGGGGAAGCATGGCTTCGGCCCCGCATACCATGTGGAAGGGTAGTTCCCGTGACCCGGCCCTGGGAAGTCCGGCTGGTACTCGACATGGAGGAGCCGGTATCCCCCGACGGCTCTGGGTGCGTGTCTGCACCGGTTGTGTGGGTCTGCTTGGCGTGGACCTGGCACGCGTTGCATCCCTAATCGGTTTGACGGCGTCCAGGTGGCTCTCGGTCAGTAGGAGCCATGCCGGGTGGCTTAACCGACCAACGTGCGGGACGATGAGCGTTCCCAGCACACGCCTCCTTGGACTACTGCGAGTTAATCGCAGCCTTCCTCCTGGGTTATGCACCGCAATAGGATGTCGTGGCGCCACGCTAGTAAAGATACCAGCGCGTAGCACTTAGCCATCCGCACCACCCGTTCAGCGGATGCATGTTCATCAGGAAGGATGTCCTTCAAGGAGTCCCGGACCTTCGTGGTCCATGCATCGGGACTACTTGAGCTTCTGGATCTTGAGCGCTTGGTTGCACGGAGTCCCCAGTGACTCTTACGATCCTTTGGCGGCATCCAGGGCCGCCGGGACTGCCTAGCTTCGAGGCACTGGTTCAGCCCCCTTCGCCCGGCTCGGCGGGCCGGGCTGTGGACCGCAGCAACGTCCTCTCGGAGACTCCTTCGTGCGCAGGGGCTCCGATGG
Organism: Neostapfia colusana; assembly: GCA_030760725.1. NCBI lineage: Eukaryota > Viridiplantae > Streptophyta > Magnoliopsida > Poales > Poaceae > Neostapfia > Neostapfia colusana. The sequence continues at coordinate 98,333,306 of JASWHV010000008.1, read as the reverse complement.
AGGCTTTCGTTGAGAGGTCATCAACTGCGGCCGTGCAAGCGCGCGGTGCATGGCGCAGGTCTAAGGTGAGGAATTCTTTCTCCAACATCCACACGTGAAGCAGATAAGCAGCTAGCTGTGGGTCATTGCAGGGGCATTCACCCTTAACTTGCTTGGTAACTAGCTGGGAGTCGTCCTGCGCCAACAACTGGCGAGCGCCCAGAGACAGGACTGTCTTTTAGGCCAAAGATGAGTGCTTCATACTCTGCCAACTTGTTGGTTGCCTTGGAATTGAGACGCACCATGTACCCAGACTGCTCCCCCGATGGCATGAGAAGCAGTACACCGGCACCGGCCCCCTGCTTTCGCGAGGAGCCGTCGAAGAAGAGCGTCCAGTGAGGCCCGGTGAAGACCGGAGCTCGGTACTTTGGTTCACCGTCTTCGCGGCCCCCTGGGTCAGCCTTCGTTGGCATCCACTCAGCCACGAAGTCAGCCAGTGCTTGGCTCTTGGCTGTCTGACGTGGTCGGGAGCTCAGCTTGGACTCCGCCGTCTTCGGGCTGTCTTCCAGCTTCGGAAGCTGGCAGTGAGTGCCAGCTCCGCCCTCCGGCTGCTCTGGCGCACTTGTCCGCCAGGCTGAAGAGCTCGGAGGCATCGCAGACCTCTCTGGTTGCAAGCCTCTCAAGCATCTTCTTGTCCTGGACACTGTCGAAGTGCCGCCACCACAGAAGCACTTTGAATATGCGGAATGGTGTTGCGTACCTGGGAGAACCGCTGGATGAAGGAGCGCAGCGACTCTCCAGGTTGTTGCTTGATGGCTTGGAGGTCAATCTCCGTGCCGGGACGGGTGCAGGAGCTGCCGAAGTTGGCGATGAACTGCCGGCAGAGCTCTCCTCAGGAAGTTATGGAACCCTGAGGGAGGTTCATTAGCCAAGACCGGGCTGGGCCGGTCAAGGCGACGGGGAAGTAGTTTGGCCATGACGGCCTCATCCCCTCCTGTGGCAAGTACTTCCCGGGCAGGTGCGCCCGAAACTTGCGCGGCCACCTCGTGAAGCGGAGGTGGGGCTCCAAGGCCGTACATCCTGCCCCTGTTGCTGCAGGTGTTGGTGCCGCGAACGCTTGGTTCACCGCTGGCAGAGTGTACACCGGTACGGGCAAGGCTGCACCATAGACCGGGGCGCTTTTTGCAGGACATATGGCTGTGGCATATGCTGCGTGGCATATGTCTGGGGCAGAGTTCGCGTTGCGAAAGTTTGCGCCTCAGGCAGGGTTGAGGCAGTCGTCATGCTGACGCCGGCCTCTTGGCTGCGACGCCTTTCTCGTCGCCGCTCGAGGAACACTCGGGCGTCTTGGCCCAGGTGGCATCGTTCCTGCTCAGTCCTCAGGTCCGTCGACGGAAGCCTGGTGGAGCTGGAATCCGCCGTCTGTCCGTCAACCGTTGGCGTGCGCGTCAGCGACACAGCCGGTTGGCCGGAGCGTCGTCCCCGCCGAAGTCAAGGGTTTGCAGCGGCGACGACAAGACGGTCTACCTCGCGAATCCACTGCTGGGTCGCTGCCTGAGGCGCGTCCCCAACAGGCGGATTGTGCAGTAGCGCTCTTGTTGCGGCTAGCGCACCCCCGCCGGGTACGCCCAGTGCTACTGAAGACCTGACGCTGGTTGGAGCCTGCATTGCCGGGGTCGGCGCTGCCAGAGCCGGTTGCTGGCTCCCAGTGCAGGTACTGGTGCCACGAACGCTTGGTTGCGCCTGGCACAATGTACCCCGGTATGGGCAAGGTTGCGCCATAGGCCGGGGACGCCGCTTGCAGAGAACATGGTTGTGGCTTATGCTGTGCGGCGTACGCCTGGGGCAGAGCTCGCGTAGCGAAGGTCTGCCCTCCAGGCTGGGTCGAGGCCGACGTCATGTTGTCGCCAGCCTCTTGAGTGTGACGCCTTTCTCGACGTCGCTTGAGGAACACTCGGGCATCTTGGCCCAAGTGGCACCGTTCCAGCTCTGTCCTCAGGTCCGTCGACGAAAGCCTGGTGGAGCTGGAGTCCACCGTCTGCTCGCCAGCCATTGGCGTGCGCATCAGCGACACAGCCGGTTGGCCGGAGCGTCGTCCCCGCCGAAGTCGAGGGTTTGCGGCGGCGACGACGGGACGGTCTATCTCGCGAATCCACTGCTGGGTCGCTGCCTGAGGCGCGTCCCCAGCAGGCGGATTGTGCAGTAGCGCTCTTGTTGCAGCTGGCGCACCCCTGCCGGGTACGCCCAGCGCTACTGAAGACCTGACGCTGGTTGGAGCCTACATTGCCGGGGTCGGCGCTGCCAGAGCCGGTTGCTGGCTCCCAGCTTGCCCTGACACACTCCGTCCTGAGTGTGTCATCATGTACTCTCCCCTGGTCACGGTTTGCCGTGGACACAGGGGGGAGAGTTTGCCGCTGAAGGAAGCTTGGTCATCTTCGTCGGCGGAAACTCGTCGCGCAAGGGGAAAAGCCCCCTACCTGGCGCGCCAAATGTCGAAGTGTTCAGTCGACACTTCCCCCGGGCCTGCACTGGGCAGCCCGCGGAGGTTCTTTTTTCGGTGGGGCTAGTCCCTAGCGGAGAGCTTGCGCAGATGGACGAGTTAGTAAGAGCTTGACACGGCGAGTTTTACGTGGTTCAGGCTGCCGGAGCGTAAAACCCTACGTCCACGCCGAGCTATGGAGCTCGCTGTATTGCTTGCTGCTCAGGGCCGGAGTCCTGAGCTTGGGGGTGAGTTACAGCTTGGGAGTGTATGGCTAGCGTATGAGTTGCAGAGTGCGAACCCAGGGTGCGAATGGCTAGAGTGCGAACCCCTGCTAACGTCGCCTACCCGAGCCTTTTATAGTCCAAGACTTGGGTGGCTTACAAGGGGGGCCGGGACCCGACAGGTGGTCCCGGGGAGATTGACTGATATCTACCGTATCTGCAGTTATGCCGGTAGTTGTCTCTGCCGAAGGCTTCTGAGTCTTCGTCTTGTAGCTCTGCCCATGCCGCATGCTAGTCGTAGTGGATGATGACGGCGGGGGCGGCATGTGATGTCTTGTCGCTACGTTTATTGGCTGGCAAGATCTGATACTGCGCGCCAGTCTATGATGCGACTGGGCGCAACGGCACCTGACAGAGGCGTGCTCCGCGTCTCCGCGTCTTGGGAAGGCGCGGGCCTTGAATACCTTGTACGGGCAAGGTTTGGGGCGTCTTTACGCCCGCTGCCTATCGCTCGGGGGCAGGCAGCACCGTTCTGCTGGCAACGTGGCGGGCCTGGAGCCCTCCTCAGAAGAGAGGGGGGGGCCGGCCCTGCAGGACACGTGGAGCCTTCGGACCTCTCCCCGCGGAGGGGGAGGTTCGGCTTCTGTTGGCCACGTGGCGAGCCCGGAGCTCCTCTCTGAGGAGGGGGAGGTCCGGCCTCTCTGGACACGTGGCACCTTCGGACCTCTCTCCCACGGAGGGGGAGGTCCGGCTTCTGTATGCCACGCGGTGGGCCCGGAGCTCTCCTCTGAGGAGAGGGAGGTCCGGCCCCGCTGGACGCGTGGCGCCTTCGGAGCTCTCCCTCCGGAGAAGGGAGAGATCCTTAGGCATTTTCCCCTGTGCGCGGGGGTACCCCATATCGAGGGTACCGACACTTCAATTTCCTATCCGGCCTCTAGAGACCCGAGTTTGTGAGTTTAACCGGCTTTCTCGATATGGACCCAAATGGCCATCCGCACATGCAAAACCATCAAGTTGCACCATCCGAACGTGTATTCCGTCAAGGTCCCGTCCGGCCTCCTGGGACATGTGTTCGTGAGTTTTCCCGACTTTCCCAATTTTGGCCCAGATGGCCATCCGCGAATGCAAAACCATCAAGTTGCACCATCCGGACGTGTATTCCGTCAAGTTCCCATCCGGCCTTCAGGGACCCGAGTTTGTGAGTTTAACCGACTTTCCCGATTTGGACCTCGATAGCCATCCGCACATGTAAAACCATCAAGTTGCACCATCCGAACGTGTATTCCGTCAAGGTCCCGTCCAGCCACCCGAGACCCGAGTTTGATAGTTTTCCCGAGTTTCCCTATTTCAACCCAAATGGCCATCCTCAGCAGGCCAAACCGTCAAGTTGCACTGTCCGGATGTTTATTCCATCAGGGTCTCGTCCGGCCGCCCGGGACCCGAGTTCGTGAGTTTTTCCGACTTTCCTGATTTTGAACGAGATGGCCATCTACGAATGCAAAACCATCAAGTTGAACCGTCTGGACGTGTATTCCATTAAGGTCTCGTCCACCCTCCCGGACCCAAGTTCGTGAGTGTGACGCCCCTGTCCCGAGAAAAACCCTATCGGAACCAAGACTGATGCATATGTGTGCCCAGTATGTTCATCACACATACACATATCCTCCACAAACTGAATTAAGAATATATTACCATGAATGAATAGGGTTCAGGTACTTTATTACATCAATCTTTGTTGCAGTGGATGTCTCTAACTAAATCTAGCAGCGGAAGTCTTCTAAACTATTGCGGAAGCAAACTAAACACGGCAAGTAAACCACCATCTCATTCTACCACTTTCACAAACCAAGTCTTGCCTAGATCTCCTCCGATTTATGTTCATTATCAACATCAGTTTCTTATTAACATCTTTCATACGAGTGCAGTTAGCTAGACACATTCTATCGCTTCCCATATCCATAGATTAGTGAAGCAAAAAGTAAAACGACCATACCCGACTCATAAACTTCTCTGGCGACAAGGGTGGTTAACAAAACTAGTAAACTCCTATCAAAGGGTTTTCCATCAAGTTGACTCAAGCATAAACAGTTTTCGCAAACAAAACAGTTTCCGAAACATGGGATCAATATGGTCAAGAGGCACTTGCCTTGTTCCTGTGGTTTCGGTTGCTCTTGGATCTCGAAGTCTTGGTTCTGTAATCCTTCGTAAATAGCTCCCTGAGCTTGTCTTTCTACGTACGACCATGCACATACAAGATTCACAGCAATCAATATCATGCACAATTCTTATTCAAGATGCAATGGTGCATATGCATGCTGATCCTACGGTGCTATCAGTTTTTACGTGTTCTTGCATGTTTTAATGGCTTTGCATGGGGTTTTACAATGAACAGAGGTGTAGGGATCTAGTGTGGACGTGGTGATGATCTTGACTGTCGAAGTGTTCAATCGACACTTCCCCCGGGCCTGCACTGGGCAGCCCGCGGAGGTTCTTTTTTCGGTGGGGCTAGTCTCTAGCGGAGAGCTTGCGCAGATGGACGAGTTAGTAAGAGCTTGACACGGCGAGTTTTACGTGGTTCAGGCCGCCGGAGCGTAAAACCATACGTCCACGGCGAGCTATGGAGCTCGCTGTATTGCTTGCTGCTCAGGACCGGAGGCCTGAGCTCGGGGGTGAGTTATAGCTTGAGAGTGTATGGCTAGCGTATGAGTTGCAAAGTGCGAACCCAGGGGTGCGGATGGCTAGAGTCCGAACCCCTGCTAACGTCGCCTACCCGAGCCTTTTATAGTCCAAGACTCGGGTGGCTTACAAGGGGGGCCGGGACCCGACAGGTGGTCCCGGGGAGATTGACTGATATCTACCGTATCTGCAGTTATGCCGGTAGTTGTCTCTGCCGAAGGCTTCTGAGTCTTCGTCTTGTAGCTCTGCTCATGTCGCATGCTAGTCGTAGTGGATGATGACGGCGGGGGCGGCATGGCATGTCTTGTCGCTGCGTTTATTGGCTGGCAGCCTCTGACACTGCGCGCCAGTCTGTGATGCGACTGGGTGCAACGGCACCTGACAGAGGCGTGCTCCGCGTCTTGGGAAGGCGCGGGCCTTGAATACCTTGTACGGGCAAGGTATGGGGCGTCTTTACGCCCGCTGCCTATCGCTCGGGGGCAGGCAGCGCCGTTCTGCTGGCCACGTGGCGGGCCCGGAGCCCTCCTCAGAAGAGAGGGGGGTCCGGCCCCGCAGGACACGTGGAGCCTTCGGACCTCTCCCCGCGGAGGGGGAGGTTCGGCTTCTGTTGGCCACGCGGCGAGCCCGGAGCTCCTCTCTGAGGAGAGGGAGGTCCGGCCTCTCCGGACACGTGGCACCTTCGGACCTCTCTCCCGTGGAGGGGGAGGTCCGGCTTCTGTATGCCACGTGGTGGGCCCGGAGCTCTCCTCTGAGGAGAGGGAGGTCCGGCCCCGCTGGACGTGTGGCGCCTTCGGAGCTCTCCCTGTGGAGAAGGGCGAGATCCTTAGGCATTTTCCCCTGTGCGCGGGGGTACCCCATATCAAGGGTACCGACATTGACTTAAGATCAAACCGATCAACACGTGATCTGTCCATGAAAAAGCTTCTATTCGAAGAGATCGAAGGAACAGATGCGAAGAAAACCGCGATGAGATCGTAAGGTGGTAACAGAGACCTACCTTAGCTTTCCTCCTAGCAAGACAGATCGGTGGGCTTTCTTTTGGCGACAGCGAGCTCGTCGGCGGTCTCTCCAGCGAAGGGGTTTAGCTCGGCGAGTTTGGGGCTAGGGCTTCTAAGTTGTCGGCTTAGAAAGGATGTTATGACCAAGGGATTGTTTTCGGGTTCTATTTATAACCGGAAAAAGAAGAGTCCTCCTCCGTTTGGATTTCAAATAAGAGTCCTATTCAAACTGTTTTTGAATCTTAACAACTTATCTTCAATTGTTTTGGTGCGGTAGCAACGTGGAATTCGTGTCGGTTTCCTTCCGTATAGGTAGGTATTCCCGTGCGTACAGAAGAAAAACCGCTTCAGATCTCGTCACCACCGCGGTGATGAGCTCCGGAGACTCCACGTGTCCAGCAGGGGTCGGGCCTCCCTTTTCCGCAGAGGCGGGCTCCGGTTGTGCTGCATGTCAGGCGGGCAGGACCTCCCCTCTCCTCGGAGGCGAGCTCCGCGTGCGCCACGTGTCCTGGCGGGTCGGGACCTCCCCTCTATCCAGAGACGAGATCCACGTACACCATGTGTCTGTGCCGGACCTCCCCTCTCTTTTGAGGTGGCTCTGAACGTGCCATGTGTCAATTCCAGACCTCCCTCTCTTCGGAGGTGAGCTCCGAGAGTGCCACATGTCAGTTCTGGACCTCCCTTCTCTTCGGAGGTGAGCTCCGAGAATGCCACATGTCAAGCAGCGCCGAATCTGCTTTCTACTCAGAAATGAGCTCCGAGTTCGACACGTGTCCAACAGCATCGGACCTCCCGGAGGTAAGCTCCGGAGGTGACACATGTTCATCAGTGTGGGTCCTCCCGGAGGTAAGCTCCGGAGGTGACACGTGTCCTGTAGGACCAGTCCTCTCGGAAGTGGGCTCCGAGAGCGACACGTGTCCCGTGGTGTCGGACCTCTCAGAAGTGAGCTCCGAGAGCGACACGTGTCCCGCGCGGCTGGATCTTTTCTTCTCCGCAGTGACCAGCTCCGGTGACAACACGTGTTCTGCGGGGCTGGACTTCGCTTCTCCGCAGAGACAAGCCCCGGAGGCAACACGTGTCCTACGGGTCGGACCTCGCCCCTTCCACAGAGGCTAGCTCCGAGCCTGTCACGTGTTTGGCGGTGCCGGACCTCTCCCCACTACGCAGGGATGAGCTCCAAACACGCCACGTGGCCAGCATGCAGCGGGAAATGTCTACAACGCTCCTTGGTGAACTGAAACTGGCTCTTTTTGCTATCTTTTTTATTCCTTCTCTGTTTCTACTTATTTTAAAATGTTTCTCTACATGAAATATGAATGCATGCATGAATTATGAAATTGAGAGTGTTGCAAACCTACCCCCCTTAAATTGAATCTCGCCCTCGAGATTCGGTAGTGGAGAATAGATGAGGGAATTCGGCCTTGAGTTCTTCCTCACGCTCCCATGTAGCTTATGCTTCCGTGTGATGGCTCCATTGTACCTTGCACCAACGGATCACTTTGTTCCTCGTGACCCTTTACTTTACGTCCAAAATTCGTACAGGGTGCTCTACATATGTTAGATACTCTGGAAGCTCGAGATCATCCATTGGTACTTGCTCTTTTGGTACTCTCAAGCATTTCTTGAGCTAGGAGACGTGAAATACGTCATGCACGTCAGAGAGGTGTATTGCCAGCTCTAGTTGATAGGCTACTTCTCCTCGCTTGCCCAAAATCTTAAATGGCCCGATGTAGAGAGGTGCTAGCTTGCCTTTGACGTTGAATCGTCGTTGGCCACGGATAGGCGATATCTTAAGGTATACGAAGTCTCCTACTTTGAAAGTCAACTTCCTTCGCCTGTTGTCCGCATAGCCCTTCTGCCATGACTGAGCAGCCTTCAAGTTCTCCCATATTGTTTGGACTTGCTTCTCGGCCTCTTGTAGCACTTCGGATCCAAACACTTGGTTCTCTCCGGTCTCGTTCCAAAATAACGGTGTCCTACACCGTCTGCCGTACAATGCCTCAAAAGGTGACATCTTCAAGCTGGCTTGGTAGCTATTGTTGTATGAGAACTCGGCATACGGCAAGCTCTTGTCCCAACTACGTCCATGTTTTAAGGCACAGGCTCTCAACATGTCCTCCAAAATTTGGTTTGTCCTCTCGGTTTGTCCATCAGTCTACGGGTGCTAAGCAGAGCTGAAATTTAGCCGTGTACCCATGGCTTCACTTCCTCCAGAACCTAGAGGTAAACTGAGTACTCCGATCTGAGACTATCCTCTTCGGGACTCTATGGCGACACACGATTTGCTCTATGTACAGCTTGGCTAGATCTGCGACGTGGTACGTGGTTCTCACAGAAGAAAATGGGTGGTGTTCGTCAATCGGTCCACGATAACCCAGATGGAGTCGTAACTTGACCGAGTACGTGGTAATCCGACGATAAAATCCATGCTGATGTCTTCCCACTTCCATTCGAGTACCTTCAATGGTTGCAACAGTCCAGCGGGTCTTTGATGTTCGGCCTTCACCCGTTGGCATGTGTCGCATAGGGCAACATACTCAGCTATGTCCCTTTTCATACCATCCCATCAATAACAAGTCTTCAAATCCTTGTACATCTTAATACTGCCGGGATGTATGGAATAAGGTGAGTCATGTGCCTCCTTTAATATCGTGTCACGGATATGCTTCACGTTAGGCACACAAATCATTCTTCCTAACTAAAGTGTACCCTTCTCGTCTTCCTTGAAGTCCTTTTCTATGCCTTGTCGAATTCTTTCCTTGATCTCCTTGATTTCCTCATCCGTTGCTTGGCCATCTCTTATCTCTTGTTCCAACGAAGAGTGGAGTTCCATCACTTCCATCTCGTTCAAGAACCCGAGACGCAACCGCTCGAACTCCTTGCATAGCTCGGGTGGTAGCTCCCAAACCGTGAGTTGGTGACATGCTCCCTTTCGGCTCAATGCATCAGCTACTACATTGGCCTTTCCGGGGTGATAGTTGATTTCAACATCATAATCCTTAATGAGTTTCAACCATCGACGTTGTCTCAAATTCAAATCCGTTTGCGTGAATATGTACTTGAGGCTTTTATGATCCGTATAGATCTCGTATCGGTGGCCAAGGATATAATGTCTCCAAATCTTCAAGGCATGTATCACGGCTGCGAGTTCCAAGTCATGCGTGGGGTAGTTCAGCTCGTGTTTCTTTAGTTGCCTTAACGCATATGCTACCACTTGTACTTCTTGCATGAGCATACATCCAAGTCCTTATCTTGATGCGTCACAATATATGTCAAAGCTCTTGCTCACGTCCAGCAATACCAAAACCGGCGCTGTGGTTAGCCTTTTCTTGAGCTCCTCAAAGCTTTCTTGCCACGCTGGGGTCCACTAGAACGCTTTTCCCTTCGTTAGCAATAGGATTTGCTATCTTAGAGAAGTCCTTGATGAACCGGCGGTAGTATCCGGCCATCCCAAGAAAACTTCGGATATCTCTCACGTTTTGCGGTTGGTTCCACTTCAGAACATCTCCCACTTTTTTTGGATCAACCGATACTCCTTCTTCGGAGATGATGTGGCCTAGGAACGATAGCTCCTTTAGCCAAAATTGACATTTGCTAAGCTTGGCATACAAATGATGCTCTCGCAGCTTTTGCAATGTCAATCTCAAATGTTCTTCATGTTCCTCCTCACTTTTTGAATACACCATGATATCGTCGATAAAAACCACGACGAACTTGTCCAAGTACTCCATGTAGACCTTATTCATGAGGTACATGAAGTATGCGGGTGTATTCGTTAACCCAAAAGACATAATGGTATATTCATAAAAACCATAACGTGTTCTTAAGACACTTCGGTATGTCGGAGGGCTTAATCTTCAGCTGGAAGTATCCCGACCGAAGATCAATCTTGGAGAAAACTCGGGCTCCTTTCATTTGGTCGAACAGGTCCTCTATACGAGGCAGAGGGTATTTGTTCTTGATCGTCACCTCGTTGAGAGACCTATAGTCCACACACATCCTTTGGGTCCCATCCTTCTTGTCTACGAAGAGCACGGGGGCTCCCCATGGTGACGAGCTTGGACGTATAAAACTCTTCTCTAGCTGCTCCTGGATTTGCTTCTTGAGTTCTACCAGTTCGTTAACAGGCATCCTATATGGTCTCTTTGCTATAGGTGCAGTTCCAGGTACCAAGTCAATGGAAAACTCAATGTCCCGGTCAGGTGGCATACCTAGAAGTTCTTCCGGGAACACGTTCGAGAATTCTTGAACCACCGGAATATTGTCCAATGCTTCTCCTTCGACGTGGTTTGACGTTGCCTTCTCGGTTGTCGGTTGGGCTGACTCGAACTCGATACGAGTACCTTGCTCATTGGTCAACTGCACGCTCCTCTCAGCACATTGGATTACTCCGTTGTGCTTGCTTAACCAATCCATTCCGAGTATTATGTCAAGCCCTTGAGAATCCAAGACAATGAGGTTGACAAGAAAGTCTACCCCCCTTATTTTAAGGTTTACCTTCGGACATACTATATTAGTCCTCATCTCTCCACCGGGAGAATTAACCAACATAGTATTTTTCATGTGTGATATGGGTAGATATACTTGGCAACATACTTGGATGATATGAATGAATGTGATGCTCCGGAACCAAATAAAATGGTGGCTGGGTTGGAGTTGGCAAGGAACATACCAATCAAGACGTCCTCATCCTGTTGCGCTTCCTCAGCAGAAACATGGTTCACGTTGCCGCGAGCGTAGTTCTGATGTCCACGGTTTCCTTGTGTAGCTCCTCAGTTTGATCGTGGGTTCTGCTTGGGCACGTTGCTTGGTTGTCCAGTACCTTTCCTCGGGCACTGACTTGCAAAGTGTCCTGTTTCTCCGCATGCAAAGCATACCTTGTTGCCCAAGACAGCAGGGACATTGGGGTAGGGGTTTTGAACAGGGGCACCCATGTTAGGACGAGGCGACGGAGGTAAAGGCACACGAGGTGCTTGCACAACGGGTCGTTGCTGCGGTGGTTGATTAGGGCTAAACGATCCATACTGTGATATAGCTGGGGCCATGTACCGAGGATATACGTTGCTCCCTTGTGGCTGGTATGGCAGCTTCCTTTTGCCCTCTTTCTCGATCTGTCAGATTTTGCTCTCAACCACTATAGCTTTGTCAACTAGCTTCTGGAAGCTCGCATAGTCATTGTTGAGGAGCTGAACTTGGATCTCATTGTTCAACCCTCTCATGAACAAGTACTGCTTACTTTGGTCCGAGTTGACATCTTCGGGGCATACCGTGACAGCTGCGTGAACTTGTTGAGGTACTCGTTCACGCTCTTCCTGCCCTGGCGGAGACCTTCGAACTCTTGTCTCTTTAGCATTATGACACCAGCAGGGATATAATGAGATGTCACACCCGGTTTTTCCGAAGAACAACCAAGTGAATATCACATGTATGCCAGGATCATTTTCTCATACATGTGATGACAAATAGTGAAGCATCATTTATTACAAGCCAGGTGTCGAATATAAATAAGTCTTACATAGCAAATGTCTCGATGGATAATAATAAGTTCATCACAAGTAAATAAACTAGCAGCGGAATAATTATTCTCGTAGGCTCCATCACAGACATTGCCCGGGGTCTCCATGAACCTAGAAACCTTCTTCGGGTCCAAAGTCTTGATCATTATACACCACCTCATTATCTTGACCTGAGCAGCAATATAAACCAACAAATATGCAAGGTTGAGTACCGATGATACTCAGCAAGTGTGGGAAAGTTATGTCATGCATGGCTAGAACAAGGGAAGGTTGAACTCATGGTTAAAGCACTATGCCATTAATACCTATTACCTTAGCTTATTAAGCACCTACATTACTACACAGGTGAAATGGTCCCAATCTCCCATCCCATCATAATAATCCAATAACCATAACATCATTTCCAATGTTAAGCTCCCCGCTTAACATCACAACTTCCAAAACCATCAATCCTCTAATCATGAATAAGTCCAAGCCGCTCTTGACCGTGAGCACGGCTGTCATGACAGTTTTGACTCTGCAGAGTTTGTACCACTGTACCCACATGTAGTGATTTCATCCCCGTTGCCGGGTGGACTAAAAGAACCTCCATTATGCCAGTGGCTACGAACCACATTCACACTTCCCAGGTGTGTAGCCAGGAGATCACTACGAAGCCTTTACAAAGGGATTCCCGACGAGCATGGGCCCACTGAGGTTTCACCCCTAACAGCATACAAGAGGCTCCAACCCCGCTGCAGTGGCCCCCTCTTGAGCCTTGCGGTTCATATGGTAGTCCAGCTGACACCTATTCCCCGCACCATCCAACACACCCATACTATGCCGGGGATACACCTAATTAATTGGCCAAGCTGCCCCATCTCAGCATGTGGTTGGCACAGTAAAGCCAGGTTACATGCTCCATAAACCGGTCCTTAGGATCCAGGCAAGTACTAAACACAAACCTGAGTCTCGTGCACCCAACACACAACCAAAACATCCAACTTGCCTTGATCCCTACCTCTACATAACTCACAATATCTCATTCAAGAGTATGGTAAAATAAACTGATGATCTCATATCCCAAATATCCCATTCTAAGCATGGCTAAGCATATACATAATAATAAATGACATGATAAAATAAAACCCACCCTAAGCTACAAGGAAACAAGGTAATGCAATTCTAGGGAAACTTCCTAGCATGGGTTTCATATTTTAATTAACAATGCAAATAATTCTATCTACACATCCTAGCATAGGATCAAAGTGGTCAAGGACACTTGCCTCCTTCCTGCTGCTCTTGGAATGGGTAGTCCTGATCTTGGAAAGGAATAACTTGCTCTTGAGCAGGTTCTACATCATATCATCACACATAGCAAAAGAAAAACAACAATCCATAAGACAGAGTTTACACTTCCATTTCATACAAACCACACATTCACATTTATGAAAGTCATTTACCATTATATGTGTTGTGGTTACTCTATGTGTGTTGATTTGTGGCTTGCATGTACTTTTAACCATGTGTATTTGATTCCTACTTTTGTTTTCACATTTATACTTACATATTATGAGTTTCCAATTTAAACAAATTCCTTATATTCAATTACTCCACCTTTTAGCTACCAAGTATGCATGAAAGGTATTTTCCTTCTCCATATGTGTCTTCATAATTTCTACCAACTCTAAACTGAATTCTTTGGATTTTAGAACTCCATTTATCATTTAATAGTTGCTATATTTTCAGATTTATTTCCTATGCCTAAATGTGAACTTTATTATTAAAATAACTAGACATATCATCTAAACAGAATAGGTTCTGATCTAAAATATTTACTAATATATTTTTGACCTTTTCCTCTGATGTAAACTATTTTACAATTATTTTCCCTATTTTTCAGAACTATTCTTTACTTAAAAATGTGTCCCTAAATGTGAATAATAAATTAAACAGATTCATTTCAGCCCAAAATATATTTTTATCTCCCTCCAAAGTTTTCTAAGTACTGATAAAGTTTTTAATTTAATTTTAACAATATGTTTGCCCCACTTTTTAAATTTTAAATACTGGCCACATATTCAATTTCCTAAATTAAATATCAAACACAGGGTTAAAAAGGTAAACTCACCCCACTACAGGGTCTATAATATTATGTTAACAATTTTCAGAGGAGTTTTTCCTAATTTTTATTAAGTCTAGGGGCTAAAACTGATTTTTAAATGAATTTACATGATTTTCTGAAGTTCGAGGGGCTAGATCAGAAGTTTCCAGGGCTAGCTCTTATTTCCCGAGAAGCCCAGGGGGTAGCACGTAAGATTTCCAGTCTTTATAACGCGGGGCTGACGTGGACCGTCCAATTTTAAACCGACGGCTGAGATTATAACGTCGAACCGGTACGCGGGGATTTAAACCCTACCGTGCGATTTAAAACAAACGGCGCACAAGCGGCCACGTCGCTCTGATCGAGCACGGGCGGCGCTGCCGGCGGCGCACGGCAGCGGGAAGCGGCGATCTCGCCGGAGACTTTCGGATCTTCGAGAATTCTTCCTAGAACTGTGATCTTATGGCATAGATCGGTGGAGGAGAGGTCGGGGATCTCACCTCGGGGGTTTTCTTGAGCTCGGAGGTCCTGGAAGGTGATCGGCGACGAGGTCCGAGGTGAATTCACGGCGAAGCTCGTCGGCGCTGTGTTTACACCGCAAGTCACCGAGTTTTCTGCACCTGCAAGGTTCCCCGGAGGCGGTGGATCAAGACCAGCGAGTTAGATCGGAATTTCCGAGCGTAGATCGGCCAGAATTCACCGGAGAAGGCTCGGGTTCTCACCGGAGGAAAAACAGCAGATCGCGTGGGAAAAACAGAACGAGGCCGGAGTTTTTATAGACGGGGGAGGGCGGTGGGTTTGTTTAGATCGAGTGGGAGTCCTCCGGAACCAGAATTCGGCCGGAAATCCGGTCGGTTGCGATCGCGCGCGCGCGGGTGAACAGTCCGAGTTTCGGACGATCGGGGGTTAGGGATGACAGGTGGGTCCCACCTGTCTGAGAGAGAGAGCGCGGGCGCGCGGCTGCGGGCTGGCGCGGGGGCAGGGTGGGCCGGCTGGTGGGTTTCGGCCCACTGGCCGGTTTTTTTTTCTGTTTTCCTTTTTCTTTTTCTATTTCTTTTCTGTTTTGAGTTTAATTTGAATTCCAATTTGAATTTAAATTGTTTCAAAACATGCAACACGTCCAAAAAATTTTAAATTCCCCTCTTAACATGATTTTGGGTCTTAACAAGATTTTGGGGTGTTACATGAGAGCGGAAACTCTCCTTGAACTCAGCCCAAGTGATCGTCTCCTGGTTAACATGAGCGTTGCATAGAGCGTCCCACTAGTCAGCGGCTGCTCCCATGAGTTGGTGCGATGCGAAGAGAACTTTCTCTCGGTCATTGCACTGAACTATGGCAAGCTTCTTCTCCATGGACTTCAACCAATCATCGGCCTCCATGGGATCATTAGCTTGAGCAAAAGTGGGTGGTCGAGTCCTCATGAACTCTCCCAATCGGTTGTGAGCCGGCGGTGGTGGTGGCGGTGGTGACAGAACGGGGTTGTTGTTGTTGGTTTGCAGCTAACCCAAAGTTTGGATCATGGTTTGCATCAGCTGATTCTGCATAGTCATCAACCGTTCAGGTTGTTTTCACCAGCTCCGGGGTTGTCATTCTCAGGAACCTCAACGTGGTCATCGTCTTAGTTGCCACGGACATTCCTCCCTTGACGACCGGCGTTTCCTCTCACCATCTGTGAGAGAGAGTTGAGTAGAATAGAGGTTAGAAGTTTAGATGGATTCTCCCAACTATATGCATCAAGGTGGATGGACTAAATATATTAGTCTATATGACGATGTGAACACATGCTGAAGAATCTCACATCTCTCTACTATGTGTGGATATGGATAATGCTGAAACGTCCCACAACTCACACTAAGCACACAAGCACAAGCAATCATCACAAGAGTTTTAACACACAACTCCTATTCAAGATTTTGTTCCATGGGGGTCCTATGGGGTTTTGGGGTGATACCAATCTGTCACTTCTTTGACTTTTGCCTAGGCTTGCACCCTATGGTCAAGGTGGTTCCAATGCCAATTCTATGCATTCTAACCAGGCTTGCATCCTACGGTCAGCGTGGCTTCTAATACCAATCTGGGACCTATCTAGGCGTGTGATCTACGATCAACCGTGGCTCTGATACTAATCTGTGACGCCCCTGTCCCGAGAAAAACCCTCTCAGAACCGAGACTGATGCATATGTGTGCTCAAGATGTTCATCACACATACACATATCATCCACAAACTGAATTCAGAATATATTACCACGAATGAATAGGGTTCAAGTACTTTATTACATCAATCTCTATTGCAGCGGAAGTCTCTAACTAAATCTAGCAGCGGAAGTTTTCTAAACTATTACGGAAGCAAACTAAACACGGCAGCAACGGGCTTCATCTCCATATTCCACAGGCAAGATTGATGGTGCATCATACGCCTAATACTCCACATGGTCTTCAAAGAACTCTTCTCCTGTTGCTGATGATGTATGATAATGTAAGGGTGAGTAAATGACGTACTCAGCAAGTGCCGGAAGTATGACATGTTGCTTATAACAAGGTAGGTACAAAAAGGCTCATTGCAGAAAGCAAAATTTATTTCACAAAACATGGTAAAAACACCAACTAGATTTAAATGAATTTAATCCCAACATATACTTAAACATCAACATACCTCCATCATGATTCACCACTTTCCATGTCTCATCCAGACATTAATCTTTCTCAACTTTTTATGCTCATGAATACCATCTCGTATTCACTATCATCTCATCTCATGTTTAACTCCGTCTTATAACCGAGATCAAAGCTCATTGTTTCGACTCAATAGTCCGAAACCATTCTCATTGCCAGGACTCAACAGTCCCGAAACCTTTCCTCAATGACCAAACCAAACCAAACCAAACCAATAAGGAAACCAAATACCATCCCAAAAACCATCCCATCTAATTATGTGAGTTGTCCATGCGTTTATGACTGTAAGTTAGGCTATCATGATAGTTTTACACTCTGCAGAGGTGACACCATTTTACCCACAAATTTGTGATTTCGTCACCCGTCGGCGACTGTAGAACCTCCATTATATCACTACACAACCGTCGGTGTATGGCCAAGAGATCACAAAATAGCCTTTACAAAGGAGCTACTAGATGTATGGACTCACTAAGGTTTCACTAGCAGGCTAGAATCACCATTCTCCCACCTACGGGCCCCCTCTTGTGCCACGCAGTTCCCAGGGCAGTCCTCTCTCGACTCCCATTTCCCGTGCCTTCCACGGTCCATAACAATCTAGCAACTTACCTAATTAGTCAGCTAAGCCGCACCCATATTTGGCCTTGTGGTGGCACTGTTTTTCTGGCATGGCTGGCATGAACCGGTCCTTAGATCTACGGCAAGTAAATCACCATCTCATTCTACCACTTTTACAAACCGAGTCTTGCCTAGATCTCCCCCGATTCATATTCATTATCAATATCAGTTTCTCATTAACATCTTTCATACGAGTGCAGTTAGCTAGACACATTCTATCGCTTCCCATATTCGTAGATTAGCAAAACAAAAAGTAAAATGACCATACCCGACTCATAAACGTCCCTAGCGACAAGAGTGGTTAACAAAACTAGTAAACTCCTATCAAAGGGTTTCCCATCAAGTTGAATCAAGTATAAACAGTTTTCGCAAATAAAATAGTTTCTAAAACATGGGATCAATATGGTCAAGGTGCACTTGCCTTGTTTCTGTGGTTTCGGTTGCTCTTGGATCTCGAAGTCTTGGTTCTGTAATCCTTCGTAAATAGCTCCCTGAGCTTGTCCTTCTACGTACGACTACGCACATACAAGATTCACAGAAATCAATATCATGCACAATCCTTATTCAAGATGCAATGGTGCATATGCATGCTGATCCTACAGTGCTATTAGATTTTATGTGTTCTTGCATGTTTTGATGGCTTTGCATGGGGTTTTATGATGAACAGAGGTGTAGGGATCTAGTGTGTACGTGGTGATGATCTTGACTTAAGATCAAACCGATCAACACGTGATCTGTTCATGAAAAAGCTTCTGTTCGAAGAGATCGAAGGAACAGATGCGAAGAAAATCGCGATGAGATCGTAAGGTGGTAACAGAGACCTACCTCAGCTTTCCTCCTAGCAAGACAGATCGATGGGCTTTCTTTCAGCGACAGCGAGCTCGTCAGTGGTCTCTCCAGCGAAGGGGTTTAGCTGGGCGAGTTTGGGGCTAGGGCTTCTAAGTTGTCGGCTTAGAAAGGATGTTACGACCAAGGGGTTGTTTTCGGGTTCCATTTATAACCGGAAAAAGAAGAGTCCTCCTCCGATTGGATTTCAAATAGGAGTCCTATTCAAACTGTTTTTGAATCTTATGTCACACCCGGTTTTTCCGAAGAACAACCAAGTGAATATCACATGTATGCCAGGATCATTTTCTCATACATGTGATGACAAATAGTGAAGCATCATTTATTACAAGCCAGGTGTCGAATATAAGTAAGTCTTACATAGTAAATGTCTCGATGGACAATAATAAGTTCATCCCAAGTAAATAAACTAGCAGCGGAATATTATTCTTTAGGGCTCCATCACAGGCATTGCCCGGGGGTCTTCATGAACCTAAAAACCTTCCTCGGGTCCAAAATCTTGGTCATTATACACCACCTCATTATCTTGACCTGAGCAGCAATATAAACCAACAAATATGCAAGGTTGAGTACCAATGGTACTCAGCAAGTGTGGGAAAATTATATCATGCATGGCTAGAACAAGGATAGGTTGAACTCATGGTTAAAGCACTACGCAATTAATACCTATCACCTTAGCTTATTAAGCACCTACATTACTACACAGGTGAAATGGTCCCAATCTTCCATCCCATCATCATAATCCAATAACCATAACATCATTTCCAATGTTAAGCTCCCCGCTTAACTTCCAAAACTTCCAAAAACCATCACTCCTCTAATCATGAATAAGTTCAGGCCGCTCTTAACCGTGAGCACGGCTGTCAAGACAGTTTTGACTCTGCAGAGTTTGTACCACTGTACCCACAAGTAGTGATTTCATCCCCTGTTGCCGGGTGGACTAAAAGAACCTCCATTATGCCAGTGGCTACGATCCACATTCACACTTCCCAGGTGTGCAGCCAGGAGATCACTACGAAGCCTTTACAAAGGGATTCCCGACGAGCGTGGGCCCACTGAGGTTTCACCCCTAACAGCATACAAGAGGCTCCAACCCCGCTGCAGTGGCCCCCTCTTGATCCTTGCGGTTCATATGGTAGTCCAGCTGACACCTACTCCCCGCACCATCCAACACACCCATACTACGCCGGGGATACACCTAATTAATTGGCCAAGCTGCCCCATCTCAGCATGTGGTTGGCACTGTAAAGCCGGGTTACATGCTCCATGAACCGGTCCTTAGGATCCAGGCAAGTACTAAACACAAACCCAAGTCTCGTGCACCCAGCACACAACCAAAACATCCAATTTGCCTTGATCCCTACCTCTACATAACTCACAATGTCTCTTTCAAGAGTATGGTAATATAAACTGATGATCTCATTTCCCAAATATCCCATTCTAAGCATGGCTAAGCAAATGCATGTAATTAAATGACATGGTAAAACAAATCCCAACCCAAGCTACAAGGAAACAAGGTAATGCAATTCTAGGGAAACTTTCCTAGCATGGGTTTCATATTTCATTTGACAATGCAAATAATTCTATCTACACATCCTAGCATAGGATCAAAGTGGTCAAGGACACTTGCCTCCTTCTTGTTGCTCTTGAAATGGGTAGTCCTGATCTTGGAAAGGAATAACTTGCTCTTGAACAGGTTCTACTTCATACCATCACACATAGCAAAAGAAAAACAACAATCATAAGACATAGTTCACACTTCTTACTTCATACAAACCACACATTCATATTTATGAAATTCATTCACCATTATATGTGTTGTGGTTACTTTGTGTGTTGATCTGTGGCTTGCACACACTTTTATTTATATGTGTATGATTCCTACTTTGGTGTTCATATTTATACTTACATACTATATATATATATATATGTGTGTGTGTGTGTTTCAATTTTAAATAAATTCCTTATATTAAACTACCAAGTATGTAAGAAAAGTATTTTTCTTCTCCATAAGTGCCTTCAGAATTTCTACCAACACTAAACTGAATTCTTTGTATTTTAGAAACTCCATTTATCATTTACTAGTTGCTATATTTTCAGATTTATATTCCTATGCATAATTGTGTATTTTATTATGAAATTAGTAATACACATCATCTAAACAGTATAGGTTTTGGTCCTAAATAATTGAATAACATATTTTGACCTTTGGCCTCTGATGTAAACTATTTCATAATTATTTTCCCTATTTTTTTCTATAGCTATTCTTTACTTAAAAATGTGTCCCTATACTAAATAATGTGATTAATAATTGAAACAGATTCATTTCTGCCCAAAATATATTTTTATCTCACTCCAAAGTTTTCTAAGTACTGAGAAAGCTTTTAATTAATTTTGACAATTATGTTTGTCCCACTTTTTAATTTTTAAACACTAGTTACATATTCAATTTTCTAAATTAAATACTAAACAGGGCTAAAATAATGAACTCACCCCATTACAGGGTCTATAATATTATTTTCATAACTTCCAGGGGTCTAGCTGCACTTATCAGAGGTGTTTTTCCTAATTTTTATTAAATCCAGGGGCTAAAACTGATTTTTAAATGAATTTACATGATTTTCTGGAGTTCCAGGGGCTAGATCTGAAGTTTCTGGGGCTAGCTCTCAATTCCAGAGAACCCCAGGGGGTAGCACGTAAGAATTCTAGTCTTTATAATGCGGGGCTGACGTGGACCGTCCGATTTTAAACCGACGGTTGAGATTATAACATCGAACCGGTACGCGGGGTTTTAAAGTCTACCGTGCGATTTAAAATAAATGGCGCACAAGCGGCCACGTCGCTCTGACCGAGCGCGGGCGGCGCTGCCGGCGGCGCACGGCGGCGGGAAGCGGCGATCTCGCCGGAAAGTTTCGGATCCTCGAGAATTCTGCCTAAAACTGTGATCTTATGGCATAGATCGGTAGAGGGGAGGTCAGGGATCTCACCTCGGGGGTTTTCTCGAGCTCGGGGGTCCTGGAAAGTGATCGGCGGCGAGGTCCGAGGCAAAACCACGGCGAAGCTCGTCGGCGCTGGATTTACACCGTAACTCTCCGAGTTTTCTGCACCTGCAAAGTTCCCCGGAGGCGGTGGATCAAGACCAGCGAGTTAGATCAGAGTTTCCGAGCTTAGATCGGCCAGAATTCACCGGCGAAGTCTCGGTGCTCACCGGAGTAAAAATCGGCGATCGCGTGGGAAAAACCGATCGGGGCTGGGGTTTTTATAGCCGGGGGAGGGCGGTGGGTCAGTTGTGATCGAGTTGGATTCTTCTGGGACCGGAATTCGGGCTGCGGGACGGGTTTTCCGATCGGTTAAGATCGCGCGCGTGCGGGAGTGTCCGGGGTCGCGGGGTTAGGGATGACATGTGGGTCCCACCTGTCTGTGTGAGAGAGCGCGGGCGCGCGCGGGGGCGGGCTGGCGCGGGGAAATTGGGCCGGCTGGCGGGTTTCGGCCCACTGGCCGGTTTTTTTCCCGTTTCTCTTTTTCTTTTTCCATTTCTTTTCTGTTTTGAGTCTAATTTGAATTCCAGTTTGAATTTGAATTTTTGCAAAACATGCAACACGTCCAAAAATTTTTAAATTCCCCTCTGAACATGGTTTAGGGTTTTAAATCAAAATTTGGGGTGTTACAGCTCTACCCCCCTTAAAAGAAATCTCGTCCTCGAGATTGGTGTTTCTAAGAAAACAATTCCGGAAATTATGCCTTGAGCTCATCTTCCCGTTCCCAGGTACCTTCCTCTTCTGAGTGATGCTTCCACTGCACCTTGCACATCCGGATTCTTTTATTTCTGGTGAGGCGTTCCATTGTCTCCAAAATCTTGTATGGTTGTTCGGCATAAGACAAATCTTCAGCTACATCCACTTCATTCATGGGTAACACCTCTTCAGGCGTCCTCAGGCATTTCTTGAGTTGTGACACATGGAATACATCGTGCACGTCCGATAGATGAACTGGTAACTCTAGTTGGTACGCCACTTCGCCTTTTCTTTCCAAAACTTGAAAGGGTCCGATGTATCGAGGTGACAACTTCCCTTTCACCTTGAACCGACGAAGTCCTCTGATAGGGGACACCTTGAGATAAACATAGTCTCCCACGTTGAAAACGAGCTCTCTTCTTCGTACATCGGCATAGCTCTTTTGGCGTGTTTGTGCTATCCTCAAATTGTTGCGAATCTCCCTCACCTTTGCCTCAGCTTCTTGTAGCACTTCTGGACCAAACACTTTACTTTCTCCTGTTTGGTTCCAAAATAGGGGAGTTCTGCACTTCCTTCCATACAAAGCTTCAAATGGTGACATTTTCATACTAGCTTGATAGCTGTTGTTATAGGAAAACTCCGCATACGGTAAGTTCTTGTCCCAACTCCTATTGTTTTTGAGTGCACATGCCCTTAACATATCTTCAAGGATCTGATTGGTTCTCTCCGTCTGCCCGTCAGTTTGGGGATGATAGGCAGAGCTGAAGTTCAAATGGGTTCCCATGGTTTCATGCAACTTTTGCCAAAACCTCGAGGTGAACTGTGTCCCTCGGTCCGACACTATCTTCTTTGGCACTCCATGGTAACACACAATCCTTGACATGTACAATTCTGCCAATTTGGATCCGCTGTAGCTTTCTTTCACAGGGATGAAATGAGCTACCTTGGTTAGCCGATCAATAATGACCCATATTGAATCATACCCGGATTGGGTCCTAGGCAATCCCACGACAAAATCCATGCTGATTTCTTCCCACTTCCATTCAGGCACTTTGAGTGGTTGCAATAATCCCGCGGGTCGTTGATGTTCAGCTTTCACCAACTGACATGTGTCACATAGGGCAACATGTTCCGCGACATCTCGCTTCATGCCATACCACCAATACCTGCTTTTGAGGTCCTGGTACATCTTCGTACTCCCAGGATGAATGGAATAGTCGGAATCGTGAGCCTCCTTCAAAATTAATTCACGGATCTCTTTTACTTCTGGCACACAGATCCTTTTCCCGTGCCACACCGTTCCTTGTTCATCCTCTCTAAAACCAGGAGCTTTATTTTCCTTGATAAGCTGCCTGATCTCTTGTATCTTCTCATCATTCTTTTGGCCCTCGCGTATATCTCGCTCGAGTGTGGAGTCCACTTCCATGGCGATGGCTTCACCACTATTTACTAGACATAGATTGAGTCTTATAACCTCGTCCTTCAATTCTGCAGGCATGTCCTTCAAGCTCAAATTATTGACCTGCACTTTTCGACTCAAAGCATCGGCCATGACGTTTGCTTTCCCGGGATGATAGTTGATGCCTATATCAAAGTCATGGATTAGCTCTAACCATCTCCTTTGTCTGAGGTTGAGATCTGGCTGTGTGAATATGTACTTCAAACTCTTATGATCCGTATATATCTCTGTCCTCTTCCCCATCAAATAGTGCCGCCAAATTTTCAACGCGTGTACCACCGCAGCTAAAACATTGCACCCCAATCTTAGATGCTTGGCCCTTGTTGTCTTGGGGTTGGTTTGGGGGTCCTTGCACTGCTGGTCGAGGTGGATATACGGGGCGAGGCTGCTGCACAAACTGACGTGGCGGCTGTGCTGGTGCTGCAGGAGGCCTGTAGTTTGGGTTGTACCCTCTTGATGCTGAATAGGGTACCGCAGCACGACTCGTCTGCCCCGTAGGTTGCTGCATCATACGTGGGCGGGTGTTGCTCCCTGAGGCCTGATGTGACCACCCCGCCTTCCTCTTATTCTCATTTTCCAGGGCCTTTAGCTTCCTTTCCACCACAAACGCTCTGTCCACCATCTTTTGAAAACTTTCATACTCATTGGAGGACATGGCACACTGCATCTCTGCGGTAAGTCCTTCCACGAAACAATCTTGTTTCTGCTCATCAGTCTCTATGTCTCGTGGAGCATAACGGGATAGTTGAGTAAATTTAGTGAGGTATTCCCTCACCGTCATGTTTCCCTGTTGCAGTCCCAGAAACTCTTTCCTCTTGTTTTTGAGTTCACCTCTTGGGATGTAGTTGTTGCGGAAGCTACGCTTAAACTCCTCCCAAGTGATGTTCTCAGGGTCATGATGGGCGGCCACGTAGGCGGTCCACCAATCAGCAGCAGGTCCATGCAATTGATGAGAGGCAAACAGCACCCTCTCATACCCTTGGCATTGTATTATCCTCATCTTACTTTCAATGGTCTTCAGCCAATCATCTGCCTCCAGAGGTTCAGCAGCACTTGCAAACTTTGGAGGTTGAGTTCCTAGAAACTCACTCAACCTTGGTTGGCGTGGTGCAGCTTGTGTAGGTGGAACTTGATGCAAGTTAGCCACCACTTGAGTCAAGTTCTGGATGAGCTGATTTTGATTCTCCAGCATTTGGTGGAGAGGATCAACTTCTTCACGGCGACCACCCCTGTCCTGGCCTCCAGAAAGATGAGGGTTGCATGCCTCATCATTGTTGTTGGCGGGGTTGGCAGCACGTCCTTTTCCTCTTCCGGCCATCTGGCAGAATCAACAAATGTTAACTTGATACCATTTAGTATCATCTTACTACTTTCATTTGTTGGTACTTTAAGGTGTTGAGACTTTGTTAAAATTTTACGAGGGTTTATATCTCACACCAAATAAATGCACTATTATTTCCTGTGGGTTCACACACCAAAGCAAAACAATCTGAAGACGAGGCTGTGGACAATTGCTCATGGCTTCCACAACTCACGTCACACACCAAGCATCATCACACCATTAACTACGTAACGACTCGACTACTCGACCTCTTGCTAGCTAGGGGAAAGACTCTACACTACTCGTCCTCTTGAGCTGGCTCCTCGGGATCTTCCTCCTCATTTCGGCTACCTTCTGACTCTGCTTTGGGTGGGGAGGCTGCTGGTGGAGAAGTGCGACGACGCCTGATCGCTCGGCGATCCGGGGAGTCAGGAGTCCATGGATCACTCACGGTGAGACACAGTTCATTCCCATCTCCTCTTTCTCTCGCCTTTAAGCAAGCTCGCAGCAACGCCTCCGTTTCCTTCAGGGTGTCTCGGACATCCTGAAGCTCTTGTTGACACTCCTGCAGTCGAGTGCTGAGCATAGCAGCATCCTCCAAACACAAGTCCATGTGCTCATGGGAAGTCCCTTGCTGCACCGGTGGGTACTTGTACTCCGTGGTACCACTCTCACGTTGGAGGACATACATGTACTCAGTTTTGTCCAAGTGGCGACGATAGATGTGACTCTGGCAGGTGATGGCCTCCCAAGTGACATCTTTCTCCGCGTCAACTTGTGTTGCTCGATAAGCTGGAGAGTGGTGAATCTTAAGCAGCTGATTCTCGTGTATAATCCTCATCTCCGAACTCCATTCTTCCCTCTTCTCCCGGATGGTCCTGGTGGAGTTGTAGTGGATGATTAGCTTGCCCGTATTGCCGGCGGCTTCGAGCATACGTCGAAGACGGCGCAACAAATCTCCTACTGCCAATCCGTAGGAAAGGTACGTCACTGGACGACTCTCCTCTCATTCAGCAAGGGCAACTACGGGAACTCTCCCTCCCGTGGACTTACGAGCGGTGCGAATCATGCGAACCATCTAAAACAAAAGAATTTAAAATTAGGTTAGATAAATTCTCAAACAAAAATCCTATTTTGAATGAAAGTTGGGGTAAGATGAAGAAAATGACTCCTTTAATAACACTTTTCCACCTACACCTTGGAAAATAGTTTTTAAGAAAATAGGGCCCTTAAATACGTCCATTTCTACCTAGGTCCACGTTCCTACGGGCAACCTTGGCTCTGATACCACCTCTGTCACACCCGGTTTTTCCGAAGAACAACCAAGTGAATATCACATGTATGCCAGGATCATTTTCTCATACATGTGATGACAAATAGTGAAGCATCATTTATTACAAGCCAGGTGTCGAATATAAGTAAGTCTTACATAGTAAATGTCTCGATGGACAATAATAAGTTCATCCCAAGTAAATAAACTAGCAGCGGAATATTATTCTTTAGGGCTCCATCACAGGCGTTGCCCGGGGGTCTTCATAAACCTAAAAACCTTCCTCGGGTCCAAAATCTTGGTCATTATACACCACCTCATTATCTTGACCTGAGCAGCAATATAAACCAACAAATATGCAAGGTTGAGTACCAATGGTACTCAGCAAGTGTGGGAAAATTATATCATGCATGGCTAGAACAAGGATAGGTTGAACTCATGGTTAAAGCACTACGCAATTAATACCTATCACCTTAGCTTATTAAGCACCTACATTACTACACAGGTGAAATGGTTCCAATCTCCCATCCCATCATCATAATCCAATAACCATAACATCATTTCCAATGTTAAGCTCCCCGCTTAACTTCCAAAACTTCCAAAAACCATCACTCCTCTAATCATGAATAAGTCCAGGTCGCTCTTAACCGTGAGCACGGCTGTCAAGACAGTTTTGACTCTGCAGAGTTTGTACCACTGTACCCACAAGTAGTGATTTCATCCTCCGTTGCCGGGTGGACTAAAAGAACCTCCATTATGCCAGTGGCTACGATCCACATTCACACTTCCCAGATGTGCAGCCAGGAGATCACTACGAAGCCTTTACAAAGGGATTCCCGACGAGCGTGGGCCCACTGAGGTTTCACCCCTAACAGCATACAAGAGGCTCCAACCCCGCTGCAGTGGCCCCCTCTTGAGCCTTGCGGTTCATATGGTAGTCCAGCTGACACCTACTCCCCGCACCATCCAACACACCCATACTACGCCGGGGATACACCTAATTAATTGGCCAAGCTGCCCCATCTCAGCATGTGGTTGGCACTGTAAAGCCGGGTTACATGCTCCATGAACCGGTCCTTAGGATCCAGGCAAGTACTAAACACAAACCCAAGTCTCGTGCACCCAGCACACAACCAAAACATCCAATTTGCCTTGATCCCTACCTCTACATAACTCACAATGTCTCTTTCAAGAGTATGGTAATATAAACTGATGATCTCATTTCCCAAATATCCCATTCTAAGCATGGCTAAGCAAATGCATGTAATTAAATGACATGGTAAAACAAATCCCAACCCAAGCTACAAGGAAACAAGGTAATGCAATTCTAGGGAAACTTTCCTAGCATGGGTTTCATATTTCATTTGACAATGCAAATAATTCTATCTACACATCCTAGCATAGGATCAAAGTGGTCAAGGACACTTGCCTCCTTCTTGTTGCTCTTGAAATGGGTAGTCCTGATCTTGGAAAGGAATAACTTGCTCTTGAACAGGTTCTACTTCATACCATCACACATAGCAAAAGAAAAACAACAATCATAAGACATAGTTCACACTTCTTACTTCATACAAACCACACATTCATATTTATGAAATTCATTCACCATTATATGTGTTGTGGTTACTTTGTGTGTTGATCTGTGGCTTGCACACACTTTTATTTATATGTGTATGATTCCTACTTTGGTGTTCATATTTATACTTACATACTATATATATATATATATATATATATATATATATATATATATATATATATATATATATATATATATATATATATATATGTGTGTGTGTGTGTGTGTGTGTGTGTTTCAGTTTTAAATAAATTCCTTATATTAAACTACCAAGTATGTAAGAAAAGTATTTTTCTTCTCCATAAGTGCCTTCAGAATTTCTACCAACCCTAAACTGAATTCTTTGTATTTTAGAAACTCCATTTATCATTTACTAGTTGCTATATTTTCAGATTTATATTCCTATGCATAATTGTGTATTTTATTATGAAATTAGTAATACACATCATCTAAACAGTATAGGTTTTGGTCCTAAATAATTGAATAACATATTTTGACCTTTGGCCTCTGATGTAAACTATTTCATAATTATTTTCCCTATTTTTTTCTATAGCTATTCTTTACTTAAAAATGTGTCCCTATACTAAATAATGTGATTAATAATTGAAACAGATTCATTTCTGCCCAAAATATATTTTTATCTCACTCCAAAGTTTTCTAAGTACTGAGAAAGCTTTTAATTAATTTTGACAATTATGTTTGTCCCACTTTTTAATTTTTAAACACTAGTTACATATTCAATTTTCTAAATTAAATACTAAACAGGGCTAAAATAATGAACTCACCCCATTACAGGGTCTATAATATTATTTTCATAACTTCCAGGGGTCTAGCTGCACTTATCAGAGGTGTTTTTCCTAATTTTTATTAAATCCAGAGGCTAAAACTGATTTTTAAATGAATTTACATGATTTTCTGGAGTTCCAGGGGCTAGATCTGAAGTTTCTGGGGCTAGCTCTCAATTCCAGAGAACCCCAGGGGGTAGCACGTAAGAATTCTAGTCTTTATAATGCGGGGCTGACGTGGACCGTCCGATTTTAAACCGACGGCTGAGATTATAACATCGAACCGGTACGCGGGGTTTTAAAGTCTACCGTGCGATTTAAAATAAACGGCGCACAAGCGGCCACGTCGCTCTGACCGAGCGCGGGCGGCGCTGCCGGCGGCGCACGGCGGCGGGAAGCGGCGATCTCGCCGGAAAGTTTCGGATCCTCGAGAATTCTGCCTAAAACTGTGATCTTATGGCATAGATCGGTAGAGGGGAGGTCAGGGATCTCACCTCGGGGTTTTCTCGAGCTCGGGGGTCCTGGAAAGTGATCGGCGGCGAGGTCCGAGGCAAAACCACGACGAAGCTCGTCGGCGCTGGATTTACACCGTAACTCTCCGAGTTTTCTGCACCTGCAAAGTTCCCCGGAGGCGGTGGATCAAGACCAGCGAGTTAGATCAGAGTTTCCGAGCTTAGATCGGCCAGAATTCACCGGCGAAGTCTCGGTGCTCACCGGAGTAAAAATCGACGATCGCGTGGGAAAAACCGATCGGGGCTGGGGTTTTTATAGCCGGGGGAGGGCGGTGGGTCAGTTGTGATCGAGCTGGATTCTTCTGGGACCGGAATTCGGGCTGCGGGACGGGTTTTCCGATCGGTTAAGATCGCGCGCGTGCGGGAGTGTCCGGGGTCGCGGGGTTAGGGATGACATGTGGGTCCCACCTGTCTGTGTGAGAGAGCGCGGGCGCGCGCGGGGGCGGGCTGGCGCGGGGAAATTGGGCCGGCTGGCGGGTTTCGGCCCACTGGCCGGTTTTTTTCCCGTTTCTCTTTTTCTTTTTCCATTTCTTTTCTGTTTTGAGTCTAATTTGAATTCCAGTTTGAATTTGAATTTTTGCAAAACATGCAACACGTCCAAAAATTTTTAAATTCCCCTCTGAACATGGTTTAGGGTTTTAAATCAAAATTTGGGGTGTTACATCTTAACAACTTATCTTCAATTGTTTTGGTGCGGTAGCAACGTGGAATTCGTGTCGGTTTCCTTCCGTATAGGTAGGTATTCCCGTGCGTACAGAAGAAAAACCGCTTCAGATCTCGTCACCACCGCGGTGAGCTCCGGAGACTCCACGTGTCCAGCAGGGGTCGGGCCTCCCTTTTCCGCAGAGGCAGGCTCCGGTTGTGCTGTGTGTCAGGCGGGCAGGACCTCCCCTCTCCTCGGAGGCGAGCTCCGCGTGCGCCACGTGTCCTGGCGGGTCGGGACCTCCCCTCTATCCAGAGACGAGCTCCACATACGCCACGTGTCTGTGCCGGACCTCCCCTCTCTTTGGAGGTGGCTCTGAACGTGCCATGTGTCAATTCCAGACCTCTCTCTCTTCGGAGGTGAGCTCCGAGAGTGCCACATGTCAGTTCTGGACCTCCCTTCTCTTCGTAGGTGAGCTTCGAGAATGCCACGTGTCAAGCAGCGTCGAATCTGCTTTCTACTCAGAGATGAGCTCCGAGGTCGACACGTGTCCAACAGCATCGGACCTCCCGGAGGTAAGCTCCGGAGGTGACACGTGTTCATCAGTGTGGGTCCTCTCGGAGGTAAGCTCCGGAGGTGACACGTGTCCAGTAGGACCGGTCCTCTCGGAAGTGAGCTCCGAGAGCGACACGTGTCCCGCTCGGCTGGACCTTTTCTTCTCCGCAGTGACCAGCTCTGGTGATGACACGTGTCCTGCGGGGCTGGACTTCGCTTCTCCGCAGAGACAAGCCCCGGAGGCAACACGTGTCCTGCGGGTCGGACCTCGCCCCTTCCACAGAGGCTAGCTCCGAGCATGCCACGTGTCTGGCGGTGTCGGACCTCTCCCCACTACGCAGGGATGAGCTCCGAACACGCCACGTGGCCAGCAGGCCACGAGAAATGTCTACAACGCTTCTTGGTGAACTTAAACTGGCTCTTTTAGCTATATTTTTTATTCCTTCCCGGTTTCTACTTATTTTAAAATGTTTTTCTACATGAAATATGAATGCATGCATGAATTATGAAATTGAGGGTGTTACAGTGAGTTTTACCGACTTTCCTGATTTCGACCCAGATGGCCATCCGCGCATGCAAAACCATCAAGTTGCACCATCCGGACGTGTATTCCGTCAAGATCCCGTCCGGCCTCCCGGGACTCGAGTTTGTGAGTTTTCCCGACTTTCCAGATTTTGACCCAGATGGCTATCCGCACATGCAAAACCATGAAGTTGCACCATCGGAAAGTGTATTCCGTCAAGGTCCCATCCAGCCGCCATGTACCTGAGTTCGTGAGTTTTCCCGACTTTCCTGATTTTGACCCAGATGGTCATCCGCGCATGCAAAACCATCAAGTTGCACCATCCAGATGTGTATTCCATCATGATCCCGTTCGTCCTCCTAGGACCCGAGTTCATGAGTTTTCCCGACTTTCCCGATTTTGACCCAGATGGCCATCCGTGAAGGTAAAATCATCAAGTTGCACCATCCGAACGTGTATTCCGTCAAGGTCCCGTCCAGCCACCTGAGACCCAAGTTCGAGAGTTTTCTCGAGTTTTCCGATTTCAACCCAGATGTCCATCCAGCATGCAAAACCATCAATTTGCACCATCCGAACGTGTATCCGGTCAAGGTCCCGACTGGCCTCCCGAGACCCAAGTTCGTGGGTTTTCCCGACTTTCCTGATTTGACCCAGATGGCCAACCATGCAGGAAAAACCATCAAGTTGCACCGTGCGGATGTTTATTCCATCAAGGTCCCATCCGCCCTACCGGGACCCGAGTTTGTGAGTTTTTCCGACTTTTGTGAGTTTCCGATTTTGACCCAGATGGCCATCCACGCATGCAAAACCATTAAGTTGCACCTTCCAAACATGTATTCTGTCAAGGTCCCGCCTGGCCGCCTGGAATCTGAGTTCGTGCGATTTCCCGACTTTCCCGATTTTGACCCATACGGCCATCCGCTCATGCAAAACCATCAAGTTGCACCATACAAACATGTATTCCATAAAGGTCCCGTCCAGCTTCCCTGGACCCGAGTTCGTGAGTTTTCCCAACTTTCCCGATTTCAACCCAGATATCCACGCAGGAAAAAGCATCAAGTTGCACCATCCGAACGTGTATTTCATCAAGGTCCCGTCCAGCCGCCCGGGACCTGAGTTCGTGAGTTTTCCCGATTTTCCTGACTTTCCCGATTGCGACCCATAAAGCCATCCACGTATGCAAAACCATCAAGTTACACCATCCGGATGTGTATTCTATCAAGGTCCAGACCAGGCTCACATGGTCCGAGTTCATGAATTTTCCCGACTTTCCCGATTTCGACCCAGATGTCCATCCACAAATGCAAACCCATCAAGTTGCACCATCCGGACATGTATTCGGTCAAGGTCCCGTCCAGCCTCCCGGGACCCGAGTTCATGAGTTTTCTCGACTTTCCCAATTTCGACCCAGATTGCCATCCGTGGAGGCAAAACCATCAAGTTGCACCATCCGAACCTGTATTCCGTCATGGTCCCATCCAGCCACCCTAGACCCAAGTTCGTGAGTTTTCCCGACTTTCCGGATTTCGACACAGATGGTCATCCATGCATGCAAAACCATCAAGTTGCACCATCCGGACGTGTATTCCTTCAAGGTCCCAACCGGCCTCCCGAGACCCGAGTTCGTTAGTTTCCCGACTTTCTCGATTTCAACCCAGATGGCCATCCGCGCAGGCAAAACAATCAAGTTGCACCGTGCGAATGTTTATTCCATCAGGGTCCCGTCCGGCCGCCTGGGACAGGGTTCGTGAGTTTTTCCAACTTTCCCGATTTCAAATTAGATGGCCATCTGCGAATTCAAAACCATTAATTTGCACCATCTGGACATGTATTCCCTCAAGGTCCAGTCCTCCCGCCCGGGACCCAAAATCGTGAGTTTTCCCGACTTTCCCGACCTTCCCGATTTCAAACCAGATGGCCATCTGCAACGCAAAACCATCAAGTTGCACCATCCGGATTTGTATTCCATCAAGGTCCCGTCGCCCTACCGGGACCCGAGTTCGTGAGTTTTCCCGACTTTCCTGATTTTGACCCAAATGGCCTTCCACGCATGCAAAACCATCAAGTTGCACCATCCGGACGTGTATTCCGTCAAGGTCCCGTCCGGCCTCCCGGGACCTGAGTTCGTGAGTTCTCCCGACTTCCCCGATTTCGACTGAGATGGCCATCCGCGGCAGGCCAAACCATCAAGTTGCACCGTGCGGATGTTTATTCCATAAGGGTCTCGTCAGGCCGCCGGGGACCCAAGTTCCTGAGTTTTTCCATCTTTTCTGATTTCAAATGAAATGGCCATCTACGAATGCAACACCATCAAGTTGCACCGTCGGGACATGTATTCTGTCATGGTCACGTCCGCCCTCCTGGGACCCGAGTTCGTGAGTTTTCTCGACCTTCCCGATTTCGAACCAGATGGACATCGCTAATGCAAAACCATCAAGTTGCACCATCCGGATGTGTATTCCGTCAAGGTCCCGTCCGGCCTCCCGGAATCCGAGTTCGTGAGTTTTCCCGACTTTCCCGATTTCGACCCAAATGGCCATCCGCGCATGCAAAACCATCAAGTTGCACCATCTGGACGTGTATTCCTTCAAGGTCCCGTCCGGTCTCCGGGACTCGAGTTTGTGGGTTTACCCTACTTTCCTAATTTTGACCCAGATGGCCATCCGCACATGCAAAACAATCAAGTTGCACCATCGAACATGTATTCCGTCAAGGTCCCTGTCGAAGTGTGTAGCCGATACTTCCCCCGGGCCTGCTCTGGGCAGCCCGCGGAGGTTCTTTTTCGGAGGGGCTAGTCACTCACGGAGAGCTTACGCGTTAGGGACGATGGAGGGAGAAGCTTGACACAGAGATTTTTACACGGTTCAGGCCCCCGGAGCATAATACCCTACGTCCACGGTGAGCAGAGGTGCTCGTTGTATTGCTTGGTGCTCAGGAGCGAACCCTGCGTGAGAGTGTAAGATGTCGAATGGCTAAAATGCCAACCCTGCGTGAGAGTATGTAAGAGGCGAACCCGCTAAAGTGCGAACCCTTGCTAACGTTGTCTACCCGAGCCTTTTATAGTCCAAGGCTCGGGCGGCTTACAAGGTGGGCCCGGGACCCGACAGGTGGTCCCGGGGAGATTGCCTGCCATCTACCATATCCACAGTTACGCCGGCAGTTGTCTCTGGCGAGGGCTTCAAAGTCTTCGCTCTGCCGCCCTGCCCATGCCGCAAGCTAGTCGTAGTGGTTGGCAGGGGCGGCAGGGGATGTCTTGTCGCTGTGTTTAGTGGCGTGCAGCCTCTGACGCGGCGTGCCAGCCTTCACTGCGATGTGATTGGGCGCGACGGCACCTGACAGAGGCGTGTTCCGCGTCTCCGTGCCTTGGGAAGACGCAGGACTTGAATACCTTGTACGGGCAAGATATGGTGCGTCTTTACTCTTGCTGCCTACCGCACGGGGGCAGGCAGCGCTGCTCTGCTGACCACGTGGCGGGCCCGGAGCTCTCCTCTGAGGAGAGGGAGGTCCGGCCCCGCTGGACACGTGGAGCCTTCGGAGCTCTCCCCGTGGAGGGGGGAGGTCCGGCTCTGCTGACCACGTGGCGGGCCTGGAGCCCTCCTCTGTGGAGAGGGAGGTCCGGCCCCGCTGGAAACGTGGAACCTTCGGAGCTCTCCCCGCGGAGGGGGGAGGTCCGGCTCTGCTGGCCACGTGGTGGGTCCGGAGATCTCCTCTAAGGAGAGGGAGGTCCGGACCCGCCAGACATGTGGAGCCTCCGGAGCTCTCTCCGCGGAGGGGGGAGTTCCGGCTCAGTTGGCCATGTGGCGGGCCCATAGCTTACCTCTGAGGAGAGGGATGTCCGGCCCCGCTGGACACATGGCGCCTTCGGAGCTCTCTCTGCGGAGAAGGGCGAGGTCCTTAGGCAGTTTCCCCTGTGCGTGGGGGTACCCCATATTGAGGGTACCGACAGTCCCGTCCGGCCGCCATGGACCTGAGTTCGTGAGTTTTCCCAACTTTCCTGATTTCGACCCAGATGGCCATCCGCGCAAGCAAAACCATCAAGTTGCACCATCCGGACGTGTATTCGGTCAAGGTCCTGTTCGGCCTCCCGGGACCCGAGTTCGTGAGTTTTCCCGACTTTCCTGATTTCGCTCCATAGCCATCCGCGCAGGCAAAACCATAAAGTTGCACCATCCAAACCTGTATTCCTTCAAGGTCCCGTCCAGCCGCCCTAGACCCGATATTGTGACTTTTCCCGACTTTCCTGATTTTAACCCAGATGGCCATCCACGCATGCAAAACCTTCAAGTTGCACCATCCGGACGTGTATTCCGTCAGGGTCTCATCCGGCCGCCCGGGACCCGAGTTCGTGAGTTCCGACTTTCCCAATTTCGAACGAGATGGCCATCTGTGAATGCAAAACCATCAAGGTGCACCGTCTGGACGTGTATTCCATTAAGATCTCGTCCGCCCTCCCAGGACCCGAGTTCGTGAGTTTTACCGACTTCCCAATTTTGACCCAGATGGCCATCCGCACATGCAAAACCATCAAGTTGCACCATCCGGACGTGCATTCTGTCAAGATCCCGTCCGACCTCCCGGGACTCGAGTTTGTGAGTTTTCCCGACTTTCCAGATTTTGACCCTGATGGCCATCCGCACATGCAAAACCATGAAGTTGCACCATCGGAACGTGTATTCCATCAAGGTCCCGTCCAGCCGCCGTGTACCCGAGTTCGTGAGTTTTCCCGACTTTCCTGATTTCGACCCAGATGGCCATCCGCGCATGCAAAACTATCAAGTTGCACCATCCAGACGTGTATTCCGTCATGGTCCCGTTCATCCTCCCGGGACCTGAGTTCATGAGTTTTCCCGACTTTCCCGATTTTGACCCAGATGGCCATCCATAAAGGTAAAATCATCAAGTTGCACCTTCCGAACGTGTATTCCGTCAAGGTCCCGTTCAGCCGCCCGAGACCCGATTTTGAGAGTTTTCCCGAGTTTTCCGATTTCAACTCAGATGTCCATCCAGCATGCAAAACCATCAGCTTGCACCATCCGAATGTGTATTCGGTCAAGGTCCCGATCGGCCTCCCGAGACCCGAGTTCGTGAGTTTTCCCGACTTTTCTGATTTGACCCAGATGGCCAACCGCACAGGAAAAACCATCAAGTTGCACCGTGCGGATGTTTATTCCATCAAGGTCCCATCCGCCCTACCGGGATCCGAGTTTGTGAGTTTTTCCGACTTTCGCGATTTTCCAATTTCGACCAAGATGGCCATCCACGCATGCAAAACCATTAAGTTGCACCATCCAAACATGTATTCCGTCAAGGTCCCGCCCGTCCGCCTGGGATCTGAGTTCGTTCGATTTCCCGACTTTCCCGATTTTGACCCATACGGCCATCCGCTCATGCAAATCCATCAAGTTGCACCATATAAACATGTATTCCATAAAGGTCCCGTCCAGCTTCCCGGGACCCAAGTTCGTGAGTTTTCCCAAATTTCCGGATTTCGACCCAGATATCCATGCAGGCAAAAGCATCAAGTTGCACCATCCGAACGTGTATTTCATCAAGGTCCCGTCCAGCCGCCCGGGACCTGAGTTCGTGAGTTTTCCCGATTTTCCCGATTGCGACCCATAAAGCCATCCACGTATGCAAAACCATCAAGTTGCACCATCCGGACGTGTATTCCATCAAGGCGCCGTCGGATCGCCGTGAACCCGAGTTGAGTTTTCCCAACTTTCCTGATTTCGACCCAAATGGCCATCCGCGCATGCAAAACCATCAAGTTGCACCATCCGGACGTGTATTCGGTCAAGGTCCTGTCTGGCCTCGCTGGACCCGAGTTCGTGAGTTTTCCCGACTTTCCCGATTTCGACCCAGATTGCCATCCGCGCAGGCAAAACCATCAAGTTGCACCATCCAAACATGTATTCTGTCAGGGTCCCGTCCAGCCGCCCTAGACCCTAGTTCGTGATTTTTCCCGACTTTCCGGATTTCAACCCAGATGGCCATCCACGCATACAAAATTATCAAGTTGCACCATTCAGACGTGTATTCCGACAAGGTCCCGACCGGCCTCCCGAGATCCGAGTTCGTGAGTATCCCGACTTTCACTATTTCAACCTAGATGGCCATCCACGGCAGGCAAAACCATCAAGATGGACCGTGCGAATGTTTATTCCATCAGTGTCCCGTCTGGCCGCCCGGGACAAAGTTCATGAGTTTTTTTCTGACTTTCCCGATTTCAAATGAGATGGCCATCTGCGAATGCAAAACCATCAAGTTGCATCATATGGACGAGTATTCCGTCAAGGTCCCGGCCGCCCACCCGAAACCCGAAATCGTGAGTTTTCCCAACCTTCCTGATTTTGAAACAGTTGGACATCCGCGTATGCAAAACCATCAAGTTGCACCATCCGGATGTGTATTCCGTCAAGGTCCCGTCCAGCCTCCCGGGACACGAGTTCGTGAGTTTTCCGGACTTTCCCAATTTTGGCACGGATGGCCTTCCACACATGCAAAAATATAAAGTTGCTCAATCCGGATGTGTATTCCGTCAATGTCCCGTCCGACCTCCCGGGACATGAGTTCATGAGTTTTCCCGAGTTTCCCAACTTCGGCCCAGATGGCCTTTCGCGCATACAAAACCATCAAGTTGCATCATCCGGACGTATATTCCGTCAGGTTCCCATCCGGCCTCCAGGGACCCGAGTTTGTGAGTTTAACTGACTTTCTCGATATGGACCCAAATGGCCATCCGCACATGCAAAACCATCAAGTTGCATCATCCGAACGTGTATTTCATCAAGGTCCCGTCCGGCCTCCCAGGACATGAGTTCGTCAGTTTTCCAGACTTTCCAAATTTTGGCCAAGATGGCCATCCGCGGATGCAAAACAATCAAGTTGCACAATCCGTGTAACAGCCCTAACTTTTGTAAAGTTTGATTTTGACGTATGAAATAAAGTTAATGCGATAAAAGACTATAGTTGTGTCACAGAAATGATGAACACAAATATGGACATGTGAGGGAGTTAAAAAATTTCTCTAGCCCGTGATCAGCACATGTTAACCTAGGGGAAATACTTCACCCCCAAAAACTCTAACTCATGTGCACCTTCTCTATGAGGAGAGTAGAGGAAATTTAAACACCATTTTGAATATTTTGAAAGGATTCCTATTCAGATTATCTAAATGTATTCGGGTGAATTCACCGATGCATTCCTCAAGTATTCAAGAGTTTAAGTTCCAAGTTTGGAGAATCTTGGAGCTCATCTACCATTTATTCGAAGAAACATTTGTGAGCACATTCAAATTCAAATTTGAATTTGGAAACTGAACCAAATGTGCTCAATTTTGAAATAAGATTTCATATTCAAATTCCTCATATTATGTTGGGCCTATCCTCCAAATTTGGTGAGATTTGGACAATGTTTGCGTGAGAATCTCAAAGCACAGTGAGGAAATCAAATAAAAGAGGCGGGACCCACATGTCATACACTACAATTCAACAGCCGACTTTTTTTCTCCCGGAGGCACGCGCGCTCGACAGCAGCAGCTTGGGCACGCTCGGTGGCTCGCCAGCTCCTGCTCTCCCGAGCTCGCCTCGCTCTTATCCCTCACGCGGGCAGCACAACGCAAGTTTTTCTCCTCACCCAGAGCTCACGTCGCTCTGTTCTTCTCTCCCCGCAAGCAACGGCTGCGCTCGGTTCTCCCTATCACAGACGACTCACCGATCGTCGTATGATCACGATCTCTACAGCAAATAGCAGCGCACCAGCATGCTCTAGCCGGCTAGCACCTTCCCTCCACCGTCCCGAGCTCAACGGCGCCTAGAAACAGAAAAGTCTCTGCTGCTCCCGTGTTGAACGTCGGAGGACGCGAACTGATCACTATGGGCAGCCCAAACCAGGAGTGATCACGCCCAAACAAGCCACCCCATCGGTGCACCTACAAGCCTAGTTGCTCACCTCCGAAGCTCAACCCTAGCCATTGATCATAGAGGGAGAATTTCAAGTTTTTCTCCCTGGCGGCAGAAACGGACCTTGAGGTAAGGAATTGCAAAATTTGTGCTCAAATCGTGTTTGTTGGGTTTCAAACTTCACACACAGGATGTTAACTGCCTAGAAACCTCCTCCATCGATTTTGGACCAAGAAATTGAGTGTAGAGTGAGGAATCCGAGTTCTTTTTGAGGGTATACCGCTGGACCCTATTGGGCGCACGGTGCCGATAGGTTTAGAGCCCTCCCCAGCTTGTTTAGACCTCATGTTGGTCTTCTACATGATCCCCTGGTGCTTTAGAGCTCAAGAACCGACCATTTGGTGGAGAATTCACAGTGCACGACCTCGCCGGAGCCCTAGGGTTTGCTGTGGCCGGTGCGCCCTGTTTTCCGGCGAGTTTCAGCCGTCGGCGACCTCACCAACGTGTTCAGTATGGGGGAAAATGAGGGGGGGCGGCCAGCAGGGGGTCCGGAGGTGGCTGGGAAGTGCTTTTCCGGCGACCTCGCCGGAGGGAGCCGCCACTGCCCTGTTTGGCGCGAGGCTGGAGGTTAAGGATGACTAGTGGGACCCACTGTCGGTATTTAAATATTTTCCAGATTTGTCCACTTTAGTTCAAACTTTGGAGAGCCATAACTTTGTGTAGGAATGTCCAAAAATTATGAAACAAATTTTGTTGGATTCCTCTCAAAGAGTACTATCCACGGGTGCAGTCCAATGTTTATGAAAATCCCTGGATTTGGCCCATTATTTCATTTAAGAAAAATATTGTACGAATTTTTACAGGAGTTCTGTTTATTGGAAAATTCCCAAATTTGGACAGGGAATTCTTCCAAAATTCCTAGGACTCCAGTAAAAATTTCAGAGGCATTCGACCTCATTTACTTGGTAAAATGATGTGTTCATTC
The DNA here is from genome assembly GCA_030760725.1 of Neostapfia colusana. Taxonomy (NCBI): domain Eukaryota; kingdom Viridiplantae; phylum Streptophyta; class Magnoliopsida; order Poales; family Poaceae; genus Neostapfia; species Neostapfia colusana. The sequence goes on along the minus strand of JASWHV010000008.1, from coordinate 98,293,950 downwards.
CTTATGTCTTTGAAAAATAGGAAAAATAAACAGAGACATTTTCAGTTTTTCCCCAATCTTTGTAAAATCCATATCTCCAAGTAGAAAACTCCAAAATGGTAAAACTAATTCCTATAGACTCAGGACATTTTGTACTTCACAAAAAGTCTACTTTGCAGCATAGGAAAGCTTAATATTTAGGGGGTAAAGGCAGATTAGTGAAAACCACATAAAGATTTGTTGTGCTCACATAAAGCCATTTCATGAGCTCAATTTTTTTACACTGCCTAAATACCTTCCATAGAGGCTGTGGTTAAATTCTTAGATTCATTGGACCTCTGTAACTTGAGCTACCATCTTTTAGTTTTAAGTGTTCATATAATGGACTTAATCACATGGTGATTACTAGTATCTCTTTTCACCCTAGCTTTCATCTTCTCTAAGGTTTAGATTCAACAACAGAATCCTTGCTGTTGTTTATCTCTTTTAGGTGTGAGTTTGGTACAACAGTTTTGAATCATTTTCTAAATTGCTTTTAAATACATGTGCATATATCATCTTAATAGCACGTGACGTCGACGTTCAACGACGACTCGACTCTGCAGCGAGGATCTCTATCTCTTGACGAGTTTGGCGGATTCTCCGGAGGAAGACTAACTCCTAGCTTCTAACAAAACCGTTGAGCAAGACAAGCCCCGGTTTGCATATCGTTACCATTTTAAATTTTGCTTTACTTCACCTCATGTGTATTAGAGTTGATATTGTGCATTATGTCTAGGATGTTTGAAACCCACTTGCATGGCTATTACGTCCCTGAGTAGAAGGTTTAGTGTAGGCTTTGCCTCGTCGTAGATGCTAGGCTAATGTTGTAGCTAGCTCGGTAGAAGTCGAGTAGTAAAAAGCTACTCGCGAGAAAGTTCTAGTAATGGAGTTACTCGCGAGAGGTTAATGATAAGAGCACCCTCATGAAAATGAGATGGGGACGGGGATGTTCCTGTAGGATGGAGCGCTCAAGGTTGGCCTCGACCTGCGATGGGTGTGACAATGCTTGAGACCATATTTGGCCTGGACCGGGATGGTAAGGCAAATGTGGAGGTTGGTTGTAGCCCCGTCCGTGTCGGTTAAGGACCGTATGTATGTGGCTCTGCTGGACAAGATTGAGCTGTACCGGATATATAGTGGGGTATGGGACCAATGAAACCGATATAACTTGATGGACCGTGATATAGAAACTTATCCTTTGCGTGGGAATGACGTTGAGAAGGCGGGAGGTGTAAATCCTTTAGCGGGCAACTTCGACGTGTCCACGTAGAGGACCATCCTGCTCTGCGCAAAGCATTTTTCTATGTCGGGGTGTCGTGTGAAAGGTTGCTGCATACAACGTAAGAAAGAGTTCTTGAGAGTCTTTCGAGGCGGGTTTATGTGTCGTGTATTCCGGGTTGTTATAGATTCGAATCACCGTCGCTCGCGGAAGAGGATTGAACATACTTGCCCACTGCGTCGTGACGTAGTAAGAAGAGGAACTAAGTCTCTTAACTTGTTGTTTGTGGATTAATCACTGTATTGGAACCTTGACTGAAGTAGATATAGAGCCAACTAAATTTCATTTCCACCTTAGGCTAGCAACATCGGGATAAGCGTCTCTTGTTTGATTGTGGACTTCCGATGTTGTGAGGCGTGAGAACCACTAAAATAAAGGCTATAAGAATCTGAATATAAGGATCAAGTTTAGTCAAGCTGCATTTTGCAAATTCCTGTTCCTACTGTATTACTACCCCTGTATTTAGAGTTACATGTTTAGGAGTGACGGTTAAGTCTTGCTGGGCTTTAGTGCTCACGGTATCTTCTGAGTTGTTTTTACAGGTAGCAGGATGCCTGCTATGAAGAGGGTTGTTCGGTGAGACGACGAACCTCACGGTTCGTTCAACCCATCGGAAACCTAGCTGCTGCCTTTTTTTGGTAAAGCTAGTAGGAAGCGTTCACGGGCTGAACGACTTCTCTTCGGCGTAGTTAGGATCGAGAGTGAGTAGTTTGTCCAGCTAGTTTTACATTGCACTGCGTGTGTACTTATGTTGTAAAAGATCTTATGTTGAGTAACAAAATGGTTTCATTATGTTCTTGAGCCTCTTTTCATGCATGCTGTTGGCTGCCGCATCGCACGACACCACCCACTGCGATTCCCGGGCCGGGCTTGACAGCGTGGTATCAGAGCCGCATTGGGAATAGCACGCATAAAAAGAGCATATTTTTGAAAACTTAGGAGTATACGAGTGAGGAACGTATAGTATGCCCACATAAGGAGTATTATTAGTATAGTTACTTAAGGTGGCAAGCTAACAGTGTGTAACTCTTTATCATTTAAATTCAGTAACGACGCACCTACGTGGAGGCAAGAATGGTAAGGAACGCCACCGAAAGCGGATCAATTTTGGTTAGCTCACCCATACGAGGAAAGTAGTGTGGGATGTCCCGTTCAGCAATGGACGGGAAGTGAATATGTTTTCTAAGACTCTTCATGTCTTAGAGACATATGAATGACACTAGCCTCCAGTGCGCAAACCCAGTGGCAAGAGGAGGAGACCACGTCGTGTGGTTTGTAACATGAAGTATGTTCTATAGGACTCTAAATGTCCAATGAGGCTTACGGAAGCGCTGTTCCACCAGTGTGCTTTATTGCAAAGGTGTGGAGCCCCCGTCGGGTGGTGAATAACCCGATCATGTACCTTGAGACGTGACTTGACTCAAGGACGGCCCGTATGGCAATGATACGGGGCGTATGTTTTTACTATGATATGGACCTGGCTGAAATGATAAACCTATTGAGTGCATCATTATTGAGTAGTTTTCTGCAGGTATCTTAACCACGAGTAGTACATGCCCTGTAGAAAATGTTTGTGAGTGATCGTTTTAGTGCCACCACTTGAGACGTATATGCCGGTATAAAGCCGGTTAGGATTTTTAATTTGGTGAGGAAACGTAGTACCGTGATGTGTTTTGAACTGCATGAAAGAGAAGATTTGAAAAGAAAAAGAGTAAATTTGGAGTCTAGGATTCCATTAGGGGGTAATGAACTCCTATATTGAACTAAGAGTCAATTGGGAGTATAGATTTATTCACCAAGACTTAGGAATAACCTCCCCTATTTTTGGCTGAATAATTGCTGAACTTGAATAGGACATAATATTTGTTTGGTTGAACCAATGGAGGTGAGTGATACATTTCTAGAAAGATATTGAAGTCTTCTACAACTCTTCAGTAGAACTCCAGATCAGAATCATCCTCCAAATGGATGAAATTCTCAGAGGAGTGTGAACTGCCAAAAAACAGGCAGACACAAATTGCTCTCTGGAAATTTCTGTATTTCGACTATAACATTCTGTAGAAAAATTTCTAAAGGTCAATTAATACACCGTTGAAAAGCTTGTGATATATACTATGACTATGTAGTTCAAAGTTTCTCCAGATTTGGAGTTTAAAGTGATGAAATCTTGCGGACAAAACAGCCACTTTCAAAGGAGGTGCTGTCAAAATTGTTCCAGATTTCTGTTAACATTGAAATATCACAACTTTTGATTCAGAACTTATATGATGGCAAATGAATACTCGTTGGAAAGATATTGAAGTTAACTGTAACTTTGATATTCCACTTGAGACATGAAATTGCCATTTTCATATTCAAATTCTGGGGTTAAGACCAATTGGTCATTCTAAACAGAGTAGTGCTTATTGCCATTTAGCTTGGGACTTATTGTGGACAGGGATTGTAACACCCCAAATTTTAATTCAAAACCCAAAACCATGTTCAGAGGGGAATTTAAAAATTTTGGACGTATTGCATGTTTTGCAAAAATTCAAATTCAAACTGGAATTCAAATTAGACTCAAAACAGAAAAGAAATGGAAAAAGAAAAAGAAAAACGGGAAAAAAACCGGCCAGTGGGCCGAAACCCGCCAGCCGGCCCAGCTTTCCCCGCGCAGCCCGCCCCCGCGCGCGCCCGCGCTCTCTCTCACCGACGGGTGGGACCCACATGTCATCCCTAACCCTGAGCCCCCGCGACCCTGGACTTTTCCCCCGAGCGCGCGAAATCGCAACCGACCGGAAACCGCGTCCCGTCGCCCGAATTCTGGTCCCAGAGGACTCCAACTCAATCACAACAGATCCACCGCCCTTCCCCGGCTATAAAAACCCCCGATCCGATCGGTTTTTCCCACGCGATCGTCGATTTTTACTCCGGTGAGCACCGAGACTTCGCCGGTGAATTCTGGCCGATCTAAGCTCGGAAACTCTGATCTAACTCGCTGGTCTTGATCCACCGCCTCCGGGGAACTTTGCAGGTGCAGAAAACCCGAAGACTTACGGTGTAAACTCAGCGCCGACGAGCTTCGCCGTAGTTTTGCCTCGGACCTCGCCGCCGAGCACTTTCCAGGACCCCCGAGCTCGAGAAAACCCCCGAGGTGAGATCCCTGACCTCCCCTCTACCGATCTAGGCCATAAGGTCACAGTTCTAGGCAGAATTCTCGAGGATCCGAAACTTTCCGGCGAGATCGCCGCTTCTCGCCGCTGTGCGCCGCCGGCAGCGCCGCCCGCGCTCGATCGGAGCGACGTGGCCGCTTGAGCGCCGTTTATTTTAAATCGCACGGTAGACTTTAAAACCCCGCGTACCGGTTCGATGTTATAATCTCATCCGTCGGTTTAAAATCGGACGGTCCATGTCAGCCCCGCATTATAAAGATTGGAATTCTTACGTGCTACCCCCTGGGGTTCTCTGGAATTGAGAGCTAGCCCCGGAAACTTCAGATCTAGCCCCTGGAACTCCAGAAAATCATGTAAATTCATTTAAAAATCAGTTTTAGCCCCTGGACTTAATAGAAATTAGGAAAAACACCTCTGAAAAGTGTAGCTAGACCCCTGGGAATTATGAAAATAATATTATAGACCCTGTAATGGGGTGAATTCATTATTTTAGCCCTGTTTAGTATTTAATTTAGAAAATTGAATATGTAACTAGTGTTTAAAAATTAAAAAGGGGGACAAACATAATTGTCAAAAATTAATTAAAAACTTTCTCAGTACTTAGAAAACTTTGGAGTGAGATAAAAATATATTTTTGGGCTGAAATAAATCTGTTTCATCTATTATTCACATTTATTAGTATAGGGACACATGTTTAAGTAAATAATAGTTATAGAAAAATAGGGAAAATAATTATGAAACGGTCTACATCAGAAGCCAAGGTCAAAATATGATTTTAAATTATTTAGGACCGGAACCTATTCTGTTTAGGTGATGTGTATTACTAATTTAATAATAAAATACACAATTATGCATAGGAATATAAATCTGAAAATATAGCAACTAGTAAATGATAAATGGAGTTTCTAAAATACAAAGAATTCAGTTTAGGGTTGATAGAAATTATGAAAGCACATATGGGGAAGAATAATACTTTTCATACACACTTGGTAGTAAAAGGGTGAAGTAGTTGAATATAAGAAATTTATTGGAAACCCATATAAATAGTGTGTAAGTATGAAGGTGGACACAAAAGTAGGAATCATATACACATGGTTAAAAGTGCATGCAAGCCACAACTCAACACACATAAAGTAACCACAACACATATAATGGTAAAGAACTTTTATAAATGTGAATGTGTGGTTTGTATAAAGTAGAAGTGTGAACTATGTCTTATGATTGTTGTTTCTCTTTTGCTATGTGTGATGGTATGAAGTAGAACCTGTTCAAGAGCAAGTTAACCCTTTCCAAGATCAGGACTACCCATTTCAAGAGCAGCAAGAAGGAGGCAAGTGTCCTTGACCACTTTGATCCCATGCTAGAATGTGTAGATAGAATTATTTGCATTGTCAAGTTAAATATGAAACCCATGCTAGGATGTTTCCCTAGAATTGCATTACCTTGTTTCCTTGTAGCTTGGGTTGGGATTTATTTGGTCATGTCATTTATTTTGTCCATGCATATGCTTAGCCATGCTTAGAATGGGATATTTGGGATATGAGAGCATCAGTTTATTATACCATACTCTTGAATGAGCTATTGTGAGTTATGTAGAGGTAGGGATCAAGGCAAGTTGGATGTTTTGGTTGTGTGCTGGGTGCACGAGACTTGGGTTTGTGTTTAGTACTTGCCTGGATCCTAAGGACCGGTTCATGGAGCATGTAACCCGGCTTTACAGTGCCAACCACATGCTGAGATGGGGCAGCTTGGCCAATTAATTAGGTGTATCCCGGGTGTAGTATGGGTGTGTTGGATGGTGCGGGGAGTAGGTGTCAGCTGGACTACCATATGAACCGCAAGGCTCAAGAGGGGGCCACTGCAGCGGGGTTGGAGCCTCTTGTATGCTGTTAGGGGTGAAACCTCAGTGGGCCCACGCTCGTCGGGAATCCCTTTGTAAAGGCTTCGTAGTGATCTCCTGGCTGCACACCTGGGAAGTGTGAATGTGGATCGTAGCCACTGGCATAATGGAGGTTCTTTTAGTCCACCCGGCAACGGGGGATGAAATCACTACATGTGGGTACAGTGGTACAAACTCTGCAGAGTCAAAACTGTCTTGACAGCCGTGCTCACGGTCAAGAGCGGCCTGGACTTATTCATGATTAGAGGATTGATGGTTTTGGAAGTTAAGCGGGGAGCTTAACATTGGAAATGATGTTATGGTTATTGGATTATGATGATGGGATGGGAGATTGGGACCATTTCACCTGTGTAGTAATGTAGGTGCTTAATAAGCTAAGGTGACAGGTATTAATTGCGTAGTGCTTTAACCATGAGTTCAACCTCTCCTTGTTCTAGCCATGCATGATATAATTTTCCCACACTTGCTGAGTACCATTGGTACTCAACCTTGCATATTTGTTGGTTTATATTGCTGCTCAGGTCAAGATAATGAGGTGGTGTATAATGACCAAGACTTTGGACCCGAGGAAGGTTTTTAGGTTCATGAAGACCCCCGGGCAACGCCTGTGATGGAGCCCTAAAGAATAATATTCCGCTGCTAGTTTATTTACTTGTGATGAAGCATTAGTGTCCATTGAGACATTTGCGATGTAAGACTTATTTATATTCGACACCTGGCTTGTAATAAATGATGCTTCACTATTTGTCATCACATGTATGAGAAAATGATCCTGGCATACATGTGATATTCACTCGGTTGTTCTTCGGAAAAACCGGGTGTGACAAGAGGTGGTATCAGAGCCAAGGTTGCCCGTAGGAACGTGGACCTAGATAGAAATGGACGTATTTAAGGGCCCTATTTTCTTGAAAACTATTTTCCAAGGTGTGGGTGGAAAAGTGTTATTAAAAGAATCATTTTCTTCATCTTACCCCAATTTTCATTCAAAATAAGATTTTTGTTTGAGAATTTATCTAACCTAATTTTAAATTCTTTTGTTTTAGATGGTTCGCATGATTCGCACCGCTCGTAAGTCCACAGGAGGGAGAGTTCCCGCAGTTGCCCTTGCCGAAAGAGAGGAGAGTCGTCCAGTGACGTACCTTTCCTACGGATTGGCAGTAGGAGATTTGTTGCGCCGTCTTCGACGTATGCTCGCAGCCGCCGGCAATACGGGCAAGTTAATCATCCACTATAACTCCACCAGGACCATCCGTGAGAAGAGGGAAGAATGGAGTTCGGAGATGAGGATTATACACGAGAATCAGCTGCTTAAGATTCACCATTCTCCCGCTTGTCGAGCAACACAAGTTGACGCGGAGAAAGATGTCACCTGGGAGGCCATCACCTGCCAGAGTCACATCTATCGTCGCCACTTGGACAAAACTGAGTACATGTGTGTCCTCCAACGTGAGAGTGGTACCACGGAGTACAAGTACCCACCGGTGCAGCAAGGGACTTCCCATGAGCACATGGACTTGTGCTTGGAGGATGCGGCCATGCTCAGCACTCGACTGCAGGAGTGTCAACAAGAACTTCAGGATGTCCGAGACACCCTGAAGGAAACGGAGGCGTTGCTGCGAGCTTGCTTAAAGGCGAGAGAAAGAGGAGATGGGAATGAACTGTGTGTCACTGTGAGTGATTCATGGACTCCTGACTCCCCGGATCGCCGAGCGATCAGGCGTCGTTGCACCTCTCCACCCGCCGCCTCCCCACCCAAAGCAGAGTCAGAAGGTAGTCGAAATGAGGAGGAAGATCCCGAGGAGCCAGCTCAAGAGGACGAGTAGTGTAGAGTCTTTCCCCTAGCTAGCAAGAGGTCGAGTAGTCGAGTCGTTACGTAGTTAATGGTGTGATAATGCTTGGTGTGTGACGTGAGTTGTGGAAGCCATGAGCAATTGTCCACAGCCTCGTCTTCAGATTGTTTTGCTTTGGTGTGTGAACCCACAGGAAATAATAGTGTATTTATTTGGTGTGAGATGTAAACCCTCGTAAAATTTTAACAAAGCCTTAACACCTCAAAGTACCAACAAATGAAAGTAGTAAGACGATACTAAATGGTATCAAATTAACATTTGTTGATTCTGCCAGATGGCCGGAAGAGGAAAAGGACGTGCTGCCAACCCCGCCAACAACAATGATGAGGCATGCAACCCTCATCTTTCTGGAGGCCAGGACAGGGGTGGTCGCCGTGAAGAAGTTGATCCTCTCCACCAAATGCTGGAGAATCAAAATCAGCTCATCCAGAACTTGACTCAAGTGGTGGCCAACTTGCATCAAGTTCCACCTCCACAAGCTGCACCACGCCAACCAAGGTTGAGTGAGTTTCTAGGAACTCAACCTCCAAAGTTTGCAAGTGCTGCTGAACCTCTGGAGGCCGATGATTGGCTGAAGACTATTAAAAGTAAGATGAGGATAATACAGTGCCAAGGGTATGAGAGGGTGCTGTTTGCCTCTCATCAATTGCAGGGACCTGCTGCTGATTGGTGGACCGCCTACGTGGCCGCCCATCATGACCCTGAGAACATCACTTGGGAAGAGTTCAAGCGTAGCTTCCGCAACCACTACATCCCAAGAGGTGAACTCAAAAACAAGAGAAAGGAGTTCTTGGGACTGCAGCAGGGAAACATGACGGTGAGGGAATACCTCACTAAATTTACTCAACTATCTCGTTATGCTCCACGAGACATAGAGACTGATGAGCAGAAACAAGATTGTTTCGTGGAAGGACTTACCGCAGAGATGCAGTGTGCCATGTCCTCCAATGAGTATGAAAGTTTTCAAAAGATGGTGGACAGAGCGTTTGTGGTGGAAAGGAAGCTAAAGGCCCTGGAAAATGAGAATAAGAGGAAGGCGGGGTGGTCACATCAGGCCTCTGGGAGTAACACCCGCCCACGTATGATGCAACAACCTACGGGGCATACGAGCCGTGCTGCGGTACCCTATTCAGCACCAAGAGGGTACAACCCAAACTACAGGCCTCCCGCAGCACCAGCACAGCCGCCACGACAGTTTGTGCAGCAGCCTCGCCCCGCATATCCACCTCGACCAGCAGTACAAGGACCCCCAAACCAACCCCAAGACAATAAGGGCCAAGCACCTAAGATTGGGGTGCAATGTTTCAGCCGTGGTGAAGTGGGGCACTACGCCCATAAATGCCCAAAGAAGAAGCCTGCGCCGCCACAACAGCAGAATGTAATGAGAGGACGGGTGAACCACGTCACTATGGAGGAAGCACAAGAGGCACCTGACGTGGTAGTTGGTAAGTTTCCTGCCAATTTACACCTTGCAACTCTGCTGTTTGATTCTGGTGCTACCCACTCGTTCATTGCTCAAGGGTTTGTTAAGAAGTATGACCTAGCAACCACACAAATGAGCCATATGCTAGCCGTAAACTCTCCAGGTGGAGAAATAAGGACAAGACAAGTGTGTCCCAAAGTGAGCCTAGACATTAATGGGGTAGTATTTACTGCTAACCTCATAGTGATAGATTCACGAGGGATAGATATTATTTTGGGTATGGACTGGTTGACCAAACATAAAAGAATCATCCATTGTTCGACCAGAACGGTGGAACTAACTCACCCCAATGGCACAAGAGTAAAGTTCATAACGATACACGAGCCTAGGAAGGACATTAAATTAAATCAAGTGGAGGTGAAAGTTGAGGAAATCAAGACTATCAGGGAATATCCAGATGTTTTTCCGGAGGAATTGCCAGGTATGCCTCCCGACCGTGACGTGGAATTCGCAATTGAGCTAGTACCGGGAACAGCCCCGATATACAAGAGACCTTATCGAATGGACTCCAAGCAGCTAGAAGAGCTCAAGGATCATTTGAGAGAATTGACGGAGAAGTGGTATATTCGCCCTAGTTCCTCACCATGGGGAGCTCCGGTGATATTTGTGCCCAAGAAAGACGGAACCCAAAGGTTATGCGTGGATTACCGTGCCTTGAATGAGGTAACCATCAAAAACAAGTACCCATTACCCCCCATTGAAGACTTGTTTGATCAGTTGAGGGGAGCTTGTGTGTTCTCAAAAATTGATCTCAGGTCGGGGTACCACCAACTCAAGATAAGGCAATCTGATATTCCCAAGACAGCTTTCGTGTCTCGGTACGGACTGTATGAATACACTGTCATGCCTTTCGGGCTAACCAATGCCCCGGCATATTTCATATATCTCATGAACAAGGTATTCATGGAATATCTGGACAAATTTGTGGTGGTTTTCATAGATGATATTCTCGTCTTCTCCAAAAATGAAGAAGAACATGAGAAACATCTAAGGTTGGTGTTGCAGAGGTTGAGAGAACACCAACTATATGCCAAGTTGAGCAAGTGTGAGTTTTGACTGAAGAGAGTTCCCTTTTTAGGACATATAATCTCGGAGGGAGGAATCTCCGTAGATCCCGCCAAAATCGAAGATATCCAGAAGTGGAAAACCCCAGAAAATGTCGGGGAAGTTCGAAGCTTTTTGGGATTGGCTGGATACTATCGACGGTTTATTGAGGGATTCTCCAAGATCTCGAGACCTCTCACCAAACTGTTGGAGAAGGGAATCACATTCACCTGGACGCCACAGTGCGAGACAAGCTTTCAGGAGTTAAAGAAGAGATTGACAACAGCCCCAGTGTTGGTTATGCCAGATATGCAGAAGAATTTCACAGTGTACTGCGATGCCTCTGGAAATGGGTTGGGATGTGTTCTCATGCAAGAAGGACATGTCATGGCTTATGCATCCCGGCAGCTTCGGAAGCACGAGAAGAACTATCCTACACATGACCTAGAACTAGCGGCAGTGGTACACGCGTTGAAAATTTGGCGGCACTATTTGATGGGGAAAAGGACAGAAATATATACGGATCATAAGAGTTTGAAGTACATATTCACACAGCCAGATCTCAACCTCCGACAAAGGAGATGGTTAGAGCTAATCAATGACTTTGATGTGGGCATCAACTATCATCCCGGAAAAGCAAACGTCGTGGCCGATGCTTTGAGTCGGAAAGTGCAGGTCAATAAGTTGAGTTTGAAGGACATGCCTGCAGAATTGAAGGACGAGGTTATAAGGCTCAATCTATGTCTAGTAAATAGTGGTGAAGCCATCGCCATGGAAGTGGACTCCACACTCGAGCGAGACATACGCGAAGGCCAAAAGAATGATGAGAAGATACAAGAGATCAGACAGCTCATTAAGGAAAATAAAGCTCCTGGTTTTAGAGAGGATGAACAGGGAACGGTGTGGCACGGGAAAAGGATCTGTGTGCCAGAAGTAAAGGAGATCCGTGAATTAATTTTGAAGGAGGCTCACGATTCTGACTATTCCATTCATCCTCGGAGTACGAAGATGTACCAGGACCTCAAGAGCAGGTATTGGTGGTATGGCATGAAGCGAGATGTCGCGAAACATGTTGCCCTATGTGACACATCTCAGTTGGTGAAAGCAGAACATCAACGACCCGCGGGATTATTGCAACCACTCAAAGTGCCTGAATGGAAGTGGGAAGAAATCAGCATGGATTTTGTCGTGGGATTGCCTAGGACCCAATCCGGGTATGATTCAATATGGGTCATTATTGATCGGCTAACCAAGGTAGCTTATTTCATCCCTGTGAAAGAAAGCTACAGCGGATCCAAATTGGCAGAATTGTACATGTCAAGGATTGTGTGTTACCATGGAGTGCCAAAGAAGATAGTGTCGGACCGAGGGACACAGTTCACCTCAAGGTTCTGGCAGAAGTTGCATGAAACCATGGGAACCCATCTGAACTTTAGTTCTGCCTATCATCCCCAAACTGACGGGCAGACGGAGAGAACCAATCAGATCCTTGAAGATATGTTAAGGGCATGTGCACTCAAAAACAATAGGAGTTGGGACAAGAACTTACCGTATGCGGAGTTTTCCTATAACAACAGTTATCAAGCTAGTATGAAGATGTCACCGTTTGAAGCTTTGTATGGAAGGAAGTGCAGAACTCCCCTATTTTGGAACCAAACAGGAGAAAGTAAAGTGTTTGGTCCAGAAGTGCTACAAGAAGCCGAGGCGAAGGTGAGGGAGATTCGCAACAATTTGAGGATAGCACAAACACGCCAGAAGAGTTATGCTGATGTACGAAGAAGAGAACTCGTTTTCAACGTGGGAGACTATGTTTATCTCAAGGTGTCCCCTATCAGAGGACTTCGTCGGTTCAAGGTGAAAGGGAAGTTGTCACCTCGATACATCGGACCCTTTCAAGTTTTGGAGAGGAAAGGCGAGGTGGCGTACCAACTAGAGTTACCGGTTCATCTATCGGATGTACACGATGTATTTCATGTGTCACAACTCAAGAAATGTCTGAGGACGCATGAAGAGGTGTTACCCATGAATGAAGTGGATGTAGCTGAGGATTTGTCCTATGCCGAGCAACCATACAAGATTTTGGAGACGATGGAACGCCTCACCAGAAACAAGAGAATCCGGATGTGCAAGGTGCAGTGGAAGCATCACTCAGAAGAGGAAGCTACCTGGGAACGGGAAGATGAGCTCAAGGCACAATTTCCGGAATTGTTTTCTTAGAAACACCAATCTCGAGGACGAGATTTCCTTTAAGGGGGGTAGAGCTGTAACACCCCAAATTTTAATTCAAAACCCAAAACCATGTTCAGAGGGGAATTTAAAAATTTTTGGACGTATTGCATGTTTTGCAAAAATTCAAATTCAAACTGGAATTCAAATTAGACTCAAAACAGAAAAGAAATGGAAAAAGAAAAAGAAAAACGGCAAAAAAACCGGCCAGTGGGCCGAAACCCGCCAGCCGGCCCAGCTTTCCCCGCGCAGCCCGCCCCCGCGCGCGCCCGCGCTCTCTCTCACCGACGGGTGGGACCCACATGTCATCCCTAACCCTGAGCCCCCGCGACCCTGGACTTTTCCCCCGAGTGCGCGAAATCGCAACCGACCGGAAACCGCGTCCCGTCGCCCGAATTCTGGTCCCAGAGGACTCCAACTCGATCACAACAGATCCACCGCCCTTCCCCGGCTATAAAAACCCCCGATCCGATCGGTTTTTCCCACGCGATCGTCGATTTTTACTCCGGTGAGCACCGAGACTTCGCCGGTGAATTCTGGCCGATCTAAGCTCGGAAACTCTGATCTAACTCGCTGGTCTTGATCCACCGCCTCCGGGGAACTTTGCAGGTGCAGAAAACCCGAAGACTTACGGTGTAAACTCAGCGCCGACGAGCTTCGCCGTAGTTTTGCCTCGGACCTCGCCGCCGAGCACTTTCCAGGACCCCCGAGCTCGAGAAAACCCCCGAGGTGAGATCCCTGACCTCCCCTCTACCGATCTAGGCCATAAGGTCACAGTTCTAGGCAGAATTCTCGAGGATCCAAAACTTTCTGGCGAGATCGCCGCTTCTCGCCGCTGTGCGCCGCCGGCAGCGCCGCCCGCGCTCGATCGGAGCGACGTGGCCGCTTGAGCGCCGTTTATTTTAAATCGCACGGTAGACTTTAAAACCCCGCGTACCGGTTCGATGTTATAATCTCATCCGTCGGTTTAAAATCGGACGGTCCATGTCAGCCCCGCATTATAAAGATTGGAATTCTTACGTGCTACCCCCTGGTGTTCTCTGGAATTGAGAGCTAGCCCCGGAAACTTCAGATCTAGCCCCTGGAACTTCAGAAAATCATGTAAATTCATTTAAAAATCAGTTTTAGCCCCTGGACTTAATAGAAATTAGGAAAAACACCTCTGAAAAGTGTAGCTAGACCCCTGGGAATTATGAAAATAATATTATAGACCCTGTAATGGGGTGAATTCATTATTTTAGCCCTGTTTAGTATTTAATTTAGAAAATTGAATATGTAACTAGTGTTTAAAAATTAAAAAGGGGGACAAACATAATTGTCAAAAATTAATTAAAAACTTTCTCAGTACTTAGAAAACTTTGGAGTGAGATAAAAATATATTTTTGGGCTGAAATAAATCTGTTTCATCTATTATTCACATTTATTAGTATAGGGACACATGTTTAAGTAAATAATAGTTATAGAAAAATAGGGAAAATAATTATGAAACGGTCTACATCAGAAGCCAAGGTCAAAATATGATTTTAAATTATTTAGGACCGGAACCTATTCTGTTTAGGTGATGTGTATTACTAATTTAATAATAAATACACAATTATGCATAGGAATATAAATCTGAAAATATAGCAACTAGTAAATGATAAATGGAGTTTCTAAAATACAAAGAATTCAGTTTAGGGTTGATAGAAATTATGAAAGCACATATGGGGAAGAATAATACTTTTCATACACACTTGGTAGTAAAAGGGTGAAGTAGTTGAATATAAGAAATTTATTGGAAACCCATATAAATAGTGTGTAAGTATGAAGGTGGACACAAAAGTAGGAATCATATACACATGGTTAAAAGTGCATGCAAGCCACAACTCAACACACATAAAGTAACCACAACGCATATAATGGTAAAGAACTTTTATAAATGTGAATGTGTGGTTTGTATAAAGTAGAAGTGTGAACTATGTCTTATGATTATTGTTTTTCTTTTGCTATGTGTGATGGTATGAAGTAGAACCTGTTCAAGAGCAAGTTAACCCTTTCCAAGATCAGGACTACCCATTTCAAGAGCAGCAAGAAGGAGGCAAGTGTCCTTGACCACTTTGATCCCATGCTAGGATGTGTAGATAGAATTATTTGCATTGTCAAGTTAAATATGAAACCCATGCTAGGATGTTTCCCTAGAATTGCATTACCTTGTTTCCTTGTAGCTTGGGTTGGGATTTATTTGGTCATGTCATTTATTTTGTCCATGCATATGCTTAGCCATGCTTAGAATGGGATATTTGGGATATGAGAGCATCAGTTTATTATACCATACTCTTGAATGAGCTATTGTGAGTTATGTAGAGGTAGGGATCAAGGCAAGTTGGATGTTTTGGTTGTGTGCTGGGTGCACGAGACTTGGGTTTGTGTTTAGTACTTGCCTGGATCCTAAGGACCGGTTCATGGAGCATGTAACCCGGCTTTACAGTGCCAACCACATGCTGAGATGGGGCAGCTTGGCCAATTAATTAGGTGTATCCCCGGCGTAGTATGGGTGTATTGGATGGTGCGGGGAGTAGGTGTCAGCTGGACTACCATATGAACCGCAAGGCTCAAGAGGGGGCCACTGCAGCGGGGTTGGAGCCTCTTGTATGCTGTTAGGGGTGAAACCTCAGTGGGTCCACGCTCGTCGGGAATCCCTTTGTAAAGGCTTCGTAGTGATCTCCTGGCTGCACACCTGGGAAGTGTGAATGTGGATCGTAGCCACTGGCATAATGGAGGTTCTTTTAGTCCACCCGGCAACGGGGGATGAAATCACTACATGTGGGTACAGTGGTACAAACTCTACAGAGTCAAAACTGTCTTGACAGCCATGCTCACGATCAAGAGCGGCCTGGACTTATTCATGATTAGAGGATTGATGGTTTTGGAAGTTAAGCGGGGAGCTTAACATTGGAAATGATGTTATGGTTATTGGATTATGATGATGGGATGGGAGATTGGGACCATTTCACCTGTGTAGTAATGTAGGTGCTTAATAAGCTAAGGTGACAGGTATTAATTGCGTAGTGCTTTAACCATGAGTTCAACCTCTCGTTGTTCTAGCCATGCATGATATAATTTTCCCACACTTGCTGAGTACCATTGGTACTCAACCTTGCATATTTGTTGGTTTATATTGCTGCTCAGGTCAAGATAATGAGGTGGTGTATAATGACCAAGACTTTGGACCCGAGGAAGGTTTTTAGGTTCATGAAGACCCCCGGGCAACGCCTGTGATGGAGCCCTAAAGAATAATATTCCGCTGCTAGTTTATTTACTTGTGATGAAGCATTAGTGTCCATTGAGACATTTGCGATGTAAGACTTATTTATATTCGACACCTGGCTTGTAATAAATGATGCTTCACTATTTGTCATCACATGTATGAGAAAATGATCCTGGCATACATGTGATATTCACTCGGTTATTCTTCGGAAAAACCAGGTGTGACAGGGATGTCATGGTTGACACATTATGGAGCTATCTTTAACATTAGCTCTCGGACTGTCTAACTGAATTCTCCAATACCTAGTTGCAACACATTGAATCTTGTGGATCCATCACAACGTGTTGCAGCAGTGCATCAGATTGAAGCTCCTAAGCTTGAGGATATTCCAGTGGTATGTGAATATCCAGATGTGTTTCCCGAAAATTTGCCGGGCATGCCGCCCGAACGTGATGTAGAGTTCAAAATTGAACTAGCACCGGGAACAACACCTATTTCTCGGCGACCATACAAAATGGCACTGAAGGAGCTAGCAGAATTGAAGGAGCAGCTGAATGACCTCATGGACAAAGGTTTTATACGCCTAAGTTCATCACCTTGGGGCTGTTCCACACTCTTTGTGAAGAAGAAGGACGAGACTTTAAGACTATGCGTAGATTATCGTCCACTGAATGCTGTCACTATCAAGAATAAGTATCCACTACCACGCATCAATATTTTGTTCGATCAACTAGTGGGTGCTAAGGTATTCTCCAAGATAGATTTTCGGTCTGGGTATCATCAGATAAAAATCCGGGCTGAAGATGTACCTAAGACGGCGTTCTCGACAACATATGGTCTTTATGAATATCTTGTCATGTCTTTTGGGTTGACCAATGCTCCGGCTCATTTTATGTATCTCATAAACTCTGTGTTCATGCCGGAGTTAGACAAGTTCGTCGTGGTTTTCATCGACAACATTGTGGTCTATTCAAAGTCAGAAGAAGAACATGCTGAACATTTGCGTATTGTACTCCAACGTTTAAGGGATCACAAGCTATATGCAAAGTTCAGTAAATGTGAGTTTTGGATCAGCAAAGTGCCGTATTTTGGGCATATTATTTCAGCGGAAGGCATCGCTATGGACCCAAGTAAAATTGAGCAAGTGCTGAATTGGAAATCTCCAACATCTGTTCATGAAGTGAGGAGTTTCCTAGATTTAGCGGGTTATTACCGGAGATTCATTCCAAACTTCTCCAAAGTCGCTAAACCTATGATGGAGCAGTTGAAGAAAAGCACCAAGTATGATTGGAGCAATTTATGCGAACAAACTTTTCAAACTTTAGTGAAGTATCTTACTACAACTGCAGTTTTGGCCCAGCCAGACACCACGAAGTCGTTTGATGTTTATTATGATGCATCCGATATTGGTTTGGGTTGTGTGTTGATGCAAGAAGAACGTGTGGTCGCGTATGGATCCCGACAACTCAGGGGTCATGAGCAGAATTACCCGACGCACGATCTTGAACTTGCTGCAGTGGTGCTTGCATTAAAAATGTGGAGGCATTATCTATAGGCAATCTAGTACATCTCTACACTGACTATAAAAGGTTGAAGTACATCTTCACACAGAAAGAACTGAATATGAGGCAGCGAAGATGGCTTGAATTGATCAAGGATTACGAACTTGAAATTCATTACCATCCAGGCAAAGCGAATGTTATTACCGACGCACTTAGTCGGAAAGCTCATGTTCACCATTTAGCCATGGCTGCACATGGAGAAGGAGAACCAAGCCTGCGCTTAGTTCCCTACGGATCACTGTTCAACCTCGCTCTTATTTCTACAATCCGAGATGAGATTGTGGAGACTCAGAAGAGAGACAAGGGTATGTCCCACATCCGGAGAAGAGTGGACAGCGGTGAATTGATGATATTCCGCAAGGATGAAGAGGGTACTCTATGGTTTAACAACCGCATAGCGGTACCCCGAAACATGAAATTGCGGAGGAAGATATTTGATGAAGCACATTTGTCTAAATACTCCATTCATCCGGGAAGCAATAAGATGTAGGTTCTAATGGAATTGGTTTCATGTCATTTAAAGAATTCTAGATGAAGTTATGTCCTAAACAAGATTTGGGAACTATTTTCTCAGGGCAGTTCCCTTAATCACACCATTAGGGGGACTAAATGAACTTCGATGAGTCTAAAAATTTTACTGTGACTCAAGGATTTTTCATTGAACCTTCCAGCCAAATTTCAGAATTTTTCATAAAGTAATTCTCCAGATAAAATTCCCAACAGTTTAAATTTTAGGGATTTAATTCTGGAAAACCATTAAGTTTCATGAGCTGAAATTTGTATTGCTGGAAAGTACTCAAAAAGCTGAGTTCAGAAAAATTTGATTCACTGAATTCGGATCTTGCTAGCAAAAGTTATATGCAATTGAAGTTTGAACTAAACTGGAAAATTCCAGAAAAGTTTAAACTCTGCATGCGGGCCCCACAATACAGTGCCTTCTTCCTCCTCGCGCCAACGGCCTGCTGCGGCGGTGTTCTCCAGCGAGCTCCTCAGAACCCGAATTTCCGACCTTCTCCCGCCCAGAAACTTGCCGCCTCCCCCTTTTGGACCACGGGCAACTCATCCTTGTGGTCAGCCGGGGACCTCGGTCACCGGAAACCTATCGGCGACGGGCGACAGTGACGGTTGGAGTCCGGCAACGTTGCACTCATGCTAGGAGGGCTCAAATACTTCGGTCTTACTTCCTAGAGCACCATGGGGGCATCCTAAGCACCGGCATGAGCTCAAATTAGCTCAACCGAGTCTGCAACTACAAGCTCATCGGCGGCCTAGGGTGAAAATCAGCGCCGATGCAAAAATCTTGAAGGACATTGCCAAGACTCGATGAAACTCGATGGTTCTTGATCCTAGAGAAGTGTGGGTGAGTCTAGATCATGTCTATAGCTCGGTCCAGTGGATGGTGGCTCGATCGGTACAAATTTCCGAATTTTGTGTGGCTCGGTTCTAAACACACCGACGCACTAATTAACCAAATTCTCTGCCGATCGTGCGAGAGAGAGAGAGGGGTCGGCATGGTTGTGATCAGCACCTTGGAGCGGACCTTTTTCGTGTAGCTCGTCGGCCGCGAAAATGCCTGTGCCGCCCGGGCACCGGCGATCAGAGAGGTTGACCGGATGTGGAGTGCTTTGGTCGTGCGAGGGAGAAGAGAGAGCGCGAGGAACTGCACGTGGACGCGTGAGTACTGATCAGGGTGTCTCCCTCGCGTCCTTAGCCTTTCCCCGAGCAGGAGGAGGCACCAGCTGTGGCGGTCGAGCGCTGGTGCTGAAGAGCTGGCGGGAGCGCGCTCTCGCTCGAGTAAAAGATCAGCCGAGTATACTTCAGTGTGAAGGCTACTGACAAGTAGGCCCTCCCCTCTAATTCTTTTCTGATTTTCATTTCTGTTTTCACTGAAAAGATCCCAGCTACTAACAATTGAATTGAAAGCTTAGTCTCCAAGTCATTGTTTGAATTTGATTTCCTTAATTTGAAATTGGTTTGGGTAAATTTGCTGCACATTTGAACTGAAATTCAAATTCAGTTTTGAATTATTGCAAATTTAGCTCCCAACAAGATGAACTCCAATGGAGATGCAAATTGGTGGACTAACTTAGAAAAATGTGCTGAGTTTGAATATGAAGTCAACTTTTGAATTCAAGTGATGAAAGTGGCTGCAATTTGAATTTGCATTCAAACTGGCCCCTTTTTGAATCGTCTCCAAAAGTGTCTCAAAAAGTATTGGATTTGCATGAAATTTGGCCTGAGCCTTCCCAAGAATATATAAGGTCAAGGGGTGAGCTCAACCTTTCATGTTCATGTGTAGAAATCTTACTTTTTGGAAGTTAGGGCTTTCCCCTCTAATCATCCCTTTTGATGGTGGTTACTTACTCTTCACAAGTGTTCATGAGATATCCATAAGATGAGCTGTGGTGTTGTGAGGTGATAAAAATGATCACTTTTTCAAGTCCCTTTCTTGGTCTTTTACATCCCTCCCCCCTTAAAAGAATCTCGTCCCGAGATTATAAAAGAAGAGACGACGATGTAAGAGGAGATTACCCGTGATGAGACGCCATGAAATCCGGGTAGTTTGAGCAAAGGAATTCCTCGCCCTCCCACGTCACTTCTTCAGCGGTGTGGTTAATCCACAGTATCTTGTAGAACCACAGTATTCGGCTATGCGTGGTCCGGGCCTTCTCATAATTGCCACCGGATATTCATCATACGTCAAATCCGGTTGCAGCTCGCCGATGTCTTCAGTAGGAACAGCTGCCGTATGCTTTAGACACTTTCGCAGTTGTGAAACATGGAAAACATCGTGAACACCAGTGAGAGATGTTGACAGTTCCAGTCTATACGCCACTGGTCCACACTTCTCGATGATGGCATAGGGTCCAATGAATCGGGGAGCGAGTTTCCCCTTCATGCGGAACCGGTGCACGCCTTTCATCGGAGATACACGTGTTCCCCGACGTCAAAGTGCAGCGGCCTACGCCTCTTATCAACGTAGCTTTTCTGCCAGGATTGAGCGGCTTCCAAGTTGGCTTGAATCATCCGAACACGCTCTTCGGCATCGTTCACCACATCAACCCTGAATATGACCCTTTCACCGGACTCGCACCAGTTTAATGGGGTGCGGCATTTATGACCGTAGAGAGCTTCATATGGTGCCATCTTGATACTCACTTGATAGCCATTGTTGTATGAGAATTCCGCCAATGGTAGATGATCATCCTAGTTTCTACCGTGGTGGATGTCACACGCTCTCAACATGTCTTCTAGTACTTGGTTCACCCTCTCTGTCTGCCCATCTGTCTGAGGGTGATAGGCGGAGCTTCTAATCAGCTTAGTACCCAAAGCAGCGTGCAACTGATCCCAGAAATGAGAAATAAATAGTGCCCCTCGGTCTGAGACTATGGTCTTGGGTACTCCATGCAAGCATAGGATTCTTGCAATATACAACTCCGCATATCTGTTGGCATGGAAATGTGTATGCACGGGAATGAAGTGAGCCGACTTGGTTAACCGGTCAACGATCACCCAAATTGAGTCATGTTTATTGGAAGTCAGGGGTAATCTCACAATGAAATCCATGCTCACATCTTCCCACTTTCATGCTGGAATTTTCAGGGGTTGCAGCAGCCTTGATTTCCTCATATGATCAGCTTTCGCTCGTCTACACGTATCACACTCGGATACATACTTAGCCACTTCTCGCTTCATCCGTGTCCACTAAAATTTCTTTTTCAAATCTTGGTACATTTTGTTGCTGCCCGGATGAATGGAGTATTTAGACAAGTGAGCTTCATCAAGAATCTTCTTCCTCAGCTCCATATCCCGGGGTACGACTATGCGGTCATTGAACCACAGTGTCCCCTCCTCATCTTTCCGAAAGCATTTGATTTCCCCGTTGTCTATTCATCTCTGGAGATGTGCCATGCCCTTGTCAACTTTCTGAGCTGCAATGATCTCCTCCCTAATGGTAGGGATGAGGGCAAGGTTGTAGAGCGATCCATAAGGAACCAAGTATAAACTCGGCTCTTCCTCCTCCACCGGTGTAATGGTGAGGTTATGGACATGTGACTTCCGACTCAGCGCGTCGGCAACCACATTCGCCTTGCCAGGGTGGTAATGAATCTCAATCTCATAGTCTTTGATTAGTTCTAACCATCTCATTTGCCTCATATTCAGCTCCTTCTGGGTGAAAATATACTTCAAGCTCTTGTGGTCGGTGTAGAGATGCACTAAATTCCCCAGGAGATAGTGCCTCCATATTTTCAGCGCCAAAACCACAGCAGCAAGCTCAAGATCATGAGTCGGATAGTGCTGCTCATGGTTTCGAAGTTGGCGTGAGCCATATGCGACCACACATCCTTCTTGCATCAACACGCAGCCGAGCCCGATGCCGGACGCATCACAATACACGTCAAAGGGCTTAGTTGTATCCGGTTGAGCTAAGACCGGGGCTGTTGTGAGATGCTTCACTAATGCTTGGAACGTTCCTTCACATGCCGTGTTCCAAATATATTTTGTTCCCTTCTTCAATAATTCTGTCATCGGCTTAGCAAGCTTGGAGAAACTTGGAATGAATCTCCGGTAATATCCTGCTAAGCCGAGGAAGCTTCTGACTTCATGGACAGAAGTAGGGGCTTTCCATTTCAGCACTTGCTCAATTTTACTTGGGTCAACTGCAATGCCTTCCGCTGAGATAATATGTCCCAAAAATGGCACTTGGCTGATCCAAAACTCATATTTGCTGAACCTGGCGTATAGCTTGCGGTCCCGCAGTCGTTGAAAAACGATCCTCAAGTGTTCGGCGTGTTCTGCTTCTGTCTTGGAGTAAACCAAGATATCATCGACGAACACCACAACGAACTTGTCCAGTTCCGGCATGAACACCGAGTTCATGAGATACATGAAATGTGCCGGAGCATTAGTGAGACCAAAAGACATGACGAGATCTTCATATAAACCATATCTCGTCGAGAAGGCCGTCTTTGGGATATCCTCCGCTCGAATTTTTATTTGATGATACCCAAGGGTGAAGGTCCATCTTGGAGAACACACTTGCACCCACAAGATGATCAAACATGATGTCAATGCGGGGCAGTGAGTATTTGTTCTTGATGGTGACAGCGTTGGGCGGCTGGTAGTCCACACACAGCCTCAAGATTTCATTCTTCTTCTTTACGAACAGCGCCGAGCATCCCCAAGGCGAGAAACTCGGTCTAATGAAACCTTTGCTCAATAGATCGTTGACCTGTTCTTTCAGTTCAGCCAGCTCGTTTGGAGCCATTTTGTATGGTCTCCGTGAGATAGGAGTAGTCCCGGGTGCAAGCTCAATCTTGAACTCCACATCCCGCTCAGGTGGCATGCTCGAAAGATCATCCGGAAACACATCGGGGTAATCCCGGACTACGGGGATGTCCTCTAATTTGAGAGCTTCAGTATTATTAATTGTTGAAACCTCCTGGACAGGATTGTCTAACACCATAGAATGTGGACGGTAGAATGGAGAATTCAAATGAACCGTCCGTGTCCGAGTGTCTAGGACAGCGTCATGGTAGCGTAACCATGACATCCCTAAGATTGCATCAATCTTTTGTCCCGTAAGGATTATCATGGTGGTGGGATATATCTTCCCACCTAAGCACAGAGGTGCTTTTGGAATCATCATATTTGCTGAAATCTTCCCTCCCAGTGAGCAGATCATATAGGAGCAGTCGGTTGGGAAGAATTGCACATGGGATGCACTTATGAAACTGTGGGTTGCACCAGAATCGAATAATATGATGATCGCGTGATCGTTGACAGTGAACGTACCCGCCAGCACGTTGTCTCCCTCTAGGGAGTCCTCACTGTCGAGGTTGCGAACGTCCCCATTCCGCTGACCAACCTTCTTGACCGGAGGTCGGCCTCGAGCACCACCCTGAAACTGGTCTTGCCCGCTTCTCTGCTGCCCCTGGGGACAGTCCTTCAAGAAATGGCCTGCCTGGCCACACGTAAAGCAAGTGTAGCGAGGCAGTCCTCCGCTGATCGGCGGACGGAAACCCGGGGCACCATGTGGCGGTGGGAACGCCCGAGGTACCATCTGCTGCTGCTGCTGCTGCTGCTGTTGTTGCGGTCGCGGTGGTGGCATCGGCGGTCAGAACGGGGGTGACTGGAAAGAACGACCCCTGAACTGCTGAGGTCGCGCCGGTGGATGTCACTGCTGACCGGATGGTGTCCGATACACCATACGGTGTTTCTGAGGAGCTCCACCCCACTGCTGGGTGGAGTGCTGCGCTTTCGCTGCTCAGCTGCCAATTCTCGCTGAGCATCTTCTTGCATGATCGCGATATTAACAAGATCGTTGAAGGTGCCGCAATTGTCATTGGACGAGATGTGTATTCATCTCGAGGTGTAACCCCCGATAGAAGTGCTTCCGCTTCTTCTCCTCGGTGGAGACGTAATCCGACGCATATTGCTCTAGATGGTTGAAGGCACGGGAGTAGTCATGGGCACTCCTCCCGCCCTGCTTCAGCTCCAAGAACTCTTAGAACTTCCGCTTCATTATCTCGGGAGGGATATGTAGGCGCGGAACGCCTCCCGGAATTCTTCCCACTCCACGGCATGGCCAGCCGGCAGTGAGGCGACATAGTTCGCCCACCAGGCACCAGCGGCACCGTGAAGCTGCTGCACCGCGAGCAGAGTCTTCTGTCGCTCCGTACATTGGAGCAGCCCGAACTTGGACTCAATTGTCCGCAGCCAGTTATCGGCCTCCAGTAGTTCTGCTGCTTCTGTGAACACCGGAGGGTGCATACTCATGAAATCTGAGTACGTCACAACATGGGGCTCACGAGGCCCCCTCTCTTCCCTGCCCCCTCCCCCCCCCCCCCCCCCCCCCCCGCCTGGGACGTATTCTGCACGATCGTGCGGAGCAGGTCGGTCTGCTCCTCATGACCACCCGCTAGTGCCACAATCACATCCGCTAGCGTAAGCGGAGGCGGCGGTGGTGGCTGTTGCTGCGGGGTGCTGTCGTAGGCAGGTGGCTGGGAGTCGTCACCCCCCTGCTGGCTAGAGCCACCAATCTCATGTGTGGTCCGAGTGCGAACCATCTGCAACCATACGACAATAAACATCAGTCCCGCAACATACTTCATGCAATCTAATAAAGTAGGCGTAAAACATAATGACAGTAAAATATGCGATACATCTCGTATGTAGATAATGTAATAACTTTGCACAAGCTACACCATTACCAGACCAAATACAAGCTAGTTAAATCCAACTTGACGGACTTCCTCTTTAGAAGTTCATCCCAACTAGGTTTGGTCACTACGAGACGTTAAAATTGCTTTGTCATCATGTACACTACCCTTTTATCTTCAATACGACACAAACATGGTCTCTAGCAAAAGAAACTTGAGTAAAACATATACTCAAATCTTTCACTAGTTGAAGATAACCACTCATGAGTATGTTCTACCTCATTGGATGTACTTAAACCCCTTAGGGTACAACAATTTCTCAAATGAGTTCAACTGTCATCTCTCTGCCAGAATGAACAGTTTCTACCAATTCCAGATTTTGATCTTGTTCTGTGTATTTTCCTAACTCAAGCTGAATACCAAAGTCAAAGTTAACTTCAGTATATTCCCAATAAGTATTTATTTGCCCTCAGATCAGCTCTGGTTAAAAAGTTATGATAATTCAAAGTCAACAGAATTTTTGGAAGAATTTCAACAACACCTCCTTTGGGAGTTGCTGTTTTCAACTCTGGTTTCCACTGAATTCTGTGCCGAAATTTCAGAAACTTTGAATTACAAAGATGTAACACATTTCCTACCATTTCCAAAGATGTATCATATGATAATTTTAGAGGAAGTTATGCTTGAAAAACAGAGCAGTCCAGAGAGTGTTTTGAATCTGTCCTGGTTCTGGATAGTTTACAGTCATCTGGAATTTCAGCCAGTTTAAGGTGTGATTCAGCTCTGGAAGTCTACAACAAAGTTGTAAAGTACTTAAACACCTTTCCAGAACTATAGCCCACACCCCCATTGGCTAAATATTCTGCGGGTTATGCTCTATCAAAGTTCAGCAAACTTGCTGCCCAAAATAGAGCACTCTGTTTTCCAATACCTTTTGAACTACACTGATTAACTATTGAATTTTTCTACCCAACCAGGGTCCTAAATGTTGAAACTTAATGATTTTAATTTCTTGTTATCATTATCTTTCATGCACATGCCTATGATATGTCGGTACTACATTCCTCACAAAAAGAAAATCCTAACCGGATTATACCGGCATATACGTCTCAATTGTGGCACTAAATGGTCACTCGCACACTATACTATACGGGATACATACGTGGTTAGTACCTGCAGAAGACCATACAATAATGATGCACTCAAGGTTATGTTCATTTCAGGCAGGTCCATATTTGAAAATAAATACAAACGCACGTATCATTGCCATACGGCCATCCTTGAGTTAAGCCACGTCTCAAGTTAGGTGATCATATTTTAACACCACACGGCGGGGAACCCGAGTAGAGCGTGAACGGATCGTCACGGTTGAAAATTTTATCAACCCAACAGATACCACCTACTGCCCTGTAGGGCACGCCGATGGCAAGCGCTGCGTATGTCCTCTTGGGCTATTTTCAGACGAACACACTATCGTGTTACTGACCACGCGATGGGGTCTCCACTTACTTGCCTAATGCATGCTAGTGATCAGCGTTTCATATGAACTCAGGAACATGAAGAGTCCAACAGTTTCATATTAACGTCTCACACCAAGCTGTGAGACCTATCCCTGAACCACGTTCCTCGTCAGGGGAGCTAAACGAAATTGAACCGCTTTCGGTGGCGTTCCTTACTATTTTTACCTGAGCGTAGGTGTGTCGTTACATAATTAAAATTTAGAATTATAAAACATATGTTAGTCTTGCCACTTTAAGTAACTATGCTAATATAGTCCTTACTTGGGCGAACTAGCGAACCCTCACCGTAAATCTAAGTTTTCCCATAATACAGTCCTGAATTAATGTGATATCCCCAATGCAGCTCTGATGTGGCGGTCTAGAATCCGCTCATTCAGGATCACAGTGGGTGGTGCCGCACGATGCGACACCTGAAAGCGCACATAATAAGAACGATATTGTATTACATAGAAAAGCAACTGAAATGTATAAAGTAGTACAGGACTTCAGTTACAAACTAGTGTTTAAATTACAACAGCGGAAACTAAGTTTGTACAACTCACGCCCATCTACCTAGTAAAAGTCGGTTGCCCAGCCCTAGGGCAACCCACACTAGCTGCACTCCTCAGCTCAGCGCGGCGTGTACGGCTCCGACTCAGCCGTGCTCCCCGACGGAGGGTAGCCCTCGCCGGTGGACTCGTAACCCGAGTGTGTGGGGTACTCCTCACCTGAAAAACACTTATAGCAGCAACCGTGAGGACGATGGCTCAACAAGACTTAACCGACTCACCTAGGCATGAACTCTACATGCAGTTTACAACGCACATGGGATGGTAAATTTCAGCAAATGGACACGCCTACAAGTTCATCCTTAGTTCATCTTTTAGCCACAAGTTAACAGTTCATGAATATAAAATTTAGTAAGCAATATTTGATGGCACACATGTAAAATACAATTTGGATCATGGTTTGCAAAAGTTGATTCTGCATGTCCATCAACTGTTTCAGGTGGTTTTCGCCAGCTCCGGGGTTAACAGGAACTTCCTCGTGACCATCCTCTTGGTTGTCACGGACGTTCCTTCGGCCGGCGTTTCCTCTCACCATCTGTGGGAGAGAACAAAATAGAATAGAAGGTTAAGTAGATTCTCTTAACTATATGCATCAAGGTGAGTTGGACTATATATATTACCCCATATGAGGATGTGAACAAGTGCCGAAACATCTCACACTTCCTTTTATTTACGTGTGGATATGGACAACGTTTTGAGATGTCTCACAACTCACACTAAGCATACAATCACAAACAATCATCACAAGGGCTCACACAACTCCTATTTAAGGATGGTTTCCTATGTCAAGGTAGTTTCAAAGCAAATCTAAGCATCCTATGGTGCTTCCTTTGGTCAGCGTGGCTTAGCTACCAATCTGTGTCGGATACTAATCTGTGATTATATCTAAGTGTGTAAAATACCATCAACCGTGGCTTTTGATACCAAATTTGTATTTCCTATTTAGGCGTATAATCCACTGTCAACCGTGGCTCTGATACCAATCTATGACGCCCTCAATTCTGTGGAAAACCACGGAACCGAGAACTGATGCATATGTGTGCCCAGGATATTCATCACACATACACATATATTCCACAAACTGAATTTAGATTATATATAACCACGAATAACAGAGTTTATTACAATATCTCATGAGTCTTGGACTCATGCTCACAGCGGAAGTCTTATTTCTATGCAGCTGAAGTCTTCTAACTAATGCGGAAGCGATTTAACTAATGTGGAAGCAATTATAGGCAGCAATGGCTCCATCTCTACTCCATTCCCACAGGCAAAGTTAAGAACAGATCACACGCCTAATGCTCCACTTGATCTTTATAATAATCCTCTCCTGTTGCTGATGATGAAGTAATGCAAGTTTGAGTACAATGATGTACTCAGCAAGTGCGAGAAAATATGATATGAAGCTCATAGCAAGATAGGTATAAAAAGGCTCATTGTAGAAAGCAAAGTTATTTATCAAAACCATGATAAAACAGCAACTCATCTTTAAGTGAATGTAATCCCAACATGTATTAAAATACCAATCATACCTCCATTATGTTTATTACCTTCCATGTCACAACCAGACATCAATCAACCTCATTCTTGCTCACGAATACCTCCTCGTATTCGCTACCATCTCACGAATACCATCTCATATTCGCTACCATTTCATCATAAAACAACTTCGTCTCCCACCGAGACTAACCTTGTTGCCATGAATCAACAGTCATGCAACCCATCTTATCACCCGGACTCAACAGTCCCAAAACCAAACCATCCAAAACCATAACCAGTACCCATATCCAATAATCATCCCAATAACCATCCCAACTAAACATGGCAGTTGACCAGGCGCTCATGACTGTAAGCTCGGCTATCATGATAGTTTTAAGAACTCTGCAGAGTTTGCACCTCTTTACCCACAAGTTTGTGATTTCGTCACCCGTCGGCGACTGCAGAACCTCCATTATACCAGTACACAACCGTCGGTGTATAGCCAAGAGATCATAAAATAGCCTTTACAAAGGGGTTACTAGATGTATGGACTCACTAAAGTTTCACCGGCAGGCTAGAATCTCCAATTCTCCCACCCACGGGCCCCCTCTTGTGCCATGCAGTTCCTAGGGCAGTCCTCACTCGACTCCCATTTCCCGCGCCTTCCACAGTCCATAACAATCTAGCAACTTACCTAATTACTCAGCTAAGCCGCACCCATACTTGGCCTTGTGGTGGCACTGTTATCCTGGCGTGTGCATGCATGAACCGGTTCTTAGATCTACGGTAAGTAAACCACCATCTCATGCTACCTCATTCACAAACCCAGTCTTGCCTAAATCTTCCTACGATCCATGTCCATTAACAACATCAGTTTCTTATTGTCATTACGAGTGCAGTTAGCTAGACACATCTATCTCGTTTCCCAATCCCATGGACTCAGCGAAGCATAAAAGTAAAAACCATACCCGACTCATAAACTTCCCTGGCGACAAGGATGGTTTAACCAAAGCTAGTAAACTCCTACAAAAGGGTTTCCCATCATGTTTGACTCAGCACACACACCTTTTCGCAAAACAAAACAGTTTTTTCCAAAAAACGTAGGATCAATATGGTCAAGGAGCACTTGCCTTGTTCTTGTGGTTCCGGTTGCTCTTGGATCTCGAAACCTTGCTGTTGCAGCTCGTCGTAGACAGCTCCCTGAGCTTGTCCTTCTATACAGGATCACGCACATACAAGATTCATAACAATCAATACCATGCACAAACTCTAAACTAGATGCGATGATGCATATGCATGCTATCCTATAATCAGTTTTATTAGATCGGTTTGTACGTATTCTTGCATGGTTTTATGATGAACAGAGGTGTTTGGATCAGATGTGGACATGGCGATGACCTTATCTTCTAGATCACCCGATCAACAAGTGATCTGTCCACGAGAAAGCTTCTGTTCGAAAGGAATCGAAGAACAGATGTAAAGAAAACACAACGATGTCGTAAGGTGGTATTGGAGACCTACCTTACGCTCTTCTCGGTCTCGGGTCCTTCTCCGATCATTGGACTCTCTTCCGGCGATCTTCCTCGCAGAACTCCGGCAATGGGCTTACTCGACGAGTTGGGGCTAGAGCTCTAAGTCGTCGGCTAAGGAGTTGGAAAAGAAGTTTGTGGTTTTGGCTAAAGGTTCTGGGTTCTATTATAATCGGGAAGAGAAGAGTCCTAATCTGATTGGACTTTGAATAAGAGTCCTATTCAGATCGTCGTTGAATCCTAACATCTTATTTTTAGTTGATTTGGTGCGGTAACATTGTGGAATTCAGGTCGGTTTCTCCTCCGTACCGGTATTTCTACGCGTACAGAATCTAAAACCGCTCCAGAACTCGTTACCTCCTTGGTGATGAGCTCCGGAAGCTCCACGTGTCCACTGGGCCTGGTCTCTCCCTTTCCGCAGAGACGACCTCCGGTTGTGCCGCGTGTCAAGTGAGCGAGACCTCCCTCTCCTTTGGAGGTGGGCTCCGCATGCGCCACGTATCCTAACGGTCGGGACCTCCTCTCTTATTTGGAGGTGGTTCTGCGCACGCCACATGTCAGTGCCGGACCTCCCCTCTCTTCGGAGGTGGCTCCGGGTGTGCCACGTATCCATTCCGGACCTCCCTCTCTTTGGAGGTGAGCTCCGTGAATGCCACGCGTCAAGTAGCACCGGACTTTCCCTTTTCCCCAGAGACGAGCTCCGAGGTAAACACGTGTCCAACAGTGACGGACCTCCCGGAGATAAGCTCCGGTGACGACGCGTGTCCAATAGAACCGGACCTCTTGGAGGTGAGCTCCGAGATCGACACGTATCCTGCGCGACTGGTCCTCTGATTTCCACGGTGACTAGATCCAAAGGTGACATGTGTCCTGTGGAAATGCCTTTGCTTCTTCCGCAGAGGCTAGCTCTGGGGCAACACGTGTCCCACAGGGTCGGACCTCTCCCCCTTTTGCGGAGATGAGCCCCAAGTCTGTCACGTAGTCAGTTAAGCGGCGGACCTCTCCCCACTTCGCAGGGATGAGCTCCGAACACGCCACATGGCCAGCGGGCCGCGGTAAGTTGTCTTCGGCGCTCTCGGTAAACTGGATTCGGCTCTCATTGCCTATCTTTTTGATAATTTTTCTCTGTTCCTTCTTATTTTAAAATATTTTCTCTTCATGAAACATGAATATATGCAGAAACCAAAAATGAGGGTGTTACACAAGCCTAACTCGCGAGTAGATTCCAACTACTCGACTTCTACCGAAGTCCTATGAATCATTAAGCATAGCCTGTCTACTCGAGGCCTTAGACACTACCCTCACTCTTATAATAAAATTCTGATTATGCACTTGGGTTTCATCCATCCTACACCTAATGCACATATATATATACCTCATACTAAGTATGTAAACAAAGCAAAACTTTATAAAATGGGTTAATGCAAACCGGGGCCTGCCTTTTTGCTGCTGGTCAGTTGTTAGGGCTTCATCCGGAAGAAGGAAGTCGAGCACTTCCGGGGTTTCCTTGCCTTCAGCGACTACACGTTAACGATATACTATATGTCAATTTAAATGCAATGTTTAGAACTGAATAAGTAATTACCATAATTCTAGCTAGCCCTCCCCTTTGGCTCTGAAATTTTTATGGTGGCTTGGTAGGGTCCTAACCAGAGTCTTGGCCAAGTTTCGTTTGAAACAAAGTTCATTTGAGTTTTGTACAAATAAAAGCCTATTTGGTTAATATTAGAGCCTCTAAGGAATTCCAGGGATTTTCATGGCTTCAACCATTACTTTATGGAAACTAGAATTTGAGAGGGTTCTAATAGAATTGGTCTTATGTCATTTGAAGAATTCTAGATAAAGTTGTGCCCTAAACAAGATTTGGGAAAATCTGAAAAATGTTTCTGGACATTTTTCTATTTTCTCAGGGCAGTTCCCTTAATTGCACCATTAGGGGGACTAAATGAACTTGGATGAGTCTGAAAATTTTACTGCGACTCAAGGATTTTCTAAAGAACCTTTCAGCCAAATTTCAGAATTTTTCATAAAGTAATTCTCCAGATAAAATTCCCAACAGTTTAAAATTTAGGGATTTAATTATGAAAAACCATTAAGTTTCATGAGCTGAAATTTGTATTGCTGGAAAGTACTCAAAAATCTGAGTTCATCAAAATTTGATTCAATGAATTTGGAGATCCCTAGCAAAAGTTATATGCAATTGAAGTTTGAACTAAACTGGAAAATTCCAGAAAAATTTAAACTCTGCATGCGGGCCCCACAATACAGTGCCTTCTTCCTCCTCGCGCCAACGGCCCGCTGCGGCGGTGTTCTCCGGTGAGCTCCTTGGAATCCGACTTTCCAACCTTCTCCCGCTCGAAAACTTGCCGCCTCCCCCTTTTGGACCACGGGCAACTCATCCCCGTGGTCGGCCGGGGACCCCGGTCACCGGAAATCTATCGTGATGAACCCAACGGGTACGGGGGATGCCCTATCTTTCGATGAGAGATGTTGGTAATGAACGAATTTGGTGGAGGCCGATGTTGGCTGCCCGACTACCACAACCAGAATGGTGTGGCGCCTTGAGCGACAGTTACACCGTCTCCTGGTAACTACGATTTGGGTGGAGGTCGACGTTGTGCTACCCGACTACAACAACCACAAGGATGCTGCGCCTTAGCGATAGTTACACCGGCTCCTGTTGTTGCTGTACTTGCCGTGCCAAGAACAGCCTTGAACCTGCAAGCAATCGAAGAACAAGCAAGAATAAGATAGCAAGCAAACACTCACAGGTGTGAAAAAGTTGGGGTACTGATTCAAGTAATGGGAAGGTCTCGTCGGCACTTGCGTTACAAGGAAGTAGCAATGGCTAAACTTACAGAAAAACAAAACCCGCCCTGTCAAGGAGCTCTTGAACTACTTAAATAGGGGAGGGAAGAGGGAAATTCGTCCAGCAACAAAGGTAGGACGTGATCTTCCTTATTCCCTTCCTTTTTCTGTGATAGACTACTATTTAATAGTGAAAGAAAGAGGGAAACCCATCCAGCAGCAAGGCAGGATATGATTTCCTCTATTTCTTTCCTTATTATAGAACATCTATCTTTAAATGGGGGAAGAAAGAGGGAATTTCGTCCAGCAGCAAAGTTGGACGAGATTTCTCTTATTCTTTTTCTTATTTGTCTAAATCTCTCTTTATTACATGGCCCCCAGCCTCAAGATTTCCCCTCGGGTGGAGCAGCCTTTATTGCATTAATCCCTCCATCCCTCCTAGCTGGATCAATTTCTAAGCACCTGATAATTAAGTTGACGTGCACGAGCGCGTGTCATTGGACCTTGATTAGCTGAGAGTGGTGAATGGGCTGGTGTTGTGGTTGTATCAACGGTAGCGATGTCCGCATCATCCTCCTCTTCTTGCAATCGAGTCGTCCTCAACTCAAATGTGTCTTCCTCGCCCATATATGGTTTCAAATCTGCAATATTAAAAGAGGAAGTAACCCTAAAATGTGCAGGCAACTCAATTTCATATGTATTATCATTAATTTTTTGAAGCACTTTGAAGGGTCCAGCAGCTCTAGGTAGTAATTTAGATTTTCTCAAATTAGGAAATCTATTCCTTTCTCAAATGCACCCAAACCAAATCACCAGGTTCAAAAGTAACATGCTTCCTACCCTTGCTACCGGCTTGTTGATACTTAGCGTTCATGCTCTCAATGTTTGCTTTAGTTTGCTCATGCATTTTAAGAATTAATTCAGCATGGCGAGAAGCATCAAAATTCAATTTCTCTGAAGGTGGCAGAGCCAAAAGATCAATGGGAGCACGAGGAATAAAACCATATACAATCTGAAAAGGGCACAATTTAGTAGTAGAATGCAGCGAACGATTGTAAGCAAATTTAATATGAGGCAAACATTCTTCCCATAATTTGATGTTATGTTTCAGAACAACCCTTAGCATGGTAGATAAACTACGGTTCACTACTTCGGTCTGTCCATCAGTTTGAGGGTGACAAGTGGTAGAAAAGAGTAATTTTGTCCCCAACTTAGCCCATAAGGTTTTCCAAAAATGACTAAGAAATTTGGCATCTCTATCTGAAACAATAGTGTTTGGAACCCCATGCAAACGAACAACTTCTCGAAAGAACAAATCAGCAATATGGGTAGCATCATCAGTTTTGTGGCATGGTATGAAATGTGCCATTTTAGAAAATCTGTCGACAACAACAAAAATACTATCCCTCCCCTTCTTTGTTCTAGGCAATCCTAAAATAAAATCCATAGAAACATCCTCCCATGGAGCACTAGGAACAGGAAGAGGCATGTATAAACCATGTGGATTAAGACGGGACTTAGCTTTTTGACAGGTGGTGCAACGAGCAACAAACCGCTCCACATCTCTTCTCATCTTTGCCCAAAAGAAATGGCTTGCTAAGATGTCTTCCATCTTCTTGACACCAAAGTGTCCCATCAATCCTCCACCATGTGCTTCCTGCAATAGTAAGATACGCACAGAACCAGCTGAAATACACAATTTGTTAATTCGAAATACAAAACCATTAGTGAGAACAAACTTGTTCCATGTTTTTTCTTCTTTACATTGCAGCATCACATCTTTGAAATCAGCATCAAAAGCATATTGTTCTTTAATTATTTCCAAGCCAGAAATCTTAAAATCAAGTTGGGACAACATATTGTAACGGTGAGATAAGGCATCCGCAATGACATTATCTTTTCCTTTCTTGTGTTTGATGACATAAGGAAAGGACTCAATGAATTCTACCCACTTGGCATGCCTACGGTTCAGATTAGTTTGGTTCTTAATGTGCTTCAAAGATTCATGATCAGAATGTATAACAAATTCTTTAAACCATAAATAATGTTGCCATGTTTCCAAATTTCGTACTAGTGCATATAATTCTTTATCATAAGTGGAATAGTTCAGACTAGGCCCATTCAGTTTCTCTAAAATAAGCAATAGGTTTCCCCTCTTGCAACAAGACACCTCCCAATCCAATACCACTAGCATCACATTCCAATTCAAAAGTCTTACTGAAATCTGGTAATTGGAGAAGGGGTGTATGAGTTAACCTATTCTTCATAGTTGCAATTGCAGCCTCTTGCGCCTTGCCCCATGTGAATGGAGCACCCTTCTTTGTAAGCTCATGCAGTGGGCCTGCTATGGTGCTGAAGTCTTTCACAAAATGACGATAGAATCCAGCAAGTCCGAGAAAGCTTCGTACTTGTGTGACCGTGGTAGGAGTCGGCCAGCTGTGTATCGCCTCCACCTTGGCTTGATCAACTTCAATTCCCTGTGGTGTCACAACATAGCCAAGAAAAGAGACTCGATCCGTGCAAAAGGTGCACTTGTCAATGTTACCAAATAAGCGTGCATCACGTAAAGCATTGAAAACAGCACGGAGATGATCGAGATGAACTTCAAGAGATGCGCTATAGATCAAGATGTCATTGAAATATACTACCACAAATCTTCCAATGAAAGCACGTAAAACCTCATTCATTAATCTCATGAAAGTGCTAGGTGCATTCGTGAGACCAAAAGGGATGACTAACCACTCATACAAACCAAACTTTGTTTTAAACGCTGTTTTCCATTCACCACCTAGCTACATGCAAATTTGATGGTATCCACTACGCAAATCAATTTTAGAGAAAATCATCGAGCCACTAAGTTCATCAAGCATATCATCTAACCTAGAAATAGGATGACGATACCTAATGGTAATGTTATTAATTGCTCGACAATCTACAGACATGCGTCATGATCCATATTTCTTTGAGACCAAAAGGACAGGAACGGAGCAAGGACTAAGGGACTCACACACATAACCTTTGTCGAGTAATTCCTGTACTTGCCGCTGAATCTCCTTAGTCTCCTCCGGATTGGTCCTGTATGGTGCTCGGTTGGGCAAAGAAGCCCCAGAGATGAGGTCAATCTGATGCTCAATCCCTCTCAATGGTGGCAGCCCGGCTGGTACCTGTTGTGGAAACACATCAGCGTATTCCTGCAAAAGCTTAGTGATAGGAGGCAAAGCACATGGTGTGTCGTGAAGTGAGAACAAAGCTTCTTTGCAAACAAACACATAGCAGATTGCAGTATCACTTTTTAATTCAAACAAATCAGATTTGGAAGCAAAAAAATAAGCGCTCTTTAATTTTATTTCATTCTTCTTCATATGAGCAGATTTAGACTTGTCAGTCTTAGGCTGTACCGATTTCTTCACGACATCTGAATTTTCATTTTCAGCAGATTTCTTATTTTTCTCTTTGCAAGCTCTAGCAATGTCATCCTTCAAAATAGCATCAGGGGACATCGGGTGCAAAACAAGTTTCTTCTCATGATGCATGAAAGAGTATTGATTTGATTTA
This sequence comes from Neostapfia colusana, assembly GCA_030760725.1. NCBI lineage: Eukaryota > Viridiplantae > Streptophyta > Magnoliopsida > Poales > Poaceae > Neostapfia > Neostapfia colusana. The sequence goes on along the minus strand of JASWHV010000008.1, from coordinate 98,257,584 downwards.
CCATGATCTAATGTATCTTTATCAAATTGCCAAGGTCGACCAAATAGCATAGAACAAGCTTGCATAGGTACCACATCACAATCAATGTAATCATGGTAGGAACCATTGCAAATTCGACACGAACCAGACGTGTTACCTTAAGCTTACCACTGTCGTTGAACCATTGGATGTAGTAGGGATGTGGATGTGGAAGTGTTGTCATCACAAGCTTTTCTACCATGGTAGCACTTGCTAAATTGTTGCAGCTTCCTCCATCAATAATAATGCGACACGATCGTTCCAAAACTACACACTTAGTTTGGAATAGATTGTGTCGCTGGTTCTGTTCAGCTTTGATCATTTGGGCACTCAAGACACGCATCACAACAAGACTCATAGTGGGCAGCATGATCAGCCCCAATGTGCTCTTCATCATCATTCTTCTTTCATGCTTCTTGTGCAGCAAGCATGCATATGTTTTATTATGTAAATCACTAGTGGATGAGTACTCACCATTTTCTCGTACAACCAGCACACGCTTGCTTGGACAGTTCTTTCGTAGGTGCCCAAAACCCTTGCACTGGAGGCATTGAATGTCTTTTGTTCTCCCAGTAGAAGCAATGGAAGAAGAAGTGTTGGCTGCAACTTGGGTGGATCCTTTTGTTGTCTCGATTGCACGCGAAGGTGCTGGTTTTGATGTAGTCCTGGGCAACCCATTGGAAGCATCGGCTGAAGAATCATGCTTAGTACCAGCAGCACTTGAGCGGAACTTCCATGAGGTAGTTCGACCTGCAGAAATGTTAGTTCTTGTACGTCGTCTCTGCACTTCTCTTTCAGCCTTACAAGCAAGATGGAATAATCGAGTGACGTTAGTGTATTCCTTATAAGCCAATATGTCCTGAATTTCTCTTGTTAAACCACCCATAAACCTAGCCATTGCAGTCTCTTCATTTTCAACTAGGCCACAACGCATCATGCCTATTTGAAGTTCTTGATAGTATTCCTCAACAGATTTGTTGCCTTGCCTAAGTTGTTGTAATTTATGCAACAGGTCACGAGCATGATAGGAAGGAACAAAACGATGACGCATGATTCGTTTCAAAGCATTCCAAGTTTGTGGTACGGTAGCTGGATTTTTAGTTTGATATTCATGCCACCAAACAGAAGCAAAGACAGTGAATTCACTAGTGGCAGCTCTAACCTTTTTATCATCAGGGAAATCATGGCATGCAAATTTTTTATCTACTGACAATTCCCAAGACAGATATGCATCCGGATTATATTTACCATCAAAAGATGGTATGGAGAATTTAATGCTGCGTAGGGAATCGTCATTGTCACGTACCTCGCGTCGTTGAGCTCGACCACCCATACCACGATGGTCGCGACGTGGCTGCCGTCGATACCTGAAAGGTCCATCATCAAGCTCGGTATCCGCCGAATACTCCGCCTCGTCATATCTTGCAGCACTGCCAACGGAGTCGTGGCTGTCATCAACACGTCTTTGCCTCTCTTCGCGTCCAACCTGTTCCATCCTCTCCAATCGCTCAATGATTGCTGCAAGAGAAGTGTTAATAGCCCCAGCAGTGCTTTCTAATGTGGTCAGTTTGGTGTTGGTGCAAATCTGCGTCGACTCTAATTGACCAATGCGTTCATTGGTGACTTGAATATCCTCATTGAGAGCATCTGTGTGTAGCTTTACTTGGCGTTTGAAATGCTGAATGATGCCCCTCGTACGTGGTGAATGTGGAGATGTCCCATTCGCATCAGCTGACATGGTTAGTAAAGAAAGGAAATACAACAGCAAGCAGATTAATCCTAACAGTTGCTAAGAGGTGGTAGGACAGCACAATTCCTCACTAGCAAGAAATCAAGGTCTTACAAGTTATTACCATGCGATGCAGGAGGCGCCGGCAATCAGCAAGAACAACAACAAACGGTGGCTGCCAGCACAACCTTATGGTGTCGTAGACAATTTTGTGGAGCTGTACGTGGCTGCTAGACACAATTTGTGCAAAGGAACAGCTAGTATCACATTAGTCACAACAAGTTGAATAAACGTTCCACGATGGTATTGTGCTGGTCCTAGCTCAAACCTTACTAGAGACATGAGCCGTAACTCCACGTGACGTTGGATTACTATGGTAGGGAAGTTCGAACAGCCCGATCCGTTGTGTTTCAACAACGTTGAAAACAACAAGTTGAACTTCGAAACATGAAACAAATGTTACACAAATTATCTTTCTTTTTTTTGTACTTAGAAAGTTTTTTTTGTGATTGTAATCAGTGCGGCTTTTCTTTTTGCACGTGCCTTTTTCTTGCTGATCCGTGCAGCTTTTCTTTTGCACTTGCCTTTTTTCTCAACTTTGGGTAGATAATGGAAATGGACTGAGAACAAAGTGGCACGAACTCAAAACTCTAGCGGTGAAAAACTTAGTACCAGCAACTTGACACAAAAAGGCAACCGTGAATTCAACAAGTCGAGAGCTAAGTAGCCAAGCAAAAGGCTCAAAGTGTTTTTAGGATTTTTTTAGAGCGAACTTTTGTAGGCAAAAGTGGACTGTAGGTAAATGAAGAACAAGGAGAAGGAAATCTCTCACCGAGCAACCTGAAATCTGATACCACTTGATGAACCCAACGGGTACGGGGGACGCCCTATCTTTCGATGAGAGATGTTGGTAATGAACGAATTTGGTGGAGGCCGATGTTGGCTGCCCGACTACCACAACCAGAATGGTGTGGCGCCTTGAGCGACAGTTACACCGTCTCCTGGTAACTACGATTTGGGTGGAGGTCGACGTTGTGCTACCCGAGTACAACAACCACAAGGATGCCGCGCCTTCGCGATAGTTACACTGGCTCCTGTTGTTGCTGTACTTGTCGTACCAAGAACAACCTTGAACCTGCAAGCAATCGGAGAACAAGCAAGAACAAGATAACAAGCAAACACTCACGGGTGTGAAAAAATTGGGGTTCTGATTCAAGTAATCGGAAGGTCTCGTCGACACTTGCGTTACAAGGAAGTAGCAATGGCTAAACTTACAGAAAAACAAAACCCGCTCTGTCAAGGAGCTCTTGGACTACTTAAATAGGGGAGGGAAGAGGGAAATTCGTCCAGCAACAAAGGTAGGACGTGATCTTCCTTATTCCCTTCCTTTTTCTGTGATAGACTACCATTTAATAGGGAAAGAAAGAGGGAAACCTATCCAGCAGCAAGGCAGGATATGATTTCCTCTATTTCTTTCCTTATTATAGCACATCTATCTTTAAATGGGGGAAGAAAGGGGGAATTTCGTCCAGCAGCAAAGTTGGACGAGATTTTCCTTATTTCTTTCCTTATTTGTCTAAATCTCTCTTTATTACATGGCCCCAGCCTCAAGATTTCCCCTCGGGTGGAGCAGCCTTTATTGCATTAATCTCCCCATCCCTCCTAGCTGGATCAATTCCCAAGCACCTGATAATTAAGTTGACGTGCACGAGCGCGTGTCATTGGATCTTGATTAGCTGAGAGTGGTGAATGGGCTGGTGTTGTGGTTGTATCAACGGTAGCGATATCCGCATCGTATCGGCAACGGGCGGCAGCGACGGTTGGAGTCCGGCAACGTTGCACTCATGCTAGGAGGGCTCAAATACTTCGATCTTCCTTCCTAGAGCACCGTGGGGGAATCCTAAGCACCGGCATGAGCTCAAATTAGCTCAACCGAGGCTGCAACTACGAGCTCATCGGCGGCCTAGAGTGAAAATCGGCGCCGATGCAAAAATCTCGAAGGACATCGCCAAGACTCGATGAAACTCGATGGTTCTTGATCCTAGAGAAGTGTGGGTGAGTCTAGATCATGTCTATAGCTCGGTCCAGTGGATGGTGGCTCAATTGGTACGAATTTCTGGATTTCGTGTGGCTCGATTGATGCGGACATCGCTACCGTTGATACAACCACAACACCAGCCCACTCACCACTCTCAGCTAATCAAGGTCCAATGACACGCGCTCGTGCACGTCAACTTAGTTATCAGGTGAATTCATTCCTGGCTGTTCAAAGTAATTATCCTTCAAATGGGGACCTATTAAAGCCTTGTAATGACCTTGTTATTATTAGGTGTTTGGGAATTGATCCAGCTAGGAGGGATGGAGGGATATAGCTATCTCACACGTAAGAACTGAAAAACAACTAGCCGATATCTTTACCAAACCACTAGATGAAAAACGATTCTGTGAACTTTGAAATGAGCTGAATGTATTAGACTCTAGGAATGTAAGCTGAAAGAAAATTGTGCAAATAGAAGTTCTCAAAAACTCTTTTACAACCTTCAAAAATGTGCATGATTGTGGAAACTTGTACCTCCTCTATTTTCATCTTATATTATTATAATTATGTGTTTGATATATATATATATATATATATATATATATATATATATATATATATATATATATATATATATATATATATGTGAACCATATAGCAAGTACAAGAAAATTCACCAAGGCAAAATTCTGATATATAAGAATTTTTAGACTTTAAAAGCCGGACTAGTCCACCCTAGTGGTCGGACAAGTCCGGTCATTCTAAAAGAAGTCCAAGGAGCAGAGGACAAGTCCACAACGGACTAGTCCGCCCGGAAAACGGACAAGTCCGGACCAGAGACTAGTCCGGATCTAGTCCGACAGACCGGACTAGTCCGGACTGAAGACCGGACTAGTCCAGCCCCTGGAGACTTCACCTCCAAGGATCGGGCTGCACCCCCCTCTCTCTCCCTCATTCACCTCCACTCCACCTCTCTCCTCCAAAACTCGCCCCCATTGGCGATTTTGGAGTTGTTCCTCAAATCCCTCGAAGGCATCCTCGATTCAAGGCTTGTGGAGTGCGGGGAACTCTTCTCCGACCATCTCCGCTCCTTCGAACCGCGGATTTCATCACGTTCCTTCACTCCAAGGTACTTTTTGACCTAGCCTTGATTTTTCACAAAAATCCTATTCCTAGAACATATCTTGGGTACCTTAGGGCCTCTCTGAGTTTCCTAGACCATATCATTTCAAACCCCCGTAGTATTGCACCTACTTTGACGAATTCATAAGCAAATCACATTAGTTAGGGTTTAAAACTGTAAAGTCCGGACTAGTCCGGACTCCAACCGGACAAGTCCGGTCCGAGCGGACTAGTCCGGTTCCTGCCCGGACAAGTCCGGATGATACAGCCTTAACCTCTAACTTTGGGTTTGTAAACCAGTTCAAATACAGTACTCCATCAACTAAAAACTTCTTTTCTCACCAGATCATGTCAGGATCCAACGACAACCCTCTTCTAAATGCCGAGGCTGAAGCAGCTCGTCAAGCCGCTTATCGCGCAGCAGCCGAAGCAGAAGCAGTAGAGGCTGCTGCAAGGGAAGTTCGGACAAAGAAACAGGCTGACAGGGAAGCTCAATCCTCCAAGTCCGTTGACCCTCCGAGGAGGAAGAGGCTAGTCACTCTAAAGGACAAACAGCCTGCCGAGCCACAAAAAACAACCCAGGACAAAGGAAAAGGCAAAGGAGCTGATCCATCCAGAAAGAAAGCTCTAGCCAATAGGGGACTCGTCATTCGTGACAACCCTAGACGTGGAAGGGAAAATCCCCCACAGGGACCTGTTGGGCCCCTTGAAAGGGCACCTCCCATGCACAATCCAAACCATCAACCCAATTTGGCGAGTGCAACCTTCAAAGGGAAAGGAGCCGACAAGGCAAGAAGGTTCCGGGAGGAGGAGGTCTACAAGTATGAGAAGTCTACACCAGACCCTCGCTTCTGGTGTGACTTCTACTGTGACTACTACCGGCATGTCTATCTCCCAATGAAGACACCGGTAGTTGATGCTCAGTGGGTGGACTGGCTATACATGGCCGACAAGAAACATCAAGCCTTTGATGTAGTAATCGAAGCAACAGAGCGGCATGGGATCAAAGACTTGATAGCCTTTCAATATGACTGGAACATTGAGGTCATAGTCCAGTTCTACACCACCTGTTACTTCCACACTTATGGAAACAGGAAAATAACATGGATGACAAATGGTGTAGTATACTCGGTCCTCTATGATGAGTTTGCTCGCATTCTAGGACTTGGGGAGCATCTGAACTATGAGATAATAGTTCATAATGAGAGAACTCTGGGAAAGGATGACTTGGACTTCATGTACCCCTCCTATCTCTCCTATGAAGCATCCTCCACCCACAACATCAAACCCTTCTTTGGAGTGATGAACAGAGTTCTGAGGAAGACTCTAGCTCCAAAAGATGGAGATGCGGGGATGATACAGGGGTACCTCTGAAACTTGTTGAAGCTGCTCAATGAAGAAGAGAAATTCAATGTCTTTGACTACATCTACAACGACATCTTCAACATCTCCCACACCCCGAACAGATCCTGTAGCTATGCACCATACATCATGTGCTTGATTGAAAAAGTCACAGGGCTAGAGTTTGCAAAGGATGTGAAGCATCGGAAGCTCCGTCCTCAGATGCCGACTCCTCTTCCTCGCCCTCCTGCATCCATGGGCAGGGGATCAACTGCAGCTCCACCATCTTCTTCCGGACCATCCATTCCTCCGTCATCGAGTGGCTCCTCTAGTGGACTGCTCAAGATCTTCAAGGCCATCTTCTCCTCGTGCCGGAAGGTGGAAGTTCGCACACAGAAGATGATGAAGCAACGCCAAGAGAAGTATCTCAAGGCCATGTGCGACAAGATGGAGATACCTATGTCTCCACCGTCATAAGATGATGACAACGTGACAGAGTTTCCCACCCTCACGGAGGATGAGCTTGCCTACTTTGGATCCGCCTCAGCAGCTCCGCCTACCTCCCACACCCATCTCCAGGATGGCGATGAAGAAGAGGATGAGGACGAAGAGACCCAGAGTGACCAAGAAGAAGATCACGATGATAGTGATTAGGTTTTCTCCTTTTCCTTCCTCTTTGGTGCCTTGATGCCAAAGGGGGAAAGAACAAGGGGGAGTATTCTAGTCATAGTTATAGTGTAGTCTTGCTTATTACACTCATTTCATGATGGCTTGTAATAACTATGCTACATTACGCCACGTTATGTTGCTTTTGTAATGACTATGTCACTTTATCTCTTCACATTATGCCTGCTTGCTCATAAATGTTATATCTTTCTAAATGTGGTTACTGCTTATACTTAGTCCCACCATCACAACACATGTAAGCATAAAATTCCCCATAAACTCACTCTTGTGCACATTTTTCTCTCGTTCTTGATAATCCATTATGCACACATCTAGGGGGAGCAAATCCTTATGGAAACAATCTACTATATCTACTTTGCGAAAATCTTAATGAGTTATCATCAATCACCAAAAAGGGGGAGATCGAAAGTACATTTAGATAATCCCCGTGGTTTTGGTTGATTGATGACAATTAAGATGCTAATAAGTTTCTACTGAGTATGAGCACAGGTGTTTATCAAAGAAATGGATGTGGAGTCTCTCAAGAAGCAAAAGGAAAAGAAGAAGACTTGGAAGAGTTGAAAATAGCATTTTCTATTAATCTTCACATTTTTTTTAGTTGTGTATAGGATCTTCTCCTTTAGAGTGCTTAAGAATCACTAGAGAGCTCAAACGAAGGATAGAACGTTAGAATCAAGAGATAAGGTAGTCATAGACATGAAGAAAAGGGAAGACCGGACTTGTCCGACAAATGGTCGGACTAGTCCGTTCAGAAGCGGACTAATCCGTTTTAGACCGGACAAAGAGTTCCTGAGTAAGCTCGGACTAGTCCGATAAAGGCCGGACTAGTCCGTTGTTATGTGAGTCTGAGCCATTATGAGACTAAGTCTCAGAAGGCCGGACTAGTCCGCCCAAGAGGCCGGACTAGTTCGCTAAGCGGACTAAGCCGCTTAGATCCGGAGAAGGAGTCTCTGAGTGTCATCGGACTAGTCCGCTCCACAGGCCGGACTAGTCCGATCTTTTCAGACTAGTCCGAAATAGGACGGAACAAAAGTTCCTGTGTGAGCTCGGACTAGTCCGAAGTTGGCTGGACTAGTCCACAGCTCTAGTTGAGAGAGTCTTTTAGACTAAGTCTGGTAAGACCAGACTAGTCCGCTCTTCGGGCCGGACTAGTCCGTACTTACCAGACTAGTCCGTTCTCATACGGAACAAAGGTTCCTGACTAAGATTGGACTAATCCGCTCTTGGCCGGACTAGTCCGGGGTTTCATGACCGTTTAAATTCAACGGTCACTAAAACTTTATTTGGTAAGCCGTGACGTGAGTGGTCCCTCAAGATCGGACTAGTCCGGGGTTGGGACCGGACTAGTCCGGACTTTAGTTGGTAACGGCTAAATGTCGGGATTTCTATAAAAGGAGACCCCCCGGCTGAGAATAGAAAGGACACAAACCCAAGCGTTGAAAACTCATTCCTAGAGCTCTTTTAAGCCTTCTTCCTCACCTTCTAGACCCCTAAGATTGGATCTTAAGGTGGTAGCAGTTTTTGTGAGAGGAAAGAAGTGGTGACCGACGTTTGAGCTCTCGGTTTGATTCCTTTGCACTCTAACTGTTATTTTGAATTGTTAACAGTCGTACTTCGAATTCTAGAACTACTTGGTTGGTGTAGGGAGCCTCAAAGTGTGAGTAGCCCCTAAGATCGTTGTAATTACATTCGGTTGATAGTGAGAAAACCCGGACTTGATCTTGGTGATCACTCGGTGAGGGAAGGGTTGGAAAAGACCCGGTCCTTAGTGGACTCCTCAATGAGGACGTAGATTCCTGTGTGGAATCGAATCTCGGGATAAATCGTGTCACTTTGTCTTTCCACTATTTAAATTGCTCACTAGAATTATTGGTTAAGCTTTCATCGTGTTATCTCCCGCAAATTGTTCTATTATTTTACAATCTAATCATTCTCAACTAATTAGTGATATCATTTGACTACCACATATTTTCCGCTCAAACAAACTTAAAAGGAAATTGAAAATACAAATTAGGCTTAGACCGGACTAGTCTGACCTCATACCGGACTAGTCCAGCCTGCTCTGTTTTTATCCACTGTTTATTTGAATTTCAGTTTTTATTAGCCTATTCACCCCCCCTCTAGGCAACTTTCAATTGGTATCAGAGCCTAACTCTCCACAAAAAGCTTAACCGCTTGGAGAGGAGATGGGGGACAAGGTCGGTAGCCAAATTGATCTCAACAAGGGAAAAGGAGCAAGCTCGAGCAACTTTGAAGAACAAGGGTCTAACCCACCTTCCGCAGTTGCTCCTCCATAAGACGTTACAAGGTCAGAAGAAGATGAAGAAGTTCTTCGTCTTATGTCACTCCTCAAAAAGAAGAAGGAGGAGGCCAAAAGGAAAAAGAAGGAGGAGTTAGAGAAGAAACTCAAGAGTAGTCAACAAGACTACTCGCGATATCCTTTTAACTATGAACGACTAAACTCTCATTCCAGTTATTTATCAATTCCTCTAGGCAAACCACCACACTTCGATGGAACTAACTATACAATGTGGAAACACAACATGAAGTTGCATCTAATTTCCTTGAATCCAAGTCTTTGGCATGTGGTATGTACAGGTATAGATATCCCCGAAGACGAAGATGAACTCACTCTAGAACAAGAACAACAAATCCATCACAATGCACAAGCAGCAGCCGTGCTCAACTCATCTTTGAGCATTGAAGAATTTAACAAGGTAGATGGGTTGGAGCTCGCCAAAGGGACACCCTCAAGATCGCACATGAAGGAAACTGATCCGTGAGGGAAGCTAAGATTGAGATGATTGAAGGAGAGCTGGGAAGGTTTACCATGGAAGAAGGCAAAACACCTCAAGAAATGTACAACCGACTTAAAACTCTTATCAACAAGAGTCGGGCATACGGATGCAAGAAATGGAATGACCATGAGGTGGTTAAAAGAATGATACGAGCATTTATGCCTCGCAATGTAACCCTATGCACCCTAATCCGGGAAAGTCCAAACTTTCATTTGATGACTCCGGATGAAGTGCTAACGAAAATCATTAACCATGAGATGATGGAGAAGGAAGCCCAACACGTCAACGACTTAGCCAAAATCACTTCATCCAAGAAGAAGGGCATTGCTCTCAAGGCCACATCAAAGTCAAAGGCAAAAGAAACACAACTCACAAGTGAAGAAAGTGATGATGAAAGCACAGATATGGATGATGAAGAAATGACATTCTTCATCAAAAGATTCAAAAGGTTGATGAGAAGAAGGAGAAGCCATCACTATGAGAACAAGAGCAAAGACAAAGGTAAGTCAAGAACAAAGAAGACCTGCTACAACTGTGGAGAACATAGGCATTTCATTGTGAACTGCCCCCATAGCAAGGAAGATGACAAGAGAAAGAAAAGAGATGGGAAGCCACAAGACAAGAAATTCTTCACAAAGAAGAAGACATATGGACAAGCCCACATCGGAGAAGAATGGGACTCAAATGAAGAATCTTCCTCCGAAGATGAAGAAAAAGTGGCAACTGTAGCCATCAAGAGGCCAACCATGAAGAAATCACTCTTGCCAAACAAGGGTGATTGGAAAACCGAAGTCACACATGCCTCATGGCAAAGGAAGGAAAACGCAAGGTAATGACTAAACCTTCTAAGTTACATATTGAAGATGATAGTGACTTCGATAGTAGTAGTGAAAACGAATTTATATTTAGAGGATTAAACAAAAAGGCTATAGCTAAAATGAAAATGCTATCGGATGAAATAATTGAACAAGAAGAGCTTCTCAATCAACAAGAAGAATTGCTTATCTTTGAAAAGGAAAAAAACATTGAGATTGAGAAACTTCTTGAATTTAAGAGAGAAAAGTGTAGCACTTGAAAGTTGTAACACCCCAAATTTTGATTCAAAACCCTAAACCATGTTCAGAGGGGAATTTAAAAATTTTTGGACGTGTTGCATGTTTTGCAAAAATTCAAATTCAAACTGGAATTCAAATTAGACTCAAAACAGAAAAGAAATGGAAAAAGAAAAAGAGAAAACGGGAAAAAACCGGCCAGTGGGCCGAAACCCGCCAGCCGGCCCAGTTTCCCCGCGCCAGCCCGCAGCCGCGCGCGCCCGCGCTCTCTCTCACAGACAGGTGGGACCCACCTGTCATCCCTAACCCCGCGACCCCGGACTCTCCCGCGCGCGCGCGATCTTGACCGATCGGAATACCGCGTCCCTCAGCCCGAATTTCGGTCCCAGAAGAATCAAACTCGATCGCAACTGACCCACCGCCCTTCCCCGGCTATAAAAACCCCAGCCCCGATCGGTTTTTCCCACGCGATCGCCGATTTTTACTCCGGTGAGCACCGAGACTTCGCCGGTGAATTCTGGCCGATCTAAGCTCGGAAACTCTGATCTAACTCGCTGGTCTTGATCCACCGCCTCCGGGGAGCTTTGCAGGTGCAGAAAACTCGGAGAGTTACGGTGTAAACACAGCGCTGACGAGCTTCGCCGTGGTTTTGCCTCGGACCTCGCCGCCGATCACTTTCCAGGACCCCCGAGCTCGAGAAAACCCCCGAGGTGAGATCCCTGACCTCCCCTCTACCGATCTATGTCATAAGATCACAGTTCTAGGCAGAATTCTCGTGGATCCGAAACTTTCCGGCGAGATCGCCGCTTCCCGCCGCCGTGCGCCGCCGGCAGCGCCGCCCGCGCTCGATCAGAGCGACGTGGCCGCTTGTGCGCCGTTTATTTTAAATCGCACGGTAGACTTTAAAACCCCACGTACCGGTTCGATGTTATAATCTCAGCCGTCGGTTTAAAATCGGACGGTCCACGTCAGCCCCGCATTATAAAGACTGGAATTCTTACGTGCTACCCCCTGGGGTTCTCTGGAATTGAGAGCTAGCCCCGAAAACTTCAGATCTAGCCCCTGGAACTCCAGAAAATCATGTAAATTCATTTAAAAATCAGTTTTAGCCCCTGGACTTAATAAAAATTAGGAAAAACACCTCTGATAAGTGTAGCTAGACCCCTGGAAATTATGAAAATAATATTATAGACCCTGTAATGGGGTGAGTTCATTATTTTAGCCCTGTTTAGTATTTAATTTAAAACATTGAATATGTAACTAGTGTTTAAAAATTAAAAAGGGGGACAAACATAATTGTCAAAATTAATTAAAAACTTTCTCAGTACTTAGAAAACTTTGGAGTGGGATAAAAATATATTTTTGGGCTGAAATGAATCTGTTTCATTTATTATTCACATTTATTAGTATAGGGACACATTTTTAAGTAAAGAATAGTTATAGAAAAATAGGGAAAATAATTATGAAATAGTCTACATCAGAAGCCAAGGTCAAAACATGTTATTAAATTATTTAGGACCAGAACCTATACTGTTTAGATGATGTGTATTACTAATTTCATAATAAAATACACAATTATGCATAGGAATATAAATCTGAAAATATAGCAACTAGTAAAAGATAAATGGAGTTTCTAAAATCCAAAGAATTCAGTTTAGGGTTGGTAGAAATTCTGAAGGCACATATGGAGAAGAAAAATACTTTTCATACATACTTGGTAGTGAAAAGGTGTAGTAGTTTAATATAAGGAATTTATTTAAAACTGAAACACACATGTATATATATATATATATATATATATATATATATATATATATATATATATATATATAGTATGTAAGTATAAATATGAACACCAAAGTAGGAATCATATACATATAAATAAAAGTGTATGCAAGCCACAGATCAACACACACAGAGTAACCACAACACATATAATGGTGAATGAATTTCATAAATATGAATGTGTGGTTTGTATGAAGTGTAAGTGTGAACTATGTCTTATGGATTGTTGTTTTTCTTTTGCTATGTGTGATGGTGTGGTGTAGAACCTGCTCAAGAGCAAATTATTCCTTTCCAAGACCAGGACTACCAATTTCAAGAGCAGCAAGAAGGAGGCAAGTGTCCTTGACCACTTTGATCCTATGCTAGGATGTGTAGATAGAATTATTTGCATTGTCAAATGAAATATGAAACCCATGCTAGGAAAGTTTTCCCTAGAATTGCATTACCTTGTTTTCCTTGTAGCTTGGGTTGGGATTTATTTTGCCATGTCATTTATTTACATGCATTTGCTTAGCCATGCTTAGAATGGGATATTTGGGAAATGAGATCATCAGTTTATATTACCATACTCTTGAATGAGACATTGTGAGTTATGTAGAGGTAGGGATCAAGGCAAGTTGGATGTTTTGGTTGTGTGCTGGGTGCACGAGACTTGGGTTGGTGTTTAGTACTTGCCTGGATCCTAAGGACCGGTTCATGGAGCATGTAACCCGGCTTTACAGTGCCAACCACATGCTGAGATGGGGCAGCTTGGCCAATTAATTAGGTGTATCCCCGGCGTAGTATGGGTGTGTTGGATGGTGCGGGGAGTAGGTGTCAGCTGGACTACCATATAAACCGCAAGGCTCAAGAGGGGGCCACTGCAGCGGGGTTGGAGCCTCTTGTATGCTGTTAGGGGTGAAACCTCTATGGGCCCACGCTCATCGGGAATCCCTTTGTAAAGGCTTCGTAGTGATCTCCTGGCTACACACCTGGGAAGTGTGAATGTGGATCGTAGCCACTGGCATAATGGAGGTTCTTTTAGTCCACCCGGCAACGGGGGATGAAATCACTACATGTGGGTACAGTGGTACAAACTCTGCAGAGTCAAAACTGTCTTGACAGCCGTGCTCACGGTTAAGAGCGGCCTGGACTTATTCATGATTAGAGGTTTGATGGTTTTGGAACTTAAGCGGGGAGCTTAATATTGGAAATGATGTTATGGTTATTGGATTATGATGATGGGATGGGAGATTGGGACCATTTCACCTGTGTAGTAATGTAGGTGCTTAATAAGCTAAGGTAATAGGTATTAATTGCGTAGTGCTTTAACCATGAGTTCAATCTCTCCTTGTTCTAGCCATGCATGATATAATTTTCCCACACTTGCTGAGTACCATTGGTACTCAACCTTGCATATTTGTTGGTTTATATTGCTGCTCAGGTCAAGATAATGAGGTGGTGTATAATGACCAAGATTTTGGACCCGAGGAAGGATTTTAGGTTCATGAAGACCCCCGGGCAATGCCTGTGATGGAGCCCTAAAGAATAATATTCCGCTGCTAGTTTATTTACTTGTGATGAACTTATTATTGTCCATCGAGACATTTACTATGTAAGACTTACTTATATTCGACACCTGGCTTGTAATAAATGATGCTTCACTATTTGTCATCACATGTATGAGAAAATGATCCTGGCATACATGTGATATTCACTTGGTTGTTCTTCGGAAAAACCGGGTGTAATAGAGGTGGTATCAGAGCCAAGGTTGCCCGTAGGAACGTGGACCTAGGTAGAAATGGACGTATTTAAGGGCCCTATTTTCTTAAAAACTATTTTCCAAGGTGTGGGTTGAAGAGTGTTATTTAAGGAGTCATTTTCTTCATCTTATCCCAAATTTTCTTCCAAAAGTGGGATTTTTGTTTAAAAGTTTATCTAACCTAATTTTTAAATTCTTTTTGTTTTAGATGGTTCGCATGATTCGCACTGCCCGCAAGTCCACGTGAGGGAGAGTTCCCGTAGTTGCCCTTGCCGAAAGAGAGGAGAGTCACCCCGTGACGTACCTTTCCTACGGATTGGCAGTAGGAGACTTGTTGCGCCGTCTTCGACGTATGCTCGAAGCCGCAGGCAATACGGGCAAGCTAATCATCCACTATAACTCCACCAGGACCATTCGTGAGAAGAGGGAAGAATGGAGTTCGGAGATGAGGATTATACATGAGAATCAGCTGCTTAAGATTCACCACTCTCCAGCTTGTCGAGCAACACAAGTTGACGCGGAGAAAGATGTCACCTGGGAGGCCATCACCTGCCAGAGTCACATCTATCGTCGCCACTTGGACAAAACTGAGTACATGTATGTCCTCCAACGTGAGAGTGGTACCACGGAGTACAAGTACCCACCGGTGCAGCAAGGGACTTCCCATGAGCACATGGACTTGTGCTTGGAGGATGCTGCTATGCTCAGCACTCGACTGCAGGAGTGTCAACAAGAGCTTCAGGATGTCCGAGACACCCTGAAGGAAACGGAGGCGTTGCTGCGAGCTTGCTTAAAGGCGAGAGAAAGAGGAGATGGGAATGAACTGTGTGTCACCGTGAATGATACATGGACTCCTGACTCCCCGGATCGCCGAGCGATCAGGCGTCGTCGCACTTCTCCACCAGCAGCCTCCCCACCCAAAGCAGAGTCAGAAGGTAGCCGAAATGAGGAGGAAGATCCCGAGGAGCCAGCTCAAGAGGACGAGTAGGGTAGAGTCTTTCCCCTAGCTAGCAAGAAGTCGAGTTGTCGAGTCGTTACGTAGTTAATGGTGTGATAATGCTTGGTGTGTGACGTGAGTTGTGGAAGCCATGAGCAATTGTCCACAGCCTCGTCTTCAGATTGTTTTGCTTTGGTGTGTGAACCCACAGGAAATAATAGTGCATTTATTTGGTGTGAGATATGAACTCACGTAAAATTTTAACAAAGCCTCAACGCCTCAAAGCACCAACAAATGAAAATAGTAAGAGGATACTAAATGATATCAAATTAACATTTGTTGATTCTGCCAGATGGCCGGAAGAGGAAAAGGACGTGCTGCCAACCCCGCCAACAACAATGATGAGGCATGCAACCCTCATCTTTCTGGAGGCCAGGACCGGGGTGGTCGCCGTGAAGAAGTTGATCCTCTCCACCAAATGCTGGAGAATCAAAATCAGCTCATCCAGAACTTGACTCAAGTGGTGGCCAACTTGCATCAAGTTCCACCTACACAAGCTGTACCACGCCAACCAAGGTTGAGTGAGTTTCTAGGAACTCAACCTCCAAAGTTTGCAAGTGCTGCTGAACCTCTGGAGGCAGATGATTGGCTGAAGACCATTGAAAGTAAGATGAGGATAATACAATGCCAAGGGTATGAGAGGGTGCTGTTTGCCTCTCATCAATTGCATGGACCTGCTGCTGATTGGTGGACCGCCTACGTGGCCGCCCATCATGACCCTGAGAACATCACTTGGGAAGAGTTCAAGCGTAGCTTCCGCAACCACTACATCCCAAGAGGTGAACTCAAAAACAAGAGGAAAGAGTTTCTGGGACTGCAGCAGGGAAACATGACGGTGAGGGAATACCTCACTAAATTTACTCAACTATCCCGTTATGCTCCACGAGACATAGAGACTGATGAGCAGAAACAAGATTGTTTCGTGGAAGGACTTACCGCAGAGATGCAGTGTGCAATGTCCTCCAATGAGTATGAAAGCTTTCAAAAGATGGTGGACAGAGCATTTGTGGTGGAAAGGAAGCTAAAAGCCCTGGAAAATGAGAATAAGAGGAAGGCGGGGTGGTCACATCAGGCCTCAGGGAGCAACACCCGCCCACGTATGATGCAGCAACCTACGGGGCAGACGAGCCGTGCTGCGGTACCCTATTCAGCACCAAGAGGGTACAACCCAAACTACAGGCCTCCCGCAGCACCAACACAGTCGCCACGTCAGTTTGTGCAGCAGCCTCGCCCCGCATATCCACCTCGACCAGCAGTGCAAGGACCCCCAAACCAACCCCAAGATAACAAGGGCCAAGCATCTAAGATTGGGGTGCAATGTTTCAGCTGTGGTGAAGTGGGGCACTACGCCCATAAATGCCCAAAGAAGAAGCCTGCGCCGCCACAACAGCAGAATGTATTGAGAGGACGGGTGAACCACGTCACTATGGAGGAAGCACAAGAGGCACCCGACGTGGTAGTTGGTAAGTTTCCTGCCAATTTACATCTTGCAACTCTGCTGTTTGATTCTGGTGCTACCCACTCGTTCATTGCTCAAGGGTTTGTTAAGAAGCATGACCTAGCAACCACACAAATGAACCATATGCTAGCCGTAAACTCTCCAGGTGGAGAAATAAGGACAAGACAAGTGTGTCCCAAAGTGAACCTAGACATTAATGGGGTAGTATTTACTGCTAACCTCATAGTGATAGATTCACAAGGGATAGATATTATTTTGGGTATGGATTGGTTGACCAAACATAAAGGAATCATCCATTGTTCGACCAGAACGGTGGAACTAACTCACCCCAGTGGCACCAGAGTAAAGTTCATAACAATACACGAGCCTAGGAGGGACATTAAATTAAATCAAGTGGGGGTGAAAGTTGAGGAAATCAGGACTATCAGGGAATATCCAGATGTTTTTCCGGAGGAGTTGCCAGGTATGCCTCCCGACCGTGATGTGGAGTTCGCAATTGAGCTAGTACCGGGAACAGCCCCGATATACAAGAGACCTTATCGAATGGACTCTAAGCAGCTAGAAGAGCTCAAGGATCATTTGAGAGAATTGACGGTGAAGGGGTATATTCGCCCTAGTTCCTCACCATGGGGAGCTCCGGTGATATTTGTGCCCAAGAAAGACGGAACCCAAAGGTTATGCGTGGATTACCGTGCTTTGAATGAGGTAACCATCAAGAACAAATACCCATTACCCCGCATTGAAGACTTGTTTGATCAGTTAAGGGGAGCTTGTGTGTTCTCGAAAATTGATCTCAGGTCGGGATACCACCAACTCAAGATAAGGCAATCTGATATTCCCAAGACAGCTTTCGTATCTCGGTACGGACTGTATGAATACACTGTCATGCCTTTTGGGCTAACCAATGCCCCGGCATATTTCATGTACCTCATGAACAAGGTATTTATGGAATATCTGGACAAATTTGTGGTGGTTTTCATAGATGATATTCTCGTCTTCTCCAAAGATGAAGAAGAACATGAGAAACATCTAAGGTTGGTGTTACAGAGGCTGAGAGAACACCAACTATATGCCAAGTTGAGCAAGTGTGAGTTTTGGCTGAAGAGAGTTCCCTTTTTAGGACATATAATCTCGGAGGGAGGAATCTCCATAGATCCCGCCAAAATCGAGGATATCCAGAAGTGGAAGACCCCTGAAAATGTCGGGGAAATTCGAAGCTTTTTGGGCTTGGTTGTATACTATCGACGGTTTATTGAGGGATTCTCCAAGATCTCGAGACCTCTCACTAAACTGTTGGAGAAGGGAATCACATTCACCTGGACGCCACAGTGCGAGATGAGCTTTCAAGAGCTAAAGAAGAGACTGACAACAGCCCCAGTATTGGTTATGCCAGATATGCAGAAGAATTTCACAGTGTACTGCGATGCCTCTGGAAATGGGTTGGGATGTGTTCTCATGCAAGAAGGACATGTCGTGGCATATGCATCCCGGCAGCTTCGGAAGCACGAGAAGAACTATCCTACACATGACCTTGAACTAGCCGCAGTGGTACACGCGCTGAAAATTTGGCGGCACTATTTGATGGGGAAGAGGACAGAGATATATACGGATCATAAGAGTTTGAAGTACATATTCACCCAGCCAGATCTCAACCTCAGACAAAGGAGATGGTTAGAGCTAATCAATGACTTTGATGTAGGCATTAACTATCATCCCGGGAAAGCAAACGTCGTGGCCGATGCTTTGAGTCGGAAAGTGCAGGTCAATAAGTTGAGCTTGAAGGACATGCCTGCAGAATTGAAGGACGAGGTTATAAGGCTCAATCTATGTCTAGTAAATAGTGGTGAAGCTATCGCCATGGAAGTGGACTCCACACTCGAGCGAGACATACGCGAGGGCCAAAAGAATGACGAGAAGATACAAGAGATCAGACAGCTTATCAAGGAAAATAAAGCTCCTAGTTTTAGAGAGGATGAACAAGGAACGGTGTGGCACGGGAAAAGAATCTGTGTGCCAGAAGTAAAGGAGATCCGTGAATTGATTTTAAAGGAGGCTCATGATTCTGACTATTCCATTCATCCTGGGAGTACGAAGATGTACCAGGACCTCAAAAGCAGGTATTGGTGGTATGGCATGAAGCGAGATGTCGCGGAACATGTTGCCCTATGTGACACATGTCAGTTGGTGAAAGCAGAACATCAACGACCCGCGGGATTATTGCAACCACTCAAAGTGCCTGAATGGAAATGGGAAGAAATCAGCATGGATTTTGTCGTGGGATTGCCTAGGACCCAATCCGGGTATGATTCAATATGGGTCATTATTGATAGGCTAACCAAGGTAGCTCATTTCATCCCTGTGAAAGAAAGCTACAGCGGATCCAAGTTGGCAGAATTGTACATGTCAAGGATTGTGTGTTACCATGGAGTGCCAAAGAAGATAGTGTCGGACCGAGGGACACAGTTCACCTCGAGGTTTTGGCAGAAGTTGCACGAAACCATGGGAACCCATCTGAACTTCAGCTCTGCCTATCATCCCCAAACTGACGGGCAGACGGAGAGAACCAATCAGATCCTTGAAGATATGTTAAGGGCATGTGCACTCAAAAACAATAGGAGTTGGGACAAGAACTTACCGTATGCGGAGTTTTCCTATAACAACAGCTATCAAGCTAGTATGAAGATGTCACCGTTTGAAGCTTTGTATGGAAGGAAGTGCAGAACTCCCCTATTTTGGAACCAAACAGGAGAAAGTAAAGTGTCTGGTCCAGAAGTGCTACAAGAAGCCGAGGCAAAGGTGAGGGAGATTCGCAACAACTTGAGGATAGCACAAACACGCCAGAAGAGCTATGCCGATGTACGAAGAAGAGAGCTCGTTTTCAACGTGGGAGACTATGTTTATCTCAAAGTGTCCCCTATCAGAGGACTTCATCGGTTCAAGGTGAAAGGGAAGTTGTCACCTCGATACATCGGACCCTTTCAAGTTTTGGAAAGGAAAGGTGAAGTGGCGTACCAACTAGAGTTACCGGTTCATCTATCAGACGTGCACGATGTATTCCATGTGTCACAACTCAAGAAATGTCTGAGGACGCCTGAAGAGGTGTTACCCATGAATGAAGTGGATGTAGCTGAGGATTTGTCTTATGACGAGCAACCATACAAGATTTTGGAGACAATGGAACGCCTCACCAGAAACAAGAGAATCCGGATGTGCAAGGTGCAGTGGAAGCATCACTCAGAAGAGGAAGCCACCTGGGAACGGGAAGATGAGCTTAAGGCACAATTTCCGGAATTGTTTTCTTAGAAACACCAATCTCGAGGACGAGATTTCTTTTAAGGGGGGTAGAGCTGTAACACCCCAAATTTTGATTCAAAACCCTAAACCATGTTCAGAGGGGAATTTAAAAATTTTTGGACGTGTTGCATGTTTTGCAAAAATTCAAATTCAAACTGGAATTCAAATTAGACTCAAAACAGAAAAGAAATGGAAAAAGAAAAAGAGAAAACGGGAAAAAACCGGCCAGTGGGCCGAAACCCGCCAGCCGGCCCAGTTTCCCCGCGCCAGCCCGCAGCCGCGCGCGCCCGCGCTCTCTCTCACAGACAGGTGGGACCCACCTGTCATCCCTAACCCCGCGACCCAGGACTCTCCCGCGCGCGCGCGATCTTAACCGATCAGAATACCGCGTCCCTCAGCCCGAATTCCGGTCCCAGAAGAATCAAACTCGATCGCAACTGACCCACCGCCCTTCCCCGGCTATAAAAACCCCAGCCCCGATCGGTTTTTCCCACGCGATCGCCGATTTTTACTCCGGTGAGCACCGAGACTTCGCCGGTGAATTCTGGCCGATCTAAGCTCGGAAACTCTGATCTAACTCGCTGGTCTTGATCCACCGCCTCCGGGGAGCTTTGCAGGTGCAGAAAACTCGGAGAGTTACGGTGTAAACACAGCGCCGACGAGCTTCACCGTGGTTTTGCCTCGGACCTCGCCGCCGATCACTTTCCAGGACCCCCGAGCTCGAGAAAACCCCCGAGGTGAGATCCCTGACCTCCCCTCTACCGATCTATGTCATAAGATCACAGTTCTAGGCAGAATTCTCGCGGATCCGAAACTTTCCGGCGAGATCGCCGCTTCCCGCCGCCGTGCGCCGCCGGCAGCGCCGCCCGCGCTCGATCAGAGCGACGTGGCCGCTTGTGCGCCGTTTATTTTAAATCGCACGGTAGACTTTAAAACCCCGCGTACCGGTTCGATGTTATAATCTCAGCCGTCGGTTTAAAATCGGACGGTCCACGTCAGCCCTGCATTATAAAGACTGGAATTCTTACGTGCTACCCCCTGGGGTTCTCTGGAATTGAGAGCTAGCCCCAAAAACTTCAGATCTAGCCCCTGGAACTCCAGAAAATCATGTAAATTCATTTAAAAATCAGTTTTAGCCCCTGGACTTAATAAAAATTAGGAAAAACACCTCTGATAAGTGTAGCTAGACCCCTGGAAATTATGAAAATAATATTATAGACCCTGTAATGGGGTGAGTTCATTATTTTAGCCCTGTTTAGTATTTAATTTAAAACATTGAATATGTAACTAGTGTTTAAAAATTAAAAAGGGGGACAAACATAATTGTCAAAATTAATTAAAAACTTTCTCAGTACTTAGAAAACTTTGGAGTGGGATAAAAATATATTTTTGGGCTGAAATGAATCTGTTTCATTTATTATTCACATTTATTAGTATAGGGACACATTTTTAAGTAAAGAATAGTTATAGAAAAATAGGGAAAATAATTATGAAATAGTCTACATCAGAAGCCAAGGTCAAAACATGTTATTAAATTATTTAGGACCAGAACCTATACTGTTTAGATGATGTGTATTACTAATTTCATAATAAAATACACAATTATGCATAGGAATATAAATCTGAAAATATAGCAACTAGTAAAAGATAAATGGAGTTTCTAAAATCCAAAGAATTCAGTTTAGGGTTGGTAAAAATTCTGAAGGCACATATGGAGAAGAAAAATACTTTTCATACATACTTGGTAGTGAAAAGGTGTAGTAGTTTAATATAAGGAATTTATTTAAAACTGAAACACACATGTATATATATATATATATATATATATATATATGTAAGTATAAATATGAACACCAAAGTAGGAATCATATACATATAAATAAAAGTGTATGCAAGCCACAGATCAACACACACAGAGTAACCACAACATATATAATGGTGAATGAATTTCATAAATATGAATGTGTGGTTTGTATGAAGTGTAAGTGTGAACTATGTCTTATGGATTGTTGTTTTTCTTTTGCTATGTGTGATGGTGTGGTGTAGAACCTGCTCAAGAGCAAATTATTCCTTTCCAAGACCAGGACTACCAATTTGAAGAGCAGCAAGAAGGAGGCAAGTGTCCTTGACCACTTTGATCCTATGCTAGGATGTGTAGATAGAATTATTTGCATTGTCAAATGAAATATAAAACCCATGCTAGGAAAGTTTTCCCTAGAATTGCATTACCTTGTTTTCCTTGTAGCTTGGGTTGGGATTTATTTTGCCATGTCATTTATTTACATGCATTTGCTTAGCCATGCTTAGAATGGGATATTTGGGAAATGAGATCATCAGTTTATATTACCATACTCTTGAATGAGACATTGTGAGTTATGTAGAGGTAGGGATCAAGGCAAGTTGGATGTTTTGGTTGTGTGCTGGGTGCACGAGACTTGGGTTGGTGTTTAGTACTTGCCTGGATCCTAAGGACCGGTTCATGGAGCATGTAACCCGGCTTTACAGTGCCAACCACATGCTGAGATGGGGCAGCTTGGCCAATTAATTAGGTGTATCCCCGGCGTAGTATGGGTGTGTTGGATGGTGCGGGGAGTAGGTGTCAGCTGGACTACCATATGAACCGCAAGGCTCAAGAGGGGGCCACTGCAGCGGGGTTGGAGCCTCTTGTATGCTGTTAGGGGTGAAACCTCAGTGGGCCCACGCTCGTCGGGAATCCCTTTGTAAAGGCTTCGTAGTGATCTCCTGGCTACACACCTGGGAAGTGTGAATGTGGATCGTAGCCACTGGCATAATGGAGGTTCTTTTAGTCCACCCGGCAACGGGGGATGAAATCACTACATGTGGGTACAGTGGTACAAACTCTGCAGAGTCAAAACTGTCTTGACACCCGTGCTCACGGTTAAGAGCGGCCTGGACTTATTCATGATTAGAGGTTTGATGGTTTTGGAAGTTAAGCGGGGAGCTTAACATTGGAAATGATGTTATGGTTATTGGATTATGATGATGGGATGGAAGATTGGGACCATTTCACCTGTGTAGTAATGTCGGTGCTTAATAAGCTAAGGTAATAGGTATTAATTGCGTAGTGCTTTAACCATGAGTTCAATCTCTCCTTGTTCTAGCCATGCATGATATAATTTTCCCACACTTGCTGAGTACCATTGGTACTCAACCTTGCATATTTGTTGGTTTATATTGCTGCTCAGGTCAACATAATGAGGTGGTGTATAATGACCAAGATTTTGGACCCGAGGAAGGATTTTAGGTTCATGAAGACCCCCGGGCAACGCCTGTGATGGAGCCCTAAAGAATAATATTCCGCTGCTAGTTTATTTACTTGTGATGAACTTATTATTGTCCATCGAGACATTTACTATGTAAGACTTACTTATATTCGACACCTGGCTTGTAATAAATGATGCTTCACTATTTGTCATCACATGTATGAGAAAATGATCCTGGCATACATGTGATATTCACTTGGTTGTTCTTCGGAAAAACCGGGTGTGACAAAAGTGAACTTGCCACGAGCAAGGAGACATGCACTCAGCTTAAAAGTGATAATATAGCCCTTCAAGATGAACTTGTAAGTTTAAACAAAGCTCACAAGAATCTTGAAGCACAACTTAACTCACTTAAGTCTAGCGTCCCAATTAATACATCCTCTAAAGGTCCTCTCTCAACAAAGATAGAATCCAATACTAAAACTTGCAAATGTGCTAGCACTATTTTAAACTTAAAAAATAAGCTCAAAGAGGCACAAAGCAAAAATACACACAAGAGTGGGATCTTTGATAAAGAAAAAATCAATTATGCACGCAGTGCATACACAATCACAAGATCTCCCTTCATCAAAGATGGACTTGGATATACTAGGGGAGGAAAGCAAAATGCTAGAATCCTTAAAAACAATAGCAAATTCGTAGCCTTCGTAAAAGAAAACTCAAGTCAAGACAAGAGTAAAAAACCTTGCATCTACCTCACATAAGATTACCAAAAATATAAAATCTATAGTATTTCATAATTTCGATGCATCTTATGTTCTTATGAAAAGCAAGTATGGTAAAGTTTATGCAAAATATGTTGGTCATTCCACAAGAGTCCAAAAACTTGTGTGTGGGTGCCCAAATGCCTAGTAACTAACCTCAAAGGACCCAACCAAGTTTGGGTACCTAAGAGCAATGTTTAAATTGTTTTGCAGGCCTACTCCTCCGGTGGCACTAAATAGGTGCTAGATAGTGGATGCACTAACCGTATGACCGGAGAGAAGAAAATGTTTGTTGAGTATGAAGAAAATGATGATCCAAATGAAGACATCTATTTTGGTGACAACAGCCAAGAAATGGTACTAGGTATTGGTAAAATCGCAATCTCTTCTCAACACTTTCTTTCACATGTTCTACACGTTGAATCATTGGATTATAACCTATTGTTCATATCTCAACTATGTGAGAAAGGTTATAATTGCTTGTTTACTAACGAGGATGTGACCGTCTCTAGAAGAAGTGACAACTCAATTGCCTTTAAGGGTGTGTTAAAAGGAAAGCTCTACTTGGTGGACTTTTTCACAAGTAAAGCTCAGCTTGACACATGCTTAATAGCAAAAACCAACATGGGATGACTGTGGCATAGAAGACTAGCCCATGTTGGAATAAGGAATTTACAAAAACTTCTAAAGGGGGATCACATCCGTGGACTAAAAGGTGTTATTTTTGAAAAGGATAAACCATGTAGTGAGTGCCAAGCAGGAAAGCAAATTGGAACAGCTCACTCCACCAAAAACATGATGACGACAACAAGACCATTGGAGATGCTTCACATGGACCTCTTCGGTCCTGTCACCTATATAAGCATTGGCGGTAACAAGTATGGTCTTGTAATTGTTGGTGACTATTCTCGTTTCACTTGGGTATTTTTCTTGCATGATAAGTGAGAAACTCAAGAAATCCTCAAGAAGTTCTTGAAGAAAGCTCAAAACGAGTTTTCTTCAAAGACTAAGAAGATTAGAAGTGACAACAGTTCTGAATTCAAGAACACTCAAGTGGAAGAATTTTTGGATGAAGAAGGCATCAAACATGAGTTTTCAGCCACTTATACTCCCGAACAAAATGGGGTGGCTGAAAGGAAGAACCGGACACTCATAGAGATGGCAAGAACAATGCTCGACGAATACAAGACCTCGGATCAATTTTGGGCGGAAGCAATCAACACCGCTTGTCATGCTACAAACCGCCTCTACCTTCATCGACTCTTAAAGAAAACCTCATACGAGCTCCTAACCGGTAACAAACCCAATATCTCCTACTTTCGAGTCTTTGGAAGCAAATGCTATATTCTTAACAAGAAGCCTAGGATTTCAAAATTTGCTTCGAAATCCGATGAAGGTTTCCTACTTGGTTATGACTCAAACACCTACGCTTATCGTGTCTTCAACAAAACCTCCGGGTGCGTTGAAATTGCACGTGACGTGGTGTTTGATGAAACTAATGGCTCCCAAGTGGAGCAAGTTGATCAATGTGTATTAGATGAAGAAGAGGCACCAAGTGAAGCACTAAGAAGAATGGGGCTTGGAGAAATACGTCCCCAAGAAAACGTAGGACAAGATGCTACAAGCTCATCAAAAGTGGCACCTCTCACTCAAAGTCAAAACCTAGCACCCCAAGATCAAGACGGTCAGTTTGAAGAAGAAGAAAATCAAAACCATGACATTGATCAAGGGGGAGAAGAAGATGAAGATGAAGAAAACCACTCAAGAAATCAAGTGCCTCACCCAAGGGTTCATCAAAGCATTCAACGAGATCATCCCGTTGATAACATCCTTGGAGATATCACAAAAGGGGTAACAACACGCTCTCGTATAGCTAACTTTTGTGCACATTACTCTTTTGTGTCGTCCTTAGAACCATTTAGGGTGGAAGATGCACTCAAGGATCCGGATTGGGTAGTAGCCATGCAAGAAGAATTAAACTTTACAAGAAATCAAGTATGGGAGCTAGTGAAAAGACCAAATGCAAATGTGGTAGGCACCAAGTGGGTGTTCCGCAACAAACAAGATGAACACGGAGTGGTGACAAGAAACAAGGCCAGACTTGTAGCAAAGGGATATGCTCAAGTCGAAGGTTTGGATTTCGATGAAACTTTTGCTCCCGTAGCTAGGCTTGAATCTATTCGTATTCTATTAGCCTATGTTACTCATCATGATTTCAAACTCTATGAAATGGATGTGAAAAGTGCTTTTCTAAACGGTCCAATCAAGGAGGTGTACGTGGAGCAACCTCCCTGCTTTGAAGACCGAGAATATCCTGATCATGTGTTTAAATTGCATAAAGCTCTCTATGGCCTTAAACAAGCTCCTAGAGCTTGGTATGAATGTCTTAGAGACTTTCTTATTGATAACGGCTTTAAGATAGGCAAAGCAGATTATACACTGTTCACAAAGAATGTAGACAACGATCTCTTTGTATGCCAAATATATGTCGATGACATTATATTTGGTTCTACTAACACATCCTTTTACAATGAGTTTAGCAAGATAATGACAGATAGGTTTGAGATGTCCATGATGAGAGAGTTGAAGTTCTTACTTGGATTTCAAATCAAGCAACTCAAGGAAGCTACGTTCATTAGTCAAATCAAGTACACACAAGACATACTCAAAAAGTTCGACATGGACAAAGCAAAACCTATCAAGACACCAATGGCAACAAATGGGCATCTTGACCTCAATGAAGATGGACCAAGCGTGGATCAAAAGGTATATCGCTCCATGATTGGCTCATTACTTTATCTTTGCGCATCTAGACCCGATATCATGCTTAGTGTATGTTTATGTGCAAGATTTCAAGCATCACCTAAAGAATGCCATTTAACAGCCGTTAAAAAGATCCTAAGATATCTAATTCACACACCCAACCTAGGATTATGGTATCCAAAGGGGTCTAAGTTTAATCTCATCGGATATCTGATGCGAATTACGCCGGATGTAAAATAGATAGAAAAAGCACCTCAGGAATTTGTCAATTTTTGTGTAGGTCTCTAGTATCATGGTCATCTAAGAAACAAAATTCCATCCCTCTCTCTACAGCAGAGGCGGAGTATGTCGCAGCCGGAAGTTGTTGTGCTCAACTTCTTTGGATGCGACAAACTTTAAGGGATTATGGACACAATATGAACAATATTCCACTCCTTTGTGACAATGAGAGTGCTATTAAGATAGCCCACAATCCCGTTGATCACTCTAGAACCAAACACATAGACATTCGGCATCACTTTTTAAGAGATCACTCTATAAAGGGGGACATAGCTATCTCACACGTAAGAACTGAAAAACAACTAGCCGATATCTTTACCAAACCACTAGATGAAAAACGATTCTGTGAACTTCGAAATGAGCTGAATATATTAGACTCTAGGAATGTAAGCTGAAAAAAAATTGTGCAAATAGAAGTTCTCAAAAACTCTTTTACAACCTTCAAAAATGTGCATGATTGTGGAAACTTGTACCTCCTCTATTTTCATCTTATATTATCTTTGGCCATATTGTTATCACATAATTATGTGTTTGATATATATATATATATATATATATATATATATATATATATATATATATATATATATATATGTGTGTGTGTGTGTGTGTGTGTGTGTGTGTGTGTGAGAACCATATAGCAAGTACAAGAAAATTCACCAAGGCAAAATTCTGATATATAAGAATTTTTAGACTTTAAAAGCCGGACTAGTCCGCCCTAGTGGGCGGACAAGTCCGGTCATTCTAAAAGAAGTCCAAGGAGCAGAGGACAAGTCCACAACGGACTAGTCCGCCTGGAAAACGGACAAGTCCGGACCAGAGACTAGTCCGGATCTAGTCCGACAGAAAGGACTAGTCCGGACTGAGGACCGGACTAGTCCGGCTCCTGGAGACTTCACCTCCAAGGATCGGGCTGCACCCCCCTCTCTCTCTCATTCACCTCCACTCCACCTCTCTCCTCCAAAACTCGCCCCCATTGGCGATTTTGGAGTTCTTCCTCAAATCCCTCGAAGGCATCCTCGATTCAAGGCTTGTAGAGTGCGGAGAACTCTTCTCCGACCATCTCCGCTCCTTCGAACCGCGGATTTCATCATGTTTCTTCACTCCAAGGTACTTTTTCACCTAGCCTTGATTTTTCACAAAAATCCTATTCCTAGAACATATCTTGGGTACCTTAGGGTCTCTCTGAGTTTCCTAGACCATATCATTTCAAACCCCCATAGTATTGCACCTACTTTGATGAATTGATAAGCAAATCACATTAGTTAGGGTTTAAAACTGTAAAGTCCGGACTAGTCCGGACTCCAACCGGACAAGTCCGGTCCGAGCGGACTAGTCCGGTTCCTGCGCGGACAAGTCCGGATGATACCGCCTTAACCTCTAACTTTGGGTTTGTAAACCAATTCAAACGCAGTACTCCATCAACTAAAAACTTCTTTTCTCACCAGATCATGTCAGGATCCAATGACAGCCCTCTTCCAAATCCCGAGGCCGAAGCAGCTCGTCAAGCCACTTATCACGCAGCAGCCGAAGCAGAAGCAGTAGAGGCTGCTGCAAGGGAAGTTCGGACGAAGAAACGGGCTGACAGGGAAGCTCAATCCTCCCAGTCCGTTGACCCTCCGAGGAGGAAGAGGCTAGTCACTCTAAAGGACAAACAGCCTGCCGAGCCACAAAAAACAACCCAGGACAAAGGAAAAGGCAAAGCAGCTGATCCATCCAGAAAGAAAGCTCTAGCCAACAGGGGACTCATCATTCGTGACAACCCTAGACGGGGAAAGGAAAATCCCCCACAGGGACCTGTTGGGCCCCTTGAAAGGGCACCTCCCATGCACAATCCAAATCGTCAACCCAATTTGGCGAGTGCAACCTTCAAAGGGAAAGGAGCCGACAAGGCAAGAAGGTTCCGGGAGGAGGAGGTCTACAAGTATGAGAAGTCTACACCAGACCCTCGCTTCTGGTGTGACTTCTACTGTGACTACTACCGGCATGTCTATCTCCCAATGAAGACACCAGTAGTTGATGCTCAGTGGGTGGACTGGCCATACATGGCCGACAAGAAACATCAAGCCTTTGATGCAGTAATCAAAGCAACAGAGCGGCATGGGATCAAAGAGTCTTTCAATATGACTGGAACATTGAGGTCATAGTCCAGTTCTACACCACCTGTTACTTCCACACCTACGAAAACAGGAAAACAACATGGATGATAAATGGTGTAGTATACTCGGTCCTCTGTGATGAGTTTGCTCGCATTCTAGGACTTGGGGAGCATCTGAACTATGAGATAATAGTTCACAATGAGAGAACTCTGGGAAAGGATGACTTGGACTTCATGCACCCCTCCTATCTCTCCTATGAAGCATCCTCCACCCACAACATCAAAACCTCCTTTGGAGTGATGAACAGAGTTCTGAGGAAGACTCTAGCTCCAAAAGATGGAGATGCGAGGATGATACAGGGGTACCTCCGAAACTTGTTGAAGCTGCTCAATGAAGAAGAGAAATTCAATGTCTTTGACTACATCTACAACGACATCTTCAACATCTCCCACACCCCGAACAGATCCTGTGGCTATGCACCATACATCATGTGCATGATTGAAAAAGTCACAGGGCTAGAGTTTGCAAAGGATGTGAAGCATTGGAAGCTCCGTCCTCAGATGCCGACTCCTCTTCCTTGCCCTCCTACATCCATGGGCAGGGGATCAACTGCAGCTCCACCATCTTCTTCCGGACCATCTATTCCTCCGTCATCGAGTGGCTCCTCTAGTGGACTGCTCAAGATCTTCAAAGCCATCTTCTCCTCGTGCCGGAAGGTGGAAGTTCGCACACAGAAGATGATGAAGCAACGCCAAGAGAAGTATCTCAAGGCCATGTGCGACAAGATGGAGATACCTATGTCTCCACCGTCATCAGATGATGACGACGTGACAGAGTTTCCCACCCTCACGGAGGATGAGCTTTCCTACTTTGGATCCACCTCAGCAGCTCCGTCTACCTCCCACACCCATCTCCAGGATGACGATGAATAAGAGGATGAGGACGAAGAGACCCAGAGTGACCAAGAAGAAGATCACGATGATAGTGATTAGGTTTTCTCCTTTTCCTTCCTTTTTGGTGCCTTGATGCCAAAGGGGGAGAGAACAAGGGGGAGTATTCTAGTCATAGTTATAGTCTAGTCTTGCTTATTACACTCATTTCATGATGGCTTGTAATAACTATGCTACATTACACCACATTATGTTGCTTTTGTAATGACTATGTCACTTTATCTATTCACATTATGCCTGCTTGCTCATAAATGTTATATCTTTCTAAATGTGGTTACTGCTTATACTTAGTCCCACCATCACAACACATATAAGCATAACATTCCCCATAAACTCACTCTTGTGCACATTTTTCTCTCGTTCTTGATAATCCATCACATCTAGGGGGAGCAAATCCTTATGGAAACAATCTACTATATCTACTTTGCGAAAATCTTAATGAGTTGTCATCAATCACCAAAAAGGGGGAGATCGAAAGTACATTTAGATAATCCCCGTGGTTTTGGTTGATTGATGACAATTAAGATGCTAATAAGTTTCTACTGAGTATGAGCACAAGTGTTTATCAAAGAAATGGATGTGGTCTCTCAAGAAGCAAAAGGAAAAGAAGAAGACTTGGAAGAGTTGAAAATAGGATTTTCTATTAATCTTCACATTTTTTTTAGTTGTGTATAGGGTCTTCTCCTTTAAAGTGCTTAAGAATCACTAGAGAGCTCAAACGAAGGATAGAACGTTAGAATCAAGAGATAAGGTAGTCATAGACATGAAGAAAAGGGAAGACCGGATTTGTCCGACAAATGGCCGGACTAGTCCGTTCAAAAGCGGACTAATCCGTTTTAGACCGGACAAAGAGTTCCTGAGTAAGCTCGGACTAGTACGATAAAGGCCAGACTAGTCCGTTATTATGTGAGTCTGAGCCATTATGAGACTAAGTCTCAGAAGGCCGGACTAGTCCGCCTAAGAGGCCGGACTAGTCCGCTAAGCGGACTAAGCCGCTTAGATCCGGAGAAGGAGTCTCTGAGTGTCATCGGACTAGTCCGCTCCACAGGCCGGACTAGTCCGATCTTTTCAGACTAGTCCGAAATAGGACGGAACAAAAGTTCTTGTGTGAGCTCGGACTAGTCCGAAGTAGGCTGGACTAGTCCGCAGCTCTAGTTGAGAGTCTTTTAGACTAAGTCTGGTAAGACCGGACTAGTCCGCTCTTCGGGCCGGACGGACTAGTCCGTCCTTACCAGACTAGTCCATTCTCATACGGAACAAAGGTTCCTGACTAAGATCGGACTAATCTGCTCTTGGCCGGACTAGTCCGGGGTTTCATGACCGTTTGAATTCAACGGTCACTAAAACTTTATTTGGTAAGCCGTGACGTGAGTGGTCCCTCAAGATCGGACTAGTCCGGGGTTGGGACCGGACTAGTCCGGACTTTAGTTGGTAACGGCTAAATGTCGAGATTTCTATAAAAGGAGAGCCCCCGCCTAAGAATAGAAAGGACACGAACCCAAGCGTTGAAAACTCATTCCTAGAGCTCTTTTAAGCCTTCTTCCTCACCTTCTAGACCCCTAAGATTGGATCTTAAGGTGGTAGCAGTTTTTGTGAGAGGAAAGAAGTGGTGACCGACGTTTGAGCTCTCGGTTTGATTCCTTTGCACTCTAACTGTTATTTTGAATTGTTAACAGTCGTACTTCGAATTCTAGAACTACTTGGTTGGTGTAGGGAGCCTCAAAGTGTGAGTAGCCCCTAAGATCGTTGTAATTACATTCGATTGATAGTGAAAAAACCCGAGCTTGATCTTGGTGATCGCTCGGTGAGGGAAGGGTTGGAAAAGACCCGGTCTTTGGTGGACTCCTCAACGAGGATGTAGATTCCTGTGTGGAATCGAACCTCGGGATAAATCATGTAACTTTGTCTTTCCACTATTTAAATTGCTCACAAGAATTATTGGTTAAGCTTTCATCGTGTTATCTCCCGCAAATTGTTCTATTATTTTGCAATCTAATCATTCTCAACTAATTAGTGATATCATTTGACTACCACATATTTTCCGCTCAAACAAACTTAAAAGAAAATCGAAAACACAAATTAGGCTTAGACCGTACTAGTCCGACCTCATACCGGACTAGTCCGGCCTGCTCTATTTTTATCCGCTGTTTATTTGAATTTTAGGTTTTATTTGCCTATTCACCCCCCTCTAGGCAACTTTCAACATCTCTCATCGAAAGATAGGGCGTCCCCCGTACCCGTTGGGGTCATCATCGATTCTAAACACACCAACACACTAATTAACCAAATTCTCTGCGGATCGTGCGAGAGAGAGAGGGAGGTCGGCACGGTTGTGATCACCACCTTGGAGCGGACCTTTTTCGTGTAGCTCGTCGGGCGCAAAAATGCCTGTGCCACCCAGGCGCCAGCGATCAGAGAGGTCGACCGGAGGTGGAGTGCTTCGGTCGTGCGAGGGAGAAGAGAGAGCGCGAGGAACTGCCCATGGACGTGTGAGTACTGATCACGGTTTGTCCCTCGCGTCCTTAGCCTTTCCCCGAGCAGGAGGTGGCACCATCTGTGGCGGTGAGGCGCCGGTGCTGAAGAGCTGGCGGGCGGGCGCTCTCGCTCGAGTAAAAGATCAGCCGAGTATACTTCGGTGTGAAGGCTACTGACAAGTGGGCCCTCCCCTATAATTCTTTTCTGATTTTCATTTCTGTTTTCACTGAAAAGATCCCAGCTACTAACAATTGAATGAAAAGCTTAGTCTCCAAGTCATTGTTTGAATTTGATTTCCTTAATTTGAAATTGGTTTGGCTAAATTTGTTGCACATTTGAACTGAAATTCAAATTCAATTTTGAATTATTGCAAATTTAGCTCCCGATAAGATGAACTCCAGTGGAGATGAAAATTGGTGGACTAACTCAGGAAAATGTGCTGAGTTTGAATATGAAGTCAACTTTTGAATTCAAGTGATGAAAGTGGCTGCAATTTGAATTTGCATTAAAGTTGGCCCCTTTTTGAATTGTCTCCAAAAGTGTCTCAAAAAGTATTGGATTTGCATGAAATTTGGCCTGAGCCTTCCCAAGAATATATAAGGTCTAGGGGTGAGCTCAACCTTTCATGTTCATGTGTAGCAATTCTACTTTTTGGAAGTTAGGGCTTTCTCCTCTAATCACCCCTTTTGATGGTGGTTACTTACTCTTCACAAGTGTTCATGAGATATCCACAAGATGAGCTGTGGTGTTGTGAGGCAATGAAAATGATCACTTTTACAAGTCCCTTTCTTGGGCTTTTACAGTGGACACTTTATCGTGTGGTGAGAAACACGACCGCGTCTCTCAAGACGTTTCTTGCTTGTGGAAGGCCCGTATGAAAATGATACGGGGCGTATGTCTTTACTTATTGTCATGAGAAAAAACCGTGGATGCAACATTATTGTGGTGATTTTATGCAGATATACTAACCATGTGAATCGTATTGCGAGTAGAGAACGTGTGCGAGTGACCAATTTAGTGCCACCAGTATATGTATGCCAGTTATGATCTGGTTAGGATTTTCATTTTGTGAGGACCGTAGGATCGGCATGCTATTTTGCATCATCACTAAAATAAGATATAAGAGTTACTACATAACTATAAAAAGGATAATAAATCAAATTATAAGTGAAGTATGACTCCTTTTAAGATATGGTTAAATAACAATTAGGACTAGCTTTAATCTCCTTCTATAAGGTCTTTGTTTACTCCAGAATGGTGGTTCCATTATCTAGAAGTAACCATTTTGAATATTAGGAAATGCCAACAGCTTTGTTAGTCATAGAGATCCTTGATGTGGCCCCGAAATGATAGTGTCGGTACCCTGCAGATGGGTACCTCTGCGTGGAGGGTAAAAGACGGCCCAGGCCCACCTCCCTGCTGAGGCGGGTGCCAGCATAGCCACGTGTCCTTGTCCCTGAGGTCGGCTGCCACGTGCGCTTGGGCTCCAGAGCCCACACATGTCCTTGGTTCCAGGCCGAGCCTCCTAATGAGGTGAGGTCTGGAGCTACCACGTGTCGGTGGGATCTAAACCTCCTCCCTGCTGAGGAGGGCACCGGAGCCGACACAAGCCCTGGGCTCCGGTCCGAGCCTCCCCACTGAGGTGAGGTCCGGAGCTGCTAAGTGTCGGTGGGATCTGAACCTCCTCCTGCTGAGGAGGGCTCCGGAGCCGACGCGAACCCTGCGCTTTGGCCCAAGCCTCCCCGCTGAGGTGAGGTCCGGATCTGCCACGTGTCAGTGGGCTCTGGACATCCTCCCTGCTGAGAAGGGCTCTGGAACCGATACGTGCTCTGGGCTCCGGTCTAACCCTCCCCCCTGAGGTGAGTTCCGGAGCTTCCACGTGTACCCGGGCTCCGAACCCGCCGAGAGGAGCTTTGGGGCCGCCACGTGCACCACGATCCGTCGTGGGCCATGGGCGATGAAGTCAAGGAGGAAGTGCGCGGTCAGACCATGCATTCAAGGCTCGCGCCTTCTCCAGAAGCATGGCGCGCAGCACACGCATCCGTCCTCTGCCCATTCGCCATTACGGTGACAAGACAGTGTGGCGAGGCGTGACAGCGGTACAGTGCCACCCAACGGCACTGAGCCGCCCAGCAGAGCGAGAAGACGCGGCGACAAGACGACACCTTCATCATCACCTGCCACACGGATAGGAGCGCTCAGTGTGCCAGGCGGCGGGACTTAACTCCCCCACCGACTACTCTACCCAGACTGTAAAACCCTAGATCATGTATAGGGTTCACATATCTTCGGGGACACCTATCAAGCCCCAAGCCACATTGTAACCACCCCGTCCTTAGACTATAAAAGGATCGGGGTGTCCACCTGACAAAGGGTTCGCAAGGCTGCACCTTCACGCACTCATACGCGCAAGCAATATAACAAACACTCCGGTGGACGTAGGGTATTATGCTCCGGTGGCCCGAACCACGTAAATCTCGGTGTTCATCCGCTCTCTCAAGTTTTATCGCTGACTTTGGGAGGTTGTAGAAATCATTCTGCGCAGAAAATTGAGGCATATAAAAATTCTTTACAAAGTTTATAAAGTTCCCTTCGATGTTGTTATCCTTGGATCTTTTCAATTATGCCCCTTTAAGTCCTTGAAAGATGCGAAGATATTCGACTGTCGAAATTGGTACAGGTTTAGAAACCTGACAGCACCGAATTTCTATTTGAATGGTGTGTAGATTTTTGTGTTCTCATCCAACAGAAGTGTATGAATAGCCGTTGGAAAGGTTGTGAAGTTCTTTTTGACATTGGTATTCATGTCATGTTCAAATTATTCCTCCAAATCAGTTAAAATATCCTAAGTTCAGAAACTGTCACTGAGAGCAGATTTTAACTATTTTTCTGTATTTTCTGTAAAATGGGCATAAATCTCTAAATAAAAATCAAATCAGGTCATATGATACATCACTGGAAATCTTAGGAGGTATCCTATCACTTTTTAGTTCAGTGGTTTTTCAAATTCCAAATCAAAAGTCTCTGAAAAATCCTAGTAAGTGAGGTATCTCAAAATGATGCTTCAGTGGAACAAACACAGAACTGCTGTCAAGTTTAAAAATCCGTATCTCTTGATATAACACTGATCTGGGTGCAAATTGTTGGACTTAATCCTGTTCTTACTGAGTGTCAGAGGGATCGAGTCAGGGAACTCATGCATGGAGACCGCGTTATACGCGTCTCTGGTGCTGGGTGCGTCGAGTAACGGTCATGCAGGCCGATAGAGGAGGAATAATGTGCGAGTCAGCACGAGTTTGTTTCATAAGATTGTGGACCCTGACTTAGCACGATTACTTCACTTTGTTTAGTATTTAAACAGCCATTGTAATCTGTTTTGATTGGGTGAAAGAGAAACAGAATACAAGCCACGTCTTCTGCATGCAATACATTTTCTGTTGTCTTCTCATTCTTGTAGGATAGCCACGAATACAACTGCCTTCTTCATGTGACTGTGCCATCATCTGGCATCAAAGCCGAGGTTGAGCAGCCCGGATATATTCCCAGCCATTTGACGCTATGTCATTCAACAAGGAGGCCGGTGGCATGCCGTTCCAGTTGCCACAGTTGACGGCGACGAACTACATGACATGGGTGATTCGGGTACAAGCTGTGTTGGAGGCGGAAGAGACTTGGGAGGTGGTCGGGACGGCCGACAACACAAAGAAGGATAAGAAGGCGAGGGCACGCCTTCTTCAGGCCCTCCTAGAAGGCCTCATCCTGCAAGTAGAGAGGATGAAGACGGCAAAAGAGGTCTGGGAGTGTCTCAGGACTCAGTACATCGGCGCCGATCGTGTGAAGGAGGCAAGGTTACAGACATTGAAGAGTGAATTTGATGCACTGCGTATGAAAGAGGGGGATACCCTCGATCAACATGCCGGGAAGATCTTGGCAATGTCGATCCGGTATGCCAATCTTGGTGGATCATTGGAGAACACAGCTCAGGTAGGAAAGTTACTGGACTCTTTGCCGGATCGGTTTATTCATTGCATTGCCAGCATAGAACAATTCTGTGATCTCAGCTTAATCACGTTTGAGGAGGCATTGGGCCGACTGAAGGCTTATGATGAGCACGTAAGTCGTGTATCCGGCACCGGTAATGGAGACGGGCAATTGCTCCTCACTCAGTCTGAGTGGGAAGCGCGACACAAGAAAGAAGTTGCAAAGAATTCAGTGAAAAGGAAAGTGGTCAGACAACAGCAATCGTGGCCGGGGAGGTCAGGGACGAGGCAGAGGCTGGAGTCAAGGTGGACGAGGTGAACCGGCAGCAAAAGGGGGTAACACCGGATCATGCAGCAAGCCTCGAGACAAGAATCATATTCATTGTTTTAACTGTGCAAAATATGGACATTATGCAAGTGAGTGCAAGGCGCCCAAGAAGGAGGAAGCAGATCTGACCAAGGAAAAAACTGAACCAGCATTATTCCTTGCAGCAACAGAGCCACAGATCAGAAATGAACATCATCTTTCAGAGGTGTTTCTGAATGAAGAAAAGGTATCCTCTGAACTGCTTTTGTTTGGTGGAGATGCCTACTGGAGATGTGTGGTATTTGGTTAATGGTGCTAGCAGTCACATGACCAGTGACAGGACAAAGTTCCAAGAACTTGATGAAAGTTTCACTGGCCTGATACGGTTTGGAGATAGCTCAACTGTGGAGATCCAAGGAAAGGGGTCAATTCTCTTTGCTTGTAAAAATGGTGATCGGTGGCTACTGCAGGACGCCCTATTGCATTCCAAGACTACGGAGCAACCTTGTGAGCCTCAGGCAGCTCACAGAGATTGGGGACAAGATAATTTTGGACGATGACAAGCTCGAGGTATTCGAGAAAAATCCCTTGCGGCTAATCATGAGGATAAAGTGCACACAGAACCGTCTCTATCGTATCAACTTGGACAGAGCTGATCCAGCATGTCTGATGGCAATCTAGACAATCCTGCTTGGCTCTGGCACACTCGCATGGGTCATGTAAACTTTCATGCCCTCAAAATGCTTCCTGAGAAAAGAATGGCAGCATGTCATGGATGCATGGTAGCGAAGCAGGCAAGGAAGCCGTTCCCGGTGAAGGAATAAGTCTTGTACTCTTGGTCTGTGTGGCCACTAGTTAGGACAGCATCTCAGTCCTTGTTAGGACAGCATATCAGTCCTTTGGTAGGACAGCATCTTAGTCCTTGTTAGGACAGTATCTTAGACCAAGAGGACAGCATCTCAGTCCTTGTTAGGATAGCATATTAGTCCTTTGGTAGGACATCATCTTAGACTAGCATCTAGGTATATGCTTGGCTGACTCAGCTATAAATATGTAACCTCAACCCCTAGGTTGGGCATGGCATTGTGTGTGGAATGAAACAAGAAATTTTTCCCAACTCTTAGTGTCATCCTCTCCATGAGAGTAATACTTCAGATACTAACAAGTGGTATCAGAGCCGTTCTATCCTGTAGCTTAGACATCCCCTGCTCATCTCCTTCCCATGCCTCTCTTCGTCTTCAGCCGGCAGCAATAACACCGGTTGTTTCAACTCATTCCTCCTCTTCTACACAGACAAGCAACAGCTTGTCTGAGACAGCCTCTTCCCCACACAGCACTCCCCCACTAGCGCGCCATGTCTGAAGGACAGTCTCAGCACTCGGTCGCTTTGATCGCGCGGCATCAGCAGGAGGCCAAGGTCGCCGTGGCAGAAGAACGCGAGCGAGCAGTGGTAGAGGCTGCAGCGAGGGCGGCGAGGCTGGCGGCGGCAGAACTGGCAGCGGCGAAGGCGGAAGTAGAAGTAGTGACAGAGGCTCTGATTCTACCGATGGTGGCACCAACGAAGACCTCAGGCTGGCGAGGAAGGTAGCACGACCACAGACGCCACAATGGGCAGAGGCGCACCCCCATGAGCATGGCGGCTGCAGCCCAGACAGGTGCGGACATGCTGGTGATGCTCCCGACTGGGGTGGTTGGGTCAACGGAGATCGAGACATTTACAGGCGGCGTGACTCTCCCTCCCCGAACAGGTACCATGGTCATCACGGGATCCAAGCCATTGTCAGGGACGTTGGTCCCAGCGGTGGGTGGCCTACCCTCACCAAGACCAACTACGTCGAGTGGGCCACGGTGATGAGGATACGGCTCCAAGTGGGGCACATGTGGGAAGCAGTCCAGTACGGCGACGTCGACTACTACGAGGATTGATAGACACTGGATGCTCTCATTGCTGCAGTAGCGCTCGAGATGCAGTTCTCGCTTTCCAACAAGGGGACTCCCAAGGAGGCCTGGGATGCCATCGCTGCGGCATGCACCGGCAGCGACCTCGCCCGCAAGACCACACTGCAGGCACTCCGCAAGGAGTGGGAGAACCTGACCTTCAAACCAGGTGAGGATGTTGATGACTTTGCTCTCCATCTCAACACACTACTGCAGAAGATGGTGCAGTTCGGCGATGACACCTACAATGAGGAGAAAGCCGTTGAGAAGCTCTTCTGTTGCGTCCCTGAGAAGTACAAGCAGATCACTCGATCGAGTCTCTGCTAGACCTCTCCACGATGTCAATCGAAGAGGCGATAGGCCGGCTCAAGGTCATCGACAGCGACGAATCTCAGCCTCTCTCGGGGCCTATCACCATCGGTGGGAAGCTACATCTCACTCGGGAGCAGTGGGAGGCCTGCCAAGGTGACGGGAAGAAGGGGGAGCCCTCCTCCTCGAAAGGCGGCCGCAAGCACGGCAAGCCAAGCAAGGGGCGCGGAGGTTCCCAAGCTGGGGCGCAGAGACGTGCCGAGGGTGGCGCCCAAAGCGGCGCCGCCGGCAACCGGAAGCCAGCACGAGACGACACCTGCCACAATTGTGGCAAGCTTGGTCATTGAGCCAGGGAGTGTCGGCAGCAACGACGTGGTCAGGCCCACGTCACACAGGTGGTGGAGGAGGAGCCGGCTCTGCTCCTGGCGCATGCAAGCATCGAGCCACCTCCAGTGGCATCGGCCACAGCGGCTCTCCTCCACATCGATGAGCCGAGAGCACACGCCTTTCTTGGTGATGGCTCTAGCAACGACAAGACTGATGGGTGGTGCCTCGACACCGGCGCCACCCATCACATGACTGGTCGATGGGAGTTCTTCACTGAGTTCGACCCCAATGCTCGAGGCTCCGTCAAGTTTGGGGACGCCTCTGGTGTGGAGATCAAGGGCGTTGGCTCCGTCATCCTCACCGCTGAGTGTGGTGAGCAAAGGCTGCTCATCGGAGTCTAATACATCCCCACGTTGAGAAACTCTATCATCAGCCTGGGTCAGCTGGATGAGAATGGTTCGCGCGTGGAGATCAAGGACGGAGTCATGAGGATTTGGGATCACCATCGTCGCCTTCTCGCCAAGGTAACCAGAGGCACCAATCGACTCTACGTCCTTAATGTGCAGGTAGCACAACCTCTTTGCCTTGCTACTCGCCGGGATGATGAGGCGTGGCAGTGGCATGAGCGCTTTGGGCACCTTCACTTCAAGGCCTTGAAGCAGCTCAGTGCCAAGGAGATGGTACGGGGCCTGCCGTGCCTTGACCATGTGGAGCAGTTCTGTGATGTCTGCATAGTGACAAAGCAGAGGCGGCTCCCCTTTCCCCAGCACTCAAGCTTCCGGGCCAAGGAGCGGCTCGACCTCGTGCACGGGGACTTGTGTGGCCCGGTGACACCGGCTACACCGGGAGGACGGCGTTACTTCCTGCTTCTTGTCGATGACCTCTCCCGCTACATGTGGGTGATGGTCCTCGACAGCAAGGGAGAGGCTGCAAACGCCATCAGCCGCACGCAGGCCATTGCGGAGGCGGAGTGCGGCCGCAAGCTGCACGTGCTGCGCACCAACAACGACGGCGAATTCACGGTGGCTGAATTTGCGTCGTACTGCATGGATGAGGGTGTTCAGCGCCACTACTCCGTGTCGTACAGCCTGCAGCAGAACGGCGTTGTCGAGCGACACAACCAAACGGTTGTGGGGATGGCTCGGCCCTCCTCAAGCAGAGGGGAATGCTGGCTATCTTTTGGGGAGAGGCGGTGGTGATGGCGGTCTACATCCTCAACCGCTCGCCCACCAAGGCTCTCAATGGCAGGACGCAGTATGAGGCTTGGCATGGGCGCAAGCCGACAGTCTCTCACCTACGGGTCTTCGGCTGCCTAGCGTTCACCAAGGAGCTTGGCCACATCAGCAAGCTCGACGACAAGAGCACTCCAGGGGTGTTCGTCGGCTATGCGGAGGGCTCGAAGGCCTACCGCATTCTCGACCCAGGAACACAGCGCTTGCGCACGACACATGATGTAGTGTTCAATGAAGGGCGAGGATGGGCATGGGACAAGGCGGTAAACGACGACTCGACTCTGACATACGACAACTTCATCGTCGAGTGCGTCCACTTCAAGGGAACTGGGGGAGTAGGCAGCTCTTCTCCACCGACTTCAGTGCCACGCTCCCCAGTCACGACCTCGGCTGCAACGACCTCTCCACCACCTCAGCCGGTGACCCCATGCACTCCAGCACCAACTGCCACCCCTCCGGGTACGTCCACTCCGACACCAGCTCATGTCGAGCACAAACCGGTGGAATTCGTTACTCCGCTCTCCCACGACGAGGAGCGCATCGACGCATACCACAACGGTGAGCCGTTGCGGTATCGTACGATGGAGGATCTTCTCGGTGACCAGTCGGTGCCGGGACTGGTCCCTCGAGATCTGGAGGCGCAGTTGCATCTTGCGTGCGACAACAGTGAGCCTCGGTCTTTCGCGGAGGCTGAGAGACATGTGGCATGGCGTGCCACGATGCAGTCGGAGATGGACGCGGTTGAGAACAACTGCACCTGGGAGCTTGCTGACCTCCATCATTGTCACTGCGCAATCACCATTAAGTGGGTGTTCAAGCTGAAGAGGGATGAAGCCGGCGCCATCGTCAAGCACAAGGCTTGCTTGGTGGCACACGGTTTCGTGCAACAGGAGGGGATCAACTTCGACGATGCCTTCACGCCCGTGGCACGGTTGGAATCTGTGCGACTCCTCCTTGCACTGGCTGCTCAAGGAGGCTGGCGGGTTCAGCACATGGATGTCAATTCGGCGTTTCTTAACGGCAATTTAAAGGAGGAGGTCTATGTGCACCAGCCGCCGGGATTTATGATTCCTGGCAAAGAGGGCAAGGTGTTGCGTCTGTGCAAGGCCCTCTATAGACTGCGGCAGGCACCAAGGGTGTGGAATGCCAAGTTGGACTCCACGCTCAAGGGGATGGGCTTTGAGCAAAGCCCGCACGAGGCGGCCATCTACCGGCGGGGCAATGGAAGAAATGCCCTACTGGTGGGTGTCTGCGTCGACGACTTGGTGATCACCGGCACCAAGGATACGGAGTGGCAGCATTCAAGGAAGCGATGAAAGCCACCTTCCATATGAGTGACCTGGGATCTCTCTCCTTCTACCTGGGGATCGAGGTGCACCAGGCCTACTCCGGGATCGGAGCTGGAGATCCTGGGCGTGAACTTAGGCTGCATCCTGGCGGCGCTGGCTGACGACAGGATCCCGGAGAAGGGATGCATCCTTCTGCTCGCGTCCAAGCTCCTCGACTACGCCATCATCGCCGTGTCTACCACAGTCAAGCTCCCCCAGGTTCCCTCGCCTTCTCTCAGTACACCTAGTTAAAGGTCCTCTCGTGTCCAAGGTGTAATTATTTCTTTATCTGTGATGAGTGGATTTCTGGCCCGGGTGTGAGGGAGGACCTCAGTTTCAACTTTGAAGCTTAGTTATTTCCTTTTGTCGTTTTTTGCGTCAAATTTTTTGGGAAGGGATTAATGAGAATTAAGCAAAAGCATGTGTGAATTTCTTCTTTTTTTTGACATGATTTTGTTGCATCTGTGTGATCACATGAACCCTTGCTATGGTGGCTCCGCTCTGAAACATGCCATGAATGGTAATCAACAATAAATGCCTCTTAGTTTGTGAGTTATACTTTATGGTTCAAACCAATAAGTTAATCACACTGCTCTCTTCAAATAATTTTCTTGTCTATTTGAAATTCTTGTGACTCCGCTTATGACTTTCAAGGTATAGCCGGTCCTGAGCTCGAATAAAGGAGGGTTGTGATAGGCTTGGGGTTTCATATCTAGCCTACCTCAACGTGCTTGAGACAAAGGATTTGTTGTTGTTGTACGAAATTCTTGTAACATATAGGAAAAATATGTGTTTCAGTCCCAAGATCTTTCTTGCTGATCATTCACTCAATGCTTATGCCTTTTAGTATTGTTTACCTTCTCTTTTTGGTGTTCCGCCATAATTATGAATATTTTCTGTTGCAGATACTAAAAATTTTGAAGCATGGAAGTGTTAGAGGACTTAGTATAGCATCCTTTGAACTTGAGGTCGTTGGCTACACGATTGCTTTGACATATTGTATTCATAAGGGACTTCCCTTTTCCGCCTATGGGGAGCTTGCTTTTCTGTTGATCCAAGGTTTGTCTTGAGTGGAAAGCATAACTATATCTGAGCTTTCCTCATATGCTAAACCTGCTATTCTGTTACTTGATTATTTAACCAATGTTTATATCTGATATGCAGCAATTGTCCTGGTTGCAATCATTTACTATTACTCCCCGCCAATGGCAACCGAAACATGGATGAAAGCTTTATTGTATCCTTCATGTGTTCGTTCTAGTGCTTCTTGTGTGCCGGCAATAACAATGCACCAATTCTCATGGAGAAGTCCAGAAAAGAACATTCGCCACAGTTACTAACATTTTGTATTATTCTTCCTTTTACACGCCTTTCCTAAACAGTGGTTGTATAGATATTGTGGATTAGCTCCAATGGTTTTGGTGGGAAAAATTGGTCCTGTTCTTTTTTAAGTCCTTTATGTACGTAGTTTGTTATACCTGTTGGACTGTTGTTGGACTGTGTGTATGTGGGGTGTACTGGGCCTGGCCCATGTATCTAGCCTTGAGGGCTATATGTACCCTTGAAACTCTACTATGAAACCCGAATCTATTTTCCCACTCTAATATGGTATCAGCCTAGGTTTCCTTCCTCTCCTCTCTCTCTCCCGACATGGGATCAAGCGGGCCGCCGCCGCCGCCCCGCCCTCGGGGTCGGCCACGCCGCCTCGGGCCGCCGCCACCTCACCTGCGCCGCCCTGGGCCGCCGCTGCCACGCCTCCTGGCATGGGGCCGCCGCCGCCTCAGATCCGGTCGCCGCCGCCGTCGGGTACTCGGCCGCCACTGGCTCCTGGCCCTCGGCCACCTCCACCTCTAGGCGCGTGGCCGCCTCCGGCTGCTGCACAGCCGCCTCCGGCCCATGCTCATCCACCACCGGCCCCTGCACAGCCGCCACCGCCGGCCCCTGATGTGTGGCCGCTGCCTGCCATTCATGTGTGGCCAACACCGGCTGGCGTCCAGCCGCCGCTGCTGCCCAACCTGTGGCCGCCCGGCGGGTCTGCATGCCGTCACCGGTGGTACCTCCCTACATTACGGGTTTGGAGCCCCTCTCCTCCCGGGTCGCTACTGCTGCTTCCCCTGGATGGTGGGTTGGGATGATGCCACCAAGACGTTCTGCTCCTTCGGCGTCGCGTGCCTCGTCACCACCAGGCTTTTAAATCGGCGCCCGGACGCCTAGGCGCCTGTCGGGCGCCTGGACGCCCAGGCGCCCGCCTAGACGCCTAGGCGGACGGCCAGACGGTAGGGGCAGCGGTGAGCGGCAGCTGCGGGCGGAGGCAAGGTCGGAGGAGGGCGCCAGGGCGGGTGCGGCGGTGTCGAGGGCGGACCGACGGACGCACGCAGGAGGCAGCGGAGAAGGCTGGGCCGATTGTGAACCGTCGGATCCCATCCGACGGTGCTCTTTTCAAGTCACGACTTATAAAAACCCATCCCAACCTTAACCCTAGCCATTTTATTCCCACACTCCCACTTTTCTCTCCACTGGTGGTGGCGGCGGCTCGGCGAGGGGCTAGCGGCGGCGGCGCGGTGAGGGGCTGTCGGCGACAGCAGCGTGGCGAGGGGCTAGCGGCAGCGGAAGTGACTGGCACGACGGCTATGGCGACAGCGGTGACCTTATCGCAGCGGCGGCGACCGCCGACCGATCGGCCAAGCGAGTCGACCGTCCATGGCTGTGGCGGACCGGAATCCGCTCATCCAGGATCGCAGAGGGCGGTGCCACACGATGCAACACCCGACAGCACACATCATAAGGATACATTGTATTACATTGAAAACCAACTGAAATATACAAAGTAGTCCACTACCCAGTTACAAACTAGTGTTTATATTACACAGCGGAAGGTAAATTTGTACAA
The DNA here is from genome assembly GCA_030760725.1 of Neostapfia colusana. Lineage (NCBI taxonomy): Eukaryota > Viridiplantae > Streptophyta > Magnoliopsida > Poales > Poaceae > Neostapfia > Neostapfia colusana. The sequence continues at coordinate 98,212,658 of JASWHV010000008.1, read as the reverse complement.
CTCACGCCCACCTATCTAGCAAAAGTCGGTTGCCCAGCCCTAGGGCAACCCACACTAGCTGCACTCCTCAGCTTAGCGCAGCGTGTACGGCTCCTACTCAGCCGTGGTCCCCGACGGAGGGTAACCCTCGCCGGTGGACTCGTAACCCGAGTCCGTGGGTGGCTCCTCACCTGAAAAACACTTAAGCAGCAACCATGAGCACGATGACTCAACAAGACTTAACCGACTCACCTAGGCATGAAACTCTACAGGTAGTGTACAACGATCATGGGATGGTAAATTTCAGCAAATGGATACGCCTACAAGTCCATCCTTAGTTCATCTTTTAGCCACAAGTTAACAGTTCATGAATATGAAATTTAGTGAGCAATATTTGGTGGCACACATGTAGCAATACAATTATAGCATAGCAGTAATATTGAATCATCACATTTTATATATTAGTCTACGTCACGACTCAGTGACCAAGTGGTACTCTTCACCATGAGGGACGGCAAATCGACTCGATATACACCTGCAGGACACCCAAAGAGCACGTCATGTACGCCCACCCGTGGAGCTGTACAGAACGCTCACCCGATGTCGTACGGGACAACCTTTCACCCAACAGCCCAAACGTCAAACCGGTCGCACCGAAACGAGCAGGAGGTTCGCTACAAGGAGCATCTCTCTATGCCCGTAGCAGATTTTCAACTTGCTGCCCTCAGCCTACACCTATAAATCGGTGCGTTATGTCTCGACGCCCGAAGGTTTAGGATACATCGGTTTACAGGGGCCCATATATCCGATATTGTAACACCCCAAATTTTGATTCAAAACCCAAAACCATGTTCAGAGGGGAATTTAAAAATTTTTGGACGTATTGCATGTTTTGCAAAAATTCAAATTCAAACTGGAATTCAAATTATACTCAAAACAGAAAAGAAATGGAAAAAGAAAAAAGAAAAACGGGAAAAAACCGGCCAGTGGGCCGAAACCCGCCAGCCGGCCCAGCTTTCCCCGCGCAGCCCGCCCCCGCGCGCGCCCGCGCTCTCTCACACAGACAGGTGGGACCCACCTGTCATCCCCAACCTCGCTCGCGCCGACCCCGGACTTTTTCCCCGAGCGCGCGCGATCTTAACCGATCGGGAAACCCGTCCCGCCGCCCGAATTCTGGTCCCAGAGGACTCCAACTCGATCACAACAGACCCACCGCCCTTCGCCAGCTATAAAAACCCCCGATCCGATCAGTTTTTCCCACGCGATCGCCGATTTTTACTCCGGTGAGCACCGAGACTTCGCCGGTGAATTCTGGCCGATCTAAGCTCGGAAACTCTGATCTAACTCGCTGGTCTTGATCCACCGCCTCCGGGGAACTTTGCAGGTGCAGAAAACTCGGAGAGTTACGGTGTAAACACAGCGCCGACGAGCTTCGCCGTGGTTTTGCCTCGGACCTCGCCGCCGAGCACTTTCCAGGACCCCCGAGCTCGAGAAAACCCCCGAGGTGAGATCCCTGACCTCCCCTCTACCGATCTAGGCCATAAGATCACAGTTCTAGGCAGAATTCTCGAGGATCCGAAACTTTCCGGCGAGATCGCCGCTTCCTGCCGCCGTGCGCCGCCGGCAGCGCCGCCCGCGCTCGGTCAGAGCGACGTGGCCGCTTGTGCGCCGTTTATTTTAAATCGCACGGTAGACTTTAAAACCCCGCGTACCGGTTCGATGTTATAATCTCAGCCGTCGGTTTAAAATCGGACGGTCCACGTCAGCCCCGCATTATAAAGACTGGAATTCTTACGTGCTACCCCCTGGGGTTCTCTGGAATTGAGAGCTAGCCCCGGAAACTTCAGATCTAGCCCCTGGAACTCCAGAAAATCATGTAAATTCATTTAAAAATCAGTTTTAGCCCCTGGACTTAATAAAAATTAGGAAAAACACCTCTGATAAGTGTAGCTAGACCCCTGGAAATTATGAAAATAATATTATAGACCCTGTAATGGGGTGAATTCATTATTTTAGCCCTGTTTAGTATTTAATTTAGAAAATTGAATAGGTAACTAGTGTTTAAAAATTAAAAAGGGGGGCAAACATAATTGTTAAAATTAATTAAAAACTTTCTCAGTACTTAGAAAACTTTGGAGTGAGATAAAAATATATTTTTGGGCTGAAATGAATCTGTTTCATCTATTATTCACATTAATTAGTATAGGGACATATTTTTAAGTAAAGAATAGTTATAGGAAAATAGGGAAAATAATTTCGAAATAGTCTACATCAGAAGCCAAGGTCAAAATATGTTATTAAATCATTTAGGACCAGAACCTATACTGTTTAGATGATGTGTATTACTAATTTCATAATAAAATACACAATTATGCATAGGAATATAAATCTGAAAATATAGCAACTAGTAAATGATAAATGGAGTTTCTAAAATACAAAGAATTCAGTTTAGGGTTGGTAGAAATTCTGAAGGCACATATGGAGAAGAAAAATACTTTTCATACATACTTGGTAGTGAAAAGGTGTAGTAGTTTAATATAAGGAATTTATTTAAAACTGAAACACACACACACATATATATATATATATATAGTATGTAAGTGTAAATATGAACACCAAAGTAGGAATCATATACATATAAATAAAAGTGTGTGCAAGCCACAGATCAACACACAAAGTGACCACAACACATATATGGGTGAATGAATTTCATAAATATGAATGTGTGGTTTGTATGAAGTAAGAAGTGTGAACTATGTCTTATGATTGTTGTTTTTGTTTTGCTATGTGTGATGGTATGAAGTAGAACCTGTTCAAGAGCAAGTTATTCCTTTCCAAGATCAGGACTACCCATTTCAAGAGCAGCAAGAAGGAGGCAAGTGTCCTTGACCACTTTGATCCTATGCTAGGATGTGTAGCTAGAATTATTTGCATTGTCAAATGAAATATGAAACCCATGCTAGGAAGTTTCCCTAGAATTGCATTACCTTGTTTCCTTGAAGCTTGGGTTGGGATTTATTTTGTCATGTCATTTATTTACATGCATTTGCTTAGCCATGCTTAGAATGGGATATTTGGGACATGAGATCATCAGTTTATATTACCATACTCTCGAATGAGACATTGTGAGTTATGTAGAGGTAGGGATCAAGGCAAGTTGGATGTTTTGGTTGTGTGCTGGGTGCACGAGACTTGGGTTTGTGTTTAGTACTTGCCTGGATCCTAAGGACCGGTTCATGGAGCATGTAACCCGGCTTTACAGTGCCAACCACATGCTGAGATGGGGCAGCTTGGCCAATTAATTAGGTGTATCCCCGGCGTAGTATGGGTGTGTTGGATGGTGCGGGGAGTAGGTGCCAGCTGGACTACCATATGAACCGCAAGGCTCAAGAGGGGGCCACTGCAGCGGGGTTGGAGCCTCTTGTATGCTGTTAGGGGTGAAACCTCAGTGGGCCCACGCTCGTCAGGAATCCCTTTGTAAAGGCTTCGTAGTGATCTCCTGGCTGCACACCTGGGAAGTGTGAATGTGGATCGTAGCCACTGGCATAATGGAGGTTCTTTTAGTCCACCCGGCAACGGGGATGAAATCACTACTTGTGGGTACAGTGGTACAAACTCTGCAGAGTCAAAACTGTCTTGACAGCCGTGCTCACGGTTAAGAGCGGCCTGGACTTATTCATGATTAGAGGATTGATGGTTTTGGAAGTTAAGCGGGGAGCTTAACATGGGAAATGATGTTATGGTTATTGGATTATGATGATGGGATGGGAGATTGGGACTATTTCACCTGTGTAGTAATGTAGGTGCTTAATAAGCTAAGGTGATAGGTATTAATTGCGTAGTGCTTTAACCATGAGTTCAACCTCTCCTTGTTCTAGCCATGCATGATATAATTTTCCCACACTTGCTGAGTACCATTGGTACTCAACCTTGCATATTTGTTGGTTTATATTGCTGCTCAGGTCAAGATAATGAGGTGGTGTATAATGACCAAGATTTTGGACCCGAGGAAGGATTTTAGGTTCATGAAGACCCCCGGGCAACGCCTGTGATGGAGCCCTAAAGAATAATATTCCGCTGCTAGTTTATTTACTTGTGATGAAGCATTAGTGTCCATTGAGACATTTGCGATATAAGACTTATTTATATTCGACACCTGGCTTGTAATAAATGATGCTTCACTATTTGTCATCACATGTATGAGAAAATGATCCTGGCATACATGTGATATTCACTTGGTTGTTTCTTCGGAAAAACCGGGTGTGACAGATATGCCTTTGGTACGTTCAAACTTGATCAGCGTGGGCCGCACACGGATCGGTCCTCAATCGACACAGACAGGGTTGCGCACACAAGACTTCCTCTTGCTGCGCCCTAGCCACTGCCTACTCTTATTTTCATTCCTAAAGTGATCTCACATCACTCGAACCAATCCCGTGTGTCCCAAGCCTAAACTCGCGAGTAGATTCCAACTACTCGACTTGTACCAAAGTTCTAGGAATTATTAAGCATAGCCTGTCTACTCGAGGTCTGAGACAATACCCTCACTCTTATAGGAAAATCTGGTTATGTATTTGGGGTTTCATCCATCCTATACCTAATGCACAGAAATATACCTCACACTACGTATGTAAACAAAGCAAAACTTTATAAAATAGTTTAATGCAAACCGGGGCTTGCCTTGTTGCTGCTGGTCAGTGGTTAGGGCTTCGTCCGGAAGAAGGAAGTTGAGCACTTCCGGAGTTTCCTCGCCTTCAGCGACTACACGTCAACTTGATACTATATGTCAATTCAAATGCAATGTTAAGAACTGAATCAATAATGACTATAACCCTAGCTTGCCCTCCCCTTTGATTCTGAAATCTTGGTAGGGTCCTACCCAGAGTCTCGACCAAGTTTCATTTGAAACAAAGTTCATTTGAGCTTTGTACAATTAAAAACCTATTTGGTCAATATTAGAGTCTCTAAGTAATTTCAGGGATTTTCATGGCTTCAACCATTACTTACTGGAAACTAGAATTTGAGATGGTTCTAATGAAATTGGTTTCATGTCATTTGAAGAATTCTATATGGAGTTATGCCCTAAATAAGATTTGAGAAAATCTGAAAAATGTTTCTGGATATTTTTCTATTTTCTCAGGGCAGTTCACTTAATCACACCATTAGAGGGGACTAAATGAACTTGGATGGGTCTGAAAATTTTACTGTGATTCAAGGATTTTACAGTGAACCTCTCAGCCAAATTTCAGAATTTTTCATAGAGTAATTCTCCAGATAAAATTTCTAACAGTTTAAACTTTAGGGAACTAATTCTGGAAAACCATTAAGTTTAATGAGCTGAAATTTGTGTGGCTGGAAAGTACTCAAAAATCTGAGTTTAGCAAAATTTGGTTTACTGAATTTGGAGCTTCCTAGCAGAAGTTATGTACAGTTGAAGTTTGAACTAAAACTGGAAAATCCCAGAAATGTTTAAACTCTGCGGGTGGGCCCCACCACCCGTCTTCTTCCTCCTCGCGCGCGCCCGCTAGTTCGGCGGCGGTGCCCTCCGGCGAGGTTCGCCGAAACTGACTTCCCGACCACCCCCAGTGCTAGAACTGGCCGCCTAGCCCTATCTCGCCACGTGGAACTTGCCTCGGGGGTCGGAGCTCACCGGCGGTGACCGGAAGCGGCCGTGCAACGTCAACCGCGGAGGTTAGGGCTATGGCGAGGTCGTTCTCGCTCTCTGAGGCATGAAAAGAGTCACGGTTTGCTCGGGGGGCACCAGTGAGTCACGAGGAACCCGACGTGAGCAGCCTCGGAAGCTAAAAATGCCTACAAACCCCCTCTCGACGGCGACCCGAGCCTTGTTTGCACCGGCGGCTAGGGAAACTGCTATAACTCGGCCATTTCTGGAAGGTTGTGCTTAGTTCTTCCTCGAGGAGGGACGCTAGGAGGTGTAGGATGATGAACCCAACGGGTACGGGGGACGCCCTATCTTTCGATGAGAGATGTTGGTAATGAACGAATTTGGTGGAGGCCGACGTTGGCTGCCCGACTACCACCACCAGAATGGTGTGGCGCCTTGAGCGACAAGCGACAGTTACACCGTCTCCTGGTAACTACGATTTGGGTGGAGGTCGACGTTGTGCTACCCGACTACAACAACCACAAGGATGATGCGCCTTAGCGATATTTACACCGGCTCCTGTTGTTGCTGTACTTGTCGTGCCAAGAACAGCCTTGAACCTGCAAGCAATCGAAGAACAAGCAAGAACAAGATAACAAGCAAACACTCACGGGTGTGAAAAAGTTGGGGTTCTGATTCAAGTAATCGGAAGGTCTCGTCGACACTTGCGTTATAAGGAAGTAGCAATGGCTAAACATATAGAAAACAAAAACCCGCCCTGTCAAGGAGCTCTTGGACTACTTAAATAGGGGAGGGAAGAGGGAAATTCGTCCAGCAACAAAGGTAGGACGTGATCTCCCTTATTCCCTTCCTTTTTCTGTGATAGACTACCATTTAATAGAGAAAGAAAGAGGGAAACCCATCCAGCAGCAAGGCAGGATATGATTTCCTCTATTTCTTTCCTTATTATAGCACATCTATCTTTAAATGGGGGAATAAAGAGGGAATTTCGTCCAGCAGCAAAGTTGGACGAGATTTCCCTTATTCCTTTTCTTATTTATCTAAATCTCTCTTTATTACATGGCCCCAGCCTCAAAATTTCTCCTCGGGTGGAGCAGCCTTTATTGAATTAATCCCTCCATCCCTCCTAGCTGGATCAATTCCCAAGCACCTAATAATAACAAGGTCATCAAAAGGTTTTAATAGGTCCCCATTTGAACGATAATTACTTTGAACAGCCAGGAATGAATTCACCTGATAATTAAGTTGACGTGCACGAGCGCGTGTCATTGGACCTTGATTAGCTGAGAGTGGTAATGGGCTGGTGTTGTGGTTGTATCAACGGTAGCGATGTCCGCATCATCCTCCCCTTCTTGCAATTAAGTCGTCCTCGACTCAAATGTGTCTTCCTCGCCCATATATGGTTTCAAATCTGCAATATTAAAAGAGGAAGTAACCCCAAAATATGCAGGCAACTCAATTTCATATGCATGATCATTAATTTTTCGAAGCACTTTGAAGGGTCCAGCAGCTCTAGATAGTAATTTAGATTTTCTCAAATCAGTAAATCTATCCTTTCTCAAATGCACCCAAACCAAATCACCAGGTTCAAAAGTAACATGCTTCCTACCCTTGCTACCGGCTTGTTGATACTTAGCGTTCATGCTCTCAATGTTTGCTTTAGTTTACTCATGCATTTTAAGAATTAATTCAGCATGGCGAGAAGCATCAAAATTCAATTTCTCTGAAGGTGGCAGAGCCAAAAGATCAATGGGAGCACGAGGAATAAAACCATATACAATCTGAAAAGGGCACAATTTAGTAGTAGAATACAGCGAACGATTGTAAGCAAATTCAATAAACCATGTGGATTAAGACGGGACTTAGCTTTTTGACAGGTGGTGCAACGAGCAACAAACCGCTCCACATCTCTCCTCATCTTTGGCCAAAAGAAATGGCTTGCTAAGATGTCTTCCGTCTTCTTGACACCAAAGTGTCCCATCAATCCTCCACCATGTGCTTGCTGCAATAGTAAGATACGCACAGAACCAGCTGGAATGCACAATTTGTTAGTTCGAAACATAAAACCATTAGTGAGAACAAACTTGTTCCATATTTTTCCTTCTTTACATTGCAGCAGCACATCTTTGAAATCAGCATCAAAAGCATATTGTTCTTTAATTGTTTCCAAGCCAAAAATCTTAAAATCAAGTTGGGACAACATATTGAAACGGCGAGATAAGGCATCCGCAATGACATTATCTTTCCCTTTCTTGTGTTTGATGACATAAGGAAAGGACTCAATGAATTCTATCCACTTGGCATGCCTACGGTTCAGATTAGTTTGGTTCTTAATGTGCTTCAAAGGTTCATGATCAGAATGTATAACAAATTCTTTAGGCCATAAATAATGTTGCCATGTTTTCAAAGTTCGTACTAGTGCATATAATTCTTTATCATAAGTGGAATAGTTCAGACTAGGCCCATTCAGTTTCTCGCTAAAATAAGCAATAGGTTTCCCCTCTTGCAACAAGACACCTCCCAATCCAATACCACTAGCATCACATTCTAATTCAAAAGTCTTACTGAAATCTGGTAATTGGAGAAGGGGTGTATGAGTTAACCTATTCTTCAAAGTTGCAAATGCAGCCTCTTGCGCCTTGCCCGGGCACCCTTCTTTGTAAGCTCATGCAGTGGGCCTGCTATGGTGCTGAAGTCTTTCACAAAACGACGATAGAATCCAGCAAGTCCGAGAAAGCTTCGTAATTGTGTGTCCGTGGTAGGAGTCGGCCAGCTGTGTACCGCCTCCACCTTGGCTTGATCAACTTCAATTCCCTGTGGTGTCATAACATAGCCAAGAAAAGAAACTCGATCCCTGCAAAAGGTGCACTTGTCAATGTTACCAAATAAGTGTGCATCACGTAAAGCATTGAAAACAGCATGGAGATGATCAAGATGAACTTCGAGAGATGCGCTATAGATCAAGATGTCATCGAAATATACTACCACAAATCTTCCAATGAAAGCACGTAAAACCTCATTCATTAATCTCATGAAAGTGCTAGGTGCATTCGTGAGACCAAAAGGCATGACTAACCACTCATACAAACCAAACTTTGTTTTAAACGCTGTTTTCCATTCATCACCTAGCTTCATGCGAATTTGATGGTATCCACTACGCAAATCAATTTTAGAGAAAATCATCGAGCCACTAAGTTCATCAAGCATATCATCTAACCTAGGAATAGGATGACGATATCTAATGGTAATGTTATTAATTGCTCGACAATCTACACACATGCGCCATGATCCATCTTTCTTTGGGACCAAAAAGACAGGAACGGAGCAAGGACTAAGGGACTCACGCACATAACCTTTGTCGAGTAATTCCTGTACTTGCCGCTGAATCTCCTTAGTTTCCTCTGGATTGGTCCTGTATGGTGCTCGGTTGGGCAAAGAAGCCCCAGGGATGAGGTCAATCTGATGCTCAATCCCTCTCAATGGTGGCAGCCCGGCTGGTACCTCTTGTGGAAACACATCAGCGTATTCCTTAAGCTTACCACTATCTTTGAACCATTGGATGTAGTAGGGATGTGGATGTGGAAGTGTTGTCATCCCAAGCTTTTCTACCATGGTAGCACTTGCTAAATTGTTACAGTTTCCTCCATCAATAATAATACGACACGATCGTTCCAAAACTACACACTTAGTTTGGAATAGATTGTGTCGCTGGTTCTGTTCAGCTTTGATCATTTGGGCACTCAAGACACGCCTCACAACAAGACTCTCATAGTGGGCAGCATAATCAGCCCCAATGTGCTCTTCATCATCATTCTTCTTTCCTGCTGCTTGTGCAGCAAGCATGACATATGTTTCATTATCTAAATCACTAGCGGATGAGTACTCACCATTTTCTCGTACAACCAGCACACGCTTGCTTGGGCAGTCCCTTCGTAGGTGCCCAAAACCCTTGCACTGGAGGCGTTGAATGTCTTTTGTTCTCCCGGTAGAAGCAATAGAAGAAGAAGTGTTGGCTGCAACTTGGGTGGATCCTTTTGTTGTCTCGATTGCATGCGAAGGTGCTGATTTTGATGTAGTCCTGGGCAACCCATTGGAAGCATCGTATGGAGAATCATGCTTAGTACCAGCAGTACTTGAGCGGAACTTCCATGAGGTAGTTCGATCTGCAGAAATATTAGTTCTTGTACGTCATCCCTGCACTTCTCTTTCAGCCTTACAAGCAAGATGGAATAATCGAGTGACGTTAGTGTATTATTCCTTATAAGCCAATATGTCCTGAATTTCTCTTGTTAAACCACCCATAAACCTAGCCATTGCAGCCTCTTCATTTTCAACTAGGCCACAACGCATCATGCCTATTTGAAGTTCTTGATAGTATTCCTCAATAGATTTGTTGACTTACCTAAGTTGTTGTAATTTATGCAACAGGTTACGAGCATGATAGGAAGGAACAAAACAACGACGCATGATTCGTTTCAAAGCATTCCAAGTTTGTGGTACGGTAGCTGGATTTTTAGTTTGATATTCATGCCACCAAACAGAAGCAAAGTCAGTGAATTCACTAGTGGCAGCTCTAACCTTTTTATCATCAGGGAAATCATGGCATGCAAATTTTTGATCTACTGACAATTCCCAAGACAGATATGCATCCGGATCATGTTTACCATCAAAAGGTGGTATGGAGAATTTAATGCTGCGTAGGGAATCGTCATTGTCACGTACCTCGCGTCGTTGAGCTCGACCACCCATACCACGATGGTCGCGACGTGGCTGCCGTCGATACCTGAAAGGTCCATCATCAAGCTCGGTATCTGCCGAATACTCCGCCTCGTCATATCTTGCAGCACTGCTAACGGAGTCGTGGCTGTCATCAACACGTCTTTGCCTCTCTTCGCGTCCAACCTGTTCCATCCTCTCCAATCGCTCAATGATTGCTGCAAGAGAAGTGTTAATAGCCCCAGCAGTGCTTTCTAACGTGGTCAGTTTGGTGTTGGTGCAAATCTGCGTCGACTCTAATTGACCAATGCGTTCATTGGTGACTTGAATATCCTCATTGAGAGCATCTGTGTGTAGCTTTACTTGGCGTTCGAAATGCTGAATGATGCCCCTCGTACGTGGTGAATGTGGAGATGTCCCATTCGCATTAGCTGACATAGTTAGTAAAGAAAGGAAATACAATAGCAAGCAGATTAATCCTAACAGTTGCTAAGAGGTGGTAGGACAGCACAATTCCTCACTAGCAAGAAATCAAGATCTTACAAGTTCTTACCATGCGATGCAGGAGGCGCCGGCAATCAGCAAGAACAACAACAAACGGTGGCTGCCAGCACAACCTTATGATGTCGTAGACAATTTTGTGGAGCTGTAGGTGGCTGCTAGACACAATTTGTGCAAAGGAACAGCTAGTACCACATTAGTCACAACAAGTTGAATAAACGTTCCACGATGGTATTGTGCTGGTCCTAGCTCAAACCTTACTAGAGACGTGAGTCGTAACTCCACGTGACGTTGGATTACTATGGTAGGGAAGTTCGAACAGCCCGATCCGTTGTGTTTCAACAACGTTGAAAACAGCAAATCAAACTTCGAAACATGAAACAAATGTTACACAAATTGTCTCTCTTTTTTTTGTACTTAGAAACTTTTTTGTGATTGTAATCAGTGCGGCTTTTCTTTTTGCACGTGCCTTTTTCTTGCTGATCCGTGCAGCTTTTCTTTTGCACTTGCCTTTTTTTTTCTCAACTTTGGGTAGATAATGGAAATGGACTGAGAACAAAGTGGTACGAACTCAAAACTCTAGCGGTGAAAAACTTAGGACCAGCAACTTGACACAAAAAGCAACCGTGAATTCAACAAGTCGAGAGCTAAGTAGTCAAGCAAAAGGCTCAAAGTGCTTTTAGGATTTTTTTAGAGCGAACTTTTGTAGGCAAAAGTGGACTGTAGGTAAATGACTAACAAGGAGAAGGAAATCTCTCACCGAGCAACCTAAAATCTGATACCACTTGATGAACCCAACGGGTACGGGGGATGCCCTATCTTTCGATGAGAGATGTTGGTAATGAACGAATTTGGTGGAGGCCGACGTTGTGCCCGACTACCATAACCAGAATGGTGTGGCGCCTTGAGCGATAGTTACACCGTCTCCTGGTAACTACGATTTGGGTGGAGGTCGACGTTGTGCTACCCGACTACAACAACCACAAGGATGCTGCGCCTTAGCGATAGTTACACTGGCTCCTGTTTTTGCTGTACTTGCCGTGGCAAGAACAGCCTTGAACCTGCAATCAATCGAAGAACAAGCAAGAACAAGATAACAAGCAAACACTCATAGGTGTGAAAAAGTTGGGGTTCTGATTCAAGTAATCGGAAGGTCTCGTCGACACTTGCGTTACAAGGAAGTAGCAATGGCTAAACTTACAGAAAACAAAAACCTGCCCTGTCAAGGAGCTCTTGGACTACTTAAATAGGGGAGGGAAGAGGGAAATTCGTCCAGCAACAAAGGTAGGACGTGATCTCCCTTATTCCCTTTCTTTTTCTGTGATAGACTACCATTTAATAGAGAAAGAAAGAGGGAAACTCATCCAGCAGCAAGGCAGGATATGATTTCCTCTATTTCTTTTCTTATTATAGCACATCTATCTTTAAATGGGGGGATAAAGAGGGAATTTCATCCAGCAGCAAAGTTGGAAGAGGTTTCCCTTATTCCTTTCCTTATTTGTCTAAATCTCTCTTTATTACATGGCCCCAGACTCAAGATTTCTCCTCGGGTGGAGCAGCCTTTATTGCATTAATCCCTCCATCCCTCCTAGCTGGATCAATTCCCAAGCACCTAATAATAACAAGGTCATCACAAGGCTTTAATAGGTCCCCATTTGAAGGATAATTACTTTGAACAGCCAGGAATGAATTCACCTGATAATTAAGTTGACGTGCACGAGCGCGTGTCATTGGACCTTGATTAGCTGAGAGTGGTGAATGGGCTGGTGTTGTGGTTGTATCAACGGTAGCGATGTCCGCATCATAGGAGCTACTTGTGAGCTAGCTTGACCCTTGATTCAGCATGTAAGCCAAATTTTTGGTTTTAGCCGAGCTCGGTCAGTTGTACTAGGGTTCGGGACTTTCTAAAATTCTTGCTACCCGATGGATTATTTGCCGAATGGTTTGCGGCTACACCATCTAGGGATCCCCATGCACCTTTCTTGTGTAGCACGCGGTCGGCAAGGCTTGCCGGGTTGGGCTATCGACGGTGAGCGGAACCACAGCTCCGCCGGTTCCTTCCGGTTTCTGGACTTCAATGGCTTAAACCGCGCACACCCGAGTGCAACCTGCTGGTGCAGCACGGGGAACAGCTAGATCACCCCTTGGCGCTTCTTTTTGCTGCAGGGACCGCGGTTGATCGATGATCGGCACCGGTGCGCGCCGAGGCTCGAACGCGCGGTCGCCGCTGCCGGTTCTTCGCGCGCGGGGGAGCTGAGCAGAGCGGCGCAGGCGAGGGAGGCAGCGAAAATGGTTTATGCCGTGTACGTGGTGATCGGGAGGGAGGCCCGAGCTAATCCAGGCGCGCGCTGGCGAGGCCGGGAGGCGGTAACAGCCCCGGCGGCTGACAGACGACCACCGAGTGGGTTTCCCTCTGAGCACAGTCACTGACCAGTGGGCCCACCTCTCCCCTAATCCTTTTTCTAAATTCTTCGGTAAATATCCCAGCTACTCTCCATTGAATGAGAGACTTAAGCACCAAGTCACAGTTTGAACTTGGTTTCCTCAATTTGGAATTGATTTGGCTGAATTTGTTGCATATTTGAACTGAAATTCAAATTCAGTTTTGAATTAATGCAAATTTAGCTCCCGACAAGATAAAGTCCAATGAGGATAAAAATTGGTGGGATAACTCAGAAAATTATGCTGAGTTTGAATAGGAAGTCAACTTTTGAATTCAAGTGATGAAAGTTGCTGCAATTTGAATTTGCATTCAACTTGGCCCCTTTTTAATTGTCTCCAAAAGTGCCTCAAAAAGTGTTGGATTTGCATGAAGTTTGGCCTGAGCCTTCCCAAGACTTTTTAAGGTCTAAGGGTGAGCTCAACCTTTCATATTCATGTGTAGAAACCCTACTTTTTGGAAGTTAGGTTTTTCCCTCTAATCACCCTTTTGATGGTGGTTACTTGCTCTTCACAAGTGTTCATGAGCTATCCACAAAATGAGCTGTGGTGTTGTGAGGTGATGACATGATCACTTTTGCAAGTCACTTTCTTGGGCTTTTACAATGGCGTCCAGGATGGAGCACCTAAACGCCTAGGCGGCGACTAGGCGACACCTGGAAAATGCTGGTCGCCACCACCGCCGGCTGCCATCTTTGCTACCCTCGCCGATCCGGTGGATCCCGCCAGTGGTACTGGTCAGCCGTCTGCGACTACCTCCGGCGTTGCTGCTGCTCTGGCGGCTGCTCGTGAGCAGATTCTCGCTCTTGCCCTGGAGCAGGAGCGAACGTCCATGGCGGCTCTCACTCACCAACTCGAGGAGGCCACACACCAGCAGTGGATAGCCACCTGTGAACCCTCCCCAGGCGACGGAGCTGTCTACAGCACCTACGCGGCTTCCCTCGTTGCCGCTCATCACACTCAGGCGGCTGGTGTCCAGAACATTCGGGCGCTCGTCCCAGTTGTCCTCAGCACCAACTCCACCTCGTACGCCAGGCGGCGTCACCTGCTTCTCCTCATGTTGAGGCGTTTTTGCCTTGATGATCACATCCTCCGGGACGACTCCCCGCTCAACGACTCCTGGATCAGAATGGACAGCCTAGTCCTTGTCTGGATCCTCGGATCTCTCTCTCTCTCTCTCTTTGAGGAGCTGCAGGACATTGTCGAGCGGCGTGGTGGTGGCACTGCTCATCAGGCGTGGCTCATCCTCGAGCAGCACTTCCAGGAGAGTTCGGGGCCCCTGTACACGTTTCGTCTTCCTGCTTCTGCTTCGGCTTCGCCTTTTGCCCTGGCTACGACAGCTTCTTCCATGACTTGGCATTGCCGGCTCGGCCACCCTAGTGTTGATGTCATGTCTAAGTTGTCTAGTAGTTCAATAATTTCGTGTACTAGGGGCACTCATGAGTGTGTGTGTCATGGTTGTCACCTTGGTCGCCATGTTCGGCTTCCATTTCCGCATTTTGTTAGTCATGTTGAGCGGATTTTTGATCTGGTTCACTATGATCTTTTGACTTCTCCTATTGTCAGTGTTTCGGGTTATAAATATTACTTGGTGATACTTGATAATTTTTCGTACTATTCATGGATTTTTCCCTTGCGACAGAAGTCTGATACGTTCGTCACTCTTTCTCACTTCTTCGCTTGGGTGTCCACCCAGTTTGGGCGCATTATTCGAGCCGTCCAGTGCGATAACGGGTGCGAGTTAGATAACTCTTCGTTCTGTGACTTCCTTCTCTCTCGCGGTGTTCAGTTGTGCATGTCTTGCCTGTACACTTCCTCTCAGAACGGCAAAGTCGAACGCATGTTTCGTACCACTAACGGTGTCATGCGTTCCCTGATGTTTCAGGCCTCAATTCCTGCTCGGTCCTAGGTGGAGGCTCTTCACACCGCCACTTTACTCATTAATCACCTTCCTACTAAGGCAATTAGTGCCCCCACCCCTCACTTTGCTCTTTTTGGCACCACTCCTCTCTACGACCACATTCGAGTCGTCGGGTGCGCATGCTACCCTAACCTCTCCGCCACAGCTCCTCATAAGCTTGCGCCTTGCTTGACTCAATGTGTCTTCCTCGGGTACTCCCCTGATCAAAAAGGGTACCGGTGCCTTGACCTTGCTACCCGTCATATCTTTGTCTCTCGACACGTCGTCTTCGACGAGTCTTCCTTTCCCTTTTCCACTTCGTCGTCTGACTCTGTCGCTGAGTTGGATTCCCTCTTCTCTACTGACCCCGAGGCCGCTCCTATCCAGCGACCTTGTTTTTTACCCTTTGCAGGTTACCCACCCGTTGTGCCCCACCCGGCCCTGACGCCACTGATGTCGTCCGCTGCGCCACGTGCGGCCCCGACGTCACCCGCTGTGTCACGCACGGCCCCGGCGCCTCCGGCATCTCCCGCTGCACCACACATGTCCCCGGCGCACCCGACGTCACCGGCTGTGCCACGCATGGCCCCGGCGTCCCCGACGTCGTCCGCTGCACCACGCATGGCGCCGACGTCCCCGACGTCGTCCGCTGCACCACGCATGGCGTCGACGTCCACGACTTAGACTGCTGCACCACGCATGACGTCGACGTCCACGACTTAAACTGCTGCGCCACGCGCGGCCTCGGCGTCGTGGTACGCTGATGTCACACCCGGTTTTTCCGAAGAACAACCGAGTGAATATCACATGTATGCCAGGATCATTTTCTCATACATGTGATGACAAATAGTGAAGCATCATTTATTACAAGCCAGGTGTCGAATATAAATAAGTCTTACATCGCAAATGTCTCAATGGACACTAATGCTTCATCACAAGTAAATAAACTAGCAGCGGAATATTATTCTTTAGGGCTCCATCACAGGCGTTGCCCGGGGGTCTTCATGAACCTAAAAACCTTCCTCGGGTCCAAAGTCTTGGTCATTATACACCACCTCATTATCTTGACCTGAGCAGCAATATAAACCAACAAATATGCAAGGTTGAGTACCAATGGTACTCAGCAAGTATGGGAAAATTATATCATGCATGGCTAGAACAAGGAGAGGTTGAACTCATGGTTAAAGCACTACGCAATTAATACCTGTCACCTTAGCTTATTAAGCACCTACATTACTACACAGGTGAAATGGTCCCAATCTCCCATCCCATCATCATAATCCAATAACCATAACATCATTTCCAATGTTAAGCTCCCCGCTTAACTTCCAAAACCATCAATCCTCTAATCATGAATAAGTCCAGGCCGCTCTTGACCGTGAGCACGGCTGTCAAGACAGTTTTGACTCTGCAAAGTTTGTACCACTGTACCCACATGTAGTGATTTCATCCCCCGTTGCCGGGTGGACTAAAAGAACCTCCATTATGCCAGTGGCTACGATCCACATTCACACTTCCCAGGTGTGCAGCCAGGAGATCACTACGAAGCCTTTACAAAGGGATTCCCGACGAGCGTGGGCCCACTGAGGTTTCACCCCTAACAGCATACAAGAGGCTCCAACCCCGCTGCAGTGGCCCCCTCTTGAGCCTTGCGGTTCATATGGTAGTCCAGCTGACACCTACTCCCCGCACCATCCAACACACCCATACTACGCCGGGGATACACCTAATTAATTGGCTAAGCTGCCCCATCTCAGCATGTGGTTGGCACTGTAAAGCCGGGTTACATGCTCCATGAACCGGTAACTCTAGTTGGTACGCCACCTCGCCTTTCCTCTCCAAAACTTGAAAGGGTCCGATGTATCGAGGTGACAACTTCCCTTTCACCTTGAACCGACGAAGTCCTCTGATAGGGGATACCTTGAGATAAACATAGTCTCCCACGTTGAAAACGAGTTCTCTTCTTCGTACATCAGCATAACTCTTCTGGCGTGTTTGTGCTATCCTCAAATTGTTGCGAATCTCCCTCACCTTCGCCTCGGCTTCTTGTAGCACTTCTGGACCAAACACTTTACTTTCTCCTGTTTGGTTCCAAAATAGGGGAGTTCTGCACTTCCTTCCATACAAAGCTTCAAACGGTGACATCTTCATACTAGCTTGATAACTGTTGTTATAGGAAAACTCCGTATACGGTAAGTTCTTGTCCCAACTCCTATTGTTTTTGAGTGCACATGCCCTTAACATATCTTCAAAGATCTGATTGGTTCTCTCCGTCTGCCCGTCAGTTTGGGGATGATAGGCAGAATTAAAGTTCAGATGGGTTCCCATGGTTTCATGCAACTTCTGCCAGAACCTTGAGGTGAACTGTGTCCCTCGGTCCGACACTATCTTCTTTGGCACTCCATGGTAACACACAATCCTTGACATGTACAATTCTGCCAATTTGGATCCGCTGTAGCTTTCTTTCACAGGGATGAAATGAGCTACCTTGGTTAGCCGATCAATAATGACCCATATTGAATCATACCCGGATTGGGTCCTAGGCAATCACACGACAAAATCCATGCTGATTTCTTCCCACTTCCATTCAGGCACTTTGAGTGGTTGCAATAATCCCGCGGGTCGTTGATGTTCTGCTTTCACCAACTGACATGTGTCACATAGGGCAACATGTTCCGCGACATCTCGCTTCATGCCATACCACCAATACCTGCTCTTGAGGTCCTGGTACATCTTCGTACTCCCAGGATGAATGGAATAGTCAGAATTGTGAGCCTCCTTCAAAATTAATTCACGGATCTCCTTTACTTCTGGCACACAGATCCTTTTCCTGTGCCACACCGTTCCCTGTTCATCCTCTCTAAAACCAGGAGCTTTATTTTCCTTAATGAGCTGTCTGATCTCTTGTATCTTCTCATCATTCTTTTGGCCCTCGCGTATGTCTCGCTCGAGTGTGGAGTCCACTTCCATGGCGATGGCTTCACCACTATTTACTAGACATAGATTGAGCCTTATAACCTCGTCCTTCAATTCTGCAGGCATGTCCTTCAAACTCAACTTATTGACCTGCACTTTCCGACTCAAAGCATCGGCCACGACGTTTGCTTTTCCGGGATGATAGTTGATGCCCACATCAAAGTCATTGATTAGCTCTAACCATCTCCTTTATCGGAGGTTGAGATCTGGCTGTGTGAATATGTACTTCAAACTCTTATGATCCGTATATATTTCTGTCCTTTTCCCCATCAAATAGTGCCGCCAAATTTTCAACGCGTGTACCACTGCAGCTAGTTCTAGGTCATGTGTAGGATAGTTCTTCTCGTGCTTCTGAAGCTGCCGGGATGCATAAGCCACGACATGTCCTTCTTGCATGAGAACACATCCCAACCCATTTCTAGAGGCATCGCAGTACACTGTGAAATTCTTCTGCATATCTGGCATAACCAACACTGGGGCTGTTGTCAATCTCTTCTTTAACTCCTGAGAGTTTGTCTCGCACTGTGGCGTCCAGGTGAATGTGATTCCCTTCTCCAACAGTTTGGTGAGAGGTCTCGAGATCTTGGAGAATCCCTCAATAAACCGTCGATAGTATCCAGCCAATCCCAAAAAGCTTCGAACTTCCCCGATATTTTCAGGGGTTTTCCACTTCTGGATATCTTCGATTTTGGCGGGATCTACAGAGATTCCTCCCTCCGAGATTATATGTCCTAAAAAGGGAACTCTCTTCAGCCAAAACTCACACTTGCTCAACTTGGCATATAGTTGGTGTTCTCTCAACCTCTGCAACACCAACCTTAGATGTTTCTCATGTTCTTCTTCATTTTTGGAGAAGACGAGAATATCATCTATGAAAACCACCACAAATTTGTCCAGATATTCCATGAATACCTTGTTCATGAGATACATGAAATATGCCGGGGCATTGGTTAGCCCGAAAGGCATGACAGTGTATTCATACAGTCCGTACCGAGACACGAAAGCTGTCTTGGGAATATCAGATTGCCTTATTTTGAGTTGGTGGTACCCCGACCTGAGATCAATTTTTGAGAACACACAAGCTCCCCTCAACTGATCAAACAAGTCTTCAATGCGGGGTAATGGGTACTTGTTTTTGATGGTTACCTCATTCAAGGCACGGTAATCCACGCATAACCTTTGGGTTCCGTCTTTCTTGGGCACAAATATCACCGGAGCTCCCCATGGTGAGGAACTAGGGCGAATATACCCCTTCTCCGTCAATTCTCTCAAATGATCCTTGAGCTCTTCTAGCTGCTTGGAGTCCATTCGATAAGGTCTCTTGTATATCGGGGTTGTTCCCGGTACTAGCTCAATTGCGAATTCCACGTCACGGTCGGGAGGCATACCTGGCAATTCCTCCGGAAAAACATTTGGATATTCCCTGATAGTCTTGATTTCCTCAACTTTCACCTCCACTTGATTTAATTTATTGTCCTTCCTAGGCTCGTGTATCGTTATGAACTTTACTCTTGTGCCATTGGGGTGAGTTAGTTCCACCGTTCTGGTCGAACAATGGATGATTCCTTTATGTTTGGTCAACCAGTCCATACCCAAAATAATATCTATCCCTCGTGAATCTATCACTATGAGGTTAGCAGTAAATACTACCCCATTAATGTCTAGGCTCACTTTGGGACACATTTGTCTTGTCCTTATTTCTCCACCTGGAGAGTTTACGGCTAGCATATGGCTCATTTGTGTGGTTGCTAGGTCATACTTCTTAACAAACCCTTGAGCAATGAACGAGTGGGTAGCACCAGAATCAAACAGCAGAGTTGCAAGGTGTAAATTGGCAGGAAACTTACCAACTACCACGTCGGGTGCCTCTTGTGCTTCCTCCATAGTGACGTGGTTCACCCGTCCTCTCATTACATTCTGCTGTTGTGGCGGCGCAGGCTTCTTCTTTGGGCATTTATGGGCGTAGTGCCCCACTTCACCACAGCTGAAACATTGCACCCCAATCTTAGGTGCTTGGCCCTTGTTGTCTTGGGGTTGGTTTGGGGGTCCTTGTACTGCTGGTCGAGGTGGATATGCGGGGCGAGGCTGCTGCACAAACTGTCGTGGCGGCTGTGCTGGTGCTGCGGGAGGCCTGTAGTTTGGGTTGTACCCTCTTGGTGCTGAATAGGATACCGCAGCACGGCTCGTCTGCCCCGTAGGTTGTTGCATCATACGTGGGCGGGTGTTACTCCCTGAGGCCTGATGTGACCACCCCGCCTTCCTCTTATTCTCATTTTCCAGGGCCTTTAGCTTCCTTTCCACCACAAACGCTCTGTCCACCATCTTTTGAAAACTTTCATACTCATTGGAGGACATGGCACACTGCATCTCTGCGGTAAGTCCTTCCATGAAACAATCTTGTTTCTGCTCATCAGTCTCTATGTCTCGTGGAGCATAACGGGATAGTTGAGTAAATTTAGTGAGGTATTCCCTCACCGTCATGTTTCCCTGCTGCAGTCCCAAGAACTCCTTTCTCTTGTTTTTGAGTTCACCTCTTGGGATGTAGTGGTTGCGGAAGCTACGCTTGAACTCTTCCCAAGTGATGTTCTCAGGGTCATGATGGGCGGCCACGTAGGCGGTCCACCAATCAGCAGCAGGTCCCTGCAATTGATGAGAGGCAAACAGCACCCTCTCATACCCTTGGCACTGTATTATCCTCATCTTACTTTCAATAGTCTTCAGCCAATCATCGGTCTCCAGAGGTTCAGCAGCACTTGCAAACTTTGGAGGTTGAGTTCCTAGAAACTCACTCAACCTTGGTTGGCGTGGTGCAGCTTGTGGAGGTGGAACTTGATGCAAGTTGGCCACCACTTGAGTCAAGTTCTGGATGAGCTGATTTTGATTCTCCAGCATTTGGTGGAGAGGATCAACTTCTTCACGGCGACCACCCCTGTCCTGGCCTCTAGAAAGATGAGGGTTGCATGCCTCATCATTGTTGTTGGCGGGGTTGGCAGCACGTCCTTTTCCTCTTCCGGCCATCTGGCAGAATCAACAAATGTTAATTTGATACCATTTAGTATCGTCTTACTACTTTCATTTGTTGGTACTTTGAGGTGTTAAGGCTTTGTTAAAATTTTACGAGGGTTTACATCTCACACCAAATAAATGCACTATTATTTCCTGTGGGTTCACACACCAAAGCAAAACAATCTGAAGACGAGGCTGTGGACAATTGCTCATGGCTTCCACAACTCACGTCACACACCAAGCATTATCACACCATTAACTACGTAACCACTCGACTACTCGACCTCTTGCTAGCTAGGGGAAAGACTCTACACTACTCGTCCTCTTGAGCTGGCTCCTCGGGATCTTCCTCCTCATTTCGACTACCTTCTGACTCTGCTTTGGGTGGGGAGGCGGCGGGTGGAGAGGTGCGACGACGCCTGATCGCTCGGTGATCCGGGGAGTCAGGAGTCCATGGATCACTCACAGTGACACACAGTTCATTCCCATCTCCTCTTTCTCTCGCCTTTAAGCAAGCTCGCAGCAACGCCTCCGTTTCCTTCAGGGTGTCTCGGACATCCTGAAGTTCTTGTTGACACTCCTGCAGTCGAGTGCTGAGCATGGCCGCATCCTCCAAGCACAAGTCCATGTGCTCATGGGAAGTCCCTTGCTGCACCGGTGGGTACTTGTACTCCGTGGTACCACTCTCACGTTGGAGGACATACATGTACTCAGTTTTGTCCAAGTGGCGACGATAGATGTGACTCTGGCAGGTGATGGCCTCCCAGGTGACATCTTTCTCCGCGTCAACTTGTGTTGCTCGACAAGCGGGAGAATGGTGAATCTTAAGCAGCTGATTCTCGTGTATAATCCTCATCTCCGAACTCCATTCTTCCCTCTTCTCACGGATGGTCCTGGTGGAGTTATAGTGGATGATTAGCTTGCCCGTATTGCCGGCGGCTTCGAGCATACGTCGAAGACGGCGCAACAAATCTCCTACTGCCAACCCGTAGGAAAGGTACGTCACTGGACGACTCTCCTCTCTTTCGGCAAGGGCAACTGCGGGAACTCTCCCTCCTGTGGACTTACGAGCGGTGCGAATCATGCGAACCATCTAAAACAAAAGAATTTAAAATTAGGTTAGATAAATTCTCAAACAAAAATCTTATTTTGAATGAAAGTTGGGGTAAGATGAAGAAAATGACTCTTTTAATAACACTTTTCCACCCACACCTTGGAAAATAGTTTTCAAGAAAATAGGGCCCTTAAATACGTCCATTTCTATCTAGGTCCACGTTCCTACGGGCAACAAACGCTCTGATACCACCTCTGTCACACCCGGTTTTTCCGAAGAACAACCGAGTGAATATCACATGTATGCCAGGATCATTTTCTCATACATGTGATGACAAATAGTGAAGCATCATTTATTATAAGTCAGGTGTCGAATATAAATAAGTCTTACATCGCAAATGTCTCAATGGACACTAATGCTTCATCACAAGTAAATAAACTAGCAGCGGAATATTATTCTTTAGGGCTCCAACACAGGCGTTGCCCGGGGGTCTTCATGAACCTAAAAACCTTCCTCGGGTCCAAAGTCTTGGTCATTATACACCACCTCATTATCTTGACCTGAGCAGCAATATAAACCAACAAATATGCAAGGTTGAGTACCAATGGTACTCAGCAAGTGTGGGAAAATTATATCATGCATGGCTAGAACAAGGAGAGGTTGAACTCATGGTTAAAGCACTACGCAATTAATACCTGTCACCTTAGCTTATTAAGCACCTACATTACTACACAGGTGAAATGGTCCCAATCTCCCATCCCATCATCATAATCCAATAACCATAACATCATTTCCAATGTTAAGCTCCCCGCTTAACTTCCAAAACCATCAATCCTCTAATCATGAATAAGTCCAGGCCGCTCTTGACCGTGAGCACGGCTGTCAAGACAGTTTTGACTCTGCAGAGTTTGTACCACTGTACCCACAAGTAGTGATTTCATCCCCGTTGCCGGGTGGACTAAAAGAACCTCCATTATACCAGTGGCTACGGTCCACATTCACACTTCCCAGGTGTGCAGCCAGGAGATCACTACGAAGCCTTTACAAAGGGATTCCCGACGAGCGTGGGCCCACTGAGGTTTCACCCCTAACAGCATACAAGAGGCTCCAACCCCGCTGCAGTAGCCCCCTCTTGAGCCTTGCGGTTCATATGGTAGTCCAGCTGACACCTACTCCCCGCACCATCCAACACACCCATACTACGCCGGGGATACACCTAATTAATTGGCTAAGCTGCCCCATCTCAGCATGTGGTTGGCACTGTAAAGCCGGGTTACATGCTCCATGAACCGGTCCTTAGGATCCAGGCAAGTACTAAACACAAACCCAAGTCTCGTGCACCCAGCACACAACCAAAACATCCAACTTGCCTTGATCCCTACCTCTACATAACTCACAATAGCTCATTCAAGAGTATGGTATAATAAACTGATGCTCTCATATCCCAAATATCCCATTCTAAGCATGGCTAAGCATATGCATGGACAAAATAAATGACATGACCAAATAAATCCCAACCCAAGCTACAAGGAAACAAGGTAATGCAATTCTAGGGAAACATCCTAGCATGGGTTTCATATTTAACTTGACAATGCAAATAATTCTATCTACACATCCTAGCATGGGATCAAAGTGGTCAAGGACACTTGCCTCCTTCTTGCTGCTCTTGAAATGGGTAGTCCTGATCTTGAAAAGGGTTAACTTGCTCTTGAACAGGTTCTACTTCATACCATCACACATAGCAAAAGAAAAACAACAATCATAAGACATAGTTCACACTTCTACTTTATACAAACCACACATTCACATTTATAAAAGTTCTTTACCATTATATGCGTTGTGGTTACTTTATGTGTGTTGAGTTGTGGCTTGCATGCACTTTTAACCATGTGTATATGATTCCTACTTTTGTGTCCACCTTCATACTTACACACTATTTATATGGGTTTCCAATAAATTTCTTATATTCAACTACTTCACCCTTTTACTACCAAGTGTGTATGAAAAGTATTATTCTTCCCCATATGTGCTTTCATAATTTCTATCAACCCTAAACTGAATTCTTTGTATTTTAGAAACTCCATTTATCATTTACTAGTTGCTATATTTTCAGATTTATATTCCTATGCATAATTGTGTATTTTATTATTAAATTAGTAATACACATCACCTAAACAGAATAGGTTCCGGTCCTAAATAATTTAAAATCATATTTTGACCTTGGCTTCTAATGTAGACCGTTTCATAATTATTTTCCCTATTTTTCTATAACTATTATTTACTTAAACATGTGTCCCTATACTAATAAATGTGAATAATAGATGAAACAGATTTATTTCAGCCCAAAAATATTTTTTTATCTCACTCCAAAGTTTTCTAAGTACTGAGAAAGTTTTTAATTAATTTTTGACAATTATGTTTGTCCCCCTTTTTAATTTTTAAACACTAGTTACATATTCAATTTTCTAAATTAAATACTAAACAGGGCTAAAATAATGAATTCACCCCATTACAGGGTCTATAATATTATTTTCATAATTCCCAGGGGTCTAGCTACACTTTTCAGAGGTGTTTTTCCTAATTTCTATTAAGTCCAGGGGCTAAAACTGATTTTTAAATGAATTTACATGATTTTCTGGAGTTCCAGGGGCTAGATCTGAAGTTTCCGGGGCTAGCTCTCAATTCCAGAGAACCCCAGGGGGTAGCACGTAAGAATTCCAGTCTTTATAATACGGGGCTGACATGGACCGTCCGATTTTAAACCGACGGCTGAGATTATAACATCGAACCGGTACGCGGGGTTTTAAAGTCTACCGTGCGATTTAAAATAAACGGCGCTCAAGCGGCCACGTCGCTCCGATCGAGCGCGGGCGGCGCTGCCGGCGGCGCACGGCGGCGGGAAGCGGCGATCTCGCCGGAAAGTTTCGGATCCTCGAGAATTCTGCCTAGAACTGTGATCTTATGGCCTAGATCGGTAGAGGGGAGGTCAGGGATCTCACCTCGGGGGTTTTTTCAAGCTCGGGGGTCCTGGAAAGTGCTCGGCGGCGAGGTCCGAGGCAAAACTACGGCGAAGCTCGTCGGCGCTGAGTTTACACCGTAAGTCTTCGGGTTTTCTGCACCTGCAAAGTTCCCCGGAGGCGGTGGATCAAGACCAGCAAGTTAGATCAGAGTTTCCGAGCTTAGATCGGCCAGAATTCACCGGCGAAGTCTCGGTGCTCACCGGAGTAAAAATCGGCGATCGCGTGGGAAAAACCGATCGGATCGGGGGTTTTTATAGCCGGGGGAGGGCGGTGGATCTGTTGTGATCGAGTTGGAGTCCTCTGGGACCAGAATTCGGGCGACGGGACGCGGTTTCCGGTCGGTTGCGATTTCGCGCGCTCGGGGGAAAAGTCCGGGGTCGCGGGGGCTCAGGGTTAGGGATGACATGTGGGTCCCACCCGTCGGTGAGAGAGAGCGCGGGCGCGCGCGGTGGCGGGCTGCGCGGGGAAAGCTGGGCCGGCTGGCGGGTTTCGGCCCACTGGCCGGTTTTTTCCCGTTTTTCTTTTTCTTTTTCCATTTCTTTTCTGTTTTGAGTCTAATTTGAATTCCAGTTTGAATTTGAATTTTTGCAAAACATGCAATACGTTCAAAAATTTTTAAATTCCCCTCTGAACATGGTTTTGGGTTTTGAATTAAAATTTGGGGTGTTACAGCTGACCCTGCTCTTGTCTATCAGCAACGAGCGCGGATTGGTGCACCGACCTCTTCCCGCCCCGAGCCTCTGGTGTACCACCTGCCACTGCTCCATCGGGACCCCAGTCACGTCCACCCGATGGTGACCTGACGGGCGACTGGGGTTCTCCGTCCGGTGGAGCGGTTTTCTGGGGTCATCCTCTCCTCAATGACCTCCCCGCCGCCTACCTCTTCACCCATCTCGCCTATCCCCTCTTTTGTCCGTAGCGCCGTCGCCGATCCCCACTGGTGTCGGGCTATGGAAGAAGAGTATGCGGCCCTGCTTACCAACCAGACCTGAGACTTGGTTCCCCGTCCTGGTCGTGGCAATGTTGTCACGGGCAAGTGGGTATTCACGCATAAGCGGAAGGCGGATGGGTCTCTGGAGAGGTACAAGGCTCGGTGGGTTCTTCGGTGCTTCACTCAACGCCCTAGTGTTGACTACGACGAGACCTTCAGCCCGGTGGTGAGGCGGGCGAAAGTTCAGACCGTTCTGTCGCTGGCTCTCTCGCGTTCTTGGCCTGTCCACCAGTTGGACGTCAAGAACGCCTTCCTCCACGGCACGCTGACGGAGATGGTGTACTGCAGTCAGCCGACAAGGTTCATTGATTCAGCTCGTCTAGACATGATCTATCGGTTGAACAAGTCCCTGTACGGCCTGAAGCAGGCGCCCCGGGCTTGGTACAGCCGGTGCACCTTCTTCCTGGCCTCGGTCGGCTTCGTCGAGGCCAAGTTGGACACCTCGCTCTTCGTCTACAGCCGGTAGGGGGACACTGTGTACCTCCTCCTGTACGTCGACGACATCGTCCTCACGGCGTCCAGTTTGGCTCTCCTTCAGCGCACGATCTCCGCGCTGCAGCGGGAGTTCGCGATGAAGGACTTAGGCTAGTTTCACCACTTCCTGGGTGTGACGGTCGAGCAACGATCGGGCGGCCTGTTCCTTCACCAACGACAGTACTGCTTGGACATCCTCCAGCAAGCGGCATGGTTGACTGCAAGCCGTGCTCTACTCCGGTGGACACCCAGGCGAAGGTCTCCTCTGCCGACGGTGGTCCTGTTGCTGACCCCACTATTTACAGGAGTCTTGCAGGTGCTCTCCAGTACCTCACCTTCACCAGGCCGGACATCTCCTACGCAGTTCAGCAGGTGTGCCTCCACATGCATGATCCGCAGGAGCCGCATCTCACTGCTGTGAAGCGGATACTTCGGTACCTGCGCGGCACCCTCAACTATGGCCTCCTCCTTTGGGGTGACTCGGCTTCTGAGCTGGTCGTCTACGACGCTGACTGGGCGGGCTGCCCGGACACCCGTCGGTCCACCTCTGGCTACGCCGTCTTCCAGGGCGGCAACCTCGTTTTCTGGTCCTCGAAGCGGCAGCCCGTGGTGTCACGCTCGAGCGCTGAGGCAGAGTATCGCGCCGTGGCCAACGGCGTGGCTGAGACCTCTTGG
Source organism: Neostapfia colusana (assembly GCA_030760725.1). NCBI lineage: Eukaryota > Viridiplantae > Streptophyta > Magnoliopsida > Poales > Poaceae > Neostapfia > Neostapfia colusana. The sequence continues at coordinate 98,185,301 of JASWHV010000008.1, read as the reverse complement.
CTTCAGCAGCTGCTTCAGGAGCTCCACTTCCCTGTCGCTCGGAGCACGTTGGTCTACTGCGACAACGTCAGCACCGTCTACCTCTCCACCAATACAGTCCAGCATCAGCGCACGAAGCATGTGGAAATTGATCTTCACTTTGTTCGTGAGTGGGTTGCCCGTGGTGAGGTCTGAGTCCTCCACGTCCCGACGACGTCACAGCTCACCGACATCTTCACGAAGGGTCTCCCTTCGTCATTGTTCTCCGAGTTTCGGTCCAGTATCAACATCTGCCGTGGCTAGATGTTGGGACTGCGGGGGGTGTTGGACTGTTGTTGGACTGTGTGTATGTGGGGTGTATTGGGCCTGGCCCATGTATCTAGCCTTGAGGGCTATATGTACCCTTGACACTCTATTATGAAACCCGAATCTATTTTCCCACTCTAATAATACCATATTCTGTTTCAAAGTTGATAGATCCTAGGCTTTTTTAATATAATGTTTGATCTACTAACATTGTTGTTGTTGTTGTTGTTGTTGTTGTTGTTGTTGTTGTTGTTGTTGTTCTGTGTAGGCTTCATAGCACGCCATCTTCTTTTTTGCAAGAGTTCCACAGATATGGAAGAATTTTACAGTATGTTGTACTCTTTTTCGTCTTATGTCACATCTTACTGCCTAATACTCTATGTTTTCATGTATATTTTATAGCAAGTTGGCCGAATAGATATGAGGGTGGCAAAAATGTCTTTATAAGTGACATTCAACATATATACCACCTTTAGAAATCTGTCAGCAGTTTGGAAATTAGAACAAATATTTTGAGAACCAAATTTTAGTACCCACTCCTATTTATTGGACCACATATTATGAGGGGGGACATGCAAACACGGATTCAATACATAGCATCTTTTCTGTCTTTTTCTAGTACATCAATCTATTCAAAAAACTTGCGCACGGGCTTTCTGTCGTTCCGGTGTTTTTGGATTCAAAAAACTTAAGTTGGGCATTTCCTGAGACTTCATCAGAGTTTTGTAGTTTAAAACCCTTATTCATGTAAAGTTATGTTATTCAAATTTGAAATAATTGTTTCCTTGTTCGTATTATACAGAATAAGGGCACTGGCGAGTTGAGCTTCCTGACCTGTTTCATGAACTTTGCTGGTTCCATTGGTGAACTTAAGTACATGCCAATTTTGTTAACTAATTATTTGAGTTTAAGTTGAAGGTCCTTCTATATACTGATATTACTATTCTTTAATGTCATTCATGATTCATGAAATTAAATATTGTTGGTATTTGACACTTGTAGAGTTCATATATACTTAGTAGTAAATAAGGTAATCAACATGACTTGAGTTAATTACAGTCTTACTGCTTGAGTGCATTTTCTTTGAGATCAGCAACCGATTTAAGAAGTATTGTAGTGCTGTGTGCTCCTTAGTGTTGAAATCTCACTAATCATTTTACACCTTTTGTTTCAGTGAGAGTTTTCACTAGCATCCAAGAGAAGACCCCTTTCAGTAGTATCCTTGTTTCTGATTACATATCTTTACTTTACATTGATGTTTACTCTTTCAATGTTGCATTCTAGGTGTCACGAGCCAGTTGTCTAGGTAGTTTGTCAACTGATAGTATGATAGTCTCATCATAGTCATAGGGGATAATTTTCTGCTGGTGAAGCTAGTGATCAGAGACTTTGCGGAAACGTGAATAAGTAAATTGCTACAGTAAGTACAGTACTAGTATTGGATTTGGCCCAAAAATCATTTGTCCATTTCTATTTACTTACGATTTACGAGCATATTGTATTTGCTTTTACTGCTTTATCATCAATATACTTCTTAACTCCTGTAAAGTGATAATGGGTTCCGCAATTGGCATCCTTATAAATGGTACACTATAGGGTCAGATACTATTATACCAAAAAACTGCTCCAAAGAAACAGAAGAAAGAAGACTAAGCATCACACTAGAGACTGCATATTCCTACGAGTGATTTAGGATTTTGTTCCGGGAACAAAATGCAATTCATGTTATGATGAAGAAAAATGTCAGAATACAGTCTTTCTATGGGTCCTTGTTCTTTTGGCACTTAGCAGTACTTTGACCTATGTAGTTACTTAAACAATTGCAGTTAGTTTATAATTTTATAAGCCGTTTATCGGTACCCTGCAGACCGGGTACCCCCGCGTAGTGGATAAAAAACAACCTGGGCCCTGCCTTTTCGGCTTAGGCGGACCCCAGCGTAAGTCACGTGCCCTGGGCCCTATGGGCACATCCGGGGCTTCCACGTGTCTTCAGGCCCTGAGCCTGACTACCGGCCAAGGGTGGTTCGGAAGCCGCCACGTGTCCAGTGGTGCCAGACCCTATCTTCCACCAGGGAGGGCTCCGGCGCTGCCACATGCCCGGAACCTCCTGAGCCACACCCTCCCACCAGAGAGAGCTCCGGAGGTGCCATGTGTCCTGCGGCTCCGGGTCCGACCTCCAGCATGGGAGGGCCCCGGTGCAGCCGCGTGGGCAACGACTCCGGTGTGTCCCGGGGGCCAGCCGCCCGGACATCACACCGACGAGCAATGAGTAGATGGCCGAGGAGTAAAGAGGAAGGAACATTGTGAGGCTGAGCATTCAAGGCTCGCGCCTTCCCCAGAAGCATGGTGCATGACGTACACCTCTGTTCCCCGTCTGCACACTATTACGGTGAAAGACAGAGCGGCGAGGCGTGACGGCACAACAGTGCTGCCCAATGGTGCAGAGCCGCCCAGCAGAGCGAGGAGACGCGGCAACAAGACGGGGACTTCATCATCACCGGCCACCCGATCAGAGGCGCCCGGTGTGTCAGGCGGCACGCCTTAACTCTACCGATAGTGACAATGCACACACTTAGTTGTAAATGCCTATAGCTCATGTATAAGAGACATGCAGCCACGGGGCCACTTGTCGGGTCCCGGGCCACTGTGTATCTGCCCCGACCTTGGGCTACAAAAGGACCGGGGCAGCCTCCGGGCAAAGGGGTCGCGACCCAGCAAACTCACACACTCGTACGCGCGAGCAATACAGCAAACACACCCGTGGACGTAGGGTATTATGCTCCGGCGGCCCGAACCACGTAAATCCTTGTGTTCCTCTTGCCATTGTGTTTTGATCTTCGAGATCCACTAGCCCCAACGAAAAAAGAACCTCCGCAGGCTGCTCAGTCAGACCGGGGGATGTGTCGCAGGAAAACACTTCGACATTTGGCGTGCCAGGAAGGGGGATTTTTGGTTCTTGAAGCTGTTCATTAAGCCCACAATGGTGAATATCCAGTCTTACGGAGGTTCTTCTCGCCTCTCGTGCCGTCAGTGGCAGAGTGAGCAGGAAGCGTCCTCTGGTCCCAGAGCAGAACCCCCTGCGCCAGCACCAGTCCCTATGGCAACAGTGCCCATTGCCTCCTGGCAGCCTTTAGTGGCGATGGCGACGGCGTCGCAAGCGCAGACTGAAGCCAGCACGAAGAGTGTGATGTTGGCAGCTTGCGCACTCCTCCACAGCCCCCAAGCACGGGAGCTTCCCCGTCCGCTGCCGAACAATGGCACAACGACGTCGACCACCTGGTCGTCGCCGTGTCACCGGAGGCAGCGGCCAGGGATGGGGCAGCTACCGCCCCGTAACCTAACAAGGGATTGCAGGACGGCGACCACCCGCTCGACGGCAACATCCATGCTCCCCACCACACACCTCAGGGGCGAGCTGGACCGCCGCCACCGTCAGAAGAAAGATGGCCGCGTCACCATCGAACGACAGCATGAGTGGCGTTGTAGCCTCGGGGAGGAGTATGGTACCCCGGGTACCATGCGCCCATCTACGCGAATGAGCACCCCGTCTCCCCAGGCTCAGTGGGAGGTTGCATGGCTCTGGCCCCACACCTTCATATGGCGGTGTGGCCGCGTAAGTTCCGGTCGTACTTGCCAGAGAAGTTCGACGGGATAGTCAACCCCGTCGAGTTCCTACAGATATACTCCACCGTCATTCTAGCTGCAGGAGGGGATGAGGCCATCATGGCCAACTACTTCCCCGTGGCCTTGACCGGGTCAGCCTGATCATGGCTCATAAACTTACCCAGGAGTCTGTAACCTCCTGGGAAGAGTTGTGCCGTCAGTTTACGGCCAACTTCGGGAGTTCCAACATCCGACCGGGCTCGGAGGCCGACCTCCACGCCCTGCAACAGCAACCAGGAGAGTTGCCGCGCTCCTTCATCCAGCGTTTCTTCCAGGTTAGGAACACCATCCCCCGCATCTCCAATGCCTCCGTCGTCCTCGCCTTTCAACAGGGCATCCGTGACAAGAAGATGCTCGAGAAGTTGGCCACACACGACGTGCAGGACGTCTCCGAGCTCTTCAGCTTGGCAGACAAGTGTGCCAGGGTCGTGGAGGGCCGTAACTGGCACACACCGCCCAGCAAAGGGGGAGAGCCCGCCAGGGAGGGCCCTGGTGGCAGGAAGAAGAAGGTCGGCGGCAAGGACAAGCCACTGGCTGGAGCCCACACTGCCACAGGGGGTCGGGGGCCACGCGGTGACAAGCGTCCGCGACAGCCGTCCGGCAGCGACGACAGCGACCAGAGGTGCCCGGTCCACAACACCAATCGGCACAGCGCCAACGAGTGACGAGAAATCCAGAGGCTGGCGGAGCGCTTTCGTAAGCTCCGACCGCAGCGCCAGGATGGTGCGCCCTTCTGCCAGCGGGAGGGCAAGCAAAAGGCTGACCCAGAGGTCAGCACAGACCAGGAGATTGAGTTCCAAGACGTCAAGCGGGCGTTAAAGGTCATCTATGACCAAGATGAGAGCTCCGACTCCGACCACAGTGAGCGACGTAAGACGCTCCATGCCTGACCAGGTGTTCCCACACTTCGCCGTGCGATGAGGGCTCATCCAACGCCCAGGCACACGGCGAGGAGTAGGAAGCTCAAGAGAGGGTTGCCTGGTGCCCCGGCCATTGCTTTCTCTAGCAGTTGTAACAAGCCTCCCCCCCCCCGACCAGTACAAGCATGCTGCTCCAGGTGTGTCCGCCTTGCTGCAGGGGATGGGTACCTCTACCCAGACCACAGGTTATAGGCACCTCTGTAAGTTCTACCCTTAAGGTAGCGGTAGAATGTTTTTTCTTTTTCTCTTTCTTGTAAGGGTAACATAGAGAATAGGAACAGAGCTTAGAACAGCTAAAGTCCCGGAAGGGTCCAGTCACTCTTAGTACCCGAGGCGAGTTGTTGCCTTCTTACACTGCCTGTTGCCTCCTATTGCCCGAAGGAAGCTAGAAATAGAAAAAAATGTATCCTGTCCTGTGCACTCAATTACAGTTTATGTTGGCTTATGCATAGCAACTATAAACGGCATGTCCGGAACCTGCCCTGCACACGAGTCCTACACATTTGTGGCGGAATGGATTCCGTCTCCATACCATCCAGGGGGTCAAGACGACGGTGGCCCGGAGCTAGAGCCCTGGTTTTCACCGAACCCCACTAAAAACTCTACTGTGACGGTCCTCGCGCGAGCGAGGTGCCAAACCGGGGGTCCTGCTCATCTCGCAGTCAGGAGAGCAGTTCAAGTACATGGTGCATCTTGACTTCAAAGCTACTAACAGCATGGAAAAGTACGAAACCCTCATATTTGGCTTCAGTACTGCCCTTTCTCTAGGAATGCGGCAGGTGCTGGTTAAAAGGAGACTCCCAACTCGCCATCAAACAAGGCGAGCGTGAGTATTCCTACAATGACCCACAGCTAGCTGCCTACCTTATCCGTGTGCAAGAGGTGGAGAAGGGATTTCATGCTTTGGAGTAGCGCCATATCCCCCGCGCCAACAACGCGGTGTCTGACAGTCTTTCAATAAAAGCCTTTGCATGGGCTCCGGTCCCCGAATGCACCTTTAAAAGGAAGCTACTGCATCATACAGCCTGGCCTACCAAACCAGGCGAAGGGGGCGAGCCCAGCACCTTGAAGATGGCAGTCCCGGCGGCCCTGCAACCATGGCGCTCCCCAAGGATCGTATGTGTCACCGGGGACTCTGTGCAACCCGGTGCCCAAGATCCAGAAGCTCAAGTAGGTCCTGATGCATGGATCACGGAGGTCCGGACCTACTTGAAGGACAACATCCTTTCCAATGAACGTGTAACCGCTGAATCGATTGTTCGTATGGCTAAAAGATGCACATTGGTAGACGGAGATCACTACCGGCATGGCGCCGATAGCTTTCTATTGCGGTGCATAACCCGGGAGGAGGGTTGCGAGCTATTCGTAGAGATCCATGAGGGCGAGTGCGGCAACCACGTTTCGTTCCGCACGCTAACCGGTAAATCCTTTCTACATGGCTTCTACTGGCCGATAGCCCTCCTGGATGTCGTCGAGCTGGTCAAGAGATGCAAGACGTATCGGTTCCACGCTAAGAAGATCCACACACCGACGCATACGCTGCAAATGATCCTGCCCTCATGACCATTCGAGGCATGATGGTTGGGCATCCTGGCGCTACGACTCAGTGTTGGGGAACCAGGTGGCTCATGCCCCTGAGCAAGGTCTCAACCGCATCCTGGACGACCACATCGCCCAAGCCCGGACCATATCAATAGGTCCGTGGTGTCCCGGACCCTTCGGGAGGCCTGACGCTGACACCCTGCCTCATCTAGTCTACTTGGTAGGTGCCCCCCCCACCACTAAGTGGCCACACCTACCAGGGGGCCATCACGTAAACCACGCGGGCAGGGCATCAGACCACTCCAGCAACGAGCAGAAGACTCAGAGCGCCGGCTACGACAAGCTGAAGATAAGGGTCGAACTCCCCTAGGGTCCTCGCATTGCCAGGGGTCCAGAAGGAGTGGTAGCCACACTGCCCGGGCACACTGGGTCCTTACGCCGCTAAGGGCCTAGAGGAACAAGCTTGGGACATTGGCAAAGTACTGCCCCCGTCAGCTAAGTCATTCTGGACCTTTACGCTCCCTTACCAATACAACTTTCCTTTCAAGTTTGTGTATATTTTTGCGTACCCCTCGACGTGTTCATTGTTGTGTTTATCTTTCTCGCCCTTGGCCAAAGTCCTGCTACAAGGCGAAACGCCTGAGGCACCTGTATTGTCTCCGGACCACCTGGCTACCTTTCTGCTCGGGTCCGGTGACGCTGGAAGGACGTCTCCTCTCTTCGGAGTGTCTGGTCAGCGGGGGGTCCAGCGTGTGTAGCCTGCTTAGACTGGTCCTGCACCCTGAGCGTGCACATCCTACCTCTGTCAGCACAGCACCCAAGTGCGGGGGGCCCGGAGGACACACCACCCCGGGAAGGGTGGTAACCGGGGTCCGGACGCTATTACACCGAATTGCCCAGGCCCCGTAGCTTAGCAGAAGACCATAAGTCATAATGTGGCCATCGAGCAGAGAAAATGCAACTACACGGCACGATTATCCTTTTCTTTTAGTGTCTGTGCAAGCCACAAGGCTCCGGTTTGTGGGGCCATAACCCCAACTCTCCCAAGGGGCCACTCTCGAACCCCCAAAAGCTGGCGTCTCCGGGCTTGTGTCTTACACTGGCACCCGTTTGCCAGGGGGGTCATCACGACTGGTCAAACTAAGCAAGTTGCCCGGATCCCAGCAACTCATAAAAGGGAGCGAGTACACATCTACAGCAAGCAATAAGGAAACGTCAACTGTTTTGGCGAGCTAAGAGGCGGCATCAAGGATCAGGGGACCTAAGCTAAAAAGGGTTCTGCCTACCGGACCCAGCGCCGAGCGACTAATGGAAGGAAGATCAACATAATGACTTTTTCATTCATCAACACAGAAATACAAGAGAAGACAATAGAGGGCTTGAAACAGAGTTACTTTCATTAATAATAGAGTCTGGCATACAAAAGGGAAAACAAGACAACTAAGAGAACTCAGCAACTGCAGATTGAGTAGTCTTCTGCTCTGAGGCCTGCTTGGTTGCCCCCCCGAGCTGATCTCTGAACAGTGAGACGGTCACCTGCTGTTAGACTAAGGGCGGCAGCAATGCATGCTGGACCGAGGCAACGGTAACATCTGGTGTTGCAAGGGTCAAACGCCAACAGGCAACAGCAATGCATGCTGGACCAAGGCAACAATAACATCCAGTACCGGGTGGGCAAAATCGCCATCTATCGCATATTTTGTTGTCTACCACAGTACCAGGAGGAAGGCTTGATCACTCTGGACCTAGCTTTCCTCCGGTACCGGCAGACAGTCCTCCTGCGGCAGAGCGCCTAGAAGACGTGCTCCACCCGACACTGGTGTTGGGGCTCACTGCGGGTCAAAGACTCTGTCCCCGACGGCCTCTCCTACCGTAGGCACGCCATTAGGATGGTCTGTGCCTCTATCCAAGACCCTCACTGGAGGTCGCAAACACACGAACATCTCGCAAAAGTGGACGAAGACGGCTACCGGTGAGGAATCACCTGGTGGGAGAGAGCGTCTGGAAGCGGCGACTTCCAGCGCAAAAGAGGAGAACAAAGGCCACATGGTGAGGAAGGGTGCTGACCTGCACTGCAAGGCCTCCTTTTATACCCGTCCATGGCCTCAGGCAGGGCAACAGGCGCCGTGATTGGGTCGCCACCGCTGCACGCTGTGGGCTATTTGCCTCCACCAGCGATGGGCTGGACCTAGGTCCACCAGTCAGCCACTGGGGGTCGGGAGGATAACCCCTCAGGAATGTTTGGCGGTTCTCGAGGAGAGCAGTGCAACTGACTCATTAGCTGCCGCAGTGAATAACTTGGGGCGACCCCTCAAGCACGTCGCCCTAGCACTCGCCAATGACAGGTAGGGCCCAGGCCCAACCTTCAGGCACTAGCGGGACAGACAAGTATGAACTCGGGAATGTCTGGCGGTTTCCGAGTGAAGCGGAGCGACACCCCGTTCACGGGCGATCGCAGTAATTGCCCCGAGGCAACCCCTCGGCCGCCACGTCGTGACCGGTCAAGTCAGAGTGGACACGACGAGGCGCTGCCGCTTTGACTGAGTGCACCCACTATACCGAGGATGAACAAGGTATGGCCGCTCGCCCACTACGCGCAAATCTCGCCACCACTTCGATTCCCAAAAATCGCAAAACCACCGGGGCCCCACCTGCGGGATCAATACCTCCCCCAAGATGGGTCCGGAGGGCACTGTCGGTACCTTGCAGACCGGGTACCCCCGCGTAGTGGATAAAAACAACCTAGGCCCCGCCTTTCCAGCTTAGGCGGGCCCCACCGTAAGACACGTGCCCTGGGCCCCATGGGCAGACCCAGGGTTTCTACGTGTCTTCAGGCCCTGAGCCTGACTACCGGCCGAGGGTGGCTTGGGAGCCGCCACGTGTCCAGTGGTGCCAGACCACATCTTCCGCCAGGGAGGACTCCGACGCTGCCACGTGCCCGGAACCTCCTGAGCCACACCCTCTGCCAGAGAGAGCTCCGGAGGTGCCACGTGTCCTGCGGCTCCGGGTCCGACCTCCAGCATGGGAGGGCCCTGGTGCTTCCGCGTGGGCAACGACTCCGGGTATACCTTCCCCCTGAGGAAGGTCCCGGATGTGCCACGTGTCCTGCGGCCCCGGGCCCGACCTCCAGCACGGGAGGGATCCGGTGCTGCCACGCGCCCAACAACTCCGAACTGCCCGCTACTCCGCAAGACAACTCTGGTGGAGACGCGTGTCGCAGGGGCCAGCCGCCCGGGCGTCACACCGACGAGCAACGGGCAAATGGCCAAGGAGTAAAGAGGAAGGAACGTTGTCAGGCCGAGCATTCAAGGCCTGCGGCGTCCGTAGAATCATGGTGCATGACGTACATCTCCGTTCCCTGTCTGCACATCATTACGGTGAAAGACAGGACGGCGAGGCGTGATGGCACAACAGTGCCGCCCAACGGCGCAGAGCCGCCCAGCAGAGCGAGGAGACGTGGCGACAAGACGGAGACTTCATCATCACCGGCCACCCAGTCAGAGGCGCCTGGCGTGTCAGGCGACGCACCTTAACTCCACCGACAGTGACAATGCATACAGTTGTAAATGCCTATAGCTCATGTATAGGAGACAGACAGCCGATGGGCCACCTGTCGGGTCTCGGGTCACCTTGTATTTGCCCTGGCCTTGGGCTATAAAAGGACCGAGGCAGCCTCCGGGCAAAGGGGTCGCGACCCAGCTAACTCACACACTCATACGCGCGAGTAATAATACATCAAACACACCCGTGGACGTAGGGTATTACGCTTCGGCGGCCTGAACCACGTAAATCCTCGTGTTCCTCTCGCCATTGTGCTCTGATCTTCAAGATCCACTAGCCCCACACCAAAAAAACATCCGCGGGCTGCTCAGGTAGACTGGGGGAAGTGTCGCAGGAAAACACCTCGACACTGTTGATGATGGATTTATTTGTTTGCATGTTTTCTATCAGAATATGCTGCTCTATGTTTGGATTCCATTTAGCCCTTTCAATTAGCAGCTTAGCAGTAGATGTTTTCAGACAATGGTTCCTACAAAGAACGAAAAATGCAGCAACAATGTCGGTACCTGAGATATGGGGTACCCCCGCGCACAGGGTAAAATGCTTAAGAAACTCGCCCTTCTCCGCAGGGAGAGCTCCGAAGGCGCCACGCGTCCGGCGGGGCCGGACCTCCCTCTCCTCAGAGGAGAGCTCCGGGCCCGCCACGTGGCATACAGAAGCCGGACCTCCCCCTCCGCGGGAGAGAGGTCCGAAGGCGCCACGCGTCCAGCGGGGCCGGACCTCCCTCTCCTCAGAGGAGAGCTCCGGGCCCGCCACGTGGCCAACAGAGGCCGAGCCTCTCCCTCCGCGGGGAGAGGTCCGGAGGCTCCACGTGCCCCGCGGAACGGACCCTCTTCTCCTTTGAGAAGGGCTCCGGGCCCGCCACGTGGCTGCAGAACGGTGCTGCCTGCCCCCGAGCGATAGGCAGCGGGCGTAAAGACGCCCCATACCTTGCCCGTACAAGGTATTCAAGGCCCGCGTCTTCCCGAGACGCGGAGCACGCTTCTGTCAGGTGCCGTTGCGCCCAGTCGCATCACAGACTGGCGCGCGGTGTCAGAACCTGCCAGCCAATAAACACCGCGACAAGACATCCCATGCCGCCTGCGCCGTCATCAACCACTACGACTAGCATGCGGCATGGGCAGGGCGGCAAGACGAAGACTCAGAAGCCTTCGACCAGAGACAACTACCGGCATAACTGCAGATACGGTAGATAATAGACAATCTTCCCGTGACCACCTGTCGGGTCCCGGCCCCCCTTGTAAGCCGCCCGAGTCTTGGACTATAAAAGGCTCGGGTAGGCGACGATAGCAAGGGTTCGCACTTTGCAACTCATACGCTAGCCATACACTCTCAAGCTGTAACTCACCCCCGAGCTCAGGCCTCCGGTCCTGAGCAGCAAGCAATACAGCGAGCTCCATAGCTCGCCGTGGACGTAGGGTTTTACGCTCCGGCGGCCTGAACCACGTAAACCTCGTCGTGTCAAGCTCTTACTAACTCGTCCATCTGCGCAAGCTCTCCGCTAGAGACTAGCCCCACCGAAAAAAGAACCTCCGCGGGCTGCCCAGTGTAGGCCCGGGGGAAGTGTCGACTGAACACTTCGACATTTGGCGCGCCAGGTAGGGGGCTTTTCTCCTAGCGCGACGAGTTTCCGCCGACGAAGATGACCAAGCTTCCTTCAGCAGCAAACTCTCCCCCTCCGCGTTCACGGCGAACCGTGACCACTGGGGAGTACATGTCGACACACTCAGGACGGAGTGTGTCGGCACAAGCTGGTAGCCAGCAGCCGACTCCGGCAACGCCGACTCCGGCGATGCAGGCCCCGACCCGTGTGAGATCTTCTGCAGCGCTGAGCGTACACCATGGAGGTGCGCTAGCTGCAGCAAGAGCGCTGCTGCGCAACCCACCTGCGGGGGATGCGCCCCATTCAGCGACCCAGCAATGGGTCCGCGAGGTGGACCGCCTCGTCGTCGCCGCCGCGAACCCTCGGTTTCAGCGAGGGCGATGTCCCGGTCAACCGGCTGTGTCGCTGACGCGCACACCAACGGTTGACAGGCAAACGGCGGATTCCAGCTCCTCCAGGCTCCTGTCGACGGACCTGAGAAGGGAGCTGGAACGGTGCCACTTGGGCCAGGACGCCCGGGTGTACCTCGAGCGACGCCGAGAAAGGCGTCGCAACCATGAGGCTGGTGACAGCATGTCGTCGGCCTCGACACAACCTGAAGGGCAGGTCTTCGCCACGCGAGCCCTGCCTCAGGCATATGCCGTGCAGCATATGCCACAACCATATGCGCCGCAAGCAGCGCCCCCGGTCTATGGTGCAGCCTTGCCCATGCCAGGATACGCGGTGCCAAGTGCGAACCAAGCGTTCGCAGCGCCAATACCTGCAGCAGCAGGTGCAGGATGTGCGGCCCTTGCACCCCACCTTCGCTTCGCGAGGTGGCCGCGCAAGTTCCGGCTGCACCTGCCCGAGAAGTACGACGGTAGCGTCAACCCGGCGGAGTTCCTCCAGATCTACTCCACCGCCGTACTTGCCGCAGGAGGGGACGAGGCTGTCATGGCCAACTACTTCCCCGTCGCCTTGACCGGCCCAGCTCGGTCTTGGCTCATGAATCTACCTCAGGGGTCCATAACCTCCTGGGGAGAGCTCTGCCGGCAGTTCGTCGCCAACTTCGGCAGCTCCTACACCCGTCCCGGCACGGAGCTTGACCTCCACGCCGTCAAGCAACAACCTGGGGAGTCGCTGCGGTCTTTCATACAGCGGTTCTCCCAGGTACGCAACATCATCCCACATATCCAAAGTGCCTCTGTGGTGGTGGCGTTCCGACAGGGTGTCCGGGACGAGAAAATGCTTGAGAAGCTCGCGACCAGAGAGGTCCGTGACGTCTCGGAGCTCTTCAGCCTGGCGGACAAGTGCGCGCCAGAGCAGCTGAAGGGCGGAACTGGCACGCTCTGCCGACCTCCGAGTCAGGAGGACAGCCCGGGTCCGGCGCTGCTGCCTATGGGGGTGGCAAGAAGGCCAAGAACCGGGGGAGTGGCAAGATGAAGTCACCGTTCACGGCCCCCGTCACCGCAGCTGCAACAACTAGTGGAGCTCGGGGGCCACGCTCCGACAAAAGGCAGCGGCAATCACCGGCCCCAGACAGTGACCAGGGCGGGCTATGCCCCATGCATGGCACCGGCAACCATACTGCTGCCGAGTGCTGGGAGATCCAGAGGCTCGCAGAGCGCTTCCGCAAAGGAAGACAGCAGAGGGCTGAAGCACCGTCCTACCCTCAGAGGGATGGCAAACAGAAGGTCGATGCCCCAGTCACCGCTGCCCATCAGGTGGGGTTCCAGGAGCCTCAGCGTGTCATAAAGACAGTGCATAACGGTGAGGACTCCAGTTCCGACGGTGACGGGCCAGGGCGTTAGCCAACTGTGGCGCGCCTCCGTGCCTCGAACATACCTCTCGGGAGCCGCCTAAGGTCTGTCAACCCCTTGAAGGTCTTGCCAGAAGGGGAAGACGCCTTAGGTCATCCAAGACGAGCCCGGGCCCACCTACCCCTTGAAGGCCTTAGCCAGAAGGGGAGAACTCCCCGGGGGCCCCAGGAGAAGCCGCGCAGGACCTGATCCAGCGCGAAGATAACAACCTCGTCGACAAGACTCGGCTGCAGGGAACACCCTATAACGCGCGGTCTCGGCTGATGCTCTAAGCACTACCGCCAAAGAACCGAACGCGTCGGGGGCCTGCAGGAGGGCAACCTGGTGTAGCGGCACACTCTATTCCAAGAAGGACCCATAAGCTCTCCCCAGCAGGGAAGGTCCCTTCCAAATCATGAAAGCTGCCGCCCCAGGTACACATGCCTTTCAACCGAGAGTGGGATCCGTTCCCAAAAATCCTTGCCATGAAGCAACACTGTAAGTCCTACTTCCCGAGCATCAGTAGAACAGGGTTATTCCCTTCTGTAATAGATCCCATAGAATTTAGGAACAAAGCTTGGGGCAGCTAAGTCTCAAGGGACGGTACAGGACTACGTCCAGTTTAGCCTGGTTCCGACCCTAAGCGCGTAGAGTCTTGCTTCCCTTGTAGACGAGGCGGAATATTGCCTCCATGTACAGCCAGAATTCCATCTATGGGCACGAATACAGAGACCTGTTCTACTTAGCTCTCTCACATGCGCTCATTTAAATTATGCATTAATTTTTATGATCGCACTATCTTTGTATGTTCATCGTACATCTAGCTCTCCCTCTCCTGCGCTCATCCATAGTCGGCATTCGCTATCCTACCGAAGGCGGCTGCGCTTGAGGCACCTACCGATGGCCGAGTGAGTCTCTCGGGCCTCCCCCAGTCAGGTGTTGCGGTGCCAGTTGGTTACCTCCAGGAAAGGCCTGCGTTGTGCATGGGGGGTCCAGGGTGCGTATCCAGCTTAGCAGGCCATGAGCCCAAAGCATGCCCATCCTGCCCTCCGGAGGTACAGGGGAGTACAACCGCTTTGCCTGGTCATGAACCCAAAGCACGTGCACTCTGCTTCCCCAGCGCATGGCCCGGTACTAGGGATCGGACGGCCGTACCCGGACCTCGGAGGGAGCCGGAGCTCCGGCGCCTCGTGCACAGAATTTCCCAAGCCCCGTATAGCGAATCAGGATCGTAAGACGGATAAGACTAGGAGACGGGAGGGGAGGACCCACCGAGGAGAATTACGTTTCCTCTGCCTGTGTGCAGGACCTCCAGGTTACGGCAACAGGGACTGCATGAAGCAGGGGGAAAGGAGCTACCAACTACTCCGGCCTAGGACTGGAAGGACCAGGACCTGCCCCTTCAGCAGGGGCGGGACCCGAGGGCCCCACGTGTCCAGCAGGCCCGGAATTCTCACCTCCCTTGAGGAGGGCTCCGGGCTCGCCACGTGGCAGGCGGAAACCGGACCTCCCCCTCGGTGGGAGGGCTCCTAAAGCCCTACGTGTCCAACATGGCCGGAGCTCCCGCCTCTTAAGGAGGAGCTCCGGACCCGCCACGTGGCAGGCAGATTTGGGGCTCCCCATAGGGCAAGATCCGGAAACCTCCGGGGGGCCCTAACACGGTTAGGACCCGGGGAGGGTGTCTGTGTAAAGCTCCGAGATTGGAGATGGCCTCTGAGTACCTTGCGGAGCTAAGGACTCAGTCAGGCAAGCCCAAGAAGGAGAGAAAAAGCATCACAGACACAAATATCCAAAAGAGTCAAACTAAGCAAGGCTCCATGGGCTGGACTACAGACTCGATAAAAAGGGAGAAACAAGTCCTAAGGACCTCCCGGCTCCCGCCGGAACCTTGCGGCTATAAGGGCGGCCACATCCTCGACTTCAGCCCTGGCAGCTTCCTCCCGCTCCGCGGCTGGGCCCTCTCTCGCTGGCTCTAGCGAGAAAGAGGGTCGCGGCTCTTAAAGCATGCCAGCACATGTGAGGCGACCTCTAAGGCTAGGCCGCGTCCCTCGGCCTCAAGCTCGCTGGCGACCACCGAGTCTAGCCTGTCCAGCTTGGCGCCGATCGACTCCAGCGCGGGGATCACCTCCAACGCAGGGGCCGCGGCCCTCACCGGACTGAAGCCAAGAGGGATCAGGGCGGACCCCGCTCGATCCACGAAGCTCGAGACCGCAAGAGCCTCGGAGGACCGCAAGGCCGAAAGCTCCTCCACCTCGCGGCGGGCCGCCTGCAGAGCCTCCAGGTTCCTCTCGGAAAATTCCTTCTCCTTGGCCGCCAGGGAGCTCTCCCGAAGATGGAGAGTCTTGGCGAGCCGCTCCAACTCAGCAGCCTTGAAGTCGGCGGTCAACTCCCGATCCAAGACCGCCCGGCGATCACGGGAGACCTGTTCCTCCCTCAAGTCGAGGTCTGCCTTCAGGATCTCCAGCTCCTCGATCCGAGCTCGAAGGTCATCCTCGCCCGCCGCCAGCTGCGCGGCGACCCTCTCCGCCTCAGCTGCCATGGAACGCTCCCGTTCCTCAACGGCGAGTTCACGGCGCTCCAACCGCTGCCGTATCTCCACAGCAGCAGAGAGGCTCTCTTCGGCCCGGGCGTGTGCCTCCAGAGCCTCCCTGTTGATCCGCCGCAATTGGGTGTCCATGCGGTCGACAGCCCGCTTCATCCGGTCGAGGAGCACTTCCCTGAAGTCGAGCAACTCCCCGCCTGGAGTCGAGCTCGCTCTTAACCTTCGCGGTCCTCTCCCGCAAAAGGTTCCCCCAGGTGAGGAGGCGGTCCCGTTCAACCGTATACTCCTCCCGCTCACGCCCTAGTGCAGCCAAGACCTGCCAAACGCTCGCCTCGGCAAGCGCGAAGGCACCCGCCAGGGGCAATGGAGCAACAGAGGCCGGGGCAGTCCCCCCGACCTCCTCCATTACCTCGTCCTCAGGAAGAGCCGACGCACCAGCAACCGAGACGAGACGCCGATCAGGAGAAGTTGGCTCCGAGGCTCCGGCAGCCAGGCCAGCCGGGCTCTCTTCAGCTTCTGGCTCCTTGATCTGAGGAGAGGGGCGAGCCGGGGAAGGTGGTGCTGGAGAAAAGACCGGGCCGCCTAGTGCAGGGTCGACCTGCGCTGGCTTGGGGGCCGCGGTGGCCGTCTCGGCAGGAAGAGACGACGCAGCCGCGGAGTCCGGGCACACCGGAACAGGAGAAGTTCACGCTGGCCTGGGGACCGCGGCAGTTGACCCTGGCTCCGAGCGCAGCGGCACAGATTCCCCGCAAGTCGGGGATGGCCGGGAAGCGCGGACACTCCAGCGGGCTCTGAACCCCGACTTCCGAGCCGGGGTAGGACTCCCAGAGCCCGCTACCGTCACTGACGGCCGCTCCGCAGTCGCTTGAACTGGCGGAACAGGGGACGCCCCAGAAGCTTCCCCCAGCGCATCAGCCCGGGGCCTCTTCGAGTCGCCACCAGAGGGAGTGTCAGGCACCCCAGAATCCCGACTTGGCATAGACGCCGCTGCTGGAGGAGATCGAGCGCGCTTCTTCTCTGGTGGCGGGTTGGAAGCCATGGCGAGGGAGAACTCAAGGGCAAGAGAGCAAAAGCACAAGAGTCCGAGAAGAAACGTAGAGAAGTGCGAAGGGAAGCTGCAATGTGAGTAAGACCCCCTCTAAAAACTTCCCGGGTGCAATTCCAAGCGATTCGGAACTCTTCGAATACCCCGCATTGGCAACCGCTTCGCTTCCTAGACCGAGTGCCGATGACGGGTGGCCCCAAGCCGCCCATCTGAAACGGTGAGGTCAAGGAGTCAGTCTCCTGAGAAGACAAGCCGGCAAGGCACTTCGGCAGTTCCCGAAGAAAAAGCCGCAACGTGCAGAAGCGGCAGCCTTGGGAACCGTCGCAGTAAAAGCAACCATCAATTGAGCGCACGCTCCCACGATCCCGCGGCCGTTCGTGCTCCGGCAGCGTCAATTCGGGACTTAGAGAAAGTGCGCGGATCGGAAGAGACGGAGGTCCCACCTCGGGCTCGCTATCTCCCCCGAGATGGGCCCGGGGGCCACTGTCGGTACCTGAGATATGGGGTACCCCCGCGCACAGGGTAAAATGCTTAAGGAACTCGCCCTTCTCCGCAGGGAGAGCTCCGAAGGCGCCACGCGTCCGGCGGGGCCGGACCTCCCTCTCCTCAGAGGAGAGCTCCGGGCCCGCCACGTGGCATACAGAAGCCGGACCTCCCCCTCCGCGGGAGAGAGGTCCGAAGGCGCCACGCGTCCAGCGGGGCCGGACCTCCCTCTCCTCAGGGGAGAGCTCCGGGCCCGCCATGTGGCCAACAGAGGCCGAGCCTCTCCCTCCGCGGGGAGAGGTCCGGAGGCTCCACGTGCCCCGCGGAACGGACCCTCTTCTCCTCTGAGAAGGGCTCCGGGCCCGCCACGTGGCAGCAGAACGGCGCTGCCTGCCCCCGAGCGATAGGCAGCGGCGTAAAGACGCCCCATACCTTGCCCGTACAAGGTATTCAAGGCCCGCGTCTTCCCGAGACGCGGAGACGCGGAGCACGATTCTGTCAGGTGCCGTTGCGCCCAGTCGCATCACAGACTGGCGCACGGTGTCAGAACCTGCCAGCCAATAAACACCGCGACAAGACATCCCATGCCGCCTGCGCCGTCATCAACCACTACGACTAGCATGCGGCATGGGCAGGGCGGCAAGACGAAGACTCAGAAGCCTTCGACCAGAGACAACTACCGGCATAACTGCAGATACGGTAGATAATAGACAATCTTCCCGGGACCACCTGTCGGGTCCCGGCCCCCCTTGTAAGCCGCCCGAGTCTTGGACTATAAAAGGCTCGGGTAGGCGACGATAGCAAGGGTTCGCACTTTGCAACTCATACGCTAGCCATACACTCTCAAGCTGTAACTCACCCCCGAGCTCAGGCCTCCGGTCCTGAGCAGCAAGCAATACAGCGAGCTCCATAGCTCGCCGTGGACGTAGGGTTTTACGCTCCGGCGGCCTGAACCACGTAAACCTCGCCGTGTCAGGCTCTTACTAACTCGTCCATCTGCGCAAGCTCTCCGCTAGAGACTAGCCCCACCGAAAAAAGAATCTCCGCGGGCTGCCCAGTGCAGGCCCGGGGGAAGTGTCGACTAAACACTTCGACAAACAACATTAGATTACTGTTATTTAAATATCCTAAATAGTTCAGTACACCGATTTCTCATATGCTGTGCGTGTTGATTTCAAGAGCTTCTAGTTAACCTTATTGACATGGGGAAACACTAATGACACTGCATTGATTCTGTACTGATATCCCAAAGGTACAAATACCTGTATTCAGAGTAAGCAGCAAAAACTAAAGGATTTGGCTGGTCCTGATGCCTTTTAACAACCACTTGTTCGATTATTATTCCTTTTTTTCTTTGAGGAAAGATGATCTATTCTTTTTTAACAAGAAAGAACAGCCGGAAGATCCTACTGTTAAATATTACTAAAAGATAGAACTGAACAAAGTGGTAACATGGCCTTTTAATTTAATTTACAAAAGGTTATCAATCCAACATTCCCAAGATATTTTTTGATCTTCTCTAAAACTTAAAGCTTGCAATCTGCATTCCTTCTTAAACATATACTGAATCATTCAAATTGGGAGCTTTATTGTTAAAGATTTTGTTGTTTCTTTGAAGCCAGATGACCCAACAACCGATTATCATACTTCTAACCAATTGATCTGGCGAGTTTCACCTCATGAGTGAATTGTGTCATTTACAGTTGTCGAAAATCATCAGAAAATAGACTTAGTAATATTCTTTTGTCACATAAAACAGTATGGTGCTACAGAAAGTAATGAACACTGAGCCAACCTTTCTCACGTTCAATTTGCTTATAAAAGTGCAAGCATATGAACAACTGCAGGAGCTTACAACTTTTAATGGACAATGTGGCGTCATAAGAAGAACGAGATGTATGGGCATTGTGGGGCAGCCAGTCTTATTCCTCAGCCAGAGCATATATTGATATGATGGGTCATAAAGCAGTGCACCCATCATATAAATCGTTATGAGCAAGTGCATGTCAGCCAAAGCACAATGTTTCCTTTTGGTTACTGCTTAAAGATCGACTGAATACAAGGGTTTGCTCAGGAGGAAAAATATGAATCTGAATTCCTACATCTCTGAACTATGCTTGTGGCAGAGAGGGAACTGTAAGACACTTCTTTGCCAGGTGCAACTTTGCCAAAATCTGCTGAAATGAGATTTGAATAATAATACCGCAACTCCTCAAGAGAAGGCTCTCAATTACTGTTTATGTGGATATAGTAATAATTATGTGCTGGAGTATTTGGCTCACTAACAATAAAGATCCAATAATGACAAGATGCAAACAACTTTCCTCCAAAATGGCGCTGATCGCTTACAGGACTAAGGAAAAGCATGTCAACCAGCTAAAAGAATGAACAATAGCTTGGTCATGGTTTTCAATTTTCCTAGCTTTATCTTTGCCTTTTCCTTTTTCTTGTACATATAAAACATTTTCTAACTGTTTACTCTTTTTCTAATATATTATAATCTGTAGAAACTTGCCCCACCAGTTCGTTCAAAAAAGATAAGAGTAAAATGCATCCCTAAACTTGTCCCGCATTCTGATTTAGGTCCACAACTCAAAGCAGATACATGTTCGTAAACTATTTAAGTGAAGCATTTTAAGTATCACTTAGGTCCACAATTCACAATCTAGATTACGTGCTTTGGACCTCAGTGCCTCGTTTAAAAAGTTCTAAGAACCTAAATTTTCTCTAGCCTGAGTTATGAACCTAAATGAGAGTGCAAGACAAGTTTAAGAACCCTTCATGCATTTCACCCATAAACTTAGTAAGGACACATATTTTTCATAAAACAAGTCTTGCACAATAAATCTTTAAAACCTTTATTACATGCTCATCGAATAGTAACACCACGTATAACCCACGTGTGGAGCGCCGTACAACGCAAATAACATATGCACGGCCACAATGAGCTTTTCATTGCCTAAAAATCTAAGATTATCCTGAGGTTCACGGTAAACTGCTTACACTAGTCCAAGGAAATAAGTGCGTGACTGTTTCTCGAAAATAGCACTCAGTTACACCCCGAAGACATGTCATAACAGAGACATGCAGATGCAGGTTACATTGTAAAATCAAGCTTCTGGAAGTTTGAAGACGGGTTTGTAAGGTTTCCCGTAGTCCACCTCCTCAGCATCTCCAAAGAAGCCTTAGGTTGATCCATTGGTACCATGTGACCAGCATCGTGGACCTGTTACACAGTACACCTGTGTTAAGTTTGCAAAGGCGATGCAAATTGTTAAAGTAGACAGGACAAAATATGCAGTGGCATTCAACTTTAATTCTTCAGTTTGCTGCACTTCCACCTAGTTTTCTATATTTCGTTTGGTTCTATATATATTACTAAAGATTTGTGAATTTTCCACAAGTTACCGTGTGATTTTTTTTGTTCATGAGAAAAGACTTGTTATAACAGAATGAATTTATGCACATGTGATTTTTTTGTTCAGGGCACAAGCTGTTGGTTATCTAATAGGAACAAATATTGTGCTAGGATGGAACCAACCTTCAAGAAACTCAAGGGACCATGGCTTTTGAGAACAGCAGCTTCTTTTCCATCAACCGTGAAGGGCTTCTCAGATGATGAGACAAAAGCTTCCTTTCCAGACCATTCCATAGAGTTCACCCATCTCGAGTTCCCTGTCAAAACCATGAAAAGATAATGTACACATCCAGCAAGGCATTGGTAGAAACAGAAAAAAAAACTACGATAATGAGGGACAACTGAACAGAATTACCTCCTTTCATTACCCATTCAAAAATTTCAGGATTGTGTACAATAAAATATGAGAAGCAGCGTAGATTGTCAGATTAAATGAATATTATTGATTCTAGGGTCACTAGTTTCCTAATAAAACATTCACAGAAAAGTGGAAACCAACCATGAAGAAGCAAAGCACAAGTCTAAAATAATAAAAGGTCACATGACTTCTTTTATTTATACTATCAAAGATGAAGGGGCAAGCATAGGGATGTGTTTACTGATGGTGGGTTGCAAGACACTCACCAAGCCAGTTGCATATGAGGTCATACTCTCCAGCATAAATCAACACTTTGATGTCATTCTCAAGGAGCTCAGGAATTCCAACTTCAAGGTTCCTCATCCAATCTAATAGCATGGCCTCATACACATTTGGGCTGCATGAAACAAACTCTATGTCCCCAACTCCTAGGCTCTCTCTGACAGATTTCAGTTGAGAAATTTCTCCAAATTCGAGAAATCATAGCACAAACTTCCGACACATGGCTTCCTGATGTCATAATACTGGGGCAACAAGATGGGCACTCATTAGAAAATTCCAAATCATGGAGGGAAGAAAAGGTATGTTTAGCCCTACATTTTTACTCCCCATGATTGTCCTGATGGAACTGAATATTGTGTTGCAAACAAAGTATGCGGCAAGGCAAGATACAGTACCAGAAGTACCTGCAAGAAAGGATGGCATTAAAGTTTCAGAAACAAATATGCAAAGATCTTATAACCAAATAGCTGAAGAGAAATTTGACGGATGATAGTTCTGCAAAACTCGGAGGTAGTAATAATGGAAGAGATATACAGACCAGCAAAGCAGGACTTACCACAAAGCTTAACCGCAAACTCACAGGTTGGAACTATTTTATTAATCCTGTTATATTGTGATTTTGTAATTAGCCCCATATCCAACGCATAATCAGGGTATGCCTTGTACTGCACTGCTGGATCTGTCAGTCCATTGCCAATTGCAAAACCCTGATAAATAGTATAAAGATAGGATTATGCCATGGAAATAATGTCTTACAAAGGAAAACATTATGTGGATGGCTCCATAAATAAACAATCATAACCTTCAAATTAATATGAATGCCCTCATTGTTCTTGTTTCCCTGGTACACACGACTTGCAAAGGCGGGAATGTAGTGGCCAGCATATGATTCCCCAGTTATGTAGAAATCATTTTTGGCGAACTTTGGGTGCTCAGTGAAAAAGGCCTGACAATAACACATAGTTAGATTGCAAATAACTGAATTCATGGTAAAACTACAAAAGGCTGCATTTGCTTCTAGGCTCTCGTTCAAGATACGGATTGTCACTCTAATTCACCTCAATGCCCTGCCTAACTGAGCTGCAAACGTCGACTCTCTACCTTATGTTGTGTTTCATGTTGGACTGTACGTGATTAGGGGGCAGGGGCATTTTAGTCCTTTGTATTAGGGTTGCTTAGCCTTGAGCTGTCCCCCTATATATGTATCTCCTTGACAGGCTGTTAATCAACTAATCACTTTTTCCCTAATCTAATTTGGTATCAGATTGCCTCTTTCTCTCTCTCCCGTGGCTGCGCGCCGCCCGCCGCCGCGCTGCCCTCGTCGCGCGCCGCCCTCGTCTTGCGCCGCCCTCTGCCTGGCAGCCGCGCCGCCCTCTGCTGGCAGCCGCCGCCCCCCCCCCCCACCCCCCCTCCCCCCTCCCCCCCGCGCCGCCCTCTGCCTGGCAGCCGCGCCCGCCCGGCCGCCCCGCCGCAGCGCCCGCCCGGCCGCAGCGCCCTCCCGGCCACCGCGCCTGCCCAACCGCCGCGCGTAGCGCGCCCTCCCGGCCGCCGCGAGTTCCCGGCCGCCGCGCGTTCTCGGCCGCCGCGTGCTCTCCTCCCGGCTGCTGCGCGCACCCTCCCAGCCGCTGCGCGCGCGCCCTCCCAGCCGCTGCGCGCGCGCCCTCCCGGCTGCGCCCTCCCGGCCGCCGTGCCCTCCCGGCTGGTCCTCGACCTCGCTCTCGAGGCGCTCGTCCCACTGCAGGACTCCCACGGCGGGGGGTGTTGCTCCCCGTCGCGCGCGACCTCCGCCTCGCCAGCGCCCCGGGCAGCCCCACCTGCGCCGGCTGCCTCGACCTCCGCGATGTCCTCCGCCGACGACCTCTTCTGCAGCGGCCAGATCTGGCCCGTCCGCCTCGAGCGTGGCCTCGATGCGGCCGACCAGGGCCGCCCGCGTCTCGACGGCCAGTGCAGCGAGGACGCCCACTTCCGGAGGACTGATGTTGGTGTTCGTCCCGCCGCTAACTCCGCAGCGCCACCCTGGGCCACCGCTGCCCCACCAGCTATGCCGCCGTCCGTCTGGGCCACGCCGCTGCCGGACACATGGGCTGGGCTGCCTCCCTCGGCCGTTGTCTCCTCGCCTCGGCCGTCACCATCGGCCTACATCCGGTCATCACCGACTCTGACCTGGCAGCCGACGCCACCTTACGCGTTGCCTTCCTTCCCGGCGCCGCCACCCGCCAGGGCATGTCGCGACCCGTTCTACACCGTCGGTCTACCTACGGGGTCTCACGCCGTCTGGCCCCGACTGGGTGGTGGACCCCGGTGCCTCGTACCACACCACCCCTGACGTCGGTATCCTCTCTTCTACCCGCTCTTCCGTCCCTCTGATCCTTCATCTATTGTTGTTGGGAATGGGACGACTCTTCCAGTCACCTCAGTAGGTGATTTGGGTTCGCCGGATTCGTTTCAGCTACGTGATGTTCTTGTTGCTCCTAACATCATTCAGCACCTTCTTTCCGTTCGTCGTTTTACTACTGACAACCATGTTTCCCTTGAGTTTGATCCTTATGGTGTAACTGTGAAGAATCTCACTACTCGACGCGTTCTCTTTCGTTGTGATAGTACGGGTCCCCTGTATACGATGCGTCTTACTGCTTCCGCTCCGCCTCTTGCCCTGACTACGACAGCTTCTTCGACTATTTGGCATCGTCGGCTTGGCCACCCTGGTGTTGATGCTATGTCGAAGTTGTCTGGTAGTTCAGCGATTCCGTGTACTCGGGGTACTCATGAGTCTCTTTGTCATGCTTGTCAGTTGGGTCGCCACGTTCGACTTCCCTTTCCGCATTCTGTCACTCGTGTCGAGCGCATCTTTGACTTGATTCATTGTGATCTTTGGACTTCAACTGTTCTCAGTGTTTCTAGATATAAGTATTACTTGGTGGTCGTTGATGATTTTTTGCACTATTCGTGGACTTTTTCCTTACGACAGAAGTCTGATACGTTCGACACTCTTTCTCACTTCTTCGCTTGGGTGTCCACCCAGTTTGAGCGCACGATCCGTGCGGTCCAGTGCGATAACGGGCGCGAGTTTGACAACTCTGCGTTCCGTGACTTTCTGCTTTCTCGCGGCGTTCAGTTACGCATGTCTTGCCTGTACACTTCCCCCCAGAACGGCAAGGCTGAGCGCATGATTCGGACCACCAACGATGTCATGCGCTTTCTGATGTTTCAGGCTTCTATCCCTGCTCGTTACTGGGCGGAGGCGCTTCACACCGCCACCTACCTCATTAATCGCCTTCCTACTAAGGCGATTAGTGCTCCCACCCCTCACTTCGCTTTGTTCGGCACCCCTCCTCTCTACGACCACCTTCGAGTGTTCGGGTGCACTTGCTACCCTAACCTCTCCGCCACAGCTTCCCATAAGCTTGCGCCTCGCTCGACTCGGTGTGTTTTCCTTGGGTACTCCCCAGACCACAAGGGGTACCGGTGCCTTGACCCTACCACCCGTCGTATCTTGATCTACCGACACGTCGTCTTCGACGAGTCTCCCTTTCCTTTTTCCACCCCGTCTTCTGACTCCGTCGCTGAGTTGGATTCCCTCTTCTCCACTGACCCCGAGGCCGCTCCTGTACCGCGACCTTATCTTTTACCTCTTGCAGGTTACCCTCCTGCTGCGCCACGCGCAGCTTCGGCGTCCCTGACGCCACCTGCTGCGCCACGCGCGGCCCCGGCGTCCCTGACACCATCTGTTGCGTGTAACACCCCAAAATTTTGATTCAAAACCCTAAATCATGTTAAGAGGGGAATTTAAAATTTTTTGGACGTGTTGCATGTTTTGCAAAAATTCAAATTCAAACTGGAATTCAAATTAAACTCAAATCAAAAAAGAAATAGAAAAAAGAAAAAGAGAAAACAGAAAAAAACCGGCCAGTGAGCCGAAACCCACCAGCCGGCCCACCCAGCCCCCGCGCCAGCCGCAGCCGCGCGCGCTGCTTCCTCACACTGACAGGCGAGGCCCACCCGATCGTCGTCTACCTCGCGTCAGCGCCGGACTCCCTCGCACCCGAATCAAAACCGATCGGGATTTCGACGTATCCCCGCTAAATTCTGTTCGTGGGCGACACGGACATGATCTAAACCACCCCGCCGCCCTCCCCCGTCTATAAAAACCCCGGCCTCGTTCTGTTTTTCCCACGCGATCGGCTGTTTTTACTCCGGTGAGAACCGAGACTTCTCCGGCGAATTCTGGCCGATCTAAGCTCGGAAATTCCGATCTAACTCGCTGGTCTTGATCCACCGCCTCCGGGGAACCTTGCAGGTGCAGAAAACTCGGTGACTTGCGGTGTAAACACAGCGCCGACGAGCTTCGCCGTGGTTTCGTCTCGGACCTCGTCGCCGATCACTTTCCAGGACCTCCGAGCTCAAGAAAACCCCCGAGGTGAGATCCCCGACCTCCCCTCTACCGATCTATGCCATAAAATCACAGTTCTAGGAAGAATTCTCGAAGATCCGAAAGTCTCCGGCGAGATCGCCGCTTCCCGCCGCCGTGCGCCGCCGGCAGCGCCGCCCGCGCTCGATCAGAGCGACGTGGCCGCTTGTGCGCCGTTTATTTTAAATCGCACGGTAGGGTTTAAACCCCCGCGTACCGGTTCGATGTTATAATCTCGGCCGTCGGTTTAAAATCGGACGGTCCACGTCAGCCCCGCGTTATAAAGACTAAAAATCTTACGTGCTACCCCCTGGGGTTCTCGAGAAATAAGAGCTAGCCCCGAAAATTTCTGATCTAGCCCCTGGAACTCTAGAAAATCATGTAAATTCATTTAAAAATCAGTTTTAGCCCCTAGACTTAATAAAAATTAGGAAAAACACCTCTGATAAGTGTAGCTAGACCCCTGGAAATTCTGAAAATAATATTATAGACCCTGTAATGGGGTGAGTTTACCTTTTTCGCCCTGTTTAGTATTTAAATTAGGAAATTGAATATGTGGCTAGTGTTTAAAAATTAAAAAGTGGGACAAACATATTGTCATAATTAAATTAAAAACTTTCTCAGTATTTAGAAAACTTTGGAGTAAGATAAAAACATATTTTGGGCTGAATTGAATCTGTTTAATTTATTATTCACATTTAGGGACACATTTTTAAGTAATGAATAGTTTTAGAAAATAGGGAAAATAATTGTGAAATAGTTTACATCAGAGGCAAAGGTCAAAATATGTTATTAAATTATTTAGGACCAGAATCTATTCTGTTTAGATGATGTGTATTACTAATTTTATAATAAAGAACACATTTATGTATAGGAAAATAAATCTAAAAATATAGTAACTAGTAAATGATAAATGGAGTTTCTAAAATCCAAAGAATTTAGTTTAAGGTTGGTAAAAATTCTAAAGGCACATATGGAGAAGAAAAATACTTTTCATACATACTTGGTAGTGAAAAGGTGTAGTAGTTGAATATAAGGAATTTATTGGAAACTCATATATAAATAGTAGGTAAGTATAAATGGAAACACAAAATTAGGAATCATATACACATGATTAAAAGAGCATGCAAGTCACAACTCAACACACATAAAGTAACCACAACACATATAATGGTGAAGGACTTTCATAAATGTGAATGTGTGGTTTGTATGAAGTAGAAGTGTGAACTATGTCTTATGATTGTTGTTTTTCTTTTGCTATGTGTGATGGTATGATGTAGAACCTGCTCAAGAGCAAGTTATTCCTTTCCAAGACCAGGACTACCCATTTCAAGAGCAGCAAGAAGGAGGCAAGTGTCCTTAACCACTTTGATCCTATACTAGGATGTGTAGATAGCATTATTTGCATTGTCAAATGAAATATGAAACCCATGCTAGGAAGTTTCCCTAGAATTGCATTACCTTGTTTTCCTTGTAGCTTGAGTTGGGATTTATTTTATCATGCCATTCATTATTATGCATATGCTTAGCCACGCTTAGAATGGGATATTTGGGATATGAGAACATCAGTTTATTTTACCATACTCTTGAATGAGGTATTGTGAGTTATGTAGAGGTAGGGATTAAGGTAAGTTGGATGTTTTGGTTGTGTGCTGGGTGCACGAGACTCGGGTTTGTGTTTAGTACTTGCCTGGATCCTAAGGACCGGTTCATGGAGCATGTAACCTGGCTTTACAGTGCCAACCACATGCTGAGATGGGGCAGCTTGGCCAATTAATTAGATGTATCCCCGGCGTAGTATGGGTGTGTTGGATGGTGCGGGGAATAGGTGTCAGCTGGACTACCATATGAACCGCAAGGCTCAAGAGGGGGTCACTGGAGCGGGGTTGGAGCCTCTTGTATGCTGTTAGGGGTGAAACCTCAGTGGGCCCACGCTCGTCGGGAATCCCTTTGTAAAGCCTTCGTAGTGATCTCCTGGCTACACACCTGGGAAGTGTGAATGTGGTTCGTAGCCACTGGCATAATGGAGGTTCTTTTAGTCCACCCGGTAACGGGGGATGAAATCACTACATGTGGGTACAGTGGTACAAACTCTGCAGAGTCAAAACTGTCATGACAGTCGTGCTCACGGTCAAGAGCGGTTTGGACTTATTCATGATTAGAGGATTGATGGTTTTGGAAGTTGTGGATGTTAAGCGGGGAGCTTGACATTGGAAATGATGTTATGGTTATTGGATTATGATGATGGGATGGGAGATTGGGACCATTTCACTTGTGTAGTAATGTAGATGCTTAATAAGCTAAGGTGATAGGTATTAAGTGCGTAGTGCTTTAACCATGAGTTCAACCTCTCCTTGTTCTAGCCATGCATGATATAATTTTCCCACACTTGCTGAGTACCATTGGTACTCAACCTTGCATATTTTGTTGGTTTATATTGCTGCTCAGGTCAAGATAATGAGGTGGTATATAATGACCAAGACTTTGGACCCGAAGAAGGTTTCTAGGTTCGTGGAGACTCCGGGCAACGCCTGTGATGGAGCCCTCAAGAATAATATTCCGCTGCTAGTTTATTTACTTGTGATGAACTTATTATTGTCCATTGAGACATTTGCGAATGTAAGACTTATTTATATTCGACACCTGGCTTGTAATAAATGATGCTTCACTATTTGTCATCACATGTATGAGAAAATGATCCTGGCATACATGTGATATTCACTTGGTTGTTTCTTCGGAAAAACCGGGTGTGACATTGCGCCACGCGCGGCACCGGCGTCTCTGACGCCGCCAGCTGCGCCACGCGCGGCCCCAGTGTCCACGTCACCCGCTGCGCCACGCGCGGCCCCGACGACACCTGCTGTGCCACGCGCGGCCCCGACGACACCCGCTATGCCACGCACGGCCCCGACGACACATGTTGCGCCACGCGCGGCCTGGACGACACCTGCTGCGCCGAGCGTAACTCCGGCGTCCCTGCCGACGCCTGCTGCGCCGAGCGCGGCCTCGGCGTCCCCGACACCAGCAGTTGCACCGTGCGCGGCCTCGACGTCCCCGACTTCGACTACTGCACCACGCGCGGCTCCTGCGGCGCGGTACGCCGACCCCGCTCTTGTCTATCAGCGACGAGCGTGGGATGGTGGATCATCCTCTTCGCGCCCTGAGGATCTGGTATATCACCCTCCGCTGCTTCACCGGGACCCTCGTCACGTTCACCCGATGGTGACTCGACGGGCCGCCGGCGTCCTTCGTCCTGTGGAGCGCTTCTCCGGGGTCGTTCTCTCGTCCTCGACCCCCCCGGAGCCTGCCTCGTCACCCATCTCGCCTATCCCCTCTTCTGTCCGTAGCGCCCTCGCCGATCCTCATTGGCGTCGGGCTATGGAAGAAGAGTATGTGACCCTACTTGCCAACCGGACCTGGGACCTGGTTCCCCGTCCTGGTCGTGGCAATGTTGTCACGGGCAAGTGGGTGTTCACGCATAAGAGGAGGGCGGATGGGTCTCTAGAGAGGTACAAGGCACGGTGGGTGCTTCGCGGTTTCACGCAGCGTCCCGGCGTCGACTACGACGAGACCTTCAGCCCGGTGGTGAAACCGGCGACGGTTCGTACCGTTCTGTCGTTGGCTCTATCGCGTTCTTGGCCTGTCCACCGGCTGGATGTCAAGAACGCCTTTCTCCACGGGACGTTGACGGAGACGGTGTACTGTAGTCAGCCGACAGGGTTTGTTGATTCAGCCCGTCCAGACATGGTCTGCCGGCTGAACAAGTCTCTGTACGGGCTGAAGCAGGCGCCTCGGGCCTGGTACAACCGATTCGCCTCCTTCCTGGCCTCGCTCGGCTTCGTCGAGGCCAAGTCGGACACTTCGCTTTTCATCTACAGGCGTGAGAGTGACACTGTCTACCTCCTCCTGTACGTGGACGATATTGTCCTCACGGCGTCCAACCCGGCTCTTCTTCAGCGCACGATCTCCGCCCTGCAACGCGAGTTTGCCATGAAGGATCTAGGCCAGCTCCACCACTTCATGGGCGTTGCGGTCGAGCACCGCCCGGGTGCTCTGTTCCTCCACCAGCGCCAGTACTACCTGGATATCCTCGAGCGAGCGGGCATGGCTGATTGCAAGTTGTGCTCCACTCCCGTGGACACCCAGGCAAAGGTGTCTTCGGCCGACGGCGCCCCGGTCGCCGACCCCACCACTTACAGGAGTCTTGCAGGTGCACTGCAGTACCTCACCTTCACCAGGCCGGACATCTCCTACGCGGTTCAGCAGGTGTGTCTCCACATGCATGATCCGCGGGAGCCACATCTCACGGCGGTGAAGCGGATCCTTCGGTACCTGCGTGGCACTCACGACTACGACCTTCTTCTGCGGCGTGACTCTGCCTCCGAGCTGGTCGTCTACACCGATGCTGACTGGGCGGGCTGCCCGAACACCCGTCGGTCCACCTCCGGCTACGCCGTCTTCCTGGGCGGCAACCTCGTCTCCTGGTCCTCGAAGCGGCAGCACGTGGTG
Source organism: Neostapfia colusana (assembly GCA_030760725.1). Taxonomy (NCBI): domain Eukaryota; kingdom Viridiplantae; phylum Streptophyta; class Magnoliopsida; order Poales; family Poaceae; genus Neostapfia; species Neostapfia colusana. Next base: position 98,154,904 of record JASWHV010000008.1, on the reverse strand, counting down.
TCCCGCTCGAGTGCCGAGGCGGAATACCGCGCCGTGGCCAACGGCGTGGCCGAGTCCTCCTGGATTCAGCAGCTACTTCAGGAGCTCCACTCTCCCCTCGCCCGGAGTACGTTGGTCTACTGCGACAACGTCAGCGCCGTCTACCTCTCCACCAACCCGGTACAGCATCAGCGCACGAAGCACGTAGAGATCGACCTTCACTTTGTTCGTGAGCGGGTGGCTCTCGGGGAGGTGCGAGTCCTGCACGTTCCGACGTCGTCGCAGTTCGCCGACATCTTCACCAAGGGACTCCCTTCGACGGTGTTCACCGAGTTTCGGTCCAGTCTCAACATCTGCCATGGCTAGATGTTGGGACTGCGGGGGGGTGTTGGACTGTACGTGATTAGGGGGCAGGGGCATTTTAGTCCTTTGTATTAGGGTTGCTTAGCCCTTGAGCTGTCCCCCTATATATGTATCTCCTTGACAGGCTGTTAATCAACTAATCGCTTTTTCCCTAATCTAATTTTTCAGACACTCATATATGGAAGCTATACTTTTATCAAATCGACATATTGTATATCCCCTGCTGCAAATTTTGCAACTCTGGAATTCAATGCTATTCATATATTGCAATTTGCTACATCTTCCTCACACTAAATCATCTTGCCAATACCAACTTCTACTTCACATCAAACTGAAGAAGTCATCTCATAACAAAGATAGTTGTTACCTGCAAAAAGGCATAAAGGTCATTGCTAATGCTCGCTTCATTGTGGCGGGTGTCCTGTGCATCAGAGCTATAGCTAAACCCAGTTCCCGTGGGCTGGTCAACATAAATAAGATTGGATGCCTGCAAAAGATAGCATATATTACCCAGACATAAAATGGGAGCACGCATAATGGCAGGTTAAGAAGCAAAGGTGCACGTCTAGGTAACAGACCTTGACAACAATAGATGAATCTTTACCGTAAGATTGATAATCGCGTAAGTGTAATATACCTGGTCCCAACCGAAGTCATTCCAGGCGAGCGACAGGTTGTCGGCAATGTGGAAAGGCCCGTTCTCATAGAAGAGCGCGAGCTCGCTGCTGCATCCGGGCCCACCGGTGAGCCAGATCACCACGGGGTTCTCCTTCTTTTGCCCCCTCGACTCGAAGAAGAAGTAGAACATCCTGCGCAGCACCAACACGCGACATGGTAGGTGCGTCGAAGGAAAGGGTGTTTCTTCCAAATAGAGTAAGGCGCCTAGGAGGAAGACGGGACTAAGGAGCAGCTGAGCTTACCTGGCGTCGTGGGTGTTGGGGAGGCGATAGTACCCGGCGCGGTGGCCGAGGTCCTCCACCGATGGTCCGCCGCCACCGGCCATGGACGCGAGGCGGAGGGGCCTCTCGACGAGGGCGCCCGCGGCATCTTCGGTGGGGCCGCCGCTGCGGGAGGAGGCGTCCACCGGGTGAAGGTTGAGGGCGCGGATGAGGTCGACGGCTTCAGAACGGGGGAATCTCGGGGCCAGCTGACGCGGCGCGGAGGAGGGGAGGCGCAGGAAGCTCTCCGGTGAGGCAGCGGCGGCGGCGGCAACCACGAGAAAGAGGAAGACGCCGAGGAGCGCTCGGCAGTGACTGGTGGGGCTCATGGCCGTGCCGGGACGATGAGGGGGGTCGATGGAATCAGAAGTTGAGCGACGAGCAGAGCATTGGCGTGGGCCGTGGGGAAAGAAAGAAGGCGACTTGGAAGCAGCGGTTTGTGCGAGAAGAGTGAAGACCCTAGCGGGCCTACGTGTCAGTCAGAGCCACGAGATCGTGAGGGTAGTTTCCTCCACACGCTCAGATTGAAATACTGCGACAATTATAGTCCACTCATTTTCTTAGGGTTTGTTACCACTTGTTTGACTATGCTGGATCCACGTGCATAGAGGTGAATGAAATAGAAAATAAACTAATTTGTATTTTAATCTCTCTTAATCCATATTTATGGGAGGGGATTCTTCTTTATCCAAACAGGCCCTCGAGCGGACCATAAAATCATAGAAATAGAATTACTGTTCAAGCATAATTTTCATGTATGATACAAAAGTTAAGGAGAATAACAGGGTGGAAAAACAATTATTCAAATTTTTATGGTTACATCGTAGATCAAATCCAAGACACACCGGCATCCATACGGCCCTCATCAGTCATCACTATACAACAATAATTATTAGGTCAAACAGGGTCAACCATGAAAAATCTACAGTCATCAGCGCAGATTATCAGACCGGTTTGCTATAACATCGGTATCAACCTCCTCTCCTCCATGTCTTTAGAGTCCAAACCTGAATAAAATGCATCATTGACCACCACATTTGTCTAAAGACAGAAATTAAATGACAGTGACTTATAACATATGTTATAATTTTTTAAGAAAATAAAGAATTGAAATCTCTGGACATGGCATTTGTGTAACCACTGTTAAATTACCTGAAGCAGATTACCTTTGCCATTTCTTTGCTGAATCCTTGGACCGTGGCAGCCAATGCTGGAGCTTCCTTTAGATCATTAATAAATGGCATCGCTTCATCCTTCAGGCAATTAATTATTGATAGCCGGTTGTCTATATATAATACTAGGTAATACCCCGCGTATTGCTTCGGGCATTTCATAGGTGACATCAAAGAAATCGGTTTGAGTAAAAGAAATCGGTTTGAGTAAGACATGAAATATGTACTATATATTGAATAAAAATCCATAACTTAAGTTTTTTAACTAAAAAGGCAATGCATTTACAGGAAATCAGAAATAAAAAAGGGAAATTAAAAAAGAAAAATTAAGATATAGATCAGATAATCTAGTGTGATAATAAATCTAAGCATAAAAGATTTGAATCCGCATTATTGTGCCTATATGCTGACTGTTAATGCCATCCTACAATCCTGAAAGAAACATGTAGCAGTAGCAACCTCCTTATGTCTTTGTTGTACAGATAAATTAGATTAAAGAAAGGTAATCAGATACAATAGACATGGGAATAGGAAGAGACTTGAGAGAGAGGGGGAGGCAAGAATAATTTACAGGACTGGGTATCAAAGAAAGGTTGCAATGGTTAAAGGTGATCAAACTACGAACAACCGAGAGCCTTTTGCAACAAATTAAGAGCTAGCTGGTTAAAAGATGGTGGGCTGGAGATTCATTTCGCGTTGTGAATCTTAAGAACCATGAAGCACTACTGCTTGATTGCTGAGCCTTGGTTGTTCATGATTGCTTGATGTTAGTGGAGCACGTGGGGAGAGAAGAGAGAGGACACATCTGGAAAGAAACCAGTTGGAGAGAACGGTCAGGATTGACTAAAACCAATGATCAGGGCCGGCTCTGAGGCTAGACGGGAGGGGCGACCGCCTAGGGCCCAGGCCGAAGAGGGGCCCATCACTATAGCAATACGACTCATTTACGACGGCCAAAACCGTCGTAAGTAGGGTCCAAACCGTCGTAATTAGCTTAATTACAATGGTTTACGTCTAATTACGACGGTTTCTAACCGTCGTCAAGAATTTAGTCGTAAGTTAAGTAACTTACGATGGCCACCATTATAAGTTACGTAACTTACGACGGCAGTCTGTAGCCGTCGTATGTAAGCGTCTGGGCCACGTGGTGGGCTAGGCCATACCACTTACGAGGGCATGAACCTGGCCATCGTAAGTAATCATGTTACTTACGACGTGATGCGGACATCGCTACCGTTGATACAACTACAACACCAACCCATTCACCACTCTCAGCTAATCAAGATCCAATGACACGCGCTCGTGCACGTCAACTTAATTATCAGGTGCTTGGGAATTGATCCAGCTAGGAGGGATGGAGGGATTAATGCAATAAAGGCTGCTCCACCCGAGGAGAAATCTTGAGGCTGGGGCCATGTAATAAAGAGAGATTTAGACAAATAAGGAAAGGAATAAGGGAAATCTCGTCCAACTTTGCTGCTGGACGAAATTCCCTCTTTCTTCCCCCATTTAAAGATAGATGTGCTATAATAAGGAAAGAAATAGAGGAAATCATATCCTGCCTTGCTGCTGGATGGGTTTCCCTCTTTCTTTCCCTATTAAATGGTAGTCTATCACAGAAAAAGGAAGAGAATAAGGGAGATCACGTCCTACCTTTGTTGCTGGACGAATTTCCCTCTTCTCTCCCCTATTTAAGTAGTCCAAGAGCTCCTTGACATGGCGGGTTTTTGTTTTCTGTAAGTTTAGCCATTGCTACTTCCTTGTAACGCAAGTGTCGACAAGACCTTCCGATTACTTAATCAGAACCCCAACTTTTTCACACCCATGAGTGTTTGCTTGTTATCTTGTTCTTGCTTGTTCTTCGATTGCTTGCAGGTTCAAGGCTGTTCTTGGCACGACAAGTACAGCAACAACAGGAGCCGGTGTAACTATCGCTAAGGCGCAGCATCCTTGTGGTTATTGTAGTCGGGTAGCACAACGTCGACCTCCACTCAAATCGTAGTTATTAGGAGACGGTGTAACTGTCGCTCAAGGCGCCACACCATTCTGGTTGTGGTAGTCGGGCAGCCAACGTCGGCCTCCACCAAATTCATTCATTACCAACATCTCTCATCGAAAGATAGGGCGTCCCCCGTACCCATTGGGTTCATCAGACAGGGTCTCGCCGTCGTAAATAAAAGCTTGTTTACAACGGTCAAACCTGGCCGTCATAAACAAAAGCTTATTTACGACGGCCAGACCCTAGCTGTCGTAAATAGGCTGATATATACCCACGGCCTGGGGTCGGCGCGGGCATTCACGCCACGCTGACCCTGAGCCCAAAGCGCCGCCGCCGCCCGAAGCTCCGCCGTCGCCGGTCCTCTGCCTCCACACCCGCACCGACCCCCGCCGCCACCTCCACACCCTAGCCGCCGGAGCTCGGCCAGCCCCGCTGCTCCGACCCCCGCTGCCGCTCCAGCTCGCCGCCCCGGCACCTCCACTCTACGGTCGCCGCCGCCCCCGACCCCGGCTGTTCCGGTGCCCACCCCGACACCTACAGCCCCCGGGGCTCCTCCCCGACCCGGCGTCCCGCTGCCTCGCCCACGGCCCCGAGCTCCCGCGCCATCCAGCACGTCGCAACCGTCGAGAAGTTAGTTTTATTTTAACTTAGTTGATTATTGGATTTAGTTTAGATAATTTAGTTATTAATTAGTATTGTTTAATTTATGAAAATTGTTTTATTAGTTTTAGATTTAATTTTGTTTAGTTGTAAATTGTTTAGTTTACGATTTTTTTAATTTAGTTATAATTTATTTAGTTTTAGATTGAATTTAGCTTCCCTCTCGCCCACCCCCTCTGCGTCACTGGCCGCCCTGCCGCGTCGCCGCCCCCGGCCTCGCTGTAAGTGCATCTAGGTATCCCCGTGGGTTTTGGATGATTGATGACGACAAATTAAGAGACTAATGAGCTGAGATGATCATAAGCATAGGACATTTCCAAGGCGCACACCTAAACTCTCAAAAAGAAAAAAGATGAAGCACGGTGTCGAAGACTCGAAGAGTAGAAATTAGGGTTTCACTTGAGTCTTTAGTAGGCTAGCCGTGTAAAAGTGAGAGTGTGTGTGACAAATGCATTGAGATCATAGAAGAGAGCTCAAAGCGTTAGAAGTGCCAAATCCTTAGTGGAGAGTGGTAAAGAAGTAAAGTTGGGCAGGCCAGACTTGTCCGGGCCAGAGGCCGGACTAGTCCAGAAGCCCCACGACTTAGTCCGTTTTAGGGCGGACTAAGAGTTTCTGACTAAGTTCGGACTTGTCCATTATGGGATGGATTAGTCCGTTTCTCTGTTGAAAAGAGTGTTTTGGGACTAAGTCCTGGTAGACCGGACTTGTCCGCCTCAGTGGTCGGACTAGTCCGGGCTAGCCAGACTTGTCCGTTTTCACACGGACTAAGAGTTCATGTGTGAGTTCGGGCTAGTCCGTTCTGAGGCGGACTAGTCTGTATTGTTGTGAGATGAGAGCTCCCACGGTTAAGTCTTGATGGACCGGACTTATCCGCCTCAGTGGTCGGACTAGTCCGAGTCCAACAGACTTGTCCGTTCTCACATGGACAAAGAGTTCCTGTGTGAGATCGGACTAGTCGGTGTAAGGCGGACTAGTCCGGACTTTTGGTAGGTGGCAACGGTTGTCTTCAGGACTTCTATAAAAGGAGATGCCCCGACCTCATTTAAATGACCCTGGAACCCTAGCACCGCCACAGCCTTTCTAGAGCCTCTCCATGCCTTCTCCATTGCCTACTCACCCTCTTGAATCAAATCCTAAGTCTACAGGTATCATGGCTAAGGAGGGAAGAAGAAAGGTTAAATCTAAGCCATCCTCCTCTACTTCTTCACTTGATAGCTTTGATAGTAGTAGTGAAAATGAATCCATGCTTAAGGATCTAAGTAGGAGCACCTTGAAAAATATGAGATTGTTGTCGGAAAAAATCTTTGAGAAGGATGATCTCATCAACCGTCAAGAAGACATGTTCATCCTTGAAAAGGAGAGATGTCATGAGCTTGAAGAGCTCCTTGAGGTTGAAAGAGAAAGAAGCAAGGCACTTGAGCGTGAACTCGCTTTGAGCAAGGAAATTTGCTCAAATCTTGAAGACACAACTGTTGTGCTCAAGGATGAAATTGTTAACTTGACAAAAGTCAATAAGATCCTTGAAACACAAGTTGAGTCTCTGAAGATCAATGCACCTTCTTCCTCTATGATTTAACCCTCCTCAAAGAAATCTCCCGAAGCAACTCAAACTTGCAAGTGCTAAAACTTAGATGAACTCAAGTTGGCACAAAACAAGCAGTCATCGAAAGGTGGTATCTTTGACAAGGAAAAGTGGCATATGCACGAAGTGCATATACCAATGTAAGACCTCCACATGTCAAAGATGGTCTTGGCTACTCTCGGGAGTGGAGGCAACATGCTAAAACTCTCAAGAAGGGAAAAGACTTGATTGTATTTGTCAAGGAAGGTTCATCCAACAAAGAAAATGCAAAGAACATTGCAAACTCATCTAACATGGCTAAAAATAAACCTCATCCTTTGTTCCATGATTTCGATGCCTCATATGTTTTATTGAGAAAAAAATTTAGAAAGATCTATGCTAGGTATGTTGGACCACTCCGCAAGAATCCAAAACCTTGTGTGTGGGTGCCCAAGTGTCTCTTGACTAATATGAAAGGATCCAACTACGCTTGGGTATCAAAAGGTAAGGCATAACTCTATTTTATAGGCATACTCCTCCGGTGGATCAAAATGGGTGCTCGACAGTAGATGGACAAACCATATGACCGGAGAGAGAAGGATGTTTGTTGAATATGAGGAAAACCAAGATCCAAGTGAAGGAATATACTTTGGGGACAATAGCCAAGGGAAAATCCTTAGCGCCGGTAAAATTGCTATCTCTCCCCATCATACTCTTTCAAATGTTTTGCATGTTGACTCCCTTGACTATAACCTTCTATCCATATCCCAACTATGTGATAAAGGTTATAATTGTATTTTCACTAACGAGGGTGTGACTGTCTTGAGAAGAAGCAATGACTCAATCGCCTTTAAGGGCGTGCTCAAGGGAAAGCTTTACCTTGTTGATTTCACCACGGATAAATCTCAACTTGACACGTGCTTAATGGCAAAGACCAACATGGGATGGCTTTGGCATAGAAGGCTAGCCCATGTTGGGATGAGAAACCTGCAAAAACTTCTCAAGGGAGAACACATTGGAGGCTTGAAGAATGTTGTTTTTGATAAGGACAGGCCATGTAGTGCTTGTCAAGCTGGAAAGCAAGTTAGAGCTCAACATCCATCCAAAAATGTCATGACGACTACAAGACCTTTGGAGCTACTTCACATGGACCTCTTCGGTCCAATCACCTACATAAGTATCGGCGGTAACAAATACGGTCTTGTTGTTGTAGATGATTATTCTCGCTTCACTTGGGTGTTCTTTTTGCATGACAAAGGAGAAACTCAAGGTGTGTGATGAATCCAACGGGTACGGGGGACGCCCTATCTTTCGATGAGAGATGTTGGTAATGAACGAATTTGGTGGAGGCCGACGTTGGCTGCCCGACTACCACAACCAGAATGGTGTGGCGCCTTGAGCGACAGTTACACCGTCTCCTGGTAACTACGATTTGGGTGGAGGTCGACGTTGTGCTACCCGACTACAACAACCACAAGGATGCTACGCCTTAGCGATAGTTACACCGGCTCCTGTTGTTGCTGTACTTGCCGTGCCAAGAACAGCCTTGAACCTGCAAGCAATCGAAGAACAAGCAAGAACAAGATAACAAGCAAACACTCACGGGTGTGAAAAAGTTGGGGTTTTGATTCAAGTAATCGGAAGGTCTCGTCGACACTTGCGTTACAAGGAAGTAGCAATGGCTAAACTTACAGAAAACAAAAACCCGCCCTGTCAAGGAGCTCTTGGACTACTTAAATAGGGGAGAGAAGAGGGAAATTCGTCCAGCACAAAGGTAGGGTGTGATCTCCCTTATTCCCTTCCTTTTTCTGTGATAGACTACCATTTAATAGAGAAAGAAAGAGGGAAACCCATCCAGCAGCAAGGCAGGATATAATTTCCTCTATTTCTTTCCTTATTATAGCACATCTATCTTTAAATGGGGGAAGAAAGAGGGAATTTCGTCCAGCAGCAAAGTTGGACGAGATTTCCCTTATTTCTTTTATTATTTGTCTAAATATCTCTTTATTACATGGCCCCAGCCTCAAGATTTCCCCTCGGGTGGAGTAGCCTTTATTGCATTAATCCCTCCATCCCTCCTAGCTGGATCAATTCCCAAGCACCTGATAATTAAGTTGACGTGCACGAGCGCGTGTCATTGGATCTTGATTAGCTGAGAGTGGTGAATGGGCTGGTGTTGTGGTTGTATCAACGGTAGTGATGTCCGCATCATCCTCCCCTTCTTGCAATTGAGTCGTCCTCGACTCAAATGTGTCTTCCTCGCCCATATATAGTTACAAATCTGCAATATTAAAAGAGGAAGTAACCCCAAAATGTGCAGGCAACTCAATTTCATATGCATTATCATTAATTTTTCGAAGCACTTTGAAGGGTCCAGCAGCTCTAGGTAGTAATTTAGATTTTCTCAAATCAGGAAATCTATCCTTTCTCAAATGCACCCAAACCAAATCACCAGGTTGAAAAGTAACATGCTTCCTACCCTTGCTACCGGCTTGTTGATACTTAGCGTTCATGCTCTCAATGTTTGCTTTAGTTTGCTCATGCATTTTAAGAATTAATTCAGCACGACAAGAAGCATCAAAATTCAATTTCTCTGAAGGTGGCAGAGCCAAAAGATCAATGGGAGCACGAGGAATAAAACCATATACAATCTGAAAAGGGCACAATTTAGTAGTAGAATGCAGCGAACGATTGTAAGCAAATTCAATATGAGGCAAATATTCTTTCCATAATTTGATGTTATGTTTCAGAACAGCCCTTAGCATGGTAGATAAACTACGGTTTACTACTTCAGTCTGTCCATCAGTTTGAGGGTGACAAGTGGTAGAAAAGAGTAATTTTGTCCCCAACTTAGCCCATAAGGTTTTCCAAAAATGACTAAGAAATTTGGCATCTCTATCTGAAACAATAGTGTTTGGAACCCTATGCAAACGAATAACTTCTCGAAAGAACAAATCAGCAATATGGGTAGCATCATCAGTTTTGTGGCATGGTATGAAATGTGCCATTTTAGAAAATCTGTCGACAACAACAAAAATACTATCCCTCCCCTTCTTTGTTCTAGGCAATCCTAAAATAAAATCCATAGAAACATCCTCCCATGGAGCACTAGGAACAGGAAGAGGCATGTATAAACCATGTGGATTAAGACGGGACTTAGCTTTTTGACAGGTGGTGCAACGAGCAACAAACCACTCCACATCTCTTCTCATCTTTGGCCAAAAGAAATGGCTTGCTAAGATGTCTTCCGTCTTCTTGACACCAAAGTGTCCCATCAATCCTCCACCATGTGCTTCCTGCAATAGTAAGATACCCACAGAACCAGCTGGAATGTACAATTTGTTAATTCGAAACACAAAACCATTAGTGAGAACAAACTTGTTCCATGTTTTTCCTTCTTTACATTGCAGCAGCACATCTTTGAAATCAGCATCAAAAGCATATTGTTCTTTAATTGTTTCCAAGCCAAAAATCTTAAAATCAAGTTGGGACAACATATTGTAACGGCAAGATAAGGCATCCGCAATGACATTATCTTTTCCTTTCTTGTGTTTGATGACATAAGGAAAGGACTCAATGAATTCTACCCACTTGGCATGCCTACGGTTCAGATTAGTTTGGTTCTTAATGTGGTTCAAAGATTTATGATCAGAATGTATAACAAATTCTTTAGGTCATAAATAATGTTGCCATGTTTCCAAAGTTCGTACTAGTGCATATAATTCTTTATCATAAGTGGAATAGTTCAGACTAGGCCCATTCAGTTTCTCGCTAAAATAAGCAATAGGTTTCCCCTCTTGCAACAAGACACCTCCCAATCCAATACCACTAGCATCACATTTCAATTCAAAAGTCTTACTGAAATCTGGTAATTGGAGAAGGGGTGTATGAGTTAACCTATTCTTCAAAGTTGCAAATGCAGCCTCTTGCGCCTTGCCCCATGTGAATGGAGCACCCTTCTTTGTAAGCTCATGCAGTGGGCCTGCTATGGTGCTGAAGTCTTTCACAAAACGACGATATAATCCAGCAAGTCCGAGAAAGCTTCGTACTTATGTGACCGTGGTAGGAGTCGGCCAGCTGTGTATCGCCTCCACCTTGGCTTGATCAACTTCAATTCCCTGTGGTGTCACAACATAGCCAAGGAAAGAGACTCGATCCGTGCAAAAGGTGCACTTGTCAATGTTACCAAATAAGCGTGCATCACGTAAAGCATTGAAAACAGCACGGAGATGATCAAGATGAACTTCGAGAGATGCGCTATAGATCAAGATGCCATCGAAATATACTACCACAAATCTTCTAATGAAAGCACGTAAAACCTCATTCATTAATCTCATGAAAGTGCTAGGTGTATTCGTGAGACCAAAAGGCATGACTAACCACTCATACAAACCAAACTTTGTTTTAAACGCTGTTTTCCATTCATCACCGAGCTTCATGCGAATTTGATGGTATCCACTACGCAAATCAATTTTAGAGAAAATCATCGAGCCACTAAGTTCATCAAGCATATCATCTAACCTAGGAATAGGTGACGATATCTAATGGTAATGTTATTAATTGCTCGACAATCTACACACATGCGCCATGATCTATCTTTCTTTGGGACCAAAAGGACAGGAACGGGGCAAGGACTAAGGGACTCACGCACATAACCTTTGTCGAGTAATTCATGTACTTGCCGCTGAATCTCCTTAGTCTCCTCCGTATTGGTCCTGTATGGTGCTCGGTTGGGCAAAGAAGCCCCAGGGATGAGGTCAATCTGATGCTCAATCCCTCTCAATGGTGGCAACCCGGCTGGTACCTCTTGTGAAAACACATCAGCGTATTCCTGCAAAAGCTTAGTGATAGAAGGAGGCAAAGCACATGGTGTGTCGTGAAGTGAGAACAAAGCTTCTTTGCAAACAAACACATAGCAGATTGCAGTATCACTTTTTAATTCAAACAAATCAGATTTGGAAGCAAAAAAAAACAAGCGCTCTTTAATTTTATTTCATTCTTCTTCATATGAGCAGATTTGGAATTGTCAGTCTTAGGCTGTACCGATTTCTTCACGACATCTGAATTTTCATTTTCAGCAGATTTCTTATTTTTCTCTTTGCAAGCTATAGCAATGTCATCCTTCAAAATAGCATCAGGGGACATCGGGTGCAAAACAAGTTTCTTCTCATGATGCATGAAAGAGTATTGATTTGATTTACCATGATGTAATGTATCTTTATCAAATTGCCAAGGTCGACCAAATAGCATAGAACAAGCTTGCATAGGTACCACATCACAATCAATGTAATCATGGTAGGAACCAATTGCAAATTCGACACGAATCAGACGTGTTACCTTAAGCTTACTATTGTCGTTGAACCATTGGATGTAGTAGGGATGTGGATGTGGAAGTGTTGTCATCCCAAGCTTTTCTACCATGGTAGCACTTGCTAAATTGTTGCAGCTTCCTCCATCAATAATAATGCGACACGATCGTTCCAAAACTACACACTTAGTTTGGAATAGATTGTGTCGCTGGTTCTGTTCAGCTTTGATCATTTGGGCACTCAAGACACGTCTCACAACAAGACTCTCATAGTGGGCAGCATGATCAGCCCCAATGTGCTCTTCATCATCATTCTCTTTCCTGCTTCCTGTGCAGCAAGCATGGCATATGTTTCATTATCCAAATCACTAGCGGATGAGTACTCACCATTTTCTCGTACAACCAGCACACGCTTGCTTGGGCAGTCCCTTCATAGGTGCCCAAAACTTTTGCACTGGAGGCATTGAATGTCTTTTGTTTCCCGGTAGAAGCAATGGAAGAAGAAGTGTTGGCTGCAACTTGGGTGGATCCTTTTGTTGTCTCGATTGCACGCGAAGGTGCTGATTTGATGTAGTCCTGGGCAACCCATTGGAAGCATCGTCTGGAGAATCATGCTTAGTACCAGCAGCACTTGAGCGGAACTGCCATGAGGTAGTTCGACCTGCAGAAATGTTAGTTCTTGTACGTCGTCCCTGCACTTCTCTTTCTGCCTTACAAGCAAGATGGAATAATCGAGTGACGTTAGTGTATTCCTTATAAGCCAATATGTCCTGAATTTCTCTTGTTAAACCACCCATAAACCTAGCCATTGCAGCCTCTTCATTTTCAACTAGGCCACAACGCATCATGCCTATTTGAAGTTCTTGATAGTATTCCTCAACAGATTTGTTGCCTTACCCAAGTTGTTGTAATTTATGCAACAGGTCACGAGCATGATAGGAAGGAACAAAACGACGACGCATGATTCGTTTCAAAGCATTCCAAGTTTGTAGTACGGTAGCTGTATTTTTAGTTGGATATTCATGCCACCAAACATAAGCAAAGTCAGTGAATTCACTAGTGACAGCTCTAACCTTTTTATCATCAGGGAAATCATGGCATGCAAATTTTTGATCTACTGACAATTCCCAAGACAGATATGCATCCGGATCATATTTACCATCAAAAGGTGGTATGGAGAATTTAATGATGCGTAGGGAATCGTCATTGTCACGTACCTCGCATCGTTGAGCTCGACCACCCATACCACGATGGTCGCGACGTGGCCGTCGTCGATACCTGAAAGGTCCATCATCAAGCTCGGTATCCGCCGAGTACTCCGCCTCATCATATCTTGCATCACTGCCAACGGAGTCGTGGCTGTCATCAACACGTCTTTGCCTCTCTTCGCGTCCAACCTGTTCCATCCTCTCCAATCACTCAATGATTGCTGCAAGAGAAGTGTTAATAGCCCCAGCAGTGCTTTCTAATGTGGTCAGTTTGGTGTTGGTGCAAATCTGCGTCGACTCTAATTGACCAATGCGTTCATTGGTGACTTGAATATCCTCATTGAGAGCATCTGTGTGTAGCTTTACTTGGCGTTCGAAATGCTGAATGATGCCCCTCGTACGTGGTGAATGTGGATATGTCTCATTCGCATCAGCTGACATGGTTAGTAAAGAAAGGAGATACAACAGCAAGCAGATTAATCCTAACAGTTGCTAAGAGGTGGTAGGACAGCACAATTCCTCACTAGCAAGAAATTAAGGTCTTACAAGTTCTTACCATGCGATGCAGGAGACGCCGGCAATCAGCAAGAACAACAACAAACGGTGGCTGCCAGCACAACCTTATGGTGTCGTAGACAATTATGTGGAGCTGTAGGTGGCTGCTAGACACAATTTGTGCAAAGGAACAGCTAGTACCACATTAGTCACAGCAAGTTGAACAAACGTTCCACGATGGTATTGTGCTGGTCCTAGCTCAAACCTTACTAGAGACGTGAGCCGTAACTCCACGTGACGTTGGATTACTATGGTAGGGAAGTTCGAACAGCCCGATCCGTTGTGTTTCAACAACGTTAAAAACAGCAAGTTGAACTTCGAAACATGAAACAAATGTTACACAAATTGTCTCTTTTTTTTTGTACTTAGAAACTTTTTTTTATGATTGTAATCAGTGCGGCTTTTCTTTTTGCACGTGCCTTTTTCTTGCTGATCCGTGCAGCTTTTCTTTTGCACTTGCCTTTTTTCTCAACTTTGGGTAGATAATGGAAATGGACTGAGAACAAAGTGGCACGAACTTAAAACTCTAGCAGTGAAAAACTTAGGACCAGCAACTTGACACAAAAAGGCAACCGTGAATTCAACAAGTCAAGAGCTAAGTAGCCAAGCAAAAGGCTCAAAGTGTTTTTAGGATTTTTTTAGAGCGAACTTTTGTAGGCAAAAGTGGACTATAGGTAAATGAAGAACAAGGAGAAGGAAATCTCTCACCGAGCAACCTGAAATCTGATACCACTTGATGAACCCAACGGGTACGGGGGACGCCCTATCTTTCGATGAGAGATGTTGGTAATGAACGAATTTGGTGGAGGCCGACGTTGGCTGCCCGACTACCACAACCAGAATGGTGTGGCGCCTTGAGCGACAGTTACACCATCTCCTGGTAACTACGATTTGGGTGGAGGTCGACGTTGTGCTACCCGACTACAACAACCACAAGGATGCTGCGTCTTAGCGATAGTTACACCGGCTCCTGTTGTTGCTGTACTTGCCGTGCCAAGAACAACCTTGAACCTGCAAGCAATCGAAGAACAAGCAAGAACAAGATAACAAGCAAACACTCACGGGTGTGAAAAAGTTGGGGTTCTGATTCAAGTAATCGGAAGGTCTCGTCGACACTTGCGTTACAAGGAAGTAGCAATGGCTAAACTTACAGAAAACAAAAACCCACCCTGTCAAGGAGCTCTTGGACTACTTAAATAGGGGAGGGAAGAGGGAAATTCGTCCAGCACAAAGGTAGGGCGTGATCTCGCTTATTCCCTTCCTTTTTCTGTGATAGAGTACCATTTAATAGGGAAAGAAAGAGGGAAACCCATCCAGCAGCAAGGCAGGATATGATTTCCTCTATTTCTTTCCTTATTATAGCACATCTATCTTTAAATGGGGGAAGAAAGAGGGAATTT
The DNA here is from genome assembly GCA_030760725.1 of Neostapfia colusana. NCBI lineage: Eukaryota > Viridiplantae > Streptophyta > Magnoliopsida > Poales > Poaceae > Neostapfia > Neostapfia colusana. Next base: position 98,139,761 of record JASWHV010000008.1, on the reverse strand, counting down.
CGTCCAGCAGCAAAGTTGGACGAGATTTCCCTTATTCCTTTCCTTATTTGTCTAAATCTCTCTTTATTACATGGCCCCAACCTCAAGATTTCCCCTCGGGTGGAGCAGCCTTTATTGCATTAATCCCTCCATCCCTCCTAGCTGGATCAATTCCCAAGCACCTGATAATTAAGTTGACGTGCACGAGCGCGTGTCATTGGACCTTGATTAGCTGAGAGTGGTGAATGGGCTGGTGTTGTGGTTGTATCAACGGTAGCGGTGTCCGCATCAGTGTGCTCAAGAAATTCTTGAGAAGAGCTCAAAACGAGTTCTCCTTAAGGATTAAGAACATAAGGAGCGATAGCGGCACCGAGTTTAAAAACACTCAAGTGGAAGAATACTTGGATGAAGAAGGCATCAAGCATGAGTTTTCAGCCCCCTACCCCCCTCAACAAAACGGAGTGGCTGAAAGGAAGAATAGAACTCTTATTGAGATGGCAAGAACCATGCTTGATGAGTACAAGACGTCGGACCGGTTTTGGGCGGAAGCGGTTAACACCGCTTGCCATGCCATAAATCGGTTGTATATTCATCGACTTTTGAAGAAGACTCCTTACAAACTTCTAACTGGTAACAAACCAAACGCCTCTTATTTTCGTGTCTTTGGGAGCAAGTGTTACATTCTAAACAAAAAGTCTAGGACTTCAAAGTTTGCTTTAAATTCCGATGAAGGTTTCTTGCTTGGTTATGACTCAAACACCTACGCCTATCGTGTCTTCAACAAATCCTCTGAAATTGTTCAAATAGCGAGAGACGTAGTGTTTGATGAGACTAATGGCTCCCAAGTGGAGCAAGTTGATCAAAGTGTGCTAGATAGAGAAGAGGCTCCACAAGAATCACTTAAAAGGATGGCACCTAGAGACATTTTTCCTCAAGAACATCCTCAAGACTCAAATGGTCACCCAAAAAACGAAGATATGTCTCCCTCTCATGATCAAGCTCAAGATGAGCAAGGCCAACCTCAACAAGATCAAAACAATCAAAGTCAAGAAGGAGGATTGGATCAAGGGGGAGACGAAGAAAAGAGCGACAATGAAGACACTACAAGAATCGGGCAAACAAATGTCGGCTTTATTAAAATCGTCGGGGCCGTCGACTTTAGGTGGCATAAAAGCGTCGGTCTCTGGTAACCGATGTCAATAAAGTTAAACTCGTCGGCCGGCAGACGACAGAAGTTATGGGTGACGGTTATGCGCGGCAAACTGACGATCGTATGCATGGCCGTCGGTTTCAGCAACGTGCCCGACGGCTATAAGCTGGGCCCGGCGAGCTTCGAACTTAACTCTCCCGCTCAAAACTTATAGGCGTTGGCCAGGTCAGCAGACCGACGGCCTTAACTTAAAATTGTCGGCCCGGCCGATGGCCTTAATGTGGGCCCGCCCGGTAAACTAAATTCGTCGGGCTTGGCCGACGACCATAACTTTATTTGTCCACGTAAGCTGGGCTCCTCCCCGTAAACCCTATCGATCCCGCTCTTCGACGCCACCGCCCGCTCCCGCTGCTGTCTGCTGCGCCACCATTTTGCCCGCGCCGCTCCCGCCTGCTCTCCGCCGCGCCGCCACGCCACCGCGCCGCCACACCGCCGTGCCGCCGCGCCGCCACGCCTCCACGCTGCTGCTCCGTGCCGCACGCCGCTGCACCGCCTGCTCCACTGTCCGCCGCGCCGCCGCTTTGCCCGCGCCGCTCCCGCCTGCTCTCCGCCGCGCCGCCGCGCCACCACGCCGCCACGCCACCACGCCGCCGCGCTGCCGTGCCGCTGCGCCGCACCGCTGTGCTGCTGCTCCGCGCCGCGCGCCGCTGCGCCGCCTGCTCCAAGCCCCGCCCGCGCCGCGTGCCGCTCCCGCCTGCTCCACGCCCCTCCCGCGCCCGCCTGCTCCGCGCCCCGCGTCGCCGCTCCCACCGCTTCCCGCGCCCCGCGTCACCGCTCCCACCGCTTTCCGCGCCGCGGCGCTCCGCGCCCTGCGCCGCCGCTCCCGCGTGCCTCTGCCTCCTCGCCGCCGCCTGCGCCGCCTCCTCTCCGCGCTCACCTGCGCCGTCGACGCTCCCCCACGTACGCGCCTCGCCCCTTCCGACAACAAGGTTTAAATTTAAACTTCTAAATTGCAATATATTGTGTTTAATTATATTATAAAATTGATTAGTCTTTACGCATTGTTATATCATTACTTATGCATTAGTGTGGTAGTACGTAATTTTGTGGATTGATTAGGGTGTGTTTTATTTGACGTCAATGTTAGATTAGATAGGATGAATGGATGATCCATATTTTTCTGTCTTGGATCATCCAAGTCGTGTTTGCTTAATTGATTGGATGATCTAAATTATTGTTGGATAAGAAATGTATTGGATGATCGATCTAAATTTTACACACCCTTAATGTATAAGCATGTAGTCTTAGAAGTATCGTGTAATTATTGGGTTGAATGCGTGTGAATGTGTATAAAGTGATCGCATCCCCTTAAAGAAATACTTCAGCTTTCGGTGCAACCCTCCCATTTAAGTTAGCAGCCCACACGTGTCACCTTTACCAACGAATGGAACCCACGGCCCGACAAAAATAGCAACCCCATTTAAACCCGACCCTTCCCGCCATCCATCCTCGCTCGCCCAGCCCAGCCCGCGCCGCAGCGATCGCCGGAGCCTCGACGCCGGCGGTCGCCAATCCAATGGCTACCAATTCCGCCACGGGGTCGGTGCCTGCTGGCGCGTCTCCTCCATCTGTCCAACCCCACCGGCGTTGGCAGTGCGTCCTCAGCTTAACGGCGGCGCGCGACCGCTTTCTCCGGCGCCGGTTCCTCTCCGCCGGCCTCCGTCCTTTTTCTGTCCGCCTCCTGTCCCCGGTCGGCACTAGCACCAATGTCCACATCTGGGCACCGCCTCGTCCCTCACGCCGCCCCATCCTCCTCCTCCACGCGGCTTCGGCGCCTCGGCCACCTGGCAGTGGGGGCCCTACCTCCGCCAGCTCCTCGCCATGTACCCGGAGGCCGTTGAACGGGCGGTGATGGTGTCATCGGGCGTGTGCATCGAAGAGGACGACCTCTCTGCCGGCCTGTTCCCGGTCAGCGATGTCAAGGAGGCAGCCGAGCTGCTTTTCCCGCAGAGGCTGGAGGACGTACGGAGGCTCGTGAAGCTCACTTTCGTCCGGCCGCCGCCTGTCATGCCCGTTAGGCGTCCAGGCGTTGATTAACTTGTATAGTCGTTCCCTTTTTACTTGAATAACTGCACCAGATAGGGGGGTGTAGTGTTAAATAGGCGACGTTATGCTGTCAAAATTTTAGGACCTATCCTGTACAAAAGATGTAGGGCCGTGACATTAAACAGATTATAAAGTAACCATGTATGTTCATTAACATATATTTATTTGTTGTAGTTTTAAAATGGGTGATGAACGTAAGATGATGTATGATGGATGTAGTAAAACTGGTGCGCACACTAATGAATGAGGTGTTATCGCGAATGCTTTCTTGAGCCTTACATTTGCTGGTGATGCTCTTGTTGCGAAATGTCCGTGTATGAAGTGTCGAAATCATCGACATCTAGATAAGTCTGAAGTGGAGTTGCATCTTTGCATGCCTGACTATCTGGTGTGGTGCGAGCATGGGGAGATAGAGCATGATGATGAGTCGGACGGATATGAGGATGAAGATCGGATGGATGAGATGATAGCAGACATTGGTAAAGAGTACGAAGATCGGTCAAAACCGAAGGAGGTGAAGGAGTTTTACGAGCTTCTTGCCGCCACAGATCGAAAAGTGTATGAGGGCACCAATGTGACTGTTTTGCAGGCGGTCACACGACTTATGGCGATGAAGTCCAAGTTCAATTTCGTGAACAATTGCTACAATAGTATCATTAAGTTGATTATTGATCTCCTTCCGTCAGGTCATCATATGCCGCGAGATATATATCAATCTAAAAAATTTTTGTCTGGTCTGGGCATGAATTATGAGAAGATTGATGCGTGCGAGAATAATTGCATGTTGTTTTGGAAAGAACACAAGAACGATACTCATTGTATGCATTGTAAGAAATCTAGATATGTGGATGTCTTTAGTGATGATGGAGAACGAATAACTACAAAAGTACCGATCAAACAACTTCGCTACATGCCTATCACGTCAAGGCTTAAACGATTATTTCTGTCCCAAGAAACAACGAAGCATATGAGGTGGCATTCTGAAGGAAAACGTGAGAACAATAACAAAGATGTTATGATTCATCCTTCGGATGGTGCGGCTTGGGAACTTTTAGACCGTTTTGATCGAGAGTTTGCAAGAGATCCGAGAAATGTTCATCTTGGGTTGTCAACAGATGGTTTCACTCCTTTTAGCACCAGTAACAGTCCATACTCTTGTTGGCCTGTTTTTATCATGCCATACAATCTCCCTCCCAACCTGTGCATGAAAGAAGGATACATATTCCTTGCGGCGGTCATTCCTGGTCCTAAACATCCAGGCAAGAAAATCAATGTGTTTATGCAACCGTTGATTGAAGAGATGAAAGAGCTGTGGCAAGGTGTAAAGGCATATGACAATCATATGAAATGTGAATTTGACTTACGTGCTGCGTATCTATGGTCAATTTATGATTTGTTGTCATATGTCATTTGGTCTGGTTGGTGTGTCCACGGACAACTGTGTTGTCCCATATGTATGAGTGACACTGATGCCATAAGGCTGAAGTATGGCAAAAAAGTTAGCTTCTTTGATTGTCATCGACGATTCCTTCCTTCAAACCATCCTTTCAGGAGGGATACACAATCATTCCGGAAAGGCATAAGAGTTACAAAAGGATCACCTCGTCGATTGACAAGCGAACAAAAAATGATATGGCATGCAGAGTTAAAAAAGTCTGAAGAAGATGGTTTTGAAGGGTATGGTACAGAACACAACTGGACTCATATTTCTTTTCTTTGGGAGCTACCATATGCAAAGGCATTGCTTCTACCGCACAACATAGATTTGATGCACCAGGAGCGTAATGTCGCTGAGAGCATCATAAGCATATGTTTTGATTTTACTGGTCAAACCAAAGATAATTTGAAGGCGAGAAAAGATTTAGCTGAACTTTGTCATCGTCCTGGGTTTGAGATTAGAACAAATGCAAGTAGAAATGAAATTAGGCCACGGGCTCCTTACTGTGTCAAGCCAGAAGAAAGAAAGCAAATACTTAGTTGGTTGAAAACATTGAAGTTTCCAGACCGCTATGCAGCTAACATAAAACAATGTGTTAATCTCAGCACTGGTAAACTGAATGGGTTGAAGTGTCATGATTACCATATTATAATGGAAAGACTTTTACCGGTAATGTTTCGTGGCTACTTTAAACCTGACTTGTGGAAGATATTTGCTGAACTTAGCTACTTTTATAGGCAGATATGTGCTAAGAAAGTATCGAAGAAGATAATGCGACAGTGGGAGAAAGAAATCATTGTGCTTATATGTAAGATGGAAAAAGTATTTCCGCCTGGATTTATGAATGTCATGCAACATTTGCTGGTGCATTTGCCTTATGAAGCGTTAGTAGCAGGACCTGCACAGTTCAGGTGGATGTATAGTCAAGAAAGAGAACTGAAAAAACTTAGAGCTACAGTGCGCAACAAGGCAAGAGTTGAGGGGTGTATTGCAGAGGCATTTGCAGCTAAAGAGATTACAAACTTCTTTAGCAAATATTTCTCACGTGCCAACAATGTTAATGCATCTACGACACGATATCATGATGCAGAAGAGCAACCAATTACTGAGCTAATGATTTTTCATTGGAATGGTAGAGGTGTTGGGGTTGCCACTTCTCATTATATTTCGGAGCAAGAGAGGAACTACACCATGCTTTACATGTTTACTAACATGGAAGAAGTGTTATCATATTTTGAAGTGTTTGACAATTTGTATTGAACATCTTCTCAAAGACCGACGCAAAGTCAATTAGATAATCTACGTCAGCATGGCATAAAAGGTGGCTCAAACTTCGTGAACCGGTTCCGTGACCATGTAATTTTCTATCCGTCCTTTGTTCTTGAATTATAGTTCATATATTTGTTATAAGATGCTAACTTTGTATAGTGTTATACATATAGTCTATGAAGGATGTCAACATCTCCGATGACTTGCGACAGATCGCGAATGGTCAATTGAAAGCTAGAGAATTTAGCCGATACGATATTAATGGATACCGTTTTCGAACGGCAAGTTTAGAAGCAAATCACCCACTTGCAGCCACATCAAACAGTGGAGTGTGTGTAACGGTCGCAGAGGGTAGTGGAGAAGTTAAGAAATACTATGGTGTTCTTCAAAAAATAATTGAGTACACATTTGGCGGTCCGAAAACACTAAAGTTGGTTTTTTTCGACTGTCACTGGTTTGATCCAACATCGGGCACGCAAGTGGATGATTTTGGAATGGTGGAGGTCAACCACAACTCGCGCTATACAGCACCTAACAACAATGTTGTACTTGCGCATCAAGTGGAACAAGTGTACTATTTAAGTTATCCTCATCCAAGTTTCAAAAATTAGTGGGTTGTATATAAAGTTAATCGTGAAGTGCACCCTCGTCGTTATGATGAGTAGATAGATAATCAGTAAGACATGATGGTGGTGTTTATCAAGATGAAGTCGAAGAAGTACAAGATATTAGAATATCTTTTGGGATAGGACTTGCAGAAATATCTAGTGCTACTCTAGAGTTAATGTCTGAAGAACAAGCCGGCCCTTCGAGAAAACGTCTTTGTCAATCTCAAAGGATTATTGAAAAACAGAAAAGAGTAATTGAAGAAGAGAGTGAAGAAGAAGAGTTTGAAGAAGAGATGGAAGAAGAAGAGAGACATGAGCATCTTCATGCACGTGTGACAGAAGCAGATTCTGATGCTGACGATTTTTAATTCTTATTGTACGCATTCTTTGAGATTTATTGTACTCTTATTGTGAACATCTTTGTACTCTTTACCATTTATTGTACTCTTTATCATTATTATTGTACTCTTTACCATTTATTGTTAAATTCTTATTGTTAGATTCTGATACTAACATTTTTTTTGAATTTTGTGTAGATGTGGAAGCATTTCAAGAAAGGGAAGAAGCGGAGTGACACTTCTTCCTCCACGCCTCACCCCAGTAGTGGTTCGGATCCCACGTCCTTGTTTCAGGTACTTTGTTTATTTATATACAGTTTAATGTCATAATCAGTTGTTTACTATTTGTTACATGTTTATTTGCATTTGCAGGGCACGACTGTGACTTCAGTTAGACAGAGACAGCTTCTGGGGCGTATGACACAGCAGATATCGAGTCCCTCACAAGCCAGAGAGGTTCAAAACGAGTTGTAAAAGGAGGAGGCTCAGGAGCAGGGAGGAGGCTCAGGAGTAGGCACGATGGAGGAGGCTCAACAGTATGCCTTTGGGTCGTCTTCTAAGGGTGGTCCTGAGGGTGGTGAAGGTGCTTCCAATGGACAGGGTGCTACTGAGGATGGACAGGATGGTACGGGTGGAGAGAGCGGCGAAGAGGAAGATGATCCGGATCGAGATGCAAGGTTGACAAGATTGGCAGAGTTAGAAGAGGCACAAGTTGGGCAGGGTGATCGATGCCCCTTCAGGTATTTTTTCTTCAAATTATTTAATAGGCTATCTTATACATTGGTTTTCTTGTGAACTAATTAATGTTATTTGTACAGGCTGCGGAGGCACCTTTTATGTACTGCAAGTAAAAACTCTGATGAGCGGACGGTTATAAGGCCAAAGGGTACTAGGTGCTGGATCGAGGTTGGTTGGGATGGCAGGGGGCATCGACGCTGTGTTAACACGGAGTTGGGAAATGCCATCCGGTTTTTGTAACACCCCAAATTTTGATTTAAAACCCTAAACCATGTTCAGAGGGGAATTTAAAAATTTTTGGACGTGTTGCATGTTTTGCAAAAATTCAAATTCAAACTGGAATTCAAATTAGATTCAAAACAGAAAAGAAATGGAAAAAGAAAAAGAGAAAACGGGAAAAAACCGGCCAGTGGGCCGAAACCCGCCAGCCGGCCCAGTTTCCCCGCGCCAGCCCGCCCCCGCGCGCGCCGCGCTCTCTCTCACAGACGGGTGGGACCCACCTGTCATCCCCAACCCTGAGCCCCCGCGACCCCGGACTTTTCCCCCGAGCGCGCGCGATCTTAACCGATCGGAAAACCCGTCCCGCAGCCCGAATTCCGGTCCCAGAAGAATCCAACTCGATCACAACTGACCCACCGCCCTCCCCCGGCTATAAAAACCCCAGCCCCGATCAGTTTTTCCCACGCGATCGCCGATTTTTACTCCGGTGAGCACCGAGACTTCGCCGGTGAATTCTGGCCGATCTAAGCTCGGAAACTCTGATCTAACTCGCTGGTCTTGATCCACCGCCTCCGGGGAACTTTGCAGGTGCAGAAAACTCGGAGAGTTACGGTGTAAATCCAGCGCCGACGAGCTTCGCCGTGGTTTTGCCTCGGACCTCGCCGCCGATCACTTTCCAGGACCCCCGAGCTCGACAAAACCCCCGAGGTGAGATCCCTGACCTCCCCTCTACCGATCTATGCCATAAGATCACAGTTCTAGGCAGAATTCTCGCGGATCCGAAACTTTCCGGCGAGATCGCCGCTTCCCGCCGCCGTGCGCCGCCGGCAGCGCCGCCCGCGCTCGATCAGAGCGACGTGGCCGCTTGTGCGCCGTTTATTTTAAATCGCACGGTAGACTTTAAATCCCCGCGTACCGGTTCGATGTTATAATCTCAGCCGTCGGTTTAAAATCGGACGGTCCACGCCATCCCCACGTTATAAAGACTGGAATTCTTGCGTGCTACCCCCTGGGGTTCTCTGGAATTGAGAGCTAGCCCCGGAAACTTCAGATCTAGCCCCTGGAACTCCAGAAAATCATGTAAATTCATTTAAAAATCAGTTTTAGCCCCTGGACTTAATAGAAATTAGGAAAAACACCTCTGATAAGTGTAGCTAGACCCCTGGAGATTATGAAAATAATATTATAGACCCTGTAAAGGGGTGAGTTCATTATTTTAGCCCTGTTTAGTATTTAATCTAAAACATTGAATATGTAACTAGTGTTTAAAAAATTAAAAAGGGGGATAAACATAATTGTCAAAATTAATTAAAAACTTTCTCAGTACTTAGAAAACCTTGGAGTGAGATAAAAGTATATTTTTGGGCTGAAATGAATCTGTTTCATTTATTATTCACATTTATTAGTATAGGGACACATTTTTAAGTAAAGAATAGTTATAGAAAAAAATAGGGAAAATAATTATGAAATAGTCTACATCAGAAGCCAAGGTCAAAACATGTTATTAAATTATTTAGGACCAGAACCTATACGGTTTAGATGATGTGTATTACTAATTTCATAATAAAATACACAATTATGCATAGGAATATAAATCTAAAAATATAGCAACTAGTAAAAGATAAATGGAGTTTCTAAAATCCAAAGAATTCAGTTTAGGGTTGATAGAAATTATGAAGGCACATATGGAGAAGAAAAATACTTTTCATACATACTTGGTAGTTTAATGTAAGGAATTTATTTAAAACTGAAACACACATATATATATAAATATAGTATGTAAGTATAAATATGAACACCAAAGTAGGAATCATACACATATAAATAAAAGTGTATGCGAGCCATAGATCAACACACAAAGTAACCACAACACATATAATGGTGAATGAATTTCATAAATATGAATGTGTGGTTTGTATAAAGTAGAAGTGTGAACTATGTCTTATGATTGTTGTTTTTCTTTTGCTATGTGTGATGGTATGAAGTAGAACCTGTTCAAGAACAAGTTATTCATTACCAAGAACAGGACTACCCATTTCAAGAGCAGCAAGAAGGAGGCAAGTGTCCTTGACCACTTTGATCCTATGCTAGGATATGTAGATAGAATTATTTGCATTGTCAAATGAAATATAAAACCCATGCTAGGAAAGTTTCCCTAGAATTGCATTACCTTGTTTCCTTGTAGCTTGGGTTGGGATTTATTTTGTCATGTCATTTATTTACATGCATATGCTTAGCCATGCTTAGAATGGGATATTTGGGATATGAGATCATCAGTTTATTATACCATACTCTTGAATGAGCTATTGGGAGTTATGTAGAGGTAGGGATCAAGGCAAGTTGGATGTTTTGGTTGTGTGCTGGGTGCACGAGACTTGGGTTTGTGTTTAGTACTTGCCTGGATCCTAAGGACCGGTTCATGGAGCATGTAACCCGGCTTTACAGTGCCAACCACATGCTGAGATGGGGCAGCTTGGCCAATTAATTAGGTGTATCCCCGGCGTAGTATGGGTGTGTTGGATGGTGCGGGGAGTAGGTGTCAGCTGGACTACCATATGAACCGCAAGGCTCAAGAGGGGGCCGCTGCAGCGGGGTTGGAGCCTCTTGTATGCTGTTAGGGGTGAAACCTCAGTGGGCCCACGCTCGTCGGGAATCCCTTTGTAAAGGCTTCGTAGTGATCTCCTGGCTGCACACCTGGGAAGTGTGAATGTGGATCGTAGCCACTGTCATAATGGAGGTTCTTTTAGTCCACCCGGCAACGGGGGATGAAATCACTACATGTGGGTACAGTGGTACAAACTCTGCAGAGTCAAAACTGTCTTGACAGCCGTGCTCACGGTTAAGAGCGGCCTGGACTTATTCATGATTAGAGGAGTGAAGGTTTTTTGAAGTTGTGGATGTTAAGCGGGGAGCTTAACATTGAAAATGATGTTATGATTATTGGATTATGATGATGGGATGGGAGATTGGGACCATTTAAGGGCCCTATTTTCTTAAAAACTATTTTCCAAGGTGTGGGTGGAAAAGTGTTATTAAAGGAGTCATTGTCTTCATCTTACCCCAGCTTTCATTCAAAATAGGATTTTTGTTGGAGATTTTATCTAACCTAATTTTAAATTCTTTTGGTTTTAGATGGTTCGCATGATTCGCACCGCTCGTAAGTCCACAGGAGGGAGAGTTCCCGTAGTTGCCCTTGCCGAAAGAGAGGAGAGTCGTCCAGTGACGTACCTTTCCTACGGATTGGCAGTAGGAGACTTGTTGCGCCGTCTTCGACGTATGCTCGAATCCGCAGGCAATACGGGCAAGCTCATCATCCATTATAACTCCACCAGGACCATCCGTGAGAAGAGGGAAGAATGGAGTTCGGAGATGAGGATTATACACGAGAATCAGCTGCTTAAGATTCACCACTCTCCAGCTTGTCGAGCAACACAAGTTGACGCGGAGAAAGATGTCACTTGGGAGGCCATCACCTGCCAGAGTCACACCTATCGTCGCCACTTGGACAAAACTGAGTACATGTATGTCCTCCAACGTGAGAGTGGTACCACGGAGTACAAGTACCCACCGGTGCAGCAAGGGACTTCCCATGAGCACATGGACCTGTGCTTGGAGGATGCTGCTATGCTCAGCACTCGACTGCAGGAGTGTCAACAAGAGCTTCAGGATGTCCGAGACACCCTGAAGGAAACGGAGGCGTTGCTGCGAGCTTGTTTAAAGGCGAGAGAAAGAGGAGATGGGAATGAACTGTGTGTCACCGTGAGTGATCCATGGACTCCCGACTCCCCGGATCGCCGAGCGATCAGGCGTCGTCGCACTTCTCCACCAGCAGCCTCCCCACCCAAAGCAGAGTCAGAAGGTAGCCGAAATGAGGAGGAAGATCCCGAGGAGCCAGCTCAAGAGGACGAGTAGTGTAGAGTCTTTCCCCTAGCTAGCAAGAGGTCGAGTAGTCGAGTCGTTACGTAGTTAATGGTGTGATGATGCTTGGTGTGTGACGTGAGTTGTGGAAGCCATGAGCAATTGTCCACAGCCTCGTCTTCAGATTGTTTTGCTTTGGTGTGTGAACCCACAGGAAATAATAGTGCATTTATTTGGTGTGAGATATAAACCCTCGTAAAATTTTAACAAAGCCTCAACACCTTAAAGTACCAACAAATGAAAGTAGTAAGATGATACCAAATGGTATCAAATTAACATTTGTTGATTCTGTCAGATGGCCGGAAGAGGAAAAGGACGTGCTGCCAACCCCGCCAACAACAATGATGAGGCATGCAACCCTCATCTTTCGGGAGGCCAGGACAGGGGTGGTCGCCGTGAAGAAGTTGACCCTCTCCACCAAATGCTGGAGAATCAAAATTAGCTCATCCAGAACTTGACTCAAGTGGTGGCCAACTTGCATCAAGTCCCACCTCCACAAGCGGCACCACGCCAACCAAGGTTGAGTGAGTTTCTAGGAACTCAACCTCCAAAGTTTGCAAGTGCTGCTGAACCTCTGGAGGCAGATGATTGGCTGAAGACCATTGAAAGTAAGATGAGGATAATACAATGCCAAGGGTATGAGAGGGTGCTGTTTGCCTCTCATCAATTGCATGGACCTGCTGCTGATTGGTGGACCGCCTACGTGGCCGCCCATCATGACCCTGAGAACATCACTTGGGAAGAGTTCAAGCGTAGCTTCCGCAACCACTACATCCCAAGAGGTGAACTCAAAAACAAGAGGAAAGAGTTTCTGGGACTGCAGCAGGGAAACATGACGGTGAGGGAATACCTCACTAAATTTACTCAACTATCCCGTTATGCTCTACGAGACATAGAGACTGATGAGCAGAAACAAGATTGTTTCGTGGAAGGACTTACCGCAGAGATGCAGTGTGCCATGTCCTCCAATGAGTATGAAAGTTTTCAAAAGATGGTGGACAGAGCATTTGTGGTGGAAAGGAAGCTAAAGGCCCTGGAAAATGAGAATAAGAGGAAGGCTGGGTGGTCACATCAAGCCTCAGGGAGCAACACCCACCCACGTATGATGCAGCAACCTACGGGGCAGACGAGCCGTGCTGCGGTACCCTATTCAGCACCAAGAGGGTACAACCCAAACTACAGGCCACCCGCAGCACCAGCACAGCCGCCACGTCAGTTTGTGCAGCAGCCTCGCCCCGCATATCCACCTCGACCAGCAGTACAAGGACCCCCAAACCAACCCCAAGACAACAAAGGTCAGGCATCTAAGAGTGGGGTGCAATGTTTCAGCTGTGGTGAAGTGGGGCACTACGTCCATAAATGCCCAAAGAAGAAGCCTGCGCCGCCACAACAGCAGAATGTAGTGAGAGGACGGGTGAACCACGTCACTATGGAGGAAGCACAAGAGGCACCCGACGTGGTAGTTGGTAAGTTTCCTGCCAATTTACACCTTGCAACTCTACTGTTTGATTCTGGTGCTACCCACTCGTTCATTGCTAAAGGGTTTGTTAAGAAGCATGACCTAGCAACCACACAAATGAACCATGTGCTAGCCGTAAACTCTCCAGGTGGAGAAATAAGGACAAGACAAGTGTGTCCCAAAGTGAACCTAGACATTAATGGGGTAGTATTTACTGCTAACCTCATAGTGATAGATTCACAAGGGATAGATATTATTTTGGGTATGGATTGGTTGACCAAACATAAAGGAATCATCCATTGTTCGACCAGAACGGTGGAACTAACTCACCCCAATGGCACAAGAGTAAAGTTCATAACGATACACGAGCCTAGGAAGGACATTAAATTAAATCAAGTGGAGGTGAAAGTTGAGGAAATCAGGACTATCAGGGAATATCCAGATGTTTTTCCGGAGGAGTTGCCAGGTATGCCTCTCGACCGTGACGTGGAATTCGCAATTGAACTAGTACCGGGAACAGCCCCGATATACAAGAGACCTTATCGAATGGACTCCAAGCAGCTAGGAGAGCTCAAGGATCATTTGAGAGAATTGACGGAGAAGGGGTATATTCGCCCTAGTTCCTCACCATGGGGAGCTCCGGTGATATTTGTGCCCAAGAAAGACGGAACCCAAAGGTTATGCGTGGATTACCGTGCCTTGAATGAGGTAACCATCAAGAACAAGTACCCATTGCCTCGCATTGAAGACTTGTTTGATCAGTTGAGGGGAGCTTGTGTGTTCTCAAAAATTGATCTCAGGTCGGGATACCACCAACTCAAGATAAGGCAATCTGATATTCCCAAGACGGCTTTCGTATCTCGGTACGGACTGTATGAATACACTGTCATGCCTTTCGGGCTCATCAATGCCCCGGCATATTTCATGTACCTCATGAACAAGGTATTCATGGAATATCTGGACAAATTTGTGGTGGTTTTCATAGATGATATTCTCGTCTTCTCCAAAGATGAAGAAGAACATGAGAAACATCTAAGGTTGGTGTTGCAGAGGCTGAGAGAACACCAACTATATGCCAAGTTGAGCAAGTGTGAGTTTTGGCTGAAGAGAGTTCCCTTTTTAGGACATATAATCTCGGAGGGAGGAATCTCCGTAGATCCCGCTAAAATCGAGGATATCCAGAAGTGGAAAACCCCTGAAAATGTCGGAGAAGTTCGAAGCTTTTTGGGCTTGGCTGGATACTATCGACGGTTTATTGAGGGATTCTCCAAGATCTCGAGACCTCTCACCAAACTGTTGGAGAAGGGAATCACATTCACCTGGACGCCACAGTGCGAGACGAGCTTTCAAGAGCTAAAGAAGAGATTGACAACAGCCCCAGTGCTGGTTATGCCAGATATGCAGAAGAATTTCACAGTGTACTGCGATGCCTCTGGGAATGGGTTGGGATGTGTTCTCATGCAAGAAGGGCATGTCGTGGCATATGCATCCCGGCAGCTTCGGAAGCACGAGAAGAACTATCCTACACATGACCTAGAACTAGCCGCAGTGGTACACGCGTTGAAAATTTGGCGGCACTATTTGATGGGGAAGAGGACAGAGATATATACGGATCATAAGAGTTTGAAGTACATATTCACACAGCCAGATCTCAACCTCGGACAAAGGAGATGGTTAGAGCTAATCAATGACTTTGATGTGGGCATCAACTATCATCCCGGGAAAGCAAACGTCGTGGCCGATGCTTTGAGTCGGAAAGTGCAGGTCAATAAGTTGAGTTTGAAGGACATGCCTGCAGAATTGAAGGACGAGGTTATAACACTCAATCTATGTCTAGTAAATAGTGGTGAAGCCATCGCCATGGAAGTGGACTCCACACTCGAGCAAGACATACGCGAGGGCCAAAAAATGATGAGAAGATACAAGAGATCAGACAGCTCATCAGGGAAAATAAAGCTCCTGGTTTTAGAGAGGATGAACAAGCAACGGTGTGGCACGGGAAAATGATCTGTGTGCCAGAAGTAAAAGAGATCCGTGAATTAATTTTGAAGGAGGCTCATGATTCTGACTATTCCATTCATCCTGGGAGTACGAAGATGTACCAGGACCTCAAAAGTAGGTATTGGTGGTATGGCATGAAGCGAGATGTCGCGGAACATGTTGCCCTATGTGACACATGTCAGTTGGTGAAAGCAGAACATCAACGACCCGCGGGATTATTGCAACCACTCAAAGTACCTGAATGGAAGTGGGAAGAAATTAGCATGGATTTTGTCGTGGGATTGCCTAGGACCCAATCCGGGTATGATTCAATATGGGTCATTATTGATAGGCTAACCAAGGTAGCTCATTTCATCCCCGTGAAAGAAAGCTACAGCGGATCCAAATTGGCAGAATTGTACATGTCAAGGATTGTGTGTTACCATGGAGTGCCAAAGAAGATAGTGTCGGACCGAGGGACACAGTTCACCTCGAGGTTTTGGCAGAAGTTCCATGAAACCATGGGAACCCATCTGAACTTCAGTTCTGCCTATCATCCCCAAACTGACGGGCAGACGGAGAGAACCAATCAGATCCTTGAAGATATGTTAAGGGCATGTGCTCTCAAAAACAATAGGAGTTGGGACAAGAACTTACCGTATGCGGAGTTTTCCTATAACAACAGTTATCAAGCTAGTATGAAGATGTCACCGTTTGAAGCTTTGTATGGAAGGAAGTGCAGAACTCCCCTATTTTGGAACCAAACAGGAGAAAGTAAAGTGTTTGGTCCAGAAGTGCTACAAGAAGCCGAGGCGAAGGTGAGGGAGATTCGCAACAACTTGAGGATAGCACAAACACGCCAGAAGAGTTATGCTGATGTACGAAGAAGAGAACTCGTTTTCAACGTGGGAGACTATGTTTATCTCAAGGTGTCCCCTATCAGAGGACTTCGTCGGTTCAAGGTGAAAGGGAAGTTGTCACCTCGATACATCGGACCCTTTCAAGTTTTGGAAAGAAAAGGCGAGGTGGCGTACCAACTAGAGTTACCGGTCCATCTATCGGACGTGCACGATGTATTTCATGTGTCACAACTCAAGAAATGCCTGAGGACGCCTGAGGAGGTGTTACCCATGAATGAAGTGGATGTAACTGAAGATTTGTCTTATGCCGAACAACCATACAAGATTTTGGAGACAATGGAACGCCTCACCAGAAATAAAAGAATCCGGATGTGCAAGGTGCAGTGGAAGCATCACTCAGAAGAGGAAGCTACCTGGGAACGGGAAGATGAGCTCAAGGCACAATTTCCGGAATTGTTTTTTTAGAAACACCAATCTCGAGGACGAGATTTCTTTTAAGGGGGGTAGAGCTGTAACACCCCAAATTTTGATTTAAAACCCTAAACCATGTTCAGAGGGGAATTTAAAAATTTTTGGACGTGTTGCATGTTTTGCAAAAATTCAAATTCAAACTGGAATTCAAATTAGATTCAAAACAGAAAAGAAATGGAAAAAGAAAAAGAGAAAACGGGAAAAAACCGGCCAGTGGGCCGAAACCCGCCAGCCGGCCCAGTTTCCCCGCGCCAGCCCGCCCCCGCGCGCGCCGCGCTCTCTCTCACAGACGGGTGGGACCCACCTGTCATCCCCAACCCTGAGCCCCCGCGACCCCGGACTTTTCCCCCGAGCGCGCGCGATCTTAACCGATCGGAAAACCCGTCCCGCAGCCCGAATTCCGGTCCCAGAAGAATCCAACTCGATCACAACTGACCCACCGCCCTCCCCCGGCTATAAAAACCCCAGCCCCGATCAGTTTTTCCCACGCGATCGCCGATTTTTACTCCGGTGAGCACCGAGACTTCGCCGGTGAATTCTGGCCGATCTAAGCTCGGAAACTCTGATCTAACTCGCTGGTCTTGATCCACCGCCTCCGGGGAACTTTGCAGGTGCAGAAAACTCGGAGAGTTACGGTGTAAATCCAGCGCCGACGAGCTTCGCCGTGGTTTTGCCTCGGACCTCGCCGCCGATCACTTTCCAGGACCCCCGAGCTCGACAAAACCCCCGAGGTGAGATCCCTGACCTCCCCTCTACCGATCTATGCCATAAGATCACAGTTCTAGGCAGAATTCTCGCGGATCCGAAACTTTCCGGCGAGATCGCCGCTTCCCGCCGCCGTGCGCCGCCGGCAGCGCCGCCCGCGCTCGATCAGAGCGACGTGGCCGCTTGTGCGCCGTTTATTTTAAATCGCACGGTAGACTTTAAATCCCCGCGTACCGGTTCGATGTTATAATCTCAGCCGTCGGTTTAAAATCGGACGGTCCACGTCATCCCCACGTTATAAAGACTGGAATTCTTGCGTGCTACCCCCTGGGGTTCTCTGGAATTGAGAGCTAGCCCCGAAAACTTCAGATCTAGCCCCTGGAACTCCAGAAAATCATGTAAATTCATTTAAAAATCAGTTTTAGCCCCTGGACTTAATAGAAATTAGGAAAAACACCTCTGATAAGTGTAGCTAGACCCCTGGAGATTATGAAAATAATATTATAGACCCTGTAAAGGGGTGAGTTCATTATTTTAGCCCTGTTTAGTATTTAATCTAAAACATTGAATATGTAACTAGTGTTTAAAAAATTAAAAAGGGGGATAAACATAATTGTCAAAATTAATTAAAAACTTTCTCAGTACTTAGAAAACCTTGGAGTGAGATAAAAGTATATTTTTGGGCTGAAATGAATCTGTTTCATTTATTATTCACATTTATTAGTATAGGGACACATTTTTAAGTAAAGAATAGTTATAGAAAAAATAGGGAAAATAATTATGAAATAGTCTACATCAGAAGCCAAGGTCAAAACATGTTATTAAATTATTTAGGACCAGAACCTATACGGTTTAGATGATGTGTATTACTAATTTCATAATAAAATACACAATTATGCATAGGAATATAAATCTAAAAATATAGCAACTAGTAAAAGATAAATGGAGTTTCTAAAATCCAAAGAATTCAGTTTAGGGTTGATAGAAATTATGAAGGCACATATGGAGAAGAAAAATACTTTTCATACATACTTGGTAGTTTAATGTAAGGAATTTATTTAAAACTGAAACACACATATATATATAAATATAGTATGTAAGTATAAATATGAACACCAAAGTAGGAATCATACACATATAAATAAAAGTGTATGCGAGCCATAGATCAACACACAAAGTAACCACAACACATATAATGGTGAATGAATTTCATAAATATGAATGTGTGGTTTGTATAAAGTAGAAGTGTGAACTATGTCTTATGATTGTTGTTTTTCTTTTGCTATGTGTGATGGTATGAAGTAGAACCTGTTCAAGAACAAGTTATTCATTACCAAGAACAGGACTACCCATTTCAAGAGCAGCAAGAAGGAGGCAAGTGTCCTTGACCACTTTGATCCTATGCTAGGATATGTAGATAGAATTATTTGCATTGTCAAATGAAATATAAAACCCATGCTAGGAAAGTTTCCCTAGAATTGCATTACCTTGTTTCCTTGTAGCTTGGGTTGGGATTTATTTTGTCATGTCATTTATTTACATGCATATGCTTAGCCATGCTTAGAATGGGATATTTGGGATATGAGATCATCAGTTTATTATACCATACTCTTGAATGAGCTATTGGGAGTTATGTAGAGGTAGGGATCAAGGCAAGTTGGATGTTTTGGTTGTGTGCTGGGTGCACGAGACTTGGGTTTGTGTTTAGTACTTGCCTGGATCCTAAGGACCGGTTCATGGAGCATGTAACCCGGCTTTACAGTGCCAACCACATGCTGAGATGGGGCAGCTTGGCCAATTAATTAGGTGTATCCCCGGCGTAGTATGGGTGTGTTGGATGGTGCGGGGAGTAGGTGTCAGCTGGACTACCATATGAACCGCAAGGCTCAAGAGGGGGCCGCTGCAGCGGGGTTGGAGCCTCTTGTATGCTGTTAGGGGTGAAACCTCAGTGGGCCCACGCTCGTCGGGAATCCCTTTGTAAAGGCTTCGTAGTGATCTCCTGGCTGCACACCTGGGAAGTGTGAATGTGGATCGTAGCCACTGTCATAATGGAGGTTCTTTTAGTCCACCCGGCAACGGGGGATGAAATCACTACATGTGGGTACAGTGGTATAAACTCTGCAGAGTCAAAACTGTCTTGACAGCCGTGCTCACGGTTAAGAGCGGCCTGGACTTATTCATGATTAGAGGAGTGAAGGTTTTTTGAAGTTGTGGATGTTAAGCGGGGAGCTTAACATTGAAAATGATGTTATGATTATTGGATTATGATGATGGGATGGGAGATTGGGACCATTTCACCTGTGTAGTAATGTAGGTGCTTAATAAGCTAAGGTGATAGGTATTAATTGCGTAGTGCTTTAACCATGAGTTCAACCTCTCTTTGTTCTAGCCATGCATGATATAATTTTCCCACACTTGCTGAGTACCATTGGTACTCAACCTTGCATATTTGTTGGTTTATATTGCTGCTCAGGTCAAGATAATGAGGTGGTATATAATGACCAAGATTTTGGACCCGAGGAAGGTTTTTAGGTTCATGAAGACCCCCGGGCAACGCCTGCGATGGAGCCCTAAAGAATAATATTCCGCTGCTAGTTTATTTACTTGTGATGAAGCATTAGTGTCCATTGAGACATTTACAATGTAAGATTTATTTATATTCGACACCTGGCTTGTAATAAATGATGCTTCACTATTTGTCATCACATGTATGAGAAAATGATCCTGGCATACATGTGATATTCACTTGGTTGTTTCTTCGGAAAAACCGGGTGTGACAGTTTTGCTACCCGGGGATGGTTCTTTCGGGCAGAGAACTAATTGTTGCGCATAATTGGGATCATTATGCCCTGAAATCATATGGCGCTTCGGATACACAGAGTTTGGGAAATTTTTTGAGTAAGTTTGTTTTCGTTGTTTAAATTATGTTGCATCTTATTTTAGTTG
The DNA here is from genome assembly GCA_030760725.1 of Neostapfia colusana. Classification (NCBI taxonomy): domain Eukaryota; kingdom Viridiplantae; phylum Streptophyta; class Magnoliopsida; order Poales; family Poaceae; genus Neostapfia; species Neostapfia colusana. The sequence goes on along the minus strand of JASWHV010000008.1, from coordinate 98,119,577 downwards.
ATACTATTTGTTAGTTTTATGCAGAGTATATTTAAATTGGAGGACGGTGTGAGTCAAGCATATGCAAGGTCCATTTTCGAGACGTCAGCGAGAAAGCTCACGAAGTTCTCCTTCTCGGATGCACGGATCAAGGCTGTGACCGTGTATTACAAGACCAAGTTGCGTCAACCCATGACAAACAAACGAGCTGCTATAATTTATCTAAAGAGGTATGAGTATATGGATAGTAGCGTGGATTGGATCTGTGTAGACATGGCAGCTTGGGAATGGCTATGCGGATACTGGGCGTCGAATGAGTTCAAAAATATTTCCAAGAGAAACCGAAGCAACCAGAAGAGCAAGCCTGGACTACAACGGTATGGGGCGGATGGACATGTGCGGATGGCACAACGAATGGTATGAACTATTACAATCACTTTTACATTGCTTCAAAAAATTGCATTAATTGAACTGATGTTGTATTTTGGTATTGCAGGAAGCTGAAACCGGTGTCACTCCTTCTTTTATCGAGGTTTACCTCAGGGGGCACCGAGGCACAAATCCAGAACGTCCGGAGCAGTTGTGTGATGAGGCGGCAAACAGAAAATAGTAAGTGTGTTGAGTGCTCTCTATCTATGAACTGTTCTATCTTATATTGCATCCACTCGTGAACTTAATTTATTCTTGCAGACAAAATATGTTGAGTGTCTCAAGAAAAAGCATGGAAATGACATAGATTGTCTAAGAGCGCCGTTAGATGTGGGTGAGGCGTACGAAGCCGACAGAGGCGTACCACATGGGAGGTTCGTGTAAAGATAATGATTGTGTAAAGGTTAATTACCGCCGACTCATCACATTTGTATTTTTGTAGGCTTGGATTAGACGACGGTTATTTGGAGCGCGATGCTTATGTGGGACGACAGTCTTCTACTTCCAGTTCCAGTCGATCCCGTGTTGCAGAGACGGAGGAATTGAAAGAAAAATTAAGACAATATGAGGAGAAAGTGGAACAACAACAACTGCAGATGCAACAACAACAGCAAATGCAGCTGCAGACGCAGATGCAGGTGCAACAGATGCAGCAGCAGATGCAGTTTTTGTATATGGCATAGATATCTTGTAATCAAAAAATAATTGAATAGTTTATTCGTTTATAAACTGTTTCTATTTAAGATCTCACGAATAATTTACTTCATGTAGTTCTTGGGTCAAGGCAATACTGGAACTCAGTTCAATATGCCACAACAGGCTCAGTTCGAGATGATGTCGCAAGTAAACTACTATTTTACTTAAGTTGGTGTAGTTATTACCATATTTATTTTAAAGTCAGTAACTGAATATTTTTACTTTATGCAATTCTTCCCTCAAGGTGGTTTTGGATCGCAGTTCAGTATGCCTCGTCCGATGCAGCCCGGACAACAAGCTGGCTCTTCTACACAGGTATAACCATATTTCTTATTAACTCGACTCATAGTACGAAATACTAACCATATTTGTCTCAGAGTTGCCATAATGGTCAAGCCTTTCCTCCACAATCTCAGGGATTCATGTCAATGTTGGCCCCTGGATTGCAGCCTTACCCAGGTGTTATCCCATCGTTGCACTTCGCTTCGGGGCATAGTCAACCATCAACACCTCCGGGTGCCGCAGCGGTATGATTACTAAATTATTAGCTCTAATGAAAGCGTAGCCTAATTTGAAGAATACTTAGTGACTTATTCAATTACATAGTTGGTAATACGTTTAAATCAATTACAAATGTGAGTTGGCCATTTGTGAATTTTAGAAAGATTGAGACATATGAATTGTAACTATTAATGCAAAGTCAACTTTTATTTATTTCTTGTAGGGTTCTGGTCATGTAACGCCTCATAGTTGCGATGATTTTATCAATTTGAACGCCAGAGGTGCAAGTGGTGGAGGTTCAAACAATGACATGGAAGCGGATTAATCTTCATAATGGTCCTTTGGAGTAATTTGGATGTGAACTCGTTGTTATATCGAAGTTACTCATTATATGACTATGTGAACTCTTTGTTTTATTGTGTTTTGGTTATAACTATATATGGTTTGTATGGTGGCCTGTATGACTATTGTGTTTTGGTTATAATTACGACTATTTTGTTTTGGTTGTGCCCTGTATGGTGCCCTGTATGGCCGGGAGGCTCCCCACCCAGAGAGGCAGCGAAAGCAGGCATCATTTTTTTTAAAGAAAGCTAGTAAGGCCGTCGGTTTGGGACAAGCCGACGGTCATAACTGCCGTATGACCGTCGGCTTTCGACCAAACCGACGGCTATATAACCCAGGCGCGCACACGTGGCCTAACCCAGTAAAGACGTCGGGACCAGCTGGCCGACAACTTTATGTTGTTATGGTCGTCGGTTTAAGCAGGCCGACGGTCTTAGTAGGTTTTCAAAGTAAATTAGTCGGTTTCCTTATACCGACGTCTTTAATGCCTAAGTTCGTCGGGGCCGACGGCTATAAGTCCTTAAGAACGTCGAACTGGAGTTGATGGCTATGACCGTCGATAAACCGACGGCTTTACGCTATGGTCGTCGGTTACAGTACATTACCGACGGCTATAGAGCCGACATTTCTTCGCGTGATTCCTGTAGTGAGATGAAGATCAAAGAGTTCAACCACCTCATCCAAGAGTGTACCAAAGTGTTCAACGGGATCATCCCGTCGACAACATACTAGGAGATATCTCCAAAGGGGTGATCACTCGCTCTCGAATGGCTAACTTTTGTTAACATTACTCTTTTGTTTCCTTCTTGGAGCCCTGCAAGGTAGAAGAAGCACTACAAGATCCGGATTGGGTGGTGGCCATGCAAGAGGAACTTAACAATTTTAAAAGAAATCAAGTGTGGGAACTTGTGAAGCGACCCAATGCAAATGTTGTGGGAACCAAGTGGGTATTCCGCAACAAGCAAGACGAGTATGGGGTTGTAACAAGAAACAAGACAAAACTTGTTGCAAAGGGATATGCACAAGTAGAAGGTTTGGATTATGATGAAACTTTTGCTCCCGTAGCTAGGCTTGAATCAATTCGTATCTTGCTTGCTTTTGCTACTCACCATGATTTCAAGCTACACCAAATGGATGTGAAAAATGGTTTTCTCAACAGTCCGATCAAGGAGGTAGTGTACGTGGAGCAACCACCCGAATTTGAGGATGATAAGTATCCTAACCATGCATTTAAACTTCGGAAAGCCCTCTATGGCCTCAAACAAGCTCCTAGAGATTGGTATGAGTCTCTTAGAGACTTTCTTATTAAAAATGGTTTCAGGATAGGAAATGCCGACTATACACTCTTCACTAAGCATTTTAACGATGATCTATTCGTGTGCCAAATATATGTCTATGACATTATATTTGGTTCTACTAACAAAGCCTTTTGTGGTGAGTTTTCAAAGATAATAACCGAAAGGTTCGAGATGTCAATAATGGGGGAATTGAAGTTCTTTCTAGGATTCCAAGTCAAACAACTCAAGAAAGGAACATTCATAAGTCAAACCATGTATACTCAAGACATATTCAAGAGGTTCGACATGCACAAAGTCAAACCCATCAAGACTCCCATGGGAATCAACGTACATCTTGATCTTAACGAAGATGGTCCAAGTGTGGACCAAAAGGTATTTCATTCCATGATAGGTTCTTTGCTTTACCTTTATGCATCTAGGCCCGACATAATGCTTAGTGTATGTATGTGTGCACGGTTCCAAGCCGCTCCTAAGGAGTGTCACTTGACGGCCGTTAAGCGGATTCTTAGATATTTGGATTACACTCCTAACATAGGACTTTGGTATACCAAAGGATCCAAGTTCAATCTCATTAGATACTCCGATACCGATTATGCCGACTGTAAGGTAGATAGGAAGAGCATGTCAGGGACTTGCCAATTCATTGGTAGGTACTTGGTTTCGTGGTCTTAAAAGAAAACAAAACTCCATTGCCTTATCCACTGCCGAAGTGGAGTACGTCGCAGCTGAGAGTTGTTGTGCACAACTCCTATGGATGCGACAAACTCTTAGGGACTATGGTTACACTTTGAGCCATATTCCACTCCTATGTGACAATGAAAGTGCCATCAAGATTGCTCACAATCCCGTGGAGCATTCTAGAACCAAACACATTGATATCCGTCACCATTTCCTGCGAGATCACTCTATCAAGTGAGATATCGTTATCTCTCATGTTAGGAGTGAGAAGCAATTGGCAGACATCTTCACAAAACCCCTTGATGAGAAACCGCTTTTGTGACCTAAGGAGTAAACTGAATATCCTAGATTCTCGAAACATTGCTTGAGGCATGCACATCTGGTTGTTGCTTGTTTATAAACTTCAAAAGCCGCATGTTTTCAACATACTATCCTAATTCCCTTTACTCCATGAAAACTATGTTCAAAAGGATTCCTTGTCAAATATGGTCATTGCTTGTTTGATGTATGCTTACTAACCATGTTTGCCAAAGATATTTGCAAAAACTTATCCAAAAAGTATCATATTCTTGATCTAAAATTCAAATTATATGAATTTCAGCATATAGTCGGACTAGTTTGCTCATGGGACGGACAAGTCCGGGTTGTCAAGGTAGGACTTCTCAGTGGAGAAGTACAAACCGGAGTAGTACGCCTGGGAGGTCGGACAAGTCTGGCCCTAGAAAAGTCCGGCTCTGGTCCGCCAACCGGACTTGTCCGGGCACCAGGCCGGACTAATCCGGCCCCTGGGGACTTAACCTCCAAGGGGCTACCAGACCCCTCTCTCACCCTTTACACTCTCACTTTCAACCCTCTCACGATGACAACGCCCCCAATTGGTGATTTTCGCTTTCCTCCACCAAAAATATCGTAAAATCCACGGATTGGAGCCCTAAGGAGTGCGAAAATCCTTCCCCGTGCTTCGTTTATCAAGATTCGACTTTGATTTCATCACATTTGAAGTTTTGAAGAGGTATTTTTTACCTAACTAAAAATCCTTTCTTTTCTTCATTCTTAGGTCTTTTGCTAGAAACCTCTTCACAAATGTTGTTCCTAGTGTCAATGCGATCATAGCCTAGGAGTTGCAACCTAATTCGAAGTTTTTGCAAAAAATTGTTAGGGTTAGTGTTCTTCCTGTATAAACCGGACTAGTCCGAGTTTGGGCGGACAAGTCCGTTCTCGGGCGGACTAGTCCGGCCCTTTAATGGACAAGTCCGGTTTACACAGGACAAACTCCAACTTTAGCCATTTTTAGTCAATCTTTCGCAATACTCCACTTCCTTGACCTCTCATCTCTTGTTTCTCAGAAAATATGTGAAGCTCCGACCAAAGCTCTCCCCTTCCAAGTCCCACGGCCGAGGAGGCTCGACAAACCCTTCGTCGGCGCAATGCCGAAGAAAGGGCAGCAAAGGAGGCCCAAGCGGCTAAAGAAGCCATCCGTCGAGAGGCAAGAACAAAGAAGAAGCATGATCTCAACGAGGAGGCACAAATTGTTCAAGCCGTTGAAGAATTCTTGAAGGATCAACGAAGAAAGAAAAGGGCCGAACGTGAAGCCCAAAGCTCCCAAGCTACTAGTGCCTCAGAGCCCAAGAGGAAGAGGCTGGTCACCTTGGGAGATAAAGAGCGGGAAAAGGAGAAGGAGAAGGAATCCGAGGGTAGGGTTCCTCGTGATCCGAAGAAGGGCAAGGCACCACTTCCTGAGGAGTCCAAGAACAAAAAAGCAACTGCCAAAGCACCGACAAACAAGGGAGGAGGGATAGTAATCAGGGAGAAAGGGCAACTGAAGCCCATCGGTCCCTTGAAGATGGCTGCCCCTGCTAGAGATCCAAACTGGCAGCCCAACAATCCGATATTTGTATTCAAAGGAAAGGGGGCTGAGAAGGCGAGAAGGCTGAGGATGGACATCATCTATGACTATGAGAAGCACACAGCCGACCCTAGGTTTTGGTGTGACTTCCACTGTGATTACTACCACTTGGTGTACCTAAAGATGAAGACCTCAGTTGTCCAGACTCAATGGGTAGATTGGGACTACATGGCCAAAAGGAAATACAAAGCCTTTGATGCCGTGATTGAAACCGCAGAGCGCCATGAAATTAAGAAAATCATAGGCTTCAAGTATGGCTGGAACATTGAGGTGATCGTACAGTTTTACACCACTGTGTACTTCTCCACCTATGGTGACCGGAAAATCACCTGGATGACTCATGGAGAGCAGTACTCAGTCACCTATGAGAGGTTTGCCCAGATACTTGGGCTTGAGGAGCACTTGGACCATGAGATTATTATTTCCAACCTCAAGGCAGTGGACAGGGATCAGCTTGACTATATGTATCCTAGTCATGTTCCCTATGAGCCCGGGCTTGCTAGGAACATCAAGCCATTCTATAGCATTCTCAACCGTATTTTGAGGAGAACTATAGCCCCTAAGGATGGAGATGCAGGGGTGATTCAAGAAAACTTAAGGCATGTCCTCCTCTTGATAGATGGTGAAGAGAAGTTCAACCTTGTTGAGCATATCTATGATGACATCTTCAACATCTCTCACACTCCAAACCGCTCATGTGGATATGCACCGTACATCATGTGCCTAATTGATAAAGTGTCGGGGATTGTCTTTGTCAAGGATGTCACTCATTGACCTCTCCGTCCTCAGTTACCCCCCATTGTGCCAGAACCCTCAAGGAGGAAAAATGCTCAACCTCCTTCCAGCTCAGCGACCGCTCCTAGCTCAGCGGCTCCCCCATCATCTCCTCCTCCGCAGTCCATGAGCAGATTCTTCAAGTGCCTCAACGCACTTTTCGCCTCTTGTCGGCGTGTGGAGGTCCGGACTCGATGCATGGAGAGGCGTCAGGAGAAGTACCTCAAGGCTGTATGTGACAAGCTTGAAGTACCCATGTCTCCTCCCGAAGAGAGTGATGGGGAGCTCACTCCATATCAGAGTTCACCGCTGATGAGCTTGCACAGTTTAGGGAAGATGGAAGCTCTTCCAAGGCCGTGCCTCCATCCACCACTACTGACGACGAGGAAGAGGATACGGAAGCTACGGAGAGCGATGAAAATGGCGATGAAGAAGAAAGCGAAGAAGATGACGAGTAGACTTAGGCATATCTTCTTCCCTCTTTTCCTTTTTGGCACCTTGATGCCAAAGGGGGAGAGATGGGGAAAGGATATCCTTTTTATCATCTTCTAGTCTTGTAATAGATCTTTTGGACATCTATGTTTTGGACATGACTATCTTGTAATAGATCTCTGGACATGGCTATCTATGTTTTATGCATGACTATCTTTTGTGTAACACTACGTGTTGGATTTTATGACTGTTTTATGCTTATTGTCTTATCACACTTTTTAAGCACAACACGTAGGCACCCCACCATAACATGTGAATGTATGCCAACTCCCCTCTTTTACTCTTGCATACATTCAGGGGGAGTTTTGCATATGTACACTTGTTATGAAAATCAAATTTTTACCTCTTATGTTGAAACTTAATATGTTGTCATCAATCACCAAAAGGGGGAGATTGTAAGTGCATCTAGGTATCCCCGTGGGTTTTGGATGATTGATGACGAAAAATTAAGAGACTAATGAGCTGACATGATCATAAGCACAGGACATTTCCAAGACGCACACCTAAACTCTCAAAAAGGAAAAAGATAAAGCACGGCGTCGAAGACTCAAAGAGTAGAAATTAAGGTTTCACTTGAGTCTCTAGTAGGCTAGCCGTGCAAAAGTGAGAGAGTGTGTGTCAAGTGCATTGAGATCATAGAAGAGAGCTCAAAACGTTAGAAGTGTCAAATCCTTAGTGGAGAGTGATAGAGAAGTAAAGTTGGGCAGGCCGGACTTGTCCAGGCCAGAGGCCGGACTAGTCCGGAAGCCCCACGACTTAGTCCGTTTTGAGGCGGACTAAGAGTTACTGACTGAGTTCGGACTTGTCCGTTTTGGGACGTATTAGTCTGTTTCTCTGTTGAAAAGAGTGTTTTGGGACTAAGTCCTGGTAGACCGGACTTGTCTACCTCAGTGGTCGGACTAGTCCGGGCTAGCCAGACTTGTCCGTTTTCACATGAACCAAGAGTTCCTGTGTGAGTTCGGGCTAGTCCGTTCTGAGGCGGACTAGTCCGTATTGTTGTGAGATGAGAGCTCCCACGACTAAGTCCTTTTGGACCAGACTTGTCCGCCTCAGTGGCCGGACTAGTCCAGGTCCTACAGACTTGTCCGTTCTCATCCGGACAAAGAGTTCCTGTGTGAGATCGGACTAGTCCGGTGTAAGGCGGACTAGTCCGGACTTTTGGTAGGTGGCAACGGTTGGCTTTGGGACTTCTATAAAACGAGATGTACCGACCTTATTTAAATGACCCTGGAACCCTAGCGCCGCCACAACCTTTCTACAGCCTCTCCACGCCTTCTCCATTGCCTACTCACCCTCTTGAATCAAATCTTAAGTGAATTTGGTTGTGTGAGAAGAGGAGAAGGAAGAACTTCGCGTTTAAGCCTCTCGAAGTGATCTAGTGCACTTGGTGTGACCTGTGGCTTGTAGGATTGGTGAAGTTTTGTGAAAGTGATCAAGTGGGAGCCTCGAATTGTGAGCAGCCCCAAAACCTTGTAAGTTCACCCCTGAGATAGTGAAGAACTGGGTTGGCCTTAGTGGCGAATTGGTGAGGAAAGGGTTGTTAGACCTGGTCCTTTGTGGACTCCTCAACGGGGACGTAGATTCCTGAGCGGAATCGAACCTCGAGAAAAAAATTCTTGGCGTCTCTCTTGCATTTACATTTCTTTGAACGTCAAGGTTGCTTAGGGTTTACTTCGATTATTTTGCTATTAGAGTATACATCAATACAATCTTGCAATCTATTTCAATATTCTATCGCACTTGTCGTATAGGATTGCTAGTTGGTTTATCCACACTTAGTTAAACTAAAATCTGAAGAAAAACCCATAAAAATCAAGTTTTAGGTCTTTGCAACAGTTTGACCATATTAGTCCACCCCTGGGCCAGACTAGTCCAGCCCCTTTTAGTCTTTTCAACAAGCTGACCGGACTAGTCCGCCCTTTTGCCAGACTAGTCTGGCCCTTGTGGTCTAATCTTGTTTAGTTAACTCATTTCAGGTATTCTAGCCTATTCACCACCCCTCTAGGCAACTTCACTCAGCTCCACGCCGCTCGCCGCTGCCGCAGCACTTCGCGCCTCTGTCGCCCGTGTCGCCGCCCGGCTGCCCCCGGCCTCCTCCGCTCGGCTGCCCTTGCCCGCACCCGCCGCGTCGCTGGCTGCCCCGCCGCGCCGACGCACCCCGCCTCCTGCACGCCGCCTGCCACCAGCCCCGCGCCTTTGCCTCCCTGCGTCGCCGCCCGGCTGCCCCGGTCTCCTTTGCCAGCCCTCCGTTCAACCACCATCTATATATTTGCTTCATTTCATTATTTAGTTGAATATCGTGTATAAAATTGAGTGTTTATGATATGCTCTCATGACGGTTAAGTATATATATACACTGCCGTGAGAGAATGTGGAAAACATGTTAATTACGACGGTTCCAGGCCGGGTTGTCACGTCGTGACGGCGACGGAAGCCAGAAGGCCCCGAACCTCCAAGCTTCGAGCACCCAATAATGCGGAGAGACGCTCGACGAGAGTCGTCGGTCCGGGCTTGGCGCCCGACTAACCTCCATCCAATCAACGCCCGACCGCTCATCCGTCATGACCCGTCACAAAAGGGTTTAAGGACCACCCAACGACCCGTGTCTGGTGCCCGAGCCCAGAAAAGACCGGTGGGCTTTGACTTCGTCCTTCTCCCATTGTTCTTAAGGTCTCGGACATGCTGAAGAATTAGGTCGCATGGACGCAGACCCGCGTGTTGACGGTCACCCCTATTCCCCCCCCTCTCTCTTTCGTTCTTTTCACCCTCTCTGTCATAAATGACTCAAAAATTAATGAGTAACATAAACTTTTAGAATATGCATCACCTGTTTTGAACCAGCCCGTCTCACATGCATTACGCATGTGAGCCGGGTAGGTTCGGAGTTGTCACTTTTTGCACAGCCTGAGAGTGACCGAGGGGGCGTACCTACGACGAGACGCGGGTCTGAATCCGGACGAGATTTCGACAGCATAACCCTGATGTCCTCTGCTGCACCATTATCGGGCGTGCAGTCAGAGAACAACAGGGTTATACTGCCAAAATTTCGTCTGGATTCGGACCTAGTGTCTCGTTAGAAGCACATTCATCTCGGTCATTCTTGGGTTGATTTAGGACCTATCTGTCCCAACAGAAGTATAAATTAACAATGTTTTCTCCCTCTTTAATTTGTAGCCTCCAACATGGGTGAAGACCGTAGTTGGATGTACACTGGTTGGAACAAGAAAGATGGTCACTCAGATGGATGGTTCGCAAAGACAGATACTTTTATTGATCGAGCCTTTTCATTATTGACGATCGATAAGGTATGATGCCCATGTATGAAATGACGAAACACAAAGCGGCTTGATAAAATGACTCTTCCAATACACTTGTGTCGAAACGGTTACACGTCACATTATGAGGTGTGGAGTTTTCACGGGGAGACAGTTTCTAAAGCCCTACAAGAAGTGCAGGAGGATGATGACAATACGGGGGTTGATCAGATGGATAAGATGCTACAAGCTATTGAACCAAACGCTACGGAGGATCCTTCAACAATGGAGGTAGAAGAGTTCTTCAAGCTTTTTAAAGCTTCAGAAGAGCCACTTCATGAACACATAGAAGTGACCCTCCTTACGTTCATCACCAGATTTATGGCAATTAAGTCCAAATACTTCTTTTTCAATAACTGTTACAAGGACCTAATCAAATTGATCGACAATATCCTTTCACAACCCCACGAAGTGCCTAAATATATGTATCAGTCGAAGAAATTATTGTGTGGTATCGGTATGAAATATGAGAAGATTGATGTGTGTCCATATAATTGTAAGCTTTTTTTGAAAGAGCATGCAAAAAAGAACAAGTGCTTAAAATGTGGTAAATCAAGGTTTGTCGAAGTTGTTAACCACGATGGTGATAATGTGCTGATAGAAGTCATACATAAGCAACTTCGTTACTTACCACTGACACCTCGATTGAAGCAGTTGTTTATTTCAAAAAGAATAGTTAGACACATGAAATGGCACAAAGAAGCTACGCATCAGAACAATGGAGTCATGACGCACTCGTCCGATGGTGAGGCATGGAAGGCGCTGGACTGCATCGATCCAGAATTCGCCAGTGATGTGAGAAATATTCGCATGGGTTTGGCAACAAATGGCTTCTCACCGTTTAGTACAAACGCCACGCCATAATCGTGTTCACCCATTTTTGTTATTCCATACAACCTACCACCATCTCTTTGTATAAAGTATGAATTCATGTATCTTTACATCATCATACCTGGTCCGGATCATTCTGGGCCACATCTAAACGTGATGTTGAAACTGTTGATTGAAGAACTGAAAACTTTGTGAACAGAAATTGAAGCTTACGACTGTTACAAGAAGTAGAAATTCAACCCGTGGGCTGCTTACTTATGATCCGTCCATGATTTTTCAGCATACGGTATGTTTTCTGGATGGAGCACTCACGGTCGATTGACGTGCCCGATATATGCTTCGAACATAGATTGCTTTCAACTTGCTCATGAAGGAAAGATATGCTACTTCGATTGTCATAGACGTTAGTTGCCTCGAAATCACGTGTTTCAACAATGAAGAATCTCTTCAGAAAGGACACAGTTGTAACAAAAGGACCATCGAAACGTCAAAATGGGTCAAAAATTTCTGATATGTTGAACAAACTTGTGGCAGATGAAAGTCGTCCTGAATATTTTGTAGGTTACGGAGAGGACATAATTAGACTCACATATGTAGAATTTGGGAGCTCACGTGTGTGAAATCCTTGATTTTAATGCACAACATTGATGTTATGCATCAGGAGCGTAACATAGGCAAATGTATAATAAGCACATGCATGGATATGACGGGTAAGACGAAAGACAATATAAAGGCTCGAAAGGATCTAGCAGAGTTTTGTAACCGTCCAACTTTTGAGCTCTCCAAAAGCGGTGGTACTGAACGTGATTCTTTATGCCTTCGATCTAAAGAAAATAAGGAAGATATGAAATGGTTGAAAAGTTTGAAATTCACATATGGTTAGGCAACTAATCTGAAACGAGCCATGAATGTGAAGACAGAAAAGCTCATTGTATTGGAAAGTTGTGATTATCACATAATTATGGAAAAACTCCTACCTGTTATATTTTGCGGCTATTTTGATGATGCGGTGTGGAAGGTGCTAGCCGAGCTTAGCTACTTCTATAGACATCTATGTGCTAAAGAAATCACGGTAAAGATGATGAATAAGTTGGAGAAGGAGATATCGGTATTGTTACGTAAGATGGAAAAAAGTTTTCCTTCAGGCTTCTTCAATCCAATGCAACATCTCCTTATCCATCTTCCGTTTGAGGCTAAAATGGGCAGTCCTGTGCAATATAGATGGATGTATCACATTGTAAGAGCACTTAGATATCTGAAGATAATGGTTGACAACCGAGCAAGGGTGGAAGAGTGCATCACTGAAGCTTTTACCCTTAAGGAAGTGGGATACTTTTCAAGTGTTTACTTTGTAGAGCAACATAATGTAAATACTTTAGCGATGCGATACAATATGGATGAACATCCACCTTGCAGCGATCTGTCTATTTTTACAATGAAGGGCACTAATGTTGATGGTAGTCGGAGCTACAATTGTACCGCAGATGAAAGAACGACCACTTTACTCTACATGTATGCTAATATAGATGGGATGGACAAACATTTCGAGTAATTTTTTGTTCTAACATTGATGTTTATCGACATATCATGCAACATTTATATTAATGAAAGTTTTTTCCGTTCAGTGAGTTCCACAAGAAAAATTGGACACATAGGCATCAACCTACGAGCAAAAAAGTAGAAGTGATGCGACCTGACAAAATAAATGGACAACCTAATTTTCTTTCCTGGTTCCGAGAATATGTAATGTTTCCTCGTTAACTTATAACTTTTAAGTACTATAAAGTATTCTTATAACTTCATAATTTGGACAGTGCGTGAAAGAGCCCAATGTCCACAGACTTGTGACAACTGTCTTATGGACTGGTTAAAGTTAGACGCTATGGCCAATATGACGTCAACGGGTTTCGATTTCGTACAAATGAATTCGAAGCTTTTCGTCCGCTCGCAGCAACATGTAACACTGGAGTTCTGGCGAGGGCAATCGACTCTTAAGGCCGCGAAACTAATTATTATGGGATCATTAATAAAGTTCTTGAATTTAGTTTTGCTAGAAATAAGAAACTTCAAGTCGTCTTCTTTGATTGTGATTGATTTGACAACAAATATGGAACACGATAAAACAAATTTGGCATGTTAGAAGTCTAACACAATGAACGACTACGTGGCTACGATACATTTGTCCTTGCACACCAAGTGGAGCAAGTGTATTATTTACCTTATACATGTCAAAAGCTTAATGGTTGGAGGATGGAACATAAGGTGAATCCTCGTGAGTGGTTATATACTCCAAGATATGATGACTACCATGATATCAATGACGTTGACGAGGTTTATCAAAAACAAGAGTTGCCAGACTCGTTTTCCATTGAGCTTGGTGTCGAACTCGATACTTGGTTGGCGACATTAACGATGAAGAGACTTCTAATATGCGCAAACGAAAACGGAAATAAATTACGAAACAAGATCGATGGTCTGGTTTGAGGAGTAGGGTTCGTGATGTCGATGAATTCTAAAACAGACTCCAAGTAACTTTTTTCACTAAATTATTATAACTTCGTATATTTTTCTAGCATATTTTTCAATTACTCCTTACAATAGATGTTGTCAGATAAAGGAAAAGGGAAGGGGGCTAGGGGTTTCCTCAGGGAGGCACGGGATACCCTTTTTACGGGTAGTTCCTCAGGTGAGAGCAGATGCTCTCAGCTATTGAGACACGTCCCGGACCTAGCGGGCGTAGCTGTGGCCTTACAACGCACGGAGGTACATTTTCATTATAAATTACGTTCTCTTATATATCACTTAGCAATTAACTATTCTTATCAATCCTTCTATTTTACAGTCTGACTAGAAGTCATCGGAGTCAAAGTCAGAGGCAAGGGCATCGCCACAGCCTTCGAGGTCGCCTATGGCTGCCACGAAGGCGCCTAGCGTGGAGCCTTCGGGCTCCAGTGGTCAACAGCCTTCTGGATCACCGGACGTGGTCCCGGAGCAGAGGCGGCGGACGAGGAGGACGCACTTTGTGTCTCCTTCTCCAGTTCCTATAGAGCGGGTCACTTCTCGCCTAGCGGAGACACGTAAGTAAACTATCAAATAATATTCAACTTTTAGATTCTTTTGTTTGTGGGTATATTAATAAGTTCACTAAATCCTTGCAGCTCTTGGTACGACTGCTCGTTCACGGGTCAGTGGCACCACAGACTGGTGTCCGGTTGCATCGGGTCTTTAGTGCGTCTGCACTATCTCGGTGTGATCGATGAGGTCCATGCGACGTCATGGGATGACTACGCTCGTGTCTCCCACGAGGCGCACAGCAACCTTCAGGGGCTGTGTGGGCAGATTTTATGGTAAGTCTGCTTAATAAAATTTTGTAAATTGTTATTCTTCAACTTGATTCAATCGTTAATGCATATCTCTTCAATATTTGTTTTCTTATAGCTGAGGTACAGTTTAGAGGACACGAGCTAGAGCATGTTGGACCATGCTAGAGCTGTGTTCAACAAGAACGCACCGAAGCTTGTAAGGCAAGCGTTATCGTACGCTCGTATTCAAGCCATGATCGAGTATCGCAAGCGGCACCAGGAGTACCAGTCGGGGCTGTTTAGGAGGGCCTCCAACACTTACTTGACAGAGGAGCAGTACGCGGAGGTAAATTGTTTGTGTTCAATTATTTCAATACTTAGTTATGTAAAAGGTATTTCAATGACATAATAAATATGTGCAGGTCAGTATTTCCTGGCTAGAGGGTCGGTCCGAAGCGTACTAAGCTCTCTGCCATATGTGGGCTAGCGATGCTTTAATCGCTAAGTCCAGGAGGGCTCGTGGATGCAGAGGTTCAGACTCAAAGCACTCCTATGGGCCCGATGGCCATGTGCGTTTAGCTAAACGCATGATAAGAATAATAACCCTTCTTTGTATGTCTTTATAATATAATTAGCATACTAACACATATCCACAGGAGAGCGAGACCGGTCAGGTACCGACCGACACTGCCATCTGAAAGCGGGGTCATAAGGACCCATCCTAGCCTGGGGAGTGCAGTCAGGTCGCGGCCGATCGACTGGTAAGTTATCAAAACTTATCAATTCAATTGTTACTAATTTGTTGTTACTAATACGCAATCTTACTCCTTTCAGGAAAAGTATGGGCGAGAGGCCGTGAGGATACACAGCGAAGGGTACGATTGGAAAAACGCGCCAATCGACCGTCAAGCCATTTATGCTAGCAGAGGCGGGAGGGCACATGGACGGTAAGTTGGTCATTTTCTTTAATTCTGTAAAAACTTGCTTCTTCTAATTATTGTTCTTTTATTTATTTGTAGGTTTGCCATTTTCGACGGAGTTGTCGACTCGAGGATAGTGCGACCTTCGATCGTCACTCCATCGACCAAGGGTTCCTCCATCAGACATACAAGTCGTCGTCCCTCACAAAGCCAGATAGAGGAGCTCCTTAGGGAGAGAGAAAAGATACGGAGAGAGAGGGAGGAGCTCCAGAGAGAGAGAGAGAGAGAGAGAGAGAGAGAGAGAGAGATCTAGCCTGGGCCGCACAGGAGCAGCAGGCCGCCTACAAGGTAAACTACATGGCTCAGATGCAGGTGGCGATGAAGGTAAGTATTTGAATATAAATTAATTTAAATTCCTAACATTGCATGAGTTTATTTATTTTAATATTTTGCAATTACAGACATTAGCTTGACAGAGTGGACAGCAGATCTCGATCCCGACATGGCAGCCGTCAGATTTGGCCCCGCCACAAGTGCCCCCACCACATGCACATTCAGATGTCCAGGTAATGTGTTTTTTGTTTGCCATTTTCTAATCTAAGAAATACTTAGTGTAGTTGAGGGGAGAGAGTGATAGTGAGAGTGAGGGGGGGAGAGGGAGAGAGTGATAGTAAGAGATAGTGGTAGAGATGAGGAGGGAGAGATGGTGAGAGTGAAAAGGGAAAGAGGGAGGGAGAGAGAGAAAGAATGGTCGAGATAGGGGGTGTGAGATAGAGTTAGTCGTAGAGAGAGGGGGAGGGAGAGGGCGAGGGAGAAAGTGAGAGTGAGAGGGGGGAGAGGGAGGGAGTGAGAGTAAGAGATTGTGGTAGAGAGGGGGAGGGAGAGGGCGAGAGAGTGAGAGTGAAAAGAGAAAGAGGGAGGGAGAGAGATACAGAGTGGTAGAGATAGGGGTGAGAGGGAGAGGTAGTCGTAGAGAGAGGGGGAGGGAGAGGGCGAGGGAGAAAGTGAGAGTGAGATGGGGGAGAGGAAGGGAGTGAGAGTAAGAGATTGTGGTAGAGAGGGGGAGGGAGAGGGAGAGAGAGTGAGAGTGAGAAGGGAAAGAGGGAGGGAGATAGATATGAAGTGGTAGAGATAGGGGGTGAGCGGGATAGGGAGTCGTAGAGAGAGGGGGAGGGAGAGGGCAAGGAAGAAAGTGAGTGCAAGGAGGGATAGAGAGGGAGTGAGAGTAGTGGAGAGAGAGTCGTACAAGCTCAAACTCACTTTATCTATTTATTTAAATTGCAGAGATCAGCGACGGAGGCTCAAACTCCATTTATGATGAGTAACATAAATGTAGGATAAACACTTACTCAAAATATTTGTCCATCTCATCTATATTAGCATACATGTAGATGAAAGCAGCATTCCTTTCTTCTGCACTAGAGTTGTAGGAATTGCAACTACCAACTGCAGTGCCTCTTGTTGTAAAAATGGAGAGATCACTATAAGAAGGTTGCTCATCCATATTGTACCGCATTGCCGAATTATTGACATTATGTTCCTATGCAAAGTAAACACTTAAAAAATATCCTACTTCCTTAAGAGTAAATGCTTCGACGATGCACCCTTCTACCTTTGCCCTGTTACGAACCATTAGTTTTAGATATCTTAGTGCTCTTTCAATATACATCCACCTATATTGCATGGGACCACCCACTTTAGCTTCATATGGAAGATTGTACGGAATGACAAAGACAGGCCAACAGGAGTATGGTGAAGCGTTTGTACTGAACGGCGAGAATCCATCTGTCGCTAACCCAATCCGAACATTTCTCGCATCACGCCCAAACTCTTGATCAAACCGGTCCAGTGCCTTCCTTGCCTCACCGTCAGACGGGTGCGTCATGACTTTATTGTTCTGACGTACACCTTCTTTGTGTCATCTCATGTGTGTGACAGTTTTTTTGTAAGAAACAAAGGCTTCAACCAAGGTGTCACGGGTAATTATCGAAGCTACTTGCGTGCCACTTCTGTCATCACATTTTTACCATCTTCATTAACGACTTTGACCTACCTCGATTCACAATATTTTAAACATTTATTCTCTTTCGCATATTCTTTCCAGAAAAGCATTCAGTTGTCTGGACACACATCAATCTTCTCATATTTCATACCGAGACCCGAAAGCAATTTCTTTGCGTGATACATACCTTTAGGCGTTTTATGGGGCCGTGGAAGGATATCACCGATCAATTTGATGAGGTTATTAGAAAAGAAGTGCTTAGACTTAATTTCCATAAGTCTAGTCATGAAAGTGAGGAGGGTCACTTCCGTGTGTTCATGCAGCGGCTGTTCTCAAGTTTTGAGAAGCTTGAAGAACGCTTCAACCTCCGTTGTAGGTGGATCCTCCGTAAGGTTTGGTTGTATAGCTTCTAGCATCTCATCCATCCTATCATCCCTCGTAATATCATCATTATCCTCTTCCACTTCTTGTACAGTTTTAGAAGCTATCTCGTCGTGAAAGGTCCATGCCTCATAACATGTCGTGTAACCGTTTCGACACAAATGTATCGAAAGTTCCACTTTGTCCAAAAACTTGGTATTCCAACATTTCATACATGGGCACATCACCTTATCGGTGTTTGACAACAAAAATGCTCGATCTACAAAAACATCTGTTTTGGCGAACCACTCACCTGAGTGACCATCATATCTGCTCTTCCAACCAGTATACATCCAACCGCAGTCTTCACCCATATTTTACTCTGTAGTATAAAGCCAGAGAAATTACGTTCACTTTACATCTATTGGAAGGGATATGGCCTAAATCCACCCAAGAGTGGTTGAGAGGAGCATGCTTATAACGAGACGCGGGGTTCGGATCGAGATAAAATTTTGGCAGCATAACCCCACTGTTCTCCAACTGCACGCCCGATAATGGTGCAGTAGAGAACATTAGGATTACACCGTCAAAATTTCGTCTGAATCCAGACCCTGCATCTCGTCATAAGCACGCCCCCTTGGTCACTCCCAGGCTGTCCAAAAAGGGACAGTTCCAAACCAACTCGCCTCACATGCGTAACGCATGTGAGATGGGCCGGTCCAAAATGGGTGACGCATATTGTATACATTACATTAATCTTACATTTTGAAGTGATTTACGAGGGAGGGGTAAGAACGAGAGAGAGAGAGAGGAGGAAAGAACGAGGACGATTAGGGCTAAAAATGGCCGGAGAGTACTCAGCGATGGCGGTGGGCGGCGGAGAAACTCCGACGATCTTGTTCTCCGACACAGATGGACAAAAAATCTTGGGACATGATTTTGGCTTCACAGAAACCTAAGAAGCGCTAAACTAGTTGGCTACGGCGGCGGTGGCTATAGCTATGGCACCAACAGCGCTTCTTGACCGAAACCACACAGTTCTCGACGGTTGTCTCGGCGGCGGCCATGGCCATGGCCATTTACCTTTAAATGGGACGTGTCGGGCCATATATGGGTTGTGCTGGGCTGAGCCGGCCCGAAGCCCCTTTATAATTTATATATCGAGAGTATACACTCAAGAAATCAAATTAGACTAAAATTTCTAACTTAATAATAAGGTAACTCAAAATTTTGAAAGAAATATTAAACTAACTTAATAGTCAATAAAACAAAAATTAAGTAATCTAATTAAGTAATAAATTAAATCATTATTAATTAAACTAATTTATAAAAAAACTAATTAGGAACTAAATGAACTTAATGAATTAAATTAATTACTAAATGAACTAAATTAATTATTAAATAAACTAAGTATACTAAATTAACTACTAAACAAACTAAATTAATTACTAAATAAACTAAATATACTAAATTAATTACTAAACAAACTAAATGAACTACATTAATTACTAAATAAAATGTACCTCAAAGTGGCGGCGAAGCGGGGCAGGCTTGGGGCCGAGCGGTTGCGGCGGGGCTGGCGCGGCGCGGGGAGGCAGCGCGACCGGGGAAGCGTGGGGCGGCGTAGGGAGGCACGCAGGGACGGCAGGGCGGCGTGGGGAGGCGCGCAGGGGCGACGGGGTGGCCGGGGGAGCGCGGGGCGGTGGCGCTGGGCGGCTCGGGCGGCGAGGCGTGG
This sequence comes from Neostapfia colusana, assembly GCA_030760725.1. NCBI lineage: Eukaryota > Viridiplantae > Streptophyta > Magnoliopsida > Poales > Poaceae > Neostapfia > Neostapfia colusana. Next base: position 98,100,018 of record JASWHV010000008.1, on the reverse strand, counting down.
CGGTGCGGGGAGGCACGCGGCGACGGCGCTGGGGCGGCGCCGGGTAGCTCGGGCAGTGGGGCGGCGCCGGAGCGGCGCAGGGCGGCGGCGCGGTCAGGGCAGCGCGTGGAGGAGCGGTGTGGCGGCGACGGCGGTGGTGGGATATCGGTGGCGGCGGTGCGGGCTCGGGCTGAATGAGCCCGAGCCCGGGCCGGGGCGGTGGTTAAAACCTTCAATTTACGACAGCCGTGTAACTTACGACGGCTCAGGTTATGGCCGTCGTAAGTTACACTTAGTTTACGATGGTGCTGTAACTTACAACGGCTTAGGGTTATTGTAAGTGCATCTAGGTATCCCCGTGGGTTTTGGATGATTGATGACGACAAATTAAGAGACTAATGAGCTGAGATGATCATAAGCACAGGACATTTTCAAGGCGAACACCTAAACTCTCAAAAAGAAAAAAAGATGAAGAACGGCGTCGAAGACTCGAAGAGTAGAGATTAGAGTTTCACTTGAGTCTTTAGTAGGCTAGCAATGTAAGAGTGAGAGTGTGTGTCAAGTGCATTGAGATCATAGAAGAGAGATCAAAGCGTTAGAAGTGTCGAATCCTTAGTGGAGAGTGCTAGTGAGGTAAACTCGGGTAGGCCCGACTTGTCCGGGTCAGAGGTCAGACTAGTCCGGATGTCCTACAGCTTAGTTCATTTTGTGGCGGACTAAGAGTTTCTGACTGAGTTCGGACTTGTCCGTTTTGGAACGGACTAGTCCGTTTCTCTCTTGGTGAGAGTGTTTTGGGACTAAGTCTTGGTAGACCGGACTTGTCCGCCCCAGTGGCCGGACTAGTCCGGGCTAGCTAGAATTGTCTGTTTTCACACGGACCAAGAGTTCCTGTGTGAGTTCGGGCTAGTCCGTTCTGAGGCGGACTAGTCCATATGGTTTTGAGATGAGAGATCCCACGGCTAAGTCATGGTGGATCGGACTTGTCCGCCTCAATGGCCGGACTAGTCCGGATCCTCCAGACTTGTCCGTTCTCACCCAGACAAAGAGTTCCTGTGTGAGTTCAGGCTAGTCCATTCTGAGGCGGACTAGTCCGTATGGTTGTGAGATGAGAGCTCCCACGGCTAAGTCTTGGTGGACCGGACTTGTCCGCCTTAGTGGCCGGACTAGTCCGGGTCTTCTAGACTTGTCCGTTCTCACCCGGACAAATAGTTCTTGTGTTAGATCGAACTAGTCCGGTTTGAGGCGGACTAGTCCGGACTTTTGGTAGGTGGCAACGGTTGGCTGTCGGTACTTCTATAAAAGGAGATGCCGACTTCATTTAGACTACTCTGGAACCCTAGTGCCGCCACAACCATCCTAGAGCCTCTCCAAGCCTTCTCTCTTGCCTACTCACCCTCTAGAACAAATTCTTGAGTGTATTTGGGTGTGTGAGGAGAGGAGAAGGAAGAACTTCATGTTTAGGCTCTTTGAGTGATCTCGTTCACTTGGTGTGAGTCTTTGTGACATGTGGCTTGTGAGATCTGTGAAGTTTTGTGGAAGTGATCAAGTGGGAGTCTCGGATTGTGAGCAACCCCAAAACTTTGTAAGTTCGCCCTTGAGATAGTGAAGAACCGGGTTGGCCTTAGTGGCGACTTGATGAGGAAAAGGTTGTTAGACCCGGTCCTTTGTGGACTCCTCAACGGCGACGTAGATTCCTGAGTGGAATTGAACCTCGAGCAAAAATCCTTGTGTCACTATTGCATTTACACTTCATTGACCATTAGAATTGCTTAGGGTTAGCTTCGATCATTCTGCTATTATAGTATTCATTGTTACAATCTTGAGATCCACTTTTATATCCTGTCAAATTCGTCATATTAAATTACTAGATAGTTTATCTACACTTTATTGAACTAAAATCTGAAGAAAAACCCATAAAAATCAAGTTTAGACTTTTCGAGCAGTCTGACCGGACTAGCCCGCCACTGAGCCAGACTAGTCCGGCCTTTTAAGGCTTTTTCAGCAGGCTGACCGAACTAGTCCGACCGTGAGCCAGACTAGCCCAGCCCCTGTGTTTCTAATCTCGTTTAATTAACTCACTTTAGGTATTTTAGTGTCACACCCGGGTTTTCCGAAGAAACAACCAAGTGAATATCACATGTATGTCAGGATCATTTTCTCATACATGTGATGACAAATAGTGAAGCATCATTTATTACAAGCCAGGTGTCGAATATAAATAAGTCTTACATTACAAATGTCTCAATGGACACTAATGCTTCATCACAAGTAAATAAACTAGCAGCGGAATATTATTCTTTTAGGGCTCCATCACAGGCGTTGCCCGGGGGTCTTCATGAACCTAAAAACCTTCCTCGGGTCCAAAGTCTTGGTCATTATACACCACCTCATTATCTTGACCTGAGCAGCAATTTAAACCAACAAATATGCAAGGTTGAGTACCAATGGTACTCAGCAAGTGTGGGAAAATTATATCATGCATGGCTAGAACAAGGAGAGGTTGAACTCATGGTTAAAGCACTACGCAATTAATACCTGTCACCTTAGCTTATTAAGCACCTACATTACTACACAGGTGAAATGGTCCCAATCTCCCATCCCATCATTATAATCCAATAACCATAACATCATTTCCAATGTTAAGCTCCCCGCTTAACTTCCAAAACCATCAATCCTCTAATCATGAATAAGTCTAGGCCGCTCTTGACCGTGAGCACGGCTGTCAAGACAGTTTTGACTCTGCAGAGTTTGTACCACTGTACCCACAAGTAGTGATTTCATCCCCCGTTGCCGGGTGGACTAAAAGAACCTCCATTATGCCAGTGGCTACGATCCACATTCACACTTCCCAGGTGTGCAGCCAGGAGATCACTACAAAGCCTTTACAAAGGGATTCCCGACGAGCGTGGGCCCACTGAGGTTTCACCCCTAACAGCATACAAGAGGCTCCAACCCCGCTGCAGTGGCCCCCTCTTGAGCCTTGCGGTTCATATGGTAGTCCAGCTGACACCTACTCCCCGCACCATCCAACACACCCATACTACGCCGGGGATACACCTAATTAATTGGCTAAGCTGCCCCATCTCAGCATGTGGTTGGCACTGTAAAGCCGGGTTACATGCTCCATGAACCGGTCCTTAGGATCCAGGCAAGTACTAAACACAAACCCAAGTCTCGTGCACCCAGCACACAACCAAAACATCCAACTTGCCTTGATCCCTACCTCTACATAACTCACAATAGCTCATTCAAGAGTATGGTATAATAAACTGATGCTCTCATATCCCAAATATCCCATTCTAAGCATGGCTAAGCATATGCATGGACAAAATAAATGACATGACAAAATAAATCCCAACCCAAGCTACAAGGAAACAAGGTAATGCAATTCTAGGGAAACATCCTAGCATGGGTTTCATATTTAACTTGATAATGCAAATAATTCTATCTACACATCCTAGCATGGGATCAAAGTGGTCAAGGACACTTGCCTCCTTCTTGCTGCTCTTGAAATGGATATTCCTGGTCTTGGAAATGAATAACTTGTTCTTGAACAGGTTCTACTTCATACCATCACACATAGCAAAAGAAAAACAACAATCCATAAGACATAGTTCACACTTACACTTCATACAAACCACACATTCACATTTATGAAATTCATTCACCATTATATGTGTTGTGTTTCAGTTTTAAATAAATTCCTTATATCAAACTACTACACCTTTTCACTACCAGGTATGTATGAAAAGTATTTTTCTTCTCCATTTGTGCCTTCAGAATTTCTACCAACCCTAAACTGAATTCTTTGGATTTTAGAAACTCCATTTATCATTTACTAGTTACTATATTTTTAGATTTATATTCCTATGCATAATTGTGTATTTTATTATGAAATTAGTAATACACATTATCTAAACAGTATAGGTTCTGGTCCTAAATGTCTTAATAACATCTTTTGACCTTGGCTTCTGATGTAGACCATTTCACAATTATTTTCCCTATTTTTCTATAACTATTCTTTACTGGCGGTTTCGGCCCACTGGCGGTTTTTTTCCCGTTTTCTCTTTTTCTTTTTCCATTTCTTTTCTGTTTTGAGTTTAATTTGAATTCCAGTATGAATTTGAATTTTTGCAAAACATGCAACACGTCCAAAAATTTTTAAATTCCCCTCTGAACATGGTTTAGGGTTTTGAACCAAAATTTGGGGTGTTACAGCTCTACCCCCCTTAAAAGAAATCTCGTCCTCGAGATTGGTGTTTCTAAGAAAACAATTCCGGAAATTGTGCCTTGAGCTCATCTTCCCGTTCCCAGGTGGCTTCCTCTTCTGAGTGATGCTTCCACTGCACCTTGCACATCCGGATTCTCTTGTTTCTGGTGAGGCGTTCCATCGTCTCCAAAATCTTGTATGGTTGCTCGGCATAGGACAAATCCTCAGCTACATCCACTTCATTCATGGGTAACACCTCTTCAGGCGTCCTCAGACATTTCTTGAGTTGTGACACATGAAATACATCGTGTACATCCGATAGATGAACCGGTAACTCTAGTTGGTACGCCACCTCGCCTTTCCTCTCCAAAACTTGAAAGGGTCCGATGTATCGAGGTGACAACTTCCCTTTCACCTTGAACCGACGAAGTCCTCTGATAGGGGACACCTTGAGATAAACATAGTCTCCCACGTTGAAAACGAGTTCTCTTCTTCGTACATCAGCATAACTCTTCTGGCGTGTTTGTGCTATCCTCAAATTGTTGCGAATCTCCCTCACCTTCGCCTCGGCTTCTTGTAGCACTTCTGGACCAAACACTTTACTTTCTCCTGTTTGGTTCCAAAATAGGGGAGTTCTGCACTTCCTTCCATACAAAGCTTCAAACGGTGACATCTTCATACTAGCTTGATAACTGTTGTTATAGAAAAACTCCGCATACGGTAAGTTCTTGTCCCAACTCCTATTGTTTTTGAGTGCACATGCCCTTAACATATCTTCAAGGATCTGATTAGTTCTCTCCGTCTGCCCGTCAGTTTGGGGATGATAGGCAGAACTAAAGTTCAGATGGGTTCCCATGGTTTCTGTAACACCCCAAAATTTTAGTCAAAACCCAAATTTGGATTCAAAACCCTAAACCATGTTCAGAGGGGAATTTAGAAATTTTTGGACGTGCTGCATGTTTTGCAAAAATTCAAATTCAAACTGGAATTCAAATTATACCCAAAACAGAAAAGAAATGGAAAAAGAAAAAGGAAATCGGGAAAAAAACTGGCCAGTGGGCCGAAACAGCCAGCCGGCCCAGCAAACCCCGCGCCAGCCCGCCCCCGCGCGCGCCGCGCTGCCCCTCGCTGACGGGTGGGACCCACATGTCATCCCTAACCCCGCGACCCCGGACTCTCTCCCGCGCGCGCGATCGCAACCGATCGGGAAATCGCGTCCCGCAGCCGAATTCCGGTCCCAGCGGACTCCAACTCGATCACAACAGACCCACCGCCCTCCCCCGGCTATAAAAACCACCGATTCGATCAGTTTTCCTCACGCGATCGCCGATTTTCGCTCCGGTGAGCACCGAGACTTCGCCGGTGAATTCTGGCCGATCTAAGCTCGGAAACTCTGATCTAACTCGCTGGTTTTGATCCACCGCCTCCGGGGAACTTTGCAGGTGCAGAAAACCCGAAGACTTACGGTGTAAACTCAGCGCCGACGAGCTTCGCCGTGGTTTTGCCTCGGACCTCGCCGCCGAGCACTTTCCAGAACCCCCGAGCTCGAAAAAACCCACGAGGTGAGATCCCTGACCTCCCCTCTACCGATCTAGGCCCTAAGATCACAGTTCTAGGCAGAATTCTCGAGGATCCGAAAGTTTCCGGCGAGATCGCCGCTTCCCGCCGCCGTCCGCCGCCGGCAGCGCCGCCCGCTCTCGATCAGAGCGACGTGGCCGCTTGTGCGCCGTTTATTTTAAATCGCACGGTAGACTTTAAATCCCCGCGTACCGGTTCGATGTTATAATCTCAGCCGTCGGTTTAAAATCGGACGGTCCACGTCGACCCCGCGTTATAAAGGCTGGAGTTCTTACGTGCTACCCCCTGGGGTTCTCTGGAATTGAGAGCTAGCCCCGGAAACTTCAGATCTAGCCCCTGGAACTTCAGAAAATCATGTAAATTCATTTAAAAATCAGTTTTAGCCCCTGGACTTAATAGAAATTAAGAAAAACACCTCGGTTAAGTGTAGCTAGACCCCTGGAAATTATGAAAATAATATTATAGACCCTGTGATGGGTGAGTTTACTTTTTAACCCTGTTTAGTATTTAAATTAGAAAATTGAATATGTAACTAGTGTTTAAAAATTAAAAGTGGGACAAACATAATTGTCAAAATTAATTAAAAACTTTCTCAGTACTTAGAAAACTTTGGAGTGAGATAAAAATATATTTTTGGGCTGATATGAATCTATTTCATTAATCACATTATTTAGATTAGGGACACATTTTAAAGTAAAGAATAGTTATAGAAAAATAGGGAAAAATAATTATGAAATAGTATACAACATAAGCCATGGTCAAAATATGATTTTAAATTATTTAGGACCAGAACCTAATCTGTTTAGGTGATGTGTATTACTAATTTAATAATAAAATACACAATTATGCATAGGAATATAAATCTGAACATATAGAAACTAGTAAATGATAAATGGAGTTTCTAAAAATACAAAGAATTCAGTTTAGGGTTGATAGAAGTTGTGAAGGCACATTGTAGGCAAGTATAAATGTGGACACAAAAGTAGGAATCATATATACATGGTTAAAAGTGCATGCAAGCCACAACTTAACACCTATAAAGTAACCACAACACATATAAGGGTGAATGAATTTCATAAATATGAAATGTGTGGGTTGTATGAAGTAGAAGTGTGAACTATGTCTTATGATTGTTGTTTTTCTTTTGTTATGTGTGATGGTATGAAGTAGAACCTGTTCAAGAGCAAGTTATTTCTTTCCAAGATCAAGACTACTCATTCCAAGAGCAGCAAGAAGGAGGCAAGTGTCCTTGACCACTTTGATCCTATGCTAGGATATGTAGATAGAATTATTTGCATTGTCAAATGAAATATGAAACCCATGCTAGGAAAGTTTCCCTAGAATTGCATTACCTTGTTTCCTTGTAGCTTGGGTTGGGATTTATTTTACCATGTCATTTATTTACATGCATTTACTTAGCCATGCTTAGAATGGGATATTTGGGACATGAGATCATCAGTTTATATTACCATACTCTTGAATGAGACATTGTGAGTTATGTAGAGGTAGGGATCAAGGCAAGTTGGATGTTTTGGTTGTGTGCTGGGTGCACGAGACTTGGGTTTGTGTTTAGTACTTGCCTGGATCCTAAGGACCGGTTCATGGAGCATGTAACCCGGCTTTACAGTGCCAACCACATGCTGAGATGGGGCAGCTTGGCCAATTAATTAGGTGTATCCCCGGCGTAGTATGGGTGTGTTGGATGGTGCGGGGAATAGGTGTCAGCTGGACTACCATATGAACCGCAAGGCTCAAGAGGGGGCCACTGCAGCGGGGTTGGAGCCTCTTGTATGCTGTTAGGGGTGAAACCTCAGTGGGCCCACGCTCGTCGGGAATCCCTTTGTAAAGGCTTCGTAGTGATCTCTTGGCCACACACCTGGGAAGTGTGAATGTGGAACGTAGCCACTGGCATAATGGAGGTTCTTTTAGTCCACCCGGCAACGGGGGATGAAATCACTACTTGTGGGTACAGTGGTACAAACTCTGCAGAGTCAAAACTGTCTTGACAGCCGTGCTCACGGTTAAGAGCGGCCTGGACTTATTCATGATTAGAGGAGTGAAGGTTTTTGGGAGTTGTGGATGTTAAGCGGGGAGCTAAACATTGGAAATGATGTTATGGTTAATGGCTTATGATGATGGGATGGGAGATTGGGACCATTTCACGTGTGTAGTAATGTAGGTGCTTAATAAGCTAAGGTGATAGGTATTAATTGCGTAGTGCTTTAACCATGAGTTCAACCTTTCCTTGTTCTAGCCATGCATGATATAATTTTCCCACACTTGCTGAGTACCATTGGTACTCAACCTTGCATATTTGTTGGTTTATATTGATGCTCAGGTCAAGATAATGAGGTGGTGTATAATGACCAAGATTTTGGACCCGAGGAAGGTTTTTAGGTTCATGAAGACCCCCGGGCAACGCCTGTGATGGAGCCCTAAAGAATAATATTCCGCTGCTAGTTTATTTACTTGTGATGAAGCATTAGTGTCCATTGAGACATTTGCGATGTAAGACTTATTTATATTCGACACCTGGCTTGTAATAAATGATGCTTCACTATTTGTCTTCACATGTATGAGAAAATGATCCTGGCATACATGTGATATTCACTTGGTTGTTTCTTCGGAAAAACCGGGTGTGACAGAGGTGGTATCAGAGCCAAGGTTGCCCGTAGGAACGTGGACCTAGGTAGAAATGGACGTATTTAAGGACCCTATTTTCTTAAAAACTATTTTCCAAGGTGTGGGTGGAAAAGTGTTATTAAAGGAGTCATTTTCTTCATCTTACCCCAACTTTCATTCAAAATAGGATTTTTGTTTGAGAATTTATCTAACTTAATTTTAAATTCTTTTGTTTTAGATGGTTCGCATGATTCGCACCGCTCGTAAGTCCACAGGAGGGAGAGTTCCCGTAGTTGCCCTTGCCGAAAGAGAGGAGAGCCGTCCAGTGACGTACCTTTCCTACGGATTGGCAGTAGGAGATTTGTTGCGCCGTCTTCGACGTATGCTCGAAGCCGCCGGCAATACGGGCAAGCTAATCATCCACTATAACTCCACCAGGACCATCCGTGAGAAGAGGGAAGAATGGAGTTCGGAGATGAGGATTATACACGAGAATCAACTGCTTAAGATTCACCACTCTCCAGCTTGTCGAGCAACACAAGTTGACGCGGAGAGAGATGTCACCTGGGAGGCCATCACCTGCCAGAGTCACATCTATCGTCGCCACTTGGACAAAACTGAGTACATGTATGTCCTCCAGCGTGAGAGTGGTACCACGGAGTACAAGTATCCACCGGTGCAGCAAGGGACTTCCCATGAGCACATGGACTTGTGCTTGGAGGATGCTGCTATGCTCAGCACTCGGCTGCAGGAGTGTCAACAAGAGCTTCAGGATGTCCGAGACACCCTAAAGGAAACGGAGGCGTTGCTGCGAGCTTGCTTAAAGGCGAGAGAAAGAGGAGATGGGAATGAACTGTGTGACACCGTGAGTGATCCATGGACTCCTGACTCCCCAGATCGCCGAGCAATCAGGCGTCGTCGCACATCTCCACCAGCAGCCTCCCCACCCAAAGCAGAGTCAGAAGGTAGCCGAAATGAGGAGGAAGATCCCGAGGAGCCAGCTCAAGAGGACGAGTAGTGTAGAATCTTTCCCCTAGCTAGCAGGAGGTCGAGTAGTCGAGTCGTTACGTAGTTAATGGTGTGATGATGCTTGGTGTGTGACGTGAGTTGTGGAAGCCATGAGCAATTGTCCACAGCCTCGTCTTCAGATTGTTTTGCTTTGGTGTGTGAACCCACAGGAAATAATAGTGCATTTATTTGGTGTGAGATATAAACCCTCGTAAAATTTTAACAAAGCCTCAACACCTTAAAGTACCAACAAATGAAGGTAGTAAGATGATACTAAATGGTATCAAATTAACATTTGTTGATTCTGCCAGATGGCCGGAAGAGGAAAAGGACGTGCTGCCAACCCCGCCAACAACAATGATGAGGCATGCAACCCTCATCTTTCTGAAGGCCAGGACCGGGGTGGTCGCCGCGAAGAAGTTGATCCTCTCCACCAAATGCTGGAGAATCAAAATCAGCTCATCCAGAACTTGACTCAAGTGGTGGCCAACTTGCATCAAGTTCCACCTCCACAAGCTGCACCACGCCAACCAAGGTTGAGTGAGTTTCTAGGAACTCAACCTCCAAAGTTTGCAAGTGCTGCTGAACCTCTGGAGGCTGATGATTGGCTGAAGACCATTGAAAGTAAGATGAGGATAATCCAATGCCAAGGGTATGAGAGGGTGCTGTTTGCCTCTCATCAATTGCAGGGACCTGCTGCTGATTGGTGGACCGCCTACGTGGCCGCCCATCATGACCCTGAGAACATCACTTGGGAAGAATTCAAGCGTAGCTTCCGCAACCATTACATCCCAAGAGGTGAACTCAAAAACAAGAGGAAGGAGTTTCTGGGACTGCAGCAGGGAAACATGACTGTGAGGGAATACCTCACTAAATTTACTCAACTATCCCGTTATGCTCCACGAGACATAGAGACTGATGAGCAGAAACAAGATTGTTTCGTGGAAGGACTTACCGCAGAGATGCAGTGTGCCATGTCCTCAAATGAGTATGAAAGCTTTCAAAAGATGGTGGACAGAGCCTTTGTGGTGGAAAGGAAGCTAAAGGCCCTGGAAAATGAGAATAAGAGGAAGGCTGGGTAGTCACATCAAGCCTCAGGGAGCAACACCCGCCCACGTATGATGCAGCAACCTACGGGGCAGATGAGCCGTGCTGCGGTACCCTATTCAGCACCAAGAGGGTACAACCCAAACTACAGGCCACCCGCGGCACCTGCACAGCCGCCACGTCAGTTTGTGCAGCAGCCTCGCCCCGCATATCCACCTCGACCAGCAGTGCAAGGACCCCCAAACCAACCCCAAGACAACAAGGGTCAAGCACCTAAGGTTGGGGTGCAATGTTTCAACTGTGGTGAAGTGGGGCACTACGCCCATAAATGCCCAAAGAAGAAGCCTGCGCCGCCACAACAGCAGAATGTAGTGAGAGGACGGGTGAACCATGTCACTATAGAGGAAGCACAAGAGGCACCCGACGTGGTAGTTGGTAAGTTTCCTGCAAATTTACACCTTGCAACTCTGCTGTTTGATTCTGGTGCTACCCACTCGTTCATTGCTCAAGGGTTTGTTAAGAAGCATGACCTAGCAACCACACAAATGAACCATATGCTAGCGGTAAACTCTCCAGGTGGAGAAATAAGGACAAGACAAGTGTGTCCCAAAGTGAGCCTAGACATTAATGGGGTAGTATTTACGGCTAACCTCATAGTGATAGATTCACAAGGGATAGATATTATTTTGGGTATGGATTGGTTGACCAAACATAAAGGAATCATCCATTGTTCGACCAGAACGGTGGAACTAACTCACCCCAGTGGCACAAAAGTAAAGTTCATGACGATACACGAGCCTAGGAGGGACATTAAATTAAATCAAGTGGAGGTGAAAGTTGAGGAAATCAGGACTATCAGGGAATATCCAGATGTTTTCCCGGAGGAATTGCCAGGAATGCCTCCCGACCGTGACGTGGAATTCGCAATTGAGCTAGTACCGGGAACAGCCCCGATATACAAGAGACCTTATCGAATGGACTCCAAGCAGCTAGAAGAGCTTAAGGATCATTTGAGAGAACTGACGGAGAAGGGGTATATTCGCCCTAGTTCCTCACCATGGGGAGCTCCGGTGATATTTGTGCCTAAGAAAGACGGAACCCAAAGGTTATGCGTGGATTACCGTGCCTTGAATGAGGTAACCGTCAAGAACAAATACCCATTGCCCCGCATTGAAGACTTGTTCGATCAGTTGAGGGGAGCTTGTGTGTTCTCAAAAATTGATCTCAGGTCGGGGTACCACCAACTCAAGATAAGGCAATCGGATATCCCCAAGACAGCTTTCGTATCTCGGTACGGACTGTATGAATACACTGTCATGCCTTTCGGGCTAACCAATGCCCCGGCATATTTCATGTACCTCATGAACAAGGTATTCATGGAATATCTGGACAAATTTGTGGTGGTTTTCATAGATGATATTCTCGTCTTCTCCAAAGATGAAGAAGAACATGAGAAACATCTAAGGTTGGTGTTACAAAGGCTGAGAGAACACCAACTATATGCCAAGTTGAGCAAGTGTAAGTTTTGGCTGAAGAGAGTTCCCTTTTTAGGACATATAATCTCGGAGGGAGGAATCTCCGTAGATCCCGCCAAAATCGAGGATATCCAGAAGTGGAAGACCCCTGAAAATGTCGGGGAAGTTCGAAGCTTTTTGGGATTGGCTGGATACTATCGACGGTTTATTGAGGGATTCTCCAAGATCTCGAGACCTCTCACCAAACTGTTGGAAAAGGGAATCGCATTCACCTGGACGCCACAGTGCGATACAAGCTTTCAGGAGCTAAAGAAGAGATTGACAACAGCCCCAGTGCTGGTTATGCCAGATATGCAGAAGAATTTCACAGTGTACTGCGATGCCTCTGGAAATGGGTTGGGATGTGTTCTAATGCAAGAAGGACATGTCGTGGCATATGCATCCCGGCAGCTTCGGAATCACGAGAAGAACTATCCTACACATGACCTAGAACTAGCTGCAGTGGTACATGCGTTGAAAATTTGGAGGCACTATTTGATGGGGAAGAGGACCGAGATATATACGGATCATAAGAGTTTGAAGTACATATTCACACAGCCAGATCTCAATCTCCGACAAAGGAGATGGTTAGAGCTAATCAATGACTTTTATGTGGGCATCAACTATCATCCTGGGAAAGCAAACGTCGTGGCCGATGCTTTGAGTCGGAAAGTGCAGGTCAATAAGTTGAGTTTGAAGGACATGCCTGCAGAATTGAAGGACGAGGTTATAAGACTCAATCTATGTCTAGTAAATAGTGGTGAAGCCATCGCCATGGAAGTGGACTCCACACTCGAGCGAGACATACGCGAGGGCCAAAAGAATGACGAGAAGATACAAGAGATCCGACAGCTCATCAAGGAAAATAAAGCTCCTGGTTTTAGAGAGGATGAACAAGGAACGGTGTGGCACGGGAAAAGGATCTGTGTGCCAGAAGTAAAGGAGATCCGTGAATTGATTTTAAAGGAGGCTCATGATTCCGACTATTCCATTCATCCTGGGAGTACGAAGATGTACCAGGACCTCAAAGGCAGGTATTGGTGGTATGGCATGAAGCGAGATGTCGCGGAACATGTTGCCCTATGTGACACATGTCAGTTGGTGAAAGCAGAACATCAACGACCCGCGGGATTATTGCAACCACTCAAAGTGCCTGAATGGAAGTGGGAAGAAATCAGCATGGATTTTATCGTGGGATTGCCTAGGACCCAATCCGGGTATGATTCAATATGGGTCATTATTGATAGGCTAACCAAGGTAGCTCATTTCATCCCTGTGAAAGAAAGCTACAGTGGGTCTAAATTGGCAGAATTGTACATGTCAAGGATCGTGTGTTACCATGGAGTGCCAAAGAAGATAGTGTCGGACCGAGGGACACAGTTCACCTCGAGGTTTTGGCAGAAGTTGCATGAAACCATGGGAACCCATCTGAATTTCAGCTCTGTCTATCATCCCCAAACTGACGGGCAGACGGAGAGAACCAATCAGATACTTGAAGATATGTTAAGGGCATGTGCACTCAAAAACAATAGGAGTTGGGACAAGAACTTACCGTATGCGGAGTTTTCCTATAACAACAGCTATCAAGCTAGTATGAAGATGTCACCGTTTGAAGCTTTGTATGGAAGGAAGTGCAGAACTCCCCTATTTTGGAACCAAACAGGAGAAAGTAAAGAGTTTGGTCCAGAAGTGCTACAAGAAGCCGAAGCGAAGGTGAGGGAGATTCGCAACAATTTGAGGATAGCACAAACACGCCAGAAGAGTTATGCTGATGTACGAAGAAGAGAACTCGTTTTCAACGTGGGAGACTATGTTTATCTCAAGGTGTCCCCTATCAGAGGACTTCGTCGGTTCAAGGTAAAAGGGAAGTTGTCACCTCGATACAATCGGACCCTTTCAAGTTTTGGAAAGGAAAGGCGAAGTGGCGTACCAACTAGAGTTACCGGCTCATCTATCGGACGTGCATGATGTATTCCATGTGTCACAACTCAAGAAATGCCTGAGGACGCCTAGAGAGGTGTTACCCATGAATGAAGTGGATGTAGCTGAAGATTTGTCTTATGCCGAGCAACCATACAAGATTTTGGAGACAATGGAACGCCTCACCAGAAACAAGAGAATCCGGATGTGCAAGGTGCAGTGGAAGCATCACTCAGAAGAGGAAGCTACCTGGGAACGGGAAGATGAGCTCAAGGCACAATTTCCGGAATTGTTTTCTTAGAAACACCAATCTCGAGGACGAGATTTCTTTTAAGGGGGGTAGAGCTGTAACACCCCAAATTTTTAGTCAAAACCCAAATTTGGATTCAAAACCCTAAACCATGTTCAGAGGGGAATTTAGAAATTTTTGGACGTGCTGCATGTTTTGCAAAAATTCAAATTCAAACTGGAATTCAAATTATACCCAAAACAGAAAAGAAATGGAAAAAGAAAAAGGAAATCGGGAAAAAAACTGGCCAGTGGGCCGAAACAGCCAGCCGGCCCAGCAAACCCCGCGCCAGCCCGCCCCCGCGCGCACCGCGCTGCCCCTCGCTGACGGGTGGGACCCACATGTCATCCCTAACCCCGCGACCCCGGACTCTCTCCCGCGCGCGCGATCGCAACCGATCGGGAAATCGCGTCCCGCAGCCGAATTCCGGTCCCAGCGGACTCCAACTCGATCACAACAGACCCACCGCCCTCCCCCGGCTATAAAAACCACCGATTCGATCAGTTTTCCTCACGCGATCGCCGATTTTCGCTCCGGTGAGCACCGAGACTTCGCCGGTGAATTCTGGCCGATCTAAGCTCGGAAACTCTGATCTAACTCGCTGGTTTTGATCCACCGCCTCCGGGGAACTTTGCAGGTGCAGAAAACCCGAAGACTTACGGTGTAAACTCAGCGCCGACGAGCTTCGCCGTGGTTTTGCCTCGGACCTCGCCGCCGAGCACTTTCCAGAACCCCCGAGCTCGAAAAAACCCCCGAGGTGAGATCCCTGACCTCCCCTCTACCGATCTAGGCCCTAAGATCACAGTTCTAGGCAGAATTCTCGAGGATCCGAAAGTTTCCGGCGAGATCGCCGCTTCCCGCCGCCGTCCGCCGCCGGCAGCGCCGCCCGCTCTCGATCAGAGCGACGTGGCCGCTTGTGCGCCGTTTATTTTAAATCGCACGGTAGACTTTAAATCCCCGCGTACCGGTTCGATGTTATAATCTCAGCCGTCGGTTTAAAATCGGACGGTCCACGTCGACCCCGCGTTATAAAGGCTGGAGTTCTTACGTGCTACCCCCTGGGG
Source organism: Neostapfia colusana (assembly GCA_030760725.1). NCBI lineage: Eukaryota > Viridiplantae > Streptophyta > Magnoliopsida > Poales > Poaceae > Neostapfia > Neostapfia colusana. Next base: position 98,084,787 of record JASWHV010000008.1, on the reverse strand, counting down.
TTCTCTGGAATTGAGAGCTAGCCCCGGAAACTTCAGATCTAGCCCCTGGAACTTCAGAAAATCATGTAAATTCATTTAAAAATCAGTTTTAGCCCCTGGACTTAATAGAAATTAAGAAAAACACCTCGGTTAAGTGTAGCTAGACCCCTGGAAATTATGAAAATAATATTATAGACCCTGTGATGGGTGAGTTTACTTTTTAACCCTGTTTAGTATTTAAATTAGAAAATTGAATATGTAACTAGTGTTTAAAAAATAAAAGTGGGACAAACATAATTGTCAAAATTAATTAAAAACTTTCTCAGTACTTAGAAAACTTTGGAGTGAGATAAAAATATATTTTTGGGCTGATATGAATCTATTTCATTAATCACATTATTTAGATTAGGGACACATTTTAAAGTAAAGAATAGTTATAGAAAAATAGGGAAAAATAATTATGAAATAGTATACAACATAAGCCATGGTCAAAATATGATTTTAAATTATTTAGGACCAGAACCTAATCTGTTTAGGTGATGTGTATTACTAATTTAATAATAAAATACACAATTATGCATAGGAATATAAATCTGAACATATAGAAACTAGTAAATGATAAATGGAGTTTCTAAAAATACAAAGAATTCAGTTTAGGGTTGATAGAAGTTGTGAAGGCACATTGTAGGCAAGTATAAATGTGGACACAAAAGTAGGAATCATATATACATGGTTAAAAGTGCATGCAAGCCACAACTTAACACCTATAAAGTAACCACAACACATATAAGGGTGAATGAATTTCATAAATATGAAATGTGTGGGTTGTATGAAGTAGAAGTGTGAACTATGTCTTATGATTGTTGTTTTTCTTTTGTTATGTGTGATGGTATGAAGTAGAACCTGTTCAAGAGCAAGTTATTTCTTTCCAAGATCAAGACTACTCATTCCAAGAGCAGCAAGAAGGAGGCAAGTGTCCTTGACCACTTTGATCCTATGCTAGGATATGTAGATAGAATTATTTGCATTGTCAAATGAAATATGAAACCCATGCTAGGAAAGTTTCCCTAGAATTGCATTACCTTGTTTCCTTGTAGCTTGGGTTGGGATTTATTTTACCATGTCATTTATTTACATGCATTTGCTTAGCCATGCTTAGAATGGGATAAAGCACTACGCAATTAATACCTATCACCTTAGCTTATTAAGCACTTACATTACTACACAGGTGAAATGGTCCCAATCTCCCATCCCATTATCATAACCAAATAATCATAACATCATTACCAATGTTAAGCTCCCCGCTTAACTTCCAAAACCATCAATCCTCTAATCATGAATAAGTCCAGGCCGCTCTTAACCGTGAGCACGGCTGTCAAGACAGTTTTGACTCTGCAGAGTTTGTACCACTGTACCCACAAGTAGTGATTTCATCCCCCGTTGCCGGGTGGACTAAAAGAACCTCCATTATGCCAGTGGCTACGTTCCACATTCACACTTCCCAGATGTGCAGCCAGGAGATCACTACAAAGCCTTTACAAAGGGATTCCCGACGAGCGTGGGCCCACTGAGGTTTCACCCCTAACAGCATACAAGAGGCTCCAACCCCGCTGCAGTGGCCCCCTCTTGAGCCTTGCAGTTCATATGGTAGTCCAGCTGACACCTACTCCCCGCACCATCCAACACACCCATACTACGCCGGGGATACACCTAATTAATTGGCCAAGCTGCCCCATCTCAGCATGTGGTTGGCACTGTAAAGCCGGGTTACATGCTCCATGAACCGGTCCTTAGGATCCAGGCAAGTACTAAACACAAACCCAAGTCTCGTGCACCCAGCACACAACCAAAACATCCAACTTGCCTTGATACCTACCTCTACATAACTCACAATAACTCATTCAAGAGTATGGTATAATAAACTGATGATCTCATATCCCAAATATCCCATTCTAAGCATGGCTAAGCGTATGCATGTAAATAAATGACATGACAAAATAAATCCCAACCCAAGCTACAAGGAAACAAGGTAATGCAATTCTAGGGAAACTTTCCTAGCATGGGTTTCATATTTCATTTGACAATGCAAATAATTCTATCTACACATCCTAGCATAGGATCAAAGTGGTCAAGGACACTTGCCTCCTTCTTGCTGCTCTTGAAATGGGTAGTCCTGATCTTGGAAAGGGTTAACTTGCTCTTGAACAGGTTCTACTTCATACCATCACACATAGCAAAAGAAAAACAACAATCATAAGACATAGTTCACACTTCTACTTTATACAAACCACACATTCACATTTATAAAAGTTCTTTACCATTATATGTGTTGTGGTTACTTTATGTGTGTTGAGTTGTGGCTTGCATGTACTTTTAACCATGTGTATATGATTCCTACTTTTGTGTCCACCTTCATACTTACACACTATTTATATGGGTTTCCAATAAATTTCTTATACTCAACTACTTCACCTTTTTACTACCAAGTGTGTATGAAAAGTATTATTCTTCCCCATATGTGCCTTCATAATTTCTACCAACCCTAAACTGAACTCTTTTGTATTTTAAAAACTCCATTGATCATTTACTAGTTGCTATATTTTTCAGATTTATATTCTTATGCATAATTGTGTATTTTATTATGAAATTAGTAATACATATCATCTAAACAGTATAGGTTCTGATCCTAAATGATTTAATAACATCTTTTGACCTTGGCTTCTGATGTAGACTATTTCATAATCATTTTCCCTATTTTTCTATAACTATTCTTTACTTAAAAATGTGTCCCTTTACCAAATAATGTGAATAATTAAATGAAACAGATTCATTTCAGCCTAAAAATATATTTTTATCTCACTCCAAAGTTTTCTAAGTACTGAGAAAGTTTTTAATTAATTTTGACAATTATGTTTGTCCCCCTTTTTAATTTTTAAACACTAGTTACATATTCAATTTTCTAAATTAAATACTAAACAGGGCTAAAATAATGAATTCACCCCATTACAGGGTCTATAATATTATTTTCATAATTTCCAGGGGTCTAGCTACACTTATCAGAGGTGTTTTTCCTAATTTTTATTAAGTCCAGGGGCTAAACTTGATTTTTAAATGAATTTACATGATTTTCTGGAGTTCCAGGGGCTAGATCTGAAGTTTCCGGGGCTAGCTCTCAATTCCAGAGAACCCCAGGGGGTAGCACGTAAGAATTCCAGTCTTTATAATGCGGGGCTGACGTGGACCGTCCGATTTTAAACCGACGGCCGAGATTATAACATCGAACCGGTACGCGGGGATTTAAAGTCTACCGTGCGATTTAAAATAAACGGCGCACAAGCAGCCACGTCGCTCTGATCGAGAGCGGGCGGCGCTGCCAGCGGCGGACGGCGGCGGGAAGCGGCGATCTCGCCGGAAACTTTCGGATCCTCGAGAATTCTGCCTAGAACTGTGATCTTAGGGCCTAGATCGGTAGAGGGGAGGTCAGGGATCTCACCTCGGGGGTTTTCTCGAGCTCGGGGGTCCGGGAAAGTGCTCGTCGGCGAGGTCCGAGGCAAAACCACGGCGAAGCTCGTCGGCGCTGAGTTTACACCGTAAGTCTTCGGGTTTTCTGCACCTGCAAAGTTCCCCGGAGGCGGTGGATCAAAACCAGCGAGTTAGATCAGAGTTTCCGAGCTTAGATCGGCCAGAATTCACCGGCGAAGTCTCGGTGCTCACCGGAGCGAAAATCGGCGATCGCGTGAGGAAAACTGATCGAATCGGTGGTTTTTATAGCCGGGGGAGGGCGGTGGGTCTGTTGTGATCGAGTTGGAGTCCGCTGGGACCGGAATTCGGCTGCGGGACGCGATTTCCCGATCGGTTGCGATCGCGCGCGCGGGAGAGAGTCCGGGGTCGCGGGGTTAGGGATGACATGTGGGTCCCACCTGTCAGCGAGGGGCAGCGCGGCGCGTGCGGGGGCGGGCTGGCGCGGGGTTTGCTGGGCCGGCTGGCTGTTTCGGCCCACTGGCCAGTTTTTTTTTCCCGATTTCCTTTTTCTTTTTCCATTTCTTTTCTGTTTTGGGTATAATTTGAATTCCAGTTTGAATTTGAATTTTTGCAAAACATGCAACACGTCCAAAAATTTCTAAATTCCCCTCTGAACATGGTTTAGGGTTTTGAATCCAAATTTGGGTTTTGACTAAAAATTTGGGGTGTTACAGCTCTACCCCCCTTAAAAGAAATCTCGTCCTCGAGATTTGTGTTTCTTAAGAAAACAATTCCGGAAATTGCGCCTTGAGCTCATCTTCCCGTTCCCAGGTAGCTTCCTCTTCTGAGTGATGCTTCCACTGCACCTTGCACATCCGGATTCTCTTGTTTCTGGTGAGGCGTTCCATTGTCTCCAAAATCTTGTATGGTTGCTCGGCATAAGACAAATCTTCAGCTACATCCACTTCATTCATGGGTAACACCTCTTCAGGCGTCCTCAGGCATTTCTTGAGTTGTGACACATGGAATACATCATGCACGTCCGATAGATGAGCCGGTAACTCTAGTTGGTACGCCACTTCGCCTTTCCTTTCCAACACCTGAAAGGGTCCGATGTATCGAGGTGACAACTTCCCTTTCACCTTGAACCGACGAAGTCCTCTGATAGGGGACACCTTGAGATAAACATAGTCTCCCACGTTGAAAACGAGCTCTCTTCTTCGTACATCGGCATAGCTCTTTTGGCGTGTTTGTGCTATCCTCAAGTTGTTGCGAATCTCCCTCACCTTCGCCCCGGCTTCTTGTAGTACTTCTGGACCAAACACTTTACTTTCTCCTGTTTGGTTCCAAAATAGGGGAGTTCTGCACTTCCTTCCATACAAAGCTTCAAACGGTGACATCTTCATACTAGCTTGATAACTGTTGTTATAGGAAAACTCCGCATACGGTAAGTTCTTGTCCCAACTCCTATTGTTTTTGAGTGCACATGCCCTTAACATATCTTCAAGGATCTGATTGGTTCTCCGTCTGCCCGTCAGTTTGGGGATGATAGGCAGAGCTGAAATTCAGATAGGTTCCCATGGTTTCATGCAACTTCTGCCAAAACCTCGAGGTGAACTGTGTCCCTCGGTCCGACACTATCTTCTTTGGCACTCCATGGTAACACACAATCCTTGACATGTACAATTCTGCCAAATTGGATCCGCTGTAGCTTTCTTTCACAGGGATGAAATGAGCTACCTTGGTTAGCCTATCAATAATGACCCATATTGAATCATACCCGGATTGGGTTCTAGGCAATCCCACGACAAAATCCATGCTGATTTCTTCCCACTTCCATTCAGGTACTTTGAGTGGTTGCAATAATCCCGCGGGTCGTTGATGTTCTGCTTTCACCAACTGACATGTGTCACATAGGGCAACATGTTCCGCGACATCTCGCTTCATGCCATACCACCAATACCTGCTTTTGAGGTCCTGGTACATCTTCGTACTCCCAGGATGAATGGAATAGTCGGAATCGTGAGCCTCCTTCAAAATTAATTCACGGATCTCTTTTACTTCTGGCACACAGATCCTTTTCCCGTGCCACACCGTTCCTTGTTCATCCTCTCTAAAACCAGGAGCTTTATTTTCCTTGATGAGCTGATTGATCTCTTGTATCTTCTCATCATTCTTTTGGCCCTCGCATATGTCTCACTCGAGTGTGGAGTCCACTTCCATGGCGATGGCTTCACCACTATTTACTAGACATAGATTGAGTCTTATAACCTCGTCCTTCAATTCTGTAGGCATGTCCTTCAAACTCAACTTATTGACCTGCACTTTCCGACTCAAAGCATCGGCCACGACGTTTGCTTTCCCAGGATGATAGTTGATGCCCACATCAAAGTCATTGATTAGCTCTAACCATCTCCTTTGTCGGAGATTGAGATCTGGCTGTGTGAATATGTACTTCAAACTCTTATGATCCGTATATATCTCGGTCCTCTTCCCCATCAAATAGTGCCGCCAAATTTTCAACGCGTGTACCACTGCGGCTAGTTCTAGGTCATGTGTAGGATAGTTCTTCTCGTGCTTCCGAAGCTGCCGGGATGCATAAGCCACGACATGTCCTTCTTGCATGAGAACACATCCCAACCCATTTCCAGAGGCATCGCAGGACACTGTGAAATTCTTCTGCATATCTGGCATAACCAACACTGGGGCTGTTGTCAATCTTTTCTTTAGCTCCTGAAAGCTCGTATCGCACTGTGGCGTCCAGGTGAATGTAATTCCCTTTTCCAACAGTTTGGTGAGAGGTCTCGAGATCTTGGAGAATCCCTCAATAAACCGTCGATAGTATCCAGCCAATCCCAAAAAGCTTCGAACTTCCCCGACATTTTCGGGGGTCTTCCACTTCTGGATATCTTCGATTTTGGCGGGATCTACGGAGATTCCTCCCTCCGAGATTATATGTCCTAAAAAGGGAACTCTCTTCAGCCAAAACTCACACTTGCTCAACTTGGCATATAGTTGGTGTTCTCTCAGCCTCTGTAACACCAACCTTAGATGTTTCTCATGTTCTTCTTCATCTTCGGAGAAGACGAGAATATCATCTATGAAAACCACCACAAATTTGTCCAGATATTCCATGAATACCTTGTTCATGAGGTACATGAAATATGCCGGGGCATTGGTTAGCCCGAAAGGCATGACAGTGTATTCATACAGTCCGTATCGAGATACGAAAGCTGTCTTGGGAATATCAGATTGCCTTATCTTGAGTTGGTGGTATCCCGACCTGAGATCAATTTTCGAGAACACACAAGCTCCCCTCAACTGATCAAACAAGTCTTCAATGCGAGGTAATGGGTACTTGTTCTTGATGGTTACCTCATTCAAGGCACGGTAATCTACGCATAACCTTTGAGTTCCATCTTTCTTAGGCACAAATATCACCGGAGCTCCCCATGGTGAGAAACTAGGGCGAATATACCCCTTCTCCGTCAATTCTCTCAAGTGATCCTTGAGCTCTTCTAGCTGCTTGGAGTCCATTCGATAAGGTCTCTTGTATATCGGGGTTGTCCACGGTACTAGCTCAATTGCGAACTCCACGTCACGGTCGGGAGGCATACCTGGCAATTCCTCCGGAAAAACATCTGGATATTCCCTGATAGTCCTGATTTCCTCAACTTTCACCTCCACTTGATTTAATTTAATGTCCCTCCTAGGCTCGTGTATCGTAATGAACTTTACTCTTGTGCCACTGGGGTGAGTTAGTTCCACCGTTCTGGTCGAACAATGGATGATTCCTTTATGTTAGGTCAACCAATCCATACCCAAAATAATATATATCCCTTGTGAATCTATCACTATGAGGTTAGCAGTAAATACTACCCCATTAATGTCTAGGCTCACTTTGGGACACACTTGTCTTGTCCTTATTTCTCCACCTGGAGAGTTTACCGCTAGCATATGGTTCATTTGTGTGGTTGCTAGGTCATGCTTCTTAACAAACCCTTAAGCAATGAACGAGTGGGTAGCACCAGAATCAAACAGCAGAGTTGCAAGGTGTAAATTGGCAGGAAACTTACCAACGACCACGTCGGGTGCCTCTTGTGCTTCCACCATGGTGACATGGTTCACCCGTCCTCGCATCACATTCTGCTGTTGTGGCTGCGCGGGCTTCTTCTTTGGGCATTTATGGGCGTAGTGCCCCACTTCACCACAGCTGAAACATTGCACCCCAATCTTAGTTGCTTGGCCCTTGTTGTCTTGGGGTTGGTTTGGGGGTCCTTGTACTGCTGGTCGAGGTGGATATGCGGGGCGAGGCTGCTGCACCAACTGACGTGGCGGCTGTGCAGATGCTGCGGGCGGCCTGTAGTTTGGGTTGTACCCTCTTGGTGCTGAATAGGGTACCGCAGCACGGCTCATCTGCCCCGTAGGTTGCTGCATCATACGTGGGCGGGTGTTGCTCCCTGAGACTTGATGTGACCACCCAGCCTTCCTCTTATTCTCATTTTCCAGGGCCTTTAGCTTCCTTTCCACCACAAAGGCTCTGTCCACCATCTTTTGAAAGCTTTCATACTCATTTGAGGACATGGCACACTGCATCTCTGCGGTAAGTCCTTCCACGAAACAATCTTGTTTCTGCTCATCAGTCTCTATGTCTCGTGGAGCATAACGGGATAGTTGAGTAAATTTAGTGAGGTATTCCCTCACAGTCATGTTTCCCTGCTGCAGTCCCAGAAACTCTTTCCTCTTGTTTTTGAGTTCACCTCTTGGGATGTAGTGGTTGCGGAAGCTACGCTTGAACTCTTCCCAAGTGATGTTCTCAGGGTCATGATGGGTGGCCACGTAGGCGGTCCACCAATCAGCAGCAGGTCCCTGCAATTGATGAGAGGCAAACAGCACCCTCTCATACCCTTGGCATTGTATTATCCTCATCTTACTTTCAATAGTCTTCAGCCAATCATCTGCCTCCAGAGGTTCAGCAGCACTTGCAAACTTTGGAGGTTGAGTTCCTAGAAACTCACTCAACCTTGGTTGGCGTGGTGCCGCTTGTGGAGGTGGAACTTGATGCAAGTTGGCCACCACTTGAGTCAAGTTCTGGATGAGCTGATTTTGATTCTCCAGCATTTGGTGGAGAGGATCAACTTCTTCACGGCGACCACCCCTGTCCTGGCTTCCAGAAAGATGAGGGTTGCATGCCTCATCATTGTTGTTGGAGGGGTTGGCAGCACGTCCTTTTCCTCTTCCGTCCATCTGGCAGAATCAACAAATGTTAATTTGATACCATTTAGTATCATCTTACTACTTTCATTTGTTGGTACTTTAGGGTGTTGAGGCTTTGTTAAAATTTTACGAGGGTTTATATCTCACACCAAATAAATGCACTATTATTTCCTGTGGGTTCACACACCAAAGCAAAACAATCTGAAGACGAGGCTGTGGACAATTGCTCATGGCTTCCACAACTCACGTCACACACCAAGCATTATCACACCATTAACTACGTCACGACTCGACTACTCGACCTCCTGCTAGCTAGGGGAAAGATTCTACACTACTCGTCCTCTTCAGCTGGCTCCTCGGGATCTTCCTCCTCATTTCGGCTACCTTCTGACTCTGCTTTGGGTGGGGAGGCTGCTGGTGGAGAAGTGCGACGACACCTGATTGCTCGGCGATCTGGGGAGTCAGGAGTCCATAGATCACTCACGGTGACACACAGTTCATTCCCATCTCCTCTTTCTCTCGCCTTTAAGCAAGCTCGCAGCAACGCCTCCGTTTCCTTTAGGGTGTCTCGGACATCCTGAAGCTCTTGTTGACACTCCTGCAGCCGAGTGCTGAGCATAGCAGCATCCTCCAAGCACAAGTCCATGTGCTCATGGGAAGTCCCTTGCTGCACCGGTGGGTACTTGTACTCCGTGGTACCACTCTCACGTTGGAGGACATAAATGTACTCAGTTTTGTCCAAGTGGCGACGATAGATGTGACTCTGGCAGGTGATGGCCTCCCAGGTGACATCTCTCTCCGCGTCAACTTGTGTTGCTCGACAAGCTGGAGAGTGGTGAATCTTAAGCAGTTGATTCTCGTGTATAATCCTCATCTCCGAACTCCATTCTTCCCTCTTCTCACGGATGGTCCTGGTGGAGTTATAGTGGATGATGAGCTTGCCCGTATTGCCGGCGGCTTCGATCATACGTCGAAGACGGCGCAACAAATCTCCTACTGCCAATCCGTAGGAAAGGTACGTCACTGGACGACTCTCCTCTCTTTCGGCAAGGGCAACGACGGGAACTCTCCCTCCTGTGGACTTACGAGCGGTGCGAATCATGCGAACCATCTAAACAAAAGAATTTAAAATTAAGTTAGATAAATTCTCAAACAAAAATCCTATTTTGAATGAAAGTTGGGGTAAGATGAAGAAAATGACTCCTTTAATAACACTTTTCCACCCACACCTTGGAAAATAGTTTTTAAGAAAATAGGGTCCTTAAATACGTCCATTTCTACCTAGGTCCACGTTCCTACGGGCAAACTTGGCTCTGATACCACCTCTGTCACACCCGGTTTTTCCGAAGAACAACCAAGTGAATATCACATGTATGCCAGGATCATTTTCTCATACATGTGATGACAAATAGTGAAGCATCATTTATTACAAGGCAGGTGTCGAATATAAGTAGGTCTTACATAGTAAATGTCTCGATGGATAATAATAAGTTCATCACAAGTAAATAAACTAGCAGCGGAATATTATTCTTTAGGGCTCCATCACAGGCGTTGCCCGGGGGGTCTTCATGAACCTAGAATCCTTCCTCGGGTCCAAAGTCTTGGTCATTATACACCACCCCATTATCTTGACCTGAGCAGCAATATAAACCAACAAATATGCAAGGTTGAGTACCAATGGTACTCAGTAAGTGTGGGAAAATTATATCATGCATGGCTAGAACAAGGAGAGGTTGAACTCATGGTTAAAGCACTACGCAATTAATACGTATCACCTTAGCTTATTAAGCACTTACATTACTACACAGGTGAAATGGTCCCAATCTCCCATCCCATTATCATAACCAAATAATCATAACATCATTACCAATGTTAAGCTCCCCGCTTAACTTCCAAAACCATCAATCCTCTAATCATGAAAAAGTCCAGGCCGCTCTTAACCGTGAGCACGGCTGTCAAGACAGTTTTGACTCTGCAGAGTTTGTACCACTGTACCCACAAGTAGTGATTTCATCCCCCGTTGCCGGGTGGACTAAAAGAACCTCCATTATGCCAGTGGCTACGTTCCACATTCACACTTCCCAGGTGTGCAGCCAGGAGATCACTACAAAGCCTTTACAAAGGGATTCCCGACGAGCGTGGGCCCACTGAGGTTTCACCCCTAACAGCATACAAGAGGCTCCAACCCCGCTGCAGTGGCCCCCTCTTGAGCCTTGCGGTTCATATGGTAGTCCAGCTGACACCTACTCCCCGCACCATCCAACACACCCATACTACGCCGGGGATACACCTAATTAATTGGCCAAGCTGCCCCATCTCAGCATGTGGTTGGCACTGTAAAGCCGGGTTACATGCTCCATGAACCGGTCCTTAGGATCCAGGCAAGTACTAAACACAAACCCAAGTCTCGTGCACCCAGCACACAACCAAAACATCCAACTTGCCTTGATACCTACCTCTACATAACTCACAATAACTCATTCAAGAGTATGGTATAATAAACTGATGATCTCATATCCCAAATATCCCATTCTAAGCATGGCTAAGCGTATGCATGTAAATAAATGACATGACAAAATAAATCCCAACCCAAGCTACAAGGAAACAAGGTAATGCAATTCTAGGGAAACTTTCCTAGCATGGGTTTCATATTTCATTTGACAATGCAAATAATTCTATCTACACATCCTAGCATAGGATCAAAGTGGTCAAGGACACTTGCCTCCTTCTTGCTGCTCTTGAAATGGGTAGTCCTGATCTTGGAAAGGGTTAACTTGCTCTTGAACAGGTTCTACTTCATACCATCACACATAGCAAAAGAAAAACAACAATCATAAGACATAGTTCACACTTCTACTTTATACAAACCACACATTCACATTTATAAAAGTTCTTTACCATTATATGTGTTGTGGTTACTTTATGTGTGTTGAGTTGTGGCTTGCATGTACTTTTAACCATGTGTATATGATTCCTACTTTTGTGTCCACCTTCATACTTACACACTATTTATATGGGTTTCCAATAAATTTCTTATACTCAACTACTTCACCTTTTTACTACCAAGTGTGTATGAAATATATTATTCTTCCCCATATGTGCCTTCATAATTTCTACCAACCCTAAACTGAACTCTTTTGTATTTTAAAAACTCCATTGATCATTTACTAGTTGCTATATTTTTCAGATTTATATTCTTATGCATAATTGTGTATTTTATTATGAAATTAGTAATACATATCATCTAAACAGTATAGGTTCTGATCCTAAATAATTTAATAACATCTTTTGACCTTGGCTTCTGATGTAGACTATTTCATAATCATTTTCCCTATTTTTCTATAACTATTCTTTACTTAAAAATGTGTCCCTTTACCAAATAATGTGAATAATTAAATGAAACAGATTCATTTCAGCCCAAAAATATATTTTTATCTCACTCCAAAGTTTTCTAAGTACTGAGAAAGTTTTTAATTAATTTTGACAATTATGTTTGTCCCCCTTTTTAATTTTTAAACACTAGTTACATATTCAATTTTCTAAATTAAATACTAAACAGGGCTAAAATAATGAATTCACCCCATTACAGGGTCTATAATATTATTTTCATAATTTCCAGGGGTCTAGCTACACTTATTAGAGGTGTTTTTCCTAATTTTTATTAAGTCCAGGGGCTAAACTTGATTTTTAAATGAATTTACATGATTTTCTGGAGTTCCAGGGGCTAGATCTGAAGTTTCCGGGGCTAGCTCTCAATTCCAGAGAACCCCAGGGGGTAGCACGTAAGAATTCCAGTCTTTATAATGCGGGGCTGACGTGGACCGTCCGATTTTAAACCGACGGCCGAGATTATAACATCGAACCGGTACGCGGGGATTTAAAGTCTACCGTGCGATTTAAAATAAACGGCGCACAAGCAGCCACGTCGCTCTGATCGAGAGCGGGAGGCGCTGCCGGCGGCGGACGGCGGCGGGAAGCGGCGATCTCGCCGGAAACTTTCGGATCCTCGAGAATTCTGCCTAGAACTGTGATCTTAGCGCCTAGATCGGTAGAGGGGAGGTCAGGGATCTCACCTCGGGGGTTTTCTCGAGCTCGGGGGTCCGGGAAAGTGCTCGGCGGCGAGGTCCGAGGCAAAACCACGACGAAGCTCGTCGGCGCTGAGTTTACACCGTAAGTCTTCGGGTTTTCTGCACCTGCAAAGTTCCCCGGAGGCGGTGGATCAAAACCAGCGAGTTAGATCAGAGTTTCCGAGCTTAGATCGGCCAGAATTCACCGGCGAAGTCTCGGTGCTCACCGGAGCGAAAATCGGCGATCGCGTGAGGAAAACTGATCGAATCGGTGGTTTTTATAGCCGGGGGAGGGCGGTGGGTCTGTTGTGATCGAGTTGGAGTCCGCTGGGACCGGAATTCGGCTGCGGGACGCGATTTCCCGATCGGTTGCGATCGCGCGCGCGGGAGAGAGTCCGGGGTCGCGGGGTTAGGGATGACATGTGGGTCCCACCCGTCAGCGAGGGACAGCGCGGCGCGCGCGGGGGCGGGCTGGCGCGGGGTTTGCTGGGCCGGCTGGCTGTTTCGGCCCACTGGCCAGTTTTTTTTCCCGATTTCCTTTTTCTTTTTCCATTTCTTTTCTGTTTTGGGTATAATTTGAATTCCAGTTTGAATTTGAATTTTTGCAAAACATGCAACACGTCCAAAAATTTCTAAATTCCCCTCTGAACATGGTTTAGGGTTTTGAATCCAAATTTGGGTTTTGACTAAAAATTTGGGGTGTTACAGATTATATGTCCTAAAAAGGGAACTCTCTTCAGCCAAAACTCACACTTGCTCAACTTGGCATATAGTTGGTGTTCTCTCAACCTCTGCAACGCCAACCTTAGATGTTTCTCATGTTCTTCTTCATCTTTGGAGAAGACGAGAATATCATCTATGAAAACCACCACAAATTTGTCCAGATATTCCATGAATACCTTGTTCATGAGGTACATGAAATATGCCGGGGCATTGGTTAGCCCAAAAGGCATGACAGTGTATTCATACAGTCCGTACCGAGATACGAAAGCTGTCTTGGGAATATCAGATTGCCTTATCTTGAGTTGGTGGTATCCCGACCTGAGATTAATTTTCGAGAACACACAAGCTCCCCTCAACTGATCAAACAAGTCTTCAATGCGAGGCAATGGGTACTTGTTTTTGATGGTTACCTCATTCAAGGCACGGTAATCCACGCATAACCTTTGGGTTCCGTCTTTCTTAGGCACAAATATCACCGGAGCTCCCCATGGTGAGGAACTAGGGCGAATATACCCCTTCTCCGTCAACTCTCTCAAATGATCCTTGAGCTCTTCTAGCTGCTTGGAGTCCATTCGATAAGGTCTCTTGTATATCGGGGCTGTTCCCGGTACTAGCTCAATTGCGAATTCCACGTCACGGTCGGGAGGAATTCCTGGCAATTCCTCCGGAAAAACATCTGGATATTCCCTGATAGTCCTGATTTCCTCAACTTTCGCCTCCACTTGATTTAATTTAATGTCCCTCCTAGGCTCGTGTATTGTTATGAACTTCACTCTTGTGCCATTGGGGTGAGTTAGTTCCACCGTTCTGGTCGAACAATGGATGATTCCTTTATGTTTGGTCAACCAATCCATACCCAAAATAATATCTATCCCTTGTGAATCTATCACTATGAGGTTAGCAGTAAATACTACCCCATTAATGTCTAGGCTCACTTTGGGACACACTTGTCTTGTCCTTATTTCTCCACCTGGAGAGTTTATGGCTAGCATATGGTTCATTTGTGTAGTTGCTAGGTCATACTTCTTAACAAACCCTTGAGCAATGAACGAGTGGGTAGCACCAGAATCAAACAGCAGAGTTGCAAGGTGTAAATTGGCAGGAAACTTACCAACTACCACGTCGGGTGCCTCTTGTGCTTCCTCCATAGTGACATGGTTCACCCGTCCTCTCAATACATTCTGCTGTTGTGGCGGCGCATGCTTCTTCTTTGGGCATTTATGGGCGTAGTGCCCCACTTCACCACAGCTGAAACATTGCACCCCAATCTTATGTGCTTGGCCCTTGTTGTCTTGGGGTTGGTTTGGGGGTCCTTGTACTGCTGGTCGAGGTGGATATGCGGGGCGAGGCTGCTGCACAAACTGTCGTGGCGGCTGTGCTGGTGCTGCGGGAGGCCTGTAGTTTGGGTTGTACCCTCTTGGTGCTGAATAGGGTACCGCAGCACGGCTCGTCTGCCCCGTAGGTTGTTGCATCATACGTGGGCGGGTGTTACTCCTTGAGGCCTGATGTGACCACCCCGCCTTCCTCTTATTCTCATTTTCCAGGGCCTTTAGCTTCCTTTCCACCACAAACGCTCTGTCCACCATCTTTTGAAAACTTTCATACTCATTGGAGGACATGGCACACTGCATCTCTGCGGTAAGTCCTTCCACGAAACAATCTTGTTTCTGCTCATCAGTCTCTATGTCTCGTGTAGCATAACGGGATAGTTGAGTAAATTTAGTGAGGTATTCCCTCACCGTCATGTTTCCCTGCTGCAGTCCCAAGAACTCCTTTCTCTTGTTTTTGAGTTCACCTCTTGGGATGTAGTGGTTGCGGAAGCTACGCTTGAACTCTTCCCAAGTGATGTTCTCAGGGTCATGATGGGCGGCCACGTAGGCGGTCCACCAATCAGCAGCAGGTCCCTGCAATTGATGAGAGGCAAACAGCACCCTCTCATACCCTTGGCACTGTATTATCCTCATCTTACTTTCAATAGTCTTCAGCCAATCATCGACCTCCAGAGGTTCAGCAGCACTTGCAAACTTTGGAGGTTGAGTTCCTAGAAACTCACTCAACCTTGGTTGGCGTGGTGCAGCTTGTGGAGGTGGAACTTGATGCAAGTTGGCCACCACTTGAGTCAAGTTCTGGATGAGCTGATTTTGATTCTCCAGCATTTGGTGGAGAGGATCAACTTCTTCACGGCGACCACCCCTGTCCTGGCCTCCAGAAAGATGAGGGTTGCATGCCTCATCATTGTTGTTGGCGGGGTTGGCAGCACGTCCTTTTCCACTTCCGGCCATCTGGCAGAATCAACAAATGTTAATTTGATACCATTTAGTATCGTCTTACTACTTTCATTTGTTGGTACTTTGAGGTGTTAAGGCTTTGTTAAAATTTTACGAGGGTTTACATCTCACACCAAATAAATGCACTATTATTTCCTGTGGGTTCACACACCAAAGCAAAACAATCTGAAGACGAGGCTGTGGACAATTGCTCATGGCTTCCACAACTCACGTCACACACCAAGCATTATCACACCATTAACTACGTAACGACTCGACTACTCGACCTCTTGCTAGCTAGGGGAAAGACTCTACACTACTCGTCCTCTTGAGCTGGCTCCTCGGGATCTTCCTCCTCATTTCGACTACCTTCTGACTCTGCTTTGGGTGGAGAGGCGGCGGGTGGAGAGGTGCGACGACGCCTGATCGCTCGGCGATCCGGGGAGTCAGGAGTCCATGGATCACTCACAGTGACACACAGTTCATTCCCATCTCCTCTTTCTCTCGCCTTTAAGCAAGCTCGCAGCAACGCCTCCGTTTCCTTCAGGGTGTCTCGGACATCCTGAAGTTCTTGTTGACACTCCTGCAGTCGAGTGCTGAGCATGGCCGCATCCTCCAAGCACAAGTCCATGTGCTCATGGGAAGTCCCTTGCTGCACCGGTGGGTACTTGTACTCCGTGGTACCACTCTCACGTTGGAGGACATACATGTACTCAGTTTTGTCCAAGTGGCGACGATAGATGTGACTCTGGCAGGTGATGGCCTCCCAGGTGACATCTTTCTCCGCGTCAACTTGTGTTGCTCGACAAGCGGGAGAATGGTGAATCTTAAGCAGCTGATTCTCGTGTATAATCCTCATCTCCGAACTCCATTCTTCCCTCTTCTCACGGATGGTCCTGGTGGAGTTATAGTGGATGATTAGCTTGCCCGTATTGCCGGCGGCTTCGAGCATACGTCGAAGACGGCGCAACAAGTCTCCTACTGCCAATCCGTAGGAAAGGTACGTCACTGGGCGACTCTCCTCTCTTTCGGCAAGGGCAACTACGGGAACTCTCCCTCCTGTGGTCTTACGAGCGGTGCGAATCATGCGAACCATCTAAAACAAAAGAATTTAAAATTAGGTTAGATAAATTCTCAAACAAAAATCCTATTTTGAATGAAAGTTGGGGTAAGATGAAGAAAATGACTCCTTTAATAACACTTTTCCACCCACACTTTGGAAAATAGTTTTTAAGAAAATAGGGCCCTTAAATACGTCCATTTCTACCTAGGTCCACGTTCCTACGGGCAACCTTGGCTCTGATACCACCTCTGTCACACCCGGTTTTTCCGAAGAAACAACCAAGTGAATATCACATGTATGCCAGGATCATTTTCTCATACATGTGATGACAAATAGTGAAGCATCATTTATTACAAGCCAGGTGTCGAATATAAATAAGTCTTACATTGCAAATGTCTCAATGGACACTAATGCTTCATCACAAGTAAATAAACTAGCAGCGGAATATTATTCTTTTAGGGCTCCATCACAGGCGTTGCCCGGGGGTCTTCATGAACCTAAAAACCTTCCTCCGGTCCAAAGTCTTGGTCATTATACACCACCTCATTATCTTGACCTGAGCAGCAATTTAAACCAACAAATATGCAAGGTTGAGTACCAATGGTACTCAGCAAGTGTGGGAAAATTATATCATGCATGGCTAGAACAAGGAGAGGTTGAACTCATGGTTAAAGCACTACGCAATTAATACCTGTCACCTTAGCTTATTAAGCACCTACATTACTACACAGGTGAAATGGTCCCAATCTCCCATCCCATCATCATAATCCAATAACCATAACATCATTTCCAATGTTAAGCTCCCCGCTTAACTTCCAAAACCATCAATCCTCTAATCATGAATAAGTCCAGGCCGCTCTTGACCGTGAGCACGGCTGTCAAGACAGTTTTGACTCTGTAGAGTTTGTACCACTGTACCCACAAGTAGTGATTTCATCCCCCGTTGCCGGGTGGACTAAAAGAACCTCCATTATGCCAGTGGCTACGATCCACATTCACACTTCCCAGGTGTGCAGCCAGGAGATCACTACGAAGCCTTTACAAAGGGATTCCCGACGAGCGTGGGCCCACTGAGGTTTCACCCCTAACAGCATACAAGAGGCTCCAACCCCGCTGCAGTGGCCCCCTCTTGAGCCTTGCGGTTCATATGGTAGTCCAGCTGACACCTACTCCCCGCACCATCCAATACACCCATACTACGCCGGGGATACACCTAATTAATTGGCTAAGCTGCCCCATCTCAGCATGTGGTTGGCACTGTAAAGCCGGGTTACATGCTCCATGAACCGGTCCTTAGGATCCAGGCAAGTACTAAACACAAATCGAAGTCTCGTGCACCCAGCACACAACCAAAACATCCAACTTGCCTTGATCCCTACCTCTACATAACTCACAATAGCTCATTCAAGAGTATGGTATAATAAACTGATGCTCTCATATCCCAAATATCCCATTCTAAGCATGGCTAAGCATATGCATGGACAAAATAAATGACATGACAAAATAAATCCCAACCCAAGCTACAAGGAAACAAGGTAATGCAATTCTAGGGAAACATCCTAGCATGGGTTTCATATTTAACTTGACAATGCAAATAATTCTATCTACACATCCTAGCATGGGATCAAAGTGGTCAAGGACACTTGCCTCCTTCTTGCTGCTCTTGAAATGGATATTCCTGGTCTTGGAAATGAATAACTTGTTCTTGAACAGGTTCTACTTCATACCATCACACATAGCAAAAGAAAAACAACAATCCATAAGACATAGTTCACACTTACACTTCATACAAACCACACATTCACATTTATGAAATTCATTCACCATTATATGTGTTGTGTTTCAGTTTTAAATAAATTCCTTATATCAAACTACTACACCTTTTCACTACCAGGTATGTATGAAAAGTATTTTTCTTCTCCATTTGTGCCTTCAGAATTTCTACCAACCCTAAACTGAATTCTTTGGATTTTAGAAACTCCATTTATCATTTACTAGTTGCTATATTTTCAGATTTATATTCCTATGCATAATTGTGTATTTTATTATGAAATTAGTAATACACATTATCTAAACAGTATAGGTTCTGGTCCTAAATATTTTAATAACATCTTTTGACCTTGGCTTCTGATGTAGACCATTTCACAATTATTTTCCCTATTTTTCTATAACTATTCTTTACTTAAAAATGTGTCCCTATACTAATAAATGTGAATAATAGATGAAACAGATTTATTTCAGCCCAAAAATATATTTCTATCTCACTCCAAAGTTTTCTAAGTACTGAGAAAGTTTTTAATTAATTTTGACAATTATGTTTGTCCCCCTTTTTAATTTTTAAACACTAGTTACATATTCAATTTTCTAAATCAAATACTAAACAAGGCTAAAATAATGAATTCACCCCATTACAGGGTCTATAATATTATTTTCATAATTTCCAGGGGTCTAGCTACACTTATCAGAGGTGTTTTTCCTAATTTCTATTAAGTCCAGGGCTAAAACTGATTTTTAAATGAATTTACATGATTTTCTGAAGTTCCAGGGGCTAGATCTGAAGTTTCCGGGGCTAGCTCTCAATTCCAGAGAACCCCAGGGGGTAGCACATAAGAATTCCAGTCTTTATAACGCGGGGCTGACGTGAACCGTCCGATTTTAAACCGACGGCTGAGATTATAACATCGAACCGGTACGCGGGGTTTTAAAGTCTACCGTGCGATTTAAAATAAATGGCGCACAAGCGGCCACGTCGCTCTGATCGAGCGCGGGCGGCGCTGCCGGCGGCGCACGGCGGCGGGAAGCGGCGATCTCGCCGGAAAGTTTCGGATCCTCGAGAATTCTATCTAGAACTGTGATCTTATGGCATAGATCGGTAGAGGAGAGGTCAGGGATCTCACCTCGGGGGTTTTCTCGAGCTCGGGGGTCCTGGAAAGTGCTCGGCGGCGAGGTCCGAGGCAAAACCACGGCGAAGCTCGTCGGCGCTGGGTTTACACCGTAAGTCTTCGGGTTTTCTGCACCTGCAAAGTTCCCCGGAGGCGGTGGATCAAGACCAGCGAGTTAGATCAGAGTTTCCGAGCTTAGATCGGCCAGAATTCACCGGCGAAGTCTCGGTGCTCACCGGAGTAAAAATCGGCGATCGCGTGGGAAAAACCGATCGGGGCTGGGGTTTTTATAGCCGGGGGAGGGCGGAGTGTCGGTTGTGATCGAATTGGAGTCCTCTGGGACCAGAATTCGGCTGCGGGACGCGAAAATCCGGTCGGTTGCGATCGCGCGCGCGGGAGAGAGTCCGGGGTCGCGGGGTTAGGGATGACAGGCGGGTCCCACCCGTCTGTGAGAGAGAGCGCGGCGCGCGCGGGGGCGGGCTGGCGCGGGGAAGCTGGGCCGGCTGGCGGTTTCGGCCCACTGGCGGTTTTTTTCCCGTTTTCTCTTTTTCTTTTTCCATTTCTTTTCTGTTTTGAGTTTAATTTGAATTCCAGTTTGAATTTGAATTTTTGCAAAACATGCAACACGTCCAAAAATTTTTAAATTCCCCTCTGAACATGGTTTAGGGTTTTGAACCAAAATTTGGGGTGTTACATTTAGCCTATTCATCCCCCTCTAGGCAATTTCAATTGGTATCAAAGCAGGTCTTTTCATCAAGAGTCTAACCACTCGGAGAGAAGATGGCCGGAGTTGAGGGATACGAGATGCCGCTGACGTCGCAAGGTGAAAACACATATGACAAGAAAAAGGACGCTGATATGCTGAAAGACCACTCAAGTGACGGTGAAGAAGTTTGCCACCTCATGGCACGACTTCGCGAGAAGCTAGGTCACTCAAATAAAGAGAAGAAGAAGACGAAGGATCAAGAAAGGAGTGGTCAACCGGACTACTCCCAATATCCTTTCAACTATGAGCGTTAACTTCTAGCAATCATTACTTATCTTCCTCTTGGCAAACCTCCTTAATTCGATGGAAATGATTACTCAATGTGGAATCATAATATGAAGATGAATCTAATATCCTTAAACCCTAGCTTATGGCAAATTGTCTTAACAGGTGTCCATCTTCCAAGGAATGAAGAAGACGTTACCCCGGAGCAAGTCATCCTACTTCATCGCAATGCTCAAGCAGTTGGGGTCATCACCTCATCCTTGACTCGAGAAGAGTTAAACCGAGTCTATGGATTGGAGGTGGCCAAAGACATATGGGACACACTCAAGACGGCGCATGAAGGCAACCGAGTCATTAGGGAGGCCAAGATTTTGATGATCGAAGGAGAGCTTGGGAGGTTCACCATCATGGATAGTGAGTCCGACATGTACAACTGTCTCAAGGTCCTCATCAATAAGATCCGATCTTATGGATGCACCCAGTGGATGGATCATGAGGTGGTGGATGCTTTGGGCATTCATGCCTCGGAATATTGCTCTTTGCTCCTTGATCCGTGAGAGCCCGGGATATACTCAAATGACCCCGGAGGAAGTGCTTGGAAGATTCATCAACAATGAGATGATGGAGAAGGAAGCCATGTTCTACAGCAACCTCCAAAGGCTCGCCTCCTCCAAGAAGAAAGATGTTGTTTTCAAAGCAACATCCTCATCACAAGACTTCGAGGTAAGTGATGATGAGGGTCTCAACACCGATGAAGAAGAGGCACTCTTCATCAACAAATTCAAGAGGATGATGCGAAGGAGGAAGGGGAGCAACCATTGTGAGAACAAGAACAAGGAAAGGTCCAAGCCAAAGACGAAAAGAGCATGCTACAACTGTGGTGAATATGGACACTTCATTGTGGATTATCCATATGAAGAGAGTAAGAAGAAGAGAGATGGCAAGTCCCAAGAGAAGAAATTCTTCAAGAAGAAGAATCCATCAGGACATGCTCATCTTGGGAAAGAATGGGACTCAAATGAAGACTCATCCTTCGAGAATGAAGAGAAAGTAGCAACACTTGCCATTGGAAGGAGCAATCTCTTGCTAAACCTTGAAGACTTCAAGTCTACATGTATCATGGCTAAGGAGGGAAGAAGAAAATTTAAATCTAAATCATCCTCCTCTTTGATAGTAGTAGTGAAAATGAATGCATGCTTAAGGATCTAAGTAGGAGCACCATGAAAAAGATGAGATTGTTGTCGGAAGAAATCTTTGAGAAGGATGAACTCATCAACCGTCAAGAAGACATGCTCATCCTTGAAAAGGAGAGATGTCATGAGCTTGAAGAGCTCCTTGAGGTTGAAAGGGAAAGAAGCAAGGAACTTGAGAATGAACTCGCTTTGAGCAAGGAAACTTGCTCAAATCTTGAGGACATAACTATTATGCTCAAGGATGAAATTGTTAACTTGACAAAAGTCAACAAGATTCTTTAAACACAAGTTGAGTCTCTCAAGATCAATGCACCTTCTTCCTCTATGATTCCACCCTCCTCAAAGAAATCTTTCGAAGCAACTCAAACTTGCAAGTGCTCAAACTTAATCCTAAAACTTAAAGATGACCTTAAGTTGGCACAAAACAAGCAATCACCGAAAGATGGGATCTTTGACAATGAAAAATTGGCATATGCACGAAGTGCATATACCAATGTAAGACCTCCACATGTCAAAGATGGTCTTGGCTATTCTTGGGAGTGGAAGCAACATGCTAAAACTCCCAAGAATGGGAAAGACTTGATTGTATTTGTCAAGGAGGGTTCATCCAACAAAGAAAATATAAAGAACATTGCAAACTCATCTAACATCCTAAAAATGAATCTCATCTTTTGTTCCATGACTTTGATGCTTCATATATTTTATTGAGGAACAAATTTGAAAAGATCTATACTAGGTATGTTGGGCCACTCCGCAAGAGTCCAAAACCTTGTGTGTGGATGCCCAAGTGCCTCTTGACTAACATGAAAGGACCCAACTCCATTTGGGTACCAAAAGGTAAGCCATAACTCTATTTTGTAGGCATACTTGTCGGTACCTGAGATATGGGGTACCCCCGCGCACAGGGTAAAATGCCTAAGGAACTCACCCTTCTCCGCAGGGAGAGCTCCGAAGGCGCCACGCGTCCGGCGGGGCCGGACCTCCCTCTCCTCAGAGGAGAGCTCCGGGCCCGCCACGTGGCATACAGAAGCCGGACCTCCCCCTCCGCAGGAGAGAGGTCCGAAGGCGCCGCGTGTCCAGCGGGGCCGGACCTCCCTCTCCTTAGAGGAGAGCTCCGGGCCCGCCACATGGCCAACAGAAGCCGAGCCTCTCCCTCCGCGGGGAGAGGTCCGGAGGCTCCACGTGCCCCACGGGACTGATCCTTCTCTCCTCTGAGAAGGGCTCCGGGCCCGCCACGTGGCAGCAGAACGACGCTGCCTGCCCCGAGCGATAGGCAGCGGGCGTAAAGACGCCCCATACCTTGCCCGTACAAGGTATTCAAGGCCCGCGTCTTCCCAAGACGCGGAGACGCGGAGCACGCTTCTGTCAGGTGCCGTTGCGCCCAGTCGCATCACAGACTGGCGCGCGGTGTCAGAACCTGCCAGCCAATAAACACTGCGACAAGACATCACATGCCGCCTGCGCCGTCATCAACCACTACGACTAGCATGCGGCATGGGCAGGGCGGCAAGATGAAGACTCAGAAGCCTTCGACCAGAGGCAACTACCAGCATAACTGCAGATATGGTAGATGATAGACAATCTTCCCGGGACCACCTGTCGGGTCCCGGCCCCCTTGTAAGCTGCCCGAGCCTTGGACTATAAAAGGCTCGGGTAGGCGTCGATAGCAAGAGTTCGCACTTTGCAACTCATACGCTAGCCATACACTCTCAAGCTGTAACTCACCCCCAAGCTCAGGCCTCCGGCCCCGAGCAGCAAGCAATACAGCGAGCTCCATAGCTCGCCGTGGACGTAGGGTTTTACGCTCCGGCGGCCTGAACCACGTAAACCTCGCCGTGTCAAGCTCTTACTAACTCGTCCATCTGCGCAAGCTCTCCGCTAGAGACTAGCCCCACCGAAAAAAGAACCTCCGCGGGCTGCCCAGTGCAGGCCCGGAGGAAGTGTCGACTGAACACTTCGACATTTGGCGCGCCAGGAAGGGGCTTTTCTCCTAGCGCGACGAGTTTCCGCCGACGAAGATGACCAAGCTTCCTTCAGCGGCAAACTCTTTCCCTCCGCGTTCACGGCGAACCATGACCACTGGGGAGTACATATCGACACACTCGGGACGGAGTGTGTCGGCACAAGCTGGTAGCCGACAGCCGACTCCGGCAACACCAACTCCGGCGATGCAGGCTCCGACCAGTGTGAGATCTTCGGCAGCGCTGAGCGTACACCATGGAGGTGCGCTAGCTGCGGCAAGAGCGCTGCTGCGCAACCCACCTGCTGGGGATGCGCCCCATTCAGCGACCCAACAGTGGGTCCGCGAAGTGGACCGTCTCGTCGTCGCCGCCGCAAACCCTCGGTTTTGGCGAGGGCGACGTCCCGGTCAACCGGCTGTGTCGCTGACGCGCACGCCAACGGTTGACGGGGAAACGGCGGATTCCAGCTCCTCCAGGCTCCCGTCGACGGACCTGAGAAGAGAGCTGGAACGGTGCCACTTGGGCCAGGACGCCCGGGTGTACCTCGAGTGACGCCGAGAAAGGCGTCGCAACCATGAGGCTGGCGACAGCATGTCGTCGGCCTCGACACAACCTGAAGGGCAGGTCTTCGCCACGCGAGCCCTGCCTTAGGCATATGCTGCGCAGCATATGCCACAACCATATGCGCCGCAAGCAGCGGCCTCGGTCTATGGTGCAGCCTTGCCCATGCCGGGATACGCAGTGCCAAGTGCGAACCAAGCGTTCGCAGCGGCAATACCTGCAGCAGCAGGTGCAGGATGTGCGGCCCTTGCACCCCACCTTCGCTTCGCGAGGTGGCCGCGCAAGTTCCGGCCGCACCTGCCCGAAAAGTATGACGGTAGCGTCAACCCGGCGGAGTTCTTCCAGATCTATTCCACCGCCGTACTTGCCGCAGGAGGGGACGAGGCTGTCATGGCCAACTACTTCTCCGTCGCCTTGACCGGCCCAGCTCGGTCTTGGCTCATGAATCTACCTCAGGGGTCCATAACCTCCTGGGGAGAGCTCTGCCGGCAATTCGTCGCCAACTTCGGCAGCTCCTACACCCGTCCCGGCACGGAGCTTGACCCCCACGCCGTCAAGCAACAGCCTGGGGAGTCGCTGCGCTCTTTCATCCAGCGGTTCTCCCAGGTACGCAACACCATCCCGCATATTCAGAACGCTTCTGTGGTGGTGGCGTTCCGGCAAGGCGTTCAGGACAGGAAGATGCTCGAGAAGCTCGCGACCAGGGAGGTCCGCGATGCCTCAGAACTCTTCAACCTGGCGGACAAGTGTGCCAGAGCAGCCGAAGGGCGGAATTGACACTCTCTGCCGGCCCCCAAGCCAGGGGGTCAGCCGGGATCCCGCGGCGCTTCGTACGGAAGTAGCATAAAATCATCAGCCGCGGTCCCTGTTGCCACAACGGTGGCGCCCAGTGGAGCTCGGGGGCCGCGCCCTGACAAGAGGCCGCGACAATCACCGGCCCCAGACGGGGGCCAGGATGAATTATGCCCTGTGCATGGCACCAGTTATCATACCGCTACCGAATGCCGGGAAATCCAGAAGCTCACGGAGCGCTTCCGGAAAGGGAAGCAGCCTCTAACTGATGCCCCACCCAACGATCAAAGGGGCGGCAAGCAGAAGGTCGAGGCCCGAGACGGCGTCGACCGCCAGGTGGAGTTCCAGGAGCTTCAGCATGCCGTAAAGGCAGTGCGCAGTCATGGGAGCTCCAGCTCCAGTGATGACGAGCACCGGAAGATGCTCTATGTCATCTTCGGTGGGTCCGCTGACCCCCCGTCCTGGATCACGGCTAAGGCCTTGCGTCGAGCGGTAGCGTCGTGGCTCCCCTCCCAGGTGCAGCACCGCACCTCAGGTGGATGGGAACCCCCATCAGCTTCGATGACACTGACTGCCCCAGGAACATGGCTGGGGCCGGCCAACTGCCGCTCATGGTGGCCCCCACCATCGCCAACATGAAGATGTACCACATTTTGGTGGATGGCGGGGCTGGGCTGAACCTCATCAGTCGCGCAGCCTTCCAGAAGCTGCAGATCCCGATGGCCAAGCTCACCCCATCGAGCTCGTTCTCAGGGGTAGGGCCGGGACAGGTCGTTCCCTACGGCCACATCAGCCTCCCGGTGACCTTTGGGGCACCAGACAGCTACCGGACAGAGTACGTTCTGTTCGACGTGGCCGAGATTGACCTCCCCTTCAACGCCATAATCGGCAGGCCAGCCCTGTACCGATTCATGGCAGTAGCCCACTACGGCTACCTTGTCTTGAAGATGCCTACACCAACAGGAGTCCTCAAGGTTTGTGGAGACCGTGCTGCCGCAGTGTTAGCCTTGGAAAAGCTTCAGGCGCTTACAGCGACTAGAGCGCCAACCCTCGGCAGCGCAGAACCAAACCAGCTCCACCCAAGTACACGCCACCGTACCTCTACCACAGCACCCCGCGTGCAACCCCTCGATGAGGACGACGTCCTCACAAGGCTCGTCCGAATCAGCGCCGATGCCACCCAGACCACCCGGGTAGCCGGGGGCCTGGATAGCAAATAGGAAGGCGCGTCGTTGCCCCCCTCCGGCACAATGTCGATGTGCTGCATGACAGCCGTCGCGGAGGCCAGAGATCCCTAGGAAGGTGATTGAGCACTACTTAAAGGTCTTTCCCGACGTCCAGCCATCCGACAAGACGGAGAGTCTGCCGCTCCCGGCGCTTGGCAAACCGTGTTGTTATCCCGAAGGCCAGCGAGAAGCTCCGGAAGCGCATCCACTACACCAGCCTCAATAAGGCATGCCCTAAAAACCTATTTTCTATCCCTATGATAGACCAAATAGTAGACTAGATACCAGGCTGTGATATGCTGTGCTTCCCAAATGCTTACTAGGGCTCCCGCCGGACCCCTGTGTCTGGAGTAGTTGAAGGGCACCCTTTACCTGCTAACCCCGGCATAAACCGACTCGGCGTAGCTAGGGGCCCCGCGAATTTCTGGTCTTCGCGCCAATGGCCTTGACCCCATACCACCGTAACCTGTTTCGCTACCAAGAAGCAAGTACCAAAAAAAACCCGGAGGCCCAAACCGGACCTCGGATCCCCGACACAACCTCCCGGAGGACCAGCAGGACCTCCCGGAGGTGCAACGGGACCCCCCGGAGCTCCCGGACATCAGCGGAGCTTCCCGGAAGGTCCAAAGCAGCCTGGTAACCTCCGAGTATCGAGCACCCGGCGGTCTCCCCAGGCTGAAAGCTATCCTCCACAGCCCCCACGCGACGGACAATGCCGCCAAATGGGCAGCGGAGCTACTGAAGTTTGACCTAGGCTCCCTTTCCCGTCATGCAGACATCAACCGAGCGCTAGTTGACTTGTGGCTGAAGTAGACGCATGCTCAGGGGGCCACGAAGACGGTGAACCAGGACCCTGAGCCCTGACCTTCACCAGGCCTTACCGAATGATGTTCGTCGACGGCTCCTTGCGAAAGCAGGGGGCCGGTGCTGGCGTACTGTTCCTCACGCCATCGGGGGAGCAGTCTGGGTATGTGGTGCGTTTCAATTCCAAGGCAGCCAGCAACATAGCAAAGTATGAAGTGCTCATCCTTCTTGCTAGTCGTTGGCTCAGGGCAACTCCCAGTCTGGTTATCAACCAAGATGGTGGAGACAGACCTCCTCGCCTTGGACCTGCACCACGTACCGCGCGCTAGCAAGGCCGCAGCTGACGATCTTTCAACGAAGACCCCCACCGGAGCCACTGTGCCTGAAGGGGGCTTTGAGAGGACGTTGCCGCGGCCCACAGCCCGGCCCGCCGAGCCGGACGAAGGGGGCTAGACCAGCACCTCGAAGCTGGCGGTCCCGGCGGCCATAGATGCCGCCAAGGATCACAAGCGTCACTGGGGACTCCGTGCAACCCAGCGCTCAAGATCCAGATGCTCAAGTCAGACCCGATGCATGGATCACAGAGGTCCGGGACTACTTGAAAGACAATATCCTCCCTGATGAACGTGTATCCGCTGAACGGATTGTGCGTATGGCTAAGAGACACATGGCGATAGAGGGGGATCTCTACCGACGTGGCGCCAACCACATCCTATTGCGGTGCATAACCCAGGGGGAAGGCTGTGACTTGTTCGCTGAGATCCATGGAGGCGAATGTGGGAGTCACTCTTCCTCACGCACGCTTGTCGGTAAAGCCTTTCCGCATGGCTTCTACTAGCCGGCAACGCTCCAGGATGCCGTCGAGCTGGTCGAGAGCTGCCAGGCGTGCCTGTTCCACGCCAAGCAGATCCATACACCGGCTTGGACGGTACAGATGATCCAGCCCACATGGCCATTTGCCATACTGGGGCTGGACATCCTGGGCCTGGGACCATTCCCCAGAACCGAGGATGGAGACCCGCTCCCGAACCTTCGGAACACAGAACACCGCTGTAAGTTCTACCCCTAGAGCAACAATAGGGCAGACCCTTCTTTTTATAATAAATTCCATAAAAGTCCAGGAACAGTGCTTGGAGCAGCTAAGCCTCAGGGGACGGTCCAGGACTACGTTCAGCTTCGCCTGGTTCCGACCCCAAGCGCGTAGAATCTTGCTTCCCTTAAGGCGGGTCGTGGCCTACATATTCGGCCCGCCATCCCCATATGGAAATTTATATGAAAAGAAACCTGCCCTACGTTGCTCTTCTTTGATACTCATTTAATTTACTTGTTAAATTTTTATGATTACCCTACTAGCGCGTGCTCACTATGCGTTCAACTCCCTCTTCTCATTCTCATCTTTAGTCGGAATTTGCTGCCCTGCAAAAGGCGGTTGCGTGGGAGGTACCGGCCGAAAGCCAGGGGGGCCCCAAGCCCCCGGCACTTCGCGCACGGTAGTTCCCAAGCACCATATAAGTGGACGGGGACCGTAAGCCAGATAAGACTAAGAGATAGAGGGGGGAGCCTCCAAGGAGAATTACTTTTTCCTTACTTGTGTGCAGGACCTCTCAGCCTCAGCTCCCCGCAGGAGTATGGTAGGCGCATCCATCCAATAGAACGCACCTACCAGGGGGCCGCTACGGGATCGCGCAAGGCCAAAACCCCAAGGTAAGATCAAAGAGCTAGACCTCACAGGTGCGAGGCCCGAAGGCCCCACGTGTCCAGCAGGGCCAGACCTTCCACCTCCTTGAGGGGAGCTCCGGGACCGCCGCGTGGTCCACAGAAGTCGGACCTCCCCCCTCTGCGGGGAGAGGCCCGAGGACTCCACGTGCCCTGCAAGCCCGGACCTCCCCTCAGGCGGGAGCTCCGGGCCCGCCACGTGACCAACAGGACCGGACCCCCCTCCGATCTCGTGAGGCGGGTCCTGGAGACCTCCGGAACCCTTAGTATACAGTGAGGACCCGGAGAAGGTGTCTATGCAGAGCTTCGAGATTGGTCAAGGCCTCCGAGTCCTTGCGGAGCTAAGGACTCGGTCAGGAAAAGCCAAGAAGAAGACTAGGACATGCAGACACAGAAAGAAACAGGAGTCTGTAGCCCAGGGCCTTGTGGACACGAGGGCAGATGCCTAGGAGTCCCCGGACTCCCGATGAAACCTAGAGGCCACGAGGGCAGCTAAGTCCTCGACTTCGGTCCTGGCAGCTTCCTCCCGATCGGCGACGGGTCCTAGACGAACCGGCCCCAGAGAAAAGGAAGGGTCTCGGCTAACGAAGCACGACAGAACGTGCATAGCAACCTCCTTCGCGAGGCCCCGACCTTCCGCTTCCAGCTCGTCGGCGATCACTGATTCGAGCCGACCTAGCTCGTCGCCGAGAGACTCAAGGGCCGGGGCCGCTTCGGACATCGGCCGCGCTGGGGTCTCCACCTGCACAGGGCTGAAACCAAGAGGAGCCAAGGCGGATCCCACCTTGGCAATGAAGCACCAGACCGCCTGGGCCTCGGCAGTCCGCAAGGACTGGAGCCTCTCTACCTCTTGGCGAGCCGCTAGCTCGCGATCCATCGCCGCCTGACGCTCCTTGGAGAACTGCTCCTCCCTCGCGGCGACAGCCGACTCACGGAGCTCCAGCTCCTCGGACCGAGCCCTTAGCTCCTCCACCTTGGCCCTCAGCTGGGCGGTGGTCTTCTCCTCCTCGGCCACTGTGGTGCGTTCCCGATCAGCGACGGCGTGCTCCCGACGGGCTACCTGCAGCTGCAACTCCTCCGCGGCGGCGGAACACTCCTTGGCTTTGGCTTCAGCTTGGGCCAGAGCCTCGCGGTAGGTGGCACGAACCCGCTGGGCCTCTGACTCCAAGCGGCTAATGGCCTTCTTCTGAGTGCCAAGCAGAGCACTCATGGCCTCAAGCCTTGACTGCCTTGAGTCAAGGTCCGCCCGGGCCCGCTGCTGCCAGCTGAGAAGGCATTCCCTCTCGCCGGCCAATGCCTTCCGCTCCTGCTCAAAGGCAGATTGGAGCTGCCGGGTGCTGGTCTGGACACGCCCCAGGGCGTCCCACACGGGCGCCGGAGCAGGGGGGATAGGAGTTGCGCCGCTGGACCCCCCTGACGAGTCTAAGACCGGCGGGGGCGCCGGCGCCTCAGCAACCACGGTGGGGCGCTGTCCTAAGCAGGCCAGGGGGCCAGCAGGCGCACCTACAGCAGCCATCCCGGTCTCAAGACCTGGCTTCTGGACTGGTGAAGGAGGGCGGGTAGGAGCAGATGCGGCCACCGCGGAAAATGAACCCGCTGGTGCAGAGGGTGCCCCCGTCGATTTGGGCGCCATGGGAGCCGCCACAATCCCCAGGTGCTGAGGCGCGGAGCTTCCGCCGGTTGAAGGCGGCCGGATAAGAGGCCCGCCCCTGGAAGCCGGTCGGTCCCTGCAAGAAGAAGAAGCCCTCAGAATAAGAGAAGAGACAAGAGCTCTGCTCCTATAAGCCAGAAAGAACAACACTTACTGGGCGGCATGAGCGCTCCAGCGAGCTTGCAGCACTGGCCTCTGGGCTATAGCTGAACCGCCGGGACCAGCAGCTGGAACGGTCGCGGAATGGGACGCCTGGATCCCAGGCGCACTCGCCGGCGTTGCCCCACCAACATCCGTCCTGGGAGCCCCTCCGCTTGAGGAAGGATGGCGAGGTACTTGGGCTGATTCGGACGGCTGCTGTCTGGGGAGAGTCCCGCCGGGGAGGGACACTCGGGACCTCTTCGGGTCGCCACCCGATGGACCAGCACCTCCGGGAGATGGGAGCAAAGTAGCTCCGGCACCCTGACTCGGCACAGGCGGCACCCTCGGAGGAGACCGGGCGCGTTTCTTCTCTAGATGCCCGGGGGCCGGCTCTTTTCCTTTCCCTTTGTCGGCGGCTTGGGTTCCGTCGGCTCTGGGGGAGGGTTTGACAGCAGCGGATGCCTCATGCCCTGACCCGGGGTGCTCGGTTCCTGGAATGATGATACCCCGGAAGGCATCCCCGACCTGCCGGACGGCGATCCCGATATCATCAAGGTTCGGCATCTTCCGCAGGAGCTCTGACCTCCTCTGAGGCTCCAAGAAGAGGGGGATGGCAGAGGGCGGAAGGGCGGGGTCGCCACTGGGAATGTAGTCACCGCTCACCTTGCTCACCATCTCGTTCAGCTCCTCGTCGGAAGGGTCAGAGCCGGGGCCCCTCTCCAGCCTGGTACAGTCCTGCTCGCCGGTGTAGTACCACGCTGGGCGGCTACGCTGCTGCAAGGGAGCAATACGGCGTGACACAAAATCCATCAGCACCATTAGAGACGTCAGCCCCTCGTTGGCCAAGAACCGGATCCGCTCCAAGACCGGGGTGTACTCCTGCTCCAGCTCGGGGATCTCCTCCCAGAAGCGGCGATCGGTGGTTGTGCTGGCGGTTGGGAGTTGTAGGCGATCGTGCTCGTCGGTCTGCACTACCACCCAGCTCTCCCTCCAGTTTTCCCACCTTGATGCGCTGAAGGGCAGAAGGTATCCGGAGACCTGGGGGTCTTTGCAGCGATGCTGGAAGTAGTATGCCCCCATCTGAGTCTTTGAGCCGCGCCCAGTCGTCCGCAGCACAAAGAAGTGGCGGAAGAGCGTCACGGAGGCGTGCACCCCCACGAACATCTCACAGAAGTGGACAAAAACAGCAGCCATTGCGAAGGAGTTGGGGGAAAGATGGTGGAGCTGGAGACCGTATGTCTCCAGCAGGGTGACAAAGAAGGAAGAAATCGGCGGAACGAACCCCGCCAGAGCATAAGCGGTGAAGAAGACTATCTCCCCCTTTTCCAGGACCAGGGGGAGAGATCCTCGGCGAAGCCGATGTTTCTGCTCTTCTGAGCGCCAGCCCAGCAGCCTGCGCACTGGCCCGAGCTCGGAAGAGCAAACGAGGCGCGTCGGGAGCAAGTTGGAAGCCATGGCGAAAGAGGGCGCAAGGGCAGGAGAGCCGGGGCGCAAGAGTTCAAGGGAAGTACGAGCGCAATGCGAAGGGAAGCCGCGATGCGGGTGAGATCCCCTTTTAAAACATTCCAGGGATGATTCGAGGTAATTCAAAAACCTCGGAAACATCGCATCGGCGACCTCGTTGGCTCCGAGACCGGGCGCCGATGAAAGGTGGACCCAAGCCGCCCAACTGAAGCGGTGGGTCAAGGAGTCAGACGCCCCAGAAGACAAGCCGAAAAGGCACTTCGGCAGTTCCCGAAGAAAGAGCCGCAACGTGCAGAAGTGGTGGTCTTGGGAACCGCCGCAGTAAAAGCAACCATCAATTGAGTGCACGCTCCCACGATCCCATGGCCGTTCGTGCTCCGGCAGCGGTCAATTCGGGACTTAGAGAAAGTGCGCGGATCGGAAGAGACGGAGGTCCCACCTCGGGCTCGCTCTCTCCCCCGAGATGGGCCCGGGGGCCACTGTCGGTACCTGAGATATGGGGTACCCCCGCGCACAGGGTAAAATGCCTAAGGAACTCGCCCTTCTCCGCAGAGAGAGCTCCGAAGGCGCCACGCGTCCGGCGGGGCCGGACCTCCCTCTCCTCAGAGGAGAGCTCCGGGCCCGCCACGTGGCATACAGAAGCCGGACCTCCCCCTCCGCGGGAGAGAGGTCCGAAGGCGCCGCGTGTCCAGCGGGGCCGGACCTCCCTCTCCTCAGAGGAGAGCTTCGGGCCCGCCACGTGGCCAACAGAAGCCGAGCCTCTCCCTCCACGGGGAGAGGTCCGGAGGCTCCACGTGCCCCGCGGGACTGACCCTTCTCTCCTCTGAGAAGGGCTCTGGGCCTGCCACGTGGCAGCAGAACGACGCTGCCTGCCCCGAGCGATAGGCAGCGGGCGTAAAGACGCCCCATACCTTGCCCGTACAAGGTATTCAAGGCCCGCGTCTTCCCAAGACGCGGAGACGCGGAGCACGCTTCTGTCAGGTGCCGTTACGCCCAGTTGCATCACAGACTGGCGCGCGGTGTCAGAACCTGCCAGCCAATAAACACCGCGACAAGACATCCCATGCCGCCTGCGCCGTCATCAACCACTACGACTAGCATGCGGCATGGGCAGGGCGGCAAGATGAAGACTCAGAAGCCTTCGACCAGAGGTAACTACCGGCATAACTGCAGATATGGTAAGATATGGTAGATGATAGACAATCTTCCCGGGACCACCTGTCGGGTCCCGGCCCCCTTGTAAGCTGCCCGAGCCTTGGACTATAAAAGGCTCGGGTAGGCGTCGATAGCAAGGGTTTGCACTTTGCAACTCATACGCTAGCCATACACTTTCAAGCTGTAACTCACCCCCAAGCTCAGGCCTCCGGCCCCGAGCAGCAAGCAATACAGCGAGCTCCATAGCTCGCCGTGGACATAGCGTTTTACGCTCCAGCGGCCTGAACCACGTAAACCTCGCCGTGTCAAGCTCTTACTAACTCGTCCATCTGCGCAAGCTCTCCGCTAGAGACTAGCCCCACCGAAAAAAGAACCTCCGCGGGCTGCCTAGTGCAGGCCCGGGGGAAGTGTCGACTGAACACTTCGACAATACTCCTCTGGTGGATCAAAATGGATGCTCGATAGTGGATGCACAAACCATATGACCAGAGAGAGAAGAATATTTGTGGAATATGAGGAAAATGAAGATCCAAGTGAAGGAATATATTTTGGGGACAATAGACAAGGGAAAATCCTTAGCACCGTTTAAATTGCTATCTCTCCCTATCATACTCTTTCAAATGTTTTGCATGTTGACTCCCTTGATTATAACCTTCTATCCATATCTCAACTATGTGATAAAGGTTATAATTGTATTTTCACTAACGAGGGTGTAACTGTCTTAAGAAGAAGCAATCACTCAATCGCCTTTAAGGGCGTGCTCAAGGGGAGCTTTACCTTATAGATTTCATCACGGATACAGCTCAACTTGACACGTGCTTAATGGTGAAGATCAACATGGGATGGCTTTGGCATAAACGGCTAGCCCATGTTGGGATGAGAAACTTGTAAAAACTTCTTAAGGGAGAACACATTCAAGGCTTGAAAAATGTTGTTTTTGATAAGGACAGGCCATGTAGTGCTTGTCAAGCCGGAAAGCAAGTTGGATCTCAACTTCCATCCAAAAATGTCATGATGACCACAAGACCTTTGGAGTTCCTTCACATGGACCTTTTCGGTCTAATCGCCTACATAAGCATCGACGGTAACAAATATAGTCTTATTGTTGTAGATGATTATTCTCGCTTCACTTGGGTGTTCTTTTTGCATGACAAAGGTGAAACTCAAGGTGTGCTCAAGAAATTCTTGAGAAGATGGGACGCCCTGGTTCTGAAAAATACGGAACCCAGCTGATGCATATGTGTGCCCAGGATGCTCATCACACATACACATATAATCCACAAAGTGAATTCAGAATATAACCATGAATAATGGGGTTCAAGTACTTTATTACATCAATCTCTAATATGTTCTTGCAGCGAAAGTCTCTAACTAAATCTAGTAGCGGAAGTCTCTAACAATAGTAGAAGCAACTAAACAGCAGCAACGGGTTCCATCTCCATATACACAGGCAATTTGATGGTAGATCACATGCCTAGTACTCCACACATGGTCTTCAAAGTAATCTTCTCCTGTTGCTGATGTCCGTATGATAATGCAAGGGTGAGTACATGTCGTACTCAACAAGTGCAGGAAATGTATGACATGTAGCTTCCAACAAGGTAGGAACAAAAAGGCTTATTGCAGAAAGCAAAGTTTATTTCACAAAACACGATAACACAGTAGCTATCTTTAAGTGAATTTAATCCCAACATATAACCAATTAAAACATCAACATACCTCCTTCATGATTCACCACTTTTCATGTATCATCAACCATAAATCTTTGTCAACTTTTATCTCATGATCATGATAACCATCTCATATTCATGACCATCTAATCTCATATTCAATTCCATCTCATAACCGAAACCATTCTCATTACCAGGACTCAACAGTCCCGAAACCAAATCCAAAGACCAAACCATAACCAATCCAATGACATCCCAATAACCAAACCATCCATCCCAAACCATCCCATCTAATCATGTGAGTTGTCCAGGCGCTTTTGACCGTAAGCTCGGCTATCATGATAGTTTTACACTCTGCAGAGGTGGCACCACTTTACCCACAAGTTTGTGATTCCGTCACCCATCGGCAACTGCAGAACCTCCAATATACCAGTACACAACCGTCGGTGTATGGCTAAGAGATAACAAAATAGCTTTTACTAAAGGGCTACTAGATGTATGGACTCACTAAAGTTTCACCAGCAGGCTCGAATCACCATTCTCCCATCTACGGGCCCTCTCTTGTGCCATGCGGTTCCCAGGGCAGTCCTCTCTCGACTCTCATTCTCCCATCTACGCGGGACAGTGGAGCCTTTGGAGCTCTCCCCCCGGGGGGGGGAGGTCCGATTTCTGCCGGCTACGTGGCGGACCCGGAGCACCCCCCTGAGGAGAGGGAGGTCCGGCCCCGCTGGACACGTGGGGCCTTCGGGGCTCGCCCCTGCAGAGGTGGCGAGGTCCGGATTCTTCGGTCTTACCTTGGAGTTCCGGTCTTGCGCGATCCCGTAGCGGCCCCTTGGTAGGTGTGTCCCATTGGTTGGGTGCTCCTACCATACTCCTGCGGGGAGCTGAGGCCGAGAGGTCCTGCACACAAGTAAGGGAAACGTAATTCTCCTTGGGGGCTCCCCCTTTCCTATCTCATACTCTTATTTGGCTTACGGTCCCCATCCACTTGTACGGTGCTTGGGGACTACCGTGCACGGAGAGCCGGGAGCTCGGGGCCCCCTGGCCATCGGCAGGTACCTCCAACGCAACCGCCTTCGGTAGGGCAGCAAATGCCGACTAGAGGTGAGAATTAGAAGGGGGAGCTGAGCGCATGGTGAACATACGCCGGACGTGCGGTCATAAAAATTTAATACGTAATTTAAATGAGCACAAGGGAAAGGCAAAGTAGGACTGGTTTCTTTTCATATAAACTTCCATAGGAGGAAGGCAGGCTAAACATGGAGGCCACGACCCGTCCCATTAAAAAGGGAAGCAAGACTCTACGCGCTTAGGGTCGGAACCAGGCAAAGCTGAACGTAGTCCTGGACCGTCCCCTGAGATTTAGCGGCTCCGAGCGCTGTTCCTGGACTCTATGGAATCTATTACAAAAGGAAGAGGCTGTCCTACTATTGCCCTAGGGATAGAACTTACGGAGGTGCTCTATGTTCCAAGGGTGCGGGTGCGGGTCCCCGTCCTCTGTGGAAAGGCGTACGCACCCGGGATGGCACACTTTTGTGACTCGAAAGGACCTTCCCAGCTAGGGGAGAGTTTGTGGGTCCCTTCGCGAGAGAGTATGCGCCGTAACACCAGGTCGCCTTCCTGCAGCTCCCGGACACGTACAGACTTCTGGTGGTAGCGCCGGAGCGCTTCTCTGTACCGTGCGTTACGGAGTGCTGCATGCAATTGGACCTCGTCGACGAGGTCGATGTCTCCACGCCGGAGGTTGTCCTGCGCGGCTTCGTCGTAAGCTCGGACACGGTGAGACTTCATGGTGATCTCTGGGGGAAGCACAGCTTCGGCCCCATACACCATGAAGAAGGGTGTCTCTCCGGTGGCCCGGCTCTGGGATGTCCGGTTAGCCCATAGTGTGCTCGGAAGCTCATCCACCCAATTGGCACCATGTTTCTTCAGGCCGGCATAGGTGCGAGTCTTGAGGCCCCGAAGAATCTCGGCGTTGACCCTCTCGACTTGCCCATTGCTCTTTGGGTGAGCAACAGAGGCATAGCACACCTGGATGCCGAGGTCTTCGCACTAGTCTTGGAACACTGCGCTGGTGAACTGGGTCCCGTTGTCGGTGATGATTCTGTTCGGGACCCCGAACCGGCAAACAATCGACTTGATAAACTTTACTGCGGATTGCTTGTTGATGGTGACGACTGGTGTGGCTTCCGGCCACTTGGTGAACTTGTCGATGGCGACATAGAGGTACCGGAATCCCCTGACGGCTCTAGGGAATGGTCCCAGGATATCCAACCCCCATATGGCAAACGGCCATGAGGGCAGGATCATCTGTACCGCCTGAGCCGGTGTATGGATCTGCTTGGCGTGAAACTGGCACGCCTTGCAGCTCTCGACCAGCTTGACGGCATCCTGGAGTGTTGTCGGCCAGTAGAAGCCATGCCAGAAGGCTTTACCGATAAGCGTGCGTGAGGAAGAGTGACTACCACATTCGCCTCCATGGATCTCAGGGAGCAAGTCGCGGCCTTCCCCCTGGGTTATGCACCGCAATAGGGCGCGGTTGGCGCCACGCCGGTAGAGATCCCCTTCTACCAGCGCGTATCTCTTAGCCATGCGCACGATCCGTTCAGCGGATACACGTTCATCAGGGAGGATGTTATCTTTCAAGTAGTCCCGGATCTCCGTGATCCATGCATCGGGTCTGATTTGAGCTTCTGGATCTTGAGTGCTGGGTTGCACGGAGTCCCCAGTGACGCTTACGACCCTTGGCGGTGTCCATGGCTGCAGGGCCGCCAGGACCGCCAGCTTCGAGGTGCTGGTCCAGCCCCCTTCGCCCAGCTCGGCAGGCCGGGCTGTGGGCTGCAGCAACATCCTCTCGAAGACTCCTTCGGGCACATGGGCTCTGGTGGAGGCCTTCGTTGAGAGGTCGTCAGCTGCGGCATTGCCAGCGCGTGGTACGTGGCGCAGGTCCAAGGTGAGGAAGTCTTTCTCCAACATCTGCACGTGGAGCAGGTAAGCAGCTAGTTGTGGGTCATTGCAGGAGCATTCACCCTTAACTTGCTTGATAACTAGCTGGGAGTCGCCCTGTGCCAACAACTGGCGAGCGCCCAGAGATAGGGCTGTCTATAGGCCAAAGATGAGTGCTTCATACTCTGCCATGTTGTTGGTTGCCTTGAAATTGAGACGCACCATATACCCAAACTGCTCCCCTGATGGCATGAGAAACAGTACGCCGGCACCGGCCCCTGCTTTCGCGAGGAGCTGTCGAAGAAGAGCGTCCAGTGAGGCCCGGTGAAGACCGGAGCTCGGTGCTTTGGTTCACCGTCTTTGTGGCCCCCTGGGTCATCCTTCGTTGGCGTCCACTCAGCCACGAAGTCAGCCAGTGCTTGGCTCTTGACTGCATGACGAGGAAGGAAGTCCATCTCAAACTCCGCCAGCTCCGCTGCCCATTTAGCGACATTGCCAGTCGCGTGGGGGCTGTGAAGGATAGCCTTCAGCGGATAGGAGGTGACCACCGAGACCCGGTGGGCTTGGAAGTAGTGGCGGAGCTTCCTGGACGCCACGAGCACTGCATACAGCAGCTTATGAACCTCCAGGTACCTTATCTTGGCGTCGTGGAGGACCTCGCTGATGTAGTAGACAGACCTCTGGATGGTCCGGACCCTCCCTCCCAGGCCAGAGATGTCTTCATCCATCGGCTCAGGCCTACTGGAGGTGGGTGGGTCCAGGGAGGTGCCGGGAGCTGAGACTCAAAGGCTCCCAAGCCGCCTTGGACCTCTGGGAGGTCCCGCTGATTTTCCGGGAGCTCCGGGAGGTCCTGTTGGGCCTCCGGGAGGTCCCGTTGGTCCTCCGGGAGGTTGTCATGGAGGTCCGAGGGTCCGTCTTGGACCTCCGGGGGTTGTCTTGGAGGTCCGGGAGGCCGTCTTGGACCTCCGGGGTTTCCTGGCGCCTGTCTCCTGCTACCGGAGCAGGCTGTGGCGACGAGAGGTCCAGCCGCTCTGCGACGAGGACCATACTCACCACTTCAGTTGTCACCGCGATGTAGAGCAACAAATGCTCTTCGGGCTCGGGGGCTACCATGATGGGTAGGGTCGTCAGGAGTTGCTTCAACTCCTGGAAAGCTTCTTCTGCTTCGTTGGTCCAAGCAAATGGGCCGGATTTGCGCAGGATCTTAAAGAAGGGGAGCGCTCGCCCTGCTAACCTTGGTATAAACCGACTCAGCGCGGCTAGACATCCCGTGAGTTTCTGGACTTCTTTGATGCGGGCGGGGGGCCGCATCAAGTCGATGGCCTTGATCTTCTCTGGGTTAGCCTCAATTCCTCGGTGTGAGACCAGGAATACTAAGAGTTTTCCAGAGGATACGCCGAACACACACTTGTCGGGGTTCAGCTTGGTGTGCATAGAGCGCAGTTTGTCAAAGACTAAGGCCAGGTTATCTAGTAGGGATGAACTCTGCCTAACCTTAACAACGATGTCATCGACATACACCTCAACTAAGTCTCTTATTTACTCCCCGAAGGTTTTATGCATTACACGTACAAAGGTGGAAAGAGCATTCTTTAGGCCATAAGGCATAGAGACATAACAGTATAGGCCGTCTACTGTGATTGTCGAAGTGTGCGGTCGACACTTCCCCCGGACCTGCACTGGGCAGCCCGCGGAGGTTCTTTTTCGGAGGGGCTAGTCACTTGCGGAGAGCTTGAGCGTATGGACGAGTTAGAAAGAGCTTGACACGGCGGGTTTTACGTGGTTCGGGCCGCCGGAGCGTAAAACCCTACGTCCACGGTGAGCTGAGGTGCTCGCTGTATTGCTTGCTGCTCAGAACCGGAGTCCTGAGCTTGGGGATGACTGATGTCTAGCGTATGAGTTGCGGGAGTGCGAACCCTTGCTAACGTCGCCTACCGGAGCCTTTTATAGTCCAAGGCTCGGGTGGCTTACAAGGGGGGCCCGGGACCCGACAGGTGGTCCCGGGGAGATTGCCTGCAGATTATCGTATCCGCAGTAATGTCGGTAGTTATCTCTGGCGAAGGCTTCTGAGTCTTTGTCTTGCCGCCCTGCCCATGCCGCATGCTAGCCGTAGTGGTTGATGACTGCGGAGGCGGCAGGAGATGTCTTGTCGCTGTGTTTATTGGCTGGCAGGTTCTGACACCGCGCGCCAGTCTGTGATGCGACTGGGCGCAATGGCACCTGACAGAGGCGTGCTCCGCGTCTCCGCGTCTTGGGAAGGCCCGGGCCTTGAATACCTTGTACGGGCAAGGTATGGGGCGTCTTTACGCCCGCTGCCTACCGCTCGGGGGCAGACAGCGCTCTTCGGATGGACACACGGCGGGCCCGGAGCTCTCCTCTGAGGAGGGGGAGGTCCGGCCCCGTAGGACACGTGGAGCCTTTGGACCTCTCCCCCGCGGAGGGGGGAGGTCCAGCTTCTGTCGGCCACGTGGCGGGTCTGGAGCTCTCCTCTGAGGAGGGGGAGGTCCGGCCCCGCGGGACATGTGGCACCTTCGGAGCTCTCCCCACGGAGGGGGGAAGTCTAGCTGCTGTAGGCCACGTGGCGAGCCCGGAGCTCTCCTCTGAGGGGAGGGAGGTCCGGCCCCACTGGACACGTGGCGCCTTCGGAGCTTTCCCTGCGGAGAAGGGCGAGATCCTTAGGCATTTTCCCCTGTGCGCGGGGGTACCCCATATCGCGGGTACCGACAGTGGCCCCCGGGCTCACCTCGGGGGAGGTAACGAGCCCGAGGTGAGGCCTTCTCCTACCCGCGCACTTTCTTGTCTTGAGTACTCCCTGTGCTGGCAGGGTCTTTACGGCTTCGGAGTTCAGC
Source organism: Neostapfia colusana (assembly GCA_030760725.1). NCBI lineage: Eukaryota > Viridiplantae > Streptophyta > Magnoliopsida > Poales > Poaceae > Neostapfia > Neostapfia colusana. Next base: position 98,044,007 of record JASWHV010000008.1, on the reverse strand, counting down.
CTCTTAGGAGAGGGTGAAGCCTGGCATCGGAGCTCGGCCCGGCTGTTGGGGCGGAGGTCCGGAAGTCATCGGAGCTCAGGTCCACGAAGGGCGTGAGGTCCGGCATCAGGGCTCTCATCTGAAAGGAGGGCGAGGGCTGGCATCGGAGCTCGGCCCAGCTGTGGGGGCGGAGGTCCGGAAGTCATCGGAGCTCAGGCCAGCGACGGGCGTGAGGTCCGGTGGTCATCGGATCTCAGGCCAGCGAAGGGCGTGAGGTCCGGCATCACCGCTCGCCTCCTAAAGGAGGGCGAGGGCTGGCCTCGGAGCTCGGCGCAGCTGTGGAGGCGGAGGTCCGGAAGTCATCGGAACTCAGGCCAGCGAAGGGCGTGAGGTCCGGCATCAGCGCTCGCCTCTAAAAGGAGGGCGAGGGCTGGGCTCGGAGCTCGGCCTGGCTATGGAGGCGGAGTCCGGAAGTCATCGGAGCTCAGGCCAGCGAAGGGCGTGAGGTCCGGCATCAGCGCTCGCCTCTGAAAGGCGAGGGCTGGCCTCGGAGCTCGGCCCAGCTGTGGGGGCGGAGTCCGGAAGTCATCGGAGCTCAGGCCAACGAAGGGCGTGAGGTCCGGCATCAGCGCTCGCCTCTGAAAGGAGGGCGAGGGCTGGCCTCGGAGCTCGGCCCAGCTGTGGGGGCGGAGTCCGGAGGTCATCGGAACTCAGGCCAGCGAAGGGCGTGAGGTTCGGAGGTCATCGGAGCTCAGGCCAGCGAAGGGCGTGAGGTCCGGCATCAGTGCTCGCCTCTGAAAGGAGGGCGAGGGCTGGCATCGGAGCTCGGCCCAGCTGTGGGGGCGAAGTCCGGCACTGCTCAGTGGTCCCCCCTTTCCTGTCCCTTAGTCTCATTTGGCTTACTGTCCCAGGCCGGAATACGGGGCTTGGGTAATCCAGTGCACTTGGTCCCGGAGGTCTGGCCCCAGCCCTAGTCAGGGTGTAACCGTCCGGCCCCCTTGTACTCAGACCATAGCGCTGGGGGGCAGAGTGCGTATGCTTTGGGTGCAAGACCGGGCAAAGCTAGGCTCCTGACCCCCCGGTCTAGCGTAGGTCTTTTCTCGGAGGAGACCAACTGGCGGTACAGTACCCTTACAGGGGGAGATCCAAAAGGCCACCGGGCCTCTGGCAGGTATCCCAAGCACTACCGCCTTCGGCAGGACGGCAAATATCGACTATGCATGAGAGCAGGAAAGAGGAACCGAGTGTACAATGGACGCACACTGTCTAGAGCGTGGGGAGGTGTTCATATAAATTAATGTGTAACTTAAATAAACACCTAAGTAAGCATGGTGAACTTACTGGGGTAGCGTCGGAGCGCCTGTCTTCACGCAGAGCGGGTCATGCATGGCTTCGTCGTACGCCGGATACGGGGGGACCCCCATGGCGATCTCAGGGGGAAGCATGGCTTCGGCCCCACATACCATGTGGAAGGGTAGTTCCCGTGACCCGGCCCTGGGAAGTCCGGCTGGCCCTCGACATGGAGGAGCCGGTATCCCCCGACGGCTCTGGGTGCGCGTCTGCACCGGTTGTGTGGGTCTGCTTGGCGTGGACCTGGCACGCATTGCATCCCTAACCGGTTTGATGGTGTCCAGGTGGCTCTCGGTCAGTAGGAGCCATTGATGAACCCAACGGGTACGGGGGACGCCCTATCTTTTGATGAGAGATGTTGGTAATGAACGAATTTGGTGGAGGCCGACGTTGGCTGCCCGACTACCACAACCAGAATGGTATGGCGCCTTGAGCTACAGTTACACCATCTCCTGGTAACTACGATTTGGCTGGAGGTCGACGTTGTGCTACCCCACTATAACAACCACAAGGATGCTGCGCCTTAGCGATAGTTACACCGGCTCCTGTTGTTGCTGTACTTGCCGTGCCAAGAACAGCTTTGAACCTACAAGCAATCGAAGAACAAGCAAGAACAAGATAACAAGCAAACACTCACGGGTGTGAAAAAGTTGGGGTTCTGATTCAAGTAATCGGAAGGTCTCGTCGACACTTGCATTACAAGGAAGTAGCAATGGCTAAACTTACAGAAAACAAAACCCCCCTGTCAAGGAGCTCTTGGACTACTTAAATAGGGGAGGAAAGAGGGAAATTCGTCCAGCAACAAAAGTAGGACGTGATCTCCCTTATTCCCTTCATTTTTCTGTGATAGACTACCATTTAATAGGGAAAGAAAGAGGGAAACCCATCCAGCAGCAAGGCAGGATATGATTTCCTCTATTTCTTTCCTTATTGTAGCACATCTATCTTTAAATGGGGGAAGAAAGAGGGAATTTCGTCCAGCAGCAAAGTTGGACGAGATTTTCCTTATTCCTTTCCTTATTTGTCTAAATCTCTCTTTATTACATGGCCCCAGCCTCAAGATTTCCCCTCGGGTGGAGCAGCCTTTATTGCATTAATCCCTCCATCCCTCCTAGCTGGATCAATTCTGTAACACCCCAAATTTTGATTTAAAACCCTAAACCATGTTCAGAGGGGAATTTAAAAATTTTTGGACGTGTTGCATGTTTTGCAAAAATTCAAATTCAAACTGGAATTCAAATTAGACTCAAAACAGAAAAGAAATGGAAAAAGAAAAAGAGAAACGGGAAAAAAACCGGCCAGTGGGCCGAAACCCGCCAGCCGGCCCAATTTCCCCGCGCCAGCCCGCCCCCGCGCGCGCCCGCGCTCTCTCACACAGACAGGTGGGACCCACATGTCATCCCTAACCCCGCGACCCCGGACACTCCCGCACGCGCGCGATCTTAACTGATCGGAAAACCCGTCCCGCAGCCCGAATTCTGGTCCCAGAAGAATCCAACTCGATCACAACTGACCCACCGCCCTCCCCCGGCTATAAAAACCCCAGCCCCGATCGGTTTTTCCCACGCGATCGCCGATTTTTACTCCGGTGAGCACCGAGACTTCGCCGGTGAATTCCGGCCGATCTAAGCTCGGAAACTCTGATCTAACTCGCTGGTCTTGATCCACCGCCTCCGGGGAACTTTGCAGGTGCAGAAAACTCGGAGAGTTACGGTGTAAATCCAGCGCCGATGAGCTTCGCCGTGGTTTTGCCTCGGACCTCACCGCCGATCACTTTCCAGGACCCCCGAGCTCGAGAAAACCCCCGAGGTGAGATCCCTGACCTCCCCTCTACCGATCTATGCCATAAGATCACAGTTTTAGGCAGAATTCTCGAGGATCCGAAACTTTCCGGCGAGATCGCCGCTTCCCGCCGCCGTGCGCCGCCGGCAGCGCCGCCCGCGCTCGGTCAGAGCGACGTGGCCGCTTGTGCGCCGTTTATTTTAAATCGCACGGTAGACTTTAAAACCCCACGTACCGGTTCGATGTTATAATCTCAGCCGTCGGTTTAAAATCGGACGGTCCACGTCAGCCCCGCATTATAAAGACTGGAATTCTTACGTGCTACCCCCTGGGGTTCTCTGGAATGGAGAGCTAGCCCCGGAAACTTCAGATCTAGCCCCTGGAACTCCAGAAAATCATGTAAATTCATTTAAAAATCAGTTTTAGCCCCTGGATTTAATAAAAATTAGGAAAAACACCTCTGATAAGTGCAGCTAGACCCCTGGAAGTTATGAAAATAATATTATAGACCCTGTAATGGGGTGAGTTCATTATTTTAGCCCTGTTTAGTATTTAATTTAGAAAATTGAATATGTAACTAGTGTTTAAAAATTAAAAAGTGGGACAAACATAATTGTCAAAATTAATTAAAAGCTTTCTCAGTACTTAGAAAACTTTGGAGTGAGATAAAAATATATTTTGGGCAGAAATGAATCTGTTTCAATTATATAATCACATTATTTAGTATAGGGACACATTTTTAAGTAAAGAATAGCTATAGAAAAAAATAGGGAAAATAATTATGAAATAGTTTACATCAGAGGCCAAAGGTCAAAATATGTTATTCAATTATTTAGGACCAAAACCTATACTGTTTAGATGATGTGTATTACTAATTTCATAATAAAATACACAATTATGCATAGTAATATAAATCTGAAAATATAGCAACTAGTAAATGATAAATGGAGTTTCTAAAATACGAAGAATTCAGTTTAGGGTTGGTAGAAATTCTGAAGGCACTTATAGAGAAGAAAAATACTTTTCTTACATACTTGGTAGTTTAATATAAGGAATTTATTTAAAACTGAAACACACACACACACACACACACACACACACACACACACACATATATATATATATATATATATATATATATATATATATATATATATATATATATATATATATATATATATATATATATATATATATATATATATATATATATATATAGTATGTAAGTATAAATATGAACACCAAAGTAGAAATCATACACATATAAATAAAAGTGTGTGCAAGCCACAGATCAACACACAAAGTAACCACAACACATATAATGGTGAATGAATTTCATAAATATGAATGTGTGGTTTGTATGAAGTAAGAAGTGTGAACTATGTCTTATGATTGTTGTTTTTCTTTTGCTATGTGTGATGGTATGAAGTAGAACCTGTTCAAGAGCAAGTTATTTCTTTCCAAGATCAGGACTACCCATTTCAAGAGCAACAAGAAGGAGGCAAGTGTCCTTGACCACTTTGATCCTATGCTAGGATGTGTAGATAGAATTATTTGCATTGTCAAATGAAATATGAAACCCATGCTAGGAAGTTTCCCTAGAATTGCATTACCTTGTTTCCTTGTAGCTTGGGTTGGGATTTATTTTGTCATGTCATTTATTTACATGAATTTGCTTAGCCATGCTTAGAATGGGATATTTGGGAAATGAGATCATCAGTTTATAATACCATACTCTTGAATGAGATATTGTGAGTTATGTAGAGGTAGGGATCAAGGCAAGTTGGATGTTTTGGTTGTGTGCTGGGTGCACGAGACTTGGGTTTGTGTTTAGTACTTGCCTGGATCCTAAGGACCGGTTCATGGAGCATGTAACCCGGTTTTACAGTGCCAACCACATGCTGAGATGGGGCAGCTTGGCCAATTAATTAGGTGTATCCCCGGCGTAGTATGGGTGTGTTGGATGGTGCGGGGAGTAGGTGTCAGGTGGACTACCATATGAACCGCAAGGCTCAAGAGGGGGCCACTGCAGCAGGGTTGGAGCCTCTTGTATGCTGTTAGGGGTGAAACCTCAGTGGGCCCACGCTCGTCGGGAATCCCTTTGTAAAGGCTTCGTAGTGATCTCCTGGCTGCACACCTGGGAAGTGTGAATGTGGATCGTAGCCACTGGCATAATGGAGGTTCTTTTAGTCCACCCGGCAACGGGGGATGAAATCACTACTTGTGGATACAGTGGTACAAACTCTGCAGAGTTAAAACTGTCTTGACAGCCGTGCTCACGGTTAAGAGCGGCCTGGACTTATTCATGATTAGAGGAGTGATGGTTTTTGGAAGTTTTGGAAGTTAAGCGGGGAGCTTAACATTGGAAATGATGTTATGGTTATTGGATTATGATGATGGGATGGGAGATTGGGACCATTTCACCTGTGTAGTAATGTAGGTGCTTAATAAGCTAAGGTGATAGGTATTAATTGCGTAGTGCTTTAACCATGAGTTCAACCTATCCTTGTTCTAGCCATGCATGATATAATTTTCCCACACTTGCTGAGTACCATTGGTACTCAACCTTGCATATTTGTTGGTTTATATTGCTGCTCAGGTCAAGATAATGAGGTGGTGTATAATGACCAAGATTTTAGACCCGAGGAAGGATTTTAGGTTCATGAAGACCCCCGGGCAACGCCTGTGATGGAGCCCTAAAGAATAATATTCCGCTGCTAGTTTATTTACTTGTGATGAAGCATTAGTGTCCATTGAGACATTTGCGATGTAAGACTTATTTATATTCGACACCTGGCTTGTAATAAATGATGCTTCACTATTTGTCATCACATGTATGAGAAAATGATCCTGGCATACATGTGATATTCAGTTGGTTGTTTCTTCGGAAAAACCGGGTGTGACAGAGGTGGTATCAGAGCTAAGGTTGCCCGTAGGAACGTGGACCTAGGTAGAAATGGACGTATTTAAGGGCCCTATTTTCTTAAAAACTATTTTCCAAGGCGTGGGTGGAAAAGTGTTATTAAAGGAGTCATTTTCTTCATCTTACCCCAACTTTCATTCAAAATAGGATTTTTGTTTGAGAATTTATCTAACCTAATTTTAAATTCTTTTGTTTTAGATGGTTTGCATGATTCGCACCGCTCGTAAGTCCACGGGAGGGAGAGTTCCCGTAGTTGCCCTTGCTGAAAGAGAGGAGAGTTGTCCAGTGACGTACCTTTCCTACGGATTGGCAGTAGGAGATTTGTTGCGCCGTCTTCGACGTATGCTCGAAGCCGCCGGCAATACGGGCAAGCTAATCATCCACTACAACTCCACCAGGACCATCCGGGAGAAGAGGGAAGAATGGAGTTCGGAGGTGAGGATTATACACGAGAATCAGCTGCTTAAGATTCACCACTCTCCAGCTTATCGAGCAACACAAGTTGACGCGGAGAAAGATGTCACTTGGGAGGCCATCACCTGCCAGAGTCACATCTATTGTCGCCACTTGGACAAAACTGAGTACATGTATGTCCTCCAACGTGAGAGTGGTACCACGGAGTACAAGTACCCACTGGTGCAGCAAGAGACTTCCCATGAGCACATGGACTTGTGCTTGGAGGATGCTGCTATGCTCAGCACTCGGCTGCAGGAGTGTCAACAAGAACTTCAGGATGTCCGAGACACCCTGAAGGAAACGGAGGCGTTGCTGCGAGCTTGCTTAAAGGCGAGAGAAAGAGGAGATGGGAATGAACTGTGTGTCACCGTGAATGATACATGGACTTCTGACTCCCCGGATCGCCGAGCGATCAGGCGTCGTCGCACTTCTCCACCAGCAGCCTCCCCACCCAAAGCAGAGTCAGAAGGTAGCCGAAATGAGGAGGAAGATCCCGAGGAGCCAGCTCAAGAGGACGAGTAGTGTAGAGTCTTTCCCCTAGCTAGCAAGAGGTCGAGTAGTCGAGTCGTTACGTAGTTAATGGTGTGATAATGCTTGGTGTGTGACGTGAGTTGTGGAAGCCATGAGCCATTGTGCACAGTCTCGTCTTCAGATTGTTTTGCTTTGGTGTGTGAACCCACAGGAAATATAGTGCATTTATTTGGTGTGAGATATAAACCCTCGTAAAATTTTAACAAAGCCGCAACACCTCAAAGTACCAACAAATGAAAGTAGTAAGATGATACTAAATGGTATCAAATTAACATTTGATGATTCTGCCAGATGGCCGGAAGAGGAAAAGGACGTGCTGCCAACCCCGCCAACAACAATGATGAGGCATGCAACCCTCATCTTTCTGGAGGCCAGGACAGGGGTGGTCGCCGTGAAGAAGTTGATCCTCTCCACCAAATGCTGGAGAATCAAAATCAGCTCATCCAGAACTTGACTCAAGTGGTGGCCAACTTGCATCAAGTTCCACCTCCACAAGCTGCACCACGCCAACCAAGGTTGAGTGAGTTTCTAGGAACTCAACCTCCAAAGTTTGCAAGTGCTGCTGAACCTCTAGAGGCAGATGATTGGCTGAAGACTATTGAAAGTAAGATAAGGATCATACAGTGCCAAGGGTATGAGAGGGTGCTGTTTGCCTCTCATCAATTGCATGGACCTGCTGCTGATTGGTGGACCGCCTACGTGGCGCCCATCATGACCCTGAGAACATCACTTGGGAAGAGTTCAAGCGTAGCTTCCGCAACCATTACATCCCAAGAGGTGAACTCAAAAACAAGAGGAAGGAGTTTTTGGGACTGCAGCAGGAAAACATGACGGTGAGGGAATACCTCACTAAATTTACTCAACTGTCCCGTTATGCTCCACGAGACATAGAGACTGATGAGCAGAAACAAGATTGTTTCGTGGAAGGACTTACCGCAGAGATGCAGTGTGCCATGTCCTCCAATGAGTATGAAAGTTTTCAAAAGATGGTGGACAGAGCGTTTATGGTGGAAAGGAAGCTAAAGGCCCTGGAAAATGAGAATAAGAGGAAGGCGGGATGGTCACATCAGGCCTCAGGGAGCAACACCCGCCCACGTATGATGCAGCAACCTACGGGGCAGACGAGCCGTGCTGCGGTACCCTATTCAGCACCAAGGGGGTACAACCCAAACTACAGGCCTCCCGCAGCACCAGCACAGCCGCCACGTCAGTTTGTGCAGCAGCCTCGCCCCGTATATCCACCTCGACCAGCAGTGCAAGGACCCCCAAACCAACCCCAAGACAACAAGGGCCAAGCATCTAAGATTGGGGTGCAATGTTTTAGCTGCGGTGAAGTGGGGCACTACGCCCACAAATGCCCAAAGAAGAAGCCCGCGCAGCCACAACAGCAGAATGTGATGCGAGGACGGGTGAACCATGTCACCATGGAGGAAGCACAAGAGGCACCCGACGTGGTAGTTGGTAAGTTTCCTGCCAATTTACATCTTGCAACTCTGTTGTTTGATTCTGGTGCTACCCACTCGTTCATTGCTCAAGGGTTTGTTAAGAAGCATGACCTAGCAACCACACAAATGAACCATATGCTAGCCGTAAACTCTCCAGGTGGAGAAATAAGGACAAGACAAGTGTGTCCCAAAGTGAACCTAGACATTAATGGGGTAGTATTTACTGCTAACCTCATAGTGATAGATTCACAAGGGATAGATATTATTTTGGGTATGGATTGGTTGACCAAACATAAAGGAATCATCCATTGTTCGACCAGAACGGTGGAACTAACTCACCCCAGTGGCACCAGAGTAAAGTTCATAACGATACACGAGCCTAGGAAGGACATTAAATTAAATCAAGTGGAGGTGAAAGTTGAGGAAATCAGGACTATCAGGGAATATCCAGATGTTTTTCCGGAGGAATTGCCAGGAATGCCTCCCGACCGTGACGTGGAATTCGCAATTGAGCTAGTACCGGGAACAGCCCCGTTATACAAGAGACCTTATCGAATGGACTCCAAGCAGCTAGAAGAGCTCAAGGATCATTTGAGAGAATTGACGGAGAAGGGGTATATTCGCCCTAGTTCCTCACCATGGGGAGCTCCGGTGATATTTGTGTCTAAGAAAGACGGAACCCAAAGGTTATGCGTGGATTACCGTGCCTTGAATGAGGTAACCATTAAGAACAAGTACCCATTACCTCGCATTGAAGACTTGTTTGATCAGTTGAGGGGAGCTTGTGTGTTCTCGAAAATTGATCTCAGGTCGGGATACCACCAACTCAAGATAAGGCAATCTGATATTCCCAAGACAGCTTTCGTATCTCGGTACGGACTGTATGAATACACTGTCATGCCTTTTGGGCTAACCAATGCCCCGGCATATTTCATGTACCTCATGAACAAGGTATTCATGGAATATCTGGACAAATTTGTGGTGGTTTTCATAGATGATATTCTCGTCTTCTCCAAAGATGAAGAAGAACATGAGAAACATCTAAGGTTGGTGTTGCAGAGGTTGAGAGAACACCAACTATATGCCAAGTTGAGCAAGTGTGAGTTTTGGCTGAAGAGAGTTCCCTTTTTAGGACATATAATCTCGGAGGGAGGAATCTCCGTAGATCCCGCCAAAATCGAAGATATCCAGAAGTGGAAAACCCCTGAAAATGTCAGAGAAGTTCGAAGCTTTTTGGGATTGGCTGGATACTATCGACGGTTTATTGAGGGATTCTCCAAGATCTCGAGACCTCTCACCAAACTGTTGGAAAAGGGAATCACATTCACCTGGACGCCACAGTGCGATACGAGCTTTCAGGAGCTAAAGAAGAGATTGACAACAGCCCCAGTGTTGGTTATGCCAGATATGCAGAAGAATTTCACAGTGTACTGCGATGCCTCTGGAAATGGGTTGGGATGTGTTCTCATGCAAGGAGGACATGTCGTGGCTTATGCATCCCGGCAGCTTCGGAAGCACGAGAAGAACTATCCTACACATGACCTAGAACTAGCTGCGGTGGTACACGCGTTGAAAATTTGGCGGCACTATTTGATGGGAAAGAGGACAGAGATATATACGGATCATAAGAGTTTGATGTACATATTCACACAGCCAGATCTCAACCTCAGACAAAGGAGATGGTTAGAGCTAATCCATGACTTTGATATAGGCATCAACTATCATCCCGGGAAAGCAAACGTCGTGGCCGATGCTTTGAGTCGAAAAGTGCAGGTCAATAATTTGAGCTTGAAGGACATGCCTGCAGAATTGAAGGACGAGTTTATAAGACTCAATCTATGTCTAGTAAATAGTGGTGAAGCCATCGCCATGGAAGTGGACTCCACACTCGAGCAAGACATACGCGAGGGCCAAAAGAATGATGAGAAGATACAAGAGATCAGACAGCTCATCAAGGAAAATAAAGCTCCTGGTTTTAGAGAGGATGAACAAGGAACGGTGTGGCACGGGAAAAGGATCTGTGTACCAGAAGTAAAAGAGATCCGTGAATTAATTTTGAAGGAGGCTCATGATTCCGACTATTCCATTCATCCTGGGAGTACGAAGATGTACCAGGACCTCAAGAGCAGGTATTGGTGGTATGGCATGAAGCGAGATGTCGCGGAACATGTTGCCCTATGTGACACATGTCAGTTGGTGAAAGCCGAACATCAACGACCCGTGGGATTATTGCAACCACTCAAAGTGCCTGAATGGAAGTGGGAAGAAATCAGCATGGATTTTGTCGTGGGATTGCCTAGGACCCAATCTGGGTATGATTCAATATGGGTCATTATTGATCGGCTAACCAAGGTAGCTCATTTCATCCCTGTGAAAGAAAGCTACAGCGGATCCAAATTGGCAGAATTGTACATGTCAAGGATTGTGTGTTACCATGGAGTGCCAAAGAAGATAGTGTCGGACCGAGGGACACAGTTCACCTCGAGGTTTTGGCAAAAGTTGCATGAAACCATGGGAACCCATTTGAACTTCAGCTCTGCCTATCATCCCCAAACTGACGGGCAGACGGAGAGAACCAATCAGATCCTTGAAGATATGTTAAGGGCATGTGCACTCAAAAACAATAGGAGTTGGGACAAGAACTTACTGTATGCGGAGTTTTCCTATAACAACAGCTATCAAGCTAGTATGAAAATGTCACCATTTGAAGCTTTGTATGGAAGGAAGTGCAGAACTCCCCTATTTTGGAACCAAACAGGAGAAAGTAAAGTGTTTGGTCCAGAAGTGCTACAAGAAGCTGAGGCAAAGGTGAGGGAGATTCACAACAATTTGAGGATAGCTCAAACACGCCAAAAGAGCTATGCCGATGTACGAAGAAGAGAGCTCGTTTTCAACGTGGGAGACTATGTTTATCTCAAGGTGTCCCCTATCAGAGGACTTCGTCGGTTCAAGGTGAAAGGTAAGTTGTCACCTCGATACATCGGACCCTTTCAAGTTTTGGAAAGAAAAGGCGAAGTGGCGTACCAACTAGAGTTACCAGTTCATCTATCGGACGTGCACGATGTATTCCATGTGTCACAACTCAAGAAATGCCTGAGGACGCCTGAAGAGGTGTTACCCATGAATGAAGTGGATGTAGCTGAAGATTTGTCTTATGCCGAACAACCATACAAGATTTTGGAGACAATGGAACGCCTCACCAGAAATAAAAGAATCCGGATGTGCAAGGTGCAGTGGAAGCATCACTCAGAAGAGGAAGCTACCTGGGAACGGGAAGATGAGCTCAAGGCACAATTTCCGGAATTGTTTTCTTAGAAACACCAATCTCGAGGACGAGATTTCTTTTAAGGGGGGTAGAGCTGTAACACCCCAAATTTTGATTTAAAACCCTAAACCATGTTCAGAGGGGAATTTAAAATTTTTTGGACGTGTTGCATGTTTTGCCAAAATTCAAATTCAAACTGGAATTCAAATTAGACTCAAAACAGAAAAGAAATGGAAAAAGAAAAAGAGAAACGGGAAAAAAACCGGCCAGTGGGCCGAAACCCGCCAGCCGGCCCAATTTCCCCGCGCCAGCCCGCCCCCGCGCGCGCCCGCGCTCTCTCACACAGACAGGTGGGACCCACATGTCATCCCTAACCCCGCGACCCCGGACACTCCCGCACGCGCGCGATCTTAACCGATCGGAAAACCCGTCCCGCAGCCCGAATTCCGGTCCCAGAAGAATCCAACTCGATCACAACTGACCCACCGCCCTCCCCCAGCTATAAAAACCCCAGCCCCGATCGGTTTTTCCCACGCGATGGCCGATTTTTACTCCGGTGAGCACCGAGACTTCGCCGGTGAATTCTGGCCGATCTAAGCTCGGAAACTCTGATCTAACTCGCTGGTCTTGATCCACCGCCTCCGGGGAACTTTGCAGGTGCAGAAAACTCGGAGAGTTACGGTGTAAATCCAGCGCCGATGAGTTTCGCCGTGGTTTTGCCTCGGACCTCGCCGCCGATCACTTTCCAGGACCCCCGAGCTCGAGAAAACCCCCGAGGTGAGATCCCTGACCTCCCCTCTACCGATCTATGCCATAAGATCACAGTTTTAGGCAGAATTCTCGAGGATCCGAAACTTTCCGGCGAGATCGCCGCTTCCCGCCGCCGTGCGCCGCCGGCAGCGCCGCCCGCGCTCGGTCAGAGCGACATGGCCGCTTGTGCGCCGTTTATTTTAATCGCACGGTAGACTTTAAAACCCCGCGTACCGGTTCGATGTTATAATCTCAGCCGTCGGTTTAAAATCGGACGGTCCACGTCAGCCCCGCATTATAAAGACTGGAATTCTTACGTGCTACCCCCTGGGGTTCTCTGGAATTGAGAGCTAGCCCCGGAAACTTCAGATCTAGCCCCTGGAACTCCAGAAAATCATGTAAATTCATTTAAAAATCAGTTTTAGCCCATGGATTTAATAAAAATTAGGAAAAACACCTCTGATAAGTGCAGCTAGACCCCTGGAAGTTATGAAAATAATATTATAGACCCTGTAATGGGGTGAATTCATTATTTTAGCCCTGTTTAGTATTTAATTTAGAAAATTGAATATGTAACTAGTGTTTAAAAATTAAAAAGTGGGACAAACATAATTGTCAAAATTAATTAAAAGCTTTCTCAGTACTTAGAAAACTTTGGAGTGAGATAAAAATATATTTTGGGCAGAAATGAATCTGTTTCAATTATTAATCACATTATTTAGTATAGGGACACATTTTTAAGTAAAGAATAGCTATAGAAAAAAATAGGGAAAATAATTATGAAATAGTTTACATCAGAGGCCAAAGGTCAAAATATGTTATTCAATTATTTAGGACCAAAATCTATACTGTTTAGATGATGTGTATTACTAATTTCATAATAAAATACACAATTATGCATAGGAATATAAATCTGAAAATATAGCAACTAGTAAATGATAAATGGAGTTTCTAAAATACAAAGAATTCAGTTTAGGGTTGGTAGAAATTCTGAAGGCACTTATGGAGAAGAAAAATACTTTTCTTACATACTTGGTAGTTTAATATAAGTAATTTATTTAAAACTGAAACACACACACATATATATATATAGTATGTAAGTATAAATATGAACACCAAAGTAGGAATCATACACATATAAATAAAAGTGTGTGCAAGCCACAGATCAACACACAAAGTAACCACAACACATATAATGGTGAATGAATTTCATAAATATAAATGTGTGGTTTGTATGAAGTAAGAAGTGTGAACTATGTCTTATGATTGTTGTTTTTCTTTTGCTATGTGTGATGGTATGAAGTAGAACCTGTTCAAGAGCAAGTTATTCCTTTCCAAGATCAGGACTACCCATTTCAAGAGCAACAAGAAGGAGGCAAGTGTCCTTGACCACTTTGATTCTATGCTAGGATGTGTAGATAGAATTATTTGCATTGTCAAATGAAATATGAAACCCATGCTAGAAAGTTTCCCTAGAATTGCATTACCTTGTTTCCTTGTAGCTTGGGTTGGGATTTATTTTGTCATGTCATTTATTTATATGAATTTGCTTAGCCATGCTTAGAATGGGATATTTGGGAAATGAGATCATCAGTTTATAATACCATACTCTTGAATGAGATATTGTGAGTTATGTAGAGGTAGGGATCAAGGCAAGTTGGATGTTTTGGTTGTGTGCTGGGTGCACGAGACTTGGGTTTGTGTTTAGTACTTGCCTGGATCCTAAGGACCGGTTCATGGAGCATGTAACCCGGCTTTACAGTGCCAATCACATGCTGAGATGGGGCAGCTTGGCCAATTAATTAGGTGTATCCCCGGCGTAGTATGGGTGTGTTGGATGGTGCGGGGAGTAGGTGTCAGCTGGACTACCATATGAACCGCAAGGCTCAAGAGGGGGCCACTGCAGCGGGGTTGGAGCCTCTTGTATGCTGTTAGGGGTGAAACCTCAGTGAGCCCACGCTCGTCGGGAATCCCTTTGTAAAGGCTTCGTAGTGATCTCTTGGCTGCACACCTGGGAAGTGTGAATGTGGATCGTAGCCACTGGCATAATGGAGGTTCTTTTAGTCCACCCGGCAACGGGGGATGAAATCACTACTTGTGGGTACAGTGGTACAAACTCTGCAGAGTTAAAACTGTCTTGACAGCCGTGCTCATGGTTAAGAGCGGCCTGGACTTATTCATGATTAGAGGAGTGATGGTTTTTGGAAGTTTTGGAAGTTAAGCGGGGAGCTTAACATTGGAAATGATGTTATGGTTATTGGATTATGATGATGGGATGGGAGATTGGGATCATTTCACCTGTGTAGTAATGTAGGTGCTTAATAAGCTAAGGTGATAGATATTAATTGCGTAGTGCTTTAACCATGAGTTCAACCTATCCTTGTTCTAGCCATGCATGATATAATTTTCCCACACTTGCTGAGTACCATTGGTACTCAACCTTGCATATTTGTTGGTTTATATTGCTGCTCAGGTCAAGATAATGAGGTGGTGTATAATGACCAAGATTTTGGACCCGAGGAAGGATTTTAGGTTCATGAAGACCCCCGGGCAACGCCTGTGATGGAGCCCTAAAGAATAATATTCCGCTGCTAGTTTATTTACTTGTGATGAAGCATTAGTGTCCATTGAGACATTTGCGATGTAAGACTTATTTATATTCAACACCTGGCTTGTAATAAATGATGCTTCACTATTTGTCATCACATGTATGAGAAAATGATCCTGGCATACATGTGATATTCACTTGGTTGTTTCTTCGGAAAAACCGAGTGTGACAAATTCCCAAGCACCTGATAATTAAGTTGACGTGCACGAGCGCGTGTCATTGGACCTTGATTAGCTGAGAGTGGTGAATGGGCTGGTGTTGTGGTTGTATCAACAGTAGCGATGTCCGCATCATCCTCCCCTTCTTGCAATTGAGTCGTCCTCGACTCAAATGTGTCTTCCTCGCCCATATATGGTTTCAAATCTATTCTTCAAAGTTGCAAATGCAGCCTCTTGCGCCTTGCCACATGTGAATGGGGCACCCTTCTTTGTAAGCTCATGCAGTGGGCCTGCTATGGTGCTGAAGTCTTTCACAAAACGACGATAGAATCCAGCAAGTCCGAGAAAGCTTCGTACTTGTGTGACCGTGGTAGGAGTCGGCCAGCTGTGTATCGCCTCCACCTTGGCTTGATCAACTTCAATTCCCTGTGGTGTCACAACATAGCCAGGAAAAGAAACTCGATCCGTGTAAAAGGTGCACTTGTCAATGTTACCAAATAAGCGTGCATCACGTAAAGCATTGAAAACAGCTCGGAGATGATCAAGATGAACTTCGAGAGATGCGCTATAGATCAAGATGTCATCGAAATATACTACCACAAATCTTACAATGAAAGCACGTAAAACCTCATTCATTAATCTCATGAAAGTGCTAGGTGCATTCGTGAGACCAAAAGGCATGACTAACCACTCATACAAACCAAACTTTGTTTTAAACGCTGTTTTCCATTCATCACCTAGCTTCATGCGAATTTGATAGTATCCACTACGCAAATCAATTTTAGAGAAAATCATCGAGCCACTAAGTTCATCAAGCATATCATCTAACCTAGGAATAGGATGACGATATCTAATGCTAATGTTATTAATTGCTCAACAATCTACACACATGCGCCATGATCCATCTTTCTTTGGGACCAAAAGGATAGGAACGGAGCAAGGACTAAGGGACTCACGCACATAACCTTTGTCGAGTAATTCCTCTACTTGCCGCTGAATCTCCTTAGTCTCCTCCGGATTGGTCCTGTATGGTGCTCGGTTGGGCAATGAAGCCCCAGGGATGAGGTCAATCTGATGCTCAATCCCTCTCAATGGTACCTCTTGTGGAAACACATCAGCGTATTACTGCAAAAGCTTAGTGATAGAAGGAGGCAAAGCACATGGTGTGTCGTGAAGTGAGAACAAAGCTTCTTTGCAAACAAATACATAGCAGATTGCAGTATCACTTTTTAATTCAAAAAAAATCAGATTTGAAAGCAAAAAAAAAGCGCTCTTTAATTTTATTTCATTCTTCTTCATATGAGCAGATTTGGAATTGTCAGTCTTAGACTGTACCGATTTCTTCACGACATCTGAATTTTCATTTTCAGCAGATTTCTTATTTTTCTCTTTGCAAGCTCTAGCAATGTCATCCTTCAAAATAGCATCAGGGGACATCGGGTGCAAAATAAGTTTCTTCTCATGATGTATGAAAGAGTATTGATTTGATTTACCATGATGTAATGTATCTTTACCAAATTGCCAAGGTCGATCAAATAGCATAGAACAAGCTTGCATAGGTACCACATCACAATCAATGTAATCATGATAGGAACCAATTGCAAATTCGACACGAACCAGACGTGTTACCTTAAGCTTGCCACTGTCGTTGAACCATTGGATGTAGTAGGGATGTGGATGTGGAAGTGTTGTCATCTCAAGCTTTTCTACCATGGTAGCACTTGCTAAATTGTTGCAGCTTCCTCCATCAATAATAATGTGATACGATCGTTCCAAAACTGCACACTTAGTTTAGAATAGATTGTGTCGCTGGTTCTGTTCAGCTTTGATCATTTGGCCACTCAAGACACGCCTCACAACAAGACTCTCATAGTGGGCAGCATGATCAGCCCCAATGTGATCTTCATCATCATTCTTCTTTCCTGCTTCTTGTGCAGCAAGTATGGCATATGTTTCATTATCTAAATCACTAGCGGATGAGTACTCACCATTTTCTCGTAAAACCAGCACAGGCTTGCTTGGGCAGTCCCTTCGTAGGTGCCCAAAACCCTTGCACTGGAGGCATTGAATGTCTTTTGTTCTCCCGGTAGAAGCAATGGAAGAAGAAGTGTTGGCTGCAACTTGGGTGGATCCTTTTGTTGTCTCGATTGCACGCAAAGATGCTGATTTTGATGTAGTCCTGGGCAACCCATTGGAAGCATCGTCTGGAGAATCATGCTTAGTACCAGCAGCACTTGAGCGGAACTGCCATGAGGTAGTTCGACCTGCAGAAATGTTAGTTCTTGTACGTCGTCCCTGCACTTCTCTTTCAGCCTTACAAGCAAGATGGAATAATCGAGTGACGTTAGTGTATTCCTTATAAGCCAATATGTCCTGAATTTCTCTTGTTAAACCACCCATAAACCTAGCCATTGCAGCCTCTTCATTTTCAACTAGGCCACAACGCATCATGCCTATTTGAAGTTCTTGATAGTATTCCTCAACAGATTTGTTGCCTTGCCTAAGTTGTTGTAATTTATGCAACAGGTCACGAGCATGATAGGAAGGAACAAAACGATGACGCATGATTCGTTTCAAAGCATTCCAAGTTTGTGGTACGATAGCTGGATTTTTAGTTTGATATTCATGCCACCAAACAGAAGCAAAGTCAGTGAATTCACTAGTGGCAGCTCTAACCTTTTTATCATCAGAGAAATCATGGCATGCAAATTTTTGATCTACTGACAATTCCCAAGACAGATATGCATCCGGATCATATTTACCATCAAAAGGTGGTATGGAGAATTTAATGCTGCGTAGGGAATCGTCATTGTCACGTACCTCACGTCGTTGAGCTCAACCACCCATACCACGACGGTCGCGACGTGGCTGCCGTCGATACCTGAAAGGTCCATCATCAAGCTCGGTATCCGCCGAATACTCCGCCTCGTCATATCTTGCAGCACTGCCAACGGAGTCGTGGCTGTCATCAACACGTCTTTGCCTCTCTTCGCGTCCAACCTGTTCCATCCTCTCCAATCGCTCAATGATTGCTGCAAGAGAAGTGTTTTCTAATGTGGTCAGTTTGGTGTTGGTGCAAATCTACGTCGACTCTAATTGACCAATGCGTTCATTGGTGACTTGAATATCCTCATTGAGAGCATCTGTGTGTAGCTTTACTTAGCGTTCGAAATGCTGAATGATGCCCCTCGTACGTGGTGAATGTGGATATGTCTCATTCGCATCAGCTGACATGGTTAGTAAAGAAAGAAAATACAACAGCAAGCAGATTAATCCTAACAGTTGCTAAGAGGTGGTAGGACAGCACAATTCCTCACTAGCAAGAAATCAAGGTCTTACAAGTTCTTACCATGCGATGCAGGAGGCGCCGGCAATCAGCAAGAACAACAAACGGTGGCTGCCAGCACAACCTTATGGTGTCGTAGACAATTTTGTGGAGCTGTAGGTGGCTGCTAGACACAATTTGTGCAAAGGAACAGCTAGTACCACATTAGTCACAACAAGTTGAATAAACGTTCCACGATGGTATTGTGCTGGTCCTAGCTCAAACCTTACTAGAGACGTGAGCCGTAACTCCACGTGACGTTGGATTACTATGGTAGGGAAGTTCGAACAGCCCGATCCGTTGTGTTTCAACAACGTTGAAAACAGCAAGTTGAACTTCGAAACATGAAACAAATGTTACACAAATTGTCTCTCTTTTTTTGTACTTAGAAACTTTTTTTTTGTGATTGTAATCAGTGCGGCTTTTCTTTTTGCACGTGCCTTTTTCTTGCTGATCCGTGCAGCTTTTCTTTTGCACTTGCCTTTTTTCTCAACTTTGGGTAGATAATGGAAATGGACTGAAAACAAAGTGGCACGAACTCAAAACTCTAGCGGTGAAAAACTTAGGACCAGCAACTTGACACAAAAAGGCAACCGTGAATTCAACAAGTCGAGAGCTAAGTAGCCAAGCAAAAGGCTCAAAGTGTTTTTAGGATTTTTTTAGCAAACTTTTGTAGGCAAAAGTGGACTGTAGGTAAATGAAGAACAAGGAGAAGGAAATCTCTCACCGAGCAACCTGGCTCTGATACCACTTGATGAACCCAACGGGTACGGGGGACGCCCTATCTTTCGATGAGAGATGTTGGTAATGAACGAATTTGGTGGAGGCCGACGTTGGCTGCCCGACTACCACAACCAGAATAGTGTGGCGCCTTGAGCGACAGTTACACCGTCTCCTGGTAACTACGATTTGGGTGGGGGTCGACGTTGTGCTACCCGACTACAACAACCACATTTGAAGGATAATTACTTTGAACAGCCAGGAATGAATTCACCTGATAATTAAGTTGACGTGCACGAGCGCGTGTCATTGGACCTTGATTAGCTGAGAGTGGTGAATGGGCTGGTGTTGTGATTGTATCAACGGTAGCGAGGTCCGCATCAGCCATGCCGGGTGGCTTAACCGACTAGCGTGCGGGACGATGAGCGTTCCCAGCACTCGCCTCCGTGGACTACTGCAAGCTAGTCGCAGCCTTCCTCCTGGGTTATGCACCGCAATAGGATGTCGTGGCGTCACACCAGTAAAGATACCAGCGCGTAGCACTTAGCCATCCGCACCACCCGTTCAGCGAATGCACGTTCGTCAGGAAGGATGTCCTTCAAGGAGTCCCGGACCTCCGTGGTCCATGCATCGGGACTACTTGAGCTTCTGGATCTTGAGCGCTGGGTTGCACGGAGTCCCCAGTGACGCTTACGATCCTTTGGCGGCATCCATGGCTGCAGGGCCGCCGGGACTGACTAGCTTCGAGGCACTGGTGGGCTGGGCTGTGGAACGCAGCAACGTCCTCTCGAAGACTCCTTCGGGCGCAGGGGCTCCGATGGAGGCCTTCGTTGAGAGGTCGTCAGCTGCGGCCTTGCCAGCACGCGGTACACGGCGCAGGTCCAAGGCGAGGAAGTCTTTCTCCAACATCTGCACGTGGAGCAGATAAGCAGCTAGCTGTGGGTCATTGCAGGGGCATTCACCCTTAACTTGCTTGATAACTAGCTGGGAGTCGCCCTGCGCCAACAACTAGCGAGCGTCCAGAGACAGGACTGTCTTTTAGGCCAAAGATGAGTGCTTCATACTCTGCCAAGTTGTTAGTTGCCTTGGAATTGAGACGCACCATGCACCCAGACTACTCCCCCGATGGCATGAGAAGTAGTACGCCGGCACCGGCCCCCTGCTTTCGCGAGGAGCCGTCAAAGAAGAGCGCCCAGTGAGGCCCGGTGAAGACCGGAGCTCGGTGC
Organism: Neostapfia colusana; assembly: GCA_030760725.1. Taxonomy (NCBI): domain Eukaryota; kingdom Viridiplantae; phylum Streptophyta; class Magnoliopsida; order Poales; family Poaceae; genus Neostapfia; species Neostapfia colusana. The sequence continues at coordinate 98,023,489 of JASWHV010000008.1, read as the reverse complement.
TTTGGTTCACCGTCTTCGCGGCCCCCTGGGTCAGCCTTCGTTGGCATCCATTCAGCCATGAAGTCAGCCAGTGCTTGGCTCTTGACTGTCTGACGTGGTCGGGAGCTCAGCTTGAACTCTGCCGTCTTCGGGCTGTCTTCCGGCTTCGGAAGCTGGCAGTGAGTGCCAATGACGCCCGTCTTCTGCTCCGGCGCACTTGCCCACCAGGCTGAAGAGCCCCGAGATGTCTTGCACCTCCCTGGTGGCCAACTTCTCGAGCATCTTCTTGTCCCTCACACCTTGTCGGAATGCGACCACCGCTGATGCATTCAGGATGTGGGGGATGGTGTTGCGTACCTGGGAGAACCGCTGGATGAAGGAGTGCAGTGATTCCCCAGGTTGTTGTTTGATGGCGTGGAGGTCAAGCTCCGTGCCTGGACGGGTGTAGGAACCGTCGAAGTTGGCAATGAACTGCCGGCAGAGCTCTCCCCAGGAAGTTATGGAACCCTGGGGGAGGTTCATGAGCCAAGACCGGGCTGGGCCGGTCAAGGCGACGGGGAAGTAGTTGGCCATGACAGCCTCATCCCCTCCTACGGCAAGTACGGCGGTGGAGTAGATCTGGAGAAACTCCGCCGGGTTGACGCTGCCGTCGTACTTCTCGGGCAGGTGCGGCAGAAACTTGCGCGGCCACCTCGCGAAACGAAGGTGAGGTGCCAGGGCCGCACATCCTGCTCCTGCTGCCGCAGGTGTTGGTGCCGCGAACGCTTGGTTCGCCGCTGGCACTGTGTACCCTGATGTGGGCAAGGCTGCGCCATAGACCGGGAACGCCGTTTGCAAGGCATATGGCTGTGGTATATGCTGCGCGGCGTACGCCTGGGGCAGAGTCCGCATGGCGAAGATCTGCTCTTCAGGCTAGGTCGAGGCCGACGACATGCTGTCACCAGCCTCTTGGTTGCGACACATTTCCCGGCGTCGCTTGAGGTACACCCGGGCATCCTGGCCCAAGTGGCACCGCTCCAGCTCTGTCCTCAGGTCCGTCGATGGAAGCCCGGTGGAGCTGGAGTCCGCCGTCTGCCCGTCAACCGTTGGCGTGCGCGTCAGCGACACAGCCGGATGGCTGGAGTGTCATCCCCGCCGAAGTCGAGGGTTTGCGGCGGTCCTCAGCAGGTGGATTGCGCAGTAGCGCCCTTGCTGCAGCTAGCGCACCCCTGTGGGATACGCTTAGCGCTGCAGAAGATCTCACGCTAATTGGAGCCTGCATTGCCGTAGTCGGCGTTGCCGGAGTCAGCTGCTAGCTACCAGCTTGCGCCGACACACTCCGTCCTGAGTGTGTCGACACGTACTCCCCGCTGGTCACGGTTCGCCGTGAACGCGGGGGAGGAGAGCTTGCCGCTGAAGGAAGCTTCGTCATCTTCGTCGGCAGAAGCTCGTCGCGCAAGGGAAAACCCCCTTCCTGGCGCGCCAAATGTCAAAGTGTGCGGTCGACACTTCCCCCGGACCTGCACTGGGCAGCCCGCGGAGGTTCTTTTTCGGAGGGGCTAGTCACTTGCGGAGAGCTTGAGCGTATGGACGAGTTAGAAAGAGCTTGACACGACGGGTTTTACGTGGTTCAGGCCGCCGGAGCGTAAAACCCTACGTCCACGGTGAGCTGAGGTGCTCGCTGTATTGCTTGCTGCTCAGAACCGGAGTTCTGAGCTTGGGGATGACTGATGTCTAGCGTATGAGTTGCGGGAGTGCGAACCCTTGCTAACGTTGCCTACCCGAGTCTTTTATAGTCCAAGGCTCGGGTGGCTTACAAGGGGGGCCCGGGACCCGATAGGTGGTCCCGGGGAGATTGCCTGCAGACTATCGTATCCGCAGTTATGTCAGTAGTTGTCTCTGGCAAAGGCTTCTGAGTCTTTGTCTTGCCGCCCTGCCCATGCCGCATGCTAGCCGTAGTGGTTGATGACTGCGGAGGCGGCAGGAGATGTCTTGTCGCTGTGTTTATTGGCTGGCAGGTTCTGACACCGCGCGCCAGTCTGTGATGCGACTGGGCGTAACGGCACCTGACAGAGGCGTGCTCCGCGTCTCCGTGTCTTGGGAAGGCGCGGGCCTTGAATACCTTGTACGGGCAAGGTATGGGGCGTCTTTACGCCCGCTGCCTACCGCTCGGGGGCAGGCAGCGCTCTTCGGCTGGACACACGGCGGGCCCGGAGCTCTCCTCTAAGGAGGGGGAGGTCCGGCCCCGCAAGACACGTGGAGCCTTCGGACCTCTCCCCCGCGGAGGGGGAGGTCCGGCTTCTGTCGGCCACGTGGCGGGTCCGGAGCTCTCCTCTGAGGAGGGGGAGGTCTGGCCCTGCGGGACATGTGGCACCTTCGGAGCTCTCCCCACGGAGGGGGGAGGTCTAGCTGCTGTAGGCCACGTGGCGAGCCCGGAGCTCTCCTCTGAGGGGAGGGAGGTCCGGCCCCACTGGACACGTGGCGCCTTCGGAGCTTTCCCTGCGGAGAAGGGCGAGATCCTTAGGCATTTTCCCCTGTGCGCGGGGGTACCCCATATCGCGGGTACCGACAGTGATGAAGGAGGTGTGCTCTTCATCTTCTCTAGACATAGGGATCTGATGGAAACCCGAGTAGGCGTCTAGGAAGCACAGCATATCGCAGCCCGATGTCGAGTCTACTATTTGATCTATTCTAGGGAGAGGGAATAGATCTTTGGGACATGCCTTATTGAGACTGGTGTAGTCGATGCACATCCGGAGCTTCCCACCGGCCTTCCGGACAACAACGGGGTTCGCCGACCACCGGGGGTGGTGGACTTCCCGTATGAAGTCAGCGTCTAGCAGCTTCTTGATTTCTTCCCGGATGAAGTTTTGCCGCTCGATGGACTGCTTGCGGGGCTTCTGTTGGACTGGCCGGGCGTCGGGGAAGACCTTCAAGTGGTGCTCGATCACCTCCCTAGGGATCCCCGGCATCTGTGACGGCTGCCATGCAAACACGTCGACGTGGTGCCGGAGGAAGGTGACAAGCGCGCCTTCCTATTTGCTATCCAGGCCCCCGGCTACCCGGGTGGTCTGGGTGGCATCGGCGCCGACTTGGACGAGCTTCAGGGGGACGTCGCCCTCGTCGAGGGGTTGCACACGGGGTGCTGCGGTAGAGGCACGGTGGCGTGCACTCGGGTGGAGCCGGTCCGGTTCTGCACTGCCAGGGGCTGGTGCTCTAGCTGTTGCAAGCGCTTGGAGCATTTTCAAGGCTGACACTGCAGCAGTGCGGTCTCTATGAATCTTGAGGACGCCTGTTGGTGTAGGCATCTTCAAGATGAGGTAGCCATAGTGGGCTACTGCCATGAATTGGTACAGGGCTGGCCTGCCAATTATGGCGTTGAAGGGGAGGTCGATCTCCGCCACATCGAACAGAATGTACTCTGTCCGATAGCTGTCCGGTGCCCCAAAGGTCACCGGAAGGCTGATGTTGCCGTAGGGGATGACCTGTCCCGGCCCTATCCCTGAGAACCGGCTCGATGGGGTGAGCTTGGCCATCGGGATCTGCAGCTTCTGAAAAGTTGCGCGACTGATGAGGTTCAGTCCAGCCCCGCCATCCACCAAAACGTGGTACATCCTCACGTTGGCGATAGTGGGAGCTACCAAGAGCGGTAGTTGGCCGGCCCCAGCCATGTTCCTGGGGCAGTCGGTGGCCTCGAAGCTGATGGGGGTTCCCATCCACTTGAGGTGCGGCGCGGCACTCGGGAGGGGAGCCACCGACGCTACCGCTCGGCGCAGGGTCTTAACCGCGCTTCGGGACGAGGGGTCAGTGGACCCACCGTAGATGACGTAGAGCATCTTCCGGCGCTCGTCATCACTGGAGCTGGATTCCTCATGGTTGCCCACCGCCTTCACGGCGCGCTGAGGCTCCTGGAACTCCACCTGGTGGTGGACGCTGCCTGGGGCGTCGACCTTCTGCTTGCCCTCCCTTTGACAGTAGGGTGGAGCATCAGTTCGAAGCTGCTTCCCTGTCCGGAAGCGCTCCGCGAGCTTCTAGATCTCCCGACACTCAGAAGCAGTATGGTAACTGGTGCCGTGCACGGGGCATAGCTCGCCTTGCACCATCTGGAGCTGGTGACTGTCGCTGCCTTTTGTTGGGGCACGGCCCCCGAGCCCCACTGGGTGCCGCTGCTGCGGCAACGGGAGCCGTGGCCGGCGGTTTCATCTTACCACCGCCCCGGTTCTTGATCTTCTTGCCGCTTCCATAGGAAGCGGAGCCAGATCCTGGCTGCCCTCCTGACTCAGAGGCTGGCAGGGAGTGCCAGTTCCGCCCTTCTGCTGCTCTGGCGCACTTGTCCGCCAGCCTGAAGAGCTCTGAGACGTCGCGGACCTCTCTGGTCGCGAGCTTCTCAAGCATCTTCTTGTCCCGGACGCCTTGCCAGAACGCCACCACCACAGAAGCATTTTGGATATGTGGGATGGTGTTCCGTACCTGGGAGAACCGCTGGATGAAGGAGCGCAGCGATTCCCCAGGTTGTTGCTGGATGGCGTGGAGGTCGAGCTCCGTGCCAGGATGGGTGTAGGAACTGCCGAAGTTGGCGGTGAATTGCCGGCAGAGCTCTCCTCAGGAGGTTATGGAACCGTGGGGGAGGTTCTTGAGCCAAGACCGGGCTGGGCCGGTCAAGGCAACGGGGAAGTAGTTGGCCATGACGGCCTCATCCCCTCCTGCGGCAAGTATGGCGGTGGAGTATATCTGGAGGAACTCCGCCGGGTTGACGCTGCCGTCGTACTTCTCGGGCAGGTGTGGCCAAAACTTGCGCGGCCATCTCGCGAAGCGAAGGTGGGGCGCTAGGGCCGCACATCCTGCTCCTGTCGCTGCAGGTGTTGGTGCCCCGAACGCTTGGTTTGCTGCTGGCACAGTGTACCCCGGTATGGACAAGGCTGCGCCATAGAACGGGGGGGCGCCGTTTGCAGGGCATATGGCTGTGGCATATGCTGCGTGGCATATGCCTCGGGCAGAGTTCGCGTGGCGAAAGTCTGCGCCTCAGGCAGGGTCGAGGCAGACATCATGCTGTCGCCGGCCTCTTGGTTGCGACGCCTCTCTCGTCGTCGCTCGAGGAACACTCGGGCATCTTGGCCCAAGTGGCATCGTTCCAGCTCTGTCCTCAGGTCCGTCGATGGGAGCCTGGTGAAGCTGGAATCCGCCGTCTGTCCGTCAACCGTTGGCGTGCGCGTCAGCGAAACAGACGGTTGGCCGGAACGTCGTCCCCTCCGAAGTCGAGGGTTTGCGGCGGCGACGACAAGGCGGTCCACTTCGCGAATCCACTGCTGGGTCGCTGACTGGGGCGCGTCCCCAGCAGGTGGATTGTGCAGTAGCGCTCTTGCTGCAGCTAGCGCGCCCCCGTAGGGGCCGCTCAGTGCTGCAGAAGATCTGACGCTCGCTGGAGCCTGCGTTGCCAGAGTCGACGTTGCCGGAGTCGGCTGCTGGCTTCCAGCTTGCGCCGACACACTGCGTCCAGAGTGTGTCGACACGTATTCCCCGCTAGTCACGGTCCGTCGTGAACGCGGGGGAGGAGAGCTTGCCTCTGAAGGAAGCTTCGTCATCTTTGTCGGCAGAAGCTCGTCGCGCAAGGGAAAAGCCCCCTACCTGGCGCACCAAATGTCAAAGTGTGTGGTCGACACTTCCCCCGGACCTGCTCTGGGCAGCCCGCGGAGGTTCTTTTTCGGAGGGACTAGTCGCTTGCGGAGAGCTTAAGCGTTAGGGACGAGTGAGGGAGAAGCTTGACATGGAGAGTTTTACGTGGTTCGGGCCGTTGGAGCATAAAACCATACGTCCACGGTGAGCAGAGGTGCTCGCTGTATTGCTTGTTACTCAGAACCGGAGTCCTGAGCTTAAGGGTGAGTAATGCCTAGAATGCGAGTTCACAGAGTTTGAACCCTTGCTAACATTGCCTACCCGAGCCTTTCATAGTCCAAGGCTCGAGCGGCTTACAAGGGGGGGGGGGGGGGGGGCGGGACCCGACAGGTGGTCCCGAGAAGATTTCCTTCTATTTACCGTATCTGTAGTTATGCCGGTAGTTGTCTCTAGCGAAGGCTTCTGAGTCTTCGTTCTGCCGCCCTGCCCATGCCGCAAGCTAGCCGTAGTGATTGATGACGGCAGGGGGCGGCAGAGGATGTCTTGTCGCTGTGTTTATTGGTGGACAGGCTCTGACACGGGGTGCCAGTCTGTGATGCGACTGGCCGCAACGGCACCTGACAGAGGTGTGCTCCGTGTCTTCGCGTCTTGGGAAGGCGCGGGCCTTGAATACCTTGTACGGGCAAGGTATGGTGCGTCTTTACGCCTGCTGCCTACCGCGCGGGGGCAGGCAGCGCCGTCCTGCTGGCCACGTGGCGGGCCCGGAGCTCTCCTCTAAGGAGAGGGAGGTCCGACCCCGCGGGACACGTGGAGCCTTCGGAGCTCTCCCCGTGGAGGGGGGAGGTCCGGCTTCTGTCGGCCACATGGCGGGCCCGGAGCTCTCCTCTGAGGAGAGGGAGGTCCGGCCCCACGGGACACGTGGCGCCTTCGGAGCTCTCCCCGCGGAGGGGGGAGGTCCGGCTGCTGCTGGCCACGTGGCGGGCCCGGAGCTCTCCTCTGAGGAGAGGGAGGTCCGGCCCCGCTGGACACGTGGCGCCTTCGGAGCTCTCCCTGCGGAGAAGGGCGAGATTATTAGGCATTTTCCCCTGTGCGCGGGGGTACCCTATATCAAGGGTACCGACATCGTCTCTGAGAAGAAAGGAAGTCTGGCGCTGGAGCCACCTCCGAAGAGAGGAAAGGTCCGGCACTGACACGTGGCGTGTGCGGAGCCACCTCAGAATAGAGAGGAGGTCCCGACCGCCAGGATACGTGGCGCACGCAGAGCTCACCTCCGAAAGAGAAGGGGGGTCTCACTCGCTTGACACGCGGAGCTCGTCTCTGCGAAAAGGGAGAGACCAGGCCCCGATGGACACGTGGAGTTTCTGGAGCTCATCACCGAGGAGGTAACGAGTTCTGTAACGGTTTTTGGATTCTGTACGCGTAGAAATACCGGTACGGAGGAGAAACCGACCTGAATTCCACAATGATACCGCACCATATCAACTAAAGATAAGATGTTAGGATTCAACGATGATCTGAATAGAACTCTTATTTAGAAGGCAATCAGATTAGCACTCTTCTTCTCCCAATTATAAATAGAACCCAGAACCCTTGGCCGAAATCCACAAACTTCTTTTCCAACTCCTGAACCGACGACTTAGAGCCCTAGCCCCAACTTGCCGAGAAAGCCATCGCCGGAGTTCAGCGAGGAAAATCACCGGAAGAGAGCCCAACGATCTGAGAAGGACCCGAGACCGAGAAGAACGTAAGGTAGGTCTCCAATACCACCTTATAACATCGTTGTGTTTTCTTTGCATCTATTCTTCGATTCCTTTTGAACAGAAGTTTTCTCGTGGACAAATCACTTGTTGATCAGGTTGATCTAAAGACAAGGTCATCGCCACGTCCACATCTGATCCGAACACCTCTGTTCATCATAAAACCATGCAACAACACGTACAAACCGACCTAATAAAACTAAACTGATTATAGGATAGAATGCATATGCATCATCGCATCTAGTTTAAAGTTTGTGCATAGTATTGATTGTTATGAATCTTGTATGTGCGTGATCCTGTATAGAAGGACAAGCTCAGGGAGCTGTCTACGACGAGCTGCAACAACAAGGTTTCGAGATCCAAGAGCAAGCGGAACCGCAAGAACAAGGCAAGTGCTCCTTGACCATATTGATCCTATGTTTTTGGGAAAAACTGTTTTGTTTTGTGAAAAGGTGTGTGTGCTGAGTCAAACATGATGGGAAACCCTTTTATAGGAGTTTACTAGCTTTGGTTAAACCATCCTTGTCACCAGGGATGTTTATGAGTCGGGTATGATTTTTACTTTTATGCTTCGCTGAGTCCATGGGATTAGGAAGCGAGATAGATGTGTCTAGCTCACTGCACTCGTAATGACAATAAGAAGCTGATGTTGTTAATGAACATGGATCGGAGGGAGATCTAGGCAAGAGTGGGTTTGTGAATGAGTTAGCATGAGATGGTGGTTTACTTGCCGTAGATCTAAGAACCGGTTCATGCATGCACATGCCAGGATAACAGTGCCACCACAAGACCAAGTATGGGTGCGGCTTAGCTGAGTAATTAGGTAAGTTGCTAGATTGTTATGGACTGTGGAAGGCGCGGGGAATGGGAGTCGAGTGAGGACTGCCCTGTGAACTACATGGCACAAGAGGGGACCCGTGGCTGAGAGAATTGGAGATTCTAGCCTGCCGGTGAAATCTTAGTGATTCCATACATCTAGTAGCCCCTTTATAAAGGCTATTTCTCTTGGCCATACACCGACGGTTGTGTACTGGTATAACAGAGGTTCTGCAGTCGCCGACGGGTGACGAAATCACAAACTTGTGGGTAAAGAGGTGCAAACTCTGCAGAGTTCTTAAAACTATCATGATAGCCGAGCTTACGGTCACGAGCGTCTGGCCAACTGCCATGATTAGTTGGGATGGTTATTGGATATGGGTACTGGTACTGGTTATGGTTTGGTTTTGGGACTGTTGAGTCCGGGTGATAAGATGGTTGCATGACTGTTGAGTCATGACAACAAGGTTGGTCTCGGTGGGAGACAAAGTTGTTTTATGAGATGAAATGGTAGCGAATACAGGATGATATTCGTGAGATGGTAGCGAATACGGGGAGGTATTCGTGAGCGAGAGTGAGGTTGATTGATGACTAGTTATAAATATAATGGAGGTATGATTGGTATTTTAATACATGTTTTATCATGGTTTTGATAAATAACTTTGCTTTCTGCAATAAGCCTTTTTATACCTACCTTGTTGTGAGCTATATATCATATTTTTCCGCACTTGCTGAGTACATCATTGTACTCAAACTTGCATTATTATTTTATCATCAGCAACAGGAGAGGATTTCTATGAAGACAAAGTGGAGCATTAGGCGTGTGATCTGTTCTCAACTTTGCCTGTGGGAATGGAGTAGAGATGGAGCCATTGCTGCTTAGATTTGCTTCTGCATTAGTTAAATTGCTTCCGCATTAGAATAAAGACTTCCGCTGCATAGAAATAAGACTTCCGCTGTGAGTATGAGTCCAAGACTCATGAGACATTGTAATAAACTCTGTTATTCATGGTTATATATATTCTAAATTTAGTTTGTGGAACATATGTGTATGTGTGATGAACATCCTGGGCACACATATGCATCAGTTCTCGGTTCCGTGGTATTTCATAGAATTGAGGGCGTCACAGATTGGTATCAGAGCCACGGTTGACAATGGGTTACACGCCTAAATAGGAAACACAGATTAGTATCAAAAGCCACAGATAGGGGTAGATTACACACCTAGATACAAACACAGATTGGTATCAGACACAGATTGGTAGCTAAGCCACGCTGACCATACGGAGCAACCTAGGATGCTTAGATTGGCCTTGAAACTACCTTGACATAGGAAACCCTCCTTGAATAGGAGTTATGTGAGCCCTTGTAATGATTGTTTGTGATTGTGTAAACGTTGTCCATAATCCACACTGTCGAAGTGTGTAGCCGACACTTCCCCCGGGTCTGCTCTGGGCAGCCCGCGGAGGTTCTTTTTCGGAGGGGCTAGTCACGGAGAGCTCACGCGTTAGGGACGTTGGTGGGAGAAGCTTGACACAGGGATTTTTACGTGGTTCAGGCCGCCGGAGCGTAATACCCTACGTCCACGGTGAGCTGAGTTGCTCGTTGTATTGCTTGTTGCTCAGAACCGGAGTCCTGAGCTTGAGGATGACCTAAGTGCTCGGATGCTGGAGCGTAAGTGTGCAAAGAGTTGAACCGCTAGAGGGAGTCGAGCAAAAGTCGAACCCTTAGGTGTGAATGGCTGAGGTGCGAACCCTCAGGTGTGAATGGCTGAGGTGCCAACCCTCAGGTGTGAATGGCTGAGATGCCAACCCCGTGTAACGTTGCCTACCCGAGCCTTTTATAGTCCAAGGCTTGGGCGGCTTACAATGTGGGCCCCAGGGACCCGACAGGTGGCCCCAGGGTGACTTCCTACCAGCTACATAGTCTTGGCGCTGGCTTCGAGGTGGTCGTCCTGCCACCCTGCCTATGCCGCAGGCTAGGTGTAGCCGTTGGTGATGGCAGGGGCGGCAGGGTACGTCTTGTCCATGTCTTGTCGCTGCCTTTAATGGTTTGCAGCTTCAGATACTATGCGCCTATCTTGACTGTGACGGGTCGCAGCGCATCCTGACAGGCTTGTGCCATACCTCTTCGTCTTAGGAAGGCGCGGGTCTTGAATGCTCCGTACGGTAAAGGCATGGCGCGCCTTTACTTCCGCTGCCTATCGCGCCGGGCGGCAGCGCTGCTCTGCTGGCCACGTGTCAGGCCCGGAGCTCACCTCTGAGGAGAGGGGAGCTCCGGCCCCACTGGACACGTGGAGCCTTCGGAGCTCACCCCCGCGAAGGGGGCCGGGTCCAGCCTCCTGGGCCACGTGGTAGGCCCGGAGCTATCCTCCGAGGGGAGGGGAGCTCCGGCCCTGCTGGACACATGGCGCCTTTAGAGCTCGCTTCTGCGGAGAGGGCGAGGTCCTTATAGGCAGTTTTACCTTGTGCGCGGGGGTACCCGGTATTGAGGGTACCGACAGTGGCCCCCGGGCTCATCTCGGGGGAGGTAACGAGCCCAAGGTGGGGCCTTCTTCTACCCGCGCACTTTCTTATTTTGAGTACTCCCTGTGCTGGAAGGGTCTCGAAGACTTTGGAGTTCAGCCTCTGAGGAGAGGGTGAAGCCTGGCATCAGAGCTCAGCCCTTGTGAAAGGTGGAGGTCCGGTTTCGGAGCTCGCCTCTGAGGAGAGGGTGAGGTCCGGCTTCGGAGCTCGCCTCTAAGGAGAGGGCGAGGGCCGGCATCGAAGCTCAGGTCCACGGAGGGCGTGAGGTCCGGAGGTCATCGGAGCTCAGCCTCTGAGGAGAGGGTGAGGTCCGGCTTCGGAGCTTGCCTCTGAGGAGAGGGCGAGGGTTGGCATCGGAGCTCAGGCCAGCAGAGGGCATGAGGTCCGGCATCGGAGCTCAGCCTTTGAGAAGAGGGGAGGTCCGGAAGGTCACCGAAGCTCAGCCTCTGAGAAGAGGGGAGGTCCGACATCAGAGTTCACCCCTGCGGAGGGGGTGATGTGCGTCTTCAGAGCTCAGCCCAGTGTAGGGCACAAGGTCCGACTTCGGTGTTCAGCCCTGCGGAGGGGGTGGTGACCGGCTTCGGAGGTCACCCATAGGGGTGTCGTCCAGCATCGGACCTCAGCCCAGTGTAGGGCGCACAGTCCGGCTTCGGTGTTCACCCCTGGGGGTGGCGACCGGCTTCGGAGATTGCCCCTGCGATAGGGGTTTCGTCCGGCATCGGACCTCAGCCCAGTGTAGGGCGCACAGTACGGCTTCAGTGTTCACCCCTCGGGGTGGCGACCGGCTTCGGAGATCGTCCCTGCGATAGGGGTGTCGTCCGGCATCAGACCTCAGCTCAGTGTAGGGCGCAGGGTCCGGCTTCGGTGTTCACCCCTGGGGGTGGCGACCGGCTTCGGAGATCGCGCCTGCGATAGGGGTGTCGTCCGGCATCGGACCTCAGCCCAGTGTAGGGCGCACGGTCCGGCTTCGGTGTTCACCCCTGGGGGTGGCGACCGGCTTCGGAGATCGCCCCTGCGATAGGGGTGTCGTCCGGCATCGGACTTCAGCCCAGTGTAGGGCGCACAGTCCGGCTTTGGTGTTCACCCCTGGGGGTGGCGACCGGCTTCGGAGATCGCCCCTGCGATAGGGGTGTCGTCCGGCATCGGACCTCAGCTCAGTGTATGGCGCACGGTCCGGCTTCGGTGTTCACCCTTGGGGGTGGTGACCGGCTTTGGAGATCGCCCCTGCGATAGGGGTGTCATCCGGCATCGGACCTCAGCCCAGTGTAGGGCGCACGGTCCGGCTTCGGTGTTCACCCCTGGGGGTGGTGACCGGCTTTTTAGATCGCCCCTGCAATAGGGGTGTCGTCCGGCATCGGACCTCAGCCCAGTGTAGGGCGCACGGTCCAGCTTCGGTGTTCCCCCCTGGAGGTGGCGACCGGCTTCGGAGATCGCCCCTGCGATAGGGGTGTCGTCCGGCATCGGACCTCAGCCCAGTGTAGGGCGCACGGTCCGCCTTCGGTGTTCACCCCTGTGGGTGGCGACCGGCTTCAGAATCGCCCCTGCGATAGGGATGTCGTCCGGCATCGGACCTCAGCCCTGTTTAGGGCACACGGTCCGGCTTCGGTGTTCACCCCTAGGGGTGGCAACCGGCTTCGGAGATCGCCCCTACGATAGGGGTGCCGTCCGGCATCGGACCTCAGCCCAGTGTAGGGCGCACGGTCCGGCTTCGGTGTTCACCCCTTGGGGGTGGCGACCGGCTTCGGAGATCGCCCCTGCGATAGGGGTGTCGTCCGGCATCGGACCTCTGCCCAGTGTAGGGCGCACGGTCCATCTTCGTTGTTCACCCCTGGGGGTGGCGACCGGCTTCGGAGATCGCCCCTGCGATAGGGGTGTCGTCCGGCATCGGACCTCAGCCCAGTGTAGGGCGCACGGTCCGGCTTCGCAGCTCGCCTCTGAGGAGAGGTCGAGGGCCGGCCTTGGAGCTCAGGCCCACGGAGGGCGTGAGGTCCGGAGGTCATCGGAGCTCAGCCTCTGAGGAGAGGGTGAGGTCCGGCTTCGGAGCTCGCCTCTGTGGAGAGGGCGAGGACCGGCATCGGAGCTCAGGCCCACGGAGGGCGTGAGGTCCGGAGGTCATCGAAGCTCAGCCTCTGAGGAGAGGGTGAGGTTCGGCTTTGGAGCTCGCCTCTGAGGAGAGGGCGAGGGACGGCATCGGAGCTCAGCTTCTGAAGAGAGGGTGAGGTCCGGCTTCGGAGCTCGCCTCTGAGGAGAGGGCGAGGGCCGGCATCGGAGCTCAGGCCCACGGAGGGTGTGAGGTCCCGAGGTCATCGGAGATCAGGCCAGAGGACGGTGTGAGGTCCGGCATCGGAGCTCAGGCCCACGGAGGGCGTGTGGTCTGGAGGTCATCGGAGCTCAGCCTATGAGGAGACGGTGAGGTCCGGCTTCGGAGCTCGCCTCTGAGGAGAGGGCGAGGACCGACATCGGAGCTCAGGCCCACGGAGGGCGTGAGGTCCGGAGGTCATCGGAGCTCAGCCTCTGAGGAGAGTGTGAGGTCCGGCTTCGGAGCTCGCCTCTGAGGAGAGGGAGAGGACCAGCATCGGAGCTCAGGTCCACGGAGGGCGTGAGGTCCGGAGGTCATCGGAGCTCAGCCTGTGAGGAGAGGGTGAGGTCCGGCTTCGGAGCTCGCCTCTAAGGAGAGGGCGAGGGTCGGCATCGGAGCTCAGGCCCACCGAGGGCGTGAGCTCCGGAGGTCATCGGATCTCCGTCTCTGAGAAGAGGGGAGGTCCGGGAGGTCATCGGAGCTCACCCCAGTGGGAGGGGTGAGGCCCGGCTTCAGAGTTCACCCCTGCGGAGGGGGTGATGACCGGCTCTTCTTAGAGGTCCTCCCTTCCCTATCTCCTAGTCTTATTTGGCTTACTGTCCCAGGCCAGAATACGGGGCTCGGGCAATCCAGTGCACTCGGTCCCAGAGGTACGGCCCCCAGCCCTAGTCAGGGTGTAATTGTCCGGCCCCCTAGTACTCAGACCGTAGCGCTGGGGAGGCAGAGTGCGCATGCTTTGGGTGCAGGACCGGGCAAAGCAAGGCTCCTGGACCCCCCCGCTCTGGCGTAGGTCTTTTCCTGGAGGAGACCAACTGGTGTCACAGTACCCTGACTGGGGGTGGTCCGAGAGGCCCCCGGGCCATCGACAGTATAGCAAATGTCGACTATGCATGAGATCAGGAAAGAGGAACCGAGTGTACAATGGGCGTACACTATCTAGAGCGCGGGGAGGTGATCATATAAATTAATGCGTAATTTAAATGAACACCTAAGTAAGCATGGTGAGCTTACTGGGATAGCACCGGAGCGCCTGTCTTGGGCTCCCATGCACGGACCGGTGGCGCCAGGGTGTTTGCCGGTACCGCGCGATTCGTGGCGTTGCTCACCATCTTGCCTCGACGACGAGGTAGATGGTTGAGTAGGGCGTTGTCCCCGCTGCAGCAGAGGATTGACGGCAGCAGCGACGAGGTCGTTGATGTCGTGGATCCACTGCTGGGTGGACCCCTGGAGGGCGTCTTCAGCAGGCGGATTGTCCAGGAGCGCTTCTGCGGTGGCTAGTGCGCTTGCTTGGGAGACACTCAGCGCTGCAGCAGATCATGGGCTTGCTGGAGTCCGCGTCGCTGGAGTCGGCTGCTGGCTTCCAGCTTGCCCCGACACACTCCGTCCTGAGTGTGTCGAGACGTAGGCCTCGCTGGTCACCGTTCGCCGGGAACGTGGGCGTGGAGAGCTTGCCGCTGAAAGAAGATTCATCATCATCGTCAACATAAGCTCGTCGCACGAGAGGGAAAAGCCCCCTACCTGGCGCGCCAAATGTCAAAGTGTGTAGCCGACACTTCTCCCGGGCCTGCTCTGGGCAGCCCGCGGAGCTTCTTTTTCGGAGGGGCTAGTCACTCACAGAGAGCTCACGCGTTAGGGACGATGGTGGGAGAAACTTGACACAGGGATTTTTACGTGGTTCAGGCCGCCGGAGCGTAATACCCTACGTCCACGGTGAGCTGAGTTGCTCGTTGTATTGCTTGTTGCTCAGAACCGGAGTCCTAAACTTGAGGATGACCTAAGTGCTCGGATGCTGGAGCGTAAGTTTGCAAAGAGTCGAACCGCTAGAGGGAGTCGAGCAAAAATCGAACCCTCAGGTGTGAATGGCTGAGGTGCGAACCCTCAGGTGTGAATGGCTGAGGTGCCAACCCTCAGGTGTGAATGGCTGAGGTGCCAACCCCGTGTAACGTTGTCTACCCGAGCCTTTTATAGTCCAAGGCTTGGGCGGCTTACAAGGTGGGCCCCGGGGACCCGACAGGTGGCCCCAGGGACTTCCTACCAGCTACATAGTCTTGGCGCTGGCTTCGAGGTGGTCGTCCTGCCACCCTGCCTATGCCGCAGCTAGGTGTAGCCGTTGGTGATGGCAGGGGCGGCAGGGTACGTCTTGTCCATGTCTTGTCGCTGCCTTTAATGGTCTGCAGCTTCAGACACTATGCGCCTATCTTGACTGTGACGGCTCGCAGCGCCTCCTGACAGGCGTGCGCCATGCCTCTTCGTCTTGGGAAGGCGCGGGTCTTGAATGCTCCGTACGGTAAAGGCATGGCGTGCCTTTACTCCCGCTGCCTATCGCGCCGGGTGGCAGCGCTGCTCTGCTGGCCACGTGTCAGGCCCGGAGCTCACCTCTGAGGAGAGGGGAGCTCCAGCCCCACTGGACACGTGGAGCCTTCGGAGCTCACCCCCGCGGAGGGGGCGGGGTCCGGCCTCCTGGGCCACGTGGTAGGCCCAGAGCTATCCTCCGAGGGGTGGGGAGCTCCAGCCCTGCTGGACACGTGGCGCCTTCGGAGCTCGCCTCTGCGGAGAGGGTGAGGTCCTTAGGCAGTTTTACCCTGTGCGCGGGGGTACCCGGTATTGAGGGTACTGACACACACATAAGTAGAAAGAGGTGTGAGATGATTCGGCACTTGTTCACATCCTCATATGAGATAATATATATAGTCCAACTCACCTTGATGCATATAGTTGAGGGAATCTACCTAACCTTCTAACCTTCTATTCTATTTTGATCTCTCTCACAGATGATGAGAGGAAATACCGGCCGAAGGAACGTCCGTGACAACTAAGAGGATGGTCACGAGGAAGTTCCTGTTAACCCCGGAGCTCGCGAGAACCACCTGGAACGGTTGATGGCCATGCAGAATCAACTTATGCATCTCGGAGCTCACCTCCGAGAGGTCCGGTTCTGTTGAACACATGTCGCCACCGGGGCTTATCTCCGGGAGGTCCGTCACTGTTGGACACGTGTTAACCTCGGAGCTCGTCTGTGAGAAGAAAGGAAGTTTGGCGCTGGAGCCACCTCCGGAGAGAGGAAAGGTCCGGCACTGACACGTGGCTTGTGCAGAGCCACCTCAGAATAGGGAGGAGGTCACGACTGCCAGAATACGTGGCGCACGCGGAGCTCACCTCCGAAAGAGAAGGGGGAGGGGTCTCGCTCGCTTGACACGCGGAGCTCGTCTCTGCAGAAAGGGAGAGACCAGGCCCCGATGGACACGTGGAGCTTCCGGAGCTCATCACCGAGGAGGTAACGAGTTCTGGAACGGTTTTTGGATTCTGTACGCGTAGAAATCCGGTACGGAGGAGAAACCGACCTGAATTCCATAATGATACCGCAACCAAATCAACTAAAGATAAGATGTTAGGATTCAACGACGATCTGAATAGGACTCTTATTCGGAAGGCAATCAGATTAGGACTCTTCTTCTCCCGATTATAAAAAGAACCCAGAACCCTTGGCCGAAACCCACGAACTTCTTTTCCAACTCCTGAGCCGAAGACTTAGAGCCCTAGCCCCAACTCGCCGAGAAAGCCATCACCGGAGTTCAGCGAGGAAAATCGCCAGAAGAGAGCCCAGCCATCTGAGAAGGACCCGAGACCGAGAAGAATGTAAGGTAGGTATCCAATACGACCTTACAACATCGTTGTGTTTTCTTTGCATCTGTTCTTTGATTCCTTTCGAACAGAATCTTTCTCGTGGACAGATCACTTGTTGATCGGGTTGATATAAAGACAAGGTTATCGCCACATCCACATCTGATCCGAACACCTCTGTTCATCATAAAACCATGCAAGAAAACGTACAAACCGACCTAATAAAACTAAACTGATTATAGGATAGCATGCATATGCATCGTCGCATCTAGTTTAAAGTTTATGCATGGTATTGATTGTTATGAATCTTGTATGTGTGTGATCCTGTATAGAAGGACAAGCTCAGAGAGCTGTCTATGACGAGCTGCAACAACAAGGTTTTGAGATCCAAGAGCAACCAGAACCGCAAGAACAAGGCAAGTGCTCCTTGACCATATTGATCCTATGTTTTTGGAGAAAACTGTTCTGTTTTGCGAAAAGGTGTGTGTGCTGAGTCAAACATGATGGGAAACCCTTTTATAAAAGTTTACTAGTTTTGGTTAAACCACCCTTGTCACCAGGGATGTTTATGAGTCGGGTATGGTTTTTTACTTTTATGCTTCGCCGAGTCCATGGGATTGGGAAGCGAGGTAGATGTGTCTAGCTCACTGTACTCGTAATGACAATAAGAAGCTGATGTTTTTAATGGACATGGATCGGAGGGAGATCTAGGCAAGACTGAGTTTGTGAATGAGGTAGCATGAGATGGTGGTTTACTTGCCATAGATCTAAGGACCGGTTTATGCATGCACATGCCAGGATAACAGTGCCACCACAAAGCCAAGTATGGGTGCGGCTTAGCTGAGTAATTAGATAAGTTGCTAGATTGTTATGGACTGTGGAAGGGGCGGAGAATGGGAGTCGAGTGAGGACTGCCCTGGGAACTGCATGGCACAAGAGGGGGCCCGTGGGTTGGAGAATTGCAGATTCTAGCCTGCCGGTGAAACCTTAGTGAGTCCATACATCTAGTAGCCCCTTTGTAAAGGCTATTTTATGATCTCTTGGCCATACACCGACGGTTTTGTACTGGTATAATGAAGGTTCTGCAGTCGCCGATGGGTGACAAAATCACAAACTTGTGGGTAAAGAGGTGCAAACTCTGTAGAGTTCTTAAAACTATCATGATAGCCGAGCTTACGGTCACGAGCGCCTGGCCAACTGCCATGATTAGTTGGGATGGTTATTGGATATGGGTACTGGTTATGGTTATGGTTTGGTTTAGGGACTGTTGAGTCCGGATGATAAGATGGTTGCATGACTGTTGAGTCATGGCAACAAGATTGGTCTCGGTGGAAGACGAAGTTGTTTTATGAGATGAAATGGTAGCGAATACAGGATGGTATTCGTGAGATGGTAGCGAATACGAGGAGGTATTCCTGAGCGAGAATGAGGTTGATTGATGACTGGTTATGAACATAATGGAGTTATGATTGGTATTTTAATACATGTTAGGATTACATTCACTTAAAGATGAGTCACTGTTTTATCATATTTTTGATAAATAATTTTACTTTCTGTAATGAGCCTTTTTATAACCACGAATAAAAGAGTTTATTACAATGTCTCATGAGTCTTGGACTCATGCTCACAGCGGAAGTCTTATTTCTGTGCAGCGGAAGTCTTTATTCTAATGCGGAAGCAATTTAACTAATGCGGAAGCAAATCTAAGCAACAATGGCTCCATCTCTACTCCATTCCCACAGGC
Source organism: Neostapfia colusana (assembly GCA_030760725.1). NCBI lineage: Eukaryota > Viridiplantae > Streptophyta > Magnoliopsida > Poales > Poaceae > Neostapfia > Neostapfia colusana. Next base: position 98,005,156 of record JASWHV010000008.1, on the reverse strand, counting down.
AAAGTTGAGAACAGATCACACGCCTAATGCTCCACTTGGTCTTCATAGAAATCCTCTCCTGTTGCTGATGATGAAATAATAATGCAAGTTTGAGTATAATGATGTACTCAGCAAGTGCGGGAAAATATGATATGTAGCTCACAACAAGGTAGGTGTGATGAACATCATGGGCACACATATACATCAGTTCTTGGTTCCGTGGTATTCCACAGAATTGAGTGTGTCACACTCCGAGCCTGCCATGTGTCTGGCGGTGCCGGACCTCACCCCTTCTTGCAGGGATGAGCTCCGAAAGCACCACGTGGCCAGCGGGCCGCGGGAAGTGTCTACAGCGCTTCTCGGCGAACTGGAATTGGCTCTCTTCGGCTATCTTTCTGATTCTTTCTCCGTTCTACTTCTTTTTAAAATGTTTCTCTATATGAAATATGTATGCATGCGTGAATATGAAATTGAGGGTGTTACAAACCTAACCCATTAAACTGAATCTCACCCTCGAGATTCGATAGAATGGAGAATAGATGAGGGAATTCTGCCTTGAGGTCTTTCTCACGCTCCCATGTAGCTTCGGCTTTCGTGTGATGGCTCCATTGTACCTTGCACCAACGGATCACTTTGTTCCTTGTGACCCTTTCTTTCATGTCCAAAATTTGGACAGGGTGCTCTATATAGGTCAAATCCTCTTGAAGTTTAAGCTCATCCATTGGTACTTGTTCTTCTGGTATTCTCAAGCACTTCTTGCATGAGCACACATCCAAGCCGTTGGGAATCCAAGACAATAAGGTTGGCAAGAAAGTCTACCCTCCTTAGTTTAAGGGTTACTTTCGGACATACTATATTAGTCCTCATCTCTCCACTGGGAGAATTAACCAACATAGTATATTTCAATTGTGATATGGGCAGATTATACTTGGCAACATACTTGGATGATATGAATGAATGCGATGCTCCGGAATCAAATAAAACAACGGCTGGGTTGGAGTTGGCAAGGAACATACCAATCACGACGTCCTCAGCCTGTTGTGCTTCCTCAGCGGAGACATGATTCACATTGCCACGAGCGTAGTTCTGTTGCCCACGGTTGCCTTGATTAGCTCCTCTGTTCGGTCATGGGTTCTGCTTGGGCGCGTTGCTTGGCGGTCCGAGGCCTTTCCTCGGGCAGTGGCTTGCAAAGTGTCCCATCTCTCCGCATACAAATCATGCCTTGTTGCCCAAGACAGCAGGTACATTGGGGCGAGGGTGGTTTTGAGCATAGGCGCCCATGTTTGGACGGGGTGCAGGAGGTAAAGGCATACGAGGTGCTTGCATGACAGGACGTTGCTGCGGTGATTGATTAGGGTGAAGTGGATTTGTAGGGCGGAAAGTAGAGATGGTCAAGCCATACTGTGGTCCAGCTGGGGCATGAAACGGGGACGTACATTGCTCCCTTGTGGTTGGTATGGCATCTTTATTTTGCCCTCTTGCTCGATCTCGCGGATCTTGCTTTCAACCACTATAGCTTTGTCAACTAGCTTCTCGAAGCTTGCATAATCATTGTTGAGAAACTGAACTTGGATCTTATTGTTCAACCCTCTCACGAACAAGTATTGCTTCCGTTGATCCGAGTTGACGTCTTCAGGGGCGTACCTAGACAGTTGTGTGAACTTGTTGAGGTACTCGTTCACGCTCTTCTGTCCTTGGCAGAGACCTTCGAACTCTTGCCTTTTAAGCATTATGACTCCGGTAGGGACATAATGAGAGCGGAAACTCTCCTTGAACTCAGTCCAAGTGATAATCTCCTGGTCGACATGAGCATTGCAGAGAGCGTCCCACCAGTCAGTGGCTGCTCCCATAAGTTGGTGCGATGTGAAGAGAACTTTCTCTCGATCATTGCACTGAACTATGGAAAGCTTCTTCTCCATAGATTTCAACCAGTCATCAGCCTCCATGGGATCATTAGCTTGTGCAAAAGTGGGCGGTCGAGTACTCATGAACTCTCCCAATCTGTTGTGAGGTGGCGGTGGTGGCGGCGGTGGTGGTGGCGGTGCAGGAACGAGGTAAGGATTGTTGTTGTTGTTGGCTTGCAGCTGATCCAAAGTTTGGATCATAGTTTGCGTGAGTGGTTCTGCATAGCCATCAACCGTTCAATGTTATTTGCACCAGTCCCGGGGTCAGCATTCTCAGGAACCTCAACGTGGTCATCCTCTTGGGGTTCATGGTTGCCACGGACGTTCCTCCTTTGACGGCCGGCGTTTTCCCTCACCATCTGTGAGAGAGAGTTGGGTAGAATAGAGGTTAGAAGTTTAGATGGATCCCCCAACTATATGCATCAAGGTGGATGGACAAAATATATTAGTCTTTATGAGGATGTGAACACATGCCGAAGCATTCTCACATCTTTCTTGGATATGGACAACGCTGAAATGTCCCACAACTCACACTAAGCACACAAACACAAGCAATCATCATAAAATTTTAACACACCGTTCCTACGCTTATTCAATGGGGGTCCTAAACCAAATCATGTAAACCGGTGATGTTCCCGCCATGTGACGGGGGTGGTCACCTTAAAGGGAGTTAAGTGGACTCCCACGTGGTGGTGAACGAGTATTCGTGCTCCAGACCTCCGACATCTATAAATTGGATACAAAAAACTTTGAGAAGGAATAAATAACTCCAAAACATCAGAAGTTATGGAGCAAGCAAACAGAGGTGTGGCTGTCCAAAAGAAGAGACAAGGAGGGGTTGAAAACAACACCTTGCGTGATGAACCCAACGGGTACGGGGGATGCCCTATCTTTCGATGAGAGATGTTGGTAATGAACGAATTTGGTGGAGCCCGACGTTGGCTGCCCGACTACCACAACCAGAATGGTGTGGCGCCTTGAGCGACAGTTACACCGTCTCCTGGTAACTACGATTTGGGTGGAGGTCGACGTTGTGCTACCCGACTACAACAACCACAAGGATGCTGCGCCTTAGCGATAGTTACACCGGCTCCTATTGTTGCTGTACTTGCCGTGCCAAGAACAGTCTTGAATCTGCAAGCAATCGAAGAACAAGCAAAAACAAGATAACAAGCAAACACTCACGGGTGTGAAAAAGTTGGGGCACTAGGAACAGGAAGAGGCATGTATAAACCATGTGGATTAAGACGGGACTTAGCTTTTTGACAGGTGGTGCAACGAGCAACAAACTACTCCACATCTCTCCTCATCTTTGGCCAAAAGAAATGGCTTGCTAAGATGTCTTCCGTCTTCTTGACACCAAAGTGTCCCATCAATCCTCCACCATGTGCTTCCTGCAATAGTAAGATACGCACAGAACCAGCTGGAATGCATAATTTGTTAGTTCGAAACACAAAACCATTAGTGAGAACAAACTTGTTCCATGTTTTTCCTTCTTTACATTGCAGCAGCACATCTTTGAAATCAGCATCAAAAGCATATTGTTCTTTAATTGTTTCTAAGCAAAAAATCTTAAAATCAAGTTGGGACAAAATATTGTAACGGCGAGATAAGGCATCCGCAATGACATTATCTTTCCCTTTCTTGTGTTTGATGACATAAGGAAAGGACTCAATGAATTCTACCCACTTGGCATGCCTACGGTTCAGATTAGTTTGGTTGTTAATGTGCTTCAAAGATTCATGATCAGAATGTATAACAAATTCTTTAGGCCATAAATAATGTTGCCATGTTTCCAAGTTCGTACTAGTGCATATAATTCTTTATCATAAGTGGAATAGTTCAGACTAGGCCCATTCAGTTTCTCGCTAAAATAAGCAATAGGTTTCCCCTCTTGCAACAAGACACCTCACAATCCAATACCACTAGCATCACATTCTAATTCAAAAGTCTTACTGAAATCTGGTAATTGGAGAAGGGGTGTAAAAGCCCAAGAAAAGGGACTTGCAAAAACTTTTCTTCACTTCACAACACCACAGTTTTTATTGTGGACACCTTAGGAAATGTTGTGAAGAGCATGTAACCTCCATCAAAAGAATGATTAGAGGGGAAAGCCTTCACTCTCACAAAGTAGGGTTTCTACACATGAACATGAGAGGTTGAGCTCACCCCTAGAATTTAAAAAGTCTTGGGAAGGTTCAGTCCAAAGCTCATGCAAATTCAACACTTTTTGAGGCACTTTTGGGTTATTTCAAAAAGAGGCCAATTTGAATGTAAATTCAAATTGCAGCAACTTTCATCACCCAAATTCAAAAGTTAGCCTCATATCTATACTCAGCACATTTTTCTGAGTAAAACCACCAATTTTCATCTCCATTGGAGCTCATCTTGTCAAGAGCTAAATTTGCAAGAATTCAAAACTGAATTTGAATTTCAGTTTAAATATGAAGCAAATTTAACCAAACAAAGTTTGAATTTGAGAATTCAAATTCAAACAAAGACGTGGTGACTAAGTCCCTCATTAAATGGAGAGTAGCTGAGATATTTGCAGCAGAATTTGGAAAAAGAGATTAGGGGGAGAGGGGGGCCCACAAGTCAGTGGGAGGACTGTTCTCCAAACCAAGCGTGGCCTGTTCTCCCCGACGCCGGTCGAACACAGGCCGCCAGCTCCTGCTCCCGCGCCCGAGAGGGAGGGACACCACACGAGCCAGCGCGCCGTGGAGGACCGACTGCAGCGGCGGTAACACGCGCGCCCACGTGAAGATCATCACTGCTCCCGTGCCTCGCGCTGACCGACCCGACTGCCGCCGACCGACTTCCCGTGAGGATTCGGCCGAGCTCTCGCGTGCAGCACCCCCCTAGCCAAAAACCACACCAGCTACTCGCCCTCTACCTCCTCCGGCCGAAGACAATCGAGTTTAGCTGCCCAGAACCTAGCCCGGAGACTATCGGCGGTGACCGAGAAGAACAGCCGGCACGGGCTCACCGTGGGCAGCTCGAACCCGAGGCTTTCCTGGCCGAGCTAGGCCACTCAGAGACGCGCCGGATAGTCACGCTGCTACTAGCCAAGCCACAGCCCCGACGGTGGACCATCGAGCGTCAATTTGACGTTTTTCTCCCGGCACATCCACTCGGACCTCCGGGTAAGAATCCATCGAATTCATCCTTAATCTTCGTTCTTAGGCCACCAAATCGTGCACACAGGACCTAGACTGGCTAGCGGTCAATTTCTCTTCGCAACCCTAGCTAGAAAACTGACACAGTTCGGGGTATTTCATGTCGTTCCACGCTCAAACGCGCGGCAGGAGTCGGGCGCACGGTGAGAACTCCTCTGGAGGTGTTGCCATGCGCTGGCCTTTACTTGCCGAGTTTCCCTAGCACCCACTGGTGCTCTAGAACGGATGGGCTGAGTCGTTGGCAGGCTAGGACCACCGGGCGACGATGCCGATCGTTCCCCGAGGCCGCCTCACGCTGCCGGCACCGTTCCGATCCTCTAGCGCCTAAACCGAGCCCACAAACATGTTTCCAGACCCCATAAACCCCCAGGCGGCGAGCCTCTGGCCGGAGACGGCCGGAGACACTCAGCCGGTGAGGCGCCGCCTCGGTCCGGCGAGGTTAGCGCGCGCGGGAAGGAGGGCTCGGAGGAAGAAGAAGGGTGGGGCAGGCCCACCAGTCAGTGAGGGCGAGTTTAAAACAGGATCGAATATGGCCAGGATTCCGTGTGGCTGTGCACAGGAAAACCCAGTAACCCTGTGTGTTCTCGCTTCTCACTGGCTGCAATTTAAAGAGTGGGCCCAGGTTATTTTCCAATAGTAAAACAATTCCAGTGTCCACTCAAACTTTAGAAATCCATAACCTTTGCTAGGAAGCTCCAAATTTAGTGATTCAAATTGGGTTGGATTCATCTTGCCTAGCTCTGTCCAGATATACAACCCAATTTGTATGAAACCCAATAATTAATTCTGGAAAATTCTTTAAAGCTTTTCAGCAAAAGAATTTTAGAGGGAGTTTGGTTCATCCAAAAATCCCCAAATTTTGCCAGAATGTTCTTTAGGACACTAGTAAACCCCTGTAAAAGTTTCAGACCATTTGGAGTTGATTTGGTCAGAGCAATTCAAATTGGAAGGTGCTGTGTTCATTTGAATACAGAAATATTTTCAGAGAATTTCCAAAACTTGGAAATTCAGTTCTGGGCAATTCTTAACCCCAAAAATGTTAGTAAAATTTAGGCAAACTCTATGAGCTATAATTGAAATTGTAGTTCATTAAGTTGAGCATGAACAGGGGTATTACCTCAGAATAAAATTCTTCCTTGCTGATTTGCCAAGAGAATTATTCTGAGCAAACCACTCCATGAAAAGTGCTAATGTTTGGTCCAGAGAGTTTTCTTGTGACAAGGAACTCACACAAAAATTCTCAGCTCCATTGGACCTCTAGGTCACCCCTGTCATATGGAAAAGGGGGAAAACCACTTAGCATTTAACCATGTGATTAAGTCCAAGCCAAACCACCAACACCAGTTCATATTTAAATTCTTAAATAAAGTTCCAGGTATTAGAGGCTGGTTATTAGAACTAATAGTAGAAGTCTTACTCTAAAACTCACATTTGCATCTAAATTAACATGTAGTATTTCATTAACGTGTAGCCGTTGAAGAAGAGACTCCGGAAGTGCTGGACTTCCTTCTTCCGGACGAGGAACTAACTACTGACCAGCAGCAACAAGGCAAGCCCCTGTTTGCATTAACCCTTTTTAAAAGTTTTACTTTGTTTACATGTGTCATATGAAGTATGTATGTGCATTAGGTATAGGATGAATGAAACCCCACTTGCATAACCAAAGGTTCCTAAAAGAGTGAGGGTAGTGTCAAGGACCTCGAGTAGACAGGCTATGCTTAATGAGTCATAGGACTTCGGTACAAGTCGAGTAGTTGGAATCTACTCACGAGATAGGCTTGGGACACACGGGTTCGGTTGAGTGATGTGAGATCACTATAGTAATGAAAATGAGACTAGGCAGGGGCTAGGGCGCAGCAAGAGGAAGTCTTGTGTGCGCAGCCCTGTCCGTGTCGATTGAGGACCGATCCGTGTGCGGCCCTGCTGAACAAGTATTGAACGTACCGAAGGCATATCGGATATATGGGCCCCGATAAACTGATGTAGCCTAAACCTCCGGGCGTCGAGGCATAGCACACCGATTTATAGGTGTAGGTTGAGGGCAGCAAGGTGGAAATCTGCCAACGGGCATAGAGAGATGCTCCGTGTGGGGGACCTCCTGCTCGTTTCGGTGCGACCGGTTCGACGTTTGGGCTGTTGGGTGAAAGGTTGTCCCGTACGACATCGAGTGAGCGTGCTGTGCAGCTCCACGGGTGGGCGTACGTGACATGCTCTTTGGGTTTCCCTGCAGGTGTATATTGAGTCGATTCGCCGTCCCTCGCGGTGACAAGTAACGCTTGTTCACTGCGTCGTAACGTAGACTAATGGATGAAATATGTTGATTCAATGATGCTGATTGATATAATTGTATTGCTACATGTGTGCCACCAAATATTGCTTACTAAATTTCAGATTTCATGAACGGTTAACTTATTGCTAAAAGATGAACTAAGGATGAACTTGTAGGCGTGTCCATTTGCTGCAACATTGCTATCCTATGTCATGGTACCCCTCATGTAAAGTTGCATGCTTAGGTGAGTCGGTTAAGCCTTGCTGAGCCTTTGTGCTCACGGTTGCTGCTTAAGTGTTTTTCAGGTGAGGAGCCACCCACGGACTCGAAGTACGAGTCCATCGGCGAGGGTTACCCTCCGTCGGGGACCACGGCTGAGTGGGAGCCGTACACGCCGCGCTGAGCTGAGGAGTGCAGCTAGTGTGGGTTGCCCTAGGGCTGGGCAACCAACTTTTGCTAGATAGGCGGGCGTGAGTTGTATAAAAGAAACTTCCGCTGTGTAATAAAAGACCCTAGTTTGTAACTGAGAAGTGTACTATTTTGTACATTCAGTTTGTTTTTCCCCTGTAATATAATGTGTTCTTATGACGTGTGCTGTCGGGTGTCGCATCGCGCGGCACCACCCTCTGCGATCCTGGATGAGCGGATTCCGGTCCGCCACAGCCTGGTATCAGAGCTGCAGTGGGGATAGCATAGTACTTAAGGACTGCATTATGGGAAAACATAGGTTACGGTGAGGAATCGGTAGTTGCCCAAGTAAGAACTATATTAGCATAGTTACTTAAAGTGGCAAAGACTAACTTATGTGTTATAATTCTGAATTTCAATTATGTAACGATGCACCTACGCTCTGGTAAGTATGGTAAGGAACGCCACCGAAAGCAGTTCAATTTCGGTTAGCTCCCCCTGATGAGGAACGTGGCTCAGGGATAGAGTCTCACAGCTTGGTGTGAGATGTCAATATGAATCTCTTGGACTCTTCATGTCCCTGAGTTCATATGAAATGCTGATCCCTAGCGTGCATTAGGCAAGTAAGCGGAGACCCCATCGTGTGGTCAGTAACGCGAGAGTGTGTTCGTCTGGAAATAGCCCAGGAGGACATACGCAGCGCTTGCCATCGGCGTGCCCTGCAGGGCAGTAGGTGGTATCTGTTGGGTTGATAACATTCCCAACCGTGACGACCCGTTCATGACATACTCGGGTTCCCCGTCGTGTGGTGTTGAAACACGATCACGTGCCTTGAGACGTGACTTAGCTCAAGGACGGCCGTATGACAATGATACGGGCGTTTGTATTTACTTTCAAATATGGAACTGCCTGAAATGAATAACCATTGAGTGCACCATTATTGTGTGGTCTTCTGCAGGTACTAACCACGTATGTATCCGTGTAGAAAACGTGTGCGAGAGACCGTTTAGTGCCACACTTGAGACGTATATGCCGGTATGATCCGGTTAGGATTTTCTTTTTGTGAGGAACGTAGTACCGAAATATTGTAGGCATATGCATGAAAATAATGATAACAAGGAATTAAAAATCTATAGGTTCCACATTTAGGACCCTGGTTGGGTATAAGAATGGGATAGTGATGAGTGTAGTTCCAAAAAGACTGAAAAACAGAGTGCTCGGTTTTGGGACAGCAAGTTTGCTGATCCTCAACAGGGCATAACTCACAGGTCTTTTAGTCGAGAGAGGTGTGCTATATAGTTCTGGAAAGGTATTGAAGTACCCTACAACTTCGTTGTAGACTTCCAGAGCTTAAACTCACCGTAAGATGGCTTAAATCCCAGAGGAATGTAAACTGTCCAGAAACCGGACAGAGTTAAACATTCTCTGGACTGTTCTGTTTTTCAAACATAACTCCCAGTAGAAAAATCTAAAATTGTCATATAATACATCCTTAGAAAGAGTAGAAGATGTGTGACATCTTTGCAATTCAAAGTTTCTGAAGTTTCAGCACAGAATTTAGTGGAAATCAGGGTTGAAAACAGCCACTTCCAAGGGAGGTGCTGTTAAAATTCTTCCAGAAATTCTGCTAACTTTGAATTAGCATAACTTTTTAATCAAAGCTGATCTGGGGGCAAATGAGTACTCGTTGGAAAGATACTGAAGTTAACTTGAACTTTGGTATTCAACTTGAGTCATGAAGATGCACAGAACCAGATCAAAACTTGGAATAGGTAGAAATTGGTCATTCTGACAGAAGAATGACAGTTGAGCTCATTGGAGAGGGTGTTGTACCCTAAGGGTGGTATGCGTGATGACAACGCGATAGTAATGTCTCGTAGTGACCAAACCTAGTTATGTTAAGCTTCCAAAGTGGAGGTTCATCAAGTTAGATTAAACTAGCTTATGTTTGGTCTGGTAATGGTGTAGCTTGTGCAAAGTTATTACACTATCTACTTACGAGATGTATCGCATATTTTCATTGTCATTATGTTTTACACCTATTTCATTTAGACTGCATGCAAAATGTTGCGGGACTGATGTTTAATGTCGTGTGGTTGCAGATGGTTCGTACTAGGACCACGCACGAGGTTGGTGGCTCTAGCCAACAGGGAGGTGATGACTCCCAGCCACCGGCCTACGACAGCACCCCGCAGCAGCAGCCACCACCGCCGCCTCCGCTTACTCTAGCGGATGTGATAGCGGCATTGGTGGGAGGTCATGAGGAGCAGACCGACCTGCTCCGCACGATCGTGCAGAATACGTCCCAGGTGGGAGGACGTCAAGAGCGAGGGCCTCGTGAGCCCCGCGAAGTGTCGTACTCGGATTTCGTGAGTACGCACCCTCCAGTGTTCAACGAAGCTGAAGAACCACTGGAGGCGGACAACTGGCTGCGGACCATCGAGTCCAAGTTCGGGCTGCTCCAGTGTACGGAGCGGCAGAAAACACTGTTTGCAGCACAGCAGCTCCACGGTGCCGCTGGTGCGTGGTGGGCGAATTATGTCGCCTCACGTCCGGCTGGCCATGCCGTGGAATGGCAAGAGTTCCGGGAGGCGTTCCGCACCTATCACATCCCTCCCGGAATAATGAAGAGAAAGTTCCAAGAATTTTTGGAACTGAAGCAGGGCGGGAGGAGTGCCCACGACTACTCCCGTGCCTTCAACCATCTGGCGCAGTATGCGTCAGACTACATCTCCACGGAGGAGAAGAAGAGGGAGCACTTCTATCGGGGGTTACACCCCGAAATGAAGACCCACCTCGTACAGTGGAACCGCGGCACATTTAACGACTTAGTCAATGCCGCGATCATGCAAGAGGATGCTCAGCGGGAGTTGGCAGCTGAGCAGCGGAAGCGCAGCGCTCCACCCAGCGGTGGGAGTGGTGCTCCCCAGAAGTACCGTATGGTGTATCGGACACCATCCGGGCAGCAGTGGCGTCCACCGGCGCGACCTCAGCAGTTCGGGGGACGTTCGTTCCAAGCACCCCTGTTCCGTCCGCCGATGCCACCACCGAGACAGCAGCAGCAGCAGACGGTACCCCAGGCGTTTCAACCGCCGCAACGCGCCCCGGGTTTCCGTCCACCGATTAGCGGGGGACCGCCCCGTTTCACCTGCTTCACGTGTGGCCAGGCGGGCCACTTCGCGAAGGACTGTCCCCAGGGGCAGCAGAGCAGCGGGCAAGCCCAGCTCCAGGGCGGTGCTCGAGGCCGACCTCCGGTGAAAAAGGTTGGTCAGCGGACTGGAGGCATCCGCAACCTCGACAATGAGGACGCCCCAGAGGGAGACAACGTGCTGGCGGGTACGTTTACTCTCAACAATCAAGCCATCGTCATATTATTTAATTCTGGTGCAACCCACAGCTTTATAAGTGCATCCTATGTGGCTAAACATCAATTGCAAGTCTTCCCAACCGACTGCACTTATATGATCTGCTCACCGGGAGGGAAGATTTCAGCTAATATGATGATTCCAAAGGCACCTCTGTGCTTAGGTGGGAAACTATATCCCACCACCTTGATAATCCTTATGGGACAAAAGATTGATGCAATCGTAGGGATGTCATGGCTGCAGTACCATGGCGCTGTCCTAGAGACTCGGACACGGACGGTTCACTTAAATTCTCCATTCCACCGTCCATATTCCATGGTATTAGACACGCCAATCCGGGAAGTTTTAGCAATTAATAAAGCTGAAGTTCTCAAGTTAGAAGACATCCCCGTAGTCCGGGAGTATCCTGATGTGTTCCCGGATGGTCTTCCGGGCATGCCACCTGAGCGGGATGTCGAGTTCAAGATCGAGCTCGCACCCGGGACTACGTCCATATCACGGAGACCATACAAGATGGCTCCAAATGAGCTGGCGGAACTGAAAGAACAGCTCAAGGATCTGTTGAGCAAGGGTTTCATTAGGCCGAGTTCCTCGCCTTGGGGATGCTCGGCGCTATTTGTAAAGAAGAAGGATGAAACCCTGAGGCTGTGTGTGGATTACCGGCCGCTCAACGCCGTCACCATCAAGAATAAGTACCCACTGCCCCGTATTGACATCTTGTTTGACCAACTTGTGGGGGCAAGTGTATTCTCAAAGATGGACCTTCGCTCTGGATATCACCAGATCAAGATCCAGGCGGAGGATATCCCGAAGACGGCGTTCTCGACGACATACGGCTTATACGAATATCTCGTCATGTCCTTTGGTCTCACAAATGCTCCAGCCCATTTCATGTATCTCATGAACTCGGTGTTCATGCCAGAGCTGGACAAGTTCGTGGTAGTGTTCATCGACGATATCTTGGTTTACTCCAAGACGGAAGCAGAACATGCCGAACACTTGCGGATCGTTCTTCAACGATTGCGAGACCATAAACTCTACGCCAAGTTCAGTAAATGCGAATTTTGGATCAGCCAAGTGCCATTCTTGGGACATATCATCTCAGCTGAAGGCATTGCGGTTGACCCAAGCAAAATAGAGCAAGTGTTGAAATGGAAAGCTCCCACTTCAGTTCATAAAGTCAGAAGCTTCCTCGGGTTAGTGGGATACTACCGGAGATTCATTCTAAGCTTCTCCAAGCTCACTAAGCCGATGACAGAGTTGCTGAAGAAAGGGACAAAATATGTTTGGAACACGGCGTGTGAAGGAGCGTTCCGAACACTGGTGAAGCATCTCACAACAGCCCCGGTATTAGCTCAGCCGGATACAACAAAGCCCTTCGACGTGTATTGTGACGCGTCCGGTATTGGGCTCGGCTGCGTGTTGATGCAGGAAGGACGTGTGGTCGCTTATGGCTCACGCCAACTTCGGAACCATGAGCAGCACTACCCGACTCACGATCTTGAACTTGCTGCCGTGGTGTTGGCGCTGAAAATGTGGAGGCACTATCTCCTGGGGAACTTGGTGCATCTCTACACCGACCACAAGAGCTTGAAATACATTTTCACCCAGAAGGAGCTGAACATGAGGCAGAGGAGGTGGTTAGAACTGATCAAAGATTATGAGATTGAGATCCATTACCACCCCGGCAAGGCGAATGTGGTTGCCGACGCGCTGAGTCGGAAATCACATGTCCATCACCTCACCATTACACCGGTGGAGGAGGAAGAGCCAAGTTTATACTTGGTTCCTTATGGATCGCTGTACAACCTTGCCCTCGTCCCTACTATTAGGGAGGACGTCATTGCAGCTCAGAAAAATGATAAAGGCATGGCACATCTCCGGAGACTGATTGACAATGGGGAGATCAAATGTTTCCGGAAAGATGGTGAGGGGACGCTGTGGTTCAATGACCGCATAGTCGTACCCCGAGATATGGAGTTGAGGAAAAAGATCCTCGATGAAGCTCACTTGTCTAAATACTCCATTCATCCGGGCAGCAACAAAATGTACCAAGATTTGAAAAAGAAATTTTGGTGGACACGGATGAAGCGAGAGGTAGCTAAGTACGTATCCGAGTGCGATACGTGTAGACGAGTGAAAGCTGATCACATGAAGAAATCAGGGCTGCTGCAACCCCTGAAGATTCCTTCATGGAAATGGGAAGATGTGAGCATGGATTTCATTGTGGGATTACCCCTAACAGCCAACAAGCATGATTCCATATGGGTAATCGTTGATCGGTTAACCAAGACGGCTCACTTCATTCCGGTGAATACACGTTACAATGCTGGCAAATATGCGGAGCTATACATAGCGAAGATTCTATGCCTATACGGGGTATCCAAGACCATTGTCTCAGATCGAGGTGCATTATTTGTATCTCGCTTTTGGGAGCAGCTACACGCTGCATTGGGTACTAAGTTGATCAGGAGCTCCGCCTATCACCCTCAGACAGATGGCCAGACAGAGAGGGTGAATCAAGTCCTGGAAGACATGTTGAGAGCATGTGCCATCCACCATGGTAGGAACTGGGATGATCACCTACCATTGGCGAAATTCTCGTACAACAACGGCTATCAGGCGAGTATCAAAATGGCACCTTACGAAGCTCTCTACGGTCGTAAATGCCGCACCCCATTAAATTGGTACGAGTCCGGTGAAAGGGTTACATTCGGAGTTGATGTGGTGAACGACGCCGAAGAGCGCGTTCGGACAATTCAAGCCAATTTGAAGGCCGCTCAATCCCGACAGAAGAGCTACGCTGATAAGAGGCGTAGGCCGTTGCACTTTGACGTTGGGGAACACGTGTACCTCCGCGTGTCTCCGATGAAGGGCGTGCACCGGTTCGGTGTGAAGGGGAAGCTCGCTCCCTGTTTCATTGGACCCTACGCTATCACCGAGAAGTGTGGACCAGCGGCGTATCGATTGGAACTACCGGCATCTCTGGCTGGTGTTCACGATGTTTTCCATGTTTCGCGACTGTGAAAATGCTTGAAGTATACAGCTGCTGTTCTTATCGAAGACATTGGCGAGTTGAAGCCGGATTTAACATATGATGAGTATCCGGTGGCCGTTCTTGAGGAGAAAGCCCGAACCACGCATAGTAGAACGTTGTGGTTCTACAAAATACTCTGGAGTAACCACACCGCCGAAGAAGCGACGTGGGAGAGCGAGGAGTTCCTTCGCTCAAATTACCCGGAGTTCATGGCTTCTCAACACGGGTAAGTCCCTATTACATCGTTATCTCTTCTTTTATAATCTCGGGACGAGATTCTTTTAAGGGGGGAGGGATGTAAAAGCCCAAGAAAAGGGACTTGCAAAAACTTTTCTTCACTTCACAACACCACAGTTTTTATTGTGGACACCTTAGGAAATGTTGTGAAGAGCATGTAACCTCCATCAAAAGAATGATTAGAGGGGAAAGCCTTCACTCTCACAAAGTAGGGTTTCTACACATGAACATGAGAGGTTGAGCTCACCCCTAGAATTTAAAAAGTCTTGGGAAGGTTCAGTCCAAAGCTCATGCAAATTCAACACTTTTTGAGGCACTTTTGGGTTATTTCAAAAAGAGGCCAATTTGAATGTAAATTCAAATTGCAGCAACTTTCATCACCCAAATTCAAAAGTTAGCCTCATATCTATACTCAGCACATTTTTCTGAGTAAACCCACCAATTTTCATCTCCATTGGAGCTCATCTTGTCAAGAGCTAAATTTGCAAGAATTCAAAACTGAATTTGAATTTCAGTTTAAATATGAAGCAAATTTAACCAAACAAAGTTTGAATTTGAGAATTCAAATTCAAACAAAGACTTGGTGACTAAGTCTCTCATTAAATGGAGAGTAGCTGAGATATTTGCAGCAGAATTTGGAAAAAGAGATTAGGGGGAGAGGGGGGCCCACAAGTCAGTGGGAGGACTGTTCTCCAAACCAAGCGTGGCCTGTTCTCCCCGACGCCGGTCGAACACAGGCCGCCAGCTCCTGCTCCCGCGCCCGAGAGGGAGGGACACCGCACGAGCCAGCACGCCGTGGAGGACCGACTGCAGCGGCGGTAACACGCGCGCCCACGTGAAGATCATCACTGCTCCCGTGCCTCGCGCTGACCGACCCGACTGCCGCCGACCGACTTCCCGTGAGGATTCGGCCGAGCTCTCGCGTGCAGCACCCCCCCTAGCCAAAAACCACACCAGCTACTCGCCCTCTACCTCCTCCGGCCGAAGACAATCGAGTTTAGCTGCCCAGAACCTAGCCCGGAGACTATCGGCGGTGACCGAGAAGAACAGCCGGCACGGGCTCACCGTGGGCAGCTCGAACCCGAGGCTTTCCTGGCCGAGCTAGGCCACTCAGAGACGCGCCGGATAGTCATGCTGCTACTAGCCAAGCCACAGCCCCGACGGTGGACCATCGAGCGTCAATTTGACGTTTTTCTCCCGGCACATCCACTCGGACCTCCGGGTAAGAATCCATCAAATTCATCCTTAATCTTCGTTCTTAGGCCACCAAATCGTGCACACAGGACCTAGACTGGCTAGCGGTCAATTTCTCTTCGCAACCTTAGCTAGAAAACTGACACAGTTCGGGGTATTTCATGTCGTTCCACGCTCAAACGCGCGGCAGGAGTCGGGCGCACGGTGAGAACTCCTCTGGAGGTGTTGCCATGCGCTGGCCTTTACTTGCCGAGTTTCCCTAGCACCCACTGGTGCTCTAGAACGGATGGGCTGAGTCGTTGGCAGGCTAGGACCACCGGGCGACGATGCCGATCGTTCCCCGAGGCCGCCGCACGCTGCCGGCACCGTTCCGATTCTCTAGCGCCTAAACCGAGCCCACAAACATGTTTCCCGACCCCATAAACCCCCAGGCGGCGAGCCTCCGGCCGGGAGACGGCCGGAGACACTCAGCCGGTGAGGCGCCGCCTCGGTCCGGCGAGGTTAGCGCGCGCGCGGGAAGGAGGGCTCGGAGGAAGAAGAAGGGTGGGGCAGGCCCACCAGTCAGTGAGGGCGAGTTTAAAACGGGATCGAATATGGCCAGGATTCCGTGTGGCTGTGCACAGGAAAACCCAGTAACCCTGTGTGTTCTCGCTTCTCACTGGCTGCAATTTAAAGAGTGGGCCCAGGTTATTTTCCAATAGTAAAACAATTCCAGTGTCCACTCAAACTTTAGAAATCCATAACCTTTGCTAGGAAGCTCCAAATTTAGTGATTCAAATTGGGTTGGATTCATATTGCCTAGCTCTGTCCAGATATACAACCCAATTTGTATGAAACCCATTAATTAATTCTGGAAAATTCTTTAAAGCTTTTCAGCAAAAGAATTTTAGAGGGAGTTTGGTTCATCCAAAAATCCCCAAATTTTGCCAGAATGTTCTTTAGGACATTAGTAAACCCCTGTAAAAGTTTCAGACCATTTGGAGTTGATTTGGTCAGAGCAATTCAAATTGTAAGGTGCTGTGTTCATTTGAATACAGAAACATTTTCAGAGAATTTCCAAAACTTGGAAATTCAGTTCTGGGCAATTCTTAACCCCAAAAATGTTAGGAAAATTCAGGCAAACTCTATGAGCTATAATTGAAACATTAAGTTGAGCATGAACAGGGGTATTACCTCAGAATAAAATTCTTCCTTGCTGATTTGCCAAGAGAATTATTCTGAGCAAACCACTCCATGAAAAGTGCTAATGTTTGGTCCAGAGAGTTTTCTTGTGACAAGGAACTCACACAAAAATTCTCAGCTCCATTGGACCTCTAGGTCACCCCTGTCCTGTTTAACCACTTAAGGGATTAATATGGAAAAGGGGGAAAACCACTTAGCATTTAACTATGTGATTAAGTCCAAGCCAAACCACCAACACCAGTTCATATTTAAATTCTTAAACAAAGTTCCAGGTATTAGAGGCTGGTTATTAGAACTAATAGTAGAAGTCTTACTCTAAAACTCACATTTGCATCTAAATTAACATGTAGTATTTCATTAACGTGTAGCCGTTGAAGAAGAGACTCCGGAAGTGCTGGACTTCCTTCTTCCGGACGAGGAACTAACTACTGACCAGCAGCAACAAGGCAAGCCCCGGTTTGCATTAACCCTTTTTAAAAGTTTTACTTTGTTTACATGTGTCATATGAAGTATGTATGTGCATTAGATATAGGATGAATGAAACCCCACTTGCATAACCAAAGGTTCCTAAAAGAGTGAGGGTAGTGTCAAGGACCTCGAGTAGACAGGCTATGCTTAATGAGTCATAGGACTTCGGTACAAGTCGAGTAGTTGGAATCTACTCACGAGATAGGCTTGGGACACACGGGTTCGGTTGAGTGATGTGAGATCACTATAGTAATGAAAATGAGACTAGGCAGGGGCTAGGGCGCAGCAAGAGGAAGTCTTGTGTGCGCAGCCCTGTCCGTGTCGATTGAGGACCGATCCGTGTGCGGCCCTGCTGAACAAGTATTGAACGTACCGAAGGCATATCGGATATATGGGCCCCGATAAACTGATGTAGCCTAAACCTCCGGGCGTCGAGGCATAGCACACCGATTTATAGGTGTAGGTTGAGGGCAGCAAGGTGGAAATCTGCCAACGGGCATAGAGAGATGCTCCGTGTGGGGGACCTCCTGCTCGTTTCGGTGCGACCGGTTCGACGTTTGGGCTGTTGGGTGAAAGGTTGTCCCGTACGACATCGAGTGAGCGTGCTGTGCAGCTCCACGGGTGGGCGTACGTGACGTGCTCTTTGGGTTTCCCTGCAGGTGTATATCGAGTCGATTCGCCGTCCCTCGCGGTGACGAGTAACGCTTGTTCACTGCGTCGTAACATAGACTAATGGATGAAATATGTTGATTCAATGATGCTGATTGATATAATTGTATTGCTACATGTGTGCCACCAAATATTGCTTACTAAATTTCAGATTTCATGAACGGTTAACTTGTTGCTAAAAGATGAACTAAGGATGAACTTGTAGGCGTGTCCATTTGCTGCAACATTGCTATCCTATGTCATGGTACCCCTCATGTAGAGTTGCATGATTAGATGAGTCGGTTAAGCCTTGCTGAGTCTTTGTGCTCACGGTTGCCGCTTAAGTGTTTTTCAGGTGAGGAGCCACCCACGGACTCGGAGTACGAGTCCACCGGCGAGGGTTACCCTCCGTCGGAGACCACGGCTGAGTGGGAGCCGTACACGCCGCGCTGAGCTGAGGAGTGCAGCTAGTGTGGGTTGCCCTAGGGCTGGGCAACCAACTTTTGCTAGATAGGCGGGCGTGAGTTGTATAAAAGAAACTTCCGCTGTGTAATAAACGACCCTAGTTTGTAACTGAGAAGTGTACTATTTTGTACATTCAGTTTGTTTTTCCCATGTAATATAATGTGTTCTTATGACGTGTGCTGTCGGGTGTCGCATCGTGCGGCACCACCCTCTGCGATCCTGGATGAGCGGATTCCGGTCCGCCACAAGGGGTGTATGAGTTAACCTATTCTTTAAAGTTGCAAATGCAGCCTCTTGCGCCTTGCCCCATGTGAATGGAGCACCCTTCTTTGTAAGCTCATGCAGTGGGCCTGCTATGGTGCTGAAATCTTTCACAAAACGACGATAGAATCCAGCAAGTCCGAGAAAGCTTCGTACTTGTGTGACCGTGGTAGGAGTCGGCCAGCTGTCTATCGCCTCCACCTTGGCGTGATCAACTTCAATTCCCTGTGGTGTCACAACATAGTCAAGAAAAGAGACTCGATCCGTGCAAAAGGTGCACTTGTCAATGTTACCAAATAAGCGTGCATCACGTAAAGCATTGAAAACAGCACGGAGATGATCAAGATGAACTTCGAGAGATGCGCTATAGATCAAGATATCATCGAAATATACTGCCACAAATCTTCCAATGAAAGCACGTAAAACCTCATTCATTAATCTCATAAAAGTGCTAGGTGCATTCGTGAGACCAAAAGGCATGACTAACCACTCATACAAACCAAACTTTGTTTTAAACACTGTTTTCCATTCATCACCTAGCTTCATACGAATTTGATGGTATCCACTACGCAAATCAATTTTAGAGAAAATCATCGAGCCACTAAGTTCATCAAGCATATCATCTAACCTAGGAATAGGATGACGATATCTAATGGTAATGTTATTAACTGCTCGACAATCTACACACATGTGCCATGATCCATCTTTCTTTGGGACCAAAAGGACAGGAACGGAGCATGGACTAAGGGACTCACGCACATAACCTTTGTCGAGTAATTCCTCTACTTGCCGCTGAATCTTCTTAGTCTCCTCCGGATTAGTCCTGTATGGTGCTCGGTTGGGCAAAGAAGCCCCAGGGATGAGGTCAATCTGATGCTCAATCCCTCTCAATGGTGGCAGCACGGCTGGTACCTCTTGTGGAAAAACATCAGCGTATTCCTGCAAAAGCTTAGTGATAGAAGGAGGCAAAGCACATGGTGTATCGTGAAGTGAGAACAAAGCTTCTTTGCAAACAAACACATAGCAGATTGCAGTATCACTTTTTAATTCAAACAAATCAGATTTGGAAGCAAAAAAACAAGCGCTCTTTAATTTTATTTCATTCTTCTTCATATGAGCAGATTTAGAATTGTCAGTCTTAGGCTGTACCGATTTCTTCACGACATCTGAATTTTCATTTTCAGCAGATTTCTTATTTTTCTCTTTGCAAGCTCTAGCAATGTCATCCTTCAAAATAGCATCAGGGGACATCGGGTACAAAACAAGTTTCTTCTCATGATGTATGAAAGAGTATTGGTTTGATTTACCATGATGTAATGTATCTTTATCAAATTGCCAAGGTCGACCAAATAGCATAGAACAAGCTTGCATAGGTACCACATCATAATCAATGTAATCATGGTAGGAACCAATTGCAAATTCGACACGAACCAGACGTGTTACCTTAATCTTACCACTGTCGTTGAACCATTAGATGTAGTAGGGATGTGGATGTGGAAGTGTTGTCATCCCAAGCTTTTCTACCATGTAGCACTTGCTAAATTGTTGTAGCTTCCTCCATCAATAATAATGCGACACGATCGTTTCAAAACTACACACTTAGTTTGGAATAGATTGTGTCGCTGGTTCTGTTCAGTTTTGATCATTTGGGCACTCAAGACACGCCTCACAACAAGACTCTCATAGTGGGCAGCATGATCAGCCCCAATGTGCTCTTCATCATCGTTCTTCTTTCCTGCTTCTTGTGCAGCAAGCATGGCATATGTTTCATTATCTAAATCACTAGCGGATGAGTACTCACCATTTTCTCGTACAACCAGCACACGCTTGCTTGGGCAGTCCCTTCGTAGGTGCCCAAAACCCTTGCACTGGAGGCATTGAATGTCTTTTGTTCTCCCGGTAGAAGCAATGGAAGAAGAAGTGCTGGCTGCAACTTGGGTGGATCCTTTTGTTGTCTCGATTGCACGCAAAGGTGCTGATTTTGATGTAGTCCTGGGCAACCCATTGGAAGTATCGTCTGGAGAATCATGCTTAGTACCAGCAGCACTTGAGCGGAACTGCCATGAGGTAGTTCGACCTGCAGAAATGTTAGTTCTTGTACGTCGTCCCTGCACTTCTCTTTCAGCCTTACAAGCAAGATGGAATAATCGAGTGACGTTAGTGTATTCCTTATAAGCCAATATATCCTGAATTTCTCTTGTTAAACCACCCATAAACCTAGCCATTGCAGCCTCTTCATTTTCAACTAGGCCACAACGCATCATGTCTATTTGAAGTTCTTGATAGTATTCCTCAACAGATTTGTTGCCTTGCCTAAGTTGTTGTAATTTATGCAACAGGTCACGAGCATGATAGGAAGGAACAAAACGACGACGCATGATTCGTTTCAAAGCATTCCAAGTTTGTGGTACGGTAGCTGGATTTTTAGTTTGATATTCATGCCACCAAACAGAAGCAAAGTCAGTGAATTCACTAGTGGCAGCTCTAACCTTTTTATCATCAGGGAAATCATGGCATGCAAATTTTTGATCACTGACAATTCCCAAGACAGATATGCATCCGGATGATATTTACCATCAAAAGGTGGTACGGAGAATTTAATGCTGCGTAGGGAATCGTCATTGTCACGTACCTCGCGTCGTTGAGCTCGACCACCCATACGACGATGGTCGCGACGTGGCTGCCGTCGATACCTGAAAGGTCCATCATCAAGCTCGGTGTCCGCCGAATACTCCGCCTTGTCACATCTTGCAGCACTGCCAACGGAGTCGTGGCTGTTATCAACACATCTTTGTCTCTCTTCGCGTCCAACCTGTTCCATTCTCTCCAATCGCTCAATGATTGCTGCAAGAGAAGTGTTAATAGCCCCAGCAGTGCTTTCTAATGTAGTCAGTTTGGTGTTGGTGCAAATCTGCGTCTACTCTAATTGACCAATGCGTTCATTGGTTACTTGAATATCCTCATTGAGAGCATCTGTGTGTAGCTTTACTTGGCGTTCGAAATGCTAAATGATGCCCCTCGTACGTGGTGAATGTGGAGATGTCTTATTCGCATCAGCTGACATGGTTAGTAAAGAAAGGAAATACAACAGCAAGCAGATTGATCCTAACAGTTGCTAAGAGGTGGTAGGACAGCACAATTCTTCACTAGCAAGAAATCAAGGTCTTACAAGTTCTTACCATGCGATGCAGGAGGCGCCGGCAATCAGCAAGAACAATAACAAACGGTGGCTGCCAGCACAACCTTATGGTGTCGTAGACAATTTTGTGGAGCTGTAGGTGGCTGCTAGACACAATTTGTGTAAAAGAACAGCTAGTACCACATTAGTCACAACAAGTTGAATAAATATTCCACGATGGTATTGTGCTGGTCCTAGCTCAAACCTTACTAGAGACGTGAGCCGTAACTCCACGTGACGTTGGATTACTATGGTAGGGAAGTTCGAACAGCCCGATCCGTTGTGTTTCAACAACGTTGAAAACAGCAAGTTGAACTTCGAAACATGAAACAAATGTTACACAAATTGTCTTTCTTTTTTTTGTACTGAGAAACTTTTTTTTTGTGATTGTAATCAGTGCGGCTTTTCTTTTTGCACGTGCCTTTTTCTTGCTGATCCGTGCAGCTTTTCTTTTGCACTTGCCTTTTTTCTCAACTTTGGGTAGATAATGGAAATGGACTGAGAACAAAGTGGCACGAACTCAAAACTCTAGCGATGAAAAACTTAGGACCAGCAACTTGACACAAAAAGGCAACCGTGAATTCAACAAGTCGAGAGCTAAGTAGCCAAGCAAAGGCTCAAAGTGTTTTTAGGATTTTTTTAGAGCGAACTTTTGTAGGCAAAAGTGGAGTGTAGGTAAATGAAGAACAAGGAGAAGTAAATCTCTCACCGAGCAACCTGAAATCTGATACCACTTGATGAACCCAACGGGTACGGGGGATGCCCTATCTTTCGATGAGAGATGTTAGTAATGAACGAATTTGGTGGAGGCCGATGTTGGCTGCCCGACTACCACAACCAGAATGGTGTGGCGCCTTGAGCGACAGTTACACCGTCTCCTGGTAACTACGATTTGGGTGGAGGTCGACGTTGTGCTACCCAACTACAACAAACACAAGGATGCTGCGACTTAGCGATAGTTACACCGGCTCCTATTGTTGCTGTACTTGCCGTGCCAAGAACAGCCTTGAACCTGCAAGTAATCGAAGAACAAGCAAGAACAAGATAACAAGCAAACACTCACGGGTGTGAAAAAGTTGGGGTTCTGATTCAAGTAATCGGAAGGTCTCGTCGACACTTGCGTTACAAGTAAGTAGCAATGGCTAAACTTACAGAAAACAAAACCCGCCCTGTCAAGGAGATCTTGGACTTAAATAGGAGAGGGAAGAGGGAAATTCGTCCAGCAACAAAGGTAGGACGTGATCTCCCTTATTCCCTTCCTTTTTCTGTGATAGACTACCATTTAATAGGGAAAGAACGAGGGAAACCCATCCAGCAGCAAGGCAGGATATGATTTACTCTATTTCTTTCCTTATTATAGCACATCTATCTTTAAATGGGGGAAGAAAGAGGGAATTTCGTCCAGCAGCGAAGTTGGACGAGATTTCTCCCTTATTTGTCTAAATCTCTCTTTATTACATGGCCCCAGCCTCAAGATTTCCCCTCGGGTGGAGCAGCCTTTATTGCATTAATCCCTCCATCCCTCCTAGCTGGATCAATTCCCAAGCACCTAATAATAACAAGGTCATCACAAGGGTTTAATAGGTCCCCATTTGAAGGATAATTACTTTGAACAGCCAGGAATGAATTCACCTGATAATTAAGTTGACGTGCACGAGCGCGTGTCAATGGACCTTTGTTAGCTGAGAGTGGTGAATGGGCTGGTGTTGTGGTTGTATCAACGGTAGCGATGTCCGCATCATTGCGGTGCAAGAAAAGTGCAGTAGCAAGCAATTTTGAAAATAAGAGCTTAGAGGGGTGTTCCTATGTGTTCCAGAGTGTCCATTCTACCTAGGCTTGCATCCTATGGTCACTGTGGTTCTAATGCCAATCTATGTATTCCACCTAGGCTTGCATCTTATGGTCAGCTTGGCTCTAACGCCACGCTGTGACTAGGCCTGCGTCCTACGGTCAACGTGGCTCTGATACCAATCTGTGACGTCCTGGTTCTGAAAACCACGGAACCAAACTGATGCATATGTGTGCCCAGGATGTTCATCACAAATACACATATAATCCACAAAGTGAATTAAGAATATAACCACGAATAATGGGGTTCAAGTACTTTATTACATCAATCTCTAATATGTTCTTGCAGCGAAAGTCTCTAACTAAATCTAGCAGCGGAAGTCTCTAACGATAGCGGAAGCAACTAAACAGCAGCAGCAGGTTCTATCTCCATATCCACAGGCAAGTTGACGGTAGATCACATGCCTAGTACTCCACAAGGTCTTCAAAGTAATCTTCTTCTGTTGCTGATATTCGTATGATAATGCAAGGGTGAGTACATGTCGTACTCAGCAAGTTCAGGAAATGTATGACATGTAGCTTCGAACAAGGTATGAACAAAAAGGCTTATTGCAGAAAGTAAAGTTTATTTTACAAAACACGATAAAACAGTAGCTATCTTTAAGTGAATTTAATCCCAACATATAAGCAATTAAAACATCAACATACCTCCTTCATGATTCACCACTTTTCATGTCTCATCAACCATAAATCTTTCTCAACTTTAATCTCATGATCATGATAACTATCTCATATTCATGACCATCTCATCTCATATCCAATTCCATCTCATAACCGAAACCATTCTCATTACCAGGACTCAACAGTCCCGAAACCAAATCCAAAGATCAAACCATAACCAATCCAATGACATCCCAATAACCAAACCATCCATCCCAAACCATCCCAAACTATCCCATCTAATCATGTGAGTTGTTCAAGCGCTTGTGACCATAAGCTCGGCTATCATGATAGTTTTACACTCTGCAGTGATGGCACCACTTTACTCACAAGTTTGTGATTTCGTCACCCGTCGGCAACTGCAGAACCTCCATTATACCAGTACACAACCGTCGGTGTATGGCTAAGAGATCACAAAATAGCCTTTACAAAGGGGCTACTAGATGTATGGATTCACTAAGGTTTCACCAGCAGGCTCGAATCACCATTCTCCCACCTACGGGCCCCCTCTTGTGCCATGCGGTTCCCAGGGCAGTCCTCTCTCGACTCCCATTCCCCGGGCCTTCCACGGTCCATAACAATCTAGCAATTTATCTAATTAGTCAGCTAAACCGCACCCATATTTGGCCTTGTGGTGGCACTGTTTTCCTGGCATGGCTGACATAAACCGGTCCTTAGGTCTACGCCAAGTAAACCACCATCTCATTCTACCACTTCCACGAACCAATCTTTCCTAGATCTCCCCCGATTCATGTTCATTATCATCATCAAGTTTTTATTAGCATTATTCATATGAGTGCAGTAGCTAGACACTTCTATCTCGCTTCCCAGATCCCGTAGATTAGCGAAGCAAAAAGCAAAAACGACCATACCCGACTCATCAACTTTCCTGGCGACGAGGGTGGTTAACAAAGCTAGTAAACTCCTATAAAAGGGTTTTCCATCAAGTTGGCTCAAGCATACACAGTTTTCGCAATCAAAACAATTTCAAAACATGGGATCAATATAGTCAAGGGGCACTTGCCTTGTTCCTGTGGCTTCTGTTGCTCACTGATCTCAAGTCTTGGTGTTGTAGCTCTTCATAGATAGCTCCCTGAGCTTGTCCTTCTACTTACGATTATGCACATATAAAATTTACAGCAATCAAACATCATGCACAAACTTTACTCAAGATGCAATAGTGCAGATGCATGCAAATCCTATGGTGTTGTTTTTATTAGATCAGTTTGTACGTGTTGTTACATGTATTTAATGGCTTGCATGGGGTTTTACGATGAACAAGGATCTAAAGATCAAGTGTGGACGTAGTGATGATCTGGACTTAAGATCTAGATCAATTCACCGTCAAAAACTGATTAACACGTGATCTGTCCACACAAAAAGGCTTCTGTTCAAAGGGATTAAAGAAACATATGCAAAAAAACCGCGATGACGTCGTAAGGTGGTAATAGAGACCTACCTTACTTTCTTGGGGTCCTTCCTCCTAGCAATGGCAGCAAGACAGATCGTCGGCTCTCTTCCGGCGACGGCGAGCTCGACGGGGCTCGTCGGCAGCTCTTTCGGCGATTGAACTCCGACGAAGGGGTGTGACTCGGCGAGTTGGGGGCTAGGGCCTCTAAGTTATCGACTTGAAAAGGTGTTACGGCCAAGGGGTTTGTTTTGGGTTCTATTTATAATAGGAAAAAGAAGAGTCCTACTCCGATTGGATTTCAAATAAGATTCCTATTCAAATTGTTCTGGATGTGAACAACTTATCTCCAATCGATTTGGTTGCAATATTCAACGTGGAAGAATTTGTGTTGGTTTCCTCAGTACCGGGTACTCACGTACAGGGGAAAACCGCTTAAGGGTCTCGTTCTTCCATAGGGATAAGCTCCGGAGGCTCCACGTGTCCAGCGGTGGCTGGGCTTCCGTTTTTCGCAGAGGCGAGCTCTGGTTGTGCCTCGTGTCAGGCGGGCAGGACCTCCCTCTCCTCAGAGGCGAGCTCCGCCTGTGCCACGTGTTCTGGCGGGCGGAACCTACCCTCTTCCTCAGAGGCAAGCTCCGCGTGCACCATGTGTCAGTGCCGGACCTCCCCTCTATTCGGAGGTGAGCTCCGAGATTGTCATGTGTCCAGTAGCATCAGACTTCCTTTCTCCTTAGAGATGAGCTCCGAGGTCGACACGTGTCCAATAGCGTCGAACTTCTCTTCTCCTCAGAGACGAGGTCCAAGGTCGACACGTGTCCAACAGCGTCGGACCTCTCGGAGGCGAGCTCTGGAGGTGACACATGTCCAGCAGGGTTGGACCTCCCGGAGACAAGCTCTTAGGGTGACGCGTGTCCAGTAGGACCGGACCTCTCGCAGGCGAGCTCCGAGAGCGACACGTGTCCTGCGGGGTTGGGCCTTGCTTCTCCGCAGAGACAAGCCCCGGTGGCGACACGTGTCCTGCGGGGCTGGACCTCGCTTCTCCGCAGAGACAAGCCCCGGAGGCAACACGTGTCCAGCGGGTCAGACCTCGCCTCTTCCACAGAGGCGAGCTCCGAGCCCGCCACGTGTCTGGCGGTGCCGGACCTCACCCCTTCTCGCAGGGATGAGCTCCGAAAATGCCACGCGGCTAGCGGGCCGTAGGGAAGTGTCTACAGTGCTTCTCGGCGAACTGGAATTGACTCTTTTCGGCTATCTTTCTGATTCATTCTCCGTTCTACTTCTTTTTAAAATGTTTCTCTATATGAAATATGTATGCATGCGTGAATATGAAATTGAGGGTTGTCGGTACCCTCAATATAGGGTACCCCCGCGCATAGGGGAAATCGCCTAAGGACTTTGCCCCTTCTGCAGGGGCAAACTCCGAAAGTCCCACGTGTCCCGCGGGGCCGGACCTCTCTCTCCTTAGAGGATAGCTCCGGGCCCGCCACGTGGCCGGCAGAGCCGGACCTCCCTTCTCCGCAGGGAGAGCTCCGAAGGCTCCACGTGTCTAGCGGGACCAGACCTCCCTCTCCTCAGAGGAGAGCTCCGAGCCCGCCACATGGCCAGCAGAGCCGGACCTCCCTTCTCCGCAGGGAGGGCTCCGAAGGCACATGTCCAGCGGGGCCGGACCTCTCTCTCCTCAGAGGAGAGCTTCGGGCCCGCCACGTGGCCAGCAGAGCGGGACATCCCCCCCCATCTTTGTATTCCACCTAGGCTTGCATCTTATGGTCAGCTTGGCTCTAACGCCACGCTGTGACTAGGCCTGCGTCCTACGGTCAACGTGGCTCTGATACCAATCTGTGACGTCCTGGTTCCGAAAACCATGGAACCAAACTGATGCATATGTGTGCCCAGGATGTTCATCACAAATACACATATAATCCACAAAGTGAATTAAGAATATAACCACAAATAATGGGGTTCAAGTACTTTATTACATCAATCTCTAATATGTTCTTGCAGCGAAAGTCTCTAACTAAATCTAGCAGCGGAAGTCTCTAACGATAGCGGAAGCAACTAAACAGCAGCAGCAGGTTCTATCTCCATATCCACAGGCAAGTTGACGGTAGATCACACGTCTAGTACTGCACATGGTCTTCAAAGTAATCTTCTCCTGTTGCTGATATTCGTATGATAATGCAAGGGTGAGTACATGTCGTACTCAGCAAGTTCAGGAAATGTATGACATGTAGCTTCGAACAAGGTATGAACAAAAAGGCTTATTGCAGAAAGCAAAGTTTATTTTACAAAACACGATAAAACAGTAGCTATCTTTAAGTGAATTTAATCCCAACATATAAGCAATTAAAACATCAACATACCTCCTTCATGATTCACCACTTTTCATGTCTCATCAACCATAAATCTTTCTCAACTTTAATCTCATGATCATGATAACTATCTCATATTCATGACCATCTCATCTCATATCCAATTCCATCTCATAACCGAAACCATTCTCATTACCAGAACTCAACAGTCCCGAAACCAAATCCAAAGACCAAACCATAACCAATCCAATGACATCCCAATAACCAAACCATCCATCCCAAACCATCCCAAACTATCCCATCTAATCATGTGAGTTGTTCAAGCGCTTGTGACCATAAGCTCGGCTATCATGATAGTTTTACACTCTGCAGTGGTGGCACCACTTTACTCACAAGTTTGTGATTTCGTCACCCGTCGGCAACTGCAGAACCTCCATTATACCAGTACACAACCGTCGGTGTATGGCCAAGAGATCACAAAATAGCCTTTACAAAGGGGCTACTAGATGTATGGATTCACTAAGGTTTCACCAGCAGGCCCGAATCACCATTCTCCCACCTACGGGCCCCCTCTTGTGCCATGCGGTTCCCAGGGCAGTCCTCTCTCGACTCCCATTCCCCGGGCCTTCCACGGTCCATAACAATCTAGCAATTTATCTAATTAGTCAGCTAAGCCGCACCCATATTTAGCCTTGTGGTGGTACTGTTTTCCTGGCATGGCTGACATAAACCGGTCCTTAGATCTACGCCAAGTAAACCACCATCTCATTCTACCACTTCCACGAACCAATCTTTCCTAGATCTCCCCCGATTCATGTTCATTATCATCATCAAGTTTTTATTAGCATTATTCATATGAGTGCAGTAGCTAGACACTTCTATCTCGCTTCCCAGATCCCGTAGATTAGCGAAGCAAAAAGCAAAAACGACCATACCCGACTCATCAACTTTCCTGGCGACGAGGGTGGTTAACAAAGCTAGTAAACTCCTATAAAAGGGTTTCCCATCAAGTTGGCTCAAGCATACACAGTTTTCGCAATCAAAACAATTTCAAAACATGGGATCAATATAGTCAAGGGGCACTTGCCTTGTTCCTGTGGCTTCTGTTGCTCACTGATCTCGAGTCTTGGTGTTGTAGCTCTTCATAGATAGCTCCCTGAGCTTGTCCTTCTACTTACGATTACGCACATATAAAATTTACAGCAATCAAACATCATGCATAAACTTTACTCAAGATGCAATAGTGCAGATGCATGCAAATCCTATGGTGTTGTTTTTATTAGATCAGTTTGTACGTGTTGTTACATGTATTTAATGGCTTGCATGGGGTTTTACGATGAACAAGGATCTAAAGATCAAGTGTGGACGTAGTGATGATCTGGACTTAAGATCTAGATCAATTCACCGTCAAAAACTGATTAACACGTGATCTGTCCACACAAAAAGGCTTCTGTTCAAAGGGATTAAAGAAACATATGCAAAAAAACCGCGATGACGTCATAAGGTGGTAATAGAGACCTACCTTACTTCCTTGGGGGCCTTCCTCCTAGCAATGGCAGCAAGACAGATCGTCGGCTCTCTTCCGGCGACGGCGAGCTCGACGGGGCTCGTCGGCAGCTCTTTCGGCGATTGAACTCCGACGAAGGGGTGTGACTCGGCGAGTTGGGGGCTAGGGCCTCTAAGTTGTCGACTTGAAAAGGTGTTACGGCCAAGGGGTTTGTTTTGGGTTCTATTTATAATAGGAAAAAGAAGAGTCCTACTCCGATTGGATTTCAAATAAGATTCCTATTCAAATTGTTCTGGATGTGAACAACTTATCTCCAATCAATTTGGTTGCAATATTCAACGTGGAAGAATTTGTGTTGGTTTCCTCAGTACCGGGTACTCACGTACAGGGGAAAACCGCTTAAGGGTCTCGTTCTTCCATAGGGATAAGCTCCGGAGGCTCCACGTGTCCAGCGGTTGCTGGGCTTCCGTTTTTCGCAGAGGCGAGCTCTGGTTGTGCCTCGTGTCAGGCGGGCAGGACCTCCCTCTCCTCAGAGGCGAGCTCCGCCTGTGCCACGTGTTCTGGCGGGCGGAACCTACCCTCTCCCTCAGAGGCGAGCTCCGCGTGCACCATGTGTCAGTGCCGGACCTCCCCTCTATTCGGAGGTGAGCTCCGAGATTGTCATGTGTCCAGTAGCGTCAGACTTCCTTTCTCCTTAGAGATGAGCTCCGAGGTCGACACGTGTCCAATAGCGTCGAACTTCTCTTCTCCTCAGAGACGAGGTCCAAGGTCGACACGTGTCCAACAGCGTCGGACCTCTCGGAGGCGAGCTCTGGAGGTGACACATGTCCAGCAGGGTCGGACCTCCCGGAGACGAGCTCTTAGGGTGACGCGTGTCCAGTAGGACCGGACCTCTCGTAGGCGAGCTCCGAGAGCGACACGTGTCCTGCGGGGTTGGGCCTTTCTTCTCCACAGAGACAAGCCCCGGTGGCGACACGTGTCCTGCGGGGCTGGACCTCGCTTCTCCGCAGAGACAAGCCCCGGAGGCAACACGTGTCCAGCGGGTCAGACCTCGCCTCTTCCACAGAGGCGAGCTCCGAGCCCGCCACGTGTCTGGCGGTGCCGGACCTCACCCCTTCTCGCAGGGATGAGCTCCGAAAATGCCACGCGGCTAGCGAGCCGTGGGGAAGTGTCTACAGTGCTTCTCGGCGAACTGGAATTGACTCTTTTCGGCTATCTTTCTGATTCATTCCCCCGTTCTACTTCTTTTTAAAATGTTTCTCTATATGAAATATGTATGCATGCGTGAATATGAAATTGAGGGTTGTCGGTACCCTCAATATGGGGTACCCCCGCGCACAGGGGAAATCGCCTAAGGACTTTGCCCCTTCCGCAGGGGCAAACTCCGAAAGCCCCACGTGTCCCGCGGGGCCGGACCTCTCTCTCCTTAGAGGATAGCTCCGAGCCCGCCACGTGGCCGGCAGAGCCGGACCTCCCTTCTCCGCAGGGAGACGTCCGAAGGCTCCACGTGTCTAGCGGGACCAGACCTCCCTCTCCTCAGAGGAGAGCTCCGAGCCTGCCACATGGCCAGCAGAGCCGGACCTCCCTTCTCCGCAGGGAGGGCTCCGAAGGCACATGTCCAGCGGGGCCGGACCTCCCTCTCCTCAGAGGAGAGCTTCGGGCCCGCCACGTGGCCAGCAGAGCCGGACACCCCCCCCCCCCCCGCTGGGATGCTAGGAGAGCTCCGAAGGCTCCTCGAGTCCAGCGGGGCCGGACCTCCCTCTCCTCAGAGGAGAGCTCCGGGCCCGCCACGTGGCTAGCAGAAAAGTGCTACCTGCCCCCGCGCGGTAGGCAGCAAGAGTAAAGACATGCCATGCCTTGTCTGTACAAGGTATTCAAGACCCGCGCCTTCCCAAGGCGCGGAGACGTGGAGCACGCCGCTGTCAGGTGCCGTTATGCCCAGTCGCATCACAGTGAAGACTGGCACGCCGCGTCAGATGCTCTACACCAATAAACACAGCGACAAGACATCCCCTGCCGCCCCTGCCATCATCAACCACTATGCCTAGCTTGCAGCGTGGGCAGGGCGGCAAGACGAAGACTCAGAAGCCCTCGCCAGAGACAACTACCGGCGTAACTGCAGGATACGGTAGATGGCAGGCAATCTCCCCGGGACCACCTGTCGGGTTCCGGGTCCACTTTGTAAGCCGCCCGAGCCTTGGACTATAAAAGGCTCGGGTAGGCAACGTTACAAAGGGTTCGCACTCTAGTGGTTCGAACTCGGTTCGGCTTCTTACACACGCTCAACACTCAGGCAATACAATGAGCACCTCTGCTCACTGTGGACGTAGGGTTTTACGCTCCGGCGGCCTGAACCACGTAAAAAATCTCTGTATCAACCTTCTCCTTCCTTCGTCCCTAACGCTTAATCTCTCCGTGGGGAACTAGCCCCTCTGAAAAACAACCTCCGCGGGCTGCCCAGTGCAGGCCCGGGAGAAGTATCGATAGCTACACTTCGACATTTGGCGCGCCAGGTAGGGGGCTTTTCCCTTGCACGACGAGCTTACGCTGACAAAGATGACGAAGCTTCCTTCAGCAACAAGCTCTCCTCGCCCACGTTCCTGATGAACGGTGACCAGCGGGGACTACGTCTCGACACACTCGGGACGGAGTGTGTCGGGACAAGCTGGAAGCGACTCCGGCAGCGCAGACTCCAGCAAGCCCAAGATCTGCTGCAGCGCTGAGTGTCTCCCATGGGACTGCACTAGCTGCAGCACGAGCGCTACTACGCAATCCACCTGCTGGGGATGCGCCTCAGGCTGCGACCCAACAGTGGATTCGCGATGTAGACCGTCTTGTCGTCGCCGCCACCGACCCTCAGCTTCGGCGGGGACTACGCCCCAGTTAACCGGCTGTGTCGCTGTCACGCACGCCAGCGGTTGACGGGCAGATGGCAGACTCCCACTCCACCAGGCTCCCATCGGCATACCTGAGGCCAGAGCTGGAACGACATCACCTGGGCAAAGATGCCCGTGTGGCCATCGAGCGACGGCGAGAAAAGCGTCGCAACCAAGAGGCTGGCGACAGCATGTCGACCGCCTCGACCCAGCCTGGGCCGCAGACGTTCGCTACGCGATCTCTACCCCAGGCATACGCCACGCAGCATATGCCTCAGCCATATGCCCTGCAAATGGCGCCCCCGGTTTATGGCGCACCTTTGCCCATACCAGGGTACACGGTGCCAACAGCGGACCAAGCGCTCGTGGCACCGACACCTGCAGCAACAGGAGCAGGGTGCGCAGCTTTGGCGCCGCACCTTCGCTTTGCGAAGTGGCCGTGCAAGTTCTGTCCACACCTGCCAGAGAAATACGACGGCAGCGTCAACCCGGCGGAGTTCCTCCAGATCTACTCCGCCGCCATCCTTGCTGCAGGAGGGGATGAGGCCGTCATGGCCAACTACTTCCCCGTCGCCTTGACCGGCCCAGCACGGTCTTGGCTTATGAATCTCCCCCAGGGTTCCATAACCTCCTGGGGAGAGCTCTGCCGGCAGTTTACTGCGAACTTCGGCAGCTCCTACACCCGGCCTGGCATGGAGCTCGACCTCCATGCCATCCAACAACAACCCGGAGAGTCGCTGCACTCCTTCATCCAGCGGTTCTCCTAGGTACGGAACACCATCCCACATATCCAAAATGCTTCTGTGGTGGTGGCATTCCGGCAGGGTGTAAGGGACAAGAAGATGCTCGAGAAGCTCGCGACCAGAGAAGTGTGCGACGTCTCAGAGCTCTTCAGCCTGGCAGACAAGTGCGCCAA
Organism: Neostapfia colusana; assembly: GCA_030760725.1. NCBI lineage: Eukaryota > Viridiplantae > Streptophyta > Magnoliopsida > Poales > Poaceae > Neostapfia > Neostapfia colusana. Next base: position 97,971,861 of record JASWHV010000008.1, on the reverse strand, counting down.
GCAACAGAAGGGCGCAACTGGCACTCACGGCCAGTCTCCGAAGCCGGAGAACAGCCCAGACCATGTGCTGCTCCCCATGGGAGCGGCAGGAAGGTCAAGAAGGCCGGCGGCAAGATCATGCTGCCGACCGAAGCTCCAGTTGCTGCAGCTGCAGCACCCACCGGAGCTCGGGGGGCCACGCTCCGATAAAGGCCGTGACAGTCACCAGCCCCAGACGGTGAACGAGGCGAGCCGTGCCCCGTGCACAACACCAGCAGCCACACTGCTGCTGAGTGCCGGGAAATCCAGAAGCTCGCGGAGCGCTTCCGCAAGGGGAAGCAACCGCGTGCGGACGCCCCTCCCTTTCGTCAAAGGGAGGGCAAGCAGAAGGTCGATGCCCGCGACAACGTCGACCAGCAGATGGGGTTCCAGTAGCCCCAGCGCGCCGTAAAGGTGGTGTAAGACCAAGAGGGCTCCAGCTCCAGCGACGACGAGCGCCGGAAGGCGCTCTACGTCATATACGACGGGTCCTCTGACCCCTCGTCTTAGAATGCAGTCAAGACTCTGCGCCGAGCAGTGGCGTCGGTGGCTCCTGTCCTAAGTGCAGCACCGCACCTCAAGTGGATGGGGACCTCCATCAGCTTCGACGCCACCGCCTGCCCCAAGAACATGGCTGGGGCCGGGCAGCTACCGCTCTAGGTAGCCCCCACCATCGCCAACGTGAAGATGTACCACGTTCTGGTAGATGGCGGAGCCGGTCTGAACCTCATCAGCTGCGCAGCTTTCCAGAAGCTGCAAATCCCAATGGCCAAGCTCACCCCCTCGAGCCCGTTCTCAGGGGTGGGGCCGGGATAAGTCGTCCCCTACGGCAACTTCCGGTCACCTTCGGAGCACCGGATAGCTACCGGACAGAATACATTCTGTTCGATGTGGCGGAGATTGACCTCCCCTTCAACGCCATCATCGGCAGGCCAGCCCTGTACCGATTCATGGAAGTAGCTCACTACGGCTACCTCGTCTTGAATATGCCTACACCAATAGGCATCCTCAAGATCCGTGGAGACCGCACTGCTGCAGTGTCAGCCTTGGAGAAGCTCCAAGCACTTGCAGCAGCCCGAGCACCAGCCCCTGGCGGTGCAGAACCGGGCCAGCTCCACCTGAGTGCACGCCACCGTGCCTCGACCTCAGCACCCCGCGTGCAACCCCTCGACGAGGGCGACGTCCCCCTGTAGGTCGTCCAAGTCGGCGCAGATGTTGCCCAGACCACCCGGGTAGCCGGGGGCCTGGACAGCAAATAGGAAGGCACGCTCATCACCTTCCTCCGGCACAACATCGACGTGTTTGCATGGCAACCGTCGCAGATGTCGGGGATCCCTAGGGAGGTGATCGAGCACCATCTGAAGATCTTCTCCGACGCCCGGCCAATCCAACAGAAGCCCTGCAAGCAGTCCATTGAGCGGCAGAAATTCATCCGTGAGGAAATCAAGAAGCTGCTGGACGCTGGCTTCATACAGGAAGTCCACCACCCCCGGTGGTTGGCGAACCCCGTCGTCGTCCCCTAGTCTGGTTGGAAGCTCCGGATGTGCATCGACTACACCAGTCTCAATAAGGCATGTCCCAAAGATCCATTCTCTCTCCCTAGAATAGATCAAATAGTAGACTCTACATCAGGCTGTGATATGCTATGCTTCCTAGATGCCTACTCGGGTTTTCACCAAATCCCTATGTCTAGAGAAGATGAAGAGCATACTGCTTTTATCACCAAATCCCGAACAGAATCATCACCGACAACGGGACCAAGTTCACCAGCGCAGCGTTCCAAGACTACTGCGAAGACCTCGGCATCCAGGTGTGCTATGTCTTCCTTGCTCACCCAAGGAGCAATGGGCAAGTCGAGAGGGCCAACGCCGAAATTCTTCGGGGCCTCAAGACTCACTCCTATGCCGGCTTAAGAAACATGGTGCCAAGTGGGTGGATGAGCTTCCGAGCACACTGTGGGCTAACTGGACATTCCAAAGCCGGGCCACCGGGGGGACTCCCTTCTTCATGGTGTACGGGGCCGAAGCTGTGCCTCCCCCAGAAATCACCATGGCGTCTCTCCGTGTCCGAGCTTACGATGAAGCCACGCAGGACAACCTCCGGCATGAAGACATCGACCTCGTCGACGAGGCTCGATTACACGCAGCGCTCCGCAACGCACGGTACCGGCAGGTGCTCCGGCGCTTCCATCAAAGGACCGTGCGTGTTCGGGAGCTCCAAGAAGGCGACCTGGTGCTGCGGCGCATACTTTCTCGCGAAGAGACCGACAAACTCTCCCCCAGCTTGGAAGGTCCCTTCCGAGTCACGAAAGTTTGCCGCCCCGGGTGCGTACGCCTTTCCACTGAGGATGGGGATCCGCTCCCGAACCCTTGGAACATAGAACACCTCTGTAAGTTCTATCACTAGAGCAGTAGTAGGACAGTTCTTTTTCTTTCTGTAATAAATTCCATAGAGTCCAGGAACAGTGCTCGGAGCAGCTAAGTCCAAGGGGACGGTCCAGGACTACGTTTTAGCTTGGCCTGGTTCCGACCCTAAGCGCGTAGAGTCTTGCTTCCCTTCTTAATGGGGCGGGTCGTTGTCTACATGTTTAGCCTGCCTTCCTCCTATGGATATTTATATGGAAAGAAACTTGTCCTGCCACGCTTGTCGAAGTGTGTAGCCGACACTTCCCCCGGGCCTGCTCTGGGCAGCCCGTGGAGGTTCTTTTTTGGTGGGGCTAGTCACTCACGGAGAGCTTCAGCGTTAGGGACGATTGAGGGAGAAGCTTGACACGGGGGTTTTTACGTGGTTCAGGCCACCGGAGCATAAAACCCTACGTCCACGGTGAGCAGAGTTGCTCGCTGTATTGCTTGCTGCTCAGAACCGGAGTCCTGAGCTTGAGGGTGAGAGATGTCGAATGGATAGAGTGCGAGGGCGCGTAAGAGGCGAACCCTTGCTAAAGTTGCCTACCCGAGCCTTTTATAGTCCAAGGCTCGAGCGGCATACAAGGTGGACCCGGGACCCGACAGGTGGTCCCGGGGAGATTGCCTGCCATCTACCGTATCTACAGTTACGCCGGTAGTTATCTCTGGCGAGGGCTTCCGAGTCTTCGTTCTGCCGCCCTGCCCATGCCGCAAGCTAGTCGTAGTTGTTGATGATGGCAGGGGCGGCAGGGGATGTCTTGTCGCTGTGTTTATTGGCGGGCAGTCTCTGACACGGCGCGCCAGTCTGTGATGTGACTGGGCGCAACGGCACCTGACAGAGGCGTGCTCCGCGTCTTCGCGCCTTGGGAAGGCGCGGGTCTTGAATACCTTGTACGGGCAAGGTATGGCACGTCTTTACTCTTGCTGCCTACCGCGTGGGGGCAGGCAGCGCTGCTCTGCTGGCCACGTGGCGGGCCCGGAGCTCTCCTCTGAGGAGAGGAAGGTCCGGCCCCGCGGGACACATGGAGCCTTCGGAGCTCTCCCTGCGGAGGGGGGGAGGTCCGGCTTCTGCTGGCCACGTGGCGGGCCCGGAGCTCTCCTCTGAGGAGAGGGAGGTCCGGCCCCGCAGGACACGTGGAGCCTTCGGAGCTCTCCCCGCGGAGGGCGGAGGTCCGGCTCAATTGGCCACGTGGCAGGTCCGGAGCTCTCCTCTGAGGAGAGGGAGGTCCGGCCCCGCTGGACACATGGCACCTTCGGAGCTCTCCCTGCGGAGAAGGGCGCGGTCCTTAGGCATTTGTGGTGGACCGGAATCCGCTCATCCAGGATCGCAGAGGGTGGTGCCGCATGATGCGACACCCGACAGCACACGTCATAAGAACACAATATATTACAAGGGAAAACAACTAAACTATACAAACGGTACAATACTCAGTTACAAACTATTGTCTTTATTACACAGCGGAAGTCTACTTTTCTACAACTCACGCCCGCCTACCTAGCAAAAGTCGGTTGCCCAGCCCTAGGGCAACCCACACTAGCTGCAGTCCTCAGCTCAGCGCGGCGTGTACGGCTCCCACTCAGCCATGGTCCCTGACGGAGGGTAACCCTCGCCGGTGGACTCGTACTCCGAGTCCATGGGTGGCTCCTCACCTGAAAAACACTTATGCAGCAACCGTGAGCACGATGGGTCAACAAAACTTAACCGACTTACCTAAGCATGAAACTCTACATGAGGGGTATAATGAACATAGGCTAGTAACTGTGCAACAAAGGACACGCCTACAAGTTCATCCTTAGTTTATCTTTTAGCCACAGTTAACAGTTCGGAAATCTGAAATTTAGTAAGCAAGATTTGGTGGCACACATGTAGCAATACAATTATATCATGACAGCAATATTGAAGCATAACATTTCATTCATTAACTACGTTACGACGCAGTGAACAAGCGGTACTCGTCACCGCGAGGGACGGCGAATCGACTCGATATACACCTGCAGGGAAACCCAAAGAGCACGTCACATACGCCCACCCGTGGAGCTGCACAGCACGCTCACTCGATGTCGTACGGGACAACCTTTCACCCAACAGCCCAAACGTCGAACCGGTCGCACCGAAACGGATAGGAGGTTCCCTACACGGAGCATCTCTCTATGCCCGTTAGCAGATTTCCACCTGGCTGTCCTCAACCTACACCTATAAATCGGTGGGCTATGCCTCGACGCCCGGAGGTTTAGGCTACATCGGTTTATCGGGGCCCATATATCCGATATGCCTTCGGTACGTTCAATACTTGTTCAGCAGAGCCGCACATGGATCGGTCCTCAACCGACACGGACAGGGCTGCGCACACAAGACTTCCTCTTTCTGCGCTCTAGCCCCTGCCAAGTCTCATTTTCATTACTAAGGTGATTTCACATCACTCGAACCAACCCTGTGTGTCCCAAGCCTAACTCGCGAGTAGATTCCAACTACTCGACTTGTACCGAAGTCCTATGAATCATTTAGCATAGCCTGTCTATTCGAGGCCCTAGACGCTACCCTCACACTTGGAGAAAAATCCTGGTTATGCAGTTGGGTATTCATCAATCCTACACCTAATGCACATACACACTTCACACTACGTATGTAAACAAAATAAAAACTTTATAAAAGGCTTAATGCAAACCGGGACTTGCCTTGTTGCTGCTGGTCAGTAGTTAGTTCTTCTTCCGGAAGGAGGAAGTCGAGTACTTCCGGAGCCTCCTCGCCTTCAGCGACTACACGTTAATGAAATACTACATGTTAATGGATATGCACATAAGTTTATGGTACTGCTTCTGCTACAAGTTCTAATAACAAGTTTTTATCAACTGGAACTCTGTTCAAGAATTTAAAATGAAACTGGGGCTAGTGGTTTGGGTTTGGATCTAAGCACATGATTAAGTGCTAGGTGGTTATCCCCCTCTTCCACACTGATCACCTCAAGTGGTTAAACAGAGCAGGGGTGATCCAGAGCTACAATGGAGCTGAGAATTTTTTTGTGAGTTCCTTGTCACAAGAAAACCCTCTGGACCAAAAATTAGCACTTTTCATGGTGTGGTTTGTGCAGAATAATTCTCTTAGCAAATAAGCAAAGAAGAATTAATTCTGAGGTAACACCCTTGTTCATGCCCAACTTAGTGAACTACAATTTCAATTATAGCTCCTAGAATTTGCATGAATTTTCCTAGCATTTTTGGAGCTAAGATATGCCCAGAACTGAATTTCCAAATTTTGGAAATTCTCTGAAAATGTTTCTGTATTCAAATGAACACAGCACCTTCAAATCTGAATTGCCCTGGTCAAATCAAATCCAAATGGTCTGAAACTTTTACAGGGGTTCACTAACATCCTAAAGAATATTCTGGCAAAATTTGAGGATTTTTGGATAAACCAAACTCCCTCTAAAATTCTTTTGCTGAAAAGCTTTAAAGAATTTTCCAGAATTAAATATTGGGTTTCATACTAATTCGGTCTCATATTTGCATTGTACTCTATTAGAGGAGTCCAACAAAATTTGTTTCACAATTTTTGGACTCTCCTACACCAAGTTGTGGCCCTCCAAAGTTTAAACTGAAAACTGAAAATTCCAAAATGTTCAAATGTCTGCCAGTGGGTCCCACCCAGCAGGTCTTCTCCTTCCTCGCGCCAAACAGGGGCCCGCGGCGGCACCCTCCGGCGAGCGTCACCGGAACCGCTTTCCCGTCCATCCCCCGACCCCAGACTCGCCGCCCCACCCTAACTCATGACGCTGAACTCGGCTCGGGGGTCGCCGGCGGCCGTAGCTCACCGGAACAGGGCGCCCGACGGTGACAGCGGCTGTTAGGGTTCCAGCGTGGTCGGGAATGCGCTATAACGCATCAAAACGATCGGAAAAGGATCGGAGAGCACCGCGGGAGCTCGAGGGTGTCGAAAATGGCTGCCAAACCCCGTGAAAAGGTCAGAAACATAGAGCTCCACGGTGACCCGAGCTATTATTCCATGGCGGCCCGAAAAACAACAAGAACCCGGTCATTTCTGGACCATATCCCTTGATTCTTGGTCGAGGAGGGCCGCTAGGAAGTGAGGAAGGTGTGTGCAAGCTCACCCGAGCTGGGTTTGGACGGTGCAGCTAGAATTTTGGGGTAGACCGACCCCTACCCGTATGCACTAGCTTTCGGAAATCTTAGGAATTCTCTGTGCTCGGTCTATCAATTGCTATGCGGTTTGCAGCTACATGATCTGGAGGTGAAGGCACACCTTTTTCGTGTAGAAGTCAGGCGGTTAAAATGGCCGTGGTGTGCTGTCCACGGAGAGCAACCTCGGTTATCCGCCGGGTGGCCTCGGTCCTCAGCTGCGATCGTCGATTTGAGGCAGAACGAAGCGCTAACGCCGCGAGGTGGCGGGGTGGTTAGCTAGAGCACGCACTGGTGCTCCTTTTTTGTGTTGAAGGCTCGGGCAGAGGCCGAGCAGGCGCCGGCGTACAGGGGAAATCGGAGGAGCGGCGCCGGTGAGTGAAACAGAGCCGGTGCGGTGCTGTTTTGCAGAGAAACAACGCGTACGGCTCAGTTGCCTGGGGAGGGGGGTCACGTAGAGGAGGGCGAGTTGCTGCCCGGTCGCCAGCGCGAGAGAGGGAACCAGGAGGTGGCTGCCCGGCGGTGGCGCGCGCGCGGCAGCTGGCTGTTCGAGCGACTGCCTTTGGTTGACTTTGAAACAGAGGGAAACTTGGGGGTTAAGTCTATTCCACCCAATGACATGTGGGCCCCACTGGTCCTCTCTCAAAAGATCCCAAAAATCTGGCCAGTGATCAATTCAAATGTTTGGAGTCTCAAACGGAGCTACATTTGCATGGTAGGAGAAATTCCCCCAAATTCAAATGTATATTTGTATTCTTTGCATATTTAGATCCTTTTGGAAAAATGGGTAGCAAACCTTTTCCAAAATTACTGAAACTTTGCCTACCCACTAATTTGGACCTAAGGAATTCAAATATGCACTTTAATTCTTGTGTTAGCTACTGCAACCAAGAGTTTGAATACAACAGTTTTGAATCACCATTATGTCCTTCCCTCATTTGAATTTTGAGTTGGACACTAGTTCAAATTCTGATTTTCAAACCCTCCCATTGCACTTGAGTACTTCAACTCAGTGGTCTTAATCCAACTAGGGTCCAAACATGTAAATGACTCTAAGTTGGTTTTTGAACACCCTCTCATGTATTATCATATGTGTATAAAGTTTGAACCAATACCCTTTTGATGGAGGTTATTTGCTCTTCACAATTCTTCACAAGATATTCACCACAAAACTGTGGTGTTATGAGGTGATGAAAAGTTTTTGCAAGTCCCTTTTCTTGGGCCTTTACAGCATTTTCCCCTGTGCGCGGTGATGCAGACATCGCTACCGTTGATACAACCACAACACCAGCCAATTCACCATTCTCAGCTAATCAAGGTCCAATGACACGCGCTCGTGCACGTCAACTTAATTATCAGGTGCTTGGGAATTGATCCAGCTAGGAGTGATGGAGGGATTAATGCAATAAAGGCTGCTCCACCCGAGGGGAAATCTTGAGGCTGGGGCCATGTAATAAAGAGAGATTTAGACAAATAAGGAAAGGAATAAGGGAAATCTCGTCCAACTTTGCTGCTGGATGAAATTCCCTCTTTCTTCCCCCATGTAAAGATAGATGTGCTATAATAAGGAAAGAAATAGAGGAAATCATATCCTGCCTTGCTGCTGGATGGGTTTCCCTCTTTCTTTCCCTATTAAATGGTAGTCTATCACAGAAAAAGAAAGGGAATAAGGGAGATCACGTCCTACCTTTGTTGCTGGATGAATTTCCTTCTTCCCTCCCCTATTTTAAGTAGTCCAAGAGCTCCTAGACAGGGCGGGTTTTGTTTTCTGTAAGTTTAGCCATTGCTACTTCCTTGTAACGCAAGTGTCGACGAGACCTTCCGATTACTTGAATCAGAACCCCAACTTTTTCACACCCATGAGTGTTTGCTTGTTATCTTGTTCTTGCTTGTTCTTCGATTGCTTGCATGTTCCAGGCTGTTCTTGGCACGGCAAGTACAGCAACAACAGGAGCCGGTGTAACTATCGCTAAGGCGCAGCATTCTTGTGGTTGTTGTAGTCGGGTAGCACAACGTCGACCTCCACCCAAATCGTAGTTACCAGGAGACGGTGTAACTGTCGCTCAAGGCGCCACACCATTCTGGTTGTGGTAGTCGGGCAGCCAACGTCGGCCTCCACCAAATTCATTCATTACCAACATCTCTCATCGAAAGATAGGGCGTCCCCCGTACCCGTTGGGTTCATCAAGTGGTATCAGATTTCAGCTTGCTCGGTGAGAGATTTCCTTCTCTTTGTTCTTCATTTACCTACAGTCCACTTTTGCCTACAAAAGTTCACTCTAAAAAAATCCTAAAAACACTTTGAGCCTTTTGCTTGGCTACTTAGCTCTCGACTTGTTGAATTCACGGTTGCCTTTTTGTGTCAAGTTGCTGGTCCTAATTTTTTCACCGCTAGAGTTTTGAGTGCGTGCCACTTTGTTCTCAGTCCATTTCCATTATCTACCCAAAGTTGAGAAAAAAGGCAAGTGCAAAAGAAAAGCTGCACGGATCAGCAAGAAAAAGGCACATGCAAAAAGAAAAGCCGCACTGATTACAATCACAAAAAAAGTTTCTAAGTACAAAAAAAAGAGAGACAATTTGTGTAACATTTGTTTCATGTTTCGAAGTTCAACTTGCTGTTTTCAACGTTGTTGAAACACAACAGATCGGGCTGTTCGAACTTCCCTACCATAGTAATCCAACGTCACGTGGAGTTACGGCTCACGTCTCTAGTAAGGTTTGAGCTAGGACCAGCACAATACCATCGTGAAACGTTTATTCAACTTGTTGTGACTAATGTGGTACTAGCTGTTCCTTTGCACAAATTGTGTCTAGCAGCCACCTACAGCTCCACAAAATTGTCTATGACATCATAAGGTTGTGCTGGCAGCCACCGTTTGTTGTTGTTCTTGCTGATTGCCAGCGCCTACTGCATCGCATGGTAAGAACTTGTAAGACCTTGATTTCTTGCTAGTGAGGAATTATGCTGTCCTACCATCTCTTAGCAACTGTTAGAATTAATCTGCTTGCTGTTGTATTTTCTTTCTTTACTAACCATGTCAGCTGATGCGAATGAGACATATCCACATTCACCACGTACGAGGGGCATCATTCAGCATTTCGAACGCCAAGTAAAGCTACACACAGATGCTCTCAATGAGGATATTCAAGTCACCAATGAACGCATTGGTCAATTAGAGTCGACGCAGATTTGCACCAACACTAAGCTGATCACATTAGAAAGCACTGCTGGGGCTATTAACATTTCTCTTGCAGCAATCATTGAGCGATTGGAGAGGATGGAACAGGTCGGATGCGAAAAGAGGCAAAGACGTGTTGATGACAGCCACGACTCCGTTGGCAGTGCTGCAAGATATGACGAGGCGGAGTATTCGGCGGATACCGAGCTTGATGATGGATCTTTCAGGTATCGACGGCAGCCACGTCGCGACCATCGTGGTATGGGTGGTCGAGCTCAACGACGCGAGGTACGTGACAATGACGATTCCCTACGCAGCATTAAATTCTCAATACCACCTTTTGATGGTAAATATGATCTGGATGCATAACTGTCTTGGGAATTATCAGTAGATCAAAAATTTGCATGCCATGATTTTCCTGATGATAAAAAGGTTAGAGCTGCCACTGGTGAATTCACTGACTTTGCTTCTGTTTGGTGGCATGAATATCAAACTAAAAATCCAGCTACCGTACACAAACTTAGAATGCTTTGAAACGAATCATGCGTCGTCGTTTTGTTCCTTCCTATCATGCTCGTGACCTGTTGCATAAATTACAACAACTTAGGCAAGGCAACAAATCTGTTGAGAAATACTATCGAGAACTTCAAATAGGCATGATGCGTTGTGGCCTAGTTGAAAATGATGAGGCTGCAATGGCTAGGTTTATGGGTGGTTTAACAAGAGAAATTCAGGACATATTGGCTTATAAGGAATACACTAACGTCACTCGATTATTCCATCTTGCTTGTAAGGCTGAAAGAGAAGTGCAGGGACGACGTACAAGAACTAACATTTCTGCAGGTCGAACTACCTCATGGCAGTTCTGCTCAAGTGCTGCTGGTACTAAGCATGATTCTCCAGACGATGCTTCCAATGGGTTGCCCAGGACTACATCAAAATCAGCACCTTCGCGTGCAATCGAGACAACAAAAGGATCCACCCAAGTTGCAGCCAACACTTCTTCTTCCATTGCTTCTACCGGGAGAACAAAAGACATTCAATGTCTCCAGTGCAAGGGTTTTGGGCACCTACGAAGGGACTGCCCAAGCAAGCGTGTGCTGGTTGTACGAGAAAATAGTGAGTACTCATCCGCTAGTGATTTAGATAATGAAACATATGCCATGCTTGCTGCACAAGAAGCAGGAAAGAAGAATGATGATGAAGAGCACATTGGGGCTGATCATGCTGCCCACTATGAGAGTCTTGTTGTGAGGCGTGTCTTGAGTGCCCAAATGATCAAAGCTGAACAGAACCAGCGACACAATCTATTCCAAACTAAGTGTGTAGTTTTGGAACGATCGTATCGCATTATTATTGATGGAGGAAGCTGCAACAATTTAGCAAGTGCTACCATGGTAGAAAAGCTTGGGATGATAACACTTCCACATCCACATCCCTACTACATCCAATGATTCAACGACAGTGGAAAGTTTAAGGTAACACGTCTGGTTCGTGTCGAATTTGCAATTGGTTCCTACCATGATTGCATTGATTGTGATGTGGTACCTATGCAAGCTTGTTCTATGCTATTTGGTCGACCTTGACAATTTGATAAAGATACATTACATCATGGTAAATCAAATCAATACTCTTTCATGCATCATGAGAAGAAACTTGTTTTGCACCCGATGTCCCCTGATGCTATTTTGAATAATGACATTGCTAGAGCTTGCAAAGAGAAAAATAAGAAATCTGCTGAAAATGAAAATTCAGATGTCGTGAAGAGATCGGTACAGCCTAAGACTGACAATTCCAAATCTGCTCATATGAAGAAGAATGAAATAAAATTAAAGAGCGCTTGTTTTTTTGCTTCCAAATCTGATTTGTTTGAATTAAAAAGTGATACTGCAATCTGCTATGTGTTTATTTGCAAAGAAGTTTTGTTCTCACTTCACGACACACCATGTGCTTTGCCTCCTATCACTAAGCTTTTGCAGGAATATGCTGATGTGTTTCCACAGGAGGTACCAGCCGGGCTGCCACCATTGAGAGGGATTGAGCATCAGATTGACCTCATCCCTGGGGCTTCTTTGCCCAACCGAGCACCATACAGGACCAATCCGGAGGAGACTAAGGAGATTCAGCGGCAAGTACAGGAATTACTCGACAAAGGTTATAGGCATGAGTCCCTTAGTCCTTGCTCCGTTCCTGTCCTTTTGGTTCCAAAGAAAGATGGATCATAGCGCATGTGTGTAGATTGTCGAGCAATTAATAACATTACCATTAGATATCGTCATCCTATTCCTAGGTTAGATGATATGCGTGATGAACTTAGTGGCTCGATGATTTTCTCTAAAATTGATTTGCGTAGTGGATACCATTAAATTCGCATGAAGTTAGGTGATGAATGAAAAACAGCGTTTAAAACAAAGTTTGGTTTGTATGAGTGGTTAGTCATGCCTTTTGATCTCACAAATGCACCTAGCACTTTCATGAGATTAATGAATGAGGTTTTACGTGCTTTCGTTAGAAGATTTGTGGTAGTATATTTCGATGACATCTTGATCTATAGCGCATCTCTCGAAGTTCATCTTGATCATCTCCGTGCTGTTTTCAATGCTTTACATGATGCACGCTTATTTGGTAACATTGACAAGTGCACCTTTTGCACGGATCGAGTTTCTTTTCTTGGCTATGTTGTGACACCACAGGGAATTGAAGTTCATCAAGCCAAGGTGGAGGCGATACACAGCTGGCCGACTCCTACCACGGTCACACAAGTACGAAGCTTTCTCGGACTTGCTGGATTCTATCGTCGTTTTGTGAAAGACTTCAGCACCATAGCAGGCCCACTGCATGAGCTTACAACGAAGGGTGCCCCATTCACATGGGGCAAGGCGCAAGAGGCTGCATTTGCAACTTTGAATAATAGGTTAACTCATACACTCCTTCTCCAATTACCAGATTTCAGTAAGACTTTTGAATTGGAATGTGATGCTAGTGGTATTGAATTGGGAGGTGTCTTGTTGCAAGAGGGGAAACCTATTGCTTATTTTAGCGAGAAACTGAATGGGCCTAGTCTGAACTATTCCACTTATGATAAAGAATTATATGCACTAGTACGAACTTTGGAAACATGGCAACATTATTTATGGACTAAAGAATTTGTTATACATTCTGATCATGAATCTTTGAAGCACATTAAGAACCAAACTAATCTGAACCGTAGGCATGCCAAGTGGATAGAATTCATTGAGTCCTTTCCTTATGTCATCAAACACAAGAAAGGAAAAGATAACGTCATTGCGGATGTCTTATCTCGCTGTTACAATATGTTGTCCCAACTTGATTTTAAGATTTTTAGATTGGAAACAATTAAAGAACAATATGCTTTTGATGCTGATTTTAAAGATGTGCTGCTGCAATGTAAAGAAGGAAAAACATGGAACAAGTTTGTTCTCACTAATGGTTTTGTGTTTCGAACTAACAAATTATGCATTCCAGCTGGTTCTGTGCGTATCTTACTATTGCAGGAAGCACATGGTGGAGGATTGATGGGACACTTTGGTGTCAAGAAGACGAAAGACATCTTAGCAAGCCATTTTTTTTGGCCAAAGATGAGGAGAGATGTGGAGCGGTTTGTTGTTCGTTGCACCACCTGTCAAAAAGCTAAGTCCCGTTTTAATCCACATGGTTTATACATGCCTCTTCCTGTTCCTAGTGCTCCATGGGAGGAGGTTTCTATGGATTTTGTTTTAGGATTGCCTAGAACAAAGAAGGGGAGGGATAGTATTTTTGTTGTTGTCGACTGATTTTCTAAAATGACACATTTCATACCATGCCACAAAACTGATGATGCTACCCATATTGCTGATTTATTCTTTCGAGAAGTTATTCGTTTGCATGGGGTTCCAAACACTATTGTTTCAGATAGAGATGCCAAATTTCTTAGTCATTTTTGGAAAACCTTATGGGCTAAGTTGGGAACAAAATTACTCTTTCTACCACTTGTCACCCTCAAACTGATGGACAGACCGAAGTAGTGAACCGTAGTTTATCTACCATGCTAAGGGCTGTTCTGAAACATAACATCAAATTATGGAAAGAATGTTTGCCTCATATTGAATTTGCTTACAATCGTTCGCTGCATTCTACTACTAAATTGTGCCCTTTTCAGATTGTATATGGTTTTATTCCTTGTGCTCCCATTGATCTTTTGGCTCTGCCACCTTCAGAGAAATTGAATTTTGATGCTTCTCGCCGTGCTGAATTAATTCTTAAAATGCATGAGCAAACTAAATCAAACATTGAAAACATGAACGCTAAGTATCAACAAGCCGGTAGCAAGGGTAGGAAGCATGTTACTTTTGAACCTGGTGATTTTGGTTTGGGTGCATTTGAGAAAGAATAGATTTCCTGATTTGAAAAATCTAAATTACTACCTAGAGCTGCTGGACCCTTCAAAGTGCTTCGAAAAATTAATGATAATGCATAAGAAATTGAGTTACCTGCACATTTTGGGGTTACTTCCTCTTTTAATATTGCAGATTTGAAACCATATATAGGCGAGAAAGACATATTTCTGTCCAGGATGACTCAATTGCAAGAAGGGGAGGATGATGCGGACATCGCTACCGTTGATACAACCACAACACCAGCACATTCACCACTCTCAGCTAATCAAGGTCCAATGACACGCGCTCGTGCACGTCAACTTAATTATCATGTGCTTGGGAATTGATCCAGCTAGGAGTGATGGAGGGATTAATGCAATAAAGGCTGCTCCACCCGAGAGGAAATCTTGAGGCTGGGGCCATGTAATAAAGAGAGATTTAGACAAATAAGGAAAGGAATAAGGGAAATCTCGTCCAACTTTGCTACTGGACAAAATTCCCTCTTTCTTCCCACATTTAAAGATAGATGTGCTATAATAAGGAAAGAAATAGACAAAATCATATCCTGCCTTGCTGCTGGATGGGTTTCCCTCTTTCTTTCCCTATTAAATGGTAGTCTATCACAGAAAAAGGAAGAGAATAAGGGAGATCACGTCCTACCTTTGTTTCTGGACGGATTTCCCTCTTCCCTCCCCTATTTAAGTAGTCCAAGAGCTCCTCGACAGGACGGGTTTTGTTTTCTGTAAGTTTAGCCATTGCTACTTCCTTGTAACACAAGTGTCGACGAGACCTTCCGATTACTTGAATCAGAACCCCAACCTTTTCACACCCGTGAGTGTTTGCTTGTTATCTTGTTCTTGCTTGTTCTTTGATTGCTTGCAGGTTCAAGGCTGTTCTTAACACGGCAAGTACAGCAACAACAGGAGCCGGTGTAACTATCGCTAAGGCGCAGCATCCTTGTGGTTGTTGTAGTCGGGTAGCACAACGTCGACCTCCACCCAAATTGTAGTTACCAGGAGACGGTGTAACTGTCGCTCAAGGCGCCACACCATTCTGGTTGTGGTAGTCTGGCAGCCAACGTCGGCCTCCACCAAATTTGTTCATTACCAATATCTCTCATCGAAAGATAGGGCGTCCCCCGTACCCGTTGGGTTCATCACGCGGGGGTACCCCGTGTTGAGGGTACCGACAGTGGCCCCTGGGCCCATCTCTGGGGAGATAGCGAGCCCGAGGTGGGGTCTCCGTCTCTTCCATTCCGCGCACCTTCTCTAAGACCCGCATTGACCGTTACCGGAGCACGAACAGTCGCGAGATCGTGGGAGCGTGTGCCCCACTTGATGGTTGCTTTTACTATGGCGGTTCCCAAGGCTGTGCCACTACTGCACGTCGCAACATTTTTTCAGGAACCGCCAAAGCGTCTTGCCGGCTCGTCTCCTTGGGAGACTGACTTCTTGGCCCACCACTTCAGCTGGATGGCTTGGGTCACTTGTCATCGATGCTTGGTCTTGGAGCCGAAGCGGTTGCCCAAACGGCGTATTCGAAGAGTTTCGAATCGCTTTGAATCGCACCTGGGAAGTTTAAAAGGGGATCTTACCCGCACCACGGCTTCCTTTTGCACTTCCCAGCGCTTGCATCTTCCTTGAGTTCTTGCGCCCTTGTCTTCCCTGTCCTTGAGCTTTCTCCTTCCATGGCTTCCAACCCGCCTCCGGAGAAGAAGCGCGCCCGGTCTCCTCCGGCGGCGGCGTTTGCGCCGAGCCAGGGATCTAGGGCGCCTACGCGCCCTGCTTCTGGAGATGGCGCCCCGTCCGGTGGCGACCCCAAGAGGCCTCGGGCTCATCATCCCGACGGGACTCCTCTTGAGCGACGACGGGCTGAAAGTTCCCGGGCGTCGCGTCCTCCCTCCTCAGGCGGTGGAGCCTCGAGGGAAAGTTCTGGTGCGTTGATGCCCAGGGGCGAGCCAAGAGCTCAGGCGCCCCGGGCTTCAGGGGCTGGGTCGGCGTCCAGGGGGGGCTTCAGAAGCATCCCCTGCTCCGCCAGCCCGGGCGACTGCGGGGCAGCCGTCGGTGGCGACGGCGGGCTCTAGTGGACCTACCCCGGCTCGGAAGCCGGGGTTCAGAGCCCGTTGGAGCGCTCGTGTCTCTCGGTAAGCGACATCTACTGGATTCTAGAGCCTGTGTTGTCTTCTTCTTTTCTCAACTCAGGAGTTTCCCATGTTTGTAGGGACTCCCCAAGTGCCGGTAACGCTCCCGTTTCCCGGCCATACCCGACTGACGGGGGATCCGCGCCGCAGCGCTTGAAAGCCGAAACGGTCGAGCGGCCCCCAAGCCAGCGCAAGTTCCTTCTGCGCCGGTCAGTCCGGCTCCTGCGGCAGCGGCGACTCCTCCCACTCGTCCCTCTTCACTGGCTCGGGAGCCGGCTGTCGCTGAGGGTTCGGCGGGACCAGCTGTCGATGTCCCGCCTCCTGTTGCCGGAGCGGAAGAAACTGCCACAGGCCTTATGGTGGGCAGCGAACCAGGGCGCACCGGGAGCGAGCCCGTCCGAGTGCCGGCTTCTCCTGATCGGCGCCTTATCCTGGTTGCCAGAGCGTCGACTTCTCCCGAAGACGACGTGATGGAGGAGGTTGGGGGCGCCGCTCCAGCCTCTGCCGCCCCGCTGCCCCTGGCAGATGCCCTCGTGCTCGCTCAGACGAGCGTCCGGCAGGTCTTGGCCGCGCTTGGTCGCGAGCGGGAGGAGCAGGTAGGTGAGAGGGATCACCTCCTCACCTGGGGGCGCCTTTTGAGGGAGCGGACCGAGGAGGTCAAGGGGGAGCTCGACTCCAGGCGGGCGTCGCTCGATGTCATGGAGGCGCTCCTCGACCGTCAGAAGAGGGCCGTCGACCGTCTGGATTCCGAGATGCGGCGGCTCCACAAGGAGGCCCTCGAGGCGCATGCCCGGGCCGAGGGGAACTTCTCTGCTCTGGAGGAGGTGCGGCAGAGGCTGCCGCGCCGTGAGCGCGCCGTCGCGGACCAGGAGCGCTCCGTTGCAGCCGAGGCGGAGAAAGTCGCCGCGCGGCTGGTGGCGGGCGAGGGTGACCTGTGAGCCCGGGCTACGGAGCTAGAGACCCGGAAGGCAGACCTTGCCACGAGGGAGGAGCAGGTCTCCTGGGAGCGCCAGGCGATCCTGGATCGGGAGACGGCAGCCGACTTCCGGGCTTCAGAGTTGGAGCGGCTTGCCCAGACTCTCCATCTTCGGGAAAGCTCTCTGGCAGCCAAGGAGAAGGAATTCTCCAAGGGGAGCCTCGATGCCTTGCTGGCAGCCCGCCGCGAGGTGGAGGAGCTCTTGGCCTGACGGTCCTCCGAGGCCCGTGCGGTCTCGAGCTTCGTCGACCAGGCAGGGTCCGCCCTGGTCCCCCTTGGCTTCAGCCCGGTGAAGACAGCGGCCCCTGCGCTGAAGGTGGCCGAAGTGATCCCCGCGCTTGAGTCTATCGGCGCCAAGCTGAACAGGCTAGATGCGGTGGTCGCCGGTGAACTCGAGGCGGAGGGACGGGGCCTGGCGATGGAGGTTGCCACACACGTGTTGGCGTGCTTTCGGAGCCGGGACCCTTCCTTCTCACTAGAACCAGCGAGACAGGGCCCCGCAGCGGAGCAGGAGGAAGCCGGCAGGGCCGAAGTCGGGGACGTGGCTGCTCTTGTAGCCTCTAGGTTCCGGCGCGAGCCAGGGGAACCCTAGGACTTGTATCTTTTCGTCCTTTTTTATTGAGTCTGTATTTCAGCTCATGGAGCCTTGAATGAATAGACTCTTCTTATTTTCTGTGTCTGTGTGCTTTCGTCTTCTTCTTGGCTTGGCCTGGCCGAGCCCTTAGCTCCGCAAGATACTCAGAGGTCTTCACCAATCTTGAAGCTCTGCCCAGACACCTTCCCCGGGTCCTTATTGTGTTAAGGGCCCCGGAGGTCTCCGGAACTCGCCCCGTGAGAACGGGCAGGTCCGGATCTACCGACCACGTGGCGGGCCCGGAGCTCTCCTTTGAGAAGATGGAGATCCGGCCCCGCTGGACACATGGGGCCTTCGGGGCTCACCCCCGCGGAGGGGGCGAGGCTCGGCTCTGCCGGCCACGTGGCGGGCCCGGAGCTCCTCCTGAGGAGAAGGGAGCTCCGGCCCCGCTGGACACGTGGGGCCTTCGGAGCTCGCCCCTACAGAGAGGACGAAACCTGGATCCTCCGGTCTTGCGCTGGAGTAGTCGATGGCTCCTTGCCCCCACTTCATGCGGTCCCCGTAGCTAAAACCTGGAGATCCTGCACAGAGGTAGAGGAAGCGTAATTCTTCTCAGGGGGTTTTCCCCTCCCCGTCTCTTAGTCTTATTTGGCTTACGGTCCTAGTCCGGTATACGGGGCTTGGGCAATTCTGTGCACGAGGCGCCGGGGCTCCGGCTCCCTCCGAGGTCAGGGTACGACCGTCCGGCCCCTAGTACCGGACCGTACGCCGGGGAAGCAAAGTGCACAGGCTTTGGATACGGAACCAGGCAAAGCGGCTGTACTCCCCTGGACCTCCGAAGGGCAGGGCGCGCACGCTTTTGGTCGGAACCGGCAAAGCAGGCTACGCACCCTGGACCCCCCATGCACAGCGCAGGCCTTTTCTGGAGGTGACCAACTGGCACCGCAACACCTGACTGGGGGAGGCCCGAAATGCCCCCTGGCCATCGACAGGTGCCTCAAGCATAACCGCCTTCGGTAGGATAGCAGATGCTGACTATGAATGAGAGCGGGAAAGGGGAGCTAAATGTACGGTGAGCATACATAGAAAGTGCGGTCATAGAAATTAATGCGTAATTTAAATGAGCACATAAGTGAGAGCGTGGTAAAACAGGTTTCTGTGTAAATGCCCACAGGAGGAAGACAGACTGAACATGGAGGCAACCACCCGCCCCATTAAGAAGGGAAGCAAGACTCTACGCGCTTGGGGTCGGAACCAGGCCAAGCTGGACGTAGTCCTGGACCATCCCCTAAGGCTTAGCTGCTCCGAGCGCTGTTCCTGGAGCCTATGGGATCTATTACAGAAAGGTAAAGGCCTGTTCTACTAATGCTCAGGAGGTTGAACTTACTGTGATGTTCCGTGCTCCAAGGGTTCGGGAGCGGATCCCAACCTTGGTGGAGAGGCGTATGTACCTGGGACGGCAACTTTTGTGACTCGGAAGGGACCTTCCCGGCTGGGGGAGAGTTTATAGGTCCTTCACGGGAAAGTGTGCGCCGCGGCACCATGTCGCCTTCTTGTAGCTCCCAGACGCGCTTGGCCCTTTGGCGGTAGTGCCGGAGCACCAGTCGGGGCCGTGTGTTGTGGGGTGTTACTTGTAATCATGCCTCGTCGGCGAGGTCGATACCTTCACGCTGGAGCGGGTCCTGCGCGGCTTCTCCCGGGAGCCCCGGGGTACCTTCCTCTATTGGCTCAGGCCGACAAGAGGTAGGTGGACCCGGACTCTTCTTGGGAGACCCAGGATGTCTCCTTCCATTGGCTCAGGCCGACAGGAGGTTGATGGATCCTGAGCGGCCGCCGGGAGGTGAGGCCGAGGCACAGAGACGTGCACTCAGGTAGAGCTGGCCCGGTTCTGCCCCGCCGGGGGCTGGTTCTTGGGCTGCTGCAACTTCTTGGAGCTTCTCCAAGGCTGATACCGCAACAGTGCTCCACAGATCTTTTGGGGCAACCGCGGTCGGTTATCGCCCTTACTCGTCGTCACTGGAGCTAGAGTCCTCATAGTTGTGTACCGTCTTTATAGCGCGCTGAAGCTCCTGGAACCCCACCTGGTGGCCGACGTTGTCTGGGGTGTTGACCTTCTGCTTGCTCTCCCTTTGACGGAAAGGAGGGGCATCAGCTCGCAGTTGCTTCCCCTTGCGGAAGCGCTCCGCGAGCTTCTGGATCTCCCGGCACTCAGCAGCAGTATGGTAACTGGTGTTGTGCACGGGGCATGGCTCGCCTTGGTCACCATCTGGAGCTGGTGACTGTCGCTGCCTTTTGTCGGGGCGTGGCCCACGAGCTCCACTGGGTGCTGCTGCTGCAGCAATAGGAGCTGCGGTCGGTGGCTTCATCTTGCCACCGCCCCGGTTCTTGATCTTCTTGCTGCTTCTGTGGGAAGCAGCGCCAGGTCCGGGCTGTCCTCCTGACTCGGAGGCTGGCAGTGAGTGTCAGTTCCGCCCTCCTGCTGCCCTGGCGCACTTGTCCGCCAGGCTGAAGAGCTCTGAGACGTCGCGAACCTCTCTGGTCACGAGCTTCTCGAGCATCTTCTTGTCCCGTACACCCTGCCGAAACGCCACCACCACGGAAGCATTTTGAATATGCGGGATGGTGTTCCACACCTAGAAGAACCGCTGGATGAAGGAGCGCAGTGTCTCTCCAGGTTGTTGCTGGATGGCATGGAGGTCGAGCTCCATGCCAGGCCGGGTGTAGGAGCTGCCGAAGTTAGCAGTGAACTGCCGGCAGAGCTCTCCCCAGGAGGTTATGGAACCCTGGGGGAGGTTCATGAGCCAAGACCGGGCTGGGCCGGTCAAGGCGACGGGGAAGTAGTTGGCCATAACGGCCTCGTCCCCTCCTGCAGCAAGGATGGCGGTGGAGTAGATCTGGAGGAACTCCGCCGGATTGACACTGCCATCGTACTTCTCGGGCAGGTGCGGCCGAAACTTGCGCGGCCACCTCATGAAGTGAAGGTGTGGCGCTAGGGCCGCACATCCAGCTCCTGTTGCTGCAGGCGTTGGTGCCGCGAACGCTTGGTTCGCTGCTGGTACTGTGTATCCCGGTATGGGCAAGGCTGCGCCATGGACCGGTAATGCGGACATCGCTACCGTTGATACAACCACAACACCAGCCCATTCACTACTCTCAGCTAATCAAGGTCCAATGACACGCGCTCGTGCACGTCAACTTAATTATCAGGTAAATTCATTCCTGGCTGTTCAAAGTAATTATCCTTCAATGGGGACCAATTAAAGCCTTGTGATGACCTTGTTATTATTAGGTGCTTGGGAATTGATCCAGCTAGGAGGGATGGAGGGATTAATGCAATAAAGGCTGCTCCACCTGAGGGGAAATCTTGAGGCTGGGGCCATGTAATAAAGAGAGATTTAGACAAATAAGGAAAGGAATAAGGGAAATCTCGTCCAACTTTGCTGCTGGACAAAATTCCGTCTTTCTTCCCCCATTTAAAGATAGATGTGCTATAATAAGGAAAGAAATAGAGGAAATCATATCCTGCCTTGCTGCTGGATGGGTTTCCCTCTTTCTTTCCCTATTAAATGGTAGTTTATCACAGAAAAAGGAAGGGAATAAGGGAGATCACGTCCTACCTTTGTTACTGGACGAATTTCCCTCTTCCCTCCCCTATTTAAGTAGTCCAAGAGCTCCTTGACAGGGCGGGTTTTTGTTTTCTGTAAGTTTAGCCATTGCTACTTCCTTGTAACGCAAGTGTCAACGAGACCTTCCGATTACTTGAATCAGAACCCCAACTTTTCACACCCGTGAGTGTTTGCTTGTTATCTTGTTCTTGCTTGTTCTTCGATTGCTTGCAGGTTCAAGGCTGTTCTTGGCATGGCAAGTACATCAACAACAGGAGCCGGTGTAACTATCGCTAAGGCGCAGCATCTTTGTGGTTGTTGTAGTCGGGTAGCACAACGTCGACCTCCACCCAAATCGTAGTTACCAGGAGACGGTGTAACTGTCGCTCAAGGCGCCACACCATTCTGGTTGTGGTAGTCGGGCAGCCAACGTCGGCCTCCACCAAATTCGTTCATTACCAACATCTCTCATCGAAAGATAGGGCGTCCCCGTACCCGTTGGGTTCATCAAGTGGTATCAGATTTCAGGTTGCTCGGTGAGAGATTTCCTTCTCCTTGTTCTTCATTTACCTACAGTCCACTTTTGCCTACAAAAGTTCGCTCTAAAAAAATCCTAAAAACACTTTGAGCCTTTTGCTTGGCTACTTAGCTCTCGACTTGTTAAATTCACGGTTGCCTTTTTGTGTCAAGTTGCTGGTCCTAATTTTTTCACCGCTAGAGTTTTGGGTTCGTGCCACTTTGTTCTCAGTCCATTTCCATTATCTACCCAAAGTTGAGAAAAAAGGCAAGTGCAAAAGAAAAGCTGCACGGATCAGCAAGAAAAAGGCACGTGCAAAATGAAAAGCCGCACTGATTACAATCACAAAAAAAAAGTTTCTAAGTACAAAAAAAAGAAAGACAATTTGTGTAACATTTGTTTCATGTTTCGAAGTTCAACTTGCTGTTTTCAACGTTGTTGAAACACAACGGATCGGGCTGTTCGAACTTCCCTACCATAGTAATCTAACGTCACGTGGAGTTACGGCTCACGTCTCTAGTAAGGTTTGAGCTAGGACCAGCACAATACCATCGTGGAACGTTTATTCAACTTGTTGTGACTAATGTGGTACTAGTTGTTCCTTTGCACAAATTGTGTCTAGCAGCCACCTACAGCTCCACAAAATTGTCCACGACACCATAAGGTTGTGCTGGCAGCCACCGTTTGTTGTTGTTCTTGCTGATTGCCGGTGCCTCCTGCATCGCATAGTAAGAACTTGTAAGACCTTGATTTCTTGCTAGTGAGGAATTGTGCTGTCCTACCACCTCTTAGCAACTGTTAGGATTAATCTGCTTGCTGTTGTACGAGTAACCATGTCAACTGATGCGAATAAGACATCTCCACATTCACCACGTACGAGGGGCATCATTCAGCATTTCGAACGCCAAGTAAATCTACACACAGATGCTCTCAATGAGGATATTCAAGTCACCAATGAACGCATTGGTCAATTAGAGTCGACGCAGATTTGCACCAACACCAAACTGACCACATTAGAAAGCACTGCTGGGACTATTAACACTTCTCTTGCAGCAATCATTGAGCGATTGGAGAGGATGGAACAGGTTGGACGCGAAGAGAGGCAAAGACGTGTTGATGACAGCCATGACTCCGTTGGCAGTGCTGCAAGATATGACGAGGCGGAGTATTCAACGGATACCGAGCTTGATAATGGACCTTTCAGGTATCGAAGGCAGCCACGTCGCGACCATCGTGGTATGGGTGGTTGAGCTCAACGACGCGAGGTACGTGACAATGACGATTCCCTACGCAGCATTGAATTCTCCATACCACCTTTTGATGGTAAATATGATCCGGATGCATATCTGTTTTGAGAATTGTCAGTAGATCAAAAATTTGCATGCCATGATTTCCCTGATGATAAAAAGGTTAGAGCTGCCACTAGTGAATTCACTGACTTTGCTTCTGTTTGGTGGCATGAATATCAAACTAAAAATCCAGCTACCGTACCACAAACTTGGAATGCTTTGAAACGAATCATGCATCGTCGTTTTGTTCCTTCCTATCATGCTCGTGACCTGTTGCATAAATTACAACAACTTAGACAAGGCAACAAATCTGTTGAGGAATACTATCAAGAACTTCAAATAGGCATGATGCGTTGTGGCCTAGTTGAAAATGAAGAGACTGCAATGGCTAGGTTTATGGGTGGTTTAACAAGAGAAATTCAGGACATATTGGCTTATAAGAAATACACTAACGTCACTCGATTATTCCATCTTGCTTGTAAGGCTGAAAGAGAAGTGCAGGGACGACGTACAAGAACTAACATTTCTGCAGGTCGAACTACCTCATGGCAGTTCCGCTCAAGTGCTGCTGGTACTAAGCATGATTCTCCAGACGATGCTTCCAATGAGTTGCCCAGGACTACATCATAATCAGCACCTTCGCGTGCAATCGAGACAACAAAAGGATCCACTCAAGTTGCAGCCAACACTTCTTCTTCCATTGCTTCTACCGGAAGAACAAAAGACATTCAATGCCTCCAGTGCAAGGGTTTTGGGCACCTACGAAGGGACTGCCCAAGCAAGCGTGTGCTGGTTGTACGAGAAAATGGTGAGTACTCATCCGCTAGTGGTTTAGATAATGAAACATATGCCATGCTTGCTGCACAAGAAGCAGGAAAGAAGAATGGTGATGAAGAGCACATTGGGGCTGATCATGCTGCCCACTATGAGAGTCTTGTTGTGAGACGTGTCTTGAGTACCCAAATGATCAAAGCTGAACAGAACCGGCGACACAATCTATTCCAAACTAAGTGTGTAGTTTTGGAACGATCGTGTCGCATTATTATTGATGGAGGAAGCTGCAACAATTTATCAAGTGCTACCATAGTAGAAAAGCTTGGGATGACAACACTTCCACATCCACATCCCTACTACATCCAAAGGTTCAACGACAGTGGTAAACTTAAGGTAACACGTCTGGTTCGTGTCGAATTTGCAATTGGTTCCTACCATGATTACATTGATTGTGATGTGGTACCTATGCAAGCTTGTTCTATGCTATTTGGTCGACCTTGGCAATTTGATAAAGATACATTACATCATGGTAAATCAAATCAATACTCTTTCATACATCATGAGAAGAAACTTGTTTTGCACCCGATGTCCCCTGATGCTATTTTGAAGGATGACATTGCTAGAGCTTGCAAAGAGAAAAATAAGAAATCTGCTGAAAACAAAAATTCAGATGTCGTGGAGAAATCGGTACAGTCTAAAACTGACAATTCCAAATCTGCTCATATGAAGAAGAATGAAATAAAATTAAAGAGCGCTTGTTTTTTTGCTTCCAAATCTGATTTGTTTGAATTAAAAAGTGATACTGCAATCTGCTATGTGTTTGTTTGCAAAGAAGCTTTGTTCTCACTCCACGACACACCATGTGCTTTGCCTCCTTCTATCACTAAGCTTTTGCAGAAATACGCTGATGTGTTTCTACAAGAGGTACCAGCCGGGCTGCCACCATTGAGAGGGATTGAGCATCAGATTGACCTCATCCCTGGGGCTTCTTTGTCCAACCGAGCACCATACAGGACCAATCCGGTGGAGACTAAGGAGATTTAGCGGCAAGTACAGGAATTACTCGACAAAGGTTATGTGCGTGAGTCCCTTATCCTTGCTCCATTCCTGTCCTTTTGGTCCTAAACAAAGATGGATCATGGCGCATGTGTGTAGATTGTCGAGCAATTAATAACATTAACATTAGATATCGTCATCATATTCCTAGGTTAGATGATATGCTTGATGAACTTAGTGGCTCGATGATTTTCTCTAAAATTGATTTGCATAGTGGATACCATCAAATTCGCATGAAGCTAGGTGATGAATGGAAAACAGCGTTAAAACAAAGTTTGGTTTGTATGAGTGGTTAGTCATGCCTTTTGGTCTCACGAATGCACCTAGCACTTTCATGAGATTAATGAATGAGGTTTTACGTGCTTTCATTGGAAGATTTGTGGTAGTATATTTTGATGACATCTTGATCTATAGCGCATCTCTCGAAGTTCATCTTGATCATCTCCGTGCTGTTTTCAATACTTTACGTGATGCACGCTTATTTGGTAACATTGACAAGTGCACCTTTTGCACGGATCGAGTTTCTTTTCTTGGCTATGTTGTGGCACCACAGGGAATTGAAGTTGATCAAGCCAAGGTGAAGGCGATACACAGCTGGCCGACTCCTACCACGGTCACACAAGTACGAAGCTTTCTCGGACTTGCTGGATTCTATCGTCGTTTTGTGAAAGACTTCAGCACCATAGCAGGCCCACTGCATGAGCTTACAAAGAAGGGTGCTTCATTCACATGGGGCAAGGTGCAAGAGGCTGCATTTGCAACTTTGAATAATAGGTTAACTCATACACCCCTTCTCCAATTACCAGATTTTAGTAAGACTTTTGAATTGGAATGTGATGCTAGTGGTATTGGATTGGGAGGTGTCTTGTGGCAAGAGGGGAAACCTATTGCTTATTTTAGCGAGAAACTGAATGGGCCTAGTCTGAACTATTCCACTTATGATAAAGAATTATATGCACTAGTATGAACTTTGGAAACATGGCAACATTATTTATGGCCTAAAGAATTTGTTATACATTCTGATCATGAATCTTTGAAGCACATTAAGAAACAAACTAATCTGAACCGTAGGCATGCCAAGTGGGTAGAATTCATTGAGTCCTTTCCTTATGTCATCAAACACAAGAAAGGAAAAGATAATGTCATTGCGGATGCCTTATCTCGCCGTTACAATATGTTGTCTCAACTTGATTTTAAGATTTTTGGCTTGGAAACAATTAAAGAACAATATGCTTTTGATGCTGATTTTAAAGATGTGCTGCTGCAATGTAAAGAAGGAAAACATGGAACAAGTTTGTTCTCACTAATGGTTTTGTGTTTTGAACTATCAAATTGTGCATTCCAGCTGGTTCTGTGCGTATCTTACTATTGCAGGAAGCACATGGTGGAGGATTGATGGGACACTTTGGTGTCAAGAAGACGGAAGACATCTTAGCAAGCCATTTCTTTTGGCCAAAGATGAGGAGAGATGTGGAGCGATTTGTTGCTCGTTGCACCACCTGTCAAAAAGCTAAGTCCCGTCTTAATCCACATGGTTTATACATGCCTCTTCCTGTTCCTAGTGCTCCATGGGAGGATGTTTCTATGGATTTTGTTTTAGGATTGCCTAGAACAAAGAAGGGGAGGGATAGTATTTTTGTTATTGTCGACAGATTTTCTAAAATGGCACATTTCATACCATGCCACAAAACTGATGATGCTACCCATATTGCTGATTTGTTTTTTCGAGAAGTTCGTTTGCATGGGGTTCCCAACACTATTGTTTCAGATAGAGATGCCAAATTTCTTAGTCATTTTTGGAAAAATTTATGGGCTAAGTTGTGGACAAAATTACTCTTTTCTACCACTTGTCACCCTCAAACTGATGGGCAGATCGAAGTAGTGAACCGTAGTTTATCTACCATGCTAAGGGCTGTTCTGAAACATAACATCAAATTATGGGAAGATTGTTTGCCTCATATTGAATTTGCTTCCAATCGTTCGCTGCATTCTACTACTAAATTATGCCCTTTTCAGATTGTATATGGTTTTATTCCTCGTGCTCCCATTGATCTTTTGGCTCTGCCATCTTCAGAGAAATTGAATTTTGATACTTCTCGCCGTGCTGAATTAATTCTAAAAATGCATGAGCAAACTAAAGCAAATATTGAGAGCATGAACGCTAAGTATCAACAAGCCGGTAGCAAGGGTAGGAAGCATGTTACATTTGAACCTGGTGATTTGGTTTGGGTGCATTTGAGAAAGGATAGATTTCCTGATTTGAGAAAATTTAAATTACTACCTAGAGCTGCTGGACCCTTCAAAGTGCTTCGAAAAATTAATGATAATGCATAAGAAATTGAGTTGCCTGCACATTTTGGGGTTACTTCCTCTTTTAATATTGCAGATTTGAAACCATATATGGGCGAGGAAGACACATTTGAGTCGATGACGACTCAATTGCAAGAAGGGGAGGATGATGCAGACATCGCTACCGTTGATACAACCACAACACCAGCCCATTCACCACTCTCAGCTAATCAAGGTCCAATGACACGCGCTCGTGCACGTCAACTTAATTATCAGGTGAATTCATTCCTGGCTGTTCAAAGTAATTATCCTTCAAATGAGGACCTATTAAAGCCTTGTGATGACCTTGTTATTATTAGGTGCTTGGGAATTGATCCAGCTAGGAGGGATGGAGGGATTAATGCAATAAAGGCTGCTCCACCCGAGGGGAAATCTTGAGGCTGGGGCCATGTAATAAAGAGAGATTTAGATAAATAAGGAAAGGAATAAGGGAAATCTCGTCCAACTTTGCTGCTGGACGAAATTCCCTCTTTCTTCCCCCATTTAAAGATAGATGTGCTATAATAAGGAAAGAAATAGAGGAAATCATATCCTGCCTTGCTGCTGGATGGGTTTCCCTCTTTCTTTCCCTATTAAATGGTAGTCTATCACAGAAAAAGGAAGGGAATAAGGGAGATCACGTCCTACCTTTGTTGTTGGACGAATTTTCCTCTTCCCTCCCCTATTTAAGTAGTCCAAGAGCTCCTTGACAGGGCGGGTTTTTGGTTTCTGTAAGTTTGGCTATTGCTACTTCCTTGTAACGCAAGTGTCGACGAGACCTTCCGATTACTTGAATCAGAACCCCAACTTTTTCACACCCGTGAGTGTTTGCTTGTTATCTTGTTCTTGCTTGTTCTTCGATTGCTTGCAGGTTCAAGGTTGTTCTTGGCACGACAAGTACAGCAACAACAGGAGCCGGTGTAACTATCGCTAAGGCGCAGCATCCTTGTGGTTGTTGTAGTCGGGTAGCACAACGTCGACCTCCACCCAAATCGTAGTTACCAGGAGACGGTGTAACTGTCGCTCAAAGCGCCACACCATTCTGGTTGTGGTAGTCGGGCAGCCAATGTCGGCCTCCACCAAATTCGTTCATTACAAACATCTCTCGTCGAAAGATAGGGCGTCCCCCGTACCAGTTGGGTTCATCAACCGGGGGCACCATTTGTAGGGCATATGCTGCGTGGCATATGCCTGGGGCAGAGATCGCGTGGCGAACGTCTGTGCCTCAGGCTTGGTTGAGGCAGTCGACATACTGTCGCCGGCCTCCTGGTTGCGACGCCTTTCTCGTCGTCGCTCAATGAACACTCGGGCATCTTTGCCCAAGTGGCATCGTTCCAGCTCTGTCCTCAGGTCCGCCGATGGGAGCCTGGTAGAGCGGGAATCTGCCGTCTACCCGTCAACCATTGGCGTGCGTGTCAGCGACACAGCCGGGCTGTCGGGACGTCGTCCCCGCCGAAGTCGAGGGTTTGCAGCGGTGACGACGAGACGGTCTACATCGCGAATCCACTGCTGGGTCGCTGACTGAGTCGCGTCCCCAGCAGGTGGATTGTGCAGTAGCGCTCTTGCTGCAGCCAGCGCGCCCCTGTGGGAGACGCTCAGTGCTGCAGAGGATCTCATGCTCGCTGGAGCCTGCGCTGCTGGAGTCGGCGCTGGCGGAGTCGGCTGCTGGCTTCCAGCTTGCGCCAACACACTCCGTCCAGAGTGTGTCGAGACATAGTCCCCGCTAGTCACCGTTCGTCATGAACGTGGGCGGGGAGAGCTTGCCGCTGAAGGAAACTTCGTCATCTTCGCCGGCAGAAGCTCGTCGCGCAAGGGAAAAGCCCCCTTCCTGGCGCGTCAAATGTCAAAGTGTGTAGCCGACACTTCCCCCGGGCCTGCTCTGGGCAGCCCACGGAGGTTCTTTTTCGGTGGGGCTAGTCACTCACGGAGAGCTTCAGCGTTAGGGACGATTGAAGGAGAAGCTTGACAGGGGGTTTTTACGCGGTTCAGGCCGCCGGAGCGTAAAACCTTATGTCCACAGTTAGCAGAGTTGCTCGCTGATTTGCTTGCTGCTCAGAACCGGAGTCCTGAGCTTGAGGGTGAGAGATGTCGAATGGCTAGAGTGTGAGGGTGCGTAAGAGGAGAACCCTTGCTAACGTTGCCTACCCGAGCCTTTTATAGTCCAAGGCTCGAGCGGCTTACAAGGTGGGCTCGGGACCCGACAGGTGGTCCCGGGGAGATTGCCTGCCATCTACCGTATCTGCAGTTACGTCGGTAGTTGTCTCTGGCGAGGGCTTCCGAGTCTTTGTTCTGCCGCCCTGCCCATGCCACAAGCTAGTCATAGTGGTTGATGATGGCAGGGACGGCAGATGATGTCTTGTCGCTGTGTCTATTGGCGGGCAGGCTCTGACACGACGCGCCAGTCTATGATGTGACTGAGCGCAACGGCACCTGACAGAGGCGTGCTCCGCGCCTCCGCACCTTGGGAAGGCGCGGGTCTTGAATACCTTGTACGGGCAAGGTATGGCGCATCTTTTTACTCTTGCTGCCTACCGCGTGGGGGCAGGCAGCGCTGCTCTGCTGGCCACGTGGCGGGCCCGGAGCTCTCCTGGAGAGGGAGGTCCGGCCCCGCGGGACACGTGGAGCCTTCGGAGCTCTCCCGTGGAAGGGGGGAGATCCGGCTTCTGCTGGCCACGTGGCGGGCCCGGAGCTCTCCTCTGAGGAGAGGGAGGTCCGGCCCCGCAGGACGCGTGGAGTCTTCGGAGCTCTCCCCGCGGAGGGGGGAGGTTCGGCTCAATTGGCCACGTGGCGGGTCCGGAGCTCTCCTCTGAGGAGAGGGAGGTCCGGCCCCGCTGGACACATGACACCTTCGGAGCTCTCCATGCGGAGAAGGGTCCTTAGACATTTTCCCCTATGCGTGGGGGTACCCCGTATTGAGGGTACCGACAACGCTCTTACCCTTGTGCTCATTTAAATTACAAATTAATTTTTATGACTGCACTTTCCATATATGCTCATCGTACATTTAGCTCTCTCTTCCCACTCTCATCCCTAGTCGGCATTTGCTATCCTACCAAAGAAGGTCGCGCTTGAGGTACCTGCCGATGGCCAGGGGGCCTCTCGGGCCTCCCCCAGTAAGGTGCTGCGATGCCAGTTGGTCACCTCCAGGAAAAGCTTGCGCTGTGCATGGGGGGTCTAGGGTGCGTAGCCTGCTTTGCCTGGTCCCGACCCAAAGCGTGCGCACCCTGCCCTTCGGAGGTCCAGGGGAGTACAACCTGCTTTGTCTGGTTCTGTACTGAAAGCCTGTGCACCCTGCCTCCCCAGCGTTACAGTCCAGTACTAGGGGCCGGACGGTCGTACCCTGACCTCGGAGGGAGCCGGACCCCCGGTGCCGGGTGCACTGAATTGCCCAAGCCCCGTATACCGGACCAGTACCGTAAGCCAAATAAGACTATGATATAGGGAGGGGAGAGCCCCCAAGGAGAATTACGGTTCCCTTACTTGTGCGCAGGACCTCCTGGACTTAGCTCCCCCGCAGGAGTATGGTAGGTGTGCCCAAACCATTGGCCACACCTACCAGGAGGCCACTACGGGGACCGCGCGAAGAAAGACCGGAGCTCCTGACTACTCCAACGCAAGACCGGAGGATCCAGATCTCGCCCCCTTCACAGGGGCGGGTTCCGAAGGCCCCACGTGTCCAGTGGGGCCGGGGCCCCCCTCTCCTCAGAGGATAGCTCCGGGCCCGCCACGTGGCCGGCAGAGCCGGGCCTCGCCCCCTCCGCAGAAGCGAGCTCTGAAGGCTCCACGTGTCCCGTGGGGCCGGACCACCCTCTCCTCAGAGGAGCTTCGGGCCCGCCACGTGGCCAGCAGAGTCGGACCTCCCCCCGTCCTCACGGGGCGAGCTCCGAAGACCCCTTGAGCCCTTAACACAAAAAGGACCCGAGGAAGGTGTCTGTGCAAGACTTCAAGATTGGTGAAGACCTCCGAGTTCCTTGCGGAGCTAAGGACTCGGGCAGACCAAGCCAAGAAGAAGATAAACACAGACACGATAAGCAAGAGTCTGTCCATTTATTCAAAGCTCCATGAGCTGGACTGCAGACTCAACAAAAACAAACAAATAAAAAGAAAAGGTACAAGGCCTATAATTCCCCGGAGTCACGCCGGAACCTAGAGGCTATGAGGGCGGCCACATCCCTGACTTCGGCCCTGGTGACTTCCTCCCGCTCCGCGACGGGGCCCTGCCTCACTGGCTCCAGAGAGAGGGAGGGATCCCGGCTCCGGAAGCACGCCAGCACGTGCGTGGCAACCTCCTTCGCCAGGCCCCGTCCCTCCGCCTCAAGCTCGCCGGTGATCACCGCTTCGAGCCTGTCCAGTTTGGTGCCAATGGACTCGAGCGCCGGGATCGCCTCGGCCACCTCCTGCGTCGGAGCCTCCGTCCTCACCGGGCTGAAGCCGAGGGGAACCAGGGCGGACCCTGCCTGGCCGACAAAGCTCCATACCGCTCGGGCCTCGATGGACCGCGAAGCTTGGAGCTCCTCCATCTCTTGGCAGACTGTCAGCAGGGCGTCGAGTCCCTCCTCGGAGAATTTCTTCTCCTTGGCCGCAAGAGAGCCCTCCCGAAGCTGGAGGCCCTGGGTGAGCCGCTCCAACTCCGATGCCCGGAAGTCGGCCGCCAGCTCCTGGTCCAGCACCGCCTGGCGCTCCCGGGAGACCTGCTCCTCCCTCGCG
Source organism: Neostapfia colusana (assembly GCA_030760725.1). Classification (NCBI taxonomy): domain Eukaryota; kingdom Viridiplantae; phylum Streptophyta; class Magnoliopsida; order Poales; family Poaceae; genus Neostapfia; species Neostapfia colusana. The sequence continues at coordinate 97,939,786 of JASWHV010000008.1, read as the reverse complement.
GCCAGAGCTGTCTCCCAAAGCTCCAGCTCCTTAGATCGGGCCCTCAGGTCGCCCTCGCCAGCCACCAGCTGTGCGGCGACCTTCTTCGCCTCAGCCGCCAAGGCGCGCTCCCGATCCGCGGCGACGCGCTCGCGGCGCACCAGCTTCATCCGCAGCTCCTCCAGGGCAGTGGAGTGCGCCTCTGCCCTGGCATGAGCCTCACGGGTCTCCTGGTGGAGCCGCTGAGTCTCGGAGTCCAGACGGTCGACGGCCTTCTTCTGAAGGTCAAGGAGTGCCTCCATGGCATCGAGCCTCGACCGCCTCTTGTCGAGCTCCGCCCTAACCTCCTTAGTCTGCTGCTTCAAGAGGTGCCCCCAGCTGAGGAGGCGATCCCTCTCCCCTGCCAGCGCCTCCCGTTCACGCTCAAGCGCGGCCAGAACCTGCCGGACGCTCGTCTGGGCAAGCTCAATGGCGTCCGCCAGGGGCAGCGGGGCGGCAGAGGCCGAAGCCGCGCCCCCGACCTCCTCCATCACGTCGTCATCAGGAGATGCCGGCATCTCGGCGACCGGGATGAGGCACCGATCTGGAGAATCCGGCACCGGAGCGGGGCCGCTCTCGACGCGCCCCTATTCACTGCCCGCCGTAGGACCCGCGGCTGCTCCTTCCGCCTCGACACTGGAGGGCTGGATGCCGCCAGCCGGCCCCGCCGAACCCTCGACAACCGCCGGCTTCCGAGCTGGCGAAGGAGGACAAGCGGGTGCTGCCGCCGCCGCCGCAGGATCTGATCCGACCGACACAGGAGAAGCCTGCACTGGCTTGGGGGCCGGCGAAGCCGCCGCAGCTTCCGGGCGCTGCGGTGCGGATCTCCCGTCAACCGGGGATGGCCGGGGAACGGAATAGTTACCGGTACCCGATGAGTCCCTGCAAGCATGGGAAGCTCTCGGGTTAAGGAAAGAAGAAAAGAATGCAGGCTCTGGAACCCGGTAAGAGCAACACTTACCGAGGGACGCGAGCGCTCCAACGGGCACGGAACCCCGGCTTCCGAGCCGGGGCAGGTCCGCCGGAGCCTGCCATCACCGCTGGGGCCTGCCCCACAGGCACCCGGACCGGCGGAAACAGGGGGTGCTCCCGGAGCCCCCCTAGGAGACGGAGTAGTAGGGCCCCCGCCGGCGGCGCCTCTAGCGCTGCTCGGCCGATCCAGCTCGTGAGGCCCGGGGCGCCTGCGCCCCCTGATGAGTCCCAGCGCTGCTCCTTCCGGCGTCACCGTCTGCCGAGCCTGCAGCCAGGACGCTCGTTGACCGGGGCGCCTGAGCCCTCGGCTCACCCCTGGGCATCACAGCACCAGCGTCACCCCTCGGAGCTCCTCTGCCTGAGGGAGGAGGGCGGGACGCCCGGGGCCCCTCGGACCGCCGCCGCTCGAGTGGAGTCCCGTCGGAATGGAAGGCCCGAGGCCTCTTGGGGTCACCACCCGACGAACTGACACCTCCAGAAGGAGGACGCAAAGGTACCCCGGTTTCCTGGCTTGGCGCGAACGATGCCGCCGGAGGGGACCGGGCACGTTTTTTCTCTAGAGGCGGGTTGGAAGCCATGGAAGACGAAGGTGCAAGAGCTCGAAGAAACAAGGAGGGCTCAGGCGTGGGGAAGTTCGAAGGGAAGCCTGCGATGCAGATGAGATCCCCTTTTAAACTCCCCATACTCGATTCAAAGCGATTAGAAACTCTTCGAATACGCTGCTTGGGACAACCGCTTCAGCTCCAAGCCCAGGAGTCCATGACAAATGGGCCCAGGCTGTCCTACAGAAGCGGTGGACCGGGTTGTCAGCCCCCAGGCGGAGGACCCGGCGGTTCCTGACAAGACGCTGCGACGAGCGCTGCAACGTGCAGTAGTGGCAGCCTTGGGAACCGCGGTAGTAAAAGCAGCCATCAAGCAGGGCTCACGCCCCCACGATCCCACGACTGTTCGTGCTCCAGCAACGGTCAAAGCAGGTCTTCGAGAAGGTGCGCGAAGTAGAAGAGACGGGGGCCCCACCTCAGGCTCGCTATCTCCCCCGAGATGGGCCCGGGGGCAACTGTCGATACCCTCAATATGGGGCACCCCCGCTGTCGGTACCCGCGATATGGGGTACCCCCGCGCACAGGGGAAAATGCCTAAGGAACTCGCCCTTCTCTGCAGGGAGAGCTCCGAAGGCGCCACGCGTCTGGCGGGGCCGGACCTCCCTCTCCTCAGAGGAGAGCTCCGGGCCCGCCACGTGGCATACAGAGGCCGGACCTCCCCCTCCGCGGGAGAGAGGTCCGAAGGTGCCACGTATCCGGCGGGGCCGGACCTCCCTCTCCTCAGAGAGGAGCTCCGGGCCCGCCACGTGGCCGACAGAAGCCGAACCTCCCCCTCCGCGGGGAGAGGTCCGAAGGCTCCACGTGTCCCGCAGGGCCGGACCCTCCTCTCCTCTGAGGAGGGCTCCGGGCCCGCCACGTGGCCAACAGAATGGCGCTGCCTGCCCCCGAGCGATAGGCAGCGGGCGTAAAGACGCCCCATACCTTGCCCGTACAAGGTATTCAAGGCCCGCGTCTTCTCAAGACGCGGAGACGCGGAGCACGCCTCTGTCAGTTGCCGTTGCGCCCAGTCGCATCACAGACTGGCGCGCAGTGTCAGAGCCTGCCAGCCAATAAACGCAGCAACAAGACATCCCATGCCGCCCGCGCCGTCATCAACCACTACGACTAGCATGCGGCATGGGCAGGGCTGCAAGACGAAGACTCAGAAGCCTTCGCCGGAGACAACTACCGGCATAACTGCAGATATGGTAGATGACAGACAATCTCCCCGGGACCACCTGTCGGGTCCCGGGCCCCCCTTGTAAGCCACCCGAGTCTTGGACTATAAAAGACTCGGGTAGGCGAAGTTAGCAAGGGTTCGCACTCTAGCCATTCGCACCCTGGGTTCGCACTCCCGCAACTCATACGCTAGCCATTCACCCCCAAGCTGTAACTCATCCTCAAGCTCAGGACTCCGGTTCTGAGCAGCAAGCAATACAGCGAGCTCCATAGCTCGCCGTGGACGTAGGGTTTTATGCTCCGGCGGCCTGAACCACGTAAAACTCGCCGTGTCAAGCTCTTACTAACTCGTCCATACGCTCAAGCTCTCCGCAAGGGACTAGCCCCACCGAAAAAGGAACCTCCGCGGGCTGCCCAGTGCAGGCCCGGGGGAAGTGTCGAACGAACACTTCGACATTTGGCGCGCCAGGTAGGGGGCTTTTCCCCTGCGCGACGAGTTTCTGCCGACGAAGATGACCAAGCTTCCTTCAGCGGCAAACTCTCCTCCTCCGCGTTCATGGCGAACCGTGACCAGCGAGGAGTACATGTCGACACACTCAGGACGGAGTGTGTCGGCACAAGCTGGTAGCCAGCAGCCGACTCCGGCAACGCCGACTCCGGCAATGCAGGCTCCGACCAGTGTGAGATCTTCTGCAGCTCTGAGCGTACACCATGGGGGTGCGCTAGCTGCAGCAAGAGCACTACTGCGCAACCCACCTGCTGGGGATGTCCCCCTTCAGCGACCCAACAGTGGGTCCGCGAGGTGGACCACCTCGTCGTCGCCGCCGCGAACCCTCGGTTTCGGCGAGGGCGACGCCCCGGCCAACCGGCTGTGTCGCTGACGCGCACGCCAAAGGTTGACGGGCAGACGGCGGATTCCTGCTCCTCCAGGCTCCCGTCGACGGACCTAAGAAGGGAGCTGGAATGGTGCCACTTGGGCCAGGATGCCCGGGTTGTAAAAGCCCAAGAAAAGGGACTTGCAAAAACTTTTCTTCACCTCACAACACCACAGTTTTGTTGTGGATAGATTGTGAAATATTGTGAAGAGCATGTAACCTCCATCAAAAGCGTGATTAGAGGGGAAAGCCTTCATTTGCACAAAGTGGGATTTGGACACATGAACATGAGAGGTTGAGCTCACCCTAGAACTTTAAAAGTCTTGGAAAGGTTCAGTCCAAGTTTCATGAAAAATCCAACACTTTTGAGGCACTTTTGGGGGTATTTGAAAAAGAGGCCAATTGGAATGTAAATTCAAATTGCAGCAACTTTCATCACTCAAATTCAAAAAAGTAGTTTCATTTTCAAACTCAGCATATTTTCCTGAGTAATCCCACCAATTTTCAGTCCATTGGACTTCATCTCGTCGGGAGCCGAATTTGTAAAAATTCAAACTGAGTTTGAATTTTCAAATTCAAATATGAAGGGAATGTGGCCAAACCAGTTTGAAGTTGATGAATTCAAATTCTACCTCTGAATTGGTTGCTAAGTTTCCTTTTCAAGTCTGAGTAGGTGGGATATTTGCACAACAGAGAAGATTAGGGGGGAGAAGAGGGCCCACCAGTCAGCTAGACTTTGGCCCTAAGTCAACACCGAGCGAACTCGGTTTACCGGGCCTCGGCAGAGCTCGACACCGAACCGACCGAGCAGCCACCTCGCCCCCCTCTGCGTGCGCTGGCGACCAGCTTGCCGGCTCCGCCGCCTCGGCCCGATCGTTAACCCAGGAGCAAACAGCAGCACGTTGCCTTCTTCATTGATCGCACGCTCACTGTTTCCCTCACCCCGCGCTCTCTTTTCCCGATCGCTGGCAGCAACCGAGCCTCGGTTGCTCGTGCCAGCAGCACCGAAAAGCAGCGCCCGTGCATGCTCTATCACGACAGCCCCGCAAACCCGAGACTCCTAGCCTGTGGCGCGTGAAATTCGGCAACAGTCACCGAGGAACAGAGCACCGGCAGGAAGCAGCGAGCTGCTCCCCGTGGACAGCACACCATGGCCAGTTTCACCGCCGGACTTCTACACGGAAAAGGTGCGCCTTAGTCTCCAGATCGTGTAGCTGCAACCCTTCTAACCATTGATAGACTGTGCACTGAGAATTCCTAAGAATCCCGAGAACTAGTGCAACCGGGTAAGGGTCGGTCTACCCCGAAATTCTAGCTGCACCGTCCAATCCAGCTCGGGTGAGCCTACACACACCTTCCTCACTCCCTAGCGGCCCTCCTCGACCAAGAATCAAGGGAAATGACCCAGAAATGGCCAGGTTTAGGTGGTTTTTCGGGCCGCCATAGAATAACAGCTCGGTTCACCGTGGAGCTCTAGGTTGCCGACCTTTTCATGGGGTTTGGCGGCCATTTCCATCACCCTCGAGCTCCCGTGGTGCTCTCCGACCCTTTACCAATCATTTTGATGCGTTGTAACGCATTCCCGACCATGCCGGAACCCTAACCACCGCTGTCACCGTCGGGAGCCCTGTTCCGGTGAGCTACGGCCGCCGGCGACACCACCGACGAGTTCAGCGTCGTGAGTTAGGGCGGGGCGGCAAGTTTGGGGCCGGGAGACGGCCGGGAAAGCAGTTCCGGCGACGCTCACCGGAGTGCGCCACCGTGGGCCCCCTGTTTGGCGCGAGGAAGGAGAAGACTGCCGGGTGGGACCCACCGGCAGACATTTAAACATTTTGAAATGTCCAGTTTGTAGTTCAAACTTTGGAGGACCACAACTGGGGTTAGGAGAATCCAAAAATTATGAAACAAATTTTGTTGGATTCCTCTAACAGAGTACAATCCAAATCTGAAACCCAATTTGTATGAAATCCATTAATTAATTCTGGAAAATTCTTTAAAACTTTTTAGCAAAAGAATTTTAGAGGGAGTTTGGTTCATCCAAAAATCACCAAATTTTGCCAGAATGTCCTTTAGAACATTAGTGAACCCCTGTAAAAGTTTCAGACCATTTGGAGTTGATTTGGTCAGAGCAATTCAAATTGGAAGGTGCTGTTCATTTGAATACAGAAACATTTTCAGAGAATTTCCAAAACTTGGAAATTCAGTTCTGGGCAAATCTTAACTCCAAAAATGTTAGAAAAATTCATGCAAACTCTATGAGCTATAATTGAAATTGTAGTTCATTAAGTTGGGCATGAACAGGGGTATTACCTCAGAATAAATTCTTCTTTGCTGATTTGCCAAGAGAATTATTCTAGCAAACCACTCCATGAAAAGTGCTAATGTTTGGTCCAGAGAGTTTTCTGGTAACAAGAAACTCACACAAAAATTCTCAGCTCCATTGGAGCCCTATATCACCCCTGTCCTGTTTAACCACTTAAGGGATTAATATGGAAAAGGGGGAAAACCACTTAGCATTTAACCATGTGATTAAGTCCAAGCCAAACCACCAACACCAGTTCATCTTTAAATTCTTAAACAAGGTTCCAGGTGTTAGAGGCTGGTTATTAGAACTAATAGTAGAAGTATTACCCTAAACTCACATGTGCATCTAAATTAACATGTAGTGTTTCATTAACGTGTAGCCATTGAAGAAGAAACCCCGGAAGTGCTGGACTTCCTTCTTCCGGACGAGGAACTAACTACTGACCAGCAGCAACAAGGCAAGTCCCGGTTTGCATTAACCTTTTTATAAGTTTATTTTATTTACATGAGTCATGTGAAGTATGATTGTGCATTAGGTGTAGGATGAATGGAACCCCACTTGCATAACCAAAGGTTCCTAAAAGAGTGAGGGTAGTGTCTAAGACCTCGAGTAGACCGGCTATGCTTAATGAGTCATAGGGCTTCGGTACAAGTCAAGTAGTTGGAATCTACTCGCGAGATAGGCTTGGGACGCACGGGTTCGGTTGAGTGAGGTGAGATCATATTAGTAATGAAAATGAGACTGGGCAGGGGCTAGGGCGCAGCAAGAGGGAGTCTTGTGTGCGCAGCCCTGTCCGTGTCGATTGAGGACCGAGCCGTATGCGGCCCACGCTGATCAAGTTTGAATGTACCGAAGGCATATCGGATATATGGGCCCCGATAAACCGATGTAGCCTAAACCTCCGGGCGTCGAGGCATAGCACACCGATTTATAGGTGTAGGTTGAGGGCAGCAAGGTGGAAATCTGCCAACGGGTATAGAGAGATGCTCCGTGTGGGGAACCTCCTGCTCGTTTCGGTGCGACCGGTTCGACGTTTGGGCTGTTGGGTGAAAGGTTGTCCCGTACGACATCGAGTGAGCGTGCTGTGCAGCTCTTTGGGTTTCCCTGCAGGTGTATATCGAGTCGATTCACCGTCCCTCGCGGTGAAGAGTACTACTTGGTCACTGAGTCGTGACGTAGATTAATGGATGAAACATGTTGATTCAATATTGCTGGTTGATATAATTGTATTGCTTTATGTGTGCCACCAAATACTGCTTACTAAACTTCAGATTTCATGAACTGTTAACTTGTTGGTAAAAGATGAACTAAGGATGAACTTGTAGGCGTGTCCTTTTGCTGCAATGTTACTATCCTATGTCCATTGTACCCCTCATGTAGAGTTTCATGCTTAGGTGAGTCGGTTAAGCCTTGCTGAGCCTTCGTGCTCACGGCTGCTGCTTAAGTGTTTTTCAGGTGAGGAGCCACCCACGGACTCGGAGTACGAGTCCACCGGCGAGGGTTACCCTCCGTCGGGGACCACAGCTGAGTGGGAGCCGTACACGCCGCGCTGAGCTGAGGAGTGCAGCTAGTGTGGGTTGCCCTAGGGCTGGGCAACCAACTTTTGCTAGAAAAGCGGGCGTGAGTTGTATAGTGTAGACTTCCGCTGTGTAATATAAACAATAGTTGTAACTGAAGTTTGTACCTGTTTGTACAGTTTCAGTTGTTTTTCCCATGTAATATATATTATTTCTTATGACGTGTGCTGTTGGGTGTTGCATCGCGTGGCACCACCCTCTGCGATCCTGGATGAGCGGATTCCGGTCCGCCACAGCCTGGTATCAGAGCCGTATTGGGGATAGCACAGTACTTAAGGACTATATTATGGAAAAACTTAGGTTACGGTGAGGAATCGGTAGTTGCCCAAATAAGGACTATATTAGCATAGTTACTTAAAGTGGCAAATACTAACCTACGTGTTATAATTCTGAATTTCAATTATGTAACGACGCACCTATGCTCTGGTAAGTATGGTAAGGAACGCCACCGAAAGCGGGTCAATTTCGGTTAGCTCCCCCTGACGAGGAACGTGGTTCAGGGATTAATCTCACAGCTTGGTGTGAGACGTCAATATGAAACTCTTGGACTCTTCATGTTCCTGAGTTCATATGAAACGCTGATCGCTAGCGTGCTTTAGGCAAGTAAGTGGAGACCCCATCGTGTGGTCAGTAACGCGAGAGTGTGTTCGTCTGGAAATAGCCCAGGAGGACATACGCAGCGCTTGCCATCGGCGTGCCCTGCAGGGCAGTAGGTGGTATCTGTTGGGTTGATAACATTCCCAACCGTGACGACCCGTTCATGACCTACTCGGGTTCCCCGTCGTGTGGTGTTGAAACACGATCACGTGCCTTGAGACGTGACTTAGCTCAAGGACAGCCGTATGGCAATGATACGGGCGTTTGTATTTACTTTTAAATATGACCCTGGCTGAAATGAAACCAACCATTGAGTGCACCATTATTGTGTGGTCTTCTGCAGGTACTAACCACGTATGTATTCGTGTAGTAAAAGTGTGCGAGAGACCGTTTAGTGCCACACTTGAGATGTATATGCCGGTATGATCCGGTTAGAATTTTCTTTGGTGAGGAACGTAATACCGAGATATTTTAGGCATATGCATGAAAATATTGAGAACAAGGAACTAAAATCATTAGGTTCAACAATTAAGACCCTGGTTGGGTATAAGAATGGGATAGTGGACCAGGATAGCTAAAGTGATGAAAAATAGAGTGCTCTGTTTTGGGCAGCACGTTTGCTGATCTTCAACAGGGCGTAATTCACCGGTTGTTTAGCCCAGAGAGGTGTGCTATATAGCTCTGGAAAGGTATTTAAGTACTCTACAACTTTGTTGTATACTTCCAGAGCTGAAACTCACCTTAAGATGGCTAAAATCTCAGAGGAATGTGAACTGTCCAGAACCAGGACAGAGTAGAACATTCTCTGAACTGTTTTGTTTTTTTAATGATAACTCCCAGTAGCAAAACCCAAAAATTTCATATGATACCTCTTTAGAAAGAGTAGAAGATGTGTGACATCTTTGCCATTCAAAACTTCTGAAATTTCAGTACAGAATTTAGTGGAAATCAGAGTTGAAAACAGCAACTTCCAAGGGAGGTGCTGTTAAAATTCTTCCAGAAATTCTGCTGACTTTGAATTAGCATAACTTTTTAACCAAAGCTGATCTGGGGGCAAATGAGTACTCGTTGGAAATATACTGAAGTTAACTTTAACTTTGGTATTCAACTTGAGTCATAAAAATGCCCAGAACCAGATCAAAACTTGGAATAGGTAGAAACTGGTCATTCTGACAGAAGAATGACAGTTGAACTCATTGAAAAGGGTGTTGTACCCTAAGGGTGGTATACGTGATGACAACGCGATAGTAATGTCTCGTGGTGGCCAAACCTAGTTATGGTGAGCTTCCAAAGTGGAGGTTCATCAAGTTGGATTAAACTAGCTTGTGTTTGGTCTGGTAATGGTGTAGCTTGTGCAAAGTTATTACACTATCTACTTACGAGATGTATCGCATGTTTTTATGGTCATTATGTTTTACACCTATTTCATTTGGACTGCATGCACTCTCTTGCGGGACTGATGTTATTGTCGTATGGTTTCAGATGGTTCGCACTAGGACCACGCACGAGGTTGGTGGCTCTAGCCAAGGGGGAGGCGATGACTCCCAGTCACCGGCCTACGACAGCACCCCGCAGCAGCAGCCACCACCGCCGCCTCCGCTTACTCTAGCGGATGTGATAGCGGCACTGGTGGGAGGTCGTGAGGAGCAGACCGACCTGCTCCGCACGATCGTGCAGAATACGTCCCAGGCGGGGGGACGTCAAGATAGAGGGCCTCATGAGCCCCGTGAAGTGTCGTACTCGGATTTCATGAGTACGTACCCTCCAGTATTCACCGAAGCCGAAGAAGCACTGGAGGCCGACAACTGGCTGCGGACCATCGAGTCCAAGTTCGGGCTGGTCCAATGTACGGAGCGGCAGAAGACTCTGTTCGCAGCGCAGCAACTCCACGGTGCCGCTGGTGCGTGGTGGGCGAACTATGTCGCCTCACGTCCGGCTGGCCATGCCGTGGAATGGCAAGAATTCCGGGAGGCGTTCCGCGCCTATCACATTCCTCCCGGGATCATGAAGAGGAAGTTCCAAGAATTCTTGGAGCTGAAGCAGGGCGGGAGGAGTGCCCACGACTACTCCCGTGCCTTCAACCATCTGGCGCAATACGCGTCAGACTATATCTCCACTGAGGAGAAGAAGCGGGGACACTTCTATCGGGGGTTACACACTGAAATGAAGACACATCTCGTTCAGTGGAATCGCGGCACATTCAACGACTTAGTCAATGCCGCGATCATGCAAGAGGATGCTCAGTGGGAGTTGGCAGCTGAGCAGAGGAAGCGCAGCGCTCCACCCAGCGGTGGGAGTGGCGCTCCCCAGAAGTACCGTATGGTGTACAGGACACCATCCGGGCAGCAGTGGCGACCATCGGCGCGGCCTCAACAGTTCGGGGGACGTTCGTTCCAAGCACCCCCGTTCCGACCGCCGAGGCCACCACCAAGACAGCAGCAGCAGCAGCAGCAGACGGCACCCCGGGCGTTTCCACCGCCACAACGCGCCCCGGGATTCCGTCCACCGATCAGCGGGGGACCGCCCCGTTTCACCTGCTTCACGTGTGGCCAGGCGGGCCACTTCGCGAAGGACTGTCCCCAGGGGCAGCAGAGCAGCGGGCAAGCCCAGTTCCAGGGCGGTGCTCGAGGCCGACCTCCGGTGAAGAAGGTTGGTCAGCGGACTGGAGGCGTCCGCAACCTCGACAATGAGGACGCCCCAGAGCAGACAACGTGCTGGCGGGTACATTTACTCTCAACAATCAAGCCATCGTCATATTATTTGATTCTGGTGCAACCCACAGCTTTATAAGTGCATCCTATGTGGCTAAACATCAATTGCAAGTCTTCCCAACCGACTGCACTTATATGATCTGCTCACCGGGAGGGAAGATTTCAGCTAATATGATGATTCCAAAGGCACCTCTGTGCTTAGGTGGGAAACTATATCACCACCTTGATAATCCTTATGGGACAAAAGATTGATGCAATCTTAGGGATGTCATGGCTACAATACCATGGCGTTGTCCTAGAGACTCGGACACGGACGGTTCACTTAAATTCTCCATTCCACCGTCCGCATTCCATGGTATTAGACACGCCAGTCCGGGAAGTTTTAGCAATTAATAATGCTGAAGCTCTCAAGTTAGAAGACATCCCCGTAGTCCGGGAGTATCCTGATGTGTTCCCGGATGATCTTCCGGGCATGCCACCTGAGCGGGATGTCGAGTTCAAGATTGAACTTGCACACGGGACTACGCCCATCTCACGGAGACCATACAAGATGGCTCCAAATGAGCTGGCTGAACTGAAAGAACAACTCAAGGATCTGTTGAGCAAGGGTTTCATTAGGCCGAGTTCCTCGCCTTGGGGATGCTCGACGCTATTCGTGAAGAAAAAGGATGAGACCCTGAGGCTGTGTGTGGATTACCGGCCGCTCAACGCCGTCACCATCAAGAATAAGTACTCACTGCCCCGCATCGACATATTGTTTGATCAACTTGTGGGTGCCAGTGTGTTCTCCAAGATGGACCTTCGCTCTGGATATCACCAGATAAAAATTCGGGCGGAGGATATTCCGAAGACGGCATTCTTGACGAGATATGGACTATATGAATATCTCGTCATGTCATTTGGTCTCACAAATGCTCCAGCCCATTTTATGTATCTCATGAACTCGGTGTTCATGCCGGAGCTGAACAAGTTCGTGGTAGTGTTCATCGACGATATCTTGGTTTACTCCAAGACGAAAGCCGAACATGCCGAACACTTGCGGATCGTTCTTCAACGATTGCGAGACCATAAACTCTACGCCAAGTTCAGTAAATGCGAGTTTTGGATCAGCCAAGTGCCATTCTTGGGACATATCATCTCAGCTGAAGGCATTGTGGTTGACCCAAGTAAAATAGAGCAAGTGTTGAAATGGAAAGCTCCCACTTCAGTTCATGAAGTCAGAAGCTTCCTCGGGTTAGCGGGATACTACCGGAGATTCATTCCAAGCTTCTCCAAGCTCGCTAAGCCGATGACAGAGTTGCTGAAGAAAGGGACGAAATATGTTTGGAACACGGCGTGTGAAGGAGTGTTCCGAACATTGGTGAAGCATCTCACAACAGCCCCGGTGTTAGCGCAGCCGGATACGACAAAACCCTTCGACGTGTATTGTGACGCGTCCAGTATTGGGCATGGCTGCGTGTTGATGCAGGAAGGACGTGTGGTCGCATATGCCTCACGCCAACTTCGGAACCATGAGCAGCATTATCCCACTCAGGACCTTGAGCTTGCTGCAGTGGTTTTGGCGCTGAAAATGTGGAGGCACTATCTCCTAGGGAATCTGGTGCATCTCTACACCGACCACAAGAGCTTGAAATATATTTTCACCCAGAAGGAGCTGAACATGAGGCAAAGGAGGTGGTTAGAGCTGATCAAACATTATGAGATTGAGATCCATTACCACCCCGGCAAGGCGAATGTGGTTGCCGACGCGCTGAGTCGGAAATCACATGTCCATCACCTCACCATTACACCGGTGGAGGAGGAAGAGCCAAGTTTATACTTGGTTCCTTATGGATCGCTGTACAACCTTGCCCTCATCCCTACTATTAGGGAAGACATCATTACAGCTCAGAAGACGGATTGAGGCATGGCACATCTCCGGAGACGGATAGACAATGGAGAGATTAAATGTTTCCGGAAGGATGATGAGGGGACGCTATGGTTCAACGACCGCATAGTCGTACCTCGGGACATGGAACTGAGAAAGAAAATCCTCGACGAAGCCCACTTGTCTAAATACTCCATTCATCCGGGCAGCAACAAAATGTACCAAGATTTGAAAAAGAAATTTTGGTGGACACGGATGAAGCGGGAGGTAGCTAAGTACGTATCCGAGTGTGATACGTGTAGACGAGTGAAGGCTGATCATATGAGGAAATCAGGGCTGCTGCAACCCCTGAAGATTCCAGCATGGAAATGGGAAGATGTTAGCATGGATTTCATCGTGGGATTACCCTTAATATCCAACAAACATGATTCCATTTGGGTGATTGTTGACCGACTGACGAAGTCAGCTCACTTCATCCCCGTACATACACATTTTCATGCCAACCGATATGCAGAGTTATACATTGTCAGGATTCTATGCCTGCATGGTGTACCCAAGACCATAGTCTCAGATCGAGGTGCATTATTTGTATCTCGCTTTTGGGAGCAGTTGCACGCTGCTTTGGGTACTAAACTGATTAGAAGCTCCGCCTACCACCCTCAGACAGATGGCCAGACAGAGAGGGTCAATCAAGTTCTGGAGGACATGTTGAGAGCATGTGCCATCCACCAAGGTAGGAACTGGGATAATCACCTGCCATTGGCGGAATTCTCGTACAACAACGGCTATCAGGCGAGTATCAAGATGGCACCCTACGAAGCTCTCTATGGTCGCAAGTGCCGCACCCTATTAAATTGGTGCGAGTCCGGTGAAAGGGTCACATTCGGGGTTGATGTGGTGAACGACTCCGAAGAGCGCGTTCGGACAATTCAAGCCAATTTGAAGGCCGCTCAATCCTGACAGAAGAGCTACGCAGATAAGAGGCGTAGGCCGTTGCACTTTGACGTTGGGGAACACGTGTACCTCCGCGTGTCTCCGATGAAGGGCGTGCACCGGTTCGGTGTGAAGGGGAAGCTCGCTCCCCGTTTCATTGGACCCTACGCTATCACCGAGAAGTGTGGACCAGCGGCGTATCGATTGAAACTACCGGCATCTCTGGCTGGTGTCCATGATGTTTTCCATGTTTCGTAACTGCGAAAATGCTTGAAGCATACAGCTGCTGTTCCTACCGAAGACATCGGCGAGCTGAAACCGGATTTAACATATGAGGAGTATCCGGTGGGAATTCTTGATGAGAAAGCCCGAACCACGCGTAGCAGAACGTTGTGGTTCTACAAAATACTCTGGAGCAACCACACCGCCGAAGAAGCGACGTGGGAGAGCGAGGAGTTCCTTCACTCAAATTACCCGGAGTTCATGGCTTCTCAACACGGGTAAGTCCCTATTACATCGCTATCTCTTCTTTTATAATCTCGGGACGAGATTCTTTTAAGGGGGAGGGATGTAAAAGCCCAAGAAAAGGGACTTGCAAAAACTTTTCTTCACCTCACAACACCACAGTTTTGTTGTGGATAGATTGTGAAATATTGTGAAGTGCAAGTAACCTCCATCAAAAGCGTGATTAGAGGGGAAAGCCTTCATTTGCACAAAGTGGGATTTGGACACATGAACATGAGAGGTTGAGCTCACCCTAGAACTTTAAAAGTCTTGGAAAGGTTCAGTCCAAGTTTCATGAAAAATCCAACACTTTTGAGGCACTTTTGGGGGTATTTGAAAAAGAGGCCAATTTGAATGTAAATTCAAATTGCAGCAACTTTCATCACTCAAATTCAAAAAAGTAGTTTCATTTTCAAACTCAGCATATTTTCCTGAGTAATCCCACCAATTTTCAGTCCCATTGGACTTCATCTCGTCGGGAGCCGAATTTGTAACAATTCAAACTGAGTTTGAATTTTCAAATTCAAATATGAAGGGAATGTGGCCAAACCAGTTTGAAGTTGATGAATTCAAATTCTACCTCTGAATTGGTTGCTAAGTTTCCTTTTCAAGTCTGAGTAGGTGGGATATTTGCACAACAGAGAAGATTAGGGGGGAGAAGAGGGCCCACCAGTCAGCCAGACTTCGGCCCTAAGTCAACACCGAGCGAACTCGGTTTACCGGGCCTCGGCAGAGCTCGACACCGAACCGACCGAGCAGCCACCTCGCCCCCCTCTGCGTGCGCTGGCGACCAGCTTGCCGGCTCCGCCGCCTCGGCCCGATCGTTAACCCGGGAGCAAACAGCAGCACGTCACCTTATTCATTGATCGCACGCTCGCTGTTTCCCTCACCCCGCGCTCTCTTTTCCCGATCGCCGGCAGCAACCGAGCCTCGGTTGCTCGTGCCAGCAGCACCGAAAAGCAGCGCCCGTGCATGCTCTATCACGACAGCCCCGCAAACCCGAGACTCCTAGCCTGTGGCGCGTGAAATTCGGCAACGGTTGCCGAGGAACAGAGCACCGGCGGGAAGCCGCAAGCTGCTCCCCGTGGACAGCACGCCACGGCCAGTTTCACCGCCAGACTTCTACACGGAAAAGGTGCGCCTTAGTCACCAGATCGTGTAGCTGCAACCCTTCTAACCATTGATAGACTGTGCACTGAGAATCCCTAAGAATCCCGAGAACTAGTGCAACCGGGTAAGGGTCGGTCTACCCCGAAATTCTAGCTGCACCGTCCAATCCAGCTCGGGTGAGCCTACACACACCTTCCTCACTCCCTAGCGGCCCTCCTCGACCAAGAATCAAGGGAAATGACCCAGAAATGGCCGGGTTTAGGTGGTTTTTCGGGCCGCCATAGAATAACAGCTCGGTTCACCGTGGAGCTCTAGGTTGCCGACCTTTTCATGGGGTTTGGCGGCCATTTCCATCACCCTCGAGCTCCCGTGGTGATCTCCAACCCTTTACCAATCATTTTGATGCGTTGTAACGCATTCCCGACCACGCCGGAACCCTAACCGCCGCTGTCACCGTCGGGAGCCCTGTTCCGGTGAGCTACGGCCGCCGGCGACACCACCGACGAGTTCAGCGTCGTGAGTTAGGGCGGGGCGGCAAGTTTGGGGCCGGGAGACGGCCGGGAAAGCAGTTCCGGCGACGCTCGCCGGAGTGCGCCGCCGCGGGCCCCCTGTTTGGCGCGAGGAAGGAGAATACTGCCGGGTGGGACCCACCGGCAGACATTTAAACATTTTGAAATGTCCAGTTTGTAGTTCAAACTTTGGAGGACTACAACTGGGGTTAGGAGAATCCAAAAATTATGAAACAAATTTTGTTGGATTCCTCTAACAGAGTAAAATCCAAATCTGAAACCCAATTTGTATGAAATCCATTAATTAATTCTGGAAAATTCTTTAAAACGTTTCAGCAAAAGAATTTTAGAGAGAGTTTGGTTCATCCAAAAATCCCCAAATTTTGCCAGAATGTCCTTTAGAACATTAGTGAACCCCTGTAAAAGTTTCAGACCATTTGGAGTTGATTTGGTCAGAGCAATTCAAATTGGAAGGTGTTGTGTTCATTTGAATACAGAAACATTTTCAGAGAATTTCCAAAACTTGGAAATTCAGTTCTGGGCAAATCTTAACCCCAAAAATGCTAGAAAAATTCATGCAAACTCTATGAGCTATAATTGAAATTGTAGTTCATTAAGTTGGGCATGAACAGGGGTATTACCTCAGAATAAATTCTTCTTTGCTGATTTGCCAAGAGAATTATTCTGAGCAAACCACTCCATGAAAAGTGCTAAGATATGGGGTACCCCCGCGCACAGGGGAAAATGCCTAAGGAACTCGCCCTTCTCCGCAGGGAGAGCTCCGAAGGCGCCACGCGTCCGGCGGGGCCGGACCTCCCTCTCCTCAGAGGAGAGCTCCGGGCCCGCCACGTGGCATACAGAAGCCGGACCTCCCCCTCCGCAGGCGAGGGGTCCGAAGGTGCCACGTATCCGGCAGGGCCGGGCCTCCCTCTCCTCAGAGAGGAGCTCCGGGCCCGCCACGTGGCCGACAGAAGCCGAACCTCCCCCTCCGCGGGGAGAGGTCCGGAGGCTCCACGTGCCCCGCGGGCCGGACCCTCCTCTCCTCTGAGAAGGGCTCCGGGCCCGCCACGTGGCCAGAAGAACGGCGCTGCCTACCCCCGAGCGATAGGCAGCGGGCGTAAAGACGCCCCATACCTTGCCCGTACAAGGTATTCAAGGCCCGCGTCTTCCCAAGATGCGGAGACGCGGAGCACACCTCTGTCAGGTGCCGTTGCGCCCAGTCGCATCACAGACTGGCACGTGGTGTCAGAACCTGCCAGCCAATAAACACCGCGACAAGACATCCCATGCCGCCTGCGCCGTCATCAACCACTACGACTAGCATGCGGCATGGGCAGGGCGGCAAGACGGAGACTCGGAAGCCTTCGCCAGAGACAACTACCGGCATAACTGCAGATATGGTAGATAACAGTCAATCTCCCCGGGACCACCTGTCGGGTCCCGGGCCCCCCTTGTAAGCCACCCGAGTCTTGGACTATAAAAGGCTCGGGTAGGCGACGATAGCAAGGGTTCGCATCTTTGCAACTCATACGCTAGCCATTCACACCCAAGCTGTAACTCACCCCCAAGCTCAGGACTCCGGCCCTGAGCAGCAAGCAATACAGCGAGCTCCATAGCTCGCCGTGGACGTAGGGTTTTACGCTCCGGCGGCCTGAACCACGTAAAACTTACCGCGTCAAGCTCTTACTAACTCGTCCATCCGCGCAAGCTCTCCGCAAGGGACTAGCCCCATCGAAAAAAGAACCTCCGCGGGCTGCCCAGTGCAGGCCAGGGGGAAGTGTCGACCGAACACTTCGACATTTGGCGCGCCAGGTAGGGGGCTTTTCCCCTTCCGCGACGAGTTTCCGCCGACGAAGATGACCAAGCTCCCTTCAGCGGCAAACTCTTCCCCTCCGCGTTCACGGCGAACCATGACCAGCGGGGAGTACATGTCGACGGACTCAGGACGGAGTGTGTCGGCACAAGCTGGTAGCCAGCAACCGACCCCGGCAACGCCGACTCCGGCAATGCAGGCTCCGACCAGTGTGAGATCTTCTGCAGCGTTGAGCGTACACCATGGGGGTGCGCTAGCTGCAGCAAGAGCACTGCTGCACAACCCACCTGCTGGGGATGCGCCCCATTCAGCGACCCAACAATGGGTCCGCGAGGTGGACCGCCTCGTCGTCGCTGCCGCGAACCCTCAGTTTCGGCGAGGGCGGCGCCCCGGTCAACCGGCTGTGTCGCTGACGCGCGCCCATGGTTGACGGGCAAACGGCGGACTCCAGCTCCTCCAGGCTCCCGTCGACGGACCTGAGAAGGGAGCTGGAACGGTGCCACTTGGGCCAGGATGCCCGGGTGTACCTCGAGCGATGTCGAGAAAGGCATCGCAACCATGAGGCTGGCGACAGCATGACGTCGGCCTCGACACAACCTGGAGGGCAGGTCTTCACCACGCGAGTCCTGCCTCAGGCATACGCCGCGCAGCATATGCCACAACCATATGCGCCGCAAGCAGTGCCCCCGGTCTATGGTGCAGCCTCGCCCATACCGGGGTACACGGTGCCAAGTGCGAACCAAGTGTTCGCAGCACCAATACCTGCGGCAGCAGGAGCAGGATGTGCGGCCTTGGCACCTCACCTTCGCTTCGCGAGGTGGCCGCGCAAGTTTCGACTGCACCTGCCCGAGAAGTATGATGGTAGCGTCAACCCGGTGGAGTTCCTCCAGATCTACTCCACCGCCGTACTTGCCGCAGGAGGGGATGAGGCTGTCATGGCCAACAACTTCCCCGTCGCCTTGACCGGCCCAGCTCGGTCTTGGCTCATGAATCTCTCCCAGGAGTCCATAACCTCCTGGGGAGAGCTCTGCCGGCAGTTCGTCGCCAACTTCGGCAGCTCCTACACCCATCCCGGCACGGAGCTTGACCTCCACGCCGTCAAGCAACAGCCTGGGGAGTCGCTGCACTCTTTCATCCAGCGGTTCTCTCAGGTACGCAACACCATCCCGCATATTCAAAGTGCTTCCGTCGTGGTGGCGTTCCGACAGGGTGTCCGGGACGAGAAAATGCTTGAGAAGCTCGCGACCAGAGAGGTCCGTGACGTCTCTGAGCTCTTCAGCCTGGCGGACAAATGCGCCAGAGCAGCTGAAGGGTGGAACTGGCACTCTCTGCCAACATCCGAGTCAGGAGGACAGCCCAGGTCCTGCGCTGCTGCCTATGGGGGTGGCAAGAAGGCCAAGAACCGGGGAGTGGCAAGATGAAGTCATCGTTCGCGGCTTCCGTCGCCGCAGCAGCGACGACTAGTGGAGCACGGGGGCCACGCCCCGACAAAGGCAGCAGCAGTCACCGGCCCCAGATAGTGACCAGGGCGGGCTATGCCCCGTGCATGGCGCCGGCAACCATACTGCTGCCGAGTGCTGGGATATCCAGAGGCTCGCAGAGCGCTTCCGCAAAAGAAGACAGCAGAGAGCTGAAGCACCGCACTACCCTCAGAGGGATGGCAAGCAGAAGGTCGATGCCCCAGTCACCGCCGCCCATCAGGTGGGATTTCAGGAGCCTCAGCGTGTCATAAAGACAGTGCATAACGGTGAAGACTCCAGCTCCGACGGTGACGGGCCAGGGCGGTAGCCGGCTGCGGCTGCCGTACCGGGTCAGTGGAGGCTGCACTTCTGCGGCGTCAACCTTGGAGAAGCCCCAAGTAGTCGCAGCAGCCCTAGTACCGACCACAATGGTGCGAGGTCGGGCCAGCCTTACCCGAGAGCACACCTCCGTGCCTCGTACATACCTCCCGGGGGCCGCCCAAGGTCTGCCGATCCCTTGAAGGCCTTGCCAGAAGGGGAAGACGCCTTAGGTCATCTAAGATGAGCCCGGGTCCACCTACCCCTTGAAGGCCTTAGCCAGAAGGGGAGAACTCCCCAGGGGCCCCAGGAGAAGCCGCGCAGGACCTGATCCAGCGTGAAGATAACAACCTCATCGACGAGACTCGGCTGCAGGTAACACCCCACAACGCAAGGTCTCGGCTGATGCTCTAAGCACTACTGCCAAAGAACCGAACGCGTCAGGGACCTGCAGAAGGGCAACCTGGTGTCGCGGCACACTCTTTCCCGAGAAGGACCCATAAACTCTCCCCCAGCAGGGAAGGTCCCTTCCAAATCATGAAAGCTGTCGCCCCAGGTACACATGCCTTTCAACCGAGTGTGGGATCCGTTCCCAAAATCCTTGGCATGGAGCAACACTGTATGTCCTACTCCCCGAGCATCAGTAGAACAGGGTTATTCCCTTCTGTAATGAATCCCATAGAATTTAGGAACAGAGCTTGGGGCAGCTAAGTCTCAAGGGACGGTACAGGACTACGTCCAGTTTAGCCTGGTTCCGACCCTAAGCGCGTAGAGTCTTGCTTCCCTTGTAGACGAGGCGGAATATTGCCCCCATGTACAGCCAGAATTCCACCTATGGGCATGAATACAGAAACCTGTTCTACTTAGCTCTCTCTCATGCGTTCATTTAAATTATACATTAATTTTTATGATCGCACTATCTATGTATGTTCATCGTACATCTAGCTCCCCCTCTCCCGCGCTCATCCATAGTCAGCATTCGCTATCCTACCGAGGGCGGCCGCGCTTGAGGCACCTGCCGATGGCCGAGTGAGTCTCTCGGGCCTCCACCAGTCAGGTGTTGCGGTGCCAGTTGGTCACCTCCAGGAAAGGCCTGCGTTGTGCATGGGGGGTCCAGGGTGCGTATCCAGCTTAGCAGGCCATGAGCCCAAAGCATGCACATCCTGCCCTCCGGAGGTACAGGGGAGTACAACCGCTTTGCCTGGTCATGAACCCAAAGCACGTGCACTCTGCTTCCCCAGCGCACGGCCCGGTACTAGGGATCGGACGACCATACCCGGACCTCGGAGGGAGCCGGAGCTCCGGCGCCTCAAGCACAGAATTGCCCAAGCCCCGTATAACGGATCAGGAGCGTAAGACGAATAAGACTAGGAGACGGGAGGGGAGGACCCCCCGAGGAGAATTACGTTTCTTCTGCCTGTGTGCAGGACCTCCAGGTTACGGCAAAGGGGACTGCGTGAAGCGGGGGGAAAGGAGCTATCAACTACTCCGGCCTAGGACTGGAAGGACCGGGTCCTGCCCCTTCAGCAGGGGCGGGGCCCGAGGGCCCCACGTGTCCAGCGGGCCCGGAGCTCTCGCCTCCCCTGAGGGGGGCTCCGGGCTCGCCACGTGGCAGACGGAAACCGGACCTCCCCCCCCCCCCCCGGTGGGAGGGCTCCGAAAGCCCTACGTGTCCAGCAGGACCGGAGCTCCCACCTCCTAAGGAGGAGGTCCGGACCCGCCACGTGGCAGACAGATTTGGGGCTCCCCATAGGGCGAGATCCGGAGACCCCCGGGGGCCCCTAACACCGTTAGGGCCCGGGGAAGGTGTCTGTGCAGAGCTCTGAGATTGGAGAAGGCCTCTGAGTACCTTGCGGAGCTAAGGACTAAGTCAGGCAAAGCCAAGAAGGAGAGAAAAAGCATCACAGACACAAATATCTAAAAGAGTCAAACTATGCGAGGCTCCACGAGCTGGACTACAGACTCGATAAAAAGGGAGAAACAAGTCCTAAGGACCTCCCGGCTCCCGCCGGAACCTTGCGGCTACAAGGGCGGCCACATCCTCAACTTCAGCCCTGGCTGCTTCCTCCCGTTCCGCGGCTGGGCCCTCTCTCGCTGGTTCTAGCGAGAAAGAGGGGTCGCGGCTCTTGAAGCATGCCAGCACATGTGAGGCGACCTCTAGGGCTAGGCCGCGTCCCTTGGCCTCAAGCTCGCTGGCGACCATCGAGTCTAGCCTGTCCAGCTTGGCGCCGATCGACTCCAGCGCGGGGATCACCTCCGCCACCTTCAACGCAGGAGCCGCGGCCCTCACCGGACTGAAGCCAAGAGGGATCAGGGCGGACCCCGCTCGATCCACGAAGCTCGAGACCGCAAGAGCCTCGGAGGACCGCAAGGCCGAGAGCTCCTCCACCTCGTGGCGGGCTGCCTGCAGGGCCTCCAGGTTTCTCTCGGAGAATTCCTTCTCCTTGGCCGCCAGGGAGCTCTCCCGAAGGTGGAGAGTCTTGGCGAGCCGCTCCAACTCAGAAGCCTTGAAGTCGGCGGCCGACTCCCGTTCAAAGACCGCGCGGCGTTCGCGGGAGACCTGTTACTCCCTCAGGTCGAGGTCAGCCTTCAGAATCTCTAGCTCCTCGAACCGAGCTCGAAGGTCATCCTCGCCCGCCGCCAGCTGCGCGGCGACCCTCTCCGCCTCGGCTGCCGTGGAACGCTCCCGTTCCTCAATTGCGAGTTTACGGCGCTCCATCCGCTGCCGTATCTCCACAGCGGCAGAGAGGCTCTCCTCGGCTCGTCTCGGAAAGCGCGAAGGCATCAGCCAGGGGCAATGGAGCAACAGAGGCCGGGGCAGTTCCCCCGACCTCCTCTATCACCAAAGGTCTGTGCGTGTCCAGGAGCTGCAGGAAGGAGACCTGGTGTTGCGGCGCATACTTTCTCGCGAAGGGACCGACAAACTCTCCCCAGCTGGGAAGGTCCCTTCCGAGTCACAAAAGTTTGCTGCCCCAGGTGCGTGCGCCTTTCCATCGAGGATGGGGATCCGCTCCTGAACCCTTGGAACATAGAACACCTCCGTAAGTTCTACCCCTAGAGCAACAATAGGACAGTCTCTTCTTTTTGTAATAGATTCCATAGAGTCCAGGAACAGCGCTCGGAGCAGCTAAGTCTCAGGGGACGGTCCAGGACTACGTTCAGCTTGGCCTGGTTCCGACCCTAAGCGTGTAGAGTCTTGCTTCCCTTCTTAATGGGGCAGGTCGCTGCCTCCATGTTTAGCCTGCCTTCCTCCTATGGAAATTTATATGGAAAGAAACCTGTCCTACTTTGCTCTTCCCTTGTGCTCATTTAAATTACATATTAATTTTTATGACCGCACTTCCTGTGTACGCTCACCATGCACTCAGCTTCCTTTTCCCATTCTCACCTCTAGTCGGCATTTGCTATCCTACCAAAGACGGTCGCGTATGAGGCACCTGCCGATGGCCAGGGGGCCTCGAGCCCCCGGCACTTCGCGCACTGAAGTTCCCAAGCCTCGTACACCGGATCAGGATCGTAAGCCAAATAAGATTATGAGATAGGGAAGGGGGAGCCCCAAGGAGAATTACGTTTCCCTTACTTGTGTGCAGGACCTCCCGGCCTTAGCTCCCCGTTGGAGTATGGTAGGAGCGCCCAAATAATTGGCCACACCTACCAGGGGGCCACTACGGGACCGCGCAAGACAGGAGCTCCAACGCAAGACCGAAGGATCCGGACCTCGCCCCCTCCGCAGAGGCGAGCCCCGAAGGCCCCACGTGTCCAGCGGGGCCGGAGCTCCCCTTTCCTCAGGAGGAGCTCCGGGCCTGCCACGTGGCCGGCAGAGCCAAGCCTCGCCCCCTCCGCGGGGGTGAGCCCCGAAGGCCCCACATGTCCAGGAGGGCCGGATCTCCGTCTTCTCAAAGGAGAGCTCCGGGCCCGCCATGTGGTCGGTAGATCCGGACCTCCCCGTTCTCACGGGGCGAGTTCCGGAGACCTCCGGGGCCCTCAACACAATAAGGACCCGGGGGAGGTGTCTGTGCAGGGCTTCAAGATTGGTGAAGACCTCTGAGTACCTTGTGGAGACCTCTGAGTACCTTAGGACTCGGCCAGGCCAAGCCAAGAAGAAGACAAAAGTACAGACACAGAAAATAACGATAGTCTATTCATTCAAAGCTCCATGAGCCGGACTACAGACTCAACAAAAGAAGAAAAAAAGGAGAAGAGATACAGGACCTTTTGGCCGCGGGGGCGGCTGCCTAGGAGTCCCCAGACTCCCGCTGGAACCTAGAGGCCACGAGGGTGGCCATGTCCCCAACCTCGGCCCTGGCAGCTTCCTCCCGCTTGACGGCGGGGCCTAGTCGCACTGGCTCCAGAGAGAAGGAAGGGTCTTGGCTCCGGAAGCACGCCAGCACGTGTGTGGCGACCTCCTTCGCCAGGCCTCGTCCCTCCACCTCAAGCTCGTCGGCGATCACCGCTTCAAGCCGGCCCAGCTTGGCACCGATGGACTCAAGCGCCGGGATTGCCCCAGACACCTCCTGCGCTGGAGCCTCCGTCCGCACCGGGCTGAATCCAAGGGGAACCAAGGCGGACCGCGCCTCAGTAACAAAGCTCCAGACGGCCCGGCCCTCGACAGACCGTGAAGCCTGGAGCTTCTCCACCTCTTGGTGGGCTGCCAGCTCGCGATCCAGCGCCGCCTGGCGCTCCCGGGAGGATTGCTCCTCCCTCGCGGCAACAGCCGACTCGCGGAGCTCCAGCTCCTCGGCCCGGGCCCTCAGCTCGCCCTCTTTGGCCTCCAGGCGTGCAGCGGCCTTCTCCTCCTCGGCCGCCACGGCACGCTCCCGATCTGCGACGGCGCACTCTCGGCGAACTACCTGCAGCCGCAACTCCTCCACGGCAGTGGAGCACGCTTCGGCCTTGGCCTGAGCTTCACAGAAAGTAGCGCGGAGCCGCCGGGTCTCTGAGCCCAGGCGGTCGACGGCCCTCTTCTGAGCGTCGAGCAGAGCCCCCACGGCGTCAAGCCTCAACCGCCTCGAGTCAAGCTCTGCCTTAGCCTCCTGGGTCTGCTGCTGCAGGAGATGCTCCCAGCTAAGGAGGCGCTCCCTCTCTCCAGCCAGCACCTCCAGCTCCCGCTCAAAGGCGGCCTGGACCTGTCAGACACCAGCCTGAGCACGCCCCAAGGCATCCCATATGGGCAGCGGGGCGGCGGGGGCAGGAGCCGCGCCCCTGACCTCCCCCGTCGCGTCCATGACCGGTGGAGGTGCTGGTGCCTCGGCAGCTGAGGCAAGATGCTGACCCGGGGGAGCCAGGGGGCCAGCCGTTGCACCCACAGCAGCCTCTCCAGCCTCAGCACCAGACTTCTGGGCTGGCGAAGGAGGACGAGCAGGTGCTGCCGCCACCACCGCAGGGGGTGAACCTGTCGGCACAGAAGAAGCCCCCGCCAACTTGGGGGCCGTCGGAACCACCGCAGTTCCCGGATGCTGCGGCACAGAGCCTCCGCTGACTGGAGATGGCCGGGTAATAGGCGCGCCCCCGGCAGCCGGTGAGTCCCTGCATACAAAGGAAGCTCTCAGGCTAAGAGAGGAGAAAGGAGCGCCACTTCTACAAGCCAGAAAAGACAACACTTACTGGGCGGCGTGAGCGCTCCAACGGGCTTGGAGCCCCAGCCTCTGGGCCGGGGCAGAACCACCAGGACCTGCAGCCGGAACGCTCGCTGGCTGTGGCGTCTGAGCCCCCAGCATGCTCCCGGGCGTCGCCCCACCGGCGTCCTTCCTGGAAGCCCCTCCGCCTGAGGAAGGGTGGCGGGACGCTTGGGGTTCCTCAGACCGCCGCTGTCCGAGATGAGACCCACCGGGGTGGGAGACCCGGGGTCTCTTTGGGTCGCCACTCGACGAACCAGCGCCTCTGGAAGATGGGCGCAAGGGTGCTCCGGCCCCCTGGCTCGGCGCAAGCGACGCCCTCGGAGGAGACCAGGCACGTTTCTTCTCTGGCTGCCCGGGGGCCGGCTCCTTTCCCTTCCCCTTGTCGGCGGTCTGAGCCCCACCGGCCCTTGGTGCGGGTTGGACAGCGACAGACGCCTCGCGCTCCGATACGGAGCGCTCGATCCCGGGAATCGAGATGCCCTGGAGGGCATCCCCAACCTGACAAACGGCGATTCCAATGTCGTCTACATTCGGCATCTTCCGCAGCAGCTCCGCCCTCCTCTGCGGCTCCAAGAAGAGGGGAGTGCCAGAGGACGGGAAGGCGAGGTCGCCGCCGGTGACGTAGTCGCTGCTCACCTTGGCCACCATCTCGTACAGCTCTTCATCAGAAGGATCAGAGCCGAGGCCCCTCTCCAACCTGGTGCAGTCGAGCTCGCCGGTGTAGTACCACGCCGGGCGGTTGCGTTGCTGCAAGGGCGCAATACGGCGCGACAAGAAATCCACCAGCACCATCAGGGACGTCAGCCCCTCGTTGGCCAGGAACCGGATCCGCTCCAAGACCGGTGCGTACTCCTGCTCCAGCTCCGGGATCTCCTCCCAGAAGCGACGCTCGGTGGTTGGGCCGGCAGTTGGGAGCTGCAGGCAATCGTGCTCGTCGGTCTGCACGATCACCCAGTTCTCCCTCTAGTTTTCCCACCTCGACGCACCAAATGGTAGAAGGTACCCAGAAGCCTTCGGATTCTTGCAGCGCTGCTGGAAGTAGTACACCCCCAGCTGAGTCTTTGAACTGCGCCCGGTCGTCCGCAACATGAAGAAGTAGCGGAAGAGCGTCGCTGAAGCGTGCACCCCCATGAACATCTCGCAGAAATGGACAAAGACGGCGGCCATCGCGAAAGAGTTGGGGGAAAGGTGGTGGAGCTGGAGACCGTATGTCTCCAGCAGTGTGACGAAGAAGGAAGAAATTGGCGGGACAAACCCCGCCATGGCGTAGGCAGTGAAGAAGACCATTTCCCCCTTCTCCAGGAGCAGGAGGAGAGATTCCTGGTGGAGCCGGCTCTTCTGCTCCTTTGCGTGCCAGCCCAGCAGCCTGCGCACTGGTCCGAGCTCGGCCGACCGAGCGAGACGCGATGGAGGCAGGTTGAAAGCCATGGCAGGAGAAAGCTCAAGGACAGGGAAGACAAGGGTGCAAGAACTCAAGGAAGATGCAAGCGCTGGGAAGTGCGAAGGGAAGCCGCGATGCGGGTAAGATCCCCTTTTAAACTTCCCAGGTGCGATTCAAAGCGATTCAAAACTCTTCGAATACACCGCTTGGGCAACCGCTTCGGCTCCAAGACCAAGCGTCGATGACAAGTGGACCCAAGCCGTCCAGCTGAAGCGGTGGGCCAAGAAGTCAGTCTCCCAAGGAGACGAGCCAGCAAGACGCTTCGGCGGTTCCCGAAAAAATGCTGCGACGTGCAGAAGTGGCAGCCTTGGGAACCGCCGTAGTAAAAGCAACCATCAAGTGGGGCACACGCTCCCACGATCCCGTGATTGTTCGTGCTCCGGCAGCTGTCAATGCGGGTCTTAGAGAAGGTGCGCGGAATGGAAGAGACGGAGGCCCCACCTCGGGCTAGCTATCTCCCCCGAGATGGGCCCAGGGGCCACTGTCGGTACCCTCAATACGGGCTACCACCGCGCACAGGGGAAAATGCCTAGGGACCGTGCCCTTCTCCGCAGGGAGAGCTCCGAAGGCGCCATGTGTCCAGCGGGGCCAGACCTCCCTCTCCTCAGAGGAGAGCTCCGGACCCACCACGTGGCCAATTGAGCCGGACCTCCCCCCTCCGCGGGGAGAGCTCCGAAGGCTCCACGTGTCCTGCGGGGCTGGACCTCCCTCTCCTCAGAGGAGAGCTCCGTGCCCGCCACGTGGCCAGTAGAAGCCGGACCTCCCCCCCCCCCTCCGCGGGGAGAGCTCTGAAGGCTCCACGTGTCCCGCGGGGCCGGACCTCCCTCTCCTCAGAGGAGAGCTCCGGGCCCGCCATGTGGCCAGCAGAGCAGCGCTGCCTGCCCCCACGCGGTAGGCAGCAAGAGTAAAGACGTGTCATACCCTGCCCGTACAAGGTATTCAAGACCCGCACCTTCCCAAGGCGCGGAGACGCAGAGCACGCCTCTGTCAGGTGACGTTGCGCCCAGTCACATCACAGACTGGCGCGCCGTGTAAGAGCCTGCCCGCTAATAAACACAGCGACAAGACATCCCCTGCCGCCCCTGCCATTATCAACCACTACGACTAGCTTGCGGCATGGGCAGGGCGGCTGAACGAAGACTCGGAAGCCCTCGCCAGAGACAACTACCGGCGTAACTGCAGATACGGTAGATGGCAGGAAATCACCCCGGGACCACCTGTCGGGTCCCGGGCCCACCTTGTAAGCCGCTCGAGCCTTGGACTATAAAAGGCTCGGGTAGGCAACGTTAGCAAGGGTTCGCCTCTTACGCGCCCTCGCACCCTAGCCATTCGACATCTCTCGCCCTCAAGCTCAGGACTCTGGTTCTGAGCAGCAAGCAATACAGCGAGCAACTCTGCTCACCGTGGACGTAGGGTTTTACGCTCCGGCGGCCTGAACCACGTAAAAAGCACCGTGTCAAGCTTCTCCCTCAATCGTCCCTAACGCTGAAGCTCTCCGTGAGTGACTAGCCCCACCGAAAAAGAACCTCCGCGGGCTGCCCAGAGCAGGCCCGGGGGAAGTGTCGGCTACACACTTCGACAAATTCTTTGTCAAATATGGTCATTGTTTGTTTGATGTATGCTTACTGACCATATTTGCCAAAGATATTTGCAAAAACTTGTCCAAAAAGGATCATATTCTTGAGATAAAATTCAAATTATATGAATTTCAGCATATAGCCAGACTAGTCCGCCCATGGGCCGGACAAGTCCGGGCTGTCTAGGTCGGACTTCTCTGCGGACAAGTCCAAACCGGACTAGCCTATCTTGGAGGCCGGACAAGTCCGGCTCTGGTCCGCCAACTGGACTTGTCCGAGCACCAGGTCGGACTAGTCTGGCCCCTGGGGATTTAACCTCCTAGGGGCGGCCAGACCCCTCTCTCTTCACAGACTAGTCCGCTCTCAACTCTCTCTCAAGCGGGAAACGCTCCCATTGGTGATTTTCGCTTTTCTCCACCAAAAATCTCGTCCAATCCATGGATTGGAGCCCTAAGTTGTGCGGAAATCCTTCCCCGTGCTTCGTTGCTCAAGTTTCGACTTCGATTTCATCACATTTAAAGATTTGAAGAGGTATTCTTGACCTAACCAAAAATCCTTCCTTTTCTTCATTCTTAGGTCTTTTGCTAGAAACCTCTTCACAAATGTTGTTCCTAGTGTCAATGCGATCGTACCCTAGGAGTATTGCGACCTGATTCAAAGTTTTTGCGAAAAATTGTTAGGGTTAGGGTACTTCCTGTGCAACCCGGACTATTCTAGTTTCTGGGCGGACAAGTCCGTTCTCAGGTGGACTAGTCCGGCCCCTTAACGGACAAGTCCGCATTACACAGGATAAACTCCAGCTTTAGCCATTTTTAGTGAATTCTTTTGCAATATTCCACTTCCTTGACCTCTTATCTCTTGTTTTTCAGGCAATATGTCAGACTCCGACCAAATCTCTCCTCTTCCAAGTCCCACGGTCGAGGAGGCTCGACAAGCCCTTCATCGGTGCATTGCCGAAGAGAGGGCGGAAAAGGAGGCCCAAGCAACTAAGGAATCCGTCAGTCGAGAGGCAAGAACAAAGAAGAGACATGATCTCGACGAGGAGGCACAGATTGCCCAAGCTATTGAAGAATCCTTGGCGGATCAACGGAAGAAGAAAAGGGCTGAACGTGAAGCCCATAGCTCCTAGACTACTAGTGTCGTAGAGCCCAAGAGAAAGAGGCTAGTCTCTTTGGAAGAGAAAGAGCGGGAAAAAGAGAAGGATAAATAATCCGAGAGTAGGGTTCTTCGTGAACCGAAGAAAGACAAGGCTCCACTTCCTGAGGAGCCCAAGAACAAAAAGACAACTGCCAAGGCACCGACAAAGAGGGCAGGAGGGATAGTAATCAGGGAGAAAGGGCAACCGAAGCCCATCGGTCCCCTGAAAATGGCTGCCCCTGCTAGAGATCCAAACCGATAGCCCAACAATCGGGCATATGTAAGGAAAGGGGGCTGAGAAGGCGAGAAGGCTGAGAATTGATAAAGTCTATGACTATGAAAAGCACACAACCGACCCTAAGTTTTGGTGTGACTTCCATTGCGACTACTACAGCCTAGTGTACCTAAAAATGAAGACTCCAGTCGCTCAAGCTCAATGGGTAGATTGAGACTACATTGCCAAAAGGAAGCACAAAGCCTTTGATGCCGTGATGAAGCCGCGGAGCGCCATGGAATCAAGAAAATCATGAGCTTCAAGTATGACTGGAACATCGACGTGATTGTGCAGTTTTACACCACCGTGTACTTCTCCACCTACGGTGACCGAAAAATCACCTGGATGACACATGGAGAGCAATACCCTCAAAAAGAAAAAAGGATGAAGAACGGCGTCGAAGACTCAGAGTAAAAATTAGGGTTTCACTTGAATCTTTAGTAGGATAGCCGTGTAAGAGTGAGAGTGTGTGTCTCAAGTGCATTGAGATCATAGAAGAGAGCTCAAAGCGTTAGAAGTGTTGAATCCTTAGTGGAGAGTGCTAGTGAGGTAAACTCAGGTAGGTCGGACTTGTCCGGGTCAGAGGCCGGACTAGTCCGGATGTCCTACGGCTTAGTCCGTTTTGGAGCGGACTAAGAGTTCCTGACTGAGTTCGGACTTGTCCGTTTTAGGACGGACTAGTCCGTTTCTCTCTTGGTGAGAGTATTTTGGGACTAAGTGCTGGTAGACCGTACTTGTCCGCCTCAGTGGCCGGACTAGTCCGGGCTATCCAGACTTGTCCGTTTTCACACGG
This sequence comes from Neostapfia colusana, assembly GCA_030760725.1. Lineage (NCBI taxonomy): Eukaryota > Viridiplantae > Streptophyta > Magnoliopsida > Poales > Poaceae > Neostapfia > Neostapfia colusana. Next base: position 97,909,617 of record JASWHV010000008.1, on the reverse strand, counting down.
ACCAAGAGTTCCTGTGTGAGTTCGGGCTAGTCCGTTCTGACGCGGACTAGTCCGTATGGTTGTGAGATGAGATATCCCACGGCTAAGTCATGGTGGACCGGACTTGTCCGCCTCAGTGGCCGGACTAGTCCAGGTCCTCTAGACTTGTCCGTTCTCACCCGGACAAAGAGTTCCTGTGTGAGTTCGGGCTAGTCCGTTCTTAAGCGGACTAGTCCGTATGGTTGTGAGATGAGAACTCCCACGGCTAAGTCTTGGTGGACCGGACTTATCCGCCTTAGTGGTCGGACTAGTCCGGGTCCTTCAGACTTGTCCATTCTCACCTAGACAAATAGTTCCTGTATGAGATCGAACTAGTCCGGTTTGAGGCGGACTAGTCCGGACTTTTGGTAGGTGGCAACGGCTGGCTGTCGGGACTTCTATAAAAGGAGATGCCCTGACTTCATTTAGACTACTCTGGAACCCTAGCGCCGCCACAGCCATCCTAGAGCCTCTCCAAGCCTTCTCTCTTGCCTACTCACCCTCTAGAACAAATTCTTGAGTGGATTTGGGTGTGTGAGGAGAGGAGAAGGAAGAGCTTCGCGTTTAGACTCTTGGAGTGATCTCGTGCACTTGGTGTGAGTTTTTGTGACCTGTGGCTTGTGAGATCCATGAAGTTTTGTGGAAGTGATCAAGTGGGGGCCTCGGATTGTGAGCAACCCCAAAACTTTGTAAGTTCACCCTTGAGATAGTGAAGAACCGGGTTGGCCTTAGTGGCGACTTGGTGAGGAAAGGGTTGTTAGACCCGGTCCTTTGTGGACTCCTCAACGGGGACGTAGATTTCTGAGTGGAATCGAATCTCGAGCAAAAATCCTTGTGTCACTGTTACATTTACACTTCATTGACCATTAGAATTGCTTAGAGTTAGCTTTGATCATTCCGCTATTATAGTATTCATTGTTACAATCTTGAGATCCACTTTTATATCCTGTCAAATTTGTTATATTAAATTACTAGATAGTTTATCTGCACTTTATTGAACTAAAATCTGAAGAAAAACGTATAAAAATCAAGTTTAGACTTTTCAGCAGTCTGACCGGACTAGTCCGCCCCTGAGCCAGACTGGTCCGACATTTTAAAGCTTTTTCAGCAGGCTGACCGGACTAGTCCGCTCCTGAGCCAGACTAGTCCGTCCCCTGGTTTTTAATCTCATTTAATTAAGTCATTTCAGCTATTTTAGCCTATTCACCCCCCTCTAGGATATTTTAGTTATTGCCATCATAAGTTACACATAACTTACGACGGGCCCGTAACTTACAACAGTCATGGGTCCATGGCCGTTGTCAGTTAGTTTACTTACACGGCCCACAGCGACCGTCGTAAGTTAAGTTACTTACTACGGCTAGCCGTCATAAATAACATGGGCGTCGTAATGTGTTAGGTTTCCTGTAGTGCATGAGCTGCTATGCATACTGCTCTGGTTGGGATCAAGAAGATTAAGAAAAAATAGATAGTCACTCTTATTAGGTTTAGTACAGTTTAATTGAAGCCGAATTAGAACCTAATTCATGGGAGAGAATAAACCAATTAAGCTTAATTACTACACTCACATCCCTTCCTCCTACCACACTGTGACGCCCTCAATTCTGTGGAATACCATGGAACCGAGAACTGATGCATATATGTGCCCAGGATGTTCATCACACATACACATATATTCACAGACTGAATTCAAAATATATATAACCACGAATAACAGAGTTTATTATAATGTCTCATGAATCTTGGACTCGTGCTCACAGCGGAAGTCTAATTTCTACGCAGCGGAAGTCTTTATTCTAATGTGGAAGCAAATCTAAGCAGAAGTGGCTCCATCTCTACTCCCTCCACAGGCAAGGTTGAGAACAGATCACACGCCTTAATGCTCCACTTGGTCTTCATAGTAGGCTTCTCCTGCTGCTGATGATGAAATAATAATGCAAGTTTGAGTACAATGATGTACTCAGCAAGTGCAGGAAAAACCTGATATGTAACTCATAACAAGGTAGGTATATAAAGGCTTATTTGCAGAAAGGCAAATTCATAAAACCATGATAAAACAGCAACTTAACTTTAGATGAATGTAATCCCAGCGTATATGAAATTACCAACATACCTCCATCACTTTCCAAGTTCCACCCGAACATTAACCAACTTCATTTTTACTCGCGAATACCTCCTCGTATTCGCTACCATCTCACGAATACCTTCCCGTATTCGCTACCATCTTATCTCATAAACAACTTCGTCTCACACCAAGACCAATCTCGTTGCCATGACTCAACAGTCATGCAACCATCTTATCACCCGGACTCAACAGTCCCAAAACCAAACCATAACTATGTCACACCCGGTTTCTCCGAAGAACAACCGAGTGAATATCACATGTATGCCAGGATCATTTTCTCATACATGTGATGACAAATAGTGAAGCATCATTTATTACAAGCCAGGTGTCGAATATAAATAAGTCTTACATAGCATATGTCTCGATGGACGATAATAAGTTCATAACAAGTAAATAAAATAGCAGCGGAATATTATTCTTGTGGGCTCCGTCACAGGCGTTGCCCGGGGCTCCATGAACCTAGAAACCTTCTTCGGGTCCAAAGTCTTGATCATGAAACACCACATCATTCTCTTGACCTGAGCAGCAATATAAACCAACAAATATGCAAGGTTGAGTACGATGGTACTCAGCAAGTGTGGGAAAGTTATGTAATGCATGGCTAGAACAAGGAGAGGTTAAACTTATGGTTGAAGCACTACGCAATTATTGCCTACCACCTTAGCTTATTAAGCACCTACATTACTACACAGATGAAATGGTTCAATCTCTCATCCCATCATCATAATCAAATATCCATAACATCATTTCCAATGTTAAGCTCCCCGCTTAACATTCTCAACTTCCAAAACCATTACTCCTCTAATCATGAATAAGTCCAAGCCGCTCTTGACCGTGAGCACGGCTGTCATGACAGTTTTGACTCTGCAGAGTTTGCACCACTATACCCACATGTAGTGATTTCATCCCCCGTTGCCGGGTGGACTAAAAGAACCTCCATTATACCAGTGGCTACGAACCACATTCACACTTCCCAGGTGTGTAGCCAGGAGATCACTACGAAGCCTTTACAAAGGGATTTCCGATGAGCATGGGCCCACTGAGGTTTCACCCCTAACAGCATACAAGAGGCTCCAACCCCGCTGCAGTGGCTCCAACCCCCTCTTTAGCCTTGCGGTTCATATGGTAGTCCAGCTGACACCTATTCCCCGCACCATCCAACACACCCATACTACGCCGGGGATACACCTAATTAATTGGCCAAGCTGCCCCATCTCAGCATGTGGTTGGCACGGTAAAGCCAGGTTACATACTCCATGAACCGGTCCTTAGGATCCGGGCAAGTACTAAACACAAACCCGAGTCTCATGCACCTAGCACCAACCAAAACATCCAACTTGTCTTGATCCCTACCTCTACATAACTCATAATATCTCATTCAAGACTATGGTAAACTAAACTGATGATCTCATATCCCAAATATCCCATTCTAAGCATGGCTAAGCATATGCATACTAATAAATGACATGATAAAATAAATCCCAACCCAAGCTACAAGGAAACAAGGTAATGCAATTCTATGGAAACATCCTAGCATGGGTTTTATATTTTCAATTGACAATGCAAATAATTCTATCTACACATCCTAGTATAGGATCAAAGTGGTCAAGGACACTTGTCTTCTTCCTACTGCTCTAGGAATGGGTAGTCCTGATCTTGGAAAGGAAGAACTTGCTCTGGAGCAGGTTCTACATCATACCATCACACATTGCAAAAGAAAATAACAATCCATAAGACATAGTTCACACTTTCACTTCATACAAACCACACGTTCACATTTATGAAAGCCATTCATATTTGTATGTGTTGTGGTTACTCTATGTGTGTTGATTTTGGGCTTACATGCACTTTTAAACATGTGCATATAATTTCTACTTTTGTATTCATATTTATGCTGGCATACTATATATGAATTTCCAATTTAAATAAATTCCTTATATTTAATTGATACACATTTTAGCTACCAAGTATGCATGGAAGGTATTTTTCTACTCCATATGTGTCTTCAAACCTTCTACCAACCCTAAACTGAATTCTTTCGATTTTGGAAACTTCATTTATCATTTTCTAGTTATTCGTACCTAGCTTGCTATATTTTCAGATTTATTTCCTGTGCCTAAATGTGAACTTTATTATGAAAATAGTAAGACACCTTATCTAAACAGAATAGGTTTTGGGTCTAAAATATTAAATAATATATTTTTGAACTTCTCCTCTGATGTGAACTATTTTACATTTATTTTACTAATTTTCAGAATTATTCTCTACTTAAAATGTGTCCCTATAACTAATAAACGTGAATAATCAATTAGACATATTCATTTCAGCCAAAAATCTATTTTTATCTCACTCTAAAGTTTTCCAAGTACTAGGAAAGTTTTTAATTTGAATTTATAATGTGTTTCTCCCATCTTTTAAATTTCAAATACTAATCACATATTCAAATTCCTAAATCTAATATCACATAGGGTTAAAAAGGTAAACTCGCCCCACTACAGGGTCTATTATATTATTTTAAGAATTTCTAGGGGTCTAACTACACATAACAGAGGGGTTTTCCTAATTTTTATTAAGTCCAGAGGCTAAAACTGATTTTTAAATGAATTTACATGATTTTCTAAAGTTCCAGGGGCTAGATCAGAAGTTTCCGGGGCTAGCTCGTATTTTTCAAGAACCCCAGGGGGTAGCGCGTAAGAATCCCGGCCTTTATAACGCGGGGCTGACGTGGACCGTCCGATTTAAAACAGACGGCTGAGATTATAACGTCGAACCGGTACGCGGGGATTTAAATTCTACCGTGCAATTTAAAATAGACGGCCCTCAAGCGGCCACGTCGCTCTGATCGAGCGCGGGCGGCGCTGCCCGGCGGCGCACGGCGGCGATCTCGCCGGAGAGCTTCGGATCTTCGTCAATTCTTCCTAAAACTGTGATTTTATGGCATAGATCGGTAGAGGGGAGGTTGGAGATCTCACCTCGGGGGTTTTCTTGAGCTCGGAGGTCCTGGAAAGCAGTCGGGCGACGAGGTCCGAGGTGAATTCACAGCGAGGCTCGTCGGCGCTGTGTTTGAAGCGCAAACCACCGAGTTTTCTCCACCTGCGCGGTTCCCCGGAGGCGGTGGATCAAGACCAGCGAGTTAGATCAGAAATCCCGAGCGAAGATCGAGCGAAATTGGTCGGGGAAACTCGGGTTCTCACCGGAAGAAAAAACGGCGGATCGTGGGGGAAAAACGGGGAGATGCCGGGGTTTATATAGCTGGGGAAGGGCGACGTTCGGTTGTGATCGAGTTTGCGTCGTCCAGAACCGAAATTCGGCTGGGATACACGAGTATCCGGGGCGGTTTTGATTCGGAGGAGAGAAGAGTCTCGGTCGGCCGAGCGCGGGCGCGAGGAGGAAGAAGGATGGCGGGCCCCACACGTCAGCGAGAAAGAGAACGGGGCGCGCGGCTGCGGGCTGGCGCGGGGTGGGGTGGGCCGGCTGGTGGGTTTCGGCCCACTGGCCTGTTTTTTTTCTGTTTTTCTTTTTCTTTTTCCATTTCTTTTCTGGTTTGAATTTGAATTTGAATTCCAACTAAATTTGAATTTCTGCAGCACATGCAATACGTCCAAAAAATTTTAAATTCTCCTCTTAACAGGTTTTGGGGTGTTACAAACCATGACCAAAATCAATAACCATAACCAAGAACCATCCCAATAACCATCCCAACTAATCATGGCAGTTGGCCAGACGCTCGTGACCGTAAGCTCGGCTATCATGATAGTTTTAAGAACTCTGCAGAGTTTGTACCTCTTTACCCCTAAGTTTGTGATTTCGTCACCCGTCGGCGACTGCAGAACCTCCATTATGCCAGTACACAACCGTAGGTGTATGGTCAAGAGATCACAAAATAGCCTTTACAAAGGGGTTACTAGATGTATGGACTCACTAAGGTTTCACCGGCAGGCTAGAATCTCCAATTCTCCCACCCACGGGCCCCCTCTTGTGCCATGCAGTTCCCAGGGCAGTCCTCACTCGACTCCCATTCCCCGCGCCTTCCACAGTCCATAACACTCTAGCAACTTACCTAATTACTCAGCTAAGCCGCACCCATACTTGGCCTTGTGGTGGCACTGTTATCCTGCCATGTGCATACATGAACCGGTCCTTAGATCTACGGCAAGTAAACCACCATCTCATGCTACCTCATTCGTAAACCCAGGCTTGTCTAGATCTCCCTCCGATCCATGTTGATTAACATCATCAGTTTTCTCATTATCATTACGAGTGCAGTTAGCTAGACACATCTATCTCGCTTCCCAATCCCATAGACTCAGCGGAGCATAAAGCAAAAACCATACCCGACTCATAAACTTCCCTGGCGACAAGGGTGGTTTAACCAAATCTAGTAAACTCCTATGAAAGGGTTTCCCATCATGTTAGACTTAGTACGCACACCTTTTTCGCAAAACAAAACAGTTTCACCCAAAACATAGGATCGATATGGTCAAGGAGCACTTGCCTTGTTCTTGGGGTTCCGGTGGTTCTTGGATCTCAAAACCTTGTTGCTGCAACTCGTTGTAGACAGCTCCCTGAGCTTGTCCTGCTAGGTCGGATCACGTGCATGCAAGATTCACAGCAATCAATATCATGCACAAACCTTAAACTAGATGTGATGATGCATATGCATGCTATCTTATGATTAGTTTTCATTAGATTGGTTTGTTCGTGTTCTTGCATGGCTTGCATGGGTAGAGGTGTTCGGATCAAAGGTGGACGTGGCAATGATCTTTTCTTTAGATCAATCTGATCTACAAGTGATCTGTCCACGAGAAGGCTTCTGTTCGAAAGGAATTAAAGAACAGATGCAAAAGAAAACACGATGATGTCGTAAGGTAGTATAGGAATCCTACCTCACGTTCTTCTTGGTTTCGAGGTCCTCCTCAGACCCTTCTGGCTTTCCTCCGGCGATCTTCCTTGCTGGGTTTCGGCGATGGTTTACTTGGCGAGATAGGGCTAGGGCTCCAAGTCGTCGGCTCAGGAGTTGGAAAAGAAGTTTTGCGGTTTCGGCCAGAGGTTCTGGGTTCTATTTATAATCGGAAAAAGAAGAGTCCTAATATGATTGTATCCCGAATATGAGTCCTATTCAGATCGTTGTTGTATCCTAATGTCTTATCTTTAGTAACATCGTGGAATTCATGTCAGTACCGGTATTCTTACGCATAAAAACCGCTCCAGAACTCGTTAGCTCCTCGGTGATGAGCTCCGGAGTCTCCACATGTCCATCGGGCCTGGTCTCTCCTTTTCCGCAGAGACGAGCTCCGGTGGTGCCGTGTGTCAAGCGAGCAAGACTTCCCTCTTCTTCGGAAGTGAGCTCCGCGTGCGCCACGTATCCTGGCGGTCGGGACCTTCTATCTCGCTCGGAGGTGGCTCCGCGCACGCCACGTGTTAGTGCCGGTATTTCTTTTTTTTCCTCAGAGACGTGCCCCGAGGTCGACACGTGTCCAGCAGCGACAGACCTCCCAGAGATAAGCTCCGGTGGTGACACGTGTTCGATGGAATCGGTTTTCTCGGAGGTGAGCTCCAAGATCGACACGTGTCCTGCGGAAATGCCTTTGCTTTCTTCCGCAGAGGCTAGCTCCGGAAACAACACGTGCCCCACAGGGTCAGACCTCTCCCCCTTTGCGGAGATGAGCCCCGAGCCTGCCACGTAGCCAGTTTTAGCGGCGGTCTCTCCCCACTTCGTAGGGATGAGCTTCGATCACGCCACGTGGCCAGCCGCAGAAGTTGTTCTTGGTGCTCTATGTGAACTGGACTCGGCTCTTACTGGCTATCCTTTTGATAATTTTCTCTGTTCCTATTTTTCTTAAAATATTTTCTCTTAATAAAATACGAACATATGTTGACACCAGAGATGAGGGTGTCACACACACGTTCTCTTCCTATATGGATGCCTCAACGAAGAGAAAGAGAAGTGTTGCTTCACCGACGTTTTTCTCCTTAATGCAAGATGATTTGTACTGTCTTTGATCTCCTTACTAGCCACAGTAAAGAAATAGACTGCCCCTAGTATTTTTATCATGTTTCTATTTTGTTGACCTCTCATGGCTGCTGCTAGGTAGCAAGAAGAAGAGGGACACAATGATCCACCGTAAACATACTAGGCAGTGTAGAGAAAAAAGATGATGACTATTAGTGAAAAAAGATCATCGATGCTCATATATCTTAGCGTTAGGTTTTGATCTAAGATCTAAAACTCTTGTTCTCCCCTCTATTTAGGCCGTTTTGATATTGTAATTCGGTTCTAATCACTACAGAAGGATCATGTCTGTCACGTCCATTTATCTGTAAATGTTGTAGGAAAATGACTTTTGGGTTGAATATCAAAGTTGTATGAAATTTTCGTTAGATTCTCGTAGCGTACTCGCGCAGTCTTATCTATTATATAAAAATAGTTATAAAATTCCGAAGCCTATTTTCCTGCAGTAGACAGATCTACTTTAAGGGGTTGTTAGGGTTATTTTTGCGATTGACATTAAAATTATTTTATTCTTTATTTGATTGCTAATATGTTTATAAATTTATCTTTATTACTCTGAACAGGGTGCTAGTGTCTTCAACAGTGATTAGGCTTGATCGCTTCTAATATCATCATCGGTTAACGACGTATATCAATATGCACGTATATATCTATAATTTTACGTGCCCTCTTATGGACTTTGCCCTAGGGCCCTCCGAAACATAGAGCCGGCCCTGCCAATGATTTGACGCATAGGATTATTTAGGTGGTGTGGCTTAACGTGGTTGTAGAGAAATAGAAACTAATGACACACAGTAGGTTGTGTTTATAGAAAAGGAGATACTAGTTGATTTTCCCGCGTGTTGCTGCCGGTGGTACCTGGAAACTTTGCAGAGCCATTGTGTACACTAACTAGATTGAAAACTTACCGTGATTATGTTATATGATTAGTTGCTACAGAAACTAAAAATGTACATAAAAAATAGAAATGAGGAAGATAATTATTCTAAACAGGTTATAATGGTTACTACAGAAGTGGTCCTAATTATGAAACGGTGTGCGCGTCCATGTAACAAACTGGATACTCCACGGTTTGTACAGATTAGCACCGGACCTCCTTGTCACCGAGTCTCAAGTTGGAACATCATTAGCTGACGGTCCGTTTGGTTCAACTGCGCCAACCAGTTTCTCTACTAAAAATAAGAAATTTGTACCAAAGGGGTTCACATGAGAATCAGATTATTCAGAATCGACATATTTTCCTAGTGCAAATGGAAATCTGCCAGAAATTCAGCTTTTCCAAATTCCTGTTCCAACTTTTTACAGAAATTACCCAACTTGTCACTGATTACAGAACCAAATATTATTTTCTTTATAACACATATTTATTACAGAATCCACAGTTGATAGTTGTTTCCAGCCAAACGGATTTCAGCTTCACCGCTGCTCTCAGCTAACAACAGTTTTCTCACAGCTCACAGATAGAATTAGATTTTTAAAAATCCACAGCTGAACCAAAGGCACCTGAATCCCATAACGATTATCAGTGGATGAGAAATCAAGAATAAGTTAGTTTCAGAGGACAATACTGTACTAACTTTCAGCACCTCGCGTGATGTCGAATAAATCAGTAATCTAGTCACGTCATGCGTTGGCTGGCCCAGGCGTGCGCCTCGGTGTGGATGGGATGGGATGGAACGGCCCGTTTTGGCTAAAGATGCCTGTCCACTGACAGGCTAATTCCGTCCACTCGCCGCCGGGTTGTTGCGCCGTCACCGGTGACGCACGCTCGACGCAAGCAGAGCTGCATGAGACGAGGCGGCGAGGTGAGCCCAGTTAGAGAAACGGACCCGCGGCCACCGGGATCGGACTTGGACGGTCGACGAGCAATATGGTAAGAAATGGGATTCATCGGAGCAGGAATGCAAGACTCTCTGGGTGTTTATGGGATGCGGAAAATTTATTTTCGTATGGTAAGGTCGTGCGCGCGTCTGCCGGCTCCTTCCCGGTTTTGCTCAGTGCGTGACATGTTTGGCCAGTTTTGCGTATAGTAAGGTCGTGCGCGCGTCTGCCGGCTCCTTCCCGGTTTTGCTCAGTGCGTGACATGTTTGGCCAGTTTTGTACAGAACGTATGGTATGGTACGGCATCCTATGACAGAGAATTGACTGTAGGGGTGGGCATGTTTAACTATTAATCGCAAAACCGAACCGACCACACCTAACCGAACCGAAATATGCGGTTAACCAAATTTTTTGGTCAAATGCGGTTATCATGTTTATGTATTTCGGTTAACCGAATTTTATACGGTTACCACGTCGTATTAACCGAATAACCGATTTAACCGAAATTTCAACTTACACTATCATATAAGTCAAAAGATATAAAGTTTAATAGTATTAATCTTTAATCTCAACAAAATTTTCTCATAGTACAACCTAATCTTAATGATTTTCACCCATCACTGACACATATATGTTATGTTGGTATATTTATTGCTTATTTTTATGTGTTTATTATCATTTTTTTCTAATAAATTATGTTACACATTAGAATGCGGTTAACCGCAAAACCGAATCGAATTAACCGCAACCGAATTACGCAGTTATGACTTTTTCGGATCAAATGCAGTTATAAATTCTTCATAACCAAAATTTCTCTTAACCGAATTAACCGAATCGAATTAAATGTATTAACCAAATGTCCACCGCTAAACTCTTGTTACCAGCCCTACCTACGCATCGTTCGCCACCGACACTCTCGCATACCTACTGCCACCGCGCAGCCCATTGCTTCACAGATGACGCCTGAAATAGAAGCGCTCAAATCTTTGATGCACATATCAAACGACTCCTACTATATTTGCGGGATCTGTACCACCCCTGCCTAGCTACGGGGAAGGAAGAATGTTTTCTCGCGCACATATCCAGTAGCACTGTGGCTATCACTACAGGAACACGACGTATTTTCGTATGTTTGAAACCCATGAAAATAGTGAATAACCGACTTTTAACTTATTTTCGTCGGTACGAGGCCGACGTGTATACTTTGACGAAAATATGAGTATTTTCGTCGGTCACCGATGAAAATAAATATATTTTCGTCGGCTAGCTTGGGCTGACGAAGTAAATATTTTCATGGGTTTCCTGTCAAGCCGACGAAAATTGTTCGTGGATATTTTCGTGTGCCTTGTTTCAGCCGACGAAAATAAGTTATTTTATTTTCGTGGGCAATTCTGTGGCCGACGAAAATATGTTGTTTTATTTTCGTGGCTTATTTCCTGGCCGACGAAAATAGTTCTTCACTATTTTCGTCGGTCCCGTAGTGGTCGACGAAAATATTTTGGCACTATTTTCGTAGGTTTTCTCTGGCACACAAAAATATCTCTCATATACAGCAACAAAATAGTTGTTAATATTACATTTTTAACATACAGAAACAACAATCACTATTTCACATAACAATCATATTTTTAATATTTCGAACACATTATATTTCATAATCATACAGAAACAACATCGACATTAAAATAATCACATATTGACAATAATCCACAATCGTAGTCACATTGACAACCACGTTCACATTTATAACACATATGTTCACGTCACAACTATTGGAGTTGATCATTGTTGCATCATATAAAAGGTAAACTAAAACACTACAATAAGATGAACATGACCATGCTTCAACCCAAGCATTGCAACATCCTGCAAACGACAACAAAAAGAGCATAAGTCTAAACAAAAACAAGGCACACCAAAATTGCATAGAGATGTTCTAGTAACTAATTTGATTCTAGACAACCTACAAAGGTAAGAGTCTCATAGAGATAGATTATAGAAATACTTACATCGTACTAGGTGCTACCATCTGGAGCGAAAAACTGATCGACGTTGTCATCTCCGCCATTTTGTCCTTCTGAAGACGAAGTGTGCACATATTGTGGCCTTGACGACGATCCCTGCCGATTAATGATGATACATGTTATATCAATTGTCATTCACAATGCTCATACCACGTTTCATAACCTGGAATGAACCCAAATCTACAAAGGTTTCGTTCTATCTCAAACTTCTCTTTACAATAAAAGTTACGACACTTACTGCATGGACATTTAACAAAACGACTCGTAGATAAAGAGAATGCACGACTGATAAAGGCCTTAGTATTGATGGTTCATTCATCCAAAGACGTTGCATTCTTCCGCCAACCATCATACATCCATCGTCTATCATCACCCATTGTCCGGACTATACAATGAAAAGACAAAGAACTAAGAAATATACATGCTTATTACGCTCCTACATCTATTAGGAAGGATAGGTCCTAAACCCACCCAAGAGTGACCGAAAAGAGTGTGGTTATGATGAGACGCAAGATTCGGATCCGGTTGAAATTTCGGCAGCATAACCCTGCTGTTCTCCAACTGCACGTCCGAAATTAGTGCAACGGAGAAAAACGGAGTTATGCTACCGAAATTTCAACCGGATCCGAATCTTGCGTCTCATCATAACCACACTCCCTCCGGTCACTCTTATGCTGTCCAAAAAGGGACAATTCCGAACCTACATGACTCACATGTGTAGCGCATGTGAGACATGCCGGTTCGGAACGGGTGACGCATAGGTTACGTAACACTGATATATGCCATAAATACATCATGAGAATTAACATAACTTAGATACAGTAATTTATACTTAACATTATTGATTATTACCTGCAGCGAAGAGTAGGGACGCACGGATACACAACACCGTCGTAGCGGAGAAGGGGAAACAAATACAACACAAGCTACAAAATAAAAATTGACAAGTAAACTTTAGTGCATGCATTTATTCAAACAATTTATATTACTCTAATTCAACCATACTCTTATAAATACATGATCACCGTGCTATTCTTACACTTGTTTACATTTATTCTGAAATGCTTAGTACTTATAAACAAACAATCCATTTGCATCGTGTTTTAGTGCTAACTATGTAAGTTTACATTCATGACATTGCTTACACCATACACTTTTGACGACTACGAACATTGCTTACAAAACATAATGAAATAAAGAGTAGCAAACTTACACACGTCGGACGTTCGCCGCGGAGTGGAGCGGAGCGGGGTGGGCCGGCGACGCGTCGAGGTGTTGCGCGCAGGCAAGCGGGTCGTGCGAGAGGTGGTGGCGTGCAGCAACGGCGTGGGGCTGCAGCATGCAGGGGGACCGAAGACCTGCAGGGGGCGGTGCGTCACGGGCAGGGGCTAGGTGAGGTGGAGCACCGGCGGCGGGCGGCGGCGCCGGGAGTGGCAGCGTGGTGGCGCGTCTGGCCGGCAGCTGCTAGGCGACGGCAGGCCGGCGGCTGCAAGCGACGGGCCCTGCAAGCTACAAGGCGACGGGGCGGCGTCTGCTAGGAGACGGGCGACGGCTGCAAGGCAACGGGCGGCGGCGTGACTGGGCCGGCAGTTCGGCCGACAGGCGGCGGCGCGACGCGGCAGGGTCGGGAGGCGAGGCGACGAGGCCGGTGGCGGCGCGGCGGGTCGGGCGGCGGTGCGGTGCGGCGGGTCGGGCGGCAGGTTCGGGCGGCGGCACGTCAAAGATAGGAAATTCCAAGGACCGACCGATTATATGTAAAATAGTTTCGTGGGTTGTACGAGAAACACACGAAAATAGATTTATTTTCGTGTGCCATGGTGTCAGCCGACGAAAATAGCCCTTAATTTCGTGAGCTAGCTGTGAAGCCGACGAAAATACTTCACCTGGTTGGGGTTTGGACTTTATTTTTGTGTGCCAACTTGATGGCCGACGAAAATAGCACAGTAATTTCGTGAGCCCACTGGGAAGCCGACGAAAATAGATCAGCCGGTTAGGGTTTGGATTTTATTTCGTGTGCCAGCTTTTTGGCCGACGAAAATAACTGGACTTCGGGTCTTATTTTCGTAGGTTCGCACGTGGCCGATGAAAAAATACCTATTTTCGTGAGTTTTTTTGAGGACCCACGAAATTATGTCTTTATTTTTGTGAGCTAGTTGCGGCTCACAAAAATACATTTACTTTTATGGGGACTCACGAAAATACATTCGGTCCATAAAAATTAAACATTTTCCTGTAGTGTATGAGTCGGTCGGTGCACGCCCTGAGGGTGCCGACCGCAAAACACATGGACACGACAGCGTTCGTACACGTACTGCTGGTGCCCGGCGGTGGGGATAAAAGTGAGGAGGCTTCAGCTTCGACGGAAAGTGCGCGTGGGGGAATCATGATCACGTACGACGATGAGGGCCGCCGCATGTTATGGAGCCTCAGACCAACCGGACACCCGAACATGGGCGCGTGCTCGGTGCTTCCGTCTCGATTTCATACGGGAAAAGTACACACATGTATGTTATAGTCTCATGTGATCTTAATGATTAATGATCGGTTGCTTTGAGCTGATTGGTCACCACTACAAGTGTTAACTTGAGGATCTTAATAGATGTTGTGATTCAGAATGAGATCAAGTTTGAGGATGAGATAGTGTCGAGTGTGCGTAACCACCTGCTGGTGTAGTCGTTAGGGTTTAAGGCTATATAAAAAACCAGACTATCGAAAGGGTTTGAGTCGTTTATCTTATGTCGCACGGGTAGAATTAGAGTTTAAGTTTTCTACGAGTCTCTCGGACAGCAGAGTTTAAATTTTCATGGCATTTTAATGATTAATGATCTGTTACTCCGACGTGATTGGTTAAAACTACAAGTTCTAACTTGAGAGGATCTCGACAGATGTCGTATCGAGAATGAGATCAAGTTTAAGAATGAGATAATTTCAGATATGTATAATCACTTGATATCATCGTTAGGATTTAAGTCTGTATAAAGAAACGGACTATCAATAGGATTTGACTCGTTTATCTTATGTCACGAAAGAGTTTTGAATCACTGAGTCTCTTGGACGCTAGAATGATGGTGGAGAGCACGCTGAACTAAATTAACAAAATTGGTAACAAGGTTAAAGACAACGACAAGATGTCTCAACTTTAGAAGAATCACCGTAGAATATGGTCATAGTCCCTATAAGTTACGATGAATTCAGAGATCGAGTGCAAAAGTGAACTTTATTGTGGAGCGGCCGGGATTACATAGTCATCATGGGATATGGTGATGATTACCGTAAGATATGATGAGCTCGAGGATAGAGCTACAAAGTTGAAGTTAGTCTAAACAAACAAAATCTCAGTGGCCTGAAGAATCTCTTTTTGGATAAGTGGTGATCCATCATTCCTATGCTAGGGTCAAACCTCTCCGCCTACTAGCGCGGTCGGTGGCCACCTCTGTTCCGTGAAGCTTCTGTTATGCAGTTTTACAAATATACTTTTATATATAATACTATATTTGCAAATATACTTATATGTAATAATACACACTTCCGCATGTTTTAACTATTTGTAACTATTACTACTACTAGCAGCAGCAGCAGCTATTGTACTACTCCCTCCGTCCTAACAACACTATTTCTAGCTTATTTGTTCAAATCTTAGTTTGGCTAATGATTTCTACAACTTTAATTAACTTTAGTAATGAGACTTTTACTTTTAGATTCATCATAAAAATATTTTTATAATATATAGTTTATATGTTATTAAAGTTGATTGAATTTATAGATATGATTGGTCAAAGATAGATTTGAAAAAATCTAGAAATAAAGTCCCATTGAGACATAGGGAGTAGACAATGTGTGAGAACGCTCATGTACTATTAGGAGGGGTAACACCGTTGTACCTAGATTTGCATTAATAATTCTCCGGTTCGACGACGTTTCCTACTACAGTACTATCCAACACAACAGTGGATCCAGAGTCAATCCCTTACACACATGCTGGTGGGCTCTGCACGTACGTACGGCAATCAACCAATCGATCGATCGACACCACGCATCGTCGTTGCGTTTCTGAAGGGAAGAACAGATTCTGGCGTAGAATCGCATCACCGGCAGCCACTCTCGACGGTGTGAAAGCGACGGTCGTGTCACCCGGACACCTCACATGCGGACCGGAGCAGATCAGCTCGATTCCGGGCGGACGCGCGCGATGACGGTCTACCTCACCGACGGCCAGCCAACTGCTCCGACGTGCGTGAGGCAACATGAACCAGAAAGCACGCGTTTTCCCTCTCGCGCGCTTGGTCTGGACGAGCTCACCCTTTTTTTTTCAAGCGGGGACGAAGGAAAATGCTGGTTCATCAAAAGCGTACTAGATGCCAACACGGCTAGCTACCTCAGCGTCACGTCCCGCCATTTGGGCTCGTCGCTTTTCACGCATGTGCCCGCCACGAGGCACCGGGACAGCGGAAATGCTGGGCTCGGCCGCCTCGCGTTGTCCATCATACACACACAGCACCGTCAGCACCAGCAGTCACACATATACGTGGCGCTCGATCGCGTACGTACCATATCTACTGCTCAGTTTAATAAGTACGTACTAGTACTAACTAATCGGCCATAGGTGTGGAACCCAAGAATAAGCAGCAGGCTTCCGACTGGACGACGCTTGTGTACGTGTACAAGCATGTCGGGGGATCCGTTAGATCTTGGACGCTTGTCCTTGGGACCGTGTATGCTTGTGGCTGATGCTCCCGACGGTAGACCTCGCATGGCTGCATGTGGGTTGTCTGGTGCGCGCAGTGGAATGGGAGTTTCCTCAAGGGCGCCTACGCTACAGCTACTGGCTAGGCACTGCACGGGCGTGGGCCCGCTACTGCTGCCCGCCGTACAGTACCAAAGACGGTTGTTGTAGCATGCACTTACTCCAGCTTTGAGGGCGCCGCGGCCGTAAGACTGCTCGCACCCGTCCACCGGATGAGGTGCGCGACTGGGTACTTGACTTTGAGCTTCCGATAAATTGCTGCACCGGAGAATCGGAAGCGGTGCGCCATCTGACCGTCCGCTACAGAGGCACTCCATCTCCCCCGCAACAATTCTTCTACTGGATGTGTCACTCGAGTTTGGCAGTTGCATTCGCGCGTAGAGATGGGAGATCTGGAGCTCGCATGCACACAGAGGCGGACGGAGGTGGCGCCGGACGGAAGAGGATGAGGGTGGTGGACAGGGCGGTGCCGAACGAAGTGCGCGAGGAGGAGCCATGCCGCCGCCTCCAACCCACCGGCCTTCAATCCTCAGTGCCTTCGCCCCCGCCTCCACTGCTGTTGCCGTCGGCGAGCCTCGGCGCGCCTCCGCACGTGGTTCACGCCACTTCGGGGTAGCCGTATCCACGCGTCCCTGGCCTGTCTCCGTGGGCGGAGCGTTGCCTGACGTTTCCGTGGACTAGGACAGCAGCCACCGGTTGTCTGCCGCCGAGTTGATGGCTTCGCACGAAGAGGATCCAGAGGAAAGATCCACGTGGAAGGGAAGAACGAGGGAGATGAGAGCTCTAGAAGTCGGGAGAGAAAGAGGATGCGTGGGTGGGAGAGAAAATGGAAGGAGTCTGCGTGGGAATAGAAAGAAAAGGAAACAAATAGGGGAAAAAGAAATAAAAAAGGAAACCACAGTGATAAAAAAGGGAAAATTAGATGAAAATGGAAACAAAACATAAGAAACAAAAAGAGAGATGGAAAAGGAAAGAAAAGAAAGGAAATAAAGAGGGGGAAAAGAAAGAAAAAGAAAAAAAAGAAATAAAGAAGGAAAAAAGAAAAGAAAAAAGAAAAAGAATGAAAAGAAATATTAAAAAATAGAAGGTAGTTGATATAGTGTATGTCTAGGGAGTACAATGAGTGCGGAAGAACGTGCTAGAAAACGGTGAATCTTTTGGAGTGTGCTGAAAAGGTTAGAGAATATTTGTTTGAAGTAGATTTTTAGAGCACATGAGTGCGGATAGCCTAAGTAAAGCGTGAAGATTGTTGGTGCACAGTGGCCGGTGTACTTGCACCGCCTACTGTGTAAGAGTAGATCGGATACGGTATCCAGCATGCACTGCTCGATCGGCACAGTGTGCACGCAGCAAGCATGGCTAAGTGGCTCTCTCAGTG
Source organism: Neostapfia colusana (assembly GCA_030760725.1). NCBI lineage: Eukaryota > Viridiplantae > Streptophyta > Magnoliopsida > Poales > Poaceae > Neostapfia > Neostapfia colusana. The sequence goes on along the minus strand of JASWHV010000008.1, from coordinate 97,891,494 downwards.
TGCCGTGGCGGTGGCACGACAGCAGCAGCACAGGGACACAGGGTGAGGTCAGGAGAAGCGGTAGGCGTCACCGGCTTTGTTGCCTTGTCCAACCTCCATCCACCCCGGCGTCGTTGAGTTCATCATTTAGTCCCCTGCCGAGTGCTGACCCTTGTGATCGGTCCCCACCTCGCTCCCACTCTCTCCCCTATATATACAGGCGTGCACCACACACTCTCCCACAGCAGAGCAGCGGCGGCGAAAGCTACCAGCAGGCAGCCAGCAGCAGCGATTATCAGCAGCTAGCTAGCTTAGCTAGGCTACCAGGGGACGGGTCAAGCATGTCGCCGTGCTCCGCCGCACCAGCATTGCTGCTGCTCCTGGCGGTGGCCACCTCCGTCTCCGGCGCCGGCGCGCAGCCTTCGCCGGGGTACTTCCCCAGCGCGCGGCACAGGCCGCTAGCATCCTTCAACCGCGGCTACGTCAACAAGTGGGGCCCGCAGCACCAGACGGTCTCCGCCGACAAGTCGTCGCTCACCATCTGGCTCGACAAGACCTGCGGTGAGGATTGGTTTTCCACCTGCATCTGCATTGACGCGTGGCTGGCCTTGTGGGTCATTGTGACGTGTTCAGACTATCAGCAGTGTCTCACTGTTGGTATGGACACAGACTTGAATCTGCTAAATAAAGAACTTATGGGCACGCCACGCATACAGGGAGCGGGTTCAAGTCGAAGCACGCGTACCGGAACGGCTACTTCTCCACCCGCGTGAAGCTCCCCGGCGGCTACACCGCCGGCACCAACACCGCCTTCTACCTCTCCAACAACGAGGCCTACCCCGGCTTCCACGACGAGATCGACATGGAGTTCCTGGGCACCGTCCCCGGGGAGCCCTACACGCTGCAGACCAACGTGTACGTCCGCGGCAGCGGCGACGGCCGCATCGTGGGGCGCGAGATGCGGTTCCACCTGTGGTTCGACCCCACCACGGGCTTCCACACCTACGCCATCCTGTGGAACCCCGACGCCGTCACCTTCTTCGTCGACGACGTGCCGGTGCGCCGGTACGAGCGCCGGACGGAGCTCGCCTACCCGGAGCGGCCCATGTGGGCGTACGGCTCCATTTGGGACGCCTCCGACTGGGCCACCGACGACGGCCGCCACCGCGCCGACTACCGCTACCAGCCTTTCGTAGCCCACCTCGACCGCTTCGTCATCGCCGGGTGCGCTGCCGCCGCGCCGGCGTCGTGCAGGCCCGTCCCGGCATCCCCCGCCGGCGCCCGGCTCACGCCGCGGCAGTACCAGGCCATGCGGTGGGCGCAGCGCGGACACATGGTGTACTACTACTGCAACGACTTCCGCCGGGACCACTCGCTCACGCCCGAGTGCTAGCTAGCTCGTCGTCACGGCCTTCTTGCGTCGTCCGGCCGGCCGGCCGGCGTGACTGAGATCTTGGCCGGTTGCGCCGCGCGGATACCGGTTTGGTCGCTTCTCGTGTTCGTTTCTTTGCGTTCCCCGTGAGAGAGAGAGAGAGAGAAGTGTCGTGGCCGCCCTGCCACTGCTGGTGGTGCCTGTGATCGTCGAGCAAGCATAGCCACCGGTGGTTGAGGCGTTGGCATATTGCCAAAAAAGGGTGTCGTCTACTAGCTCGTAATTTCCTTTGCTTGGTCCATCTGAGTCACATGCGTGCGTGATGCGTGCCCCAAAGGGGCAACGTCGTTGCACGATTCATGGCGTCTATTGGATGCATGCATGCCCACTGTCACACCACAGTGCCTCCGATATATTAATGTATGTCTATTTCGTGTCGGTAATTTTATTTATGGTCATATTATTAAAGTTGCATGCATCTACACAATTTTATTTTTCATAGTTCTTCTGTTTCTGAGAAACTTCCTTTTTTGGCGGGGAGACCAAAGGAAGTCAAGCTAGCGCTAGTCCCACAAAACAGAAAAGTAACTTACGAACGCACTAGGATGGATATGCGCCCCATTGATTTTTTATTAAAATGCGGTTTTTATTTAATTTTACAAAATGACCCTACGTTTTTAAAAATTCTGAAAATAAGCACCTACCGCTCATTCATTGGATGTTAAGTCTACGTGGCACTGACGTGGAATACACGATATATGTTGAGATGGCACCTGTCGTCCATTCAACATGCAACAGGCCAGCTGACGCGGTGGGCCGTGCCACCACGTGGAAAAAGAAGTCCACGTGTGTCCATTCGTGGGCTGTTTCGTGCAGGCCCATGGGCCCAGTCGTTTAATAATTAGGGTAACATATATATTATAAAAATGACCCAAATATATTAAGACTGGAGCACACTAATTTAACCAAACCAGAACATCAATGAACACTAAAATGACTTAATTTGCAGTGTCCCCTGCTCAGGTCATCATTCACTAATGGAAGACTACTGAGCCAAAGGAAAAATTAAAGTGTATCAAAATAGTGAATTACACTGGACGGATTGAAATGAAACGAACTTGATCTACTGATCAGTCAATGAAACTTCACTGAGTGTGATGGAATAAGTCTTGTACTCTTGGTCTATGTGGCCCCTAGTTAGGACAACATCTCAATTCTTGTTAGGACAACATATTAGTCCTTTGGTAGGACAACATCTTAGTCCTTGTTAGGACAACATCTTAGACCAAGAGGACAATATATTAGTCCTTGTTAGGACAACAACTTAGACCAAGAGGACAACATCTCAGTCCTTGTTAGGACAACATATTAGTCATTTGGTAGGACAACATATTAGACTAGCATCTAGGTATATGCTTGGCTACCTCAGCTATAAATATGTAACCCTAACCCCTAGGTTGTGCATGGCATCGTGTGTGGAATGAAACAAAAAAAATTTCTCAACTCTTAGTGTCATCCTCTCCATGAGAGTAATACTTCAGATACTAACAAGTGGTATCAGAGCCGCTCTATCCTGTAGCCTAGACATCTCTTGCTCATCTCCTTCCCACGCCTCTCTTCGTCTTCAGCCAGCAGCAATAACACCGGTTGTTTCAACTCATTCCTCCTCTTCTGCACAAACGAGCAACAACTTGTCTGAGACAGCCTCTTCCCCACATAACACTCCCCCACTAGCGCCATGTCCGAAGGACAGTCTCAGCACTCGGTCGCTTCAAGCGCGCGGCATCAGCAGGAGGCCGAGGTCGTCGCGGCAGAAGAACGCGAGTGAGCAGCGACAGAGGCTGCAGCGAGCGCGGCGAGGCTGGCGGCGACGAAACTGGCAGCAGCGAAGGCGGAAGTAGAAGCAGCAGCAGCTGTGGATGCAGCGCGTGCGGCTACAACAGAGCTTGAGGCTCTCCGTGGTGGTAGTGACAGAGGCTCTGATTCTACCGACGGCGACACCAACAAAGACCTCAGGCACGCGAGGGAGGTAGCACGACCACAGACGCCACAGTGGGCAGTCGCGCACCCCCATGAGCGCAGAGGCTGCAGCCCAGACGGGCGCGGACGCGCCGGCGACGCTCCCGGTAGGGGTGGTTGGGTCGACGGAGATCAAGGCATTTACAGGTGGCGTGATTCTCCCTCCCCGAACAGGTACAATGGTCACCACGGGATCCAGGCCATTGTCAGAGACGTTGGTCCCGGCGATGGGTGGCCTACCCTCACCAAGACCAACTACGTCGAGTGGGACGCGGTGATGAGGATACGACTCCAAGTGTGGCACATGTGGGAAGCAGTCCGGTACGGCGACGTCGACTACTACGAGGATCGACAGACGCTGGATGCTCTCATTGCTGCAGTACTGCCCAAGATGTAGTTCTCGCTTTCCAATAAGTGGACTGCCAAGGAGGCCTGGGACGCCATCACTGCGATACGCATCGGTAGCGACCGCACCTGCAAGACCACACTGCAGGCACTCCGCAAGGAGTGGGAGAACCTGTGACGCCCTCAATTCTATGGAAAACCACGGAACCGAGAACTGATGCATATGTGTGCCCAGGATGTTCATCACACATACACATATGTTCCACAAATTGAATTCAAAATATATATAACCACGAATAACAAAGTTTATTACAAGGTTTCATGAGTCTTGGACTCATGCTCACAGCGGAAGTCTTCTAACTAATGCGGAAGCAGTTCTAGGCAGCAATGGCTCCATCTCTACTCCATCCCCACAGGCAAGGTTGAGAACAGATTCACACGCCTAATGCTCCACTTGGTCTTCATAGTAATCTCCTCCTGTTGCTGATGATGAAATAATAATACAAGTTTGAGTATAATGATGTACTCAGCAAGTGCGGGAAAATATAATATGTAGCTCATAACAAGGTAGGTATAAAAAGGCTCATTGCAGAAAGCAAAGTTTATTTAGCAAAACCATGATAAAACAACAACTCATCTTTAAGTGAATGTAATCCCAACATGTATTAAAATACCAACCATACCTCCATTATATTCATTCCTTCCATGTCACAACCAGACATCAATCAACCTCATTCTTGCTCACGAATACCTCCTCGTATTCGCTACCATCTCGTATTCACTACCATTTCATAAGCAACTTCGTCCCCCACTGAGACCAATCTTGTTGCCATGACTCAACAGTCATGCAACCCATCTTATCACCCGGACTCAACAGTCCCGAAAACTAAACCATTCAAAACCATAACCAATAACCATATCCAATAACCATCCCAACTAATCATGGAAGTTGACCAGACGCTCGTGACCGTAAGCTCGACTATCATGATAGTTTTAGAACTCTGCAGAGTTTGCACCTCTTTATCCACAAGTTTGTGATTTTGTCACCCGTCGGCGACTGCAGAACCTCCATTATACCAGTACACAACCGTCGGTGTATGGCCAAGAGATCACAAAATAGCCTTTACAAAGGGGCTACTAGATGTATGGACTCACTAAGGTTTCACCGGCAGGCTAGAATCTCCAATTCTCCCCCTCTTGTGCCATGCTGTTCCCAGGGCAGTCCTCACTCGACTCCCATTCCCCGCGCCTTCCACGGTCCATAACAATCTAGCAACTTACCTAATTAGTCAGCTAAGCCGCACCCATACTTGGCCTTGTGGTGGCACTGTTATCCTGGCATGTGCTCGCATGAACCGGTCCTTAGATCTACGGCAAGTAAACCACCATCTCTTTCTATCTCATTCACAAACCCAGGCTTGCCTAGATCTCTCTCCGATCCATGTTCATTAACAACATCAGTTTCTCATTATCATTATGAGTGCAGTTAGCTAGACACATCTATCTCGCTTCCCAATCCCATGGACTCAGCGAAACATAAAAGTAAAAATCATACTCGACTCATAAACTTCCCTGGCGACAAGGGTGGTTTTAACCAAAACTAGTAAACTCCTATAAAAGAGTTTCCCATCATGTTTGACTCAGCACACACACCTTTTCGCGAAACAAACCAGTTTTCCCAAAAACATAGGATCAATATGGTCAAGGGGCACTTGCCTTGTTCTTGTGGTTCCGGTTGCTCTTGAATCTCGAAACCTTGTTGTTGCAACTCGCCGTAGACAGCTCCCTGAGCTTGTCCTTCTATACAAGATCACACACATATAAGATTCGTAGCAATTAATATTATGCATAAACTTTAACTAGATGTGATGATGCATATGCATGCTATCCTATGATCAGTTTTTATTAGATCAGTTTGTACGTGTTCTTGCATGGATTTTATGATGAACAGAGGTGTTCGGATCAAATGTGGGCGTGGTGATGACCTTGTCTTTAGATCTAGATCAAACCGATCAGCAAGTGATCTGTCCACGAAAAAGCTTCTGTTCGAAAGGAATCAAAGAACAGATGCAAAGAAAACACGACAATGTCATAAGGTGGTATTGGAGACCTACCTTACGTTCTCCTTGGTCTCGGGTCCTTCTCTGATCAGACAGATCTCTAGGCTCTCTTCCGGTGATCGTTCTCGACCGAACTCCGGCGATGGGCTTACTCGGCGAGTTGGGTCTAGGGCTTTAAGTCGTCGGCTCAGGAGTTGGAAAAAGAAGTTTGTGGTTTCAGCCAAAGGTTCTGATTTCTATTTATAATTGGGATAAGAAGAATTCTAATCTGATTGGACTTCGAATAAGAGTTCTATTCAGATTGTCGTTGAATCTTTACGACTTATCTTTAGTTGATTTGGTGCGGTAATATTGTGGAATTCATGTCGGTTTCTCCTCCGTACCGATATTTCTACGCGTACAGAATCCAAAAACCCGCTCCAGAACTCGTTACCTTCGCGGTGATGAGCTCCGGAAGCTCCACGTGTCCACCGGGGCCTGGTCTCCTCCTTTCCGCAGAGACGAGCTCCGGTTGTGCCGCGTGTCAAGTGAGCGAGACCTCCCTCTCCTTCGCAGGTGAGCTCCGGTTGCGCCACGTATCCTGGCGGTCGGGACCTCCTCTCTATTCGGAGGTGGCTCCGTGCACGCCACGTGTCAGTGCCGGACCTTCCCTCTCTTTGGAGGTGGCTCCGGGTGTGCCACGTATCCATTCCGGACCTCCCTCTCTTCGGAGGTGAGCTCCGTGAGTGCCACGCGTCAAGTAGCACCGGACTTTCCTTTTTTCCTCAGAGACGAGCTCCGAGGTAGACACGTGTCCAACAGTGACAGACCTCCTGGAGATAAGCTCCGGTGGCGACACGTGTCCAATACAACCGGACCTCTCGTAGGTGAGCTCCGAGATTGACACGTATCCCGCGTGACTGGTCCTCTGATTTTCGTGGTGACTAACTCCGAAGGTGACATGTGTCCTGCAGAACTGCCTTCGCTTCTCCGCAGAGGCTAGTTCCGGGGGCAACACGTGTCCCACAGGGTCGGACCTCTCCCCCTTTGCAGAGATGATCCCCGAGCCTGCCACGTAGCCAGTTTAGCAACGGACCTCTCCCCACTTCGCAGGGATGAGCTCCGAACACGCCACGTGGCCAGCGGGCCGTGGAAGTTGTCTTCGGCGCTCTCTGTGAACTGGATTCTTGTTCTTTTTGGCTATCCTTTTAATTCTTTCCCTGTTCCCACTTCCTTTAAAATGTTTTCTCTTCATGAATACATGCACAAACCAAAAATAAGGGTGTCACAAATCTACCCCCCTTAAATTGAATCTCGCCCTTGAGATTCGTTGGTAGAGAATAGATGAGGGAATTCCGCCTTGACGTCTTCTTCACGCTTCCATTTGGCTTCAGCTTCGGTATGATGGATCCATTGTACCTTGTACCATCGGATCACTTCGTTTCTGGTGACCCTTTCCTTTACGTCCAAAATTTGGACAGGGTGTTCCGCATAAGTCAGGTCCTCTTGAAGTTCAAGCCCTTCTATTGGTACTTGCTCCTCTGGTACTCTCAAGAACTTCTTTAGCTGGGATACATGAAACACGTCATGTACGTCGGAGAGATATGTTGGAAGCTCTAGTTGATAAGCCACTTCTCCTCGCTTGTCCAAAATCTTAAATGGTCCGATGTAGCGACGTGCTAGCCTACCTTTGACGTTGAAACGTCGTTGGCCACGGATAGGCGATACCTTAAGGTATACGAAGTCTCCTACTTCGAAAGTCAACTTCCTTCGCCTATTATCCGCATAGCCTTTCTGTCGTGACTGAGCAGCCTTTAAGTTCTCCCGTATCGTTTAGACTTGCTTTTCAGCTTCTTGTAGCACTTCGGGTCCAAACACCTAGTTCTCTCCGGTTTCGTTCCAAAACAGCGGTGTTCTACACCGTCTACCGTACAATGCTTCGAAGGGCGACATCTTCAAGCTAGCTTGATAGCTGTTGTTATAGGAGAATTCGGCTTACGGTAAACTCCTATCCCAACTACGCTCACGTTTCAAGGCGCAAGCTCTCAACATGTCCTCCAGAATTTGATTTGTCCTTTTGGTTTGTCCATCGGTTTGTGGGTGATAGGCGGAGCTAAAATCCAATCGTGTACCCATAGCTTTCTGCAGCTTCCTCCAAAACCTAGAGGTAAACTGAGAACCTCGATCTGAGACTATCCTCCTCGGGACTCCATGACGGCACACGATCTGCTCCATGTACAACTCGGCTAATTGTGCAACATTGTACTTGGCCCTTATAGGGAGAAAATGGGCTGTTTCGTCAATCGGTCCACGATAACCCAGATGGAGTCGTAACCCGACTGAGTACGTGGCAATCCAACGATGAAATCCATACTGATGTCCTCCCACTTCCACTCGGGTACCTTCAAGGGTTGCAATAATCCAGCGGGTCTTTGATGTTCGGCCTTCACCCGTTGGCATGTGTCACATAGGGCAACATATTCGGCTATGCCCCTTTTCATACCATACCACCAATAACAAGTCTTCAAGTCCTTGTACATTTTGGTACTTCCGGAATGTATGGAATAGGGTGAATCATGTGCCTCTTTTAATATCATGTCGCGGAGGTGCTTTACGTTAGACACACAAATCCTTTTTTCTAGCCAAAGCGTACCCTTCTCATCCTCTTTGAAATCCTTCTCTATTCCTTGTTGGATCCTTTCCTTGATCTCCTTGATCTCCTCATCCGTTGCTTGGCCATCTCTTATCTCTTACTCCAATGAAGAGTGGATCTCCATCATTTCCATGTTGTTCAAGAATCCGAGGTGTAACCGTTCGAACTCCTTACACAGTTCGAGTGATAGCTCCCGAACCGTGAGTTGGTGACATGCTCCCTTCCGGCTCAATGCATCAGCTACTACATTGGCCTTCCCAGGGTGGTAGTTGATTCCAACATCGTAATCCTTGATGAGTTCCAACCATCGACGTTGCCTCAAATTCAAATCCGTTTGTGTAAATATGTACTTGAGGCTTTTATGATCCGTATAGATCTCACATCGATGACCAAGGATATAATGTCTCCAAATTTTCAATGCATGCACTACCGCTGCTAGCTCCAAGTCATGTGTAGGATAATTAAGCTCGTGCTTCTTTAAATGCCGTGAGACATAGACTACCACTCGTCCTTCTTGCATAAGCACACATCCAAGCCCCTGTCTGGATGCGTCATAATATATGTCAAAGCTCTTGCTTACGTCCAGCAATACCAAAACCGGCGCTGTGGTTAGCCTTTTCTTGAGTTCCTCAAAACTTTCTTGGCATGCTGGTGTCCATCGAAAGACTTTTCCCTTCGTTAGCAACTCCGTCATAGGCTTTGCTATCTTAGAAAAGTTCTTAATGAAGCGTCGGTAGTATCCAGCCATCCCAAGAAAACTTCGAATATCCCTCATGTTTTGCGGTTGGTCCCACTTCAAAACATCTCTCACTTTTCCGGGATCAACCGATACCCCTTCTTCGGAGATAATGTGACCTAGGAACGATATTTCCTTTAGCCAAAATTGACACTTGTTAAGCTTGGCATACAATTGATGTTCACACATTTTCTGTAAGGTCAATTTAAAATGTTCTTCATGCTCCTCCTCACTTTTTGAATACACCATAATGTCGTCGATAAAAACCATGACGAACTTATCCAAGTACTCCATGAAGACCTTGTTCATAAGGTACATGAAGTATGCGGTTGCATTTGTTAACCCAAAAGACATGACGGTATATTCATACGAACCATACCGTGTTCGAAAGGCAGTCTTGGGTATATCGGAGGGCTTTATCTTCAGTTGGAAGTATACCGACCGAAGATCAATCTTGGAGAACACTCGGGCTCCTTTCATTTGGTCGAATAGGTCTTCTATACGGGACAGAGGGTATTTGTTCTTGATTGTTACCTCATTGAGAGACCTATAGTCCACACACATCCTTTGTGTCCCATCCTTCTTGTCTACGAAGAGCACGGGGGCTCCCCATGGTGACGAGCTTGGACGTATAAAACCCTTCTCTAACTGCTCCTGAATTTGCTTCTTGAGTTATACTAGTTCATTGACGGGCATCCTATAGGGTCTCTTTGCTATGGGTGCAGTTCCGGGTACCAAATCAATAGCAAACTCAATGTCCCGATCAGGGGGCATACCTGGAAGCTCCTCTGGAAACACGTCCGAGAATTCTTGAACCACTGGAATGCTGTCCAATGTTGCTCCTTCAACGTGGTTCAATATTGCCTTTTCGGTTGTTTGTTGGGTTGACTCAAATTCGACATGAATACCGTGCTCATTTGTCAACTGCACGCTTCTTTCAGCACATTGGATTATCCCGTTGTGCTTGCTTAACCAATCCATCCTGAGTATTATGTCAAGCCCTTGGGAATCCAAGACAATGAGGTTGGCAAGGAAGTCTACCCCCCTTATTTTAAGACTTACTTTCGGACATACTATATTAGTCCTCACCTCTCCACCGGGAGAATTAACTAACATAGCATATTTTAAGTGTGATATGGGTAGATTATGCTTGGCAACATACTTGGATGATATGAAGGAATGTGATGCTCCAGAATCAAATAAGATGGTGGCTGGGTTGGAGTTGGCAAGGAACATGCCAATTACGACGTCCTCAGCCTGTTGTGCTTCCTCAGCAGAGACATGGTTCACGTTGTCGCGAGCATAGTTCTGCTGTACTCGGTTTCCTTTATCGTCCCCTCCGTTTGGTCGCGGGTTCTGCTTGGGCACGTTGCCTTGCTGTCCAGGGCCTCTCCTCGGGCACTGGCTCGTGAAGTGTCCTATTTTCCTGCATGCAAAGTATGCCCTGTTGCCTACGGCAGCAGGTACGTTGGAGCGAGGGTTTTGAACAGGAGCGCCCATGTTAGGTCGGGGCACAGGAGGCATGGGCACACGAGGTGCTGATGCAACGGGTCGTTGCTATGGTGGCTGACTAGGGCGATATGCATGAGCGGTTGATCCATACTGCGGTGCAGCTGGGGGCATGTACCGAGGTCGTACGTTGCTCCCTTGAGGCTGGTATGGTATCTTCCTCTTGCACTCTCGCTCGATCTCTCGGATCTTGCTTTCGACTACTATAGCCTTGTCAACCAGCTTCTGAAAGCTTGCGTAGTCATTGTTGAGGAGCTGAACCTGAATCCCATTGTTCAACCCTCTCATGAATAGATATTGCTTCCTCTGGTCTGAGTTGACATCTTCGGGGCATACTGGGACAGTTGTGTACACTTGTTGAGATACTCATTCATGCTTCTTTGTTCTTGGTGGAGACCTTCAAACTCCTGTCTCTTGAGCATCATTACACCAGCAGGGATGTAATGAGAGCGGAAACTCTCCTTGAACTCAGTCCAAGTGATCGTCTCCGGGTCGACATGAGCGTTGTATAGGGCATCCCACCAGTCAGCGGCAGCTCCCATGAGTTGGTACGACGCGAAAAGAACCTTTTCTCGGTCATTGCACTGCACCATGACAAGCTTCTTCTCCATGGATTTCAACCAGTCGTCGACCTCCATGGGGTCGTTAGCTTGAGCAAAGGTGGGTGGTCGAGTCCTCATGAACTCTCCCAGTCTATTATGAGCCGGCGGTGGTGCCGGAACGGGGTTGTTGTTGTTGGCCTGCAACTGACCCAAAGTTTGGATCATGGTTTGCATAAGTTGATTCTACATGGCCATCAACCGTTCCAGGTTGTTTTCACCAGCTCCGGGGTTAACAGGAACTTTATCGTGGCCATCCTCTTGGTTGTCACGGACGTTCGGCCGACGTTTCCTCTCACCATCTGTGAGAGAGAACAAAATAGAATAGAAGGTTAGAAGGTTAGGTAGATCCCCTCAACTACATGCATCAAGGTGGGTTGGACTATATATATATTAGCCCATATGAGAATGTGAACAAGTACCGAAATATCTCACACCTCTTTCTACTTATGTGGACATGAACAACGTTTTGAGACGTCCCATGACTCACACTAAGCACACAATTCACAAACAATCATCACAAGGGCTCACAGAACTCCTATTCAAGGCTTGTTCAATGGGGGTCCTATATGACTTAGGGTGATGTCAAATCTGTGATCCAACTATGGCTTCTCCTAGGCTTGTATCCTATGTCAAGATAGTTCCAACGCCAATCTATGCATCCTATGGTCAGCGTGGCTTAGCTACCAATCCGTGTCTGATACCAATCTGTGACCTCTATCTAAGCGTGTAACCTACGTGAACCCGTGGTTCTGGTACTAATCTGTGATTGTATCTAGGTGTGTAATCTACCCTCAACCGTGGCTCTGATACCAATCTGTGACGCCCTCAATTCTGTGGAAAACCACGGAACCAAGAATTGATGCATATGTGTGACCAGGATGTTCATCACACATACACATATGTTCCACAAACTGAATTCAGAATATATATAACCACGAATAACAGAGTTTATTACAAGGTTTCATGAGTCTTGGACTCATGCTCACAGCGGAAGTCTTATTTCTATGCAGCGGAAGTCTTCTAACTAATGCGAAAGCAATTTAACTAATGCGGAAACAGTTCTAGGCAGCAATGGCTCCATCTCTACTTCATCCCCACAGGTAAGGTTGAGAACAGATTCACATGCCTAATGCTTCACTTGGTCTTCATAGTAATCTTCTCCTGTTGCTGATGATGAAATAATAATGCAAGTTTGAGTATAATGATGTACTCAGCAAGTGCGGGAAAATATGATATGTAGCTCATAACAAGGTAGGTATAAAAAAGCTCATTGCAGAAAGTAAAGTTTATTTATCAAAACCATGATAAAACAACAACTCATCTTTAAGTGAATGTAATCCTAACATATATTAAAATACCAACCATACCTCCATTATATTCATTACCTTCCATGTCACAACCAGACATCAATCAACCTCATTCTTGCTCACGAATACCTCCTCGTATTCGCTACCATCTCACGAATACCATCTCGTATTCGCTACCATTTCATAAGCAACTTCGTCTCCCACCGAGACCAATCTCGTTGCCATGACTCAACAGTTATGCAACCCATCTTATCACCCGGACTCAACAGTCATGTCGAAGTGTGTAGCCGACACTTCCCTCGGGCCTGCTCTGGGCAGCCCGCGTAGGTTCTTTTTCGGAGGGGTAGTCACTCACGGAGAGCTTACGCGTTAGGGACGATTGAGGGAGAAGCTTGACACAATGATTTTTACGTGGTTCAGGCCGCCGGAGCGTAATACCCTACATCCACGGTGAGCAGAGGTGCTCGTTATATTGCTTGTTGCTCAGAACCGGAATCCTGAGCTTGAGGATGAGTCGAACCTAAGGATGCGAATGGCTGGAGTGTGAACCCTTGCTAAGGTTTCCTACCCGAGCCTTTTATAGTACAAGGCTCGGGCGGCTTACAAGGTGGGCCCCAGACCCGACAGGTGGTCCCGGGGCGATTGCCTGCCAGCTACCATATCCGCAGTTACGCCGGTAGTTGTCTCTGGCGAGGGCTTCCGAGTCTTCGTTCTGCCGCCCTGCCCATGCCGCAAGCTAGTCGTAGTGGTTGGCAGGGGCGGCAGAGGATGCCTTGTCGCTGTGTTTATTGGCAGGCAGGCTCTGACACGGCGCGCCAGTCTACGATGTGACTGGGCGCAACGGCACCTGGCAAAGGCGTGCTCTGCGTCTCCGCGTCTTGGGAAGGCGCGGGTCTTGAATACCTTGTACGGGCAAGGTATGGCGCGTCTTTACTCCTGCTGCCTACCGCACGGGGGCAGGCAGCGCTGCTCTGCTGGCCACATGGCGGGCCCGGAGCTCTCCTATGAGGAGAGGGAGGTCCGGCCCCGCGGGACACGTGGAGCCTTCGGAGCTCTCCCCACGGAGGGGGGAGGTCCGGCTCAGTTGTCCACGTGGCGGGCCCGGAGCTCTCCTCTGAGGAGAGGGAGGTCCGGCCCCGCTAGACACGTGGAGCCTTCGGAGCTCTCCCCGCGGAGGGGGGAGGTCCGGCTCAGTTGGCCACGTGGCGGGCCCGGAGCTATCCTCTGAGGAGAGGGAGGTCCGGCCCCTCAGGACACATGGCGCCTTCGGAGCTCTCCCTGCGGAGAAGGGCGAGGTCCTTAGGCAGTTTCCCCTGTGCGCGGGGTACCTCTTATTGAGGGTACCGAAAAGTCCCGAAAACCAAACCATCCAAAACCATAACCAATAACCATATCCAATAACCATCCCAACTAATCATGGAAGTTGGCCAGGCGCTTACCGTAAGCTCGGCTATCATGATAGTTTTAGAACTCTGCAGAGTTTGCACCTCTTTACCTACAAGTTTGTTATTTCGTCACCCGCCGGCGACTGCACCTCCATTATACTAGTACACAACCGTCGGTGTATGACCAAGAGATCATAAAATAGCCTTTACAAAGGGGCTACTAGATGTATGATCTCACTAAGGTTTCACCGGCAGGCTAGAATCTCTAATTCTCCCACCCATGGGCCCCCTCTTGTGCCATGCAGTTCCCAGGGCAGTCCTCACTCGACTTCCGTTCCCCGCGCCTTCCACGGTCCATAACAATCTAGCAACTTACCTAATTAATCAGCTAAGCCGCACCCATACTTGGCCTTGTGGTGACACTGTTATCCTGGCATGTGCTCGCATGCACCGGTCCTTAGATCTACGGCAAGTAAACCACCATCTCTTTCTACCTCATTTACAAACCCAGGCTTGCCTAGATCTCCCTCCGATCCATGTTCATTAAAAACATCAGTTTCTCATTATCATTATGAGTGCAGTTAGCTAGACACATCTATCTCGCTTCCCAATCCCATGGACTCAGCGAAGCATAAAAGTAAAAATCATACCCGACTCATAAACTTCCCTGGCAACAAGGGTGGTTTTAACCAAAACTAGTAAACTCCTATAAAAGGGTTTCTGTCGAAGTGTGTGGTCGACACTTCCCCCGGACCTGCTCTGGGCAGCCCGCGGAGGTTCTTTTTTGGAGGGGCTAGTCACTTGCGGAGAGCTTCAGCGTAAGGGGCGAGTGAGGGAGAAGCTTTACACGGCGAGTTTTACGTGGTTCAGGCCGCCGGAGCGTAAAACCCTACGTCCACGGTGAGCAGAGGTGCTCGCTGTATTGCTTGTTGCTCAGAACCGGAGTTCTGAGCTTGAGGGTGAGTGATGCCTAGGATGAGTTCCCTGAGTTTGAACCCTTGCTAACGTTGCCTACCCGAGCCTTTTATAGTCCAAGGCTCGAGCTGCTTACAAGGGGGGCCCGGGACCCAACAGGTGGTCCCGGGGAGATTGCCTACCGACTATCGTATCTGCAGTTATGTCGGTAGTTTTCTCTAGCGAAGGCTTCCGAGTCTTCGTTCTGCCGCGCTGCCCATGCCGCTAGCTAGTCGTAGTGGTTGATGACGGCGGGGGCGGCAGGGGATGTCTTGTCGCTGTGTTTATTGGCTGGCAGGATCTGACACGGCGCGCCAGTCTGCGATGCGACTGGGCGCAACGGCATCTGACAGAGGCGTGCTCCGTGTCTTCGCGTCTTGGGAAGGCGCGGGCCTTGAATACCTTGTACGGGCAAGGTATGGTGCGTCTTTACGCCTGCTGCCTACCGCGCGGGGTCAGGCAGCGCCGTCCTGCTGGCCACGTGGCAGGTCCGGAGCTTACCTCTGAGGAGAGGGAGGTCCGGCCCCGCGGGACACGTGGAGCCTTCGGACCTCTCCCCACGGAGGGGGGAGGTCCAGCTTCTGTCGGCCACGTGGCGGGCCCGAAGCTCTCCTCTGAGGAGAGGGAGGTCCGGCCCTGCGGGACACGTGGCGCCTTCGGAGCTCTCCCCGCGGAGGGGGGAGGTCCGGCTGCTGTTGGCCATGTGGTGGGCCCGGAGCTCTCTTCTGAGGAGAGGGAGGTCTGGCCCCGCTGGACACGTGGCGCCTTCGGAGCTCTCCCTGCGGAGAAGGGCGAGATCCTTAGGCATTTTCCCCTGTGCACGGGGGTACCCCATATCGTGGGTACCGACAGTTTCCCATCATGTTTGACTCAGCATACACACCTTTTCGCAAAACAAAACAGTTTTCCCAAAAACATAGGATCAATATGGTCAAGGGGCACTTGCCTTGTTCTTGCGGTTCCGGTTGCTCTTGAATCTCGAAACCTTGTTGTTGCAACTCGTCGTAGACAGCTCCCTGAGCTTGTCCTTCTATATAAGATCACACACATATAAGATTCATAGCAATCAATATTATGCATAAACTTTAACTAGATGTGATGATGCATATGCATGCTATCCTATGATCAGTTTTTATTAGATCAGTTTGTACGTGTTCTTGCATGGATTTTATGATGAACAGAGGTGTTCAGATCAAATGTGGACGTGGTGATGACCTTGTCTTTAGATCTAGATCAAACCGATCAGCAAGTGATCTGTCCACGAAAAAGCTTCTGTTTGAAAGGAATCGAAGAACAGATGCAAAGAAAACACGACAACGTGATAAGGTGGTATTGGAGACCTACCTTACGTTCTCCTTGGTCTCGGGTCCTTCTCTGATCAGACAGATCTCTAGGCTCTCTTCCGGCGATCGTTCTCGACCGAACTCCGGCGATGGGCTTACTCGGCGAGTTGGGTCTAGGGCTTTAAGTCGTCGGCTCAGGAGTTGGAAAAAGAAGTTTGTGGTTTCAGCCAAAGGTTCTGATTTCTATTTATAATTGGGAGAAGAAGAGTCCTAATCTGATTGGACTTCGAATAAGAGTTCTATTCAGATTGTCGTTGAATCTTTACGACTTATCTTTAGTTGATTTGGTGCGGTAACATTGTGGAATTCAGGTTAGTTTCTCCTCCGTACCAATATTTCTACGCGTACAGAATCCAAAAACCCGCTCCAGAACTCGTTACCTTCGCGGTGATGAGCTCCGGAAGCTCCACGTGTCCACCGGGGCCTGGTCTCCTCCTTTCCGCAGAGATGAGCTCCGGTTGTGCCGCGTGTCAAGCGAGACCTCCCTCTCCTTCACAGGTGAGCTCTGGTTGCGCCACGTATCCTGGCGGTCGGGACCTCCTCTCTACTCGGAGGTGGCTCCGCGTACGCCACGTGTCAGTACCGGACGTTCCCTCTCTTCGGAGGTAGCTCCGGGTGTGCCACGTATCCATTCCGGACCTCCCTCTCTTCGGAGGTGAGCTCCGTGAATGCCACGCGTCAAGTAGCGCCGGACTTTCCTTTTTTCCTCAGAGATGAGCTTCGAGATAGACACGTGTCCAACAGTGACGGACCTCCCAGAGATAAACTCCGGTGGCGACACGTGTCCAATAGAACTGGACCTCTCGGAGGTGAGCTCCGAGATTAACACGTATCCCGCGCGACTGGTCCTCTGATTTCCGTGGTGACTAACTCCGAAGGTGACATGTGTCCTGCGGAACTGCCTTCGCTTCTCCGCAGAGGCTAGTTCCGAGGGCAACACGTGTCCCACACGGTCGGACCTCTCCCCCTTTGCGGAGATGAGCCCCGAGCCTGCCACGTAGCCAGTTTAGCGGCGGACCTCTCCCCACTTCGCAGGGATGAGCTCCGAACACGCCACGTGGCCAGCGGGCCGCGGAAGTTGTCTTCGGCACTCTCTGTGAACTGGATTCTTGTTCTTTTTGGCTATCCTTTTAATTCTTTCTCTGTTCCCACTTCCTTTAAAATGTTTTCTCTTTATGAAACATGAATACATGCAGAAACCAAAAATAAGGGTGTCACAGAACCTGACCTTCAAACCAGGTGAGGATGTTGATGACTTTGCTCTACGTCTCAACACACTACTAAAGAAGATGGTGCAGTTCGGCGACGACACCTACAACGAGGAGAAAGCTGTCGAGAAGCTCTTCCGTTGCATCCCCGAGAAGTACAAGCAGATCGCTCGCTCGATCGAGTCTCTGCTGGACCTCTCACGATATCGATCGAAGAGGCGATAGGACGCCTCAAGGTCATCGACAGCGACGAATCTCAGCCTCTCTTGGGACCTATCACCATCGGCGGGAAGCTACATCTCACTCGAGAGCAGTGGGAAGCCTACCAAGGTGACGGGAAGAAGGGGGAGCCCTCCTCCTCGAAAGGCGACCGCAAGCGCGGCAAGCCAAGCAAGGGGCGCGGAGGTGCCCAAGCCGGGGCGCAGAGACGTGCCGAGGGTGGCGCCCACGGAGGCGCCCAGGGCGGCGCCGCCGGCAACCAGAAGCCAGCACGAGATGACACTTGCCACAATTGTGGCAAGCTCGGTCATTGGGCCAGGGAGCATCGGTAGAAACAACGCGGCTAGGCCCACGTCGCACAGGTGGAGGAGGAGGAGCCGGCTCTGCTCCTGGCGCATGCAAGCATCGAGCCACCTCCAGTGGCATCGGCCGCAGCGGCTCTCCTCCACATCGATGAGCCGATAGCACACGCCTTTCTCGGTGACGGCTCCAGCGACGACAAGAGTGACGGGTGGTGCCTCGACACCGGCGCCACCCATCACATGACTAGTCGATGGGAGTTCTTCACTGAGTTCGACCCTAATGTCGAGGCTCCGTCAAGTTTGGGGACGCCTCTGATGTGGATATCAAAGTCGCCGGCTCTGTCATCCTCACCGCCGAGTCTGGTGAGCACAGGCTGCTCGTCGGAGTCTACTACATCCCCGCGTTGAGCAACTCTATCATCAGCCCGGGCCAGCTGGATGAGAACGGTTCGCGCGTAGAGATTAAGGACGGAGTCATGAGGATTTGGGATCACCATCGTCACCTTCTTGCCAAGGTAACCAGAGGCACCAATCGACTCTACGTCCTTAACGTGCAGGTATCACAACCTCTCTGCCTTGCTACTCGTCGGGATGACGAGGCATGGCATGAGCGCTTTTGGCACCTTCACTTCAAGGCCCTGAAGCGGCTCAGTGCCAAGGAGATGGTACAGGGCCTGCCGTTCCCTGACCATGTGGAGCAGTTCTGCGATGTCTGCATAGTGACAAAGCAGAGGCGGCTCCCCTTTCCCCAACACTCGAACTTCCGAGCCAAGGAGCGGCTCGACCTCGTGCACGGGGACTTGTGTGGCCCGGTGACACTGGCTACACCGGGAGGACGACGTTACTTCCTGCTGCTTGTCGATGGCCTCTCCCGCTACGTGTGGGTGATGGTCCTCGGCAGTAAGGGAGAGGCTGCAAACGCCATCAGGCGCGCGCAGGCCATTGTGAAGGCGGAGTGCGGCCAGAAGCTGCGCGTGCCGCACACCGACAATGGCGGCGAATTCACGACGGCTGAATTCGCATGGTACTGCACGGATGAGGGTGTTCAGCGCCACTACTCCGCGCCATACATCCCGCAACAGAACGGAGTCGTCGAGCGATGCAACCAGACGGTTGTGGGGATGGCTTAGGCCCTCCTCAAGCAGAGGGGAATGCCGGCTATCTTTTGGGGAGAGGCGGTGGTGACGGCGGTCCACATCCTCAACCGCTCGCCCACTAAGGCTCTCAATGGCAGGACGCCGTACGAGGCTTGGCATGGGCACAAGCCGATAGTCTCTCACCTACGGGTCTTCGGCTGCCTCGCGTTCGCCAAGGAGCTTGGCCACAGCAGCAAGCTCGACGACAGGAGCACTCCAGGGGTGTTCATCGGCTACGCAGAGGGCTCGAAGGCCTACCAAATTCTCGACCCAGGAACACAGGGCGTGCGCACGGCACGTGATGTAGTGTTCAATGAAGGGCGAGGTTGGGCATGGGACAAGGCGGTAGACGGCGGCTCGACTCCGATATACGACAACTTCATCGTCGAGTACGTCCACTCCAAGGGAACTGGGGGAGTAGGCAGCTCTTCTCCACTGACTTCAGCGCCACGCTCCCCAGTCACGACCTCGGCTGCGATGACCTCTCCACCACCACAGCCGGCGACCCCACACACTCCAGCACCGACTGCCATCCCTCCGGGTACGTCCACTCCGACACTAGCTCATGTCAAGCACAAACCGGTGGAGTTCGTTACTCCGCTCTCCCACGACGAGGAGCGCATCAACGCGTACCACGACAGCGAGCCGTAGCGGTATCATACAATGGAGGATCTTCTCGACGACCAGTCGGTGCCGGGACTGGTCCCTTGTGATTTGGAGGCGCAGTTGCGTCTTGCTTGCGACGACGGCGAGCCTCAGTCTTTCGCGGAGGCTGAGATACATGCGGCATGGCGTGCCGCGATGCAGTCGGAGATGGACGCGGTTGAGAACAACTGCACTCGAGAGCTTGTTGACCTCCCTCATGGTCACCATGCGATCACCCTTAAGTGGGTGTTCAAGCTGAAGAGGGATGAAGCCGGCGCCATCGTCAAGCACAAGGCTCGCTTGGTGGCACACGGTTTCGTGCAACACGAGAGGATCGACTTCGACGATGCCTTCACGCCGTGGCGCGGATGGAATCTGTGCGACTCCTCGCGCTGGCTTCTCAGGGAGGCTGGCGGGTTTAGCACATGGATGTCAAGTCGGCTTTTCTTAACGGCGGTTTAAAGGAGGATGTCTATGTGCACCATCCGCTGGGATTTATGATTCTTGGCAAGGAGGGCAAGGTGTTGCGTCTGCACAAGGCCCTCTATGGCCTGCGGCAGGCACCAAGGGCGTCGAATGCCAAGTTGGACTCCACGCTAAAGGGGATGGGCTGCGAGCAAAGCCCGCACGAGGTGGCCGTCTACCGGCGGGCAATGGAGGAAATGCCCTACTGGTGGGTGTCTATGTTGACGACTTGGTGATCACCGACACCAAGGATGCGGAGGTAGCAGCGTTCAAGGAAACAATGAAAGCCACCTTCCAGATGAGTGACATGGGATCTCTCTCCTTCTACCTGGGGATCGAGGTGCACCAGGCCTACTCCAGGATCATGCTTCGACAGACTGCCTACGCCAAGCGCATTGTTGAGCTGGCTGGGCTCACAGACTGCAACCCAACTCTCTCTCACTCCCATGGAGGAGAGACTGAAGCTGAGCCGCAACAGCACGCCGGAGGAGGTGGATGCCACGCAGTATCGGCATCTTGTGGGGAGCCTTCGCTACCTCGCCCACACACGGCCTGACTTGGCATTCTCTGTCGGCTACGTCAGTCGGTTCATGCAGCGACCGATGACGGAGCACCAGCAGGATGTGAAGAGGATCATCCGCTACGTTGCGGGGACTCTCGACCACGGCCTCTACTACCCGAGGTGCCCTAGGGTGGCACACCTTGTCGGGTACAGCGACAGCGACCACGCCGGTGACATCGACACTAGCAAGAGCACGAGCGGGATTCTCTTCTTCCTCGACAAGTGCCTCGTTAGCTGGCAGTCGGTCAAGTAGCAGGTGGTGGCCCTGTCCAGCTGCGAGGCCGAGTACATAGCGGCCTCTATCGCTTCGACTCAGGCGCTCTAGCTAGTTCAACTGCTTGGTGATCTCCCCGGCAAAGACACCGGAGCGGTGGAACTCAGGGTGGACAACAAGTCCGCTCTAGCTCTAGCAAAGAACCCCGTCTTTCATGAACGGAGCAAGTACATCCGGGTGAGGTACCACTTTCTCCGAGGCTGCTTGGAGGAAGGGAGCATCAAGGCGTGCTACATCAACACCAAGGATCAGCTTGCAGACCTGCTCACCAAGCCCCTTGGGAGGATCACGTTCCTTGAGCTTTGCTCCAGGATCGGGATGGTCCAACTCTCCAACAAGACAACACACAAGACTTAGTGGGGGGATGATGGAATAAGTCTTGTACTCTTGGTCTTTGTGGCCCCTAGTTAGGACAACATCCCAGTCCTTGTTAGGATAGCATATTAGTCCTTTGGTAGGACAACATCTTAGTCCTTGTTAGGACAGCATTTTAGACCAAGAGGATAGCATATCATTTCTTGTTAGGATAGCATATTAGTCCTTTGGTAGGACAACATTTTAGACCAAGAGGACAACATCTCAATACTTGTTAGCACAACATATTAGTCTTTTGATAGGACAACATCTTAGACTAGCATCTAGATATATGTTTGGTTGCCTCAGCTATAAATATGTAACCCCAACCCCTAGGTTGGGCATGACATCGTGTGTGAAATAAAACATGAAAAAATTCCCAACTCTTAGTGTCATCCTCTCCATGAGAGTAATACTTCAGATACTAACAGAGTGAACATCGAGATAAAGTCTGGGGAAACTCACACACTGCTGTGCACAAAATGCAATATTGCTGACACTTATTTGGATGATAGAAACAAAAGCATCCGGCTTTGACCTCAAGAGGCTATGGCCGGCCAATTATTACAACCATGCAGCACTTCTGTCTGCCGCCGCCACACATAATGAATGATAAAAACATAGAAGACGAACTTCCAACATACTTTAGAAGAAGACACTTATATTAAAGACCGATTCTATTTGTAAACATCCATTCTGATTGGCGAAAATCTACATAACCAACACCTCCATGACTTGGCATGCAGTCTTCAGCATTTATTGCTCTTCATCATGCCGCTGCAACTGCAAATATGTTTTAGTCAAGAATTTATCAAAAACCACATCACTTCTACTAAGCCATATAGCCCAACATCCCCCAAAAAAAGTCATATATCCCAACACAATGTAGATGCTCTTATTTATGTTAAATATAATCCTGTTTTTCTAGAATAATTAGTGTTAGAGATAAAGTCCAAGTAAAATAAGAGTAGGAGTCTAGATAGTATTAGATTAGGACTCTGTAAATTGGGGCTATATATACAGCCCCCCATTGAGAATAAATCAAGAGAAGATTAGAGAGAATTTTACCTAAGGATTTCCAACATTTGGCATGAGAACTAGGGTTCAAGATCTAACCTTGTGTTGCCCCGAGAGGACGTGCTCCCAGGGCGGCCAACTCCTGAGCGTCGGGCGGAGGACCTCGTGCCGGAAACGCGGTCACCCTCTGCGATGAGCCGGTGGACGAGCAGGTGGCACGCAGCGGCGCCGAAGTTAGGCAGGTGGCGACGCGGCACGCCAAGAGGCGCGCGGAGGAGGCGGCGCAGGTGGCCGCGCGGGCGCTCGCGAGCTTCTATGCAGGGGCGGTGCGCTGCGGCTAGCGCATGGGCGTGATGAGCGCGGCCTGGGCGCGAGCGACAGCGAGCGGCACAGGGGGAGAAGTACGCACGGCTGCGGGAGTCGCTTGGCTAGAAGAAGCCCGCGTGGCTGCGACAGAAAGCGGTGGCTCTATGTTTTCTCAGATAGAGAGGAGGAAGAGACGATCGACAACGCTAGGGTTTCTAAAGAGGAGAGGCTGCTATCGCTCGGTTGGAGGTGCACAAGGGCAGAGGCAGTGGGCTAGGCCGGACCTAAGCTGGGTTGAGGAATTGTCTTAGTTGTTGGTGTGATTTGCTAAAGCCACCCGAAGTGGACCAGAGGAAGTCAAGTGCTAGCCCACAAGGAGGTGTCTGCAGAACATGGCATATGATTCGACTTTCAGACCAACGGAGGACGAGCTGGTGCTTCACTTTCTTCGACCACAGCTGCATGGTTTTCCACCGCGTGTGGTGGGCGTTGTGATAAAAGCGGACTTCCATGATGTGACGTCGTGGGACCTTTTGGCGAACTACAGCCTGCGCGACTTGGGATACTTCTTCACGTTACGCAGGCGGAGCAAGTCTCGAGTACAGCGGTCCGACGGCGGCGGCATCTGGAAGCATAGCGCGACCAAGTGCGCACAGTCAATCTCTAACATGGGAGTTGTGGTGCAGTGGCGTATGGTCAAGTTTTTCCTCTACATGCGTGGAGAACTCGGGAAGCGCCGTAGCACGGGATGGATCTTGGAGGAGTACGAGATCACTGACCCAGGGTGCTATCACCACGACGATGAGGGTGAAGAAGAAGAATATTGGGTCCTCTGTCGCGTGAGAAAGAGCAGGCCAATGCGAGGTGTGCTCGAGATGAAGATGTGACCATCTCGAGTATGTGGTCGGAATGAAGATGCATCCATTCCGAGATCAAGTGCAGGATGAAGACGTGTCCATCCCAAAATTGAGTGTTCGAGGTGTGATGCCCACCTCAGGAGTGTAGTGCCCACTCCAGGGTTGTAGTGCCCAATCCAAATTCGTGTCCGGGATGTAGTGCCCATCTCCGGGGATGTAGTGCCCATCCTCTAGTGTGTGCAGGGTGAAGTGACCATCCTGGGGGTGTAGTGTCCACCCCAAATGCGTGTGTAGGGTAGAAGCGTGTTTCCATCCTAATTAGTATGAGTGTGATCTAGAAAAACAAGATTAAGGGGTGATTGTTAGATATAATCCCATTTTCTAGAATAATTAGTGTTAGAGATAGAATCCAAGTCAAATAAGAGTAGGAGTCTAGGTAGTATTAGATTAGGACTCTGTAAATCGGGGCTATATATACAGCCCCCCATTAAGAATAAATCAAGAGAAGATTAGAGAGAATTTTACCCACGGATTTCTAACAATTTAAAGTTGTTCTTTTAATTTCTTAGCCATCCCCATATGACAACCCCCACAGGTGATTTATATTATGCAACGACTACAAATTAAAAGGGATTTTGTAATATAGCAATCCAAAAAAGGTGTAGAATCGTTTCACATTTAGCACAGAAATAGCATTGCTTACTCCCATTCAAATTCCTTTTCACTAAATTATCTTTAGTAGGAGCATGAAGGGGGGCCTTGGCGCAGCGGTAAAGCTGTTGCCTTGTGACCATGAGGTCACGGGTTCGAGTCCTGAAAACAGCCTCTTGCAGAAATGCAGGGAAAGGCTGCGTACAAAAGACCCAAATGGGTCGGACCCTTCCCCGGACCCTGCGCAAGCGGGAGCTACATGCACCGGGCTGCCCTTTCTTTTTTTTTTCATTCAAATTCCTTTTCACTAAATTATCTTTAGTAGGAGCATCATCTCTCTTTACGAACACATAAAAATCTTAATCTTAAAAGCCATTTATTCCTAAAGGACCTTATCCTATTGTATATTCCCATTGTTTTTAAGAACTTTGTACATTAAAGCTGACGGTGAATATCCCCGTCTGGGTGAGGTTCCATCGGAAAACATAACTACTTTTAGTCAACCGTACATGGCTAATCCGAGCAACTACATTCTGCCATAGGATTAATTGTCCCTTCTCAAGGTCCTTCTTGTTATGAATATCACTTGTATTATTATGTGGGCAGAAGACCCGAATATATAGAGATACAAGAGGTTCTAAATATGCACAAAACACCTCATACAATGGGGAAATACAATAAACTCCTATATCTCTAATACCCCCTCAAACTCAAGGTGCATCACGAACACTGAGTTTGGAGAGATAAATCTGTGCTGAATCCGGCTATGTGCATTCGTGAAGAAATCAGCCAGCTGAAGCTCTGAAGGCACATACTAAAGATCAATAACACCGTCCTGTATATGTGCTCGTGTATAAGAAGCATCAACACCAATATGCTTGGTAAGCTCATGCTCGACCGGATCACGAGCGATGCTGATAGCACATGTACTGTTAGACAAAAGAGGAGTCAACATAGAAATAAAACACCAAAATCATCAAGCAACCACCGTAACCAAGTAACTTCTACAATCAGAAGAGCCATAGCGCGCAACTCAACCTCCACACTCAAACAAGAAACTGCTACCAACTTCTTAGTCTTTCAAGCAATGAGAGAACCACCAAGAAAGACACAATAAGCAGAAGAGAGATTGACGATCAGAGGAATCACTAGCCCAAGTGGCATCACAATACACCTGAAGTTGTAAGGAACTGGAACGTGGAAAGAACAAGCGTCTAGAGATAGTCCCACTAAGATAATGCAATACACGAAGTAAGTGACCGTAGTGGATCTGAGTCTAGAGACGAAACAAACTGACTCAAAATATGAACGGGGTACGAGATGTCAGGACGAGTGACACCGAGATAAACTAGACTCCCTGTAATCTGACGATAACGAGTAGGATCATAAAGCAGCTCACCATCAGTGGATCGAAGGTGAATATTGAGCTCCATAGGGGTCTCAACAGTGCGGTGATCAGTAAGAGAATCCCGATAAAGGAGATCATGAATGTACTTTCCCTTAAAGGTAGAGGAAACCTCAATCCCATGAAAGTAATGAAGATGACCAAGATCTACATAAGAAACTGATCACTAAGACGAGACTTTACGAAGGCTTTGTACTCAGGGTCATCTTCAGTGATGATCATAT
This sequence comes from Neostapfia colusana, assembly GCA_030760725.1. Lineage (NCBI taxonomy): Eukaryota > Viridiplantae > Streptophyta > Magnoliopsida > Poales > Poaceae > Neostapfia > Neostapfia colusana. Next base: position 97,865,626 of record JASWHV010000008.1, on the reverse strand, counting down.
CATCAACACAAAGAAGAAGAGTACGACCATGAGACGAGATATGCACAAAGATTGCAGAATCTGGATATCATGTTATGAATAGCACTTGTATTATTATAGGGGCAGAAGACTCGAATATATAGAGATACAGGAGGTTACAAAACATGCATAAAATCTCTCATACAATAGGGAAAACACAATAAACTCCTATATCTCTAAGACTCTAACACTTCTAAAGGATACATTCAGCGGTATTCTATTAAACACTATTGCTACCTTTGAATATTTTTTACAAACAATGTTATACAACAACTCTCTTTAAAGTAAAGTTGACTACTCATTTTTCTTCTCAAAACCTTATTCTTTGTCCATATAGCTTAGCTAAAGTACAGTATTAAGAAAAGTAAAAAAGAAAAATATATGAGATATTTGAGATTACATTACAGAGAGTTGTGAGGTTTGTATTACAAGAGAAGTCAAGGTACATGGAGCTACAAGCTACAAGAATTATTTTGTGATCATATAGCATCAAGTTATGTGAAAATCACATAAATTACAAGGGGGGTGAATCAAAACGAATTAGTTTAAGACCGCAGAGACGAAACAAATGGGAGATGACAGTAAAATTGAAGATTGAGATGAAGCATACGAACATTGGGAAGCTCGACACCGAAATGAGCCAAAATTCAACAGAATGGCGGCCAAACAGAGGATAAACACCCTTGACTCCGTGAGAATAGGGCAACAATGTGAATGTATCAATCAATGGCCAGATGGGAACATCGACTGAAAGGTGGCTTGTTTTTAGCTAAATAATGTTTAGCAATAATGTTTCCAAATTACCCCAGAAAACTACTGATATCCCCATTTTTTTGTGAACCGTGAAACTAATCAACAAGTAATAAAGTATTTTGAGTAAAACATAACAGTAAGATAACATTAGATGATGTTTTTCGATTACCCTAAGCATAACACATCTCCTTATCTATGAATGTACTAATTATGGATAAAAAAGCACTTACCAGTATTGGTGTAACTCAACATTTCACATTAGGGTATTCGTTGAAAAGGCCGCGAATCTTCTCATATGCACTTTCACCTGATGAAACCCCGTTAGACACTCTCAAGATCATTTTCTTAAGCCCCGTTGCACACCTGAGCAATAGTTTGAGGAAATCAACTTCGTGATCTCTTCCTTTGAGGCCCACAATTGTTATAACTTCAAGATTGGTTAGAGCGACACTTGGATTTCTCCAGTCGTCGTTAGGCTGTTCACATGGACAGTTTACTTTGCATGACATTTTCTCCTGAAACAAGATCGTATTAGAGTGGATGTTTAATTTGCCGCTGCTGCTGCTGCTTTAATGTCAACAAAATAGAGACAAAGTACGTATTGACTAACGTGAGTGTTTTCATCAGGAAAAAAGATTGGATGGTCACCTCAGCCTGTTCCAGGTACATGTTAAGCTTTTGTATAGCTGGTTGAGTCCCAAGCAGATGCAAAACAGCAAAGGTCCAAAAACATGCCCAGCCGCCACGATGTCCAGGTCCAGAATAGAAAAGTTGGCCCCCGGAAGGTGCGCGCTATTGCTTCCGTGAGATCATAGTCTTGATCAAGCGGATCTGACTGCAAATGAAAATGAATGATCGATGGATGTCATACACAGCGACTTTATATAACACACATGAGAAAACATATTATTGAGGAGGAATTGATCTACAGAGGGGACTAACATCTGCTGTCAATTCCATGGTGACGAGTACGAGATGCTACCCGACAATCCGCTGGTGCACTCTATCGAGCCGCCATTGACCAAAGGTAAACATTGATTTCACTGCTGTTGAAGATGAATCGCCACTTGGACGCTTCAAGCTTAGGCGCCGAGAGTGACACGGCTAGTAGTGGGTCTGGCAGGCGTACCTCCGCCGTCAATTTACTAAACACCGGCGCCACGACATCGATGCTGTGCAAACAGCTATCAGACAGGACCAACTCCTCGAGCGACGGCGAGTGGATCACAGCTGCACCCCAGGAGCCAAAGAGGCAGTTGTACAGGACGAGAGCGCGCAGAGGTGGGGGCAAAGGGGGAGCAGGGCGTTAGTGTCGACGCTGCACCGCTGGAGGGAGGGGCTCCGGAGCGCGGCGAACTCGCCGGACGGAGGCGGCGCGAGGGGGGTTTCCCACATGTCGATCTCGAGGGAGACGGTGCGAGACCCAGGAAGGGCAGGTTGACGGAACCGCCTCCCAGTGTTGGAGACCCGCAGGTAGAGAGCGCGAGCTTCTTTGGCGCCAGCAGCGCCGCGGCGGAGAGGAGTGAGGGCAGGCATTTGCGCTCTACGCCGATGACGCCGCGGCAGAGGTCGAGTCCGGGGCCGGTTGTTGAAAATATCAGTGCCTATTCCTACTATCAGCTCAAGAACAGAGGAGTCCGAGCTCAACTGAGTCTCGGAGTGTTCCTTCTATTAATGACCGGCTCAAGCCAATTACAAAACAAATTTTAAATAACAAAACTAGCAACAACCACGATCTGGTAGTGATCTTTAAAAACTGGAACTAACCCGAGCTACTCCCAGTTTTTATTGACACTTTACTCCCACACCATGCAACCGACATGGTCAGTGAACCGATGACTCGCTAACTCAATAACAACCAGACTCGGTCAGAATTAATTTCCAACATACTCCCCCTTAACCCTGATCCGATCCAAAATCAATGAACTCCCAGCAAATGACGCATGATCGCTAGTCGTCCAACTGACAAGGCCTTTGTAAGAGCATCCGCTCTCTGTTCTTCTGACCTGACAAACTCCACCGAAATCTGTCCTTCCTGCACACACTCACGAATGAAGTGATATGTCATACGAATGTGCTTACAACGTCCATGAAAAACTGCATTCTTCATCAATGCAATTGCTGACTTGTTATCAACAAACAACTTAACTGTCTTCGGATCATCTTCAGTTAGCTCCTTTAGCAATTCTTTCAGCCACAGTGCCTGGCATGCTGCAGTTGTGGCTGCCATAAACTCAGCTTCACATGATGACAAAGTAACAGTCCTTTGTTTTTGTGAATTCCATGTTATCAGACTTCTATTCAGATAGAAAACTATACCACCAGTGCTTTTGCTATCATCTGGATCACCAGCTAAATCACTGTCAGAGTATCCAGTGATAACCTGTTCTCCTTCCTGTCTAGGATAAACCAGACCAAAGTTTATTGTCCCCTTTATGTATCGAATCACAACCTTTTTATGCAGCATGGTTGGCCTCTCCATGAACGTGCTTACAACTCTGTCGAAGTGTGTAGCTGACACTTCCCCCGGGCCTGCTCTGGGCAGCCCACGGAGGTTCTTTTTCGGTGGGGCTAGTCACTCACGGAGAGCTTCAGCGTTAGGGACGATCGAGGGAGAAGCTTGACACGGGGATTTTTACGTGGTTCAGGCCATCGGAGCGTAAAATCCTACGTCCACGGTGAGCAGAGTTGCTCGCTGTATTGCTTGCTGCTCAGAACCGGAGTCCTGAGCTTGAGGACGGGTCGAACCGCTAGGGTGCGAGGGTGTGTAAGAGGCGAACCCCCTGCTAACGTTGCCTACCCGAGCCTTTTATAGTCCAAGGCTCGAGTGGCTTACAAGGTGGGCCCCGGGACCCGACAGGTGGTCCCGGGGAGATTGTCTGCCATCTACCGTATCTGGAGTTACACCGGTAGTTGTCTCTGGCGAAGACTTCCGAGTCTTCGTTCTGCCGCCCTGCCCATGTCGCAAGCTAGTCGTAGTGGTTGATGATGGCAGGGGCGGCAGGGGATGTCTTGTCGCTGTGTTTATTGGCGGGCAGACTCTGTCGCGGCGCGCCAGTCTACGATGTGACTGAGCGCAACGGCACCTGACAGAGGCGTGCTCCGCGCCTCCGCACCTTGGGAAGGCGCGGGTCTTGAATACCTTGTACGGGCAAGGTATGGCGTGTATTTACTCTTGCTGCCTACCGCGTGGGGGCAGGCAGCGCTGCTCTGCTGGCCACGTGGCGGGCCCGGAGCTCTGCTCTGAGGAGAGGGAGGTCCAGCCCCGCGGGACACGTGGAGCCTTCAGAGCTCTCCCCATGGAGGGGGGAGATCCGGCTTCTGCTAGCCACGTGACGGGCCCGGAGCTCTCCTCTGAGGAGAGGGAGGTCCGGCCCCGTGGGACACGTGGAGCCTCTGGAGCTCTCCCCGCGGAGGGGGGGGAGGTCCGGCTCAGTTGGCCACGTGGCGGGTCTGGAGCTCTCCTCTGAGGAGAGGGAGGTCCGGCCCCGCTGGACACATGGCGCCTTCGGACCTCTCCTGTGGAGAAGGGCGAGATCCTTAGGCATTTTCCCCTGTGCGCGGGGGTACCCCGTATTGAGGGTACCGACAGTGGCCCCCAGGCCCATCTCGGGGGAGATGGCGAGCCCGAGGTGGGGCCCCCGTCTCTTCCATTCTGCGCACCTTCTCTAAGACCCACATTGACCGTTGCCGGAGCACGAACAGTCGCGGGATCGTGGGAGCGTGTGCCCCACTTGATGGCGGCTTTTACTGCGGCGGTTCTCAAGGCTGCCACTTCTGCACGCCGCAGCGCCTTTTCGGGAACCGCCAAAGCGTCTTGCCGGCTCGTCTCCTTGGGAGACTGACTTCTTGGCCCACCGCTTCAGCTGGACGGCTTGGGTCCACTTGTCATCGACGCTTGGTCTTGGAGCCGAAGCGGTTGTCCAAGCGGCGTATTCGAAGAGTTTTGAATCACTTTGAATCGTGCCTGAGAACTTTAAAAGGGGGTCTTACCCGCATCGCGGCTTCCCTTCGCACTTCCCTGCGCTTGCATCTTTCTTGAGTTCTTGCGCCTTTGTCTTCTCTGTCCTTGAGTTTCCTCCTGCCATGGCTTCCAACCTGCTTCCGGAGAAGAAGCGTGCCCGGTCTACTTTGGTGGCGGCGTTTGCGCCGAGTCAGGAATCCAGGGCGCCTGTGCGCCCTGCTTCTGGAGATAGCGCCCCGTCCGGTGGTGACTCCAAGAGGCCTCGGGCTCATCATCCCGACGGGACTCCTCTTGAGCGACAACGGGCTGAAGGTTCCCGGGCGTCGCGTCCTCCCTCATCAGGCGGTGGAGCCTCGAGGGGAAGTGCTGGTGCGTCGATGCCCAGGGGCGAGCCAAGAACTCAGGCGCCCCGGGCCTCAGGGGCCGGATCGGCTTCCAGGGGGGCTTCAGAAGCATCCCCTGCTCCACCAGTCCGGGCGACTGCAGCGCAGCCGTCGGCGGCGACGGCGGGCTCTAGTGGACCTACCCCGGCCCGGAAGCCGGGGTTCAGAGCCCGTTGGAGCGCTCGTGTCTCTCAGTAAGCGACGCCTACCGGATTCTAGAGCCTGTATTGTCTTCTTCTTTTCCGAACTCAGGAGTTTTCCATGTTTGCAGGGACTCCCCGAGTGCCGGTAACGCTCCCGTTTCCCAGCCATCCTCGACTGACGGGGGGTCCGCGCCGCAGCGCTCGGAAGCCAAAACGGTCGCAGCGGCCCCCAAGCCAGCGCAAGTTCCTTCTGCGCCAGTCGGCCCGGCTCCTGCGGCAGCGGCGACTCCTCCCATTCATCCCCCTTCACCGGCTCGAGAGCCGGCTGTCGCTGTGGGTTCGGCGGGACCGGCTGTCGGTGTCCCGCCCCCTGTTGCCGGAGCGGGAGAAGCTGCCACAGGCCTTACGGTGGGCAGCGAACCAGGGCGCACCAGGAGCGAGCCTGTCCCAGTGCCGGCTTCTCCTGATCGGCGCCTTATCCCGGTTGCCGGAGCGTCGACTTCTCCTGAAGACGACGTGATGAAGGAGGTCGGGGGTGCCGCTCCGGCCTCTGCCGCCCCGCTGCCCCTGGCAGACGCCCTCGTGCTTGCCCAGACGAGCGTCCGGCAGGTTTTGGCCGCGCTCGGTCGCGAGCGGGAGGTGCAGGTAGGTGAGAGGAATCGCCTCATCACCTGGGGGCACCTTTTGAGGGAGCAGACTTAGGAGGTCAGGGAGGAGCTTGACTCGAGGCGGACATCGCTCGATGTCATGGAGGCGCTCCTTGACCGTCAGAAGAGGGCCGTCGACCGTTTGGACTTCGAGACTCGGCGGCTCCACCAGGAGGCCCGCGAGTCTCATGCTCGGGCCGATGAGCGTCTCTCCGCATTGGAGGATCTGCGTCTGAAGCTGGAGCTCCGTGAGCGCACCGTTGCGGACCAGGAGTGCTCTGCGGCGGCCGAGGCGGAGAAGATCACCGCCCAGCTGGCGGCTGGCAAAGGCGACCTGAGGGCTCATGCCAAGGAGCTGGAGACCAAGAAGGCAGACCTGGTCGCAAGGGAGGAGCAGGTCTCCCGGAAGCACCAGGTGGCCCTGGACCGGGAGCTGGCAGCCGGCTTCTGGGCTTCGGAGTTGGATCAGCTTGCCCAGCGCCTCCAGCTTCGGGAGAGTTCCCTGGCCACCAAGGAGAAGGAATTCTCCGAGGGGAGCCTTGACGCCTTGCTGGCAGCCCGCCGCGAGGTGGAGGAGCTCCTGGCCTCGCGGTCCTCTGAGGCCCAGGCAGTCTCGAACTTTGTTGACCAGGTGGGGTCCGCTCTGGTCCCTCTTGGCTTTAGCCCGGTGAAGGCAGCGGCCCCGGCGCAGAAGGTGGCCGAGGTGATCCCCGCGCTCGAGTCTATCAGCGCCAAGCTGAATAGGCTTGAAGCGGTGGTCGCCGGTGAGCTCGAGGCAGAGGGACGGGGCCTGGCAATGGAGGTTGCTACGCACGTGTTTGCGTGCTTCCGGAGCCGGGATCCCTCCTTCTCACTGGAGCCAGTGAGTCAGGGTCCTGCCGCGGAACGGGAGGAAGCCGCCAAGGCTGAAGTCGGGGACGTGGCCGCCCTCGTAGCCTCTAGGTTCCAGTGAGAGCCAGGAGAATCCTAGGGCTTGTATATTTTCTTTTTCTTTCATTGAGTCTATAGTCCAGCTCGTGGAGCCTTGAATGAATATACTCTTGTTATTTTCCGTGCCTGTATATTTTTATCTTCCCCTTGGCTTAGCCTGTCCAAGTCCTTAGCTCCGCAAGGTACTCAGAGGTTTTCACCAACCTTGAAGTCTTGTACAGACACCTTCCCGGGTCCTTATTGTATTAAGGGCCCAAGTGATCTTCGGAGCTCGCCCCGTGAGAACGGGGAGGTCCAGATCCGCCGGCCATGTGGCGGGCCCGGAGCTCTCCTCTGAGAAGATGGAGGTCCGACCCCGCGGGACACGTGGGGCCTTCGGAGCTCACCCTGTGGAGGGGGGGGGGGAGGTCCGGCTTTTGCTGGCCACGTGGCGGGCCCGGAGCTCTCCTCTGAGGAGAGGGAGGTCCGGCCCTGCGGGACACGTGGAGCCTCCGGAGCTCTCCCCGTGGAGGGGCGAGGCCCGGCTCTGCCGGCCACGTGGCAGGCCCGGATCTGCCCTCTGAGGAGGGGGGGCTCCGGCCCCGCCGGACACGTGGGGCCTCCGAAGCCTGCCCCTGCGGAGGGGGCGAGGTCCGGATCCTTCGGTCTTGCGCTGGATCTCCGGTCTTGCGCGGTCCCGTAGTGGCCCCCTAGTAGGTGTGGCCAATTGTTTGGGCACACCTACCATACTCTTGCGGGGGAGCTAAGGCCGATAGGTCCTGCACACAAGGGAAACGTAATTCTCCTTGGGACTCCCCTTCCCTATCTCATAGTCTTATTTGACTTACGATCCTGATCCAGTATACAAGGCTTGGGTACTTCAGTGCGCGAAGTGCCGGGGGCTCGAGGCCCCCTGGCCATCGGCAGGTGCCGCAAACGCGACCGTCTTTGGTAGGATAGCAAATGCCGACTAGGGGTGAGAATGGGAAAAGGAAGCTGAGTGCATGGTGAGCATACACAGGAAGTTCTGTCATAAAAATTAATACGTAATTTAAATGAACATAAGGGAAGAGCAAATCTGGATAGGTTTTTTTCCATATTGTCGAAGTGTGTGGTCGACACTTCCCCCGGACCTGCTCTGGGCAGCCCGCGGAGGTTCTTTTTCGGAGGGGCTAGTCGCTTGCGGAGAGCTTAAGCGTAGGGACGAGTTTGGGAGGAGCTTGACACGGCGAGTTTTACGTGGTTTGGGCCGCCGGAGCGTAAAACCCTACGTCCACGGTGAGCTGAGGTGCTCGCTGTATTGCTTGTTGCTCAGAACCGGAGTCCTGAGCTTGAGGATGAGTTATGCCTAGGGTATGAGTTGCTGGAGTGCGAACCCTAGCTAACGTTGCCAACCCGAGGCTTTTATAGTCCAAGGCTCGTGTGGCTTACAAGGGGGGCCCGGGGCCTGACAGGTGGTCCCGGGGAGATTGCCTGCCGACTATCGTATCTGCAGTTATGTCGGTAGTTGTCTCTGGCGAAGGCTTCTGAGTCTTCGTCTTGCCGCCCTGCCCATGCCACATGCTAGTCGTAGTGGTTGATGACGGCGGGAGCGGCAGGGGATGTCTTGTCGCTGTGTTTATTGGCTGGCAGGTTCTAACACCGCGCGCCAGTCTGTGATGCGACTGGGCGCAACGGCACCTGACAGAGGTGTGCTCCGCGTCTCCGCGTCTTGGGAAGGCGCGGGCCTTAAATACCTTGTACGGGCAAGGTATGGGGCGTCTTAACGCCTGCTGCCTACCGCTTGGGGGCAGGCAGCGCTGTTCTGCTGGACACGTGGCGGGCCCGGAGCTCTCCTCTGAGGAGAGGGAGGTCTGGCCCCGGAGGCCACGTGGAGCTTTCGGACCTTTCCCCGCGGAGGGGGAGGTCCGGCTTCTGCCGACCACGTGGCGTGCCCGGAGCTCTCCTCTGAGGAGGGGGGGGGGGGGTCCGGCCTCGCTGGGCACGTGGCGCCTTCGAACCTCTCCCCCACGGAGGGGGAAGGTCCGGCTTCTGTAGGCCACGTAGCGAGCCCGGAGCTCTCCTCTGAGGAGAGGGAGGTCCGGCCCCGCTGGACGCGTGGCGCCTTCGGAGCTCTCCCTGCGGAGAAGGGCGAGATCCTCAGGCATTTTCCCCTGTGCGTGGGGGTACCCCATATCGCGGGTACCGACAGTGGCCCCCGGGCCCATCTGGGGGGAGATAGTGAGCCCGAGGTGGGGCCTCCGTCTCTTCTGTTCCGCGCACTTTCTCTAAGTCCCGCATTGACCGCTGCCGGAGCACGAACAGTCGTGGGATCGTGGGAGCGTGCGCCCACTTGATGGTTGCTTTTACTGCGGCGGTTCGCAAGACTGCCATTTCTGCACGCTGCGGCGCTTTCTTCAGGAACCGCAGGAGTGCCTTGCCGGCTCGTCTTCCTGGGAGGCTGACTCCTTGATCCGCCGCTTCAGCTGGGCAGCTTGGGCCCACCTGTCATCGGCGCTCGGTCTTGGAGCCGAAGCAGTTGCCGATGCGGCGTATTCGAAGAGTTTTGAATCGCTTTGAATTGTACCTGGAAGGTGTGAAAGGAAGCCGCAACGTGGGTAGGCTTCCCTTATAAGGCTTCCAGCACTTGCACCTTTCTTGAGTCTCTGCGGCCGTGTCTTCTCCCATGGCTTCTAGCCCGCCTTCAGTGGGGGATCGCGCTCGATTTCCTCCGGCGGCGGCGTCTGCACCAAGTCTGGGATCCAGGGAGCCTGCATGCCTTGCCTCTGGGGGTGGCGCCTCCAAGAGGCCTCGGGTTTATCATCCCGACGGGACTCTTCTTGAGCGACGACAGGCTGAAAGTTCCCTGACGTTGCGTCCTTTCTCCTCAAGCGGTGGAGTCTTCAAAGAAACTGTTGACACGCCGAGGAGGCTTCAGGTGGAGGAGTCTCCAAGGAAACTGCTGGAGCACCAAGGAGGACTCCAGGCGGCAGAGTCTCCAAGGAAACCGTGGAAGCAGCAGAGGGGGCTTCAGAAGCGCCCTTGATAACAGCGGCCCTTGCGCTGGTGGTGGCCGGTGCTTCAGAAGCATCCTTGATGACACCGGCCCTTGTGCTGGTGACGGCCGAGGTGATTCCTGCGCTCGGGTCACGGAGCGGGAGAACGCCGCCAGGGCTGAAGCCGGGGACGTGGCCGCTCTTGCAGCTTCTAGGTTCTGGACGCGCCGGGGGAACCCTAGTTTTTTTTTTGAGTTTGTAGCTCAGCTCATGGAGCCATGAATACATAGACTCTTATGACCCCTCGTGCCTGTGATGCCCTTGTCTTCTTCTTGGCTTCTCCTGGCTAAGCCCCTAGCCCCGTAAGGTACTCATAGGCCTTCAGCAATCTCGAGAGTCTGCACAGACACCTTCCCCGGGTCCTTACCGAATTAAGGGCCCCAGAGGTCTCCGGAGCCGCCCCATGAGGACGGGGAGGTCCGGATCCGCTGGCCACGTGGCGGGCTCGGAGCTCTCCTCTGAGGAGAGGGAGGTCCGGCGCCACGGGACACGTGGAGCCTTCGGACCTCTCCCCGCGGAGGGGGGGGGGGGGGGGAGGTCCGGCTTCTGCCCGCCACGTGGCGGGTCCGGAGTCCCTCCTGAGGAGGCGGGAGCCCCGGCCCTGCTGGACACGTGGGGCCTCCGGGGCCCGCTGTCGAAGTGTTCAGTCGACACTTCCCCCGGGCCTGCACTGGGCAGCCCGCGGAGGTTCTTTTTTCGGTGGGGCTAGTCTCTAGCGGAGAGTTTGCGCAGATGGACGAGTTAGTGAGAGCTTGACACGGCGAGTTTTACGTGGTTCAGGCCGCCGGAGCGTAAAACCCTACGTCCACGGCGAGCTATGGAGCTTGCTGTATTGCTTGCTGCTCGGGGCCGGAGGCCTGAGCTTGGGGGTGAGTTACAGCTTGAGAGTGTATGGCTAGCGTATGAGTTGCAAAGTGCGAACCCTTGCTATCGACGCCTACCCGAGCCTTTTATAGTCCAAGGCTCGGGCAGCTTACAAGGGGGGCCGGGACCCGACAGGTGGTCCCGCGAAGATTGTCTATCATCTACCGTATCTGCAGTTATGCCGGTAGTTGCATCTGGTCAAAGTCTTCTGATTCTTCATCTTGCCGCCCTGCCCATGCCGCATGCTAGTCGTAGTGGTTGATGACGGCGCAGGCGGCATGGGATGTCTTGTCGCGGTGTTTATTGGCTGGCAGGTTCTGACACCGCGCGCCAGTCTGTGATGCGACTGGGCGCAACGGCACCTGACAGAAGCGTGCTCCACATCTCCGCATCTTGGGAAGACGCGGGCCTTGAATACCTTGTACGGGCAAGGTATGGGGCGTCTTTATGCCCGCTGCCTATCGCTCGGGGCAGGCAGCGTCGTTCTGCTGCCACGTGGCGGGCCTGGAGCCCTTCTCAGAGGAGAGGAGGGTCAGTCCCGCGGGGCACGTGGAGCCTCGGGACCTCTCCCCGCGGAGGGAGAGGCTCGGCTTCTGTTGGCCACGTGGAAGGCCCTGAGCTCTCCTCTGAGGAGAGGGAGGTCCGGCCCCGCTGGACGCGTGGCGCCTTCGGACCTCTCTCCCGTGGAGGGGGAGGTCCGGCTTCTGTATGCCACGTGGCAGGCCCGGAGCTCTCCTCTGAGGAGAGGGAGGTCCGGCCCCGCCGGACGCGGGGCGCCTTCGGAGCTCTCCCTGCGGAGAAGGACGAGTTCCTTAGGCATTTTACCCTGTGCGTGGGGGTACCCCATATCTCAGGTACCGACAGTGGCCCCCAGGCCCATCTCGAGGGAGGTAGCGAGCCCGAGGTGGGACCTCCGTCTCTTCCGATCCGCGCACTTTCTCTAGGTCCCGAATTGACCGCTGCCGGAGCACGAACGGCCACGGGATCGTGGGAGCGTGCGCTCACTTGATGGTTGCTTTTACTGCGGCGGTTCCCAAGGCGGTCACTTCTGCATGATGCGGCGCTTTCTTCGGGAACCGCCGAAGAGCCTTGCCAGCTTGTCTTCTAAGGAGACTGACTCCTTGGCCCACCGCTCCGGTCGGGCGGATTGGGCCCACCTGTCATTTGCGCTCGGTCTAGGAGCCGAAGCGGTTGCCGACGCGGTGTATCCGAAGAGTTCCAAATCGCTTGGGATTGCACCTGGGAAGGTCTTTAGAGGGGACCTTACTCACATTGCGGTTTCCCTTCGCACCTCCCAGCGTTTCTTCTCGGACTCTTGTGCTTGTGTCCTCCCTAGCCATGGCCTTCAACCCGCCACCAGAGAAGAAGCGCGCTCGATCTCCTCCAGCGACGGCGTCGGCGCCAAGTCAGGAATCTGGGGTGCCTGGCACTCCCTCCGGTGGCGACTCGAAGAGGCCCCGGGCTGATGCGTTGAGGGAAGCTTCTGGGGCGTCCTCTGCTCCGCCAGTTCAGGCGACTGCGGAGCGGCCGTCAGTGTCGGTAGCAGGCTCTGGGAGCCCTACCCCGGCTCGGAAGTCGGGGTTCAGAGCCCGCTGGAGTGTCCGCGCTTCCCGACCATCCCCGACTTGCGGGGAGTCTGTGCCGTTGCGCTCGGAGCCAGGGGCAACTGCCGCGGCCCCCTGGCCAGCGCGAACCTCTCCTGTTCCGGTGTGCCCGGATTCCGCGGCGGCGTCGTTTCTTCCTGCCGAGACGGCCACCGCAGCCCCAAGCCAGCGCAGGTCGACCTTGCACCAGGCGACCCGGCCTTTACTCCAGCACCGCCTTCCCCAGCTTGCCCCTCTCCTCAGATCAAGGAGCCAGAAGCTGAAGAGAGCCTGGCTGGCCTGGGTGCCGGAGCCTCGGAGCCAACTTATCCTGATCGGCGTCTCGTCTCGGTTGCTGGTGCGTCGGCTCTTCCTGAGGACGAGGTAATGGAGGAGGTCGGGGGGACTGCCCCGGCCTCTGTTGCTCCATTGCCCCTGGTGGATGCCTTCGCGCTTGCCGAGGCGAGCGTTCGGCAGGTCTTGGCTGCACTAGGGCGCGAGAGGGAGGAGTATACGGTTGAACGGGATCGCCTCCTCACCTGGGGGAACCTTTTGCGGGAGAGGACCGCGAAGGTCAAGAGCGAGCTCGACTCCAGGCGGGAGTTGCTCGACTTCAGGGAAGTGCTTCTCGACCGGATGAAGCGGGCTGTCGACCGCATGGACACCCAATCGCGGCGGATCAACAGGGAGGCTCTGGAGGCACACGCCCGGGCCGAAGAGAGCCTCTCTGCTGCTGTGGAGATACGGCAGCGGTTGGAGCGCCGTGAACTCGCTGTTGAGGAACGGGAGCGTTCCATGGCAGCTGAGGCGGAGAGGGTCGCCGCGCAGCTGGCGGCGGACGAGGATGACCTTCGAGCTCGGATCGAGGAGCTGGAGATCCTGAAGGCAGACCTCGACTTGAGGGAGGAACAGGTCTCCCGTGATCACCGGGCGGTCTTGGACCGGGAGTTGACCGCCGACTTCAAGGCTGCTGAGTTGGAGCGGCTCGCCAAGACTCTCCGTCTTCGGGAGAGCTCCCTGGCGGCCAAGGATAAGGAATTCTCCGAGAGGAACCTGGAGGCTCTGCAGGCGGCCCGCCGCGAGGTGGAGGAGCTTTCGGCCTTGCGGTCCTCCGAGGCTCTTGCGGTCTCGAGCTTCGTGGATCGAGCAGGGTCCGCCCTGATCCCTCTTGGCTTCAGTCCGGTGAGGACCGCGGCCCCTGCGTTGGAGGTGATCCCCGCGCTGGAGTCGATCGGCGCCAAGCTGGACAGGCTAGACTCGGTGGTCGTCAGCGAGGTTGAGGCCGAGGGACGCGGCCTAGCCTTAGAGGTCGCCTCACATGTGCTGGCATGCTTTAAGAGCCGCGACCCCTCTTTCTCATTAGAACCAGAGAGAGAGGGCCCAGCCGCAGCGCGGGAGCAAGCAGCCTAGGCAGAAGTCGAGGATGTGGCCGCCCTTGTAGCCACAAGGTTCCGGCGGGACCCGGGAGGTCCCTAGGACTTGTTTCTCCCTTTTTATCGAGTCTGTAGTCCAGCTCATGGAGGCTCGCTTAGTTCGACTCTTTTAGATATCTGTGTCTGTGATGCTTTTTCTCTCCTTCTTGGCTTTGCCTGACTGAGTCCTTAGCTCCGCAAGGTACTCAGAGGCCATCTCCAATCTCGGAGCTCCACATAGACACCTTCCCCGGGTCCTAACCGTGTTAGCGGCCTCCGGGGGTCTCCGGATCTCGCCCCATGGGGAGCTCCAAATCTGCCTGCCACGTGGCGGGCCCGGAGCCCCTCCTTAAGAGGCTGGAGCTCCGGCCATGCTGGACACGTAGGGATTTCGGAGCTCTCCCACCGGGGGGGGGGGGGAGGTCCGGTTTCCGCCCGCCACATGGCGAGCCCGGAACCCTCCTCAGGGGAGGCGGGAGCTCCGGGCCCGCTGGACACGTGGGGCCCTCTGGCCCCGCCCCTGCTGGAGGGGCAGGTCCCGGCTCTTCCAGTCCTAGTCTGGAGTAGTTGGTAGCTCCTTTTCCCCTGCTTCATGCAGTCCCTGTTGCCGTAACCTGGAGGTCCTGCACACAGGCAGAGGAAACGTAATTCTCCTCGGGGGGTCCTCCCCTCCCGTCTCCTAGTCTTATCCGTCTTACGATCCTGATCTGCTATACGGGGCTTGGGCAATTCTGTGCATGAGGCACCGGAGCTCTGGCTCCCTCCGAGGTCCGGGTACGGCCGTCCGATCCCTAGTACCGGGCCATGCGCTGGGGAAGCAGAGTGCACGTGCTTTGGGTTCATGACCAGGCAAAGCGGTTGTACTCCCCTGTACCTCCGGAGGGCAGGATGCGCATGCTTTGGGCTCATGGCCGGCTTAGCTGGATACGCACCCTGGACCCCCCATGCACAACGCAGGCCTTTCCTGGAGGTAACCAACTGGCACCGCAACACCTGACTGGGGGAGGCCCGAGAGACTCACTCGGCCATCGGCAGGTGCCTCAAGCGCAGCCGCCTTCGGTAGGATAGCGAATGCCGACTATGGATGAGCGCAGGAGAGGGGGAGCTAGATGTACGATGAACATATAAAGATAGTGTGATCATAAAAATTAATACATAATTTAAATGAGCGCATGTGAGAGAGCTAAGTAGAACAGGTCTCTGTATTCGTGCCCATAGATGGAATTCTGGCTGTACATGGAGGCAATATTCCGCCTCGTCTACAAGGGAAGCAAGACTCTATGCGCTTAGGGTCGGAACCAGGCTAAACTGGACGTAGTCCTGTACCATCCCTTGAGACTTAGCTGCCCCAAGCTCTGTTCCTAAATTCTATGGGATCCATTACAGAAGGGAATAACCCTGTTCTACTGATGCTCGGGAAGTAGGACTTACAGTGTTGCTTCATGGCAAGGATTTTTGGGAACGGATCCCACTCTCGGTTGAAAGGCATGTGTACCTGGGGCGGCAGCTTTCAAGATTCGGAAGGGACCTTCGCTGCTGGGGGAGAGCTTATGGTTCCTTCTCGGAATAGAGCATGCCGCTACACCAGGTTGCCCTCCTGCAGGCCCCCGACGCGTTCGGTTCTTTGGCGGTAGTGCTTAGAGCATTAGCCGAGACCGCGCGTTGTGGGGTGTTCACTGCAGCCGAGTCTTGTCGACGAGGTTGTTATCTTCATGCTGGATCAGGTCCTGTGCGGCTTCTCCTGGGGGCCCCCGGGGAGTTCTCCCCTTCTGGCTAAGGCCTTCAAGGGGTAGGTGGGCCCGGGCTCGTCTTGGATGACCTAAGGCGTCTTCCCCTTCTGGCAAGGCCTTCAAGGGGTTGACAGACCTTAGGCGGCTCCCGAGAGGTATGTTCGAGGTACGGAGGCGCGCCGCAGTTTGCTAACACCCTGGCCCGTCACCGTCGGAACTGGAGTCTTCACCGTCATGCACTGTCTTTATGACACGCTGAGGCTCCTGGAACCCCACCTGATGGGCATCAGTGACTGGGGCATCGACCTTCTGTTTGCCATCCCTCTGAGGGTAGGGCGGTGCTTCAGCCCTCTGCTGTCTTCCTTTGCGGAAGCGCTCTGCAAGCCTCTGGATCTCCCAGCACTCGGCGGCAGTATGGTTGCCGGTGCCATGCACGGGGCATAGCCCGCCCTGGTCACTGTCTGGGACCGGTGATTGCCGCTGCCTTTTGTCGGGGCGTGGCCCCCGAGCTCCACTAGTCGTCGCAGCTGCGGCGACGGGAGCCGTGAACGGTGACTTCATCTTGCCACTCCCCCGGTTCTTGGCCTTCTTGCCACCCCCATAGGCAGCAGCACCGGATCCGGGCTGTCCTCCTAACTCGGAGGTCGGCAGAGCGTGCCAGTTCCGCCCTTCAGCTGCTCTGGCGCATTTGTCCGCCAGGCTGAAGAGCTCCGAGACGCCGCGGACCTCTCTGGTCGCGAGCTTCTCGAGCATTTTCTCGTCCCGGACACCCTGTCGGAACGCCACCACCACAGAGGCACTTTGGATATGTGGGATGGTGTTGCGCACCTGGGAGAACCGCTGGATGAAAGAGCGCAGCGACTCCTCAGGTTGTTGCTTGACGGCGTGGAGGTCAAGCTCCGTGCCGGGATGGGTGTAGGAGCTGCCGAAGTTGGCGACGAACTGCCGGCAGAGCTCTCCCCAGGAGGTTATGGACCCCTGAGGTAGATTCATGAGCCAAGACCGAGCTGGGCCGGTCAAGGCGACGGGGAAGTAGTTGGCCATGACAGCCTCGTCCCCTCCTGCGGCAAGTACGGCGGTGGAGTAGATCTGGAGGAACTCCACCGGGTTGACGCTGCCGTCGTACTTCTCGGACAGGTGCGGGCGAAACTTGCGTGGCCACCTCGCGAAGCGAAGGTGGGGTGCAAGAGCTGCACATCCTGCTCCTGCTGCCGCAGGTATTGGCAGTGCGAACCCTTGGTTCGCACTTGGCACCGTGTATCCCGGCATGGGCAAGGCTGCACCATAGACCGGGGGCGCTGCTTGCGGCGCACATGGTTGTGGCATATGCAGCGCGGCATATGCCTGAGGCAGGGCTCGCGTGGCGAAGACCTGCCCTTCAGGTTGTGTCGAGGCCGACGACATGCTGTCGCCAGCCTCATGGTTGCGACGCCTTTCTCGGCGTCGCTCGAGGTACACTCGGGCGTCCTGGCCCAAGTGGCACCGTTCCAGCTCCCTTCTCAGGTCCGTCGACAGGAGCCTGGAGGAGCTGGAATCCGCCGTTAGCCCGTCAACCGTGGGCATGCGCGTCAGCGACACAGCCGGTTGTCCTGGGCGCCGTCCTTGCCGAAACCGAGGGTTCGCGGCGGCGACGACGAGGCGGTCCACCTCGCGGACCCATTGCTGGGTCGCTGAATGGGGCGCATCCCCCGCAGGTGGGTTGCGCAGCAGCGCTCTTGCTGCAGCTAGCGCATCTCCATGGTGTACGCTCAGCGCTGCAGAAGATCTCACACTGGTCGGGGCCTGCATAGCCGGAGTCGGCTGCTGGCTACCAGCTTGTGCCGACACACTCCGTCCTGAGTGTGTTGACACGTACTCCCCAGTGGTCACGGTTCGCTGTGAACGCGGAGGGGGAGAGTTTGCCGCTGAAGGAAGCTTGGTCATCTTCGTCGGCGGAAACTCGTCGCGCTAGGAGAAAATCCCCCTACCTGGCGCGCCAAATGTCGAAGTGTTCAGTTGACACTTCCCCCGGGCCTGCACTGGGCAGCCCGTGGAGGTTCTTTTTTCGGTGGGGCTAGTCTCTAGCGGAGAGTTTGCGCAGATGGACGAGTTAGTGAGAGCTTGACACGGCGAGTTTTACGTGGTTCAGGCCGCCGGAGCGTAAAACCCTACGTCCACGGCGAGCTATGGAGCTCGCTGTATTGCTTGCTGCTCAGGGCCGGAGTCCTGAGCTTGGGGGTGAGTTACAGCTTGAGAGTATATGGCTAGCGTAAGAGTTGCAGAGTGCGAACCCTTGCTATCGTCGCCTACCCGAGCCTTTTATAGTCCAAGGCTCGGGCGGCTTACAAGGGGAGCCGGGACCCGACAGGTGGTCCCGGGAAGATTGTCTATTATCTACCGTATCTGCAGTTATGCCGGTAGTTGTCTCTGGTCAAAGGCTTCTGAGTCTTCATCTTGCCGCCCTGCCCATGCCGCATGCCAGTCGTAGTGGTTGATGACGGCACAGGCGGCATGGGATGTCTTGTCGCTGAGTTTATTGGCTGGCAGGTTCTGACACCGCGTGCCAGTCTGTGATGCGACTGGGCGCAACGGCACCTGACAGAAGCGTGCTCCGCGTCTCCGCGTCTTGGGAAGACGCGGGCCTTGAATACCTTGTACGGGCAAGGTATGGGGCGTCTTTACGCCCGCTGCCTATCTCTCGGGGGCAGGCAGCACCGTTCTTCTGGCCACGTGGCGGGTCCGGAGCCCTTCTCTGAGGAGAGAAGGGTCCGGCCTGCGGGGTACGTGGAGCCTCCGGACCTCTCCCCGCGGAGGGGGAGGCTCGGCTTCTGTCGGCCACGCGGCGGGCCCGGAGCTCTCCTCTGAGGAGAGGGAGGTCCGGCCCCGCTGGACGCGTGGCGCCTTCGGACCTCTCTCCCGCGGAGGGGGAGGTCCGGCTTCTGTATGCCACGTGGCGGGCCCGGAGCTCTCCTCTGAGGAGAGGGAGGTCCGGCCCCGCTGGACGCGTGGCGCCTTCGGAGCTCTCCCTGCGGAGAAGGGCGAGTTCCTTAGGCATTTTCCCCTGTGCGCGGGGGTACCCCATATCTCAGGTACCGACAGTGGCCCCCGGGCCCATCTCGGGGGAGATAGCG
Organism: Neostapfia colusana; assembly: GCA_030760725.1. Taxonomy (NCBI): domain Eukaryota; kingdom Viridiplantae; phylum Streptophyta; class Magnoliopsida; order Poales; family Poaceae; genus Neostapfia; species Neostapfia colusana. Next base: position 97,847,075 of record JASWHV010000008.1, on the reverse strand, counting down.
AGCCCGAGGTGGGACCTCCGTCTCTTCCGATCCGCGCACTTTCTCTAAGTCCCGAATTGACCGCTGCCGGAGCACAAACAGCCGCGGGATCGTGGGAGCGTGCGCTCACTTGATGGTTGCATTTACTGTGGTGGTTCCCAAGACTGCCACTTCTGCACGTTGCAGCGCTTTCTTTGGGAACCGCCGAAGTGCCTTGCCGGCTCATCTTCTCAGGGGACTGACTCCTTGACCCACCGCTTCAGTTGGGCGGCTTGGGTCCACCCGTCATTGGCACTCGGTCTAGGAGCCAAGGCGGTTGCCGATGCGGTGTATTCGAAGAGTTCCGAATCGCTTGGGATTGCTCCCGGGAAGGTGTGAAATGAAACCCCCATGCGGCTTCCCTTTGCACTTCTCTGCGTTTCTTCTCGGACTCTTGTGTTTTTGCTCTCTTGCCCTTGAGTTCTCCCTCGCGATGGCTTCCAACCCGCCACCAGAGAAGAAGCGCGCTCGATCTCCTCCAGCAGCGGCGTCTGTGCCAAGTCGGGAATCTGGGGTGCCTGGCACTCCCTCCGGTGGCGACTCGAAGAGGCCCCGGGCTGATGCGCTGGAGGAAGCTCCTGGGGCGTCCCCTGTTCCGCCAGTTCAAGTGACTGCGGAGCGGCCGTCAGTGACGGTAGCGGGCTCTGGGAGTCCTACCCTGGCTCGGAAGTCAGGGTTCAGAGCCCGCTGGAGTGTCCGCGCTTCCCGGCCATCCCCGACTTGCGGGGAGTCAGTGCCGTTACGCTCGGAGACGGGGGCAACTGCCGCGGCCCCCAGGCCGGCATGAAGTTCTCCTGTTCTGGTGTGCCCGGACTCCGCGGCGGTGTCGTCTTTTCCTGCCGAGACGGCCACCGCGGCCCCCAAGCCAGCGCAGGTCGACCCTGCACCAGGCTGCCCGGCCTTTACTCTAGCGCCGCCTTCCCCGGCTCGCCCCCCTCCACAGGTCAAGGAGCCAGAAGTTGAAGAGAGCCCGGCAGGTCCGGCTGCCAGAGCTTCGGCGCCAGCTTCTCCTGATCGGCGTCTCGTCTCGGTTGCTGGTGCGTCGACTCCTCTTGAGGACGAGGTAATGGAGTATGTCGGGGGGACTGTCCCGGCCTCTGTTGCTCCATTGCCCTTGGTGGATGCCTTCGCGCTTGCCGAGACAAGCATTCGGCAGGTCTTGGCTGCACTAGGTCGCGAGCGGGAGGAGTATATGGTTGAACGGGATCGCCTCCTCACCTGGGGGAACCTTTTACGGGAGAGGACCGCGAAGGTTAAGAGCGAGCTCGACTCCAGACGGGAGTTGCTCGACTTCAGGGAAGTGCTCCTCGACCGGATGAAGCGGGCTGTCGACCGCATGGACACCCAATCGCGGCGGATCAACAGGGAGGCCCTGGAGGCACACGCCCGGGCCGAGGAGAGCCTCTCTGCTGCTGTGGAGATACGGCAGCAGTTGGAGCGCCGTGAACTCGCCGTTGAGGAACGGGAGCGTTACACGGCAGCTGAGGCGGAGAGGGTCGCCGCGCAGCTGGCGGCGGGCGAGGATGACCTTCGAGCTCGGATCGAGGAGCTGGAGATCCTGAAGGCAGACCTCGACTTGAGGGAGGAACAGGTCTCCCGCGATCGCCGGGCGGTCTTGGACCGGGAGTTGACCGCCGACTTCAAGGCTGCTGAGTTGGAGCGGCTCGCCAAGACTCTCCATCTTCGGGAGAGCTCCCTGGTGGCCAAGGAGAAGGAATTCTCCGAGAGGAACCTGGAGGCTCTGCAGGCGGCCCGCCGCGAGGTGGAGGAGCTTTCGGCCTTGCGGTCCTCCGAGGCTCTTGCGGTCTCGAGCTTCGTGGATCGAGCGGGGTCCGCCCTGATCCCTCTTGGCTTCAGTCCGGTGAGGGCCGCGGCCCCTGCGTTGGAGGTGATCCCCGCGCTGGAGTCGATCGGCGCCAAGCTGGACAGGCTAGACTCGGTGGTCGCCAGCGAGCTTGAGGCCGAGGGACGCGGCCTAGCCTTAGAGGTCGCCTCACATGTGCTGGCATGCTTTAAGAGCCGCGACTCTTCTTTCTCGCTAGAACCAGCGAGAGAGGGCCCAGCCGCAGAGCGGGAACAAGCTGCCAGGGCAGAAGTCGAGGATGTGGCCGCCCTTGTAGCCGCAAGGTTCCGGCGGGAGCCGGGAGGTCCTTAGGACTTGTTTCTCCCTTTTTATCGAGTTTGTAGTCCAGCTCATGGAGCCTCGCTTAGTTCGACTCTTTTAGATATCTGTGTCCGTGATGCTTTTTCTCTCCTTCTTGGCTTTGCCTGACTGAGTCCTTAGCTCCGCAAGGTACTCAGGGGCCATCTCCAATCTCGGAGCTCCGCATAGACACCTTCCCCGGGTCCTAACCGTGTTAGGGGCCACCGGGGGGTCTCCGGATCTCGCCCCATGGGGAGCACCAAATCTGCCTGCCATGTGGCGGGTCCGGAGCCCCTCCTTAAGAGGCTGGAGCTCCGGCCATGCTGGACACGTAGGGCTTTCGGAGCCCTCCCACCGGGGGGGAGGTCCGGTTTCCGCCTGCCACGTGGTGAGCCCGGAGCCCTCCTCAGGGGAGGCGAGAGCTCCGGGCCCGCTGGACACGTGGGGCCCTCGGGCCCCGTCCCTGCGGGAGGGGCAGGTCCCGGTCCTTCCAGTCCTAGGCCGGAGTAGTTGGTAGCTCCTTTCCCCCTGCTTCATGCAGTCCCTGTTGCCGTAACCTGGAGGTCCTGCACACAGGCAGAGGAAACGTAATTCTCCTCGGGGGGTCCTCCCCTCCCGTCTCCTAGTCTTATCCGTCTTACGATCCTGATCCGTTATACGGGGCTTGGGCAATTCTGTGCACGAGGCGCCGGAGCTCCGGCTCCCTCCGAGGTCCGGGTACGGCCGTCCGATCCCTAGTACCGGGTCATGCACTGGGGAAGCAGAGTGCACATGCTTTGGGTTCATGACCAGGCAAAGCGGTTGTACTCCCCTGTACCTCCGGGGGGCAGGATGCGCATGCTTTGGGCTCATGGCCTGCTAAGCTGGATACGCACCCTGGACCCCCCATGCACAACGCAGGCCTTTCCTGGAGATAACCAACTGGCACCGCAACACCTGACTGGGGGAGGCCCGAGAGACTCACTCGGCCATCGGCAGGTGCCTCAAGCGCAGCCGCCTTCGGTAGGATAGCGAATGCCGACTATGGATGAGCGCAGGAGAGGGGGAGCTAGATGTACGATGAACATACAAAGATAGTGCGATCATAAAAATTAATGCATAATTTAAATGAGCGCATGAGAGAGAGAGCTAAGTAGAACAGGTCTCTGTATTCGTGCCCATAGATGGAATTCTGGCTGTACATGGAGGCAATATTCCGCCTCGTCTACAAGGGAAGCAAGACTTTACGCGCTTAGGGTCGGAACCAGGCTAAACTGGACGTAGTCCTGTACTGTCCCTTGAGACTTAGCTGCCCCAAGCTCTATTCCTAAATTCTATGGGATCCATTACAGAAGGGAATAACCCTGTTCTACTGATGCTCGGGAAGTAGGACTTACAGTGTTGCTTCATGGCAAGGATTTTTGGGAATGGATCCCACTCTCGGTTGAAAGGCATGTGTACCTGGGGCGGCAGCTTTCATGATTCGGAAGGGACCTTCCCTGCTGGGGGAGAGCTTATGGGTCCTTCTTGGAATAGAGCGTGCCGCTACACCAGGTTGCCCTCCTGCAGGCCCCCGACGCGTTCGGTTCTTTGGCGGTAGTGCTTAGAGCATCAGCCGAGACCGCGCATTGTGGGGTGTTCCCTGCAGCCGAGTCTTGTCGACGAGGTTGTTATCTTCGCGCTGGATCAGGTCCTGCGTGGCTTCTCCTGGGGGCCCCCGGGGAGTTCTCCCCTTCTGGCTAAGGCCTTCAAGGGGTAGGTAGACCCGGGCTCGTCTTGGATGACCTAAGGCGTCTTCCCCTTCTGGCAAGGCCTTCAAGGGGTTGACGGACCTTGGGCGGCCCCCGGGAGGTATGTCCAAGGCACGGAGGCGCGCCGCAGTTGACTACCGCCCTGGCCCGTCACCGTCAGAGCTGGAGTCCTCGCCGTTATGCACTGTCTTTATGACGCGCTGAGGCTCCTGGAACCCCACCTGATGGGCGGCAGTGACTGGGGCATCGACCTTCTGTTTGCCATCCCTCTGAGGGTAAGGCGGTGCTTCAGCTCTCTGCTGTCTTCCTTTGCAGAAGCGCTCTGCGAGTCTCTGGATATCCCAGCACTCGGCAGCAGTATGGTTGCCGGCGCCATGCACGGGGCATAGCCCGCCCTGGTCACTATCTGGGGCCGGTGATTGCCGCTGCCTTTTGTCGGGGCGTGGCCCCCGAGCTCCACTAGTCGTCGCAGCTGCGACGACGGGGGCCGTGAACGGTGACTTCATCTTGCCACTCCCCCGGTTCTTAGCCTTCTTGCCACCCCCATAGGCAGCAGCGCCGGACCCGGGCTGTCCTCCTGACTCGGAGGTCGGCAGAGCGTGCCAGTTCCGCCCTTCAGCTGCTCTGGCGCATTTGTCCGCCAGGCTGAAGAGTTCAGAGACGTCGCGGACCTCTCTGGTCGCGAGCTTCTCAAGCATTTTCTCGTCCCAGACACCCTGACGGAATGCCACCACAACAGAAGCACTTTGAATATGCGGGATGGTGTTGCATACCTGGGAGAACCGCTGGATGAAAGAGCGCAGCGACTCCCCAGGCTGTTGCTTGACGGCGTGGAGGTCAAGCTCCGTGCCGGGACGGGTGTAGGAGCTGCCGAAGTTGGCGACGAACTGCCAGCAGAGCTCTCCCCAGGAGGTTATGGACCCCTGAGGTAGATTCATGAGCCAAGACCGAGCTGGGCCGGTCAAGGCGACGGGGAAGTAGTTGGCAATGACAGCCTCGTCCCCTCCTGCGGCAAGTACGGCGGTGGAGTAGATCTGGAGGAACTCCGCCGGGTTGACGCTACCGTCGTACTTCTCGGGCAGGTGCGGGCGAAACTTGCGTGGCCACCTCGCGAAGCGAAGGTGGGGTGCAAGAGCTGCACATCCTGCTCCTGCTGCCGCAGGTATTGGCAGTGCGAACGCTTGGTTCGCACTTGGCACCGTGTATCCCGGCATGGGCAAGGCTGCACCAAAGACCGGGGGCGCTGCTTGCGGCGCACATGGTTGTGGCATATGCTGCGCGGCGTATGCCTGAGGCAGGGCTCGTGTGGCGAAGATCTGCCCTCCAGGCTGTGTTGAGGCCGACGTCATGCTGTCGCCAGCCTCATGGTTGCGGCGCCTTTCTCGGTGTCGCTCGAGGTACACTCGGGCATCCTGGCCCAAGTGGCACCGTTCCAGCTCCCTTCTCAGATCCGTCGACGGGAGCCTGGAGGAGCTGGAATCTGCCGTTTGCCCGTCAACCGTTGGCGTGCGCGTCAGCGACACAGCCGGTTGACCGGGGCGTAGCCCTCGCCGAAACCGAGGGTTCGCGGCGGCGACGACGAGGCGGTCCACTTCGCGGACCCACTGTTGGGTCGCTGAATGGGGCGCATCCCCAGCAGGTGGGTTGCGCAGCAGTGCTCTTGCTGCAGCTAGCGCACCCCCATGGTGTACGCTCAGCGCTGCAGAAGATCTCACACTGGTCAGAGCCTGCATCGCCGGAGTCGGCGTTGCCGGAGTCGGCTGCTGGCTACCAGCTTGCGCCGAGACACTCCGTCCTGAGCGTGTCGACATGTACTTCCCACTGGTCACGGTTCGCCGTGAACGCGGAGGGGGAGAGTTTGCCGCTGAAGGAAGCTTGGTCATCTTCGTCGGCGGAAACTCGTCGCGCTAGGAGAAAAGCCCCCTACCTGGTGCGCCAAATGTCGAAGTGTTCAGTCGACACTTCCCCCGGGCCTGCACTGGGCAGCCCGCGGAGATTCTTTTTTCGGTGGGGCTAGTCCCTAGCGGAGAGCTTGCGCAGATGGACGAGTTAGTAAGAGCTTGACACAGAGAGTTTTACGTGGTTCAGGCCGCCGGAGTGTAAAACCCTACGTCCACGGCGAGCTATGGAGCTCACTGTATTGCTTGCTGCTCAGGGCCGGAGTCCTGAGCTTGGGGTGAGTTACAGCTTGAGAATGTATGGCTAGCGTATGAGTTGCAGAGTGCGAACCCTTGCTATCGTCGCCTACCCGAGCCTTTTATAGTCCAAGACTCGGGCGGCTTACAAGGGGAGCCGGGACCTGACAGGTGGTCCCGGGATGATTGTCTATTATCTACCGTATCTGCAGTTATGCCGGTAGTTGTCTCTGGTCGAAGGCTTCTGAGTCTTCATCTTGCCGCCCTGCCCATGCCGCATGCCAGTCGTAGTGGTTGATGACGGCGCAGGCGGCATGGGATGTCTTGTCGCGGAGTTTATTGGCTGGCAGGTTCTGGCACCGTGCGCCAGTCTGTGATGCGACTGGGCACAACGGCACCTGACAGAAGCGTGCTCCGCGTCTCCGCGTCTTGGGAAGGCGCGGGCCTTGAATACCTTGTACGAGCAAGGTACGGGGCGTCTTTACGCCCGCTGCCTATCTCTCGGGGGCAGGCAGCACCGTTCTTCTGGCCACGTGGTAGGTCCGGAGCCCTTCTCTGAGGAGAGAAGGGTCCGGCCTGCGGGGTACGTGGAGCCTCCGGACCTCTCCCCGCGGAGGGGGAGGCTCGGCTTCTGTCGGCCACGCGGCGGGCCCGGAGCTCTCCTCTGAGGAGAGGGAGGTCCGGCTCCGCTGGACGCGTGGCGCCTTCGGACCTCTCTCCCGCGGAGGGGGAGGTCCGGCTTCTGTATGCCACGTGGCGGGCCCGGAGCTCTCCTCTGAGGAGAGGGAGGTCCGGCCCCGCTGGACACGTGGCGCCTTCGGAGCTCTCCCTGCGGAGAAGGGCGAGTTCCTTAGGCATTTTCCCCTGTGCGCGGGGGTAGCCCATATCTCAGGTACCGACAGGGACATTGTCAGTACCCTCGATATGGGGTACCCCCGCGCACAGGGGAAAATGCCTAAGGATCTCGCCCTTCTCCGCAGGGAGAGCTCCGAAGGCGCCACGCGTCCAGCGGGGCAGGACCTCCCTCTCCTCAGAGGAGAGGTCCGGGCCCACCACGTGGCATACAGAACCCGGACCTCCCCCTCCGCGGGAGAGAGGTCTGAAGGTGCCGCGTGTCCGGAGAGGCCGGACCTCCCTCTCCTCAGAGAGGAGCTCCGGGCTCGCCGCGTGGCCAACAGAAGCCGAACCTCCCCCTCCGCGGGGAGAGGTCCGAAGGCTCCACGTGTCCTGCGGGGCCGGACCCCCCTCTCTTCTGAGGAGGGCTCCGGGCCCGCCACGTGGCCAGCAGGACGGCTGTCGAAGTGTGCGATCGACACTTCCCCCGGGCCTGCACTGGGCAGCCCGCGGAGGTTCTTTTTTCGGAGGGGCTAGTTCCTAGCGGAGAGCTTGCACGGATGGACGAGTTAGTGAGAGCTTGACACGGGGAGTTTTACGTGGTTCAGGCCGCCGGAGCGTAAAACTCTACGTCCACGGCGAGCTATGGAGCTCGCTGTATTGCTTGCTGCTCAGGGCCGGGGGCCTGAGCTTGGGGGTGAGTTACAGCTTGAGAGTGTATGGCTAGCGTATGAGTTGCAGAATGCGAACCCTTGCTATCGACGCCTACCCGAGCCTTTTATAGCCCAAGACTTGGGTGGCTTACAAGGGGGGCCGGGACCCGACAGGTGGTCCCGGGAAGATTGTTTATTATCTACCGTATCTGTAGTTACGCCGGTGGTTGCCTCTGGTCGAAGGCTTCTGAGTATTCATTTTGCCGCCCTGCCCACGCCGCGCACTAGTCATAGTGGTTGATGACGGCGCAGGCGGCATGGGATGTCTTATCGCGGCGTTTATTACCTGGCAGGTTCTGACACCATGCGCCAGTCTGTGATGCGACTGGACGCAACGGCACCTGACAGGCGCGTGCTCCACGTTTCCGCGTCTTGGGAAGACGTGGGCCTTGAATACCTTGTACGGGCAATGTGAGGAGTGCCTTTACGCCCGCTGCCTACCGCTCGGGGGCAGACTGCACCGTTCTTCTAGCCATGTGGCGGGTCCGGAGCTCTTCTCTGAGGAGAGGGAGGTCCGGCCCCGCTGGACGCGTGGCGCCTTCGGACCTCTCTCCCGCGGAGGGGGTGGTCCGGCTTCTGCATGCCACGTGACGGGCCCGGGGCTCACCTCTGAGGAGAGGGAGGTCCGGCCCCGCTGGACGCGTGGCGTCTTCGGACCTCTCTCCCGCGGAGGGGGAGGTCCGGCTTCTGTATGCCACGTGGCGGGCCCGGAGCTCTCCTCTGAGGAGAGGGAGGTCCGGCCCCGCCAGACGCGTGGCGCCTTCGGAGCTCTCCCTGCGGAGAAGGACGAGCACCTTAGGCATTTCACCCTATGCACGGGGGTACCCCATATCTCAGGTACCGACAGTGGCCCCTGGGCCCATCTTGGGGGAGATAGCGAGCCCAAGGTGGGACCTCCGTCTCTTCCGATCCACGCACTTTCTCTAAGTCCCGACTTGGCCGCTGCCGGAGCACGAACGGCCGCGGGGTCGTGAGAGCGTGCGCTCACTTGATGATTGCTTTTACTGCGGCGGTTCCCAAGGCTGCCACTTCTGCACGTTGCGGCGCTTTCTTCGGGAACCGCCGAAGGGCCTTGCCGGCTCATCTTCTTAGGAGACTGACTCCTTGCCCCCACCGCTCCAGTTAAGCGGCTTGGGCCCACCCGTCATCGGCACTCGGTCTAGGAACCGAAGCGGTTGCGGGTGCGGGGTATTCGAAGAGTTCCGAATCGCTTGGAACTGCACCGGGAAGCTTTTTAGAGGGGGTCTCACCCACATTGTAGCTTCCCTTCGCACTTCTCTGTGTTTCTTCTTGGACTCTTGCGCTTTTGCTTTCTTGCCTTTGAGCTCTCCCTTGCCATGGCTTCCAACCCGCTGCCAGAGAAGAAACGCGCTCCATCTCCTCCAGCAACGGCGCCGGTGCCAAGTCGGGATTCTGGGGTGCCTGACACTCCCTCCGGTGGTGACTCGAAGAGGCCCCGGGCTGATGTGCTGGGGGAAGCCTCTGTGGCGTCCCCTGTTCCGAGAGTCCGAGCGACTGCAGAGCGGTCGTCGGAGACGGTAGCGGGCTCTGGAAATCCTACCCCGGCTCGGAAGTCGGGGTTTAGAGCCCGCTGGAGTGTCCGCGCTTCCCGGCCTTCCCCGTCTTGCGGGGAATCTGTGCCGATGCGCTCGGAGCCAGGGGCAACTGCTGCGGCCCCCAGGCCAGCGCGGACTTCTCCTGTTCCGGTGTGCCCGGACTCCGCGGCGGCGCCGTCTCTTCCTGCCGAGATGGCCACCGCGGCCCCCGAGCCAGCACAGGTTGATCCTGCACTAGGCGGCCTGGCTTCTTCTCCAGCACCGTCTTCCCCGGCTCGTCCCTCTCCTCAGGTCAAGGAGCCAGAAGCTGAAAAGAGCCCGGCTGGCCTGGCTGCCAGTGCCGCGGAGCCAGCTTCTCCTGATCGGCGTCTCGTCTCGGCGGCTGGCGCGTCGGCTCTTCCTGAGGACGAGGTAATGGAGGAGGTCGGAGGGACTGCCCCAGCCTCTGTTGCTCCATTGCCTCTGGCGGACGCCTTCGCGCTTGCCGAGTCGAGCGTCCGGCAGGTCTTGGCTGCACTAGGGCGCGAGCGGGAGGAGTATACGGTTGAACGGGACTGCCTCCTCACCTGGGGGAACCTTTTGCGGGAGAGGACCGCGAAGGTTAAGAGCGAGCTCGACTCCAGGCGGGAGTTGCTCGACTTCAGGGAAACGCTTGTCGACCGGATGAAGCGGGCTGTTGACCGCATGGACACCCAGTCGCGGCGGATCAACAGGGAGGCCCTGGAGGCTCACGCCCAGGCCGAAGAGAGCCTCTCTGCTGCTGTGGAAATACGGCAGTGGTTGGAGCGCCGCGAACTCGCCGTTGAGGAGCGGGAGCGTTCCGTGGCAGCTGAGGCAGAGAGGGTCGCCGCGCAGCTGGCTGCGGGCGAGGATGACCTCCGAGCTCGGATGGAGGAGCTGGAGATTCTGAAGGCAGACCTTGACTTGAGTGATGAACAGGTCTCCCATGATCGCCGGGCGGTCTTGGACCGGGAGTTGACTGCCGGCTTCAGGGCCGTTGAGTTGGAGCGGCTAGCCGAGACTCTCCGCCTTCGGGAGAGTTCCCTGGCGGCCAAGGAGAAGGAATTCTCCGAGAGGAACCTGGAGGCTCTGCGGGCGGCCCGCCGCGAGGTGGAGGAGCTCTCAGCCCTACGGTCCTCCGAGGCCCTTGCGGTCTCAAGCTTCGTGGATCGAGCGGGGTCCGCCCTGATCCCTCTTGGTTTCAGTACGGTGAGGGCCGCAACTCCCGCATTGCAGGTGGCAGAGGTGATCCCTGCATTGGAGTCGATCGGCGCCAAGCTGGACAGACTCGACTCGGTGGTCGCCAGCGAGCTTGAAGCCGAGGGCCGCGGCTTAGCTTTAGAGGTTGCCTCGCATGTGCTGGCATGCTTCAAGAGCCGCGACCCCTCTTTCTCACTGGAGCCAGCAAGAGAGGGCCCAGCCGCGGAGCGGGAGGAAGCTGCCAGGGCTGAAGTCGAGGATGTGGCCGCCCTTGTAGCCGCAAGGTTCCGGCGAGAGCCGGGAGGTCCTTAGGACTTGCTTCTCCCTTTTTTATCGAGTCTGTAGTCCAGCTCAAGGAGCCTTGCTTAATTTGACTCTCTTGGATACTTGTGTCTGTGATGCTTTTTCCCTCCTTCTTGGCTTTGCCTGGCTGAGTCCTTAGCTCCGCAAGGTACTCAGAGGTCATTTCCAATCTCGGAGCTTCGCACAGACACCCCCCGGGTCCTAACCGTGTTAGGGGCCCCCGGAGGTCTCCGAACCTCGCCCTATGGGGGGCTCCAAATCTGCCGGCCACGTGGTGGGTCCGGAGCTCCTCCTCAAGAGACGGGAGCTCCGGTCATGTTGGACACGTAGGGCTTTCGGAGCCCTCCCGCTGAGGGGGGAGGTCCGGTTCCTGCCTGCCACGTGGCGAGCCCGGAGCCCTCCTCAAGGAAGGAGAGAGTTCCGGGCCTGCTGGACAAGCGGGGCCCCCGGGCCCCGCCCCTGCTGGAGGGGCGGGTCCCGGTCCTTCCAGTCCCAGGCCGGTGTAGCTGGTAGCTCCTTTCCCCCCGCTTCATGCAGTCCCTGTTGCCGTAACCTGAAGGTCCTGCACACAGGTAGAGGAAACGTAATTCTCCTCGGGGGATCCTCCCCTCCTGTCTCCTAGTCTTATCCGTCTTATGGTCCTGGCCCGCTATACGGGGCTTGGGCAATTCTGTGCATGAGGCGTCGGAGCTCCGGCTCCCTCCGAGGTCCGGGTACGGCCGTCCGATCCCTAATACCGGGCCATGCGCTGGGGAAGCAGAGTGCACGCGCTTTGGGTTCATGACCAGGCAAAGCGGACGTACTCCCCTGGACCTCCGGAGAGCAGGATGCGCATGCTTTGGGCTCTGGGCCGGCTAAGCTGGATACGCACCCTGGACCCCCCATGCACAACGCTGGCCATTCCTGGAGGTGACCAACTAACACCGCAACACCTGACTGGGGGAGGCCCGAGAGACTCACTCGGCCATCGGCAGGTGCCTCAAGCGCAGCCGCCTTCGGGAGGATAGCAAATGCCGACTATGGATGAGCGCAGGAGAGGGGGAGCTAGACGTATGATGAACATACAGAGATAGTGCGATCATAAAAATTAATGCATAATTTAAATGAGCGCATGAGAAGGAGCTAAGTAGAACAGGTCTCTTTATTCGCGCCCATAGGTGGAATTCTGGCTGTTCATGGGGGCAATGTTCCGCCTCGTCTACAAGGGAAGCAAGACTCTACGCGCTTAGGGTCGGAACCAGGCTAAACTGGACGTAGTCCTGTACCGTCCCTTGAGACTTAGCTACCCCAAGCTCTGTTCCTAAGTTCTATGGGGTCTATTACAGAAGTGAATAACCCTGTTCTACCGATGCTCAGTAAGTAGGACTTACAGTGTTGCTCCATGGCAAGGATTTTTGGGAATGGATCCCACTCTCGGTTGAAAGGCATGTGTACCTGGGGCGGCAGCTTTCATGATTCGGAAGGGACCTTCCCTGCTGGGGGAGAGCTTATGGGTCCTTCTTGGAATATAGCGTGCCACTTCACCAGGCTGCCCTCTTGCGGGCCCCCGTCGCGTTTGGTTCTTTGGCGGTAGTGCTTAGAGCATTAGCCGAGACCTTGCGTTGTGGGGTGTTCCCTGCAAGCCGAGTCTTGTCGAAGTTGTTGTCTTCACGCTGGATCAGGTCCTGCGTGGCTTCTCTCGGGGTCCCCCGGGGAGTTCTCCCCTTCTGGCTAAGGCCTTCAAGGGGTAGGTGGACCCGGGCTCGCCTTGGATGACCTAAGGCGTCTCCCCCTTCTGGCAAGGCCTTCAAGGGGTTGACGGACCCTAGGCAGCCCCCGAGAGGTATGTTCGAGGCACGGAGGCGTGCCGTAGCTGGCTAACGCCTTGGCCCGTCACCGTCAGAACTGGAGTCCTCACCGTCATGCACTGTCTTTATGACACGCTGAGGCTCCTGGAACCCCACCTGGTGGGCAGCGGTGACTGGGGCATCGGCCTTCTGTTTGCCATCCCTCTGAGGGTAGCGCGGTGCTTCAGCCCTCTGCTGTCTTCCATTGCAGAAGCGCTCTGCGAGCCTCTGGATCTCCCAGCACTCGGCAGCTGTATGGTTGCAGGTGCCATGCACGGGGCATAGCCCGCCTTGGCCACTGCCTGGGGCCGGTGATTGCCGCTGTCTCTTGTCGGGGCGCGGCCCCCGAGCTCCACTGGTTGTCGCAGCTGCGGCGACGGGGGCCGTGAATGGTGACTTCATCTTCCCATTCCCCCGGTTCTTGGTCTTCTTGCCACCCCCATAGGCAGCAGCACCGGACCCGGGCTGCCCTCCTGACTCGGAGGTCGGCAGTGCGTGCCAGTTCTGCCCTTCGGCTGCTCTGGCGCACTTGTCCGCCAGGCTAAAGAGCTCCGAGACGTCGCTGACCTCTCTGGTCGCGAGCTTCTCGAGCATTTTCTCGTCCCGGACACCCTGTCGGAACGCCACCACCACAGAGGCGCTTTGGATATGTGGGATGGTGTTGCGCACCTGAGAGAACCGCTGGATGAAAGAGCGCAGCGACTCCCCAGGTTGTTGTTTGACGGCGTGGAGGTCGAGCTCCGTGCCGGGACGGGTGTAGGAGCTGCCGAAGTTGGCGACGAACTGCCGGCAGAGCTCACCCCAGGAGGTTATGGACCCCTGGGGTAGATTCATGAGCCAGGACCGGGCTGGGCCGGTCAAGGCGACGGGAAAGTAGTTGGCCATGACAGCCTCATCGCCTCCTGCAGCAAGTACGGTGGTGGAGTAGATCTGGAGGAACTCTGCTGGGTTGACGCTTCCGTCGTACTTCTCGGGTAGGTGCGGGCGAAACTTGCGCGGCCACCTTGCGAAGCGAAGGTGGGGTGCAAGGGTCGCACATCCTGCACCTGCTGCTGCAGGTACTGGCGCTGCGAACAGGTGGTTCGCACCTGGCACCACGTATCCCGGCATGGGCAAGGCTGCACCGTAGGCCGGGGCCGCTACTTGCGGCGCATATGGTGGTGGCATATGTTGCGCAGCATATGCCTGAGGCGGGGCTCGCATGGCGAAGGCCTGCCCTTCTGGTTGCGTCGAGGCCGACGATATGATGTCGCCTGCCTCATGGTTGCGACGCCTTTCTCGACGTCGCTCGTGGTACACCCGGGCGTCCTGCCCCAAGTGGCACCGTTCCAGTTCCCTTCGCAGGTCCGTCGACAGGAGCCTGGAGGAGCTGGAATCCACCGTTAGCTCGTCAACCGTGGGTGTGCGCGTCAGCGACACAGCCGGTTGCCCCGGGCGCCGCCCTCGCCGAAACCGAGGGTTTGCAGCGGCGACGACGAGGCGGTCCACTTCGCGGACCCATTGCTGGGTCGCTGAATGGGGCGCATCCCCTGCAGGTGGGTTGCGCAGCAGCGCTCTTGCTGCAGCTAGCGCACCTCCATGGTGTACGCTCAGCGCTGCAGAAGACCTCACGCTGGTCGGGGCCTGCATAGCCGGAGTCGGCGTTGCCGGAGTCGGCTGCTGGCTACCCGCTCGTGCCGACACACTCCGTCCTGAGTGCGTCGACATGTACTCCCCGCTGGTCACGGTTCGCCGTGAATGCGGTGGGGGAGAGTTTGCCGCTGAAGGGAGCTTGGTCATCTTCGTCGGCGGAAACTCGTCACGCTAGGGGAAAAGCCCCATACCTGGCGCGCCAAATGTCGAAGTGTGCGATCGACACTTCCCCCGGGCCTGCACTGGGCAGCCCGCGGAGGTTCTTTTTTCGGAGGGGCTAGTTCCTAGCGGAGAGCTTGCGCGGATGGACGAGTTAGTGAGAGTTTGACACGGGGAGTTTTACGTGGTTCAGGCCGCCGGAGCGTAAAACCCTACGTCCACGGCGAGCTATGGAGCTCGCTGTATTGCTTGCTGCTCAGGGCCGGGGGCCTGAGCTTGGGGGTGAGTTACAGCTTGAGAGTGTATGGCTAGCGTATGAGTTGCAGAATGCGAACCCTTGCTATCGACGCCTACCCGAGCCTTTTATAGCCCAAGACTCAGGTGGCTTACAAGGGGGGCCGGGACCCGACAGGTGGTCCCGGGAAGATTGTCTATTATCTACCGTATCTGTAGTTACGCCGGTGGTTGCCTCTGGTCGAAGGCTTCTGAGTCTTCATTTTGCCGCCCTGCCCATGCCGCGCACTAGTCATAGTGGTTGATGACGGCGCAGGCGGCATGGGATGTCTTGTCGCAGCGTTTATTACCTGGCAGGTTCTGACACCGCGCGCCAGTCTGTGATGCGACTGGACGAAACGGCACCTGACAGGCGCGTGCTCCGCGTTTCCGCGTCTTGGGAAGATGCGGGCCTTGAATACCTTGTACGGGCAAGGTGAGGAGCGCCTTTACGCCCGCTGCATACTGCTCGGGGGCATACTGCCCCGTTCTTCTAGCCACGTGGCGGGTCCGGAGCTCTTCTCTGAGGAGAGGGAGGTCCGGCCCCGCTGGACGCGTGGCGCCTTCAGACCTCTCTCCCGCGGAGGGGGTGGTCCGGCTTCTGCATGCCACGTGGCGGGCCCGGGGCTCACCTCTGAGGAGAGGGAGGTCCGGCTCCGCTGGACGCGTGGCGTCTTCGGACCTCTCTCCCGCGGAGGGGGAGGTCCGGCTCCTGTATGCCACGTGGCGGGCCCGGAGCTCTCCTCTGAGGAGAGGGAGGTCCGGCCCCGCCAGACGCGTGGCGCCTTCGGAGTTCTCCCTGCGGAGAAGGGCGAGCACCTTAGGCATTTCACCCTGTGCGCGGGGGTACCCCATATCTCAGGTACCGACAACGGCGCTGCCTGCCCCCGAGCGATAGGCAGCGGGCATAAAGACGCCCCATACCTTGCCCATACAAGGTATTCAAGGCCCGCGCCTTCCCAAGATGCGGAGACACGGAGCATGCCTCTGTCAGGTGCCGTTGCGCCCAGTCGCATCACAGACTGGCGCGCAGTGTCAGAGGCTGCCAGCCAATAAACGCAGCGACAAGACATCCCATGCCGCCCCCGCCGTCATCACCCACTACGACTAGCATGCGGCATGGGCAGAGCTACAAGACGAAGACTCAGAAGCCTTCGGCAGGGACAACTACCGGCATAACTGCAGATACGGTAGATATCAGTCAATCTCCCCGGGACCACCTGTCGGGTCCCGGCCCCCCTTGTAAGCCACCCGAGTCATGGACTATAAAAGGCTCGGGTAGGCGACGATTGCAAGGGTTCGCACTTTGCAACTCATACACTAGCCTTACACTCTCAAGCTGTAACTCACCCCTAAGCTCAGGACTCCGGCCCTGAGCAGCAAGCAATACAGCGAGCTCCATAGCTCGCCGTGGACGTAGGGTTTTACGCTCCGGCGGCCTGAACCACGTAAAACTCCCCGTGTCAAACTCTCACTAACTCGTCCATCCGCGCAAGCTCTCCGCTAGGAACTAGCCCCTCCGAAAAAAGAACCTCCGCGGGCTGCCCAGTGCAGGCCCGGGGGAAGTGTCGATCGCACACTTCAACATTTGGCGCGCCAGGTATGGGGCTTTTCCCCTAGCGCGATGAGTTTCCGCCGACGAAGATGACCAAGCTCCCTTCAGCGGCAAACTCTCCCCCACCGCATTCACGGCGAACCGTGACCAGCGGGGAGTACATGTCGACGCACTCAGGACGGAGTGTGTCGGCACGAGCGGGTAGCCAGCAGCCGACTCTGGCAACGCCGACTCCGGCTATGCAGGCCCCGACCAGCGTGAGGTCTTCTGCAGCGCTGAGCGTACACCATGGAGGTGCGCTAGCTGCAGCAAGAGCGCTGCTGCGCAACCCACCTGCAGGGGATGCGCCCCATTCAGCGACCCAGCAATGGGTCCGCGAGGTGGACCGCCTCGTCGTCGCCGCTGCGAACCCTCGGTTTCGGCAAGGGCGGCGCCCGGGGCAACCGGCTGTGTCGCTGACGTGCACACCCACGGTTGACGAGCTAACGGTGGATTCCAGCTCCTCCAGGCTCCTGTCGACGGACCTGCGAAGGGAACTGGAACGGTGCCACTTGGGGCAGGACGCCCGGGTGTACCACGAGCGACGTTGAGAAAGGCGTCGCAACCATGAGGCAGGCGACAGCATATCGTCGGCCTCGACGCAACCAGAAGGGCAGGCCTTCGCCATGCCAGCCCCGCCTCAGGCATATGCTGCGCAACATATGCCACCACCATATGCGCCGCAAGTAGCGGCCCCGGCCTACGGTGCAGCCTTGCCCATGCCGGGATACGTGGTGCCAGGTGCGAACCACCTGTTCGCAGCGCCAGTACCTGCAGCAGCAGGTGCAGGATGTGCGGCCCTTGCACCCCACATTCGCTTCGCAAGGTGGCCGCGCAAGAGCGCTACTGCACAATACACCTGCTGGGGACGCGCCTCAGGCAGCGACCCAGCAGTGGACTCGCGAGGTAGACCGTCTCGTCGTCGCCGCCGCAAACCCTCGACTTCAGCGGGGACGACGCTCCGGCCATCCGGCTGTGTCGCTGATGCGCATGCCAATGGTTGACGAGTAGACGGCAGATTCCAGCTCCACCAGGCTCCAGTCGACGGATCTGAGGACAGAGCTGGGACGGTGTCACTTGGGCCAGGATGCCCGGGTGTACCTCGAGCGACGTCGAGAAAGGCGTCGCACTCAAGAGGCTGGCAACAACATGACGTCGGCCTCGACCCAGCCTGAAGGGCAGACCTTCGCCACGCGAGCTCTGACCCAGGCGTACGCCGCGCAGCATAAGCCACAACCATGTGCTCTGCAAGCGGCGTCCCCGGCCTATGGCGCAACCTTGCCCATACCGGGGTACACTGTGTCAGGCGCAACCAAGCGTTCGCGGCACCAATACCTGCACTGGGAGCCAGCAGCCGGCTCTGGCAGCGCCGACCCCGGCAATGCAGGCTCCAACCAGCGTCAGGTCTTCAGTAGCGCTGGGCGTACCCGGCGGGGGTGCGCTAGCCGCAGCAAGAGTGCTACTGCACAATCTGCCTGCTGGGGACGCGCCTCAGGCAGCGACCCAGCAGTGGATTCGCGAGGTAGACCGTCTTGTCGTCGCCGCCGCAAACCCTTGACTTTGGCGGGGACGACGCTCCGGCCTACCGGCTGTGTCGCTGACGCGCACGCCGACGGTTGACGGACAGACGGCGGATTCCAGCTCCACCAGGCTTCCGTCGACGGACCTGAGGACTGAGCTGGAACGATGCCACCTGGGCCAAGACGCCTGAGTGTTCCTCGAGCGGCAACGAGAAAGGCGTCGCAGCCAAGAGGCCGGTGTCAGCATGATGACTGCCTCAACCCTGCCTGAGGCGCAGACTTTCGCCACGCGAACTCTGCCCCAGACATACGCCACGCAGCATATGCCACAGCCATATGTCCTGCAAACGGCGCCCCCGGTCTATGGCGCTGCCTTGCCCATACCGGGGTACACTGTGCCAGCGGCAAACCAAGCGTTCGCGGCACCAACGCCTGCAGCAACAGGGGCAGGATGTACGGCCCTGGAGCCCCACCTCCGCTTCGCGAGGTGGCCGCGCAAGTTTCGGCCGCACCTACCCGAGAAGTACGATGGCAGCGCCAACCCGGCGGGGTTCCTCCAGATCTACTCCACCGCCGTGCTTGCCGCAGGAGGGGATGAGGCCGTCATGGCCAAACTACTTCCCCGTTGCCTTGACCGGCCCAGCCCGGTCTTGGCTAATGAACCTCCCTCAGGGTTCCATAACTTCCTGGGGAGAGCTCTGCCGGCAGTTCATCGCCAACTTTGGCAGCTCCTACACCCGTCCCGGCACGGAGCCTGACCTCCATGCCATCAAGCAACAACCTGGGGAGTCGCTGCGCTCCTTCATCCAGCGGTTCTCCCAGGTATGCAACACCATTTCGCATATTCAAAGTGCTTCTGTGGTGGCGGCACTTCGACAGTGTCCGGGACGAGAAGATGCTTGAGGCTTGCAACCAGAGAGGTCTGCGATGCCTCCGAGATCTTCAGCCTGGCGGACAAGTGCGCCAGAGCAGCCGGAGGGCGGAGTTGGCACTCACTGCCAGCTTCCGAAGCCGGAAGACAGCCCGAAGACGGCGGAGTTCAAGCTGAGCTCCCAACCACGTCAGACAGCCAAGAGCCAAGCACTGGCTGACTTCGTGGCTGAGTGGACGCCAACGAAGGCTGACCCAGGGGGCCGCAAAGACGGTGAACCAAAGTACCGAGCTCCGGTCTTCACCGGGCCTCACTGGACACTCTTCTTCGACGGCTCCTCGCGAAAGCAGGGGGGCGGTGCCGGCGTACTACTTCTCATGCCATCGGGGGAGCAGTCTGGGTACATGGTGCGTCTCAATTCCAAGGCAACCAACAACTTGGCAGAGTATGAAGCACTCATCTTTGGCCAAAAAGACAGTCCTGTCTCTGGACGCTCGCCAGTTGTTGGCGCAGGGCGACTCCCAGCTAGTTATGAAGCAAGTTAAGGGTGAATGCCCCTGCAATGACCCACAGCTAGCTGCTTATCTGCTTCACGTGTGGATGTTGGAGAAAGAATTCCTTGCCTTGGACCTGCGCCATGTACCGCGCGCTTGCACGGCCGCAGCTGACGACCTCTCAACGAAAGTGTCACACCCAGTTTTTCCGAAGAACAACCGAGTGAATATCACATGTATGCCAGGATCATTTTCTCATACATGTGATGACAAATAGTGAAGCATCATTTATTACAAGCCAGGTGTCGAATATAAGTAAGTCTTACATAGTAAATGTCTCGATGGACAATAATAAGTTCATCACAAGTAAATAAACTAGCAGCGGAATATTATTCTTTAGGGCTCCATCACAGGCGTTGCCCGGGGGTCTTCATGAACCTAAAATCCTTCCTCGAGTACAAAATCTTGGTCATTATACACCACCTCATTATCTTGACCTGAGCAGCAATATAAACCAACAAATATGCAAGGTTGAGTACCAATGGTACTCAGCAAGTGTGGGAAAATTATATCATGCATGGCTAGAACAAGGAGAGGTTGAACTCATGGTTAAAGCCCTACGCATTTAATACCTATCACCTTAGCTTATTAAGCACCTACATTACTACACAGGTGAAATGGTCCCAATCTCCCATCCCATTATCATAATCCAAAATCCATAACATCATTTCCAATGTTAAGCTCCCCGCTTAACTTCCAAAACCATCAATCCTCTAATCATGAATAAGTCCAGGCCGCTTTTAACCGTGAGCATGGCTGTCAAGACAGTTTTGACTCTGCAGAGTTTGTACCACTGTACCCACAAGTAGTGATTTCATCCCCCGTTGCCGGGTGGACTAAAAGAACCTCCATTTTGCCAGTGGCTACGATCCACATTCACACTTCCCAGGTGTGCAGCCAGGAGATCACTAAGAAGCCTTTACAAAGGGATTCCCGACGAGCGTGGGCCCACTGAGGTTTCACCCCTAACAGCATACAAGAGGCTTCAACCCCGCTGCAGTGGCCCCCTCTTAAGCCTTGCGGTTCATATGGTAGTCCAGCTGACACCTACTCCCCGCACCATCCAACACACCCATACTACGCCGGGGATACACCTAATTAATTGGCCAAGCTGCCCCATCTCAGCATGTGGTTGGCACTGTAAAGCCGGGTTACATGCTCCATGAACCGGTCCTTAGGATCCAGGCAAGTACTAAACACAAACCCAAGTCTCGTGCACCCAGCACACAACCAAAACATCCAACTTGCCTTGATCCCTACCTCTACATAACTCACAATGTCTCATTCAAGAGTATGGTAATATAAACTGATGATCTTAGTTCCCAAATATCCCATTCTAAGCATGGCTAAGCAAATGCATGTAAATAAATAACATGACAAAATAAATCCCAACCCAAGCTACAAGGAAACAAGGTAATGCAATTCTAGGGCAACTTTCCTAGCATGGGTTTCATATTTCATTTGACAATGCAAATAATTCTAGCTACACATCCTAGCATAGGATCAAAGTGGTCAAGGACACTTGCCTCCTTCTTGCTGCTCTTGAAATGGGTATTCCTGGTCTTGGAAATGAATAACTTGTTCTTGAACAGGTTCTACTTCATACCATCACACATAGCAAAAGAAAAACAACAATCCATAAGACATGGTTCACACTTACACTTCATACAAACCACACATTCACATTTATGAAATTCATTCACCATTATATGTGTTGTGTTTCAGTTTTAAATAAATTCCTTATATTAAACTACTACACCTTTTCACTACCAGTTATGTATGAAAAGTATTTTTCTTCTCTATTTGTGCCTTCAGAATTTCTACCAACCCTAAACTGAATTCTTTGGATTTTAGAAACTCCATTTATCATTTACTAGTTGCTATATTTTCAGATTTATATTCCTATGCATAATTGTGTATTTTATTATGAAATTAGTAATACACATCATCTAAACAGTATAGGTTCTGGTCCTAAATGTTTTAATAACATCTTTTGACCTTGGCTTCTGATGTAGACCATTTCACAATTATTTTCCCTATTTTTCTATAACTATTCTTTACTTAAAAATGTGTCCCTATACTAATAAATGTGAATAATAGATGAAACAGATTTATTTCAGCCCAAAAATATATTTCTATCTCACTCCAAAGTTTTCTAAGTACTGAGAAAGTTTTTAATTAATTTTGACAATTATGTTTGTCCCCCTTTTTAATTTTTAAACACTAGTTACATATTCAATTTTCTAAATTAAATACTAAACAAGGCTAAAATAATGAATTCACCCCATTACAGGGTCTATAATATTATTTTCATAATTTCTAGGGGTCTAGCTACATTTATCAGAGGCGTTTTTCCTAATTTCTATTAAGTCCAGGGGCTAAAACTGATTTTTAAATGAATTTACATGATTTTCTGAAGTTCCAGGGGCTAGATCTGAAGTTTCCGGGGCTAGCTCTCAATTCCAGAGAACCCCAGGGGGTAGCACATAAGAATTCCAGTCTTTATAACGCGGGGCTGACGTGGACCGTCCGATTTTAAACCGACGGCTGAGATTATAACATTGAACCGGTACGCGAGGATTTAAACCCTACCGTGCGATTTAAAATAAACGGCGCATAAGCGGCCACGTCGCTCTGATCGAGCGCGGGCGGCGCTGCCGGCGGCGCACGGCGGCGGGAAGTGGCGATCTCGCCGGAAAGTTTCGGATCCTCGAGAATTCTGCCTAAAACTGTGATCTTATGGCTTAGATCAGTAGAGGGGAGGTCAGGGATCTCACCTCGGGGTCCTGGAAAGTGATCGGCGGCGAGGTCCGAGGCAAAACCACGGCGAAGCTCGTCGGCGCTGTGTTTACACCGTAACTCTCCGAGTTTTCTGCACCTGCAAAGTTCCCCGGAGGCGGTGGATCAAGACCAGCGAGTTAGATCAGAGTTTCCGAGCTTAGATCGGCCAGAATTCACCGGCGAAGTCTCGGTGCTCACCGGAGTAAAAATCGGCGATCGCGTGGGAAAAACCGATCGGGGCTGGGGTTTTTATAGCCGGGGGAGGGCGGTGGGTCTGTTGTGATCGAGTTGGAGTCCTCTGGGACCAGAATTCGGGCGGCGGGACGCGGTTTCCGGTCGGTTGCGATCGCGCGCGCTCGAGGGAAAAGTCCGGGGTCGCGGGGGCTCAGGGTTAGGGATGACATGTGGGTCCCACCCGTCGGTGAGAGGCAGCGCGGCGCGCGCGGGGGCGGGCTGGCGCGGGGGGGGGGGGGGGGGGGGAAATTGGGCCGGCTGGCGGTTTCGGCCCACGGGCGGTTTTTTTCCCGTTTTCTCTTTTTCTTTTTCCATTTCTTTTCTGTTTTGAGTCTAATTTGAATTCCAGTTTGAATTTGAATTTTTGCAAAACATGCAACACGTCCAAAAAATTTTAAATTCCCCTCTGAACATGATTTAGGGTTTTGAATCAAAATTTGGGGTGTTACAGAAAGCCTCCATCGGAGCCCCTGCGCATGAAGGAGTCTTCGAGAGGACATTGCTGCAGTCCACAGCCCGGCCCGCCGAGCCGGGCGAAGGGGGCTGAACCAGTGCCTCGAAGCTAGGCAGTCCCGGCGGCCCTGGATGCCGCCAAAGGATCGTAAGAGTCACTGGGGACTCCGTGCAACCCAGCGCTCAAGATCCAGAAGCTCAAGTAGTCCCGATGCATGGACCACGGAGGTCCGGGACTCCTTGAAGGACATCCTTCCTGATGAACGTGCATCCGCTGAATGGGTGGTGCGGATGGCTAAGTGCTACGCGCTGGTATCTTTACTGGCGTGGCGCCACGACATCCTATTGCGGTGCATAACCCAGGAGGAAGGCTGCGATTAGCTCGCAGTAGTCCAAGGAGGCGAGTGCTGGGAATGCTCATCGTCCCACAAGTTGGTCGGTTAAGCCACCCGGCATGGCTCCTACTGACCGAGAGCCACCTGGATGCCGTCAAACTGGTTAGGGATGCAATGCGTGCCAGGTCCACGCTAAGCAGACCCACACAACCGGTGCAGACGCGCACCCAGAGCCGTCGGGGGATACCGGCTCCTCCATGTCGAGGGCCAGCCGGATTTCCCAGGGCCGGGTCACGGGAACAACCCTTCCACATGGTATGCGGGGCTGAAGCCATGCTTCCCCCTGATATAGCCATGGGGGTCCCCCCGTGTCCGGCGTACGACGAAGCCACGCATGACCCGCTCTTGTCACACCCGGTTTTTCCGAAGAAACAACCAAGTGAATATCACATGTATGCCAGGATCATTTTCTCATACATGTGATGACAAATAGTGAAGCATCATTTATTACAAGCCAGGTGTCGAATATAAATAAGTCCTACATCGCAAATGTCTCAATGGACACTAATGCTTCATCACAAGTAAATAAACTAGCAGCGGAATATTATTCTTTGGGGCTCCATCACAGGCGTTGCCCGGGGGTCTTCATGAACCTAAAAACCTTCCTCGGGTCCAAAGTCTTGGTCATTATACATCAACTCATTATCTTGACCTGAGCAGCAATATAAACCAACAAATATGCAAGGTTGAGTACCAATGGTACTCAGCAAGTGTGGGAAAATTATATCATGCATGACTAGAACAAGGAGAGGTTGAACTCATGGTTAAAGCACTACGCAATTAATACCTATCACCTTAGCTTATTAAGCACCTACATTACTACACAGGTGAAATGGTCCCAATCTCCCAACTCATTATCATAATCCAATAACCATAACATCATTTCCAATGTTAAGCTCCCCGCTTAACTTCCAAAACCATCATTCCTCTAATCATGAATAAGTCCAGGCCGCTCTTAACCGTGAGCACGGCTGTCAAGACAGTTTTGACTCTGCAGAGTTTGTACCACTGTACCCACATGTAGTGATTTCATCCCCCGTTGCCGGGTGGACTAAAAGAACCTCCATTATGCCAGTGGCTACGATCCACATTCACACTTCCCAGGTGTGCAGCCAGGAGATCACTACGAAGCCTTTACAAAGGGATTCCCGACGAGCGTGGGCCCACTGAGGTTTCACCCCTAACAGCATACAAGAGGCTCCAACCCCGCTGTAGTGGCCCCCTCTTGAGCCTTGCGGTTCATATGGTAGTCCAGCTGACACCTACTCCCCGCACCATCCAACACACCCATACTACGCCGGGGATACACCTAATTAATTGGCCAAGCTGCCCCATCTCAGCATGTGGTTGGCACTGTAAAGCCGGGTTACATGCTCCATGAACCGGTCCTTAGGATCCAGGCAAGTACTAAACACAAACCCAAGTCTCGTGCACCCAGCACACAACCAAAACATCCAACTTGCCTTGATCCCTACCTCTACATAACTCACAATGTCTCATTCAAGAGTATGGTAATATAAACTGATGATCTCATGTCCCAAATATCCCATTCTAAGCATGGCTAAGCATATGCATGGAAATAAATGACATGGTAAAATCAATCCCAACCCAAGCTACAAGGAAACAAGGTAATGCAATTCTAGGGAAACTTTCCTAGCATGGGTTTCATATTTAACTTGACAATGCAAATAATTCTATCTACACATCCTAGCATAGGATCAAAGTGGTCAAGGACACTTGCCTCCTTCTTGCTGCTCTTGAAATTGGTAGTCCTGATCTTGGAAAGGAATAACTTGCTCTTGAGCAGGTTCTACTTCATATCATCACACATAGCAAAAGAAAAACAACAATTATAAGACATAGTTCACACTTCTACTTTATACAAACCACACATTCACATTTATAAAAGTTCTTTACCATTATATGTGTTGGGGTTACTTTATGTGTGTTAAGTTGTGGCTTGCATGCACTTTTAACCATGTGTATATGATTCCTACTTTTTGTGTCCACCTTTATACTTACATACTATTTATATGGGTTTCCAATAAATTTCTTATATTCAACTACTTCACCTTTTTACTACCAAATGTGTATGAAAAGTATTTTTCTTCTCCATATGTGCCTTCAGAATTTCTACCAACTCTAAACTAAATTCTTTGTATTTTAGAAACTCCATTTATCATTTACTAGTTGCTATATTTTCAGATTTATATTCCTATGCATAATTGTGTATTTTATTATGAAATTAGTAATATACATCACCTAAACAGTATAGGTTCTGGTCCTAAATAATTTAATAACATATTTTGACCTTGGCTTCTGATGTAAACTATTTCATAATTATTTTCCCTATTTTTCTATAACTATTATTTACTTAAAAATGTGTCCCTATACTAATAAATGTGAATAATAGATGAAACAGATTTATTTCAACCCAAAAATATATTTTTATCTCACTCCAAAGTTTTCTAAGTACTGAGAAAGTTTTTAATTAATTTTGACAATTATGTTTGTCCCACTTTTTAATTTTTAAACACTAGTTACATATTCAATTTTCTAAATTAATTACTAAACAGGGTTAAAATAATGAATTCACCCCATTACAGGGTCTATAATATTATTTTCATAATTTCCAGGGGTCTAGCTACATTTATCAGAGGTGTTTTTCCTAATTTCTATTAAGTCCAGGGGCTAAAACTGATTTTTAAATGAATTTACATGATTTTCTGGAGTTCCAGGGGCTAGATCTGAAGTTTCCGGGGCTAGCTCTCAATTCCAGAGAACCCCAGGGGGTAGCACGTAAGAATTCCAGTCTTTATAACGCGGGGCTGACGTGAACCGTCCGATTTTAAACCGACGGCTGAGATTATAACATCGAACCGGTACGCGGGGATTTAAAGTCTACCGTGCGATTTAAAATAAACGGCGCACAAGCGGCCACGTCGCTCTGATCGAGCGCGGGCGGCGCTGCCGGCGGCGCACGGCGGCGGGAAGCGGCGATCTCGCCGGAAAGTTTCGGATCCTCGAGAATTCAGCCTAGAACTGTGATCGTATGGCCTAGATCGGTAGAGGGGAGGTCAGGGATCTCACCTCGGGGGTTTTCTCGAGCTCGGGGGTCCTGGAAAGTGCTCGGCGGCGAGGTCCGAGGCAAAACCACGGCGAAGCTCGTCGGCGCTGTGTTTACATCGTAACTCTCCGAGTTTTCTGCACCTGCAAAGTTCCCCGGAGGCGGTGGATCAAGACCAGCGAGTTAGATCAGAGTTTCCGAGCTTAGATCGGCCAGAATTCACCGGCGAAGTCTCGGTGCTCACCGGAGTAAAAATCGGCGATCGCGTGGGAAAAACTGATCGGATCGGGGGTTTTTATAGCCGGGGAAGGGCGGTGGGTCTGTTGCGATCGAGTTGGATTCTTCTGGGACCGGAATTCGGCTGAGAAACGCGGTTTTTTGATCGGTTAAGATCGCGCGCGCTCGGGGGGGGGAGTACGGGGTCGGCGCGAGCGAGGTTGGGGATGACATGTGGGTCCCACCTGTCTGTGTGAGAGAGCGCGGGCGCGCGCGGGGGCGGGCTGCGCGGGGAAGCTGGGCCGGCTGGCGGTTTCGGCCCACTGGCGGTTTTTTTCCCGTTTTCTCTTTTTCTTTTTCCATTTCTTTTCTGTTTTGAGTTTAATTTGAATTCCAGTTTGAATTTGAATTTTTGCACAACATGCAATACGTCCAAAAATTTTTAAATTCCCCTCTGAACATGGTTTTGGGTTTTGAATCAAAATTTGGGGTGTTACAGCTCTACCCCCTTAAAAGAAATCTCGTCCTCGAGATTGGTGTTTTTAAGAAAACAATTCCGGAAATTGTGCCTTGAGCTCATCTTCCCTTTCCCAGATAGCTTCCTCTTCTGAGTGATGCTTCCTCTTTT
Organism: Neostapfia colusana; assembly: GCA_030760725.1. NCBI lineage: Eukaryota > Viridiplantae > Streptophyta > Magnoliopsida > Poales > Poaceae > Neostapfia > Neostapfia colusana. The sequence goes on along the minus strand of JASWHV010000008.1, from coordinate 97,820,240 downwards.
GAGTTTAATTTGAATTCCAGTTTGAATTTGAATTTTTGCACAACATGCAATACGTCCAAAAATTTTTAAATTCCCCTCTGAACATGGTTTTGGGTTTTGAATCAAAATTTGGGGTGTTACAGCTCTACCCCCTTAAAAGAAATCTCGTCCTCGAGATTGGTGTTTTTAAGAAAACAATTCCGGAAATTGTGCCTTGAGCTCATCTTCCCTTTCCCAGATAGCTTCCTCTTCTGAGTGATGCTTCCACTGCACCTTGCACATCCGGATTCTCTTGTTTCTGGTGAGGCGTTCCATCGTCTCCAAAATCTTGCATGGTTGCTCAGCATAAGACAAATCTTCAGCTACATCCACTTCATTCATGGGTAACACCTCCTCAGGCGTCCTCAGACATTTCTTGAGTTGTGACACATGGAATACATCGTGTACATCTGATAGATGAACCGGTAACTCTAGTTGGTACGCCACTTCGCCTTTTCTTTCCAAAACTTGAAAGGGTCCGACGTATCGAGGTGACAACTTCCCTTTCACCTTGAACCGACGAAGTCCTCTGATAGGGGACACCTTGAGATAAACATAGTCTCCCACGTTGAAAACGAGTTCTCTTCTTCGTACATCGGCATAGCTCTTTTGGCGTGTTTGTGCTATCCTCAAATTGTTGCGAATCTCCCTCACCTTCGCCTCGGCTTCTTGTAGCACTTCTGGACCAAACACTTTACTTTCTCCTGTTTGGTTCCAAAATAGAGGAGTTCTGCACTTCCTTCCATACAAAGCTTCAAACGGTGACATTTTCATACTAGCTTGATAGCTGTTGTTATAGGAAAACTCCGCATACGGTAGGTTCTTGTCCCAACTCCTATTGTTTTTGAGTGCACATGCCCTTAACATATCTTCAAGGATCTGATTGGTTCTCTCCGTCTGCCCGTCAGTTTGGGGATGATAGGCAGAACTGAAGTTCAGATGGGTTCCCATGGTTTCATGCAACTTTTGCCAAAACCTCGAGGTGAACTGTGTCCCTCGGTCCGACACTATCTTCTTTGGCACTCCATGGTAACACACAATCCTTGACATGTACAATTCTGCCAATTTGGATCCGCTGTAGCTTTCTTTCACAGGGATGAAATGAGCTACCTTGGTTAGCCTATCAATAATGACCCATATTGAATCATACCCGGATTGGGTCCTAGGCAATCCCACGACAAAATCCATGCTGATTTCTTCCCATTTCCATTCAGGCACTTTGAGTGGTTGCAATAATCCCGCGGGTCATTGATGTTCTGCTTTCACCAACTGACATGTGTCACATAGGGCAACATGTTCCGCGACATCTCGCTTCATGCCATACCACCAATACCTGCTTTTGAGGTCCTGGTACATCTTCGTACTCCCAGGATGAATGGAATAGTCGGAATCGTGAGCCTCCTTCAAAATTAATTCACGGATCTCTTTTACTTCTGGCACACAGATCCTTTTCCCGTGCCACACCGTTCCTTGTTCATCCTCTCTAAAACCCTGAGCTTTATTTTCCTTGATGAGCTGTCTGATCTCTTGTATCTTCTCATCATTCTTTTGGCCCTCGCGTATGTCTCGCTCGAGTGTGGAGTCCACTTCCATGGCGATGACTTCACCACTATTTACTAGACATAGATTGAGCCTTATAACCTCGTCCTTTAATTCTGCAGGCATGTCCTTCAAGCTCAACTTATTGACCTGCACTTTTCGACTCAAAGCATCGGCCACGACGTTTGCTTTCCCAGGATGATAGTTGATGCCTATATCAAAGTCATTGATTAGCTCTAACCATCTCCTTTGTCTAAGGTTGAGATCTGGCTGTGTGAATATGTACTTCAAACTCTTATGATCCGTATATATCTCTGTCCTCTTCCCCATCAAATAGTGCCGCCAAATTTTCAACACGTGTACCACTGCGGCTAGTTCTAGGTCATGTGTAGGATAGTTCTTCTCGTGCTTCCGAAGCTGCCGGGATGCATATGCCACGACATGTCCTTTTTGCATGAGAACACATCCCAACCCATTTCTAGAGGCATCGCAGTACACTGTGAAATTCTTTTGCATATCTGGCATAACCAACACTGGGGCTGTTGTCAATCTTTTCTTTAGCTCCTGAAAGCTCGTATCGCACTGTGGCGTCCAGGTGAATGTGATTCCCTTTTCCAACAATTTGGTGAGAGGTCTCGAGATTTTGGAGAATCCCTCAATAAACCGTCGATAGTATCCAGCCAATCCCAAAAAGCTTCGAACTTCCCCGACATTTTCAGTGGTCTTCCACTTCTGGATGTCCTCGATTTTGGCGGGATCTACGGAGATTCCTCCCTCCGAGATTATATGTCCTAAAAAGGGAACTCTCTTCAGCCAAAACTCACACTTGCTCAACTTGGCATATAGTTGGTGTTCTCTCAGCCTCTGCAACACCAACCTTAGATGTTTCTCATGTTCTTCTTCATCTTTGGAGAAGACGAGAATATCATCTATGAAAACCACCACAAATTTGTCCAGATATTCCATGAATACCTTGTTCATGAGGTACATGAAATATGCCGGGGCATTGGTTAGCCCGAAAGGCATGACAGTGTATTCATACAGTCCGTACCGAGATACGAAAGCTGTCTTGGGAATATCAGATTGCCTTATATTGAGTTGGTGGTACCCCGACCTGAGATCAATTTTCGAGAACACACAAGCTCCCCTCAACTGATCAAACAAGTCTTCAATGCGAGGCAATGGGTACTTGTTCTTGATGGTTACCTCATTCAAGGCACGGTAATCCACGCATAACCTTTGGGTTCCGTCTTTCTTGGGCACAAATATCACCGGAGCTCCCCATGGTGAGGAACTAGGGCGAATATACCCCTTCTCCGTCAATTCTCTCAAGTGATCCTTGAGCTCTTCTAGCTGCTTGGAGTCCATTCGATAAGGTCTCTTGTATATCGGGGCTGTTCCCGGTACTAGCTCAATTGCGAATTCCACGTCACGGTCGGGAGGCATACCTGGCAATTCCTCCCGAAAAACATCTGGATATTCCCTGATAGTCCTGATTTCCTCAACTTTCACCTCCACTTGATTTAATTTAATGTCCTTCCTAGGCTCGTGTATCGTTATGAACTTTACTCTTGTGCCATTGGGGTGAGTTAGTTCCACCGTTCTGGTCGAACAATGGATGATTCCTTTATGTTTGGTCAACCAGTCCATACCCAAAATAATATCTATCCCTCGTGAATCTATCACTATGAGGTTAGCAGTAAATACTACCCCATTAATGTCTAGGCTCACTTTGGGACACACTTGTCTTGTCCTTATTTCTCCACCTGGAGAGTTTACGGCTAGCATATAGCTCATTTGTGTGGTTGCTAGGTCATACTTCTTAACAAACCCTTGAGCAATGAACGAGTGGGTAGCACCAGAATCAAACTGCAGAGTTGCAAGGTGTAAATTGGCAGGAAACTTACCAACTACCACGTCGGATGCCTCTTGTGCTTCCTCCATAGTGACGTGGTTCACCCGTCCTCTCATTACATTCTGCTGCTGTGGCTGCGTGGGCTTCTTCTTTGGACACTTATGGGCGTAGTGCCCCACTTCACCACAGCTGAAACATTGCACCCCAATCTTAGACGCCGGGCCTTTGTTGTCTTGGGGTTGGTTTGGGGGTCCTTGTACTGCTGGTCGAGGTGGATATGCGGGGCGAGGCTGCTGCACAAACTGACGTTGCGGCTGCACTGGTGCTGCGGGAGGCCTGTAGTTTGGGTTGTACCCTCTTGGTGCTGAATAGGGTGCCGCAGCACGGTTCGTCTGCCCCGTAGGTTGCTGCATCATACGTGGGCGGGTGTTGCTCCCTGAGGCTTGATGTGACCACCCAGCCTTCCTCTTATTCTCATTTTCCAGGGCCTTTAGCTTCCTTTCTACCATAAATGCTCTGTCCACCATCTTTTGAAAGCTTTCATACTCATTGGAGGACATTGCACACTGCATCTCTGCGGTAAGTCCTTCCACGAAACAATCTTGTTTCTGCTCATCGGTCTCTATGTCTCGTGGATCATAACGGGATAGTTGAGTAAATTTAGTGAGGTATTCCCTCACAGTCATGTTTCCCTGCTGCAGTCCCAAAAATTCCTTCCTCTTGTTTTTGAGTTCACCTCTTGGGATGTAATGGTTGCGGAAGCTACGCTTGAACTCTTCCCAAGTGATGTTCTCAGAGTCATGATGGGCGGCCACGTAGGCGGTCCACCAATCAGCAGCAGGTCCCTGCAATTGATGAGAGGCAAACAGCACCCTCTCATACCCTTGGCATTGTATTATCCTCATCTTACTTTCGATGGTCTTCAGCCAATCATCTGCCTCCAGAGGTTCAGCAGCACTTGCAAACTTTGGAGGTTGAGTTCCTAGAAACTCACTCAATCTTGGTTGGCGTGGTGCAGTTTGTGTAGGTGGAACTTGATGCAAGTTGGCCACCACTTGAGTCAAGTTCTGGATGAGCTGATTTTGATTCTCCAGCATTTGGTGGAGAGGATCAACTTCTTCACGGCGACCACCCCTGTCCTGGCCTCCAGAAAGATGAGGGTTGCATGCCTCATCATTGTTGTTGGCGGGGTTGGCAGCACGTCCTTTTCCTCTTCCGGCCATCTGGCAGAATCAACAAATGTTAATTTGATACCATTTAATATCACCTTACTACTTTCATTTGTTGGTACTTTGAGGTGTTGAGGCTTTGTTAAAATTTTACGAGGGTTTATATCTCACACCAAATAAATGCACTATTATTTTCTGTGGGTTCACACACCAAAGCAAAACAATCTGAAGACGAGGCTGTGGACAATTGCTCATGGCTTCCACAACTCACGTCACACACCAAGCATTATCACACCATTAACTACGTAACGACTCGACTACTCGACCTCTTGCTAGCTAGGGGAAAGACTCTACACTACTCGTCCTCTTGAGCTGGCTCCTCGGGATCTTCCTCCTCATTTCGGCTACCTTCTGACTCTGCTTTGGGTGGAGAGGCTGCTGGTGGAGAAGTGCGACGACGCCTGATTGCTCGGCGATCCGGGGAGTCAGGAGTCCATGTATCATTCACAGTGACACACAGTTCATTCCCATCTCCTCTTTCTCTCGCCTTTAAGCAAGCTTGCAGCAACACCTCCGTTTCCTTCAGGGTGTCTCGAACATCCTGAAGCTCTTGTTGACACTTCTGCAGTCGAGTGCTGAGCATAGCAGCATCCTCCAAGCACAAGTCCATGTGCTCATGGGAAGTCCCTTGCTGCACCGGTGGGTACTTGTACTCCGTGGTACCACTCTCACGTTGGAGGACATACATGTACTCAGTTTTGTCCAAGTGGCGACGATAGATGTGACTCTGGCAGGTGATGGCCTCCCAGGTGACATCTTTCTCCGCGTCAACTTGTGTTGCTCGACAAGCTGGAGAGTGGTGAATCTTAAGCAGTTGATTCTCGTGTATAATCCTCATCTCCGAACTCCATTCTTCCCTCTTCTCACGGATGGTCCTGGTGGAGTTATAGTGGATGATTAGCTTGCCCGTATTGCCGGCGGCTTCGAGCATACGTCGAAGACGGCGCAACAAATCTCCTACTGCCAATCCATAGGAAAGGTACGTCACTGGACGACTCTCCTCTCTTTCGGCAAGGGCAGCTACGGGAACTCTCCCTCCTGTGGACTTACGAGCGGTGCGAATCATGTGAACCATCTAAAAACAAAAGAATTTAAAATTAGGTTAGATAAATTCTCAAACAAAAATCCTATTTTGAATGAAAGTTGGGGTAAGATGAAGAAAATGACTCCTTTAATAACACTTTTCCACCCACACTTTGGAAAATAGTTTTTAAGAAAATAGGGCCCTTAAATACGTCCATTTCTACCTAGGTCCACGTTCCTACGGGCAACCTTGGCTCTGATACCACCTCTTGTCACACCCGGTTTTTCCGAAGAAACAACCAAGTGAATATCACATGTATGCCAGGATCATTTTCTCATACATGTGATGACAAATAGTGAAGCATCATTTATTACAAGCCAGGTGTCGAATATAAATAAGTCTTACATCGCAAATGTCTCAATGGACACTAATGCTTCATCACAAGTAAATAAACTAGCAGCGAAATATTATTCTTTGGGGCTCCATCACAGGCGTTGTCCTGGGGTCTTCATGAACCTAAAAACCTTCCTCGGGTCCAAAGTCTTGGTCATTATACACCAGCTCATTATCTTGACCTGAGCAGCAATATAAACCAACAAATATGCAAGGTTGAGTACCAATGGTACTCAGCAAGTGTGGGAAAATTATATCATGCATGGCTAGAACAAGGAGAGGTTGAACTCATGGTTAAAGCACTACGCAATTAATACCTATCACCTTAGCTTATTAAGCACCTACATTACTACACAGGTGAAATGGTCCCAATCTCCCAACCCATTATCATAATCCAATAACCATAACATCATTTCCAATGTTAAGCTCCCCGCTTAACTTCCAAAACCATCATTCCTCTAATCATGAATAAGTCCAGACCGCTCTTAACCGTGAGCACGGCTGTCAAGACAGTTTTGACTCTACAGAGTTTGTACCACTGTACCCACAAGTAGTGATTTCATCCCCCGTTGCCGGGTGGACTAAAAGAACCTCCATTATGTCAGTGGCTACGATCCACATTCACAGTTCCCAGGTGTGCAGCCAGGAGATCACTACGAAGCCTTTACAAAGGGATTCCCGACGAGCGTGGGCCCACTGAGGTTTCACCCCTAACAGCATACAAGAGGCTCCAACCCCGCTGCAGTGGCCCCCTCTTGAGCCTTGCGGTTTATATGGTAGTCCAGCTGACACCTACTCCCCGCACCATCCAACACACCCATACTACGCCGGGGATACACCTAATTAATTGGTCAAGCTGCCCCATCTCAGCATGTGGTTGGCACTGTAAAGCCGGGTTACATGCTCCATGAACCGGTCCTTAGGATCCAGGCAAGTACTAAACACAAACCCAAGTCTCGTGCACCCAGCACACAACCAAAACATCCAACTTGCCTTGATCCCTACCTCTACATAACTCACAATGTCTCATTCAAGAGTATGGTAATATAAACTGATGATCTCATGTCCCAAATATCCCATTCTAAGCATGGCTAAGCATATGCATGGAAATAAATGACATGGTAAAATCAATCCCAACCCAAGCTACAAGGAAACAAGGTAATGCAATTCTAGGGAAACTTTTCTAGCATGGGTTTCATATTTAACTTGACAATGCAAATAATTCTATCTACACATCCTAGCATAGGATCAAAGTGGTCAAGGACACTTGCCTCCTTCTTGCTGCTCTTGAAATTGGTAGTCCTGATCTTGGAAAGGAATAACTTGCTCTTGAGCAGGTTCTACTTCATATCATCACACATAGCAAAAGAAAAACAACAATCATAAGACATAGTTCACACTTCTACTTTATACAAACCACACATTCACATTTATAAAAGTTCTTTACCATTATATGTGTTGGGGTTACTTTATGTGTGTTAAGTTGTGGCTTGCATGCACTTTTAACCATGTGTATATGATTCCTACTTTTTGTGTCCACCTTTATACTTACATACTATTTATATGGGTTTCCAATAAATTTCTTATATTCAACTACTTCACCTTTTTACTACCAAATGTGTATGAAAAGTATTTTTCTTCTCCATATGTGCCTTCAGAATTTCTACCAACTCTAAACTAAATTCTTTGTATTTTAGAAACTCCATTTATCATTTACTAGTTGCTATATTTTCAGATTTATATTCCTATGCATAATTGTGTATTTTATTATGAAATTAGTAATATACATCACCTAAACAGTATAGGTTCTGGTCCTAAATAATTTAATAACATATTTTGACCTTGGCTTCTGATGTAAACTATTTCATAATTATTTTCCCTATTTTTCTATAACTATTATTTACTTAAAAATGTGTCCCTATACTAATAAATGTGAATAATAGATGAAACAGATTTATTTCAACCCAAAAATATATTTTTATCTCACTCCAAAGTTTTCTAAGTACTGAGAAAGTTTTTAATTAATTTTGACAATTATGTTTGTCCCACTTTTTAATTTTTAAACACTAGTTACATATTCAATTTTCTAAATTAATTACTAAACAGGGTTAAAATAATGAATTCACCCCATTACAGGGTCTATAATATTATTTTCATAATTTCCAGGGGTCTAGCTACATTTATCAGAGGTGTTTTTCCTAATTTCTATTAAGTCCAGGGGCTAAAACTGATTTTTAAATTAATTTACATGATTTTCTAGAGTTCCAGAGGCTAGATCTGAAGTTTCCGGGGCTAGCTCTCAATTCCAGAGAACCCCAGGGGGTAGCACGTAAGAATTCCAGTCTTTATAACGCGGGGCTGACGTGAACCGTCCGATTTTAAACCGACGGCTGAGATTATAACATCGAACCGGTACGCGGGGATTTAAAGTCTACCGTGCGATTTAAAATAAACGGCGCACAAGCGGCCACGTCGCTCTGATCGAGCGCGGGCGGGGCTGCCGGTGGCGCACGGCGGCGGGAAGCGGCGATCTCGCCGGAAAGTTTCGGATCCTCGAGAATTCTGCCTAGAACTGTGATCTTATGGCCTAGATCGGTAGAGGGGAGGTCAGGGATCTCACCTCGGGGGTTTTCTCGAGCTCGGGGGTCCTGGAAAGTGCTCGGCGGCGAGGTCCGAGGCAAAACCACGGCGAAGCTCGTCGGCGCTGTGTTTACACCGTAACTCTCCGAGTTTTCTGCACCTGCAAAGTTCCCCGGAGGCGGTGGATCAAGACCAGCGAGTTAGATCAGAGTTTCCGAGCTTAGATCGGCCAGAATTCACCGGCGAAGTCTCGGTGCTCACCGGAGTAAAAATCGGCGATCGCGTGGGAAAAACTGATCGGATCGGGGGTTTTTATAGCCGGGGAAGGGCGGTGGGTCTGTTGCGATCGAGTTGGATTCTTCTGGGACCGGAATTCGGCTGAGGAACGCGGTTTTTCGATCGGTTAAGATCGCGCGCGCTCGGGGGGGAAAAGTCCGGGGTCGGCGCGAGCGAGGTTGGGGATGACATGTGGGTCCCACCTGTCTGTGTGAGAGAGCGCGGGCGCGCGCGGGGGCGGGCTGCGCGGGGAAGCTGGGCCGGCTGGCGGTTTCGGCCTACTGGCGGTTTTTTTCCCGTTTTCTCTTTTTCTTTTTCCATTTCTTTTCTGTTTTGAGTTTAATTTGAATTCCAGTTTGAATTTGAATTTTTGCACAACATGCAATACGTCCAAAAATTTTTAAATTCCCCTCTGAACATGGTTTTGGGTTTTGAATCAAAATTTGGGGTGTTACAGCTCTGCGTGAAGACAGGCGCTCCGACGCTACCCAGTAAGTTCACCATGCTTACTTAGGTGTTTATTTAAATTACGCATTAATTTATATGAACACCTCCCCACGCTCTAGACAGTGTGCGTCCATTGTACACTCGGCTCCTCTTTCCGGCTCTCATGCATAGTCGATATTTGCCGTCCTGCCGAAGGCGGTATTGCTTGGGGTACCTGCCAGAGGCCCGGTGGCCTTTTGGATCTCCCCCTATAAGGGTACTGCACCGCCAGTTGGTCTCCTCCGAGAAAAGACCTACGCTAGAACGGGGGGTCAGGAGCCTTGCTTTGCCCGGTCTTGCAACCAAAGCATGTGCACTCTGCCTCCCGGCGCTACGGTCTGAGTACCAGGGGGCCGGGCGGTTACACCCTGACTGGGGCTGGGGCCAGACCTCCGGGACCAAGTGCACTGGATTACCCAAGCCCCGTATTCCGGCCTGGGACAGTAAGCCAAATGAGACTAAGGGATAGGAAAGGGGGGACCACTGAGCAGTTCCGGACCTCTGCCCCCACAGCTGGGCCGACCTCCGAGGCCTGCCCTCGCCCTCATTTCAGAGGCGAGCGCTGATGCCGGACCTCACGCCCTTCGCTGGCCTGAGCTCCGATGACTTCCGGACTCTGCCTCCACAGCCAGGCCGAGCTCTGAGGCCAGTCCTCGCCCTCCTTTCAGAGGCGAGCGCTGATGCCGGACCTCACGCCCTTCGCTGGCCTGAGCTCCGATGACTTCCGGACTCCGCCTCCACAGCCAGGCCGAGCTCCGAGGCCAGCCCTCGCCCTCCTTTCAGAGGCGAGCGCTGATACCGGACCTCACGCCCTTCGCTGGCCTGAGCTCCGATGACTTCCGGACTCCGCCCCCATAGCTGGGCCGAGCTCCGAGGCCAGCCCTCGCCCTCCTTTCAGAGGCGAGCGCTGACGCCGGACCTCACGCCCTTCGCTGGCCTGAGCTCCGATGACTTCCGGACTCCGCCTCCACAGCCAGACCGAGCTCCGAGGCCAGCCCTCGCCCTCCTTTCAGAGGCGAGCGCTGATGCCGGATCTCACGCCCTTCGCTGGCCTGAGCTCCGATGACTTCCGGACCTCCGCCCCCACAGCCGGGCCGAGCTCCGATGCCAGGCTTCACCCTCTCCTAAGAGGATGAACACCGAAGCCGTCAAGACCCTGCCAGCACAGGGAGTACTCAAGACAAGAAAGTGCGCGGATCAGAAGAGACGAAGGTCCCACCTCGGGCTCGCTATCTCCCCTGAGATGGGCCCGGGGGCCACTGTCGGTACCCTCGATATGGGGTACCCCCGCGCACAGGGGAAAATGCCTAAGGATCTCGCCCTTCTCCGCAGGGAGAGCTCCGAAGGCGCCACGCGTCCAGCGGGGCCGGATCTCCCTCTCCTCAGAGGAGAGGTCTGGGCCCACCACGTGGCATACAGAAGCCGGACCGCCCCCTCCGCGGGAGAGAGGTCTGAAGGTGCCGCGTGTCCGGAGAGGCCGGACCTCCCTCTCCTCAGAGAGGAGCTCCGGGCTCGCCGCGTGGCCAACAGAAGCCGAACCTCCCCCTCCGCGGGGAGAGGTCCGAAGGCTCCACGTGTCCTGCGGGGCCGGACCCCCCCTCTCTTCTGAGGAGGGCTCCAGGCCCGCCACGTGGCCAGCAGAACGGCGCTGCCTGCCCCCGAGCGATAGGCAGCGGGCATAAAGACGCCCCATACCTTGCCCATACAAGGTATTCAAGGCCCGCGCCTTCCCAAGACGCGGAGACGCGGAGCACGCCTCTGTCAGGTGCCGTTGCGCCCAGTCGCATCACAGACTGGCGCGCAGTGTCAGAGGCTGCCAGCCAATAAACGCAGCGACAAGACATCCCATGCCGCCCCCGCCGTCATCACCCACTACGACTAGCATGCGGCATGGGCAGAGCTACAAGACGAAGACTCAGAAGCCTTCGGCAGGGACAACTACCGGCATAACTGCAGATACGGTAGATATCAGTCAATCTCCCTGGGATCACCTGTCGGGTCCCGGCCCCCCTTGTAAGCCATCCGAGTCTTGGACTATAAAAGGCTCGGGTAGGCGACGATAGCAAGGGTTCGCACTTTGCAACTCATACGCTAGCCTTACACTCTCAAGCTGTAACTCACCCCCAAGCTCAGGACTCCGGCCCTGAGCAGCAAGCAATACAGCGAGCTCCATAGCTCGCCGTGGACGTAGGGTTTTACGCTCCGGCGGCCTGAACCACGTAAAACTCGCCATGTCAAGCTCTTACTAACTCGTCCATCTGCGCAAGCTCTCCGCTAGGAACTAGCCCCACCGAAAAAAGAACCTCCGCGGGCTGCCCAGTGCAGGCCCGGGGGAAGTGTCGACAGAACACTTCGACAGACATCCACCCTCTGTTTGCCCTCCTTTGGACGGAAGGGTGGGGCATCAGCCCACTGCTGCTTCCCCTTGCGGAAGCGCTCTGCGAGCTTTCGGATCTCCCGGCACTCGGCAGTAGTGTGGCGACAGCTGCCGTGCACGGGGCATATGTTGTCTTGATCACCTTCTGGGATTGGTGATCTTCGCTGCCTCTTGTCGGGGCGCGGCCCCCGAGCCCCACTGAGCGTCGCTGCAGTGACGACTGGAGCTGCGGTCGGTGATTCTATCTTGCCTCTGCATCGGTTCTTGGCCTTCCGGCTGCCTCCACGGGAAGTAGGACCAGATCCGGGCAGTCCTCCTGACTCGGAGGACGGCAGTGAGTGCCAGTTTCGCCCTTCGGCTGCCCTGGCGCACTTGTCTGCCAGGCTGAATAGCTCTGAGACATCACAGACCTCCCTGGTCACGAGCTTCTCGAGCATCTTCTTGTCCCGGACGCCTTGCCGAAACGCCACCACCACAGAAGCATTTTGAATGTGTGGGATGGTGTTCCGCACCTGGGAGAACCGCTGGATGAAGGAGTGCAGCGACTCCCCAGGTTGCTGCTGGATGGCGTGGAGGTCGAGCTCCGTGCCAGGCCGGGTGTAGGAACTGCCGAAGTTGGCGATGAAAACTGCCGGCAAAGCTCTCCCCAGGAAGTTATGGAACCCTGGGGGAGGTTCATGAGCCAAGACCGGGCTGGACCGGTCAAGGCGACAGGGAAGTAATTGGCCATGACAGCTTCATTCCCTCCTGCGGCAAGTACGGCGGTGGAGTAGATCTGGAGGAACTCCGCCGGGTTGACTCTGCCGTCGTACTTCTCGGGCAGGTGCGGCCGAAACTTGCGCGGCCACTTCGCGATGCGAAGGTGGGGCGCGAGGGCCGCACACCCTGCTTCTGTTGCCGCAGGTTCTGGTGCCACGAACGCTCGGTTCGCACTGGGCACAGTGTACCCCGGTACAGGCAAGGCTGCACCATAGGCCGGGGGCGCCATCTGCAGGACATATGACTGTGGCATATTCTGCACGGCGCAGGCCTGGGGCAGAGATCGCGTGGCGAAGGTCTGCTCTTCAGGCTGGGTCGAGGCCGACGTCATGCTGTCGTCATCCTCTTGGTAGCGACGCCTTTCTCGGCGTTGCTCGAGGTATACCCGGGCATCTTGACCCAAGCGACACCGCTCCAGCTCTGTCCTCAGATCCGTTGATTGGAGCCTGGTAGAGCTGGAATCTGCCGTCTGTTCGTCAACCATTGGCGTGCGCATCAGCGACAAGGCCGGTTGGCCAGAGTGTCGTCTCTGCCGAAGTCGAGGGTTTGCGGCGGCGGCGACGAGATGGTCTACCTCGCGAATCCACTGCTGGGTCACTGCCTGAGGCGCGTCCCCAGCGGGCGGATTGTGCAGTAGCGCTCTTGCTGCAGCTAGCGCACCCCCACCGGGTACGCCCAGCGCTACTGAAGACCTGACGCTGGTTGGAGCCTGCATTGCCGGGGTCGGCGCTGCCAGAGCCGGTTGCTGGCTCCCAGCTTGTAACGACACACTCCGTCCCGAGTGTGTTGACATGTACTCCCCCCTGGTCGCGGTTCGCCGCGGAAGCGGGGGAGGTGAGTTTGCCACTGAAGGGAGCTTGGTCATCTTCGTGGGCGGAAACTCTTCGCGCAAGGGGAAAAGCCCCCTACCTGGCGCGCCAAATGTCGAGGTGTTCGGTCGACACTTCCCCTGGGCCTGCACTGGGCAGCCCGCGGAGGTTCTTTTTTTGGTGAGGCTAGTCCCTTGCGGAGAGCTTGCGTGGATGGACGAGTTAGTAAGAGCTTGACACTGAGAGTTTTATGTGGTTCAGGCCGCCGGAACGTAAAACCCTACGTCCACGGCGAGCTATGGAGCTCGCTGTATTGCTTGCTGCTCGGGCCGGAGTCCCGAGCTTGGGGGTGAGTTAGCTTGGGCATGAATGGCTAGCGTATGTGTCGGTACCCTCAATATGGGGTACCCCCGCGCACAGGGGAAAATGCCTAAGGATCTCGCCCTTCTCTGCAGGGAGAGCTCCGAAGGCGCCACGCGTCCAGCGGGGCAGGACCTCCCTCTCCTCAGAGGAGAGATCCGGGCCCACCACGTGGCATACAGAATCCGGACCTCCCCCTCCACGGGAGAGAGGTCTGAAGGTGCCGCGTGTCCGGGCTCGCCGCATGGCCAACAGAAGCCGAACCTCCCCCTCCGCGGGGAGAGGTCCGAAGGCTCCACGTGTCCTGCGGGGCCGGACCCCCCTCTCTTCTGAGGAGGGCTCCGGGCCCGCCACGTGGCCAGCAGGACGGCTGTCGAAGTGTGCGATCGACACTTCCCCTGGGCCTGCACTGGGCAGCCCGCGGAGGTTCTTTTTTCGGAGGGGCTAGTTCCTAGCGGAGAGCTTGCGCGGATGGACGAGTTAGTGAGAGCTTGACACGGGGAGTTTTACGTGGTTCAGGCCGCCAGAGCGTAAAACTCTACGTCCACGGCGAGCTATGGAGCTCGCTGTATTGCTTGCTGCTCAGGGCCGGGGGCCTGAGCTTGGGGGTGAGTTACAGCTTGAGAGTGTATGGCTAGCGTATGAGTTGCAGAATGTGAACCCTTGCTATCGACGCCTACCCGAGCCTTTTATAGCCCAAGACTCGGGTGGCTTACAAGGGGGGCCGGGACCCGACAGGTGGTCCCGGGAAGATTGTCTATTATCTACCGTATCTGTAGTTACGCCGGTGGTTGCCTCTGGTCGAAGGCTTCTGAGTCTTCATTTTGCCGCCCTGCCCACGCCGCGCACTAGTCATAGTGGTTGATGACGGCGCAGGCGGCATGGGATGTCTTGTCGCGGCGTTTATTACCTGGCAGGTTCTGACACCGCGCGCCAGTCTGTGATGCGACTGGACGCAACGGCACCTGACAGGCGCGTGCTCCGCGTTTCCGCGTCTTGGGAAGACGCGGGCCTTGAATACCTTGTACGGGCAAGGTGAGGAGCGCCTTTACGCCCGCTGCCTACCGCTCGGGGGCAGACTGCACCGTTCTTCTAGCCACGTGGCGGGTCCGGAGCTCTTCTCTGAGGAGAGGAAGGTCCGGCCCCGCTGGACGCGTGGCGCCTTCGGACCTCTCTCCCACGGAGGGGGTGGTCCGGCTTCTGCATGCCACATGGCGGGCCCGGGGCTCACCTCTGAGGAGAGGGAGGTCCGGCCCCGCTGGACCCGTGGCGTCTTCGGACCTCTCTCCCGCGGAGGGGGAGGTCCGGCTTCTGTATGCCACGTGGAGGGCCCGGAGCTCTCCTCTGAGGAGAGGGAGGTCCGGCCCCGCCAGACGCGTGGCGCCTTCGGAGCTCTCTCTGCGGAGAAGGGCGAGCACCTTAGGCATTTCACCTGTGCGCGGGGGTACCCCATATCTCAGGTACCGACAGTGGCCCCCGGGCCCATCTTGGGGGAGATAGCGAGCCCAAGGTGGGACCTCCGTCTCTTCCAATCCGCGCACTTTCTCTAAGTCCCGACTTGGCCGCTGCCGGAGCATGAACGGCCGCGGGGTCGTGAGAGCGTGCGCTCACTTGATGATTGCTTTTACTGCGGCGGTTCCCAAGGCTGCCACTTCTGCACGTTGCGGCGCTTTCTTTGGGAACCGCCGAAGGGCCTTGCCGGCTCATCTTCTTAGGAGACTGACTCCTTGCCCCCACCGCTCCAGTTAAGCGGCTTGGGCCCACCCGTCATCGGCACTCGGTCTAGGAACCGAAGCGGTTGCGGGTGCGGGGTATTCAAAGAGTTCCGAATCGCTTGGAACTGCACCGGGAAGCTTTTTAGAGGGGGTCTCACCCACATTGTAGCTTCCCTTCGCACTTCTCTGCGTTTCTTCTTGGACTCTTGCGCTTTTGCTTTCTTGCCTTTGAGCTCTCCCTTGCCATGGCTTCCAACCCGCTGCCAGAGAAGAAACGCGCTCGATCTCCTCCAGCAACGGCGCCGGTGCCAAGTCGGGATTCTGGGGTGCCTGACACTCCCTCCGGTGGTGACTCGAAGAGGCCCCGGGCTGATGTGCTGGGGGAAGCCTCTGTGGCGTCCCCTGTTCCGCCAGTCCGAGCGACTGCGGAGCGGTCGTCGGAGACGGTAGCGGGCTCTGGAAATCCTACCCCGGCTCGGAAGTCGGGGTTTAGAGCCCGCTGGAGTGTCCGCGCTTCCCGGCCTTCCCCGTCTTGCGGGGAATCTGTGCCGATGCGCTCGGAGCCAGGGGCAACTGCTGCGGCCCCCAGGCCAGCGCGGACTTCTCCTGTTCCGGTGTGCCCGGACTCCGCGGCGGCGCCGTCTCTTCCTGCCGAGACGGCCACCGCGGCCCCCGAGCCAGCACAGGTTGATCCTGCACTAGGCGGCCTGGCTTCTTCTCCAGCACCGTCTTCCCCGGCTCGTCCCTCTCCTCAGGTCAAGGAGCCAGAAGCTGAAAAGAGCCCGGCTGGCCTGGCTGCCAGTGCCGTGGAGCCAGCTTCTCCTGATCGGCGTCTCGTCTCGGCGGCTGGCGCGTCAGCTCTTCCTGAGGACGAGGTAATGGAGGAGGTCGGAGGGACTGCCCCAGCCTCTGTTGCTCCATTGCCTCTGGCGGACGCCTTCGCGCTTGCCGAGTCGAGCGTCCGGCAGGTCTTGGCTGCACTAGGGCGCGAGCGGGAGGAGTATACGGTTGAACGGGACCGCCTCCTCACCTGGGGGAACCTTTTGCGGGAGAGGACCGCGAAGGTTAAGAGCGAGCTCGACTCCAGGCGGGAGTTGCTCGACTTCAGGGAAACGCTTGTCGACCGGATGAAGCGGGCTGTTGACCGCATGGACACCCAGTCGCGGCGGATCAACAGGGAGGCCCTGGAGGCTCACGCCCGGGCCGAAGAGAGCCTCTCTGCTGCTGTGGAAATACGGCAGCGGTTGGAGCGCCGCGAACTCGCCGTTGAGGAGCGGGAGCGTTCCGTGGCAGCTGAGGCAGAGAGGGTCGCCGCGCAGCTGGCTGCGGGCAAGGATGACCTCCGAGCTCGGATGGAGGAGCTGGAGATTCTGAAGGCAGACCTTGACTTGAGGGATGAACAGGTCTCCCATGATCGCCGGGCAGTCTTGGACCGGGAGTTGACTGCCGGCTTCAGGGCCGCTGAGTTGGAGCGGCTAGCCGAGACTCTCCGCCTTCGGGAGAGTTCCCTGGCGGCCAAGGAGAAGGAATTCTCCGAGAGGAACCTGGAGGCTCTGCGGGCGGCCCGCCGCAAGGTGGAGGAGCTCTCAGCCCTACGGTCCTCCGAGGCCCTTGCGGTCTCAAGCTTCGTGGATCGAGCGGGGTCCGCCCTGATCCCTCTTGGTTTCAGTCCGGTGAGGGCCGCAACTCCCGCATTGCAGGTGGCAGAGGTGATCCCTGCATTGGAGTCGATCGGCGCCAAGCTGGACAGACTCGACTCGGTGGTCGCCAGCGAGCTTGAAGCCGAGGGCCGCGGCTTAGCTTTAGAGGTCGCCTCGCATTTGCTGGCATGCTTCAAGAGCCGCGACCCCTCTTTCTCACTGGAGCCAGCAAGAGAGGGCCCAGCCGCGGAGCGGGAGGAAGCTGCCAGGGCTGAAGTCGAGGATGTGGCCGCCCTTGTAGCCGCAAGGTTCCGGCGAGAGCCGGGAGGTCCTTAGGACTTGCTTCTCCCTTTTTTATCGAGTCTGTAGTCCAGCTCAAGGAGCCTTGCTTAATTTGACTCTCTTGGATACTTGTGTCTGTGATGCTTTTTCCCTCCTTCTTGGCTTTGCCTGGCTGAGTCCTTAGCTCCGCAAGGTACTCAGAGGTCATTTCCAATCTCGGAGCTTCGCACAGACACCCCCCCGGGTCCTAACCGTGTTAGGGGCCCCCGGAGGTCTCCGAACCTCGCCCTATGGGGGGCTCCAAATCTGCCGGCCACGTGGTGGGTCCGGAGCTCCTCCTCAAGAGACGGGAGCTCCGGTCATGTTGGACACGTAGGGCTTTCGGAGCCCTCCCGCTGAGGGGGGAGGTCCGGTTCCTGCCTGCCACGTGGCGAGCCCGGAGCCCTCCTCAAGGAAGGAGAGAGTTCCGGGCCTGCTGGACACGCGGGGCCCCCGGGTCCCGCCCCTGCTCGAGGGGCGGGTCCCGGTCCTTCCAGTCCCAGGCCGGTGTAGCTGGTAGCTCCTTTCCCCCCGCTTCATGCAGTCCCTGTTGCCGTAACCTGAAGGTCCTGCACACAGGTAGAGGAAACGTAATTCTCCTCGGGGGGTCCTCCCCTCCTGTCTCCTAGTCTTATCCGTCTTATGGTCCTGGCCCGCTATACGGGGCTTGGGCAATTCTGTGCACGAGGCGCCGGAGCTCCGGCTCCCTCCGAGGTCCGGGTACGGCCGTCCGATCCCTAGTACCGGGCCATGCGCTGGGGAAGCAGAGTGCACGCGCTTTGGGTTCATGACCAGGCAAAGCGGACGTACTCCCCTGGACCTCCGGAGAGCAGGATGCGCATGCTTTGGGCTCTGGGCCGGCTAAGCTGGATACGCACCCTGGACCCCCCATGCACAACGCTGGCCTTTCCTGGAGGTGACCAACTGACACCGCAACACCTGACTGGGGGAGGCCCGAGAGACTCACTCGGCCATCGGCAGGTGCCTCAAGCGCAGCCGCCTTCGGGAGGATAGCAAATGCCGACTATGGATGAGCGCAGGAGAGGGGGAGCTAGACGTATGATGAACATACAGAGATAGTGTGATCATAAAAATTAATGCATAATTTAAATGAGCGCATGAGAAGGAGCTAAGTAGAACAGGTCTCTGTATTCGCGCCCATAGGTGGAATTCTGGCTGTTCGTGGGGGCAATGTTCCGCCTCGTCTACAAGGGAAGCAAGACTCTACGCGCTTAGGGTCGGAACCAGGCTAAACTGGACGTAGTCCTGTACCGTCCCTTGAGACTTAGCTACCCCAAGCTCTGTTCCTAAGTTCTATGGGGTCTATTACAGAAGTGAATAACCCTGTTCTACCGATGCTCAGTAAGTAGGACTTACAGTGTTGCTCCATGGCAAGGATTTTTGGGAATGGATCCCACTCTCGGTTGAAAGGCATGTGTACCTGGGGCGGCAGCTTTCATGATTCGGAAGGGACCTTCCCTGCTGGGGGAGAGCTTATGGGTCCTTCTTGGAATATAGCGTGCCACTTCACCAGGCTGCCCTCTTGCGGGCCCCCGTCGTGTTTGGTTCTTTGGCGGTAGTGCTTAGAGCATTAGCCGAGACCTTGCGTTGTGGGGTGTTCCCTGCAAGCCGAGTCTTGTCCAAGTTGTTGTCTTCACGCTGGATCAGGTCCTGCGTGGCTTCTCTCGGGGTCCCCCGGGGAGTTCTCCCCTTCTGGCTAAGGCCTTCAAGGGGTAGGTGGACCCGGGCTCGCCTTGGATGACCTAAGGCGTCTCCCCCTTCTGGCAAGGCCTTCAAGGGGTTGACGGACCCTAGGCAGCCCCCAAGAGGTATGTTCGAGGCACGGAGGCGTGCCGTAGCTGGCTAACGCCTTGGCCCGTCACCGTCGGAACTGGAGTCCTCACCGTCATGCACTGTCTTTATGACACGCTGAGGCTCCTGGAACCCCACCTGGTGGGCAGCGGTGACTGGGGCATCGGCCTTCTGTTTGCCATCCCTCTGAGGGTAGGGCGGTGCTTCAGCCCTCTGCTGTCTTCCATTGCGGAAGCGCTCTGCGAGCCTCTGGATCTCCCAGCACTCGGCAGCTGTATGGTTGCAGGTGCCATGCACGGGGCATAGCCCGCCTTGGCCACTGTCTGGGGCCGGTGATTGCCGCTGCCTCTTGTTGGGGCGCGGCCCCCGAGCTCCACTGGTTGTCGCAGCTGCGGCGATGGGGGCCGTGAATGGTGACTTCATCTTCCCATTCCCCCGGTTCTTGGTCTTCTTGCCACCCCCATAGGCAGCAGCACAGGACCCGGGCAGCCCTCCTGACTCGGAGGTCGGCAGTGCGTGCCAGTTCCGCCCTTCGGCTGCTCTGGCGCACTTGTCCGCCAGGCTAAAGAGCTCCGAGACGTCGCTGACGTCTCTGGTCACGAGCTTCTCGAGCATTTTCTCGTCCCGGACACCCTGTCGGAACGCCACCACCACAGAGGCGCTTTGGATATGTGGGATGGTGTTGCGCACCTGAGAGAACCGCTGGATGAAAGAGCGCAGCGACTCCCCAGGTTGTTGTTTGACGGCGTGGAGGTCGAGCTCCGTGCCGGGACGGGTGTAGGAGCTGCTGAAGTTGGCGACGAACTGCCGGCAGAGCTCACCCCAGGAGGTTATGGACCCCTGGGGTAGATTCATGAGCCAGGACCGGGCTGGGCCGGTCAAGGCGATGGGAAAGTAGTTGGCCATGACAGCCTCATCGCCTCCTGCAGCAAGTACGGCGGTGGAGTAGATCTGGAGGAACTCTGCTGGGTTGAAGCTTCCGTCGTACTTCTCGGGTAGGTGCGGGCGAAACTTGCGCGGCCACCTTGCGAAGCGAAGGTGGGGTGCAAGGGCCGCACATCCTGCACCTGCTGCTGCAGGTACTGGCGCTGCGAACAGGTGGTTCGCACCTGGCACCACATATCCCGGCATGAGCAAGGCTGCACCGTAGGCCGGGGCCGCTACTTGCGGCGCATATGGTGGTGGCATATGTTGCGCAGCATATGCCTGAGGCGGGGCTCGCATGGCGAAGGCCTGCCCTTCTGGTTGCGTCGAGGCCGACGACATGCTGTCGCCTACCTCATGGTTGCGACGCCTTTCTCGACGTCGCTCGAGGTACACCCGGGCGTCCTGCCCCAAGTGGCACTGTTCCAGTTCCCTTCGCAGGTCCGTCGACAGGAGCCTGGAGGAGCTGGAATCTGCCGTTAGCTCGTCAACCGTGGGTGTGCGCGTTAGCGACACAGCCGGTTGCCCCGGGCGCCGCCCTCGCCGAAACCGAGGGTTCGCGGCGGCGACGACGAGGCGGTCCACCTCGCAGACCCATTGCTGGGTCGCTGAATGGGGCGCATCCCCTGCAGGTGGGTTGCGCAGCAGCGCTCTTGCTGCAGCTAGCGCACCTCCATGGTGTACGCTCAGCGCTGCAGAAGACCTCACGCTGGTCGGGGCCTGCATAGCCGGAGTCGGCGTTGCCGGAGTCGGCTGCTGGCTACCCGCTCGTGCCGACACACTCCGTCCTGAGTGCGTCGACATGTACTCCCCGCTGGTCACGGTTCGCCGTGAATGCGGTGGGGGAGAGTTTGCCGCTGAAGGGAGCTTGGTCATCTTCGTCGGTGGAAACTCGTCGCGCTAGGGGAAAAGCCCCCTACCTGGCGCGTCAAATGTCGAAGTGTGCGATCGACACTTCCCCCGGGCCTGCACTGGGCAGCCCGCGGAGGTTCTTTTTTCGGAGGGGCTAGTTCCTAGCGGAGAGCTTGCGCGGATGGACGAGTTAGTGAGAGCTTGACACGGGGAGTTTTACGTGGTTCAGGCCGCCGGAGCGTAAAACCCTACGTCCACGGCGAGCTATGGAGCTCGCTGTATTGCTTGCTGCTCAGGGCCGGGGGCCTGAGCTTGGGGGTGAGTTACAGCTTGAGAGTGTATGGCTAGCGTATGAGTTGCAGAATGCGAACCCTTGCTATCGACGCCTACCCGAGCCTTTTATAGCCCAAGACTCGGGTGGCTTACAAGGGGGGCCGGGACCCGACAGGTGGTCCCGGGAAGATTGTCTATTATCTACCGTATCTGTAGTTACGCCGGTGGTTGCCTCTGGTCGAAGGCTTCTGAGTCTTCATTTTGCCGCCCTGCCCACACCGCGCACTAATCATAGTGGTTGATGACGGCGCAGGCGGCATGGGATGTCTTGTCGCGGCGTTTATTACCAGGCAGGTTCTGACACCGCGCGCCAGTCTGTGATGCGACTGGACGCAACGGCACCTGACAGGCGCGTGCTCCGTGTTTCCGCGTCTTGGGAAGACGCGGGCCTTGAATACCTTGTACGGGCAAGGTGAGGAGCGCCTTTACGCCCGCTGCCTACAGCTCGGGGGCAGACTGCAGCGTTCTTCTAGCCACGTGGCGGGTCCGGAGCTCTTCTCTGAGGAGAGGGAGGTCCGGCCCCGCTGGACGCGTGGCGCCTTCGGACCTCTCTCCCGCGGAGGGGGTGGTCCGGCTTCTGCATGCCATGTGGCGGGCCCGGGGCTCACCTCTGAGGAGAGGGAGGTCCGGCCCCGCTGGACGCGTGGCGTCTTCGGACCTCTCTCCCGCGGAGGGGGAGGTCTGGCTTCTGTATGCCACGTGGCGGGCCCGGAGCTCTCCTCTGAGGAGAGGGAGGTCCGGCCCCGCCAGACGCGTGGCGCCTTCGGAGCTCTCCCTGCGGAGAAGGGCGAGCACCTTAGGCATTTCACCCTGTGCGCGGGGGTACCCCATATCTCAGGTACCGACAACGGCGCTGCCTGCCCCCGAGCGATAGGCAGCGGGCATAAAGACGCCCCATACCTTGCCCGTACAAGGTATTCAAGGCCCGCGCCTTCCCAAGATGCGGAGACACGGAGCACGCCTCTGTCAGGTGCCGTTGCGCCCAGTCGCATCACAGACTGGCGCGCAGTGTCAGAGGCTGCCAGCCAATAAACGCAGCGACAAGACATCCCATGCCGCCCCCGCCATCATCACCCACTACGACTAGCATGCGGCATGGGCAGAGCTACAAGACAAAGACTCAGAAGCCTTTGGCAGGGACAACTACCGGCATAACTGCAGATACGGTAGATATCAGTTAATCTCCCCGGGACCACCTGTTGGGTCCCGGCCCCCCTTGTAAGCCACCCGAGTCTTGGACTATAAAAGGCTCGGGTAGGCGACGATTGCAAGGGTTCGCACTTTGCAACTCATACGCTAGCCTTACACTCTCAAGCTGTAACTCACCCCCAAGCTCAGGACTCCGGCCCTGAGCAGCAAGCAATACAGCGAGCTCCATAGCTCGCCGTGGACGTAGGGTTTTACGCTCCGGCGGCCTGAACCATGTAAAACTCACCGTGTCAAGCTCTTACTAACTCGTCCATCTACGCAAGCTCTCCGCTAGGAACTAGCCCCACCGAAAAAAGAACCTCCGCGGGCTGCCCAGTGCAGGCCCGGGGGAAGTGTCCACAGAACACTTCGACATTTGGCGCGCCAGGTAGGGGGCTTTTCCCCTTGCGCGACGAGTTTCCGCCGACGAAAATGACCAAGCTTCCTTCAGCGGCAAACTCTCTTCCCCCCGCGTCCGCGGCGAACCGTGACCAGGGGGGAGTACATGTCAACACACTCAGGACGGAGTGTGTCGGCACAAGCTGGGAGCCAGCAACCGGCTCTGGCAGCGCCGACCCCGGCAATGCAGGCTCCAACCAGCGTCAGGTCTTCAGTAGCGCTGGACGTACCTGGTGGGGGTGCGTTAGCTGCAGCAAGAGCGCTACTGCACAATCCACCTGCTGGGGACGCGCCTCAGGCAGCGACCCAGCAGTGGACTCGCGAGGTAGACCGTCTCGTCGTCGCCGCCGCAAACCCTCGACTTCAGCGGGGACGACGCTCCGGCCATCCGGCTGTGTCGCTGATGCGCATGCCAATGGTTGACGAGTAGACGGCAGATTCCAGCTCCACCAGGCTCCAGTCGATGGATCTGAGGACAGAGCTGGGACGGTGTCACTTGGGCCAGGATGCCCGGGTGTACCTCGAGCGACGTCGAGAAAGGCGTCGCACTCAAGAGGCTGGCAACAACATGACGTCGGCCTCGACCCAGCCTGAAGGGCAGACCTTCGCCACGCGAGCTCTGCCCCAGGCGTACGCCGCGCAGCATAAGCCACAACCATGTGCTCTGCAAGCGGCGTCCCCGGCCTATGGCGCAACCTTGCCCATACCGGGGTACACTGTGTCAGGCGCAACCAAGCGTTCGCGGCACCAATACCTGCACTGGGAGCCAGCAGCCGGCTCTGGCAGCGCTGACCCCGGCAATGCAGGCTCCAACCAGCGTCAGGTCTTCAGTAGCGCTGGGCGTACCCGGCGGGGGTGCGCTAGCCGCAGCAAGAGTGCTACTGCACAATCCGACTGCTGGGGACGCGCCTCAGGCAGCGACCCAGCAGTGGATTCGCGAGGTAGACCGTCTTGTCGTCGCCACCGCAAACCCTTGACTTTGGCGGGGACGACACTCCGGCCAACCGGCTGTGTCGCTGACGCGCACGCCGACGGTTGACGGACAGACGGCGGATTCCAGCTCCACCAGGCTTCCGTCGACGGACCTGAGGACTGAGCTGGAACGATGCCACCTGGGCCAAGACGCCTGAGTGTTCCTCGAGCGGCGACGAGAAAGGTGTCGCAGCCAAGAGGCCGGCGTCAGCATGACGACTGCCTCAACCCTGCCTGAGGCGCAGACTTTCGCCACGCGAACTCTGCCACAGACATACGCCACGCAGCATATGCCACAGCCATATGTCCTGCAAACGGTGCCCCCGGTCTATGGCGCAGCCTTGCCCATACCGGGGTACACTGTGCCAGAGGCAAACCAAGCGTTCGCGGCACCAACGCCTGCAGCAACAGGGGCAGGATGTACGGCCCTGGAGCCCCACCTCCGCTTCGCGAGGTGGCCGCGCAAGTTTCGGCCGCACCTACCCGAGAAGTACGATGGCAGCGCCAACCCGGCGGGGTTCCTCCAGATCTACTCCACCGCCGTGCTTGCCGCAGGAGGGGATGAGGCCGTCATGGCCAAACTACTTCCCCGTTGCCTTGACCGGCCCAGCCCGGTCTTGGCTAATGAACCTCCCTCAGGGTTCCATAACTTCCTGCGGAGAGCTCTGCCGGCAGTTCATCGCCAACTTTGGCAGCTCCTACACCCGTCCCGGCACGGAGCCTGACCTCCACGCCATCAAGCAACAACCTGGGGAGTCGCTGCGCTCCTTCATCCAGCGGTTCTCCCAGGTATGCAACACCATTTCGCATATTCAAAGTGCTTCTGTGGTGGCGGCACTTCGACAGTGTCCGGGACGAGAAGATGCTTGAGGCTTGCAACCAGAGAGGTCTGCGATGCCTCCGAGATCTTCAGCCTGGCGGACAAGTGCGCCAGAGCAGACGGAGGGCGGAGTTGGCACTCACTGCCAGCTTCCGAAGCCGGAAGACAGCCCCAAGACGGCGGAGTTCAAGATGAGCTCCCAACCACGTCAGACAGCCAAGAGCCAAGCACTCGCTGACTTCGTGGCTGAGTGGACGCCAACGAAGGCTGACCCAGGGGGCCGCAAAGACGGTGAACCAAAGTACCGAGCTCCGGTCTTCACCGGGCCTCACTGGACACTCTTCTTCGATGGCTCCTCGCGAAAGCAGGGGGCCGGTGCCGGCGTACTGCTTCTCATGCCATCGGGGGAGCAGTCTGGGTACATGGTGCATCTCAATTCCAAGGCAACCAACAACTTGGCAGAATATGAAGCACTCATCTTTGGACTAAAAGACAGTCCTGTCTCTGGGCGCTCACCAGTTGTTGGCGCAGGGCGACTCCCAGCTAGTTATGAAGCAAGTTAAGGGTGAATGCCCTGCAATGACCCACAGCTAGCTGCTTATCTGCTTCACGTGCGGATGTTGGAGAAAGAATTCCTCGCCTTGGACCTGCGCCATGTACCGCGCGCTTGCACGGCCGCAGCTGATGACCTCTCAACGAAAGCCTCCATCGGAGCCCCTGCGCATGAAGGAGTCTTCGAGAGGACATTGCTGCGGTCCACAGCCCGGCCCGCCGAGCCGGGCGAAGGGGGCTGAACCAGTGCCTCGAAGCTAGGCAGTCCCGGCGGCCCTGGATGCCGCCAAAGGATCGTAAGAGTTACTGGGGACTCCGTGCAACCCAGCGCTCAAGATCCAGAAGCTCAAGTAGTCCCGATGCATGGACCACGGAGGTCCGGGACTCCTTGAAGGACATCCTTCCTGATGAACGTGCATCCGCTGAACGGGTGGTGCGGATGGCTAAGTGCTACGCGCTGGTATCTTTACTGGCGTGGCGCCACGACATCCTATTGCGGTGCATAACCCAGGAGGAAGGCTGCAATTAGCTCGCAGTAGTCCAAGGAGGCGAGTGCTGGGAACGCTCATCGTCCCGCATGTTGGTCGGTTAAGCCACCCGGCATGGCTCCTACTGACCGAGAGCCACCTGGACGCCGTCAAACCGGTTAGGGATGCAATGCGTGCCAGGTCCACGCCAAGCAGACCCACACAACCGGTGCAGACGCGCACCCAGAGCCGTCGGGGGATACCGGCTCCTCCATGTCGAGGGCCAGCCGGACTTCCCAGGGCCGGGTCACGGGAACTACCCTTCCACATGGTATGCGGGGCTGAAGCCATGCTTCCCCCTGATATAGCCATGGGGGTCCCCCCGTGTCCGGCGTACGACGAAGCCACGCATGACCCGCTCTGCGTGAAGACAGGCGCTCCGACGCTACCCAGTAAGTTCACCATGCTTACTTAGGTGTTTATTTAAATTACGCATTAATTTATATGAACACCTCCCCACACTCTAGACAGTGTGCGTCCATTGTACACTCGGCTCCTCTTTCCAGCTCTCATGCATAGTCGATATTTGCCGTCCTGCCGAAGGCGGTAGTGCTTGGGGTACCTGCCAGAGGCCCGGTGGCCTTTTGGATCTCCCCCTATAAGGGTACTGCACCGCCAGTTGGTCTCCTCCGAGAAAAGACCTACGCTAGAACGGGGGGTCAAGAGCCTTGCTTTGCCCGGTCTTGCACCCAAAGCATGCGCACTCTGCCTCCCGGCGCTACGGTCTGAGTACCAGGGGGCCGGGCGGTTACACCCTGACTGGGGCTGGGGCCAGACCTCCGGGACCAAGTGCACTAGATTACCCAAGCCCCGTATTCCGGCCTGGGACAGTAAGCCAAATGAGACTAAGGGATAGGAAAGGGGGGACCACTGAGCAGTTCCGGACCTCTGCCCCCACAGCTGGGCCGAGCTCCGAGGCCAGCCCTCGCCCTCATTTCAGAGGCGAGCGCTGATGCCGGACCTCACGCCCTTCGCTGGCCTGAGCTCCGATGACTTTCGGACTCTGCCTCCACAGCCAGGACGAGCTCTGAGGCCAGCCCTCGCCCTCCTTTCAGAGGCGAGCGCTGATGCCGGACCTCACGCCCTTCGCTGGCCTGAGCTCCGATGACTTCCGGACTCCGCCTCCACAGCCAGGCCGAGCTCCGAGGCCAGCCCTCGCCCTCCTTTCAGAGGCGAGCGCTGATGCCGGACCTCACGCCTTCGCTGGCCTGAGCTCCGATGACTTCCGGACTCCGCCCCCATAGCTGGGCCGAGCTCCGAGGCCAGCCCTCGCCCTCCTTTCAGAGGCGAGCGCTGACACCGGACCTCACACCCTTCGCTGGCCTGAGCTCCGATGACTTCCGGACTCCGCCTCCACAGCCAGACCGAGCTCCGAGGCCAGCCCTCGCCCTCCTTTCAGAGGCGAGCGCTGATGCCGGATCTCACGCCCTTCGCTGGCCTGAGCTCCGATGACTTCCGGACCTCCGCCCCCACAGCCGGGCCGAGCTCCGATGCCAGGCTTCACCCTCTCCTAAGAGGATGAACACCGAAGCCGTCAAGACCCTGCCAGCACAGGGAGTACTCAAGACAAGAAAGTGCGCAGATCAGAAGAGACGAAGGTCCCACCTCGGGCTCGCTATCTCCCCTGAGATGGGCTCGGGGCCACTGTCGGTACCCTCGATATGGGGTACCCCCGCGCACAGGGGAAAATGCCTAAGGATCTCGCCCTTCTCCGCAGGGAGAGCTCCGAAGGCACCACGCGTCCAGCGGGGCCAGACCTCCCTCTCCTCAGAGGAGAGGTCCGGGCCCACCACGTGGCATACAGAAGCCGGACCTCCCCCTCCGCGGGAGAGAGGTCTGAAGGTGCCGCGTGTCCGGAGAGGCCGGACCTCCCTCTCCTCAGAGAGGAGCTCCGGGCTCGCCGCGTGGCCAACAGAAGCCGAACCTCCCCCTCCGCGGGGAGAGGTCCGAAGGCTCCACGTGTCCTGCGGGGCCGGACCCCCCCTCTCTTCTTAGGAGGGCTCCAGGCCCGCCACGTGGCCAGCAGAACGGCGCTGCCTGCCCCCGAGCGATAGGCAGCGGGCATAAATACGCCCCATACCTTGCCCATACAAGGTATTCAAGGCCCGCGCCTTCCCAAGACGCGGAGACGCGGAGCACGCCTCTGTCAGGTGCCGTTGCGCCCAGTCGCATCACAGACTGGCGCGCAGTGTCAGAGGCTGCCAGCCAATAAACGTAGCGACAAGACATCCCATGCCGCCCCCGCCGTCATCACCCACTACGACTAGCATGCGGCATGGGCAGAGCTACAAGACGAAGACTCAGAAGCATTCGGCAGGGACAACTACCGGCATAACTGCAGATACGGTAGATATCAGTCAATCTCCCCGGGACCACCTGTCGGGTCCCGGCCCCCCTTGTAAGCCACCCGAGTCTTGGACTATAAAAGGCTCGGGTAGGCGACGATAGCAAGGGTTCGCACTTTGCAACTCATACGCTAGCCTTACACTCTCAAGCTGTAACTCACCCCCAAGCTCAGGACTCCGGCCCTGAGCAGCAAGCAATACAGCGAGCTCCATAGCTCGCCGTGGACGTAGGGTTTTACGCTCCGGCGGCCTGAACCACGTAAAACTCGCCGTGTCAAGCTCTTACTAACTCGTCCATCTGCGCAAGCTCTCCGCTAGGAACTAGCCCCACCGAAAAAAGAACCTCCGCAGGCTGCCCAGTGCAGGCCCGGGGGAAGTGTCGACAGAACACTTCGACAGACATCCACCCTCTGTTTGCCCTCCTTTGGACGGAAGGGTGGGGCATCAGCCCACTGCTGCTTCCCCTTGCGGAAGCGCTCTGCGAGCTTTCGGATCTCCCGGCATTCGGCAGTAGTGTGGCGACAGCTGCCGTGCACGGGGCATATGTTGTCTTGATCACCTTCTGGGATTGGTGATCTTCGCTGCCTCTTGTCGGGGCGCGGCCCCCGAGCCCCACTGAGCGTCGCTGCAGTGACGACTGGAGCTGCGGTCGGTGATTCTATCTTGCCTCTGCATCGGTTCTTGGCCTTCCGGCTGCCTCCACGGGAAGTAGGACCAGATCCGGGCAGTCCTCCTGACTCGGAGGACGGCAGTGAGTGCCAGTTTCGCCCTTCAGCTGCCCTGGCGCACTTGTCTGCCAGGCTGAATAGCTCTGAGACATCACGGACCTCCCTGGTCGCGAGCTTCTCGAGCATCTTCTTGTCCCGGACGCCTTGCCGAAACGCCACCACCACAGAAGCATTTTGAATGTGTGGGATGGTGTTCCGCACCTGGGAGAACCGCTGGATGAAGGAGCGCAGCGACTCCCCAGGTTGCTGCTGGATGGCGTGGAGGTCGAGCTCCGTGCCAGGCCGGGTGTAGGAACTGCCGAAGTTGGCGATGAACTGCTGGCAAAGCTCTCCCCAGGAAGTTATGGAACCCTGGGGGAGGTTCATGAGCCAAGACCGGGCTGGACCGGTCAAGGCAACAGGGAAGTAATTGGCCATGACAGCTTCATTCCCTCCTGCAGCAAGTACGGCGGTGGAGTAGATCTGGAGGAACTCCGCCGGGTTGACTCTGCCATCGTACTTCTCGGGCAGGTGCGGCCGAAACTTGCGCGGCCACTTCGCGATGCGAAGGTGGGGCGCGAGGGCCGCACACCCTGCTTCTGTTGCCGCAGGTTCTGGTGCCGCGAACGCTCGGTTCGCACTGGGCACAGTGTACCCCGGTACGGGCAAGGCTGCACCATAGGCCGGGGGCGCAATCTGCAGGACATATGACTGTGGCATATTCTGCACGGCGCAGGCCTGGCGCAGAGATCGCGTGGCGAAGGTCTGCTCTTCAGGCTGGGTCGAGTCCGACGTCATGCTGTCGTCATCCTCTTGGTAGCGACGCCTTTCTCGGCGTTGCTCGAGGTATACCCGGGCATCTTGACCCAAGCGACACCGCTCCAGCTCTGTCCTCAGATCCGTCGATTGGAGCCTGGTAGAGCTGGAATCTGCCGTCTGTTCGTCAACCATTGGCGTGCGCATCAGCGACACGGCCGGTTGGCCAGAGTGTCGTCCCTGCCGAAGTCGAGGGTTTGCGGCGGCGGCGACGAGACGGTCTACCTCGCGAATCCACTGCTGGGTCACTGCCTGAGGCGCGTCCCCAGCGGGCGGATTGTGCAGTAGCGCTCTTGCTGCAGCTAGCGCACCCCCACCGGGTACGCCCAGCGCTACTGAAGACCTGACGCTGGTTGGAGCCTGCATTGCCGGGGTCGGCGCTGCCAGAGCCGGTTGCTGGCTCCCAGCTTGTAACGACACACTCCGTCCCGAGTGTGTTGACATGTACTCCCCCCTGGTCGCGGTTCGCCGCGGAAGCGGGGGAGGTGAGTTTGCCACTGAAGGGAGCTTGGTCATCTTCATGGGCGGAAACTCGTCGCGCAAGGGGAAAAGCCCCCTACCTGGCGCGCCAAATGTCGAGGTGTTCGGTCGACACTTCCCCCGGGCCTGCACTGGGCAGCCCGTGGAGGTTCTTTTTTCGGTGGGGCTAGTCCCTTGCGGAGAGCTTGCGTGGATGGACGAGTTAGTAAGAGCTTGACACTGAGAGTTTTACGTGGTTCAGGCCGCCGGAGCGTAAAACCCTACGTCCACGGCGAGCTATGGAGCTCGCTGTATTGCTTGCTGCTCGGGCCGGAGTCCCGAGCTTGGGGGTGAGTTACAGCTTGGGCATGAATGGCTAGCGTATGTGTCGGTACCCTCGATATGGGGTACCCCCGCGCACAGGGGAAAATGTCTAAGGATCTCGCCCTTCTCCGCAGGGAGAGCTCCGAAGGCGCCACGCGTCCAGCGGGGCCGGACCTCCCTCTCCTCAGAGGAGAGCTCCGGGCCCACCACGTGGCATACAGAAGCCGGACCTCCCCCTCCGCGGGAGAGAGGTCCGAAGGTGCCGCATGTCCAGAGAGGCCGGACCTCCCCCTCCTCAGAGAGGAGCTCCGGGCTCGCCACATGGCCAACAGAAGCCGAACCTCCCCCTCCGCGGGGAGAGGTCCGAAGGCTCCACGTGTCCTGCCGGGCCGTCCCCCCTCTCTTCTGAGGAGGGCTCCGGGCCCGCCACGTGGCCAGCAGAACGGCGCTGCCTGCCTCCGAGCGATAGGCAGCGGGCGTAAAGACGCCCCATACCTTGCCCGTACAAGGTATTCAAGGCCCGCGCCTTCCCGAGACGCGGAGACGCGGAGCACGCCTCTGTCAGGTGCCGTTGCGCCCAGTCGCATCACAGACTGGC
Source organism: Neostapfia colusana (assembly GCA_030760725.1). Classification (NCBI taxonomy): domain Eukaryota; kingdom Viridiplantae; phylum Streptophyta; class Magnoliopsida; order Poales; family Poaceae; genus Neostapfia; species Neostapfia colusana. The sequence continues at coordinate 97,789,231 of JASWHV010000008.1, read as the reverse complement.
GTGCAGTGTCAGAGCCTGCCAGCCAATAAACGCAGCGACAAGACATCCCATGCCGCCCCCGCCGTCATCATCCACTACGACTAGCATGCGGCATGGGCAGAGCTACAAGACGAAGACTCAGAAGCCTTCGGCAGAGACAACTACCGGCATAACTGCAGATACGGTAGATATCAGTCAATCTCCCCAGGACCACCTGTTGGGTCCCGGCCCCCCTTGTAAGCCACCCGAGTCTTGGACTATAAAAGGCTCGGGTAGGCAACGTTAGCAGGGGTTCGCACTCTAGCCATTAGCACCCTGGGTTCGCACTCTGCAACTCATACGCTAGCCATTCACACCCAAGCTGTAACTCACCCCCAAGCTCAGGACTCCGGCCCGGAGCAGCAAGCAATACAGCGAGCTCCATAGCTCGCCGTGGACGTAGGGTTTTACGCTCCGGCAGCCTGAACCACGTAAAACCTCCCGTGTCAAGCTCTTACTAACTCGTCCATCCGCGCAAGCTCTCCGCAAGGGACTAGCCCCACCGAAAAAAGAACCTCCGCGTCCTGCCCAGTGCAGGCCCGGGGGAAGTGTCGACCGAACACTTTGACAGTATGAGTTGCAGAAATGCGAACCCTTGCTATCGTCGCCTACCCGAGCCTTTTATAGTCCAAGACTCGGGTGGCTTACAAGGGGGGCCCGGGACCCGACAGGTGATCCCGGGGAGATTGACTGTTATCTACCGTATCTGCAGTTATGCCGGTAGTTGTCTCTGGCGAAGGCTTCCGAGTCTCCGTCTTGCCGCTCTGCCCATGCCGCACGCTAGTCATAGTGGTTGATGACGGCGCTGGCGGCATGGGATGTCTTGTCGCGGTGTTTATTGGCTGGCAGGTTCTGACACCGCACGCCAGTCTGTGATGTGACTGGGCGCAACGGCATCTGACAGAGGCGTGCTCCGCGTCTCTGCGTCTTGGGAAGACGCGGGCCTTGAATACCTAGTACGGGCAAGGTATGGGGCGTCTTTACGCCCGCTGCCTATCGCTCGGGGGCAGGCAGCGCTGTCCTGCTGGCCATGTGGCGGGCCCGGAGCCCTTCTCAGAGGAGAGGAGGGTCCGGCCCCGCGGGGCACGTGGAGCCTTCGGACCTCTCCCCGCGGAGGGGGAGGTTCGGCTTCTGTCGGCCACGTGGCGGGCCCGGAGCTCCTCTCTGAGGAGAGGGAGGTCCGGCCCCGCCGGATACGTGGCACCTTCGGACCCCTCGCCCGCGGAGGGGAAGGTCCGGCTTCTTTATGCCACGTGGCGGGCCTGGAGCTCTCCTCTGAGGAGAGGGAGGTCCGGCCTCGCCGGACGCGTGGCGCCTTCGGAGCTCTCCCTGCGGAGAAGGGCGAGTTCCTTAGGCATTTTCCCCTGTGCGCGGGGGTACCCCATATCTCAGGTACCGACACGTCCCATTAAAAAGGGAAGCAAGACTCTACGCGCTTGGAGTCGGAACCAGGCAAAGCTGAATGTAGTCCTGGACCGTCCCCTGAGACTTAGCTGCTCTGAGCGCTGCTCCGGGACTCTATGGGATCTATTAGAAAGAAGAACCTGTCCTGCTACTGTTCTAGGGGTAGAACTTACGGAGGTGTTCGATGTTCCAGGGGTTCGGGAGCGGATCCCCACCCTCAGTGGAAAGGCGTACGCACCCGGGGCGGCATACTTTTGCGACTCGGAAGGGACCTTCCCAACTAGGGGAGAGTTTGTGGGTACCTTCACGAGAAAGTATGCGCCGCAGCACCAAGTCGCCTTCCTGCAGCTCCCGGGCACGCACAGACCTCTTGTGGTAGCGGCGGAGCGCTTGTCTGTACCGTGCGTTACGGAGTGCTGCATGCAATCGGACCTCGTCGACGAGGTCGATGTCTCCACGCCGGAGGTTGTCCTGCGCGGCTTCGTCATAAGCTCGGACGTTGTGAGACTTCATGGTGATCTCTGGGGGAAGCACAGCTTCGGCCCCATACACCATGAAGAAGGGTGTCTCTCCGGTGGCCCGGCTCTGGGATGTCCGGTTAGCCCATAGCGTGCTCGGAAGCTCATCCACCCAATTGGCACCATGTTTCTTCAGGCTGGCGTAGGAGCGGGTCTTGAGGCCCCGGAGAATATCGGCGTTGGCCCGACCGTGGGCCCACTGAGGTTTCACCCCTAACAGCATACAAGAGGCTCCAACCCCGCTGCAGTGGCCCCCTCTTGAGCCTTGCGGTTCATATGGTAGTCCAGCTGACACCTACTCCCCGCACCATCCAACACACCCATACTACGCCGGGGATACACCTAATTAATTGGTCAAGCTGCCCCATCTCAGCATGTGGTTGGCACTGTAAAGCCGGGTTACATGCTCCATGAACCGGTCCTTAGGATCCAGGCAAGTACTAAACACAAACCCAAGTCTCGTGCACCCAGCACACAACCAAAACATCCAACTTGCCTTGATCCCTACCTCTACATAACTCACAATGTCTCATTCAAGAGTATGGTAATATAAACTGATGATCTCATTTCCCAACTATCCCATTCTAAGCATGGCTAAGCAAATGCATGTAAATAAATGACATGACAAAATAAATCCCAACCCAAGCTACAAGGAAACAAGGTAATGCAAATCTAGGGAAACTTGCTAGCATGGGTTTCATATTTCATTTGACAATGCAAATAATTCTATCTACACATCCTAGCCTAGGATCAAAGTGGTCAAGGACACTTGCCTCCTTCTTGCTGCTCTTGAAATGGGTAGTCCTGATCTTGGAAATGAATAACTTGTTCTTGAACAGGTTCTACTTCATACCATCACACATAGCAAAAGAAAAACAACAATCATAAGACATAGTTCACACTTACACTTCATACAAACCACACATTCATATTTATGAAAGTTCTTTACCATTATATGTGTTGTGGTTACTTTATGTGTGTTGAGTTGTGGCTTGCATGCACTTTTAACCATGTGTATATGATTCCTACTTTTGTGTCCACCTTCATACTTACACACTATTTATATGGGTTTCCAATAAATTTCTTATATTCAACTACTTCACCTTTTTACTACCAAGTGTGTATGAAAAGTATTATTCTTCCCCATATGTGCCTTCATAATTTCTACCAACCCTAAACTGAACTCTTTTGTATTTTAAAAACTCCATTGATCATTTACTAGTTGCTATATTTTTCAGATTTATATTCTTATGCATAATTGTGTATTTTATTATGAAATTAGTAATACATATCATCTAAACAGTATAGGTTCTGGTCATAAATAATTTAATATCATATTTTGACCTTGGCTTCTGATGTGGACTATTTCATAATTATTTTCCCTATTTTTTCTATAACTATTCTTTACTTAAAAATGTGTCCCTATACTAATAAATGTGAATAATAAATGAAACAGATTCATTTCAGCCCAAAAATATACTTTTATCTCACTCCAAAGTTTTCTAAGTACTGAGAAAGTTTTTAATTAATTTTGACAATTATGTTTATTCCCCTTTTTAATTTCTAAACACTAGTTACATATTAAATGTTTTAGATTAAATACTAAACAGGGCTAAAATAATGAATTCACCCCATTACAGGGTCTATAATATTATTTTCATAATTTCCAGGGGTCTAGCTACACTTATCAGAGGTGCTTTTCCTAATTTTTATTAAGTCCAGGGGCTAAAACTGATTTTTAAATGAATTTACATGATTTTCTGGAGTTCCAGGGGCTAGATCTGAAGTTTCCGTGGCTAGCTCTCAATTCCAGAGAACCCCAGGGGGTAGCACGTAAGAATTCCAGTCTTTATAATGCGGGGCTGACGTGGACCGTCCGATTTTAAACCGACGGCTGAGATTATAACGTCGAACCGGTACGCGGGGATTTAAACCCTACCGTGCGATTTAAAATAAACGGCGCACAAGCGGCCACGTCGCTCTGATCGAGCGCGGGCGGCGCTGCCGGCGGCGCACGGCGGCGGGAAGCGGCGATCTCGCCGGAAAGTTTCGGATCCTCGAGAATTCTGCCTAAAACTGTGATCTTATGGCATAGATCGGTAGAGGGGAGGTCAGGGATCTCACCTCAGGGGTTTTCTCGAGCTCGGGGGTCCTGGAAAGTGATTGACGGCGAGGTCCGAGGCAAAACCACGGCGAAGCTCGTCGGCGCTGGATTTACACCGTAAGTCTCCGAGTTTTCTGCACCTGCAAAGCTCCCCGGAGGCGGTGGATCAAGACCAGCGAGTTAGATCAGAGTTTCCGAGCTTAGATCGGCTAGAATTCACCGGCGAAGTCTCGGTGCTCACCGGAGTGAAAATCGGCGATCGCGTGGGAAAAACTGATCGGGGGCTGGGGTTTTTATAGCCGGGGGAGGGCGGTGGGTCAGTTGTGATCGAGTTGGAGTCTTCTGGGACCAGAATTCGGCTGAGGGACGCGGTTTTCAATCGGTTAAGATCGCGCGCGCTCGGGGGAAAAGTCCGGGGTCGCGGGGGCTCAGGGTTAGGGATGACAGGTGGGTCCCACCCGTCTGTGAGAGAGAGCGCGGCGCGCGCGGGGGCGGGCTGGCGCGGGGAAGATTGGGCCGGCTGGCGGTTTCGGCCCACGGGCGGTTTTTTTCCCGTTTTCTCTTTTTCTTTTTCCATTTCTTTTCTGTTTTGAGTTTAATTTGAATTCCAGTTTGAATTTGAATTTTTGCAAAACATGCAACACGTCCAAAAATTTTTAAATTCCCCTCTGAACATGGTTTAGGGTTTTGAATAAAAATTTGGGGTGTTACACAGCGCGTATCTCTTAGCCATACGCACGATCCGTTCAACGGCTGCATGTTCATCAGGGAGGATGTTGTCTTTCAAGTAGTCCCGGATCTCCATGATCCATGCATCGGGTCTGACTTGAGCTTCTGGATCTTGAGCGCTGGGTTGCACGGAGTCCCCAGTGACGCTTACGATCCTTGGCGGCATCCATGGTTGCAGGGCCGCCGGGACCGCCAGCTTCGAGGTGCTGGTCCAGCCCCCTTCGCCCGGCTCAGCAGGCCGGGCTGTGGGCCGCAGCAACGTCCTCTCGAAGACTCCTTCGGGTACGGGGGCTCCGGTGGAAGCCTTCGTTCAAAGGTCGTCAGCTGCGGCATTGCCAGCGCGCGGTACGTGGCGCAGGTCCAAGGCGAGGAAGTCTTTCTCCAACATCTGCACATGAAGCAGATAAGCAGCAAGCTGTGGGTCATTGCAGGAGCATTCGCCCTTAACCTGCTTGATAACCAGCTGGGAGTCGCCCTGTGCCAACAACTGGCGAGCGCCCAGAGACAGGGCTGTCTGTAGGCCAAAGATGAGTGCTTCATACTCTGCCATGTTGTTGGTTGCCTTGAAATTGAGACGCACCATGTACCCAAACTGCTCCCCCGATGGCATGAGAAGCAGTACGCTGGCACCGGCCCCCTGCTTTCGTGAGGAGCCGTCGAAGAAGAGCATCCAGTGGGGCTCGGTGAAGACCGGAGCTCGGTGCTCTGGTTCACCGTCTTCGTGGCCCCCTGGGTCAGTCTTCGTTGGTGTCCACTCTGCCACGAAGTCAGCCAGCACTTGGCTTTTGACCGCATGGCGAGGAAGGAAGTCCAGCTCAAACTCCGCCAGCTCTGCTGCCCATTTAGCGACGTTGCCAGTCGCATGGGGGCTGTGAAGGATCGTCTTCAGCGGATAGGAGGTGACTACCGAGACCCGGTGGGCCTGAAAGTAGTGGCGGAGCTTCCTGGACGCCGCGAGCACTGCATACAGCAGCTTGTGGACTTCTAGGTACCTTGTCTTGGCATTGTGAAGGACTTCGCTGATGTAGTAGACAGGCCTCTGGATGGTTCAAACTCTCTCTCTTAGGTCTGAGAGGTTTTCATCCATTGGCCCTGGCCCGCTGGAGGTGAGTGGGCCCAGGGGGACTTCTGGGAGTTGGGACCCGGAGGCTCTTAAGCCATCTTGGCCCTCCGAGGGGCCCCGCTGGTTCTCCGGGAGCTCCGGAGGGTCCTGCTGGATCTCCGGGAGGTCCCGTTGGGCCCCCGAGGGGTCCTCCGGACCCCCGGGAGGTTGTCTTGGGGGTCCGGGAGGCTGCCCTGGACCTCCGGGAGGTTGTCTTGGAGGTCCGGGAGACCGTCTTGGACCTGCAGGGTTTCCTGGGCGTCTGTCTTCTGCTGCTGGAGCAGGCTGTGAAGATGAGAGGTCTGGCCGCTCTGCGACGAGGACCATACTCACCACTTAAGTTGTCGCCGCGATGTAGAGCAACATATGCTCTCCGGGCTCAGGGGCTACCATGATAGGTAGGGGCGTCAGGAGTCGCTTCAACTCCTGGAAAGCCTCTTCTGCTTCGTCAGTCCAGGCAAATGGATCGGATTTGCGCAGGAGATTAAAGAAGGGAAGTGCCCACTCTGCTAGTCTCGGTATAAACCGACTCAGCGCGGCTAGACATCCCGTGAGTTTCTGGACATCTTTGATGCGGGCAGGAGGCCGCATCAAGTCGATGGCCTTGATCTTCTCTGGGTTGGCCTCAATTCCCCGGTGCGAGACCAGGAATCCTAAGAGCTTCCCAGAGGATACACCGAACACACATTTGTCGGGGTTCAGCTTGGTGCGCGTGGAGCACAATTTGTCAAAAACTAAGGCTAGGTTATCTAACAAAGATGAACTCTGCCTGACCTTGACAACGATGTCATCGACGTACACCTCAACTAAGTCTCTTATTAACTCTCCAAAGGTTTTGTGCATGGCACGTACAAAGGTGGGGAGAGCATTCTTTAGGCCATAAGGCATAGAGACATAACAATACAGGTCATCTACTGTGATGAAGGAGGTGTGCTCTTCATCTTCTCTAGACATGGGGATCTGATGGAAACCCGAGTAGGCGTCTAGGAAGCACAGCATATCGCAGCCTGATGTCGAGTCTACTATTTGATCTATTCTAGAGAGAGGGAATGGATCTTTGGGACATGTCTTATTGAGACTGGTGTAGTCGATGCACATCCGGAGCTTCCCACCGGCCTTCGGGGCAACGACGGGGTTCGCCAACCACCGGGGGTGGTGGACTTCCCGTATGAAGCCAGCGTCCAGCAGCTTCTTGATTTCTTCGCGAATGAAGTTTTGCCGCTCGATGGACTGCTTGCGGGGCTTCTGTTGAACTGGCCGGGCGTCGGGGAAGACCTTTAAGTGGTGCTTGATCACCTCCCTAGGGATCCCCGGCATCTGTGATGGCTGCCATGCAAACACATCAACGTTGTGCCGGAGGAAGGTGACGAGCGCGCCTTCCTATTTGCTATCCTGGCCCCCGTCTACCCGGGTGGTCTGGGTGGCTTCGGCGCCGACTTGGACGATCTTCAATGGGACTTCGCCCTCGTCGAGGGGTTGCACACGGGGTGCTGCAGTGGAGGCACGGTGGCATGCACTCGGGTGGAGCTGGTCTGGTTCTGCACTGCCAGGGACTGGTGCTCTAGCTGTTGCAAGCGCTTGGAGTTTTTCGAAGGCCAACACTGCAGCAGTGCGGTCTCCACGAATCCTGAGGACGCCTGTTGGTGTAGGCATCTTTAAGACGAGGTAGCCGCCGTGGGCTACTGCCATGAATCGGTACAGGGCTGGCCTGCCAATTATGGCGTTGAAGTGGAGGTCGATCTCCGCTACGTCGAACAAAATGTATTCTGTCCGATAGCTGTCCGGAGCTCCGAAGGTCACCGGGAGGCTGATGTTGCCGTAGGGAACGACCTGTCCTGGCCCTACCCCTGAGAACGGGCTCGACGGGGTGAGCTTGGCCATCGGGATCTGCAGCTTCTGAAAAGCTGCACGGCTGATGAGGTTCAGCCCAGCTCCGCCATCTACCAAAAGGTGGTACATCCTTACGTTGGCGATGGTGGGTGCTACCAAGAGCGGTAGTTGGCTGGCCCCAGCCATGTTCCTGGGGCAGTCGGTGGCGTCAAAGCTGATGGGGGTTCCCATCCACTTGAGGTGCGGTGCGGCACATGGGAGTGGAGCCACCGACGCTACCGCTCGGCGCAGAGTCTTTACTGCGCTTCAGGATGAGGGGTCGGGGACCCGCCGTATATGACGTAGAGCTTCTTTCGACGCTCATCATCACTGGAGCTGGAGTCCTCATGGTTGCACACCGCCTTCACGGCGCGCTGAGGCTCCTGAAACCCCACTGTCACACCCGGTTTTTCCGAAGAAACAACCAAGTGAATATCACATGTATGCCAGGATCATTTTCTCATACATGTGATGACAAATAGTGAAGCATCATTTATTACAGCCAGGTGTCGAATATAAATAAGTCTTACATTGCAAATGTCTCAATGGACACTAATGCTTCATCACAACTAAATAAACTAGCAGCGGAATATTATTCTTTAGGGCTCCATCACAAGCGTTGCCCGGGGGTCTTCATGAACCTAAAAACCTTCCTCGGGTCCAAAGTCTTGGTCATTATACACCACCTCATTATCTTGACCTGAGCAGCAATATAAACCAACAAATATGCAAGGTTGAGTACCAATGGTACTCAGCAAGTGTGGGAAAATTATATCATGCATGGCTAGAACAAGGAGAGGTTGAACTCATGGTTAAAGCACTACGCAATTAATACCTATCACCTTAGCTTATTGAGCACCTACATTACTACACAGGTGAAATGGTCCCAATCTCCCAACCCATTATCATAACCCAATAACCATAACATCATTTCCAATGTTAAGCTCCCCGCTTAACTTCCAAAACCATCAATCCTCTAATCATGAATAAGTCCAGGCCGCTCTTAACCGTGAGCACGGCTGTCAAGACAGTTTTGACTCTGCAGAGTTTGTACCACTGTACCCACAAGTAGTGATTTCATCCCCCGTTGCCGGGTGGACTAAAAGAACCTCCATTATGCCAGTGGCTACGATCCACATTCACACTTCCCAGGTGTGCAGCCAGGAGATCACTACGAAGCCTTTACAAAGGGATTCCCGACGAGCGTGGGCCCACTGAGGTTTCACCCCTAACAGCATACAAGAGGCTCCAACCCCGCTGCAGTGGCCCCCTCTTGAGCCTTGCGGTTCATATGGTAGTCCAGCTGACACCTACTCCCCGCACCATCCAACACACCCATACTACGCCGGGGATACACCTAATTAATTGGCCAAGCTGCCCCATCTCAGCATGTGGTTGGCACTGTAAAGCCGGGTTACATGCTCCATGAACCGGTCCTTAGGATCCAGGCAAGTACTAAACACAAACCCAAGTCTCGTGCACCCAGCACACAACCAAAACATCCAACTTGCCTTGATCCCTACCTCTACATAACTCACAATGTCTCATTCAAGAGTATGGTAATATAAACTGATGATCTCATGTCCCAAATATCCCACTCTAAGCATGACTAAGCATATGCATGTAAATAAATGACATGACAAAATGAATCCCAACCCAAGCTACAAGGAAACAAGGTAATGCAATTCTAGGGAAACTTTCCTAGCATGGGTTTCATATTTCATTTGACAATGCAAATAATTCTATCTACACATCCTAGCATAGGATCAAAGTGGTCAAGGACACTTGCCTCCTTCTTGCTGCTCTTGAAATGGGTAGTCCTGATCTTGGAAATGAATAACTTGTTTTTGAACAGGTTCTACTTCATACCATCACACATAACAAAAGAAAAACAACAATCCATAAGACATAGTTCACACTTACACTTCATACAAACCACACATTCATATTTATAAAAGTTCTTTACCATTATGTGTTGTGGTTACTTTATGTGTGTTGAGTTGTGGCTTGCATGCACTTTTAACCATGTGTATATGATTCCTACTTTTGTGTCCACCTTCATACTTACACACTATTTATATGGGTTTCCAATAAATTTCTTATATTCAACTACTTCACCTTTTTACTACCAAGTGTGTATGAAAAGTATAATTCTTCCCCATATGTGCTTTCATAACTTCTATCAACCCTAAACTGAATTCTTTGTATTTTAGAAACTCCATTTATCATTTACTAGTTGCTATATTTTCAGATTTATATTCCTATGCATAATTGTGTATTTTATTGTTAAATTAGTAATACACATCATCTAAACAGATTAGGTTCTGGTCCTAAATAATTTAACATCATATTTTGACCTTGGCTTCTGATGTATACTATTTCATAATTATTTTCCCTATTTTTCTATAACTATTCTTTACTTAAAAATGTGTCCCTATACTAATAAATGTGAATAATAGATGAAACAGATTCATTTCAGCCCAAAAATATATTTTTATCTCACTCCAAAGTTTTCTAAGTACTGAGAAAGTTTTTAATTAATTTTGACAATTATGTTTGTCCCACTTTTTAATTTTTAAACACTAGTTACATATTCAATTTTCTAAATTAACTACTAAACAGGGTTAAAATAATGAACTCACCCCATTACAGGGTCTATAATATTATTTTCACAATTTCCAGGGGTCTAGCTACACTTATCAGAGGTGTTTTTCCTAATTTCTATTAAGTCCAGGGGCTAAAACTGATTTTTAAATGAATTTACATGATTTTCTGGAGTTCCAGGGGCTAGATCTGAAGTTTCCGGGGCTAGCTCTCAATTCCAGAGAACCCCAAGGGTAGCACGTAAGAATTCCAGTCTTTATAATGCGGGGCTGACGTGGACCGACCGATTTTAAACCGACGGCTGAGATTATAACATCGAACCGGTACGCGGGGTTTTAAAGTCTACCGTGCAATTTAAAATAAACGGCGCACAAGCAGCCACGTCGCTCTGATCGAGCGCGGGCGGCGCTGCCGGCGGCGCACGGCGGCGGGAAGCGGCGATCTCGCCGGAAAGTTTCGGATCTTCGAGAATTCTGCCTAGAACTGTGATCTTATGGCCTAGATCGGTAGAGGAGAGGTCAGGGAGCTCACCTCGGGGGTTTTCTTGAGCTCGGGGGTCCTGGAAAGTGATCGGCGGCGAGGTCCGAGGCAAAACCTCGGTGAAGCTCGTCGGCGCTGGATTTACACCGTAAGTCTTCGGGTTTTCTGCACCTGCAAAGTTCCCCGGAGGCGGTGGATCAAGACCAGCGAGTTAGATCAGAGTTTCCGAGCTTAGATCGGCCAGAATTCACCGGCGAAGTCTCGGTGCTCACCGGAGTGAAAATCGGCGATCGCGTGGGAAAAACTGATCGGATCGGGGGTTTTTATAGCCGGGGGAGGGCGGTGGGTCTGTTGTGATCGAGTTGGAGTCCTCTGGGACCAGAATTCGGGCGGCAGAACGGATTTTCCGATCGGTTAAGATCGCGCGCGCTCGGGGAAAAGTCCGGGGTCGCGGGGTTAGGGATGACAGGTGGGTCCCACCCGTCGGTGAGAGGCAGCGCGGCGCGCGCGGGGGCGGGCTGGCGCGGGAGTAGCTGGGCCGGCTGGCGGGTTTCAGCCCACTGGCCGGTTTTTTCCCGTTTTTATTTTTCTTTTTCCATTTCTTTTCTGTTTTGAGTATAATTTGAATTCCAGTTTGAATTTGAATTTTTGTAAAACATGCAACACGTCCAAAAATTTTTAAATTCCCCCCTGAACATGGTTTTGGGTTTTGAATCAAAATTTGGGGTGTTACAGCTCTACCCCCCTTAAAAGAAATCTCGTCCTCGAGATTGGTGTTTCTAAGAAAACAATTCCGGAAATTGTGCCTTGAGCTCATCTTCCCGTTCCCAGGTGGCTTCCTCTTCTGAGTGATGCTTCCACTGCACCTTGCACATCCGGATTCTCTTGTTTCTGGTGAGGCGTTCCATCGTCTCCAAAATCTTGTATGGTTGCTCGGCATAAGACAAATCCTCAGCTACATCCACTTCATTCATGGGTAACACCTCTTCAGGCGTCCTAAGACATTTCTTGAGTTGTGACACATGGAATACATCGTGTACATCCGATAGATGAACCGGTAACTCTATTTGGTATGCCACTTCGCCTTTTCTTTCCAACACTTGAAAGGGTCCGATGTATCGAGGTGACAACTTCCCTTTCACCTTGAACCGACGAAGTCCTCTGATAGGGGACACCTTGAGATAAACATAGTCTCCCACGTTGAAAACGAGCTCTCTTCTTCGTACATCAGCATAACTCTTCTGGCGTGTTTGTGCTATCCTCAAGTTGTTGCGAATCTCCCTCACCTTCGCCTCGGCTTCTTGTAGCACTTCTGGACCAAACACTTTACTTTCTCCTGTTTGGTTCCAAAATAGGGGAGTTCTGCACTTCCTTCCATACAAAGCTTCAAACGGTGACATCTTCATACTAGCTTGATAACTGTTGTTATAGGAAAACTCCGCATACGGTAAGTTCTTGTCCCAACTCCTATTGTTTTTGAGTGCACATGCCCTTATCATATCTTCAAGGATCTGATTGGTTCTCTCCGTCTGCCCGTCAGTTTGGGGATGATAGGCAGAGCTGAAATTCAGATGGGTTCCCATGGTTTCATGCAACTTCTGCCAAAACCTCGAGGTGAACTGTGTCCCTCGGTCCGACACTATCTTCTTTGGCACTCCATGGTAACACACAATCCTTGACATGTACAATTCTGTCAATTTGGATCCGCTGTAGCTTTCTTTCACAGGGATGAAATGAGCTACCTTGGTTAGCCTATCAATAATGACCCATATTGAATCATACCTGGATTGGGTCCTAGGCAATCCCACGACAAAATCCATGCTGATTTCTTCCCACTTCCATTCAGGTACTTTGAGTGGTTGCAATAATCCCGCGGGTCGTTGATGTTCTGCTTTCACCAACTGACATGTGTCACATAGGGCAACATGTTCCGCGACATCTCGCTTCATGCCATACCACCAATACCTGCTCTTGAGGTCCTGGTACATCTTCGTACTCCCAGGATGAATGGAATAGTCAGAATCATGAGCCTCCTTTAAAATCAATTCACGGATCTCCTTTACTTCTGGCACACAGATCCTTTTCCCGTGCCACACCGTTCCTTGTTCATCCTCTCTAAAACCAGGAGCTTTATTTTCCTTGATGAGCTGTCGGATCTCTTGTATCTTCTCATCATTCTTTTGGCCCTCGCGTATGTCTCGCTCGAGTGTGGAGTCCACTTCCATGGCGATGGCTTCACCACTATTTACTAGACATAGATTGAGTCTTATAACCTCGTCCTTCAATTCTGCAGGCATGTCCTTCAAACTCAACTTATTGACCTGCACTTTCCGACTCAAAGCATCGGCCACGACGTTTGCTTTCCCGGAATGATAATTGATGCCCACATCAAAGTCATTGATTAGCTCTAACCATCTCCTTTGTCGGAGATTGAGATCTGGCTGTGTGAATATGTACTTCAAACTCTTATGATCCGTATATATCTCTGTCCTCTTCCCCATCAAATAGTGCCGCCAAATTTTCAACGCGTGTACCACTGCGGCTAGTTCTAGGTCATGTGTAGGATAGTTCTTCTCGTGCTTCCGAAGCTGCCGGGATGCATAAGCCACGACATGTCCTTCTTGCATGAGAACACATCCCAACCCATTTCCAGAGGCATCGCAGTACACTGTGAAATTCTTCTGCATATCTGGCATAACCAACACTGGGGCTGTTGTCAATCTCTTCTTTAGCTGCTGAAAGCTCGTCTCGCACTGTGGCGTCCAGGTGAATGTGATTCCCTTTTCCAACAGTTTGGTGAGAGGTCTCGAGATCTTGGAGAATCCCTCAATAAACCGTCGATAGTATCCAGCCAATCCCAAAAAGCTTCGAACTTCCCTGACATTTTCAGGGGTTTTCCACTTCTGGATATCTTCGATTTTGGCGGGATCTACGGAGATTCCTCCCTCCGAGATTATATGTCCTAAAAAGGGAACTCTCTTCAGCCAAAACTCACACTTGCTCAATTTGGCATATAGTTGGTGTTCTCTCAGCCTCTGTAAACCAACCTTAGATGTTTCTCATGTTCTTCTTCATCTTTGGAGAAGACGAGAATATCATCTATGAAAACCACCACAAATTTGTCCAGATATTCCATGAATACCTTGTTCATGAGATACATGAAATATGCCGGGGCATTGGTTAGCCCGAAAGGCATGACAGTGTATTCATACAGTCCGTACCGAGATACGAAAGCTGTCTTGGGAACATCAGATTGGCTTATCTTGAGTTGGTGGTACCCCGACCTGAGATCAATTTTCGAGAACACACAAGCTCACCTCAACTGATCGAACAAGTCTTCAATGCGGGGCAATGGGTATTTGTTCTTGATGGTTACCTCATTCAAAGCACGGTAATCCACGCATAACCTTTGGGTTCCGTCTTTCTTGGGCACAAATATCACCGGAGCTCCCCATGGTGAGGAACTAGGGCGAATATACCCCTTCTCCATCAATTCTCTCAAATGGTCCTTGAGCTCTTCTAGCTGCTTGGAGTCCATCCGATAAGGTCTCTTGTATATCGGGGCTGTTCCAGGCACTAGCTCAATTGCAAATTCCACCTCACGGTCGGGAGGCATACCTGGCAATTCCTCCGGAAAAACATCTGGATATTCCCTGATAGTCCTGATTTCCTCAACTTTCACCTCCACTTGATTTAATTTAATGTCCCTCCCAGGCTCGTGTATCGTTATGAACTTTACTCTTGTGCCATTGGGGTGAGTTAGTTCCACCGTTCTGGTCGAACAATGGATGATTCCTTTATGTTTGGTCAACCAATCCATACCCAAAATAATATCTATCCCTTGTGAATCTATCACTATGAGATTAGCCGTAAATACTACCCCATTAATGTCTAGGCTCACTTTGGGACACACTTGTCTTGTCCTTATTTCTCCACCTGGAGAGTTTACGGCTAGCATATGGTTCATTTGTGTGGTTGCTAGGTCATACTTCTTAACAAACCCTTGAGCAATGAACGAGTGGGTAGCACCAGAATCAAACAGCAGAGTTGCAAGGTGTAAATTGGCAGAAAACTTACCAACTACCACGTCGGGTGCCTCTTGTGCTTCCTCCATAGTGACATGGTTCACCCGTCCTCTCAATACATTCTGCTGTTGTGGCGGCGCAGTCTTCTTCTTTGGGCATTTATGGGCGTAGTGCCCCACTTCACCACAGCTGAAACATTGCACCCCAATCTTAGGTGCTTGGCCCTTGTTGTCTTGGGGTTGGTTTGGGGGTCCTTGTACTGCTGGTCGAGGTGGATATGCGGGGCGAGGCTGCTGCACAAACTGTCGTGGCGGCTGTGCTGGTGCTGCGGGAGGCCTGCAGTTTGGGTTGTACCCTCTTGGTGCTGAATAGGGTACCGCAGCACGGCTCGTCTGCCCCGTAGGTTGTTGCATCATACGTGGGCGGGTGTTACTCCCTGAGGCCTGATGTGACCACCCCGCCTTCCTCTTATTCTCATTTTCCAGGGCCTTTAGCTTCCTTTCCACCACAAACGCTCTGTCCACCATCTTTTGAAAACTTTCATACTCATTGGAGGACATGGCACACTGCATCTCTGCGGTAAGTCCTTCCACGAAACAATCTTGTTTTTGCTCATCAGTCTCTATGTCTCGTGGAGCATAACGGGATAATTGAGTGAATTTAGTGAGGTATTCCCTCACCGTCATGTTTCCCTGCTGCAGTCCCAGAAACTCTTTCCTCTTGTTTTTGAGTTCACCTCTTGGGATGTAGTGGTTGCGGAAACTACGCTTGAACTCGTCCCAAGTGATGTTCTCAGGGTCATGATGGGCGGCCACGTAGGCGGTCCACCAATCAGCAGCAGGTCCATTCAATTGATGAGAGGCAAACAGCACCCTCTCATACCCTTGGCATTGTATTATCCTCATCTTACTTTCAATGGTCTTCAGCCAATCATCTGCCTCCAGAGGTTCAGCAGCACTTGCAAACTTTGGGGGTTGAGTTCCTAGAAACTCACTCAACCTTGGTTGGCGTGGTGCAGCTTGTGGAGGTGGAGCTTGATGCAAGTTGGCCACCACTTGAGTCAAGTTCTGGATGAGCTGATTTTGATTCTCCAGCATTTGGTGGAGAGGATCAACTTCTTCACGGCGGCCACCCCTGTCCTGGCCTCCAGAAAGATGAGGGTTGCATGCCTCATCATTGTTATTGGCGGGGTTGGCAGCACGTCCTTTTTCTCTTCCGGCCATCTGGCAGAATCAACAAATGTTAATTTGATACCATTTAGTATCGTCTTACTACTTTCATTTGTTGGTACTTTGAGGTGTTGAGGCTTTGTTAAAATTTTACGAGGGTTTATATCTCACACCAAATAAATGCACTATTATTTCCTGTGGGTTCACACACCAAATCAAAACAATCTGAAGACGCGGCTGTGGACAATTGCTCATGGCTTCCACAACTCACGTCACACACCAAGCATCATCACACCATTAACTACGTAACGACTCGACTACTCGACCTCTTGCTAGCTAGGGGAAGACTCTACACTACTCGTCCTCTTGAGCTGGCTCCTCGGGATCTTCCTCCTCATTTCGGCTACCTTCTGACTCTGCTTTGGGTGGGGAGGCTGCTGGTGGAGAAGTGCGACAACGCCTGATCGCTCGGCGATCCGGGGAGTCAGGAGTCCATGGATCACTCACGGTGACACACAGTTCATTCCCATCTCCTCTTTCTCTCGCCTTTAAGCAAGCTCGCAGCAACGCCTCCGTTTCCTTCAGGGTGTCTCGGACATCCTGAAGCTCTTGTTGACACTCCTGCAGTCGAGTGCTGAGCATAGCAGCATCCTCCAAGCACAAGTCCATGTGCTCATGGGAAGTCCCTTGCTGCACCGGTGGGTACTTGTACTCCGTGGTACCACTCTCACGTTGGAGGACATACATGTACTCAGTTTTGTCCAAGTGGCGACGATAGATGTGACTCTGGCAGGTGATGGCCTCCCAGGTGACATCTCTCTCCGCGTCAACTTGTGTTGCTCGACAAGCTGGAGAGTGGTGAATCTTAAGCAGCTGATTCTCGTGTATAATCCTCATCTCCGAACTCCATTCTTCCCTCTTCTCACGGATGGTCCTGGTGGAGTTATAGTGGATGATTAGCTTGCCCGTATTGCCGGCGGCTTCGAGCATACGTCGAAGACGGCGCAACGAATCTCCAACTGCCAATCCGTAGGAAAGGTACGTCACGGGACGACTCTCCTCTCTTTCGGCAAGGGCCACTACGGGAACTCTCCCTCCTGTGGACTTACGAGCGGTGCGAATCATACGAACCATCTAAAACAAAAGAATTTAAAATTAGGTTAGATAAATTCTCAAACAAAAATCCTATTTTGAATGAAAGTTGGGGTAAGATGAAGAAAATGACTCCTTTAATAACACTTTTCCACCCACACTTTGGAAAATAGTTTTTAAGAAAATAGTGCCCTTAAATACGTCCATTTCTACCTAGGTCCACGTTCCTACGGGCAACCTTAGCTCTGATACCACCTCTGTCACACCCGGTTTTTCCGAAGAAACAACCAAGTGAATATCACATGTATGCCAGGATCATTTTCTCATACATGTGATGACAAATAGTGAAGCATCATTTATTACAGCCAGGTGTCGAATATAAATAAGTCTTACATTGCAAATGTCTCAATGGACACTAATGCTTCATCACAAGTAAATAAACTAGCAGCGGAATATTATTCTTTAGGGCTCCATCACAGGCGTTGCCCGGGGGTCTTCATGAACCTAAAAACCTTCCTCGGGTCCAAATTCTTGGTCATTATACACCACCTCATTATCTTGACCTGAGCAGCAATATAAACCAACAAATATGCAAGGTTGAGTACCAATGGTACTCAGCAAGTGTGGGAAAATTATATCATGCATGGCTAGAACAAGGAGAGGTTGAACTCATGGTTAAAGCACTACGCAATTAATACCTATCACCTTAGCTTATTGAGCACCTACATTACTACACAGGTGAAATGGTCCCAATCTCCCAACCCATTATCATAACCCAATAACCATAACATCATTTCCAATGTTAAGCTCCCCGCTTAACTTCCAAAACCATCAATCCTCTAATCATGAATAAGTCCAGGCCGCTCTTAACCGTGAGCACGGCTGTCAAGACAGTTTTGACTCTGCAGAATTTGTACCACTGTACCCACAAGTAGTGATTTCATCCCCCGTTGCCGGGCGGACTAAAAGAACCTCCATTATGCCAGTGGCTACGATCCACATTCACACTTCCCAGGTGTGCAGCCAGGAGATCACTACGAAGCCTTTACAAAGGGATTCCCGACGAGCGTGGGCCCACTGAGGTTTCACCCCTAACAGCATACAAGAGGCTCCAACCCCGCTGCAGTGGCCCCCTCTTGAGCCTTGCGGTTCATATGGTAGTCCAGCTGACACCTACTCCCCGCACCATCCAACACACCCATACTACGCCGGGGATACACCTAATTAATTGGCCAAGCTGCCCCATCTCAGCATGTGATTGGCACTGTAAAGCCGGGTTACATGCTCCATGAACTGGTCCTTAGGATCCAGGCAAGTACTAAACACAAACCCAAGTCTCGTGCACCCAGCACACAACCAAAACATCCAACTTGCCTTGATCCCTACCTCTACATAACTCACAATATCTCATTCAAGAGTATGGTAATATAAACTGATGATCTCATGTCCCAAATATCCCACTCTAAGCATGACTAAGCATATGCATGTAAATAAATGACATGACAAAATGAATCCCAACCCAAGCTACAAGGAAACAAGGTAATGCAATTCTAGGGAAACTTTCCTAGCATGGGTTTCATATTTCATTTGACAATGCAAATAATTCTATCTACACATCCTAGCATAGGATCAAAGTGGTCAAGGACACTTGCCTCCTTCTTGCTGCTCTTGAAATGGGTAGTCCTGATCTTGGAAATGAATAACTTGTTTTTGAACAGGTTCTACTTCATACCATCACACATAACAAAAGAAAAACAACAATCCATAAGACATAGTTCACACTTACACTTCATACAAACCACACATTCATATTTATAAAAGTTCTTTACCATTATGTGTTGTGGTTACTTTATGTGTGTTGAGTTGTGGCTTGCATGCACTTTTAACCATGTGTATATGATTCCTACTTTTGTGTCCACCTTCATACTTACACACTATTTATATGGGTTTCCAATAAATTTCTTATATTCAACTACTTCACCTTTTTACTACCAAGTGTGTATGAAAAGTATTATTCTTCCCCATATGTGCTTTCATAACTTCTATCAACCCTAAACTGAATTCATTGTATTTTAGAAACTCCATTTATCATTTACTAGTTGCTATATTTTCAGATTTATATTCCTATGCATAATTATGTATTTTATTGTTAAATTAGTAATACACATCACCTAAACAGATTAGGTTCTGGTCCTAAATAATTTAACATCATATTTTGACCTTGGCTTCTGATGTATACTATTTCATAATTATTTTCCCTATTTTTCTATAACTATTCTTTACTTAAAAATGTGTCCCTATACTAATAAATGTGAATAATAGATGAAACAGATTCATTTCAGCCCAAAAATATATTTTTATCTCACTCCAAAGTTTTCTAAGTACTGAGAAAGTTTTTAATTAATTTTGACAATTATGTTTGTCCCACTTTTTAATTTTTAAACACTAGTTACATATTCAATTTTCTAAATTAACTACTAAACAGGGTTAAAATAATGAACTCACCCCATTACAGGGTCTATAATATTATTTTCACAATTTCTAGGGGTCTAGCTACACTTATCAGAGGTGTTTTTCCTAATTTCTATTAAGTCCAGGGGCTAAAACTGATTTTTAAATGAATTTACATGATTTTCTGGAGTTCCAGGGGCTAGATCTGAAGTTTCCGGGGCTAGCTCTCAATTCCAGAGAACCCTAGGGGGTAGCACGTAAGAATTTCAGTCTTTATAATGCGGGGCTGACGTGGACCGTCCGATTTTAAACCGACGGCTGAGATTATAACATCGAACCGGTACGCGGGGTTTTAAAGTCTACCGTGCGATTTAAAATAAACGGCGCCCAAGCAGCCACGTCGCTCTGATCGAGCGCGGGCGGCGCTGCCGGCGGCGCACGGCGGCGGGAAGCGGCGATCTCGCCGGAAAGTTTCGGATCTTCGAGAATTCTGCCTAGAACTGTGATCTTATGGCCTAGATCCGTAGAGGAGAGGTCAGGGAGCTCACCTCGGGGGTTTTCTTGAGCTCGGGGGTCCTGGAAAGTGATCGGCGGCGAGGTCCGAGGCAAAACCTCGGCGAAGCTCGTCGGCGCTGGATTTACACCGTAAGTCTTCGGGTTTTCTGCACCTGCAAAGTTCCCCGGAGGCGGTGGATCAAGACCAGCGAGTTAGATCAGAGTTTCCGAGCTTAGATCGGCCAGAATTCACCGGCGAAGTCTCGGTGCTCACCGGAGTGAAAATCGGCGATCGCGTGGGAAAAACTGATCGGATCGGGGGTTTTTATAGCCGGGGGAGGGCGGTGGGTCTGTTGTGATCGAGTTGGAGTCCTCTGGGACCAGAATTCGGGCGGCAGAACGGATTTTCCGATCGGTTAAGATCGCGCGCGCTCGGGGAAAAGTCCGGGGTCGCGGGGTTAGGGATGACAGGTGGGTCCCACCCGTCGGTGAGAGGCAGCGCGGCGCGCGCGGGGGCGGGCTGGCGCGGGAGTAGCTGGGCCGGCTGGCGGGTTTCGGCCCACTGGCCGGTTTTTTCCCGTTTTTCTTTTTCTTTTTCCATTTCTTTTCTGTTTTGAGTATAATTTGAATTCCAGTTTGAATTTGAATTTTTGCAAAACATGCAACACGTCCAAAAATTTTTAAATTCCCCTCTGAACATGGTTTTGGGTTTTGAATCAAAATTTGGGGTGTTACACCCACTTGGTGGTCGACGCTGTCTGGGGCGTCGACCTTCTGCTTGCCCTCCCTTTGGCGGAAGGGTGGAGCATCAGTCCGCTGCTGCTTCCCTTTGCGAAAGCGCTCCGCGAGCTTCTGGATCTCCTGGCACTCGGCTGTAGTATGGCGACAGCTGCCGTGCACGGGGCATAGCTTGTCTTGGTCACCTTCTGGGGCTAGTGACTGTCGCTGCCTCTTGTCGGGGTGCGGCCCCCGAGCTCCACTGGGTGCCGCTGCTGCGGCGACGGGGTCCGCGGCCGGCAATTCCATCTTGCCTCTGCCCCGGTTCTTGGCCTTCTTGCTGCCTCCATAGGAAGCAGCACCAGACCCGGGCTGTCCTCCTTACTCGGAGGTCGGCAGTGAGTGCCAGTTCCGCCCTTTGACTGCTCTGGCGCACTTGTCTGCCAGGCTGAAGAGCTCTGAGACGTCGCTGACCTCTCTAGTCGCGAGCTTCTCGAGCATCTTCTTGTCCCGAACGCCTTGCCGGAATGCCACCACCACAGAAACGTTTTGGATGTGTGGGATGGTGTTCCGCACCTAGGAGAACCGCTGGATGAAGGAGCACAGCGACTCCCCAGGATGTTGCTGGATGGCGTGGAGGTCGAGCTCCGTGCCAGGCCAGGTGTAGGAACTGCCGAAGTTGGCGGTGAACTGCCGGCAGAGCTCTCCCCAGGAAGTTATTGAACCCTGGGGGAGGTTCATGAGCCAAGACCGGGCTAGGCCGGTCAAGGCGACGGGGAGGTAGTTGGCCATGATGGCCTCATCCCCTCCTGCGGCAAGTGCGGCGGTGGAGTAGATCTGGAGAAACTCCGCCGGGTTGACACTGCCGTCGTACTTCTCGGGCAGGTGCAGCTGAAACTTGCGCGGCCACCTCGCGAAGTGAAGGTGGGGCGCCAGGGCCGCACATCCTGCTCCTGTTGCTGCAGGCATCGGTGCCGTGAACGCTTGGTTCGCCGCTGGCACAGTGTACCCCAGTATGGGCAAGGCTGCGCCATAGACCGGGGGATGTCACATCAAGCTGAGCCCAGCATCGTATTCCCCGTGTGGGATTAGGCAGAGGCGGCCAAGATCGTGGAGTTTGGCACACGGCAGAAGCCCTCCGGCGAGCACTCCGGCGAGGGGGGCGGCGACCGAGCGCGGGAGGCCGGAGGTGGACGAAGCTCCCGGTCCCACATGTCAGCGGCCGATATTTTAAACCGGGGATTAGCTGTGGCACCGGATCGGGTGTGGCTGCGTGCGAAATACTCCGTAGCCCTGTGTGTCAGCCAATGAGGAGTTGACACATAGCCCTGCTCCCACGCACAGCGATTTAAATATTTTCCCGATTTTCAGATTTAGTTCAAAGTTCAAACCCACATAACTTTGGCTAGGAAACTCCAAATCAAGTGAACCAAATTTTGTTGGATTCATCTCTCTGAGTACTTTCTAACAAATAAAGTTTCACTTCATAAAAATCTTTAGTTCTCCAGAATTAATTCTTCAAAATTTAAACTGTTTAGAATTTTAACTCGAGAACCCTTTGGAGGAAAATTCTGAAATTTTGCTAGGATGTTCACCAAATTATACCAGAGCTACTATAAAATTTCAGATCCATTTAAGCTCATTTGATTCACCTAATGGTGTGATTAATAAAACTGTTCCAGAGAAAATGAAAAATATCTAGAAACGTTTTTCAAAAATTCTCTGAATTTGTTTAGCTCATATCTTTAGCTAGAAATCTTCAAATTAAGTGAAACAAATTCCATTAGAACCCTTTTAAAATCTAGTTTCCACAAAGTCATGGTTTGTTTTATGAAAATATCTAGAACACCCTAAGAGCTTCACGTAAGGCCAAGTACATAATTATTTGTGGAGAGCTCAAATGAGCTTTGCTGTAAATGAAACTTGGCCAAGTCTCTGTTTAGATTATATCCAAACCACAGTAAAAATTTCAGAGTCATTGGGTCTGTCTAGCAAGACTTATAGCTCTCACAAGTTTAACTTCAATTCAAATGTATTCAAAATTGACACATATTTGTATTTATCATATGTAGTCGCTAAGGTTTAGGAGGAACCCGAAGTCTTAGACTTCGTCACTCCAGAAGAAAAGCTAGCCTACTACCAAGAGCAACAAGGAAAGCTTCGGTTTGCATTAACCCTTTTATAAATTTTTATTGTTTTGAGAACTTACTTTGAGCACCCACTTAATTCTTGCATTAGAGTCTTGTTTGAAAACCAAATGCATAGCCAAGAAAACCCTGGGTTAGGATTAGGTTTGTAAACCTCGTTTAGCTACTGCAATGCTAAGATAGTGTAGGATTCGGTACAAGTTGAGTAATTGGAACTACTCACGAGAATAGGCTAGAGGCAAATTGCTCGGGTAAAGATAGCAAATAAAACACATGGCAAGAAAAATGAGACCGAGCGGAGAGTAAGGGCAGCAGGACTTTGGAGCCTGGGTGCCATAGCTCCGCTTGTGTCGATTGAGGACCGAGCTGTGTGCGGGCCTGTTGAACAAGCTAGAGTAGTATCAAAGACCTACCGGATATATGAGAACCGGGAAACTGATGTAACTCGGGTAGCTGGGTATTGAGGCATTGTCTGTCGTTTAGAGGGTAGGTTGAGAGGTTGAGGTGTAAATCGGCTGGCGGCACTGCGGATGCGCGCGTAGAGACCTCTTGCTCGGGATGATAGGACCGGTTCAATATTTGGCTAACGGGTGAAAGGTGGTTGCGTACGACATCCGTGATGGTTGCTGTAGGCAACATCGAGTACGGGCGTATGTGACGTGTTATTCGGGTAACGCTGCAGGTGTAAATCGATTATAATCGCTGTCCCTCGCGGTCAATGAGTACCACTTGTTCGCTGTACCATGACATGGAAAGAACAGACTAGATACATGTTAAAAAGTTTGCTGATTTGAAAGCTATACATTGCTTGTTAATGACTTGTAGTAGTTTAGAGCTAATTAAATTTCTTTTCAACTTTGGGCAAAGTATATGAGAGAAATGTGTTTCTTGTTTGATTGTGGCTCTCTCATGTGCCTTCGCGTAAGGTTCTCCACAACCTGCGGCTAAAACTTGAAAGTAAGGTTTAAATAATTAGACGAGTCCTTTGCAGCTTATTTACCTCATGTACCCTAAAACCCTTCATGTAGAAGTTTCATGTATAGGAGAGACGGGTCAGACTTGCTGAGCCATCGTGCTCACTGCTTTTGTTTGAAGGTTTTGCAGGGGTTTATGAGAAAGGGACTTCCGAGGAGGAGACGGAACCCCAAGAGGGAAACCCCGTCGAGTGGGAGTCATGCACGCCGCCGTGTTAGTGTGTGTGCGTGCTAGCGGGGACACGTTCACAGGCTGAATGTAAACTCGATGCGTAGTCTACGCTCGTGAGTGTAGACCAAACTATTTTGTTGTAAAAATATTTATAAACTGGTTTATGTAATAAAACTTTGTTTCCGCTTTGTATTTTTGATGTGCGTTATCCGGTGTTGTGCAACGCAGCACTCCTCAGCGTGATCCTGGCTCGACGAGGCCGTAGGGCCGCGTCACTCAGTGCGTCGGAAACCACATTCGCCTTGCCGTGGTGGTAATGAATCTCAATTTCATAGGCTTTGATTAGTTCTAACCACCTCCTTTGTCTCATATTCAGCATCTTCTGGGTGAAGATATACTTTAAACTCTTGTGGTCGGTGTAGAGATGCACCAAATTCTCCAGAAGATAGTGCCTCCACATTTTCAGCGCCAAAACCACAGCAGCGAGTTCAAGATCGTTAGTCGGATAGTGCTGCTCATGGTTTCGAAGTTGGCGTGAACCATACACGATCACATGTCCTTCTTGCATCAACACGCAGCCGAGCCCGATATCAGACACATCACAATACACGTTAAAGGACTTGGTCGTATCCGGTTGAGCTAACACCGGGGCTGTTGTGAGATGCTTCACCAATGCTTGGAACGCTCTTTCACATGCTGCAGTCCAAACATATTTTGTTCTGTTTTTCAATAATTCTGTCACCGGCTTTGCAAGTTTGGAGAAGCTTAGAATGAATCTCCGGTAATATCCTGCTAAACCGAGAAAGCTTCTGACTTCATGGACAAAAGTGGGAGCTTTCCATTTCAGCACTTGTTCAATTTTGCTTGGGTCAACCGCAATGCCTTCCGCTGAGATTATATGTCCCAAAAATGTCACTTGGCTGATCCAGAACTCACATTTGCTGAACTTGGCATCGAACTTATGGTCTCGCAATCGTTAAAGAACGATTCTCAAGTGTTCAGCGTGTTCTGCTTCTGTCTTGGAGTAAACCAAGATATCATCAATGAACACCACAACAAACTTATCCAGCTCCGGCATGAACACCGAGTTCATGAGGTACATGAAATGTGCCGGAGTATTGGTGAGACCAAAAGACATGACGAGATATTCATATAGCACATATATTGTCGAGAAGGCCGTCATCGGGATATCCTCCGCCCGGATTTTTATTTGATGATACCCGGAACAAAGGTCCATCTTGGAGAACACAGTTGCACCCACAAGCTGATCAAACAGGATATCAATTCAGGGTAGTGGATATTTGTTCTTGATGGTGACGGCATTGAGCTGCCGGTAATCCACACACAACCTCAAGGTTTCATCCTTTTTCTTAGCGAACAACGTCGAGCATCCCCAAGGTGAGGAGCTCAGTTTAATGAAACCCTTGCTCAACAAATCATTGAGCTGTTTTTTCAACTCAGCCAGCTTGTTCGGAGCCATTTTGTATGATGTCCGCGATATGGGAGTAGTCCGAGGTGCAAGTTCTATCTTGGACTCCACATCCCGTTCAGGTGGCATGCCCGAAAGATCATCCCGGAATACGTTGGGATACTCTCGGACTACAGGGATGTCTTCTAACTTGGAAGCTTCAGTAGTATAGTCGGCTGAAACTTTCGGGACTGGATCGTCTAGTATGAGGAACTGCGGATGGTGTAGTAGGGAGTTGAGGTGAACCGTCCATGATAATGTGTGTAGGACAGCTCCATGGTAACTTAGCCATGACATCCCTAAGATTGCATCAATCTTCTGCCCCTCAAGAATAATCATAGTAGTGGGATATATTCCCACCTAAGCACAGTGGTGCTTTCGGAATCATTATAGTTGCTAAAATCTTTCCTCCCGGTGAGCAAATCATATAAGAGCACTCGGTTGAAAAGGCTTCTAGTTGATGCTTAACCACATATGATGCACTTATGAAGTTGTGGATTACACCAGAATCAAATAATGTGATGACTGCTTGATCGCTGAGAGTGAACGTACCTGCCAGCATGTTTTCTCCCTCCGTGGTGTCCTCATTGTCGAGGTTGTGAACGCCCCCGGTTCGCTGACCAACCTTCTTGATCGGAGGTCGGCCTCGAGCACCGCCCTGATACTGGGCTTGCCCGCTGCTTTGCTGCCCCTGAGGACAGTCCTTCGAGAAATGCCCCGCCTGGCCACACGTGTAGCAGGTGTAGCGAGGCGGTCCTTCGCTGATCGACAGACGGAAACCAAGGGCGCGTTGTGGCGGTGGAAACGCCTGGGGTACCATCTGCTGCTGCTGTTGTGGTCGTGGTGGTGGCATCGGCGGTCGTAATGGAGGTGGCTGAAAAGAATGACTCCCGGACTTTTGAGGTCGCTCCGGTGGATGCCACTGCTGACCGGATGGTGTCTGATACACCATGCGATATTTCTTAGGAGCTCCACCCTCGCTGCTGGGTGGAGCGCTGCGCTTTCGCTGCTCAGCCGCAAATTCCCGCTGAGCATCTTCCTGCATGATCGCGGCTTTGACGAGGTCGTTGAAAGTGCCGCGATTGCATCGTACGAGATGCGTCTTCATCTCGGGGTTTAACCCCCGATAGAACTGCTATCGCTTCTTCTCCTCAGTTAATCCGACGCATACTGCGCCAGATGGTTGAAGGCACGGGAGTAGTCGTGGGCACTCCTCCCACCCTGCTTCAACTCCAAGAATTCTTGGAACTTCCTCTTCATTATCCCGGGAGGAATATGCTAGGCGCGGAACGCCTCCCAGAATTCTTCCCACTCCACGGCGTGGGCAGCCGGCAGTGAGGCGACATAGTTCACCCACCACGCACCAGCGGCACCGTGAAGCTGCTGCGCCGCGAGGAGAGTCTTCTGCCGCTCCGTGCATTGGAGCAGCCCGAACTTGGACTCGATCGTCCGCAGCCAGTTGTCGGCCTCCAGTGGTTCTGCCGCTTCGGTGAACACCGGAGGATGCGTACTCATGAAATCTGAGTATGTCACAATGTGGGGCTCACGAGGCCCCCTCTCTTGATGCCCCCCCGGGACGTATTCTGCACGATCGTGCGGAGCAGATCGGTCTGCTCCTCGCGATTGCCCACCAGCGCTGCAATCACATCCTCTAATGTAAGCGGAGGTGGCGGTGGTGGTTTTGGCTGCGGGGTGCTGTCGTAAGCAAGTGGCTGGGAGTCATCGCCCCCTTGCTGACTAGAGCCACCGACCTCATGCGTGGCCCAAGTACGAACCATCTGCAACCATACGGCAATAAAATCAGTCCCACAACAAACTTCATGCAGTTAAATAAAATAGGCGTAAATACATAATGACAATAAACATACAAAACATCTCGTAAATAGATAATGTAATAACTTTGCACAAGCTACACCATTACCAGACCAAATACAAACTAGTTATCCAACTTGATGGACTTCCTCTTTGGAAGTTCATCTCAACTAGATTAGGTCACTATGAGACGTTAATATCGCTTTATTATCACGTATACTACCATTTTATCTTCAATACGACACAAACATGGTCTCTAGCCAAAAGAAACTTAAATAGAAATTATACTCAAACCTTTCACTAGTTGAAGATAACAACTCATGAGTGTGTGCTACCCCACTGGAAGTAATCAAACCCCCTTAGGATAAAACACTCTCTCAAATGAGTTCAACTGTCCATCCCACTGCCCAGAATGACCAGGTTCTACATATCCCAGATTTTGACCTGGTACATGGCATTTTCATAACTTTAAGTTGAATACCAAAGTTAAAGTTAACCTCAGTAGCTATCCAACGAGTATTTATTTGCCTTAATATCAGCTCTGTTTAAAAAGTTATGATAACTCAAAGTCAACAGAATTTCTGGAAGAATTTCAACAGCACCTCCTTTGGAAGTTGCTGTTTCCAACTTCAAATTCCACCGAATTCAGTGCTAAAATTGCAGAAACTCTGAATTACAAAGATGTAACATATCTCCTACCCTTTTTCCAAAAATGTGACATATGAAAATTTTAGCTTTTTCTACAGGGAGTTATGCTTGAAAAACAGAACAGTTCAGATAGTTTTTGAACCTGTTCTGGTTCTGGAAAAGTTTACCTTCCTCTGGGATTTACACCAGTTTGATGTGTGATTCTGCTCTGGAAGTCTACAACACAGTTCTAGAGTACTTAAACTCCTTTCCAGAACTATATCCCACATCTCCATTGGCTAAATAATCTGTGAGCTATGCTCTGTTAAAGTTCAGCAAACTTGCTGCCAAAACAGAGCACTCTGTTTTTCAATCCCTTTGAGCTAAACTAATCAACTATTGAATTTTTCTATCCAACCAGGGTCCTAAATATTGAGACTTGGTTATTTTAGTTCTTTGTTACCATTATCTTCAATGCAAATGGCTATTATATGTCGGTACTACGTTCCTCACAAAAAGAAAAGCCTAACCGGATTATACCGGCATATACGTCGCAATTGTGGCACTAAACGGTCTCTCGCACACGTGTACTACACGGTTTACATATGTGGTTAGTACCTGCAGAAGAACACTCAATAATGATGCACTCAAAGATTATTGTCATTTCAGGCAGGTCCATATTTGAATGTAAATACATACGCTCGTATCATTGATATACGGCCGTCCTTGAGTTAAACCACGTCTCAAGGTACGTGATCGTGTTTTCACACCACATGACGGGGAACCCGAGTAGAGCGTGAACGGGTCATCACGGTTGGGAATTTTATCACCCCAACAGATACCACCTACTGCCTGCAGGGCACGCCAATGGCAAGCGCTGCGTATGTCCTTCTAGCCTATTTTCAGAAGAACACACTATCAAGTTACCGACCACATGATGGGGTTTCCACTTTCTCGCCTAATGCACACCAGGGACCAGCGTTTCATATGAACTCAGAAACATGAAGTGTCCAAGAGTTTCATATTAACGTCTCACACCAAGCTGTGAGACCTATCCCTCAACCACATTCCTCGTCAGGGGAGCTAACCAAAATTAAACCGCTTTCGGTGGCGTTCCTTACCATTTTTACCTGAGCATAGGTGTGTCGTTACATAATCAAAATTCAGAATTATAACACATATGTTAGTCATGTCACTTTAAGTAACTATGCTCATATAGTCTATACTTGGGCATACTAGCGAACCCTCACCGTAATCCTAAGTTTTCCCGTAATACAGTCCTTAATTACTGTGCTATCCCCTAAGCAGCTCTGATGTCAGCCTGTGACAGACCGGAATCCGCACGCCCAGGATCTCAAAGGGTGGTGCCGCACAGTGCGACACCCGACAGCACACAGCATAAGGAAGACATTGTATTACATAGAAAAACAAATTGAATATGTATAAATTAGTACAAACCTTCAGTTTACCACTAAGAACAGAGTTTAGATATGCGGAAGCTAACTGTTTACAACTCACGCCCACCTAACTAGCAAAAGTCGGTTGTCCAACCCTATGGACCAACCACACAAGCTTCACTTCTCAGCTCAGCGTGGCGTGTACAGCTCCCACTCAGCCGTGGTCTCCGACGGAGGGTAGCCCTCACCGGTGGACTCGTACCCCGAGTCCGTGGAGTAATCCTCACCTGTAAAACACTCATAGCAGCAACCGTGAGCATGATGGCTCAGCAAGGCTTTACCGACTCACCTACACATAAAACTCTACATGCAGGTTATACAACATAGGATGGAACCTTCCTAAAAGTTCATCCTTAATTCATATTTTAGCCACAAGTTAACAGTTCATGAATCTAAAATTTAGTAAGCGATATGTGGTGGCACACATGTAGCAATATAATTTATATATATCAGCAGAATTGAATCACAATATTCCATAATTTATCTACGTCATGACGTAGTGAACAAGCGGTACTCATCACCGCGAGGGATGGCGAATCGACTTGATATACACCTGCAGGGATACCCGAAGAGCACGTCACGTACGACCACCCGTGGAGCTGCACAGCACGCTCACTCGATGTCGTACGGGACAACCTTTCACCAAACAGCCCAAACATCGAACCGGTCGCACCCAAACGGGCAGGAGGTTCCATACACGGAGCATCTTTCTATGCCCGTTAGCGGATTTCCACCTTGCTGCCCTCAACCTACACCGATAAATCAGTGCGTTATGACTCGACGCCCGGAGGTATAGGTTACATCGGTTTATCAGGGCCCATATACCCGATATGCCTTCGGTACGTTCAATACTTGTTCAGCAGGGCCGCACATGGATTGGTCCTCAATCAACATGGACAGGGTTGCGCCCACAAGACTTCGTCTTGCTGCGCCCTAGTCCCTGTCTAGTCTCATTTTCTTACTAAAGTGATCTCACATCACTCGAACCAATCCCGTGTGTCTCAAAGCCTATACTCGCGAGTAGATTCCAACTACTCGACTTGTACCGAAGTTCTATGAACATTAAGCACAGTCTGATTGCTCGAGGACCTAGACACTACCCTCACTCTTGTAGGAATAATCTGGCTATGCACTTGGGTTTCATCCATCCTACAGCTAATGTACAAACATACCTCATGCTAAGTATACATAAAGCAAAACTTTATAAAACTTGTTAATGCAAACCGAGGCTTGCCTTGTTGCTACAGGTCAGTGGGTAGGGCTTCATCCGGACGGAGAAAGTCCAACACTTCTAGAGTTTCCTCGCCTTCAGCGACTATACGTAAGCAATATACTATATGTCAATTTAAATGCAATGTGTTAAATTGAAGATATAAAGACCATAACTCTCTCTAGCCCTCCCCTTTGGCTCTGAAATTTTTAAGGTGGCTTGGTAGGGCCCTAAACAGAGACTTGACCAATTTTCATTTGAAACAAAGTTCATTTAAGCTTTGTACAAATAAAAGCCTATTTGGTCATTAGTAGAGCCTCTATGGATTTCTAGAGATTTTCATGGTTCAAACTATTACTTTCTGGAAACTAGAGTTTGAGATGGTTCTAATGGAATTGGTTTCATGTTATTTGAAGACTCCTATATGAAGTTATGCCCTAAACAAGATTTGAGAAAATCTGAAAAATGTACATTTTTCCATTTTCTCAGGGCAGTTCACTTAATCACACCATTAGGGGGACTAGATGAATTTGGATGGATCTGAAATTTCTCCTGTGACCCGAGGATTTTCAAATGAACCTTCCAGCCAAATTTCAGAATTTTCAATAAAACAATTCTCCAGATAAAATTCCCAACAGTTTAAAGTTTAGGGAATTAATTCTGGAAAAATAATAAGTTTCATGAGCTGAAATTTATTTTGCTGGAAATTACTCAAAAAGCTGAATTCAACAAAATTTGGTTCACTAAATTTGGAGCTTCCTAGCAAAAGTTATAACTGGTTGAAGTTTGAACCACAATCTAAAATTCAAAGAAATGTTTAAACCCTGCACATGGGCCCCACCGTGCCTTTCTTCTTCCCCGCATGCGCCTGAGCTCAGCGGTGGCGATCTCCGGTGAGGTCGGCCGGAAGGGCTTTCCCCGCCTCCTCTAGGGCCACAGCTCGCCGCCTCTATCTTTTTGGACACGAGGAACTCATTCCCAGGGTCAGCCGAAGCTCTAGGTGGCCGCAAACCCGTCGGCGACGAGCCGTCGCTACAGATTAACTTCGGCGACGTCGCCCGGCCCCTACAGAGGCTCATTCCGAGCAACTCTCAGCCCTACAGCTTCGTGGTGAACTGCTAAGCACAGACATGGCGCTAGTTCACCGTGAAAACAGCCGGAAATAGGAGTTCACCGTCGACCTAGGTCACATATCGGCGGCGGCTTGAAAAACTCGACAACCAGAGTCTATACTCAACGGTTTTCGGTACTTTTTGTCCTAGATGGCCGTGAGAAGGTCTAGAACCCGTGTATAGCTCGGCATATGCTGTGGTGAGCTAATTCCCACGAATTTTGGAGCAGCTCGGTTCTATGAACACCGAAGCTTAACTGGGAAAATTCTCTCGTGACACCACATGAAACGACAAGTGGTTTGGACTAGCATGACCAGCACCTTAGGGCGATGGTTTCTTGTGTTGATCGTCGGGCACGAACTAGCTTGTGTCGGCCAGGTGCCGGAGAACCGAAGAAGTCGCACGGTGGCTCGTGTTCTTCAGGCTGTGCGAGGCTGTGGAGGGTAAGAACGAGCGAGTTGTTCACGTGGGCTGTAGTACGGCTGGTGTGGCGGACCGGAATACCCTCATCCAGGATCGCAGTGGGTGGTGCCACACGATGCGACACCCGACAGCACACATCATAAGGACACATTGTATTACATAGAAAACCAACTGAAATTTACAAAGTAGTACAATACTTCAGTTACAACTAGTGTTTATATTACAACAGCGGAAGATAAGTTTGTACAACTCACGCCCATCTACCTAGCAAAAGTCGGTTGTCTAGCCCTAGGGCAACCCACACTAGCTACACTCCTCCAGCTCAGCGCGCCGTGTACGGCTCCCACTCAGCCGTGGTCCCTGACGGAGGGCAACCCTCGCCGGTGGACTTGTAACCGGAGTCCGTGGGATACTCCTCACCTGAAAAACACTTATAGCAGCAACCGTGAGAACGATGGCTCAACAAGACTTAACCGACTCACCTAGGCATGAAACTCTACATGCAGTTTACACGAACATGGAATAGTGATTTCAGCAAATGGACACGCCTACAAGTTCATCCTTAGTTAATCTTTTAGCCACAAGTTAACAGTTCATGAATCAGAAATTTAGTAAGCAATATTTTGTGGCACACATGTAGCAATACAATTATACATATCAGCAGTATTGAATCATAACATTCCATAGTTTATCTACGTTACGATGCAGTGAACAAGCGGTACTCATCACCACGAGGGACGGCGAATCGACTCGATATACACCTGCAGGGATACCCAAAGAGCACGTCACGTACACCCACCCGTGGAGCTACACAGCACGCTCACTCGGTGTCGTACGGGACAACCTTTCACCCAACAGCCGAAACATTAAACCGGTCGCACCAAAACGAGCAGGAGGTTCCCTACACGGAGCATCTCTCTATGCCCGTTAGCAGATTTCCACCTTGCTGCCCTCAGCCCACACCTATAAATCGGTGCGTTATGCCTCGACGCACGGAGGTATAGATTACATCGGTTTATCGGGGCCCATATATCCGATATGCCTTCGGTACGTTCAATACTTGTTTAGCAGGGCCACACACGGATCGGTCCTCAATCGATACGGATAGGGCTGCGCACACAAGACTTCCTCTTGCTGCTCCCTAGCCTCTGCCTAGTCTCATTTTCATTACTAAAGTGATCTCACATCACTCGAACCGATTCCGTGTGTTCTGAGCCTAACTCGTGAGTAGATTCCAACTACTCGACTTGTACCGAAGTGCTAGGAATCATTAAGCATAGCCTGTCTACTCGAGGTCTTAGACACTACCCTCACTCTTATAGGAAATTCTGGTTGTGCACTTGGGTTACATTCACCCTACACCTAATGCACATCCACTAACAAAGTAAAACTTTGTAAAATGGTTTAATATAAACCGGGCTTAACTTGTTGCTGCTGGTCAGTGGTTAGGGCTTCGTCCGGAAGAAGGAAGTCGAGCACTTCCGGAGTTTCCTCGCCTTCAGCGACTACACGTAAACGATATACTATATGTCAATTTAAATGCAATGTTTAGAACTGAATAAGTAATTACCATAACTCTAGCTAGCACTCTCCTTTGGTTTTGAAATTTTTATGATGGCTTGGTAAGGTCCTAACCAGAGTATTGACCAAGTTTCATTTGAAACAAAGTTCATTTGAGATTTGTACAAATAAAAGCCTATTTGGTCAATATTATATCCTCTAAGAAATTCCAGAGGTTTTCATGGCTCCAACCATTACTTTCTAGAAACTAGAATTTGAGATGGTTCTAATGGAATTGGTTTCATGTCATTTGAAGAATTCTAGAGGCAGTTATGCCCTAAACAAGATTGAGAAAATCTGAAAAATGTTTCTGTACATTTTTCTATTTTCTCAGGGCAGTTCACTTAATTACACCATTAGGGGGACTAAATGAACTTGGATAGGTCTGAAAATTTTACTGTGACTCAAGGATTCTCCAATGAACCTCCCAGCCGAATTTCAGAATTTTTCATAAAGTAATTCTCTAGATAAAATTTCTAACAGTTTAAAATTTAGGGAATTAATTCTGAAAATTATTAAGTTTCATGAACTGAAATTTGCGTTGCTGGAAAGTAATAAAAAATCTGAGTTCAGCAAAATTTAGTTCACTGCATTTGGAGCTTCCTAGCAGAAGTTATATGCATTTGAACTTTGAACCAAATCTGAAAATTCAAATAAAGTTTAAACCCTGCGGGCGGGTCCCACCCCGCGTCTTCTTCTTCCCCACGCGCGCGCCTAAACCCTGTGGCGGCAGTCTCTGGCGAGGTCGGCCGGAAGGACTTTCCCCGCCTCCTCGAGGGCCACACCTTGCCGCCTCTACCTTTTTGGACCTGAGGAACTCATCCCCAGGGTCAGCCAGGTCTCTAGGCGGCCGGATACCCCTCGGCGACGAGCCGCCATTTACGTCTCAACTCCGGCGATGTCTCCTGGCCCCTACCGAGACCCACCTCGAGAAATTCTTGGCCCTACAGCTCCGTGGTGAACTACTGAGCACGGACATGGTGCTAGCTCACCGTGGAAACGGTCGGAACTATGTGTTCACCGTCGACCTAGGCCCCCTATCAACGGCGACTTGAAAAACTCGACAACCACAACCTATACTCGACCGTTTCTTGCACTTTTTGATCCTGGATAGCCGTGGGACGGTATAGGTCATGTGTACAGCTCAGTATACCCGGTGATGAGCTAATACCCGTGAATTTCAAAATTTGGAGTGGCTCGGTCCTAAGAATACCGAAACTTTCCCGGGGGAATTCTCCCACGACAGCGTATGAAACAACGAGCGGTTTGGACTAGTAGGACAAACACCTTAGGGCGATGGTTTCTTGTGTTGATCATCGGGCACGACGAGTCCTGTGTCGCCCGGACGTCGGCGAGCAGGGAGAGGCGAGCTCGGAGGCGATGTGCTTCAGTTGTGGGGGCGAAGGTGAACTGTGTGAGGGGAGAAACGGGACACGGTATAATAAGGTCATGCCTAGCATTCACTCATCTTCAAATGAAAATCCAATTGATATAGCTAGTCCAATTACAAGGAGTAGAGCTAAACAATTGCAGAAGGAAATTCATTCTCAGGTGAACGCTAACCTTATGTTTAATAATCAGTCTATGTTGAATGAGCCTATGCTTTTGAGTTCTTGTGTCAATGTCCTTAGGAATGATGAAGTGTATGAACCAGTATGGGATCAAGATGGATTCAAACCTCTGGACATCTGAACCAAGAATCCTATGGTGTGCATGAATAAAATGGTGGTTCATCACCTTAGCATGGGAATGCAACCAGAAGCTAGATGACTGACACATGGTACAAATTCCAAGCATCACTGTGGACAGAATACAAGAAGTTAGACGGTGTTCTATAAGTGGATGGAAGCGTCTTCAAGTCTACTTTACATCCTATCAAACGGTTCATTATTTGAATGTCTTAATAAGGAGTTATGCTCATTTTAGTAACTGCTGCCAGAAGCTGAAAAGACGCGCGAACCAGCCACGAAATCCACTAGAGCATGCGCATGCAGCCATTTACTCAAAGCTGAACGCCCCTATCTCTATATATATCTTGTACTAGACAATGAAAAGGAGATCTTAATTTTGATTGAATTCAGAATACACAAACTCGGGGAGTTTTGTTTATGCGTGAGTCTTGAGAGGCTTGCAATACTTGTTCTTTGGATTCCTGAGGGAGTTGTAGAACACCGAACTGCGGTTCATCCAGTTCGTGCCTTTACGTCTATAGGGCGTGATTGCATGGACTGTTTCATCGATACGTGGAAGGGTGATTGTCTCGGTAGTTCATCGCGTGGACAGCCTCGCAGTGCGCTGCCTCTTCACCAGGTCACGCAGCAACAATTTATCTAGTTCGCAGATCCTACGAGAAGATCGGGCCACAACAACTTGTTACACGTGCTGCCTAGGCGTGTACATATCACGGTAGGAGCACACGTTTTTATCCCTTCGGTCAGTGATCTTTTCTCCCCACCGAGCAGGAGCTGGCTTGGCTGAGGCGGTCGGACACCGACGTCGGGAGCTGGCGGTGCGTACTCTCAGTCGAGTGAAAAAAATCAACCCGAGAATGCTTCTGTGTTAAGGCTACTGACATGTGGGACCCTCCCCTCTAATTCTTTTTCTGATTTTCATTTCTGTTTTCACTGAAAAGATCTCAGCTACTCACAATCGAATGAAAGACTTAGCCCCAAAGTCATGGTTTGAATTTGATTTCCCCAATTTGAAACTGGTTTGGCTAAATTTGCTACATATTTGAACTGAAATTTAAATTCAGTTTTGAATTAATGCAAATTTAGCTCCTGATGAGATGGAGTCCAATGGGGATGAAAATTGGTGGCCTAACTCAGAAAAATGTGTTGAGTTTGAATATGAAGTCAACTTTTGAGTTCCAGTGATGAAAGTGGCTGCAATTTGAATTTGCATTCAAATTGGCCCCTTTTTGAAATGTCTTCAAAAGTGGCTCAAAAAGTATTAGATTTGCATAAAATTTGGCTAAGCCTTCCCAAAACTATTTAAGGTCTAGGGGTGAGCTCAACCATTCATGTTCATGTGTAGAAATCCCACTTTTTGGGCTTTTCGCTCTAATCACCCTTTTGATGTTGGTTACTTGCTCTTCACAAGTGTTCATGAGATATCCATCACAAGAGCTATGGTGTTGTGAGGTGATGAACATTTTTTTGCAAGTCACTTTCTTGGGCTTTTACATCCCTCCCCCCTTAAAAGAATCTCGTCCTAAGATTACAAAAGAAGAGGCAGCGATGTAATAGAAACTCACCCGTGCTGAGACGCCATGAACTCCGGGTAGTTTGAGTGAAGGAAGTCCTCGTTCTCCCACGTTGCTTCTTCGGCGGTGTGGTTACTCCACAGTATCTTGTAGAGCCACAACGTTCGGCTACGCGTGTTTTGAGCCTTCTCATCAATAATTGCCACCGGATATTCAGCATACGTCAAATCCAGTTTCAGCTCGCCGACGTCTTCAGTGGGAACAGCAGCCATATGCTTCAGACATTTTCCCACCTGTGAAACATTGAAAACATTATGAACACCAGCAAGAGATGCCGACAGTTCCAGTCTATACGCCACTGGTCCACACTTCTCGGTGATGGCATAGGGTCCAATGAATCAGGGAGCGAGTTTCCCCTTCACGCCGAACTGGTGCACGCCTTTCATCGCAGATACACGTATTCTCCGACGTCAAAGTGCAGCGGCCTATGCCTCTTATCAGCGTAGCTTTTCTGGCGGGATTGAGCGGTCTTCAAATTGGCTTGAATCATCCGAACGCGCTCTTCGGCGTCGTTCACCACATCAACCCCGAACGTGACCCTTTCACCGGACTCGCACCAGTTTAATGGGGTGCGACATTTACGACCATAGAGAGCCTCATATGGTGTCATCTTGATACTCGCCTGATAGCCGTTATCGTACGATAATTCCGCCAACGGTAGATGATCATCCCAGTTTCTACCGTGGTGGATGACACACACTCTCAACATGTCTTCTAGTACTTGGTTCACCCTCTCTGTTTGACCATCTCTCTAAGGGTGATAGGCGGAGCTTCTAATCAGGTTAGTACCCAATGCAGCGTGCAACTGCTCTAAAAACGAGACACGAATAA
The DNA here is from genome assembly GCA_030760725.1 of Neostapfia colusana. NCBI lineage: Eukaryota > Viridiplantae > Streptophyta > Magnoliopsida > Poales > Poaceae > Neostapfia > Neostapfia colusana. The sequence goes on along the minus strand of JASWHV010000008.1, from coordinate 97,751,396 downwards.
TGCACCTCGATCTGATTATATGGTCTTGGGTACCCCATATAAGCATAGAATTCTCGCTATGTACAGCTGCTCCACATACTTGCCGGCATTGTAACGGGTATGCACAGGAATGAAGTGAGCCAACTTGGTTAATCGGTCAACGATTATCCAAATAGAATCATGCTTGTTGGAAGTCAGGGGTAATCCCACAATGAAATCCATGCTCACATATTCCCATTTCCATGCCGGAATTTTCAGGGGTTGCAGCAGCCCTGATTTACTCATATGGTCCGCTTTCACTCGTCTACACGTATCACACTAAGATACGTACTTAGCCACTTCCCGCTTCATCCGTGTCCACCAAAATTTCTTTTTCAAATCTTGGTATATTTTGTTGCTGCCCGGATGAATGGAGTATTTAGACAAGTGAGCTTCATCAAGAGTCTTCTTTCTCAGCTCCATATTCCGGGGTATGACTATGCGGTTATTGAACCACAGCGTCCCCTCATCATCTTTCCGGAAACATTTGATTTCCCCGTTGTCAATCCGTCTCCGGAGATGTGCCATACCCTTATCAACCTTCTGAGCTGCAATGATGTCCTCACTAATGGTAGGGATGAGAGCAAGGTTGTAGAGCGATCCATAAGGAACCAAGTATAAACTCGGCTCTTCCTTCTCCACCGGTGTAATGGTGAGGTTATGGACATGTGATTTTTGACTCAGCGCGTCGGCAACCACATTCGCCTTGCCGGGGTGGTAATGAATCTCAATCTCGTAATCTTTGATTAGTTCTAACCACCTCCTTTGCCTCATATTCAGCTCCTTCTAGGTGAAAATATACTTCAAACTCTTGTGGTCGGTGTAGAGGTGCACCAAATTCCCCAGGAGATAGTTCCTCCACATTTTCAATGCCAAAACCACCGCAGCGAGCTCAAGATCATGAGTTGGATAGTGCTGCTCATGGTTCCGAAGTTGGCGTGAGCCATATGCGACCACACGTCCTTCCTGCATCAACACACAGCCGAGCCCGATGCCAGACACATCACAATACACGTCAAAGGGCTTGGTCGTATCCGGTTGAGCTAAGACCGGAGCGGTTGTGAGATGCTTCACTAATGCTTGGAACGCTCCTTCACATGCTGAGTTCCAAACATATTTTGTCCCCTTCTTTAATAGATCAGTCATCGGCTTAGCAAGTTTGGAGAAGCTCGGGATAGATCTCCAGTAATATTCCACTAAACCGAGGAAGCTTCTGACTTCATGCACAGAAGTGGGAGCTTTCCATTTTAGCACTTGCTCAATTTTGCTTGGGTCAACCGCGATGTCTTCCGCTGAGATGATATGACCCAAAAATGGCACTTGGCTGATCCAAAACTCACATTTGTTGAACTTGGCGTATAACTTATGGTCTCACAATCGTTGAAGAACGATCCTCAAGTGTTTGGCGTGTTCTGCTTCTGTCTTGGAATAAACCAAGATATCACCAATAAACACCACAACGAACTTGTCCAGTTTCGGCATGAACACCGAGTTCATGAGATACATGAAATATGCCGGAGCATTGGTGAGACCAAAATACATGACGAGATATTCATATAAACCATATCTCGTCGAGAAGGTCGTATTTGGGATATCTTCCGCCCAGATTTTTATTTGATGATATCCAGAGCGAAGGTCCATCTTGGAGAAGACACTTGCACCCACAAGCTGATCAAACAGGATGTCAATGCGGGGCAGTGGGTATTTGTTCTTGATGGTGACAGTGTTGAGCGGCCGGTAATCCACACATAGCCTCAAGGTTTCATCTTTCTTCTTTACAAACAGCGCCGAGCATCCCCAAGGCGAGGAATTCGGCCTAATGAAACCTTTGCTCAACAGATCATTGAGCTGCTCTTTTAATTCAGCCAGCTCGTTCGGAGCCATTTTGTATGGTCTCCGAGATAGGAGTAGTCCCGGGTGCAAGCTCAATCTTGAACTTGATATTCCGCTCAGGTGGCATGCGCTGAAGATCATCCGGAAACACGCCGGGGTACTCCCGGACTACGGGGATATCCTCTAACTTGGAAGCTTCAGAAGTATAGGTGGCTGAAACTTCCCAGACTGGATTGTCTAATATGAGGGACTGCGGACGGTGTAATGGGGAGTTGAAGTGAACCGTCCGTGATAATGTTTCTAGGACAGCGCCATGGTAACTTAGCCATAACATCCCTAAGATTGCATCAATCTTCTGCCCCTCAAGAATAATCATAGTGGTGGGATATATCTTCCCACCTAAGCACAGTGGTGCTTTCGGAATTATTATAGTTGTTGAAATCTTTCATCGCGGTGAGCAGATCATATAAGAGCACTCGGTTGGAAAGGCTTCCAGTTGATGCTTAACCACATATGATGCACTTATGAAGTTGTGGGTTGCACCCGAATCAAATAATATGATGATTGCTTGATCGTTGAGAGTGAACGTACCCGCCAGCACGTTGTCTCCCTCTGGAGCATCCTCATTGTCGAGGTTGCGAACGCCCCCAGTTCGCTGACCAACCTTCTTAACCGGAGGTCGCCCTCGAGCACCGCCCTGGAACTGGGCTTGCCCGCTGCTCTGCTGCCCCTGGGGACAGTCCTTCGAGAAATGGCCCGCCTGGCCACACGTAAAGCAAGTGTAGCGAGGCGGTCCTCCGCTAATAGGCGGACGGAATCCCGGGGCGCGTTGTGGCGGTGGCATCTGCTGCTGCTGTTGTTGCAGTCGCGATGATGGCATCGGCGGTCGGAACGGGGGTGACTAGAAAGAACGACCCCCGAACTGTTGAGGTCGCTCCGGTGGATGCCACTGCTGATCGGATGGTGTCCGATACACCATGCGGTATTTCTGCGGAGCTCCACCGCCACCGCTGGGTGGAGTGCTGCGCTTTCGCTGCTCAGCCGCCAATTCTCGTTAAGCGTCTTCTTGCATGATCGCGGCATTAACAAGATCGTTGAAGGTGCCGTGATTGCATTGGACGAGATGCGTCTTCATCTCGGGGTGTAACCCCCGATAGAAGTGCTCTCGCATCTTCTCCTCGGTGGAGACGTAATCCGACGCATATTGCGCCAAATGGTTGAAGGCATGGAAATAGTCGTGGGCACTCCTCCCGCCCTGCTTCGGCTCCAAGAACTCTTGGAACTTCCGCTTCATTATCCCAGGAGGGATATGGTAGGCGCGGAATGCCTCCCGGAATTCTTCCCACTCCACGGCATGGCCAGCCGGCAGTGAGGCGACATAGTTCGCTCACCACGCACCAGCGGCACCGTGAAGCTGCTGCGCCGCAAACAGAGTCTTCTGCCGCTCCGTACATTGGAGCAGCCCGAATTTAGACTCAATTGTCTGCAGCCAGTTGTTGGCCTCCAGTGGTTCTGCTGCTTCAGTGAACACCGGAGGGTGCGTACTCATGAAGTCCGAGTACGTCATAATATGGGGCTCTCGAGGCCCCCTCTCTTGACGACCCCCCCCCCCCTCCCCCGCGCTTGGGACGTATGTTGCACGATCGTGCGGAGCAGGTCAGTCTGCTCCTCATGCGTGGTCCGAGTGCGAACCATCTGCAACCATACGATAATATACATCAGTCCTGCAACATACTTCATGCAGTCCAATAAAATAGGCATAAAACATAATGACAGTAAAACATGCGATACATCTCGTATACAGATAATGTAATAACTTTGCACGAGCTACATCATTACCAGACCAAATACCAGCTAGTTAAATCCAACTTGACGGTCTTCCTCTTTAGAAGTTCATCTCAACTAGGTTTGGTCACTACGAGACGTTAAAATTGCTTTGTCATCATGTATACTACCCTTTTATCTTCAATACGACACAAACATGGTCTCTAGCAAAAGAAATTTGAGCAAGACATATACTTAAATATTTTACTAGTTGAGGATAACCACTCATGAGTATGTTCTACCCCATTGGAAGTACTCAAAACTCCCTTGGGTACAACAATCTCTCAAATGAGTTCAACTGTCATCCCTCTGCCCGAAAGATCAGTTGCTACATATTCCAGATTTTGACCTGCTGATGGGCATTTTCATGACTCGAGCTGAATACCAAAGTTAAAGTTAACTTCAGTATATTTCCAACGAGTATTTATTTGCCCTCAGATCAGCTTTGGTTAAAAAGTTATGACAATTCAAAGTCAACAGAATTTCTGGAAGAATTTCAACAGCACCTCCTTTGGGAGTTGCTGTTTTCAACTCTGGTTTCCACCGAATTCTGTGCCAAAATTTCAGAAACTTTGAATTACAAAGATGTAACACATTTCCTACCCTTTCCAAAGATGTATCATATGATAATTTTAGATTTTCTACAGGAAGTTATGCTTGAAATACAGAACAGTCCAGAGAGTGTTTTTGACTCTGTCCTGGTTCTGGACAGTTTACAATCATCTGGACTTTCAGCCAGTTTAAGGTGTGATTCAGATCTTGAAGTCTACAACAAAGTTGTAGAGTACTTAAACACCTTTCCAGAACTATATTCCACACCCCATTGGCTAAATAATCTGCGAGTTATGCTCTGTCAAAGTTCAGTAAAGTTGCTGCACAAAACAGAGCACTCTGTTTTCCAATACCCTTGAACTACATTGATCAACTATTGAATTTTTCTACCCAACCAGGGTCCTAAATGTTGAAACTTAATAATTTTAATTCCTTGTTATCATTATCTTTCATGCACATGCCTATGATATGTCGGTACTACATTCCTCACAAAAAGAAAATTCTAACCGGATTATACCGGCATATACGTCTCAATTGTGGTACTAACGACCCGAGTTCGTGAGTTTTCCCGACTTTCCCGACCTTCCCGATTTCGAACCAGATGGCCATACGCTAATGCAAAACCATAAAGTTGCACCATCCGGATGTGTATTCCGTCAAGGTCTCGTCCGGCCTTCTGGGACCCGAGTTCGTGAGTTTTCCTGACTTTCCCGATTTCGACTCAGATTGCCATCCACGCATGCAAAACCATCAAGTTGCACCATCCGGACATGTATTTCGTAAGGTCTCGTCTGGTCTCTCGGGACTCGAGTTTGTGAGTTTTCCCGACTAATCGATTTTGACCCAGATGGCCATCCGCACATGTAAAACCATCAAGTTGCATCATCCAGACGTATATTCCATCAAGGTCCCGTCCAGCCGCCCGAGACCCAGTTTGAGAGTTTTCCCGAGTTTCCCTATTTCAACCCAGATGGCCATCTGCGGCAGGCCAAACCATCAAATTGCACCGTGCAGATGTTTATTTTATCAGGGTCTCGTCCGGCCGCCCGGGACCCGAGTTCATGAGTTTTTCTGACTTTCCCGATTTCAAACGACATGGCCATCTGCGAATGCAAAATCATAAAGTTGCACCGTTTGGACGTGTATTCCATCAAGGTCCCATCCATCTTCCGGGGTCCCGTGTTCGTGAGTTTAACCGACTTTCCTGATTTGGACTCAGATGGCCATCCGCACATGCAAAACCATCAAGTTGCACCATTCGAACGTGTATTCCGTCAAGGTCCCGTCCAGCCGCCCGAGACCCGAGTTCGAGAGTTTTCCTGAGTTTTCCTATTTCAACCCAGATTGCCATCCGCGGCGGGCCAAACCATGAAGTTGCACCGTGCAGATGTTTATTCCATCAGGGTCTCGTCCGGCCACCCGGTACCTGAGTTCGTGAGTTTTTCCTATTTTCCCGATTTCAAACGAGATGGCCATCTGTGAATGCAAAACCATCAAGTTGCACCGTCTGGACGTGTATTCGATCAAGGTCCCGTCCACACCCCCCCGGGACCCGAGTTCGTGAGTTTTACTGACTTTCCCGATTTTGACACAGATGGCCATCCGCACATGCAAAACCATCAAGTTTCACCAGCCGGACGTGATGCGGACATCGCTACCGTTGATACAACCACAACACCAGACCATTCACCACTCTCAGCTAATCAAGGTCCAATGACACGCGCTCGTGCACGTCAACTTAATTATCAAGTGCTTGGGAATTGATCCAGCTAGGAGGAATGGAGGGATTAATGCAATAAAGGCTGCTCCACCCGAGAAGAAATCTTAAGGCTGGGGCCATTTAATAAAGAGAGATTTAGACAAATAAGGAAAGGAATAAGGGAAATCTTGTCCAACTTTGCTGCTGGACGAAATTCCCTCTTTCTTCCCCCATTTAAAGATAGATGTGCTATAATAAGGAAAGAAATAGAGGAAATCATATCCTGCCTTGCTGCTGGATGGGTTTCCCTCTTTCTTCCCTATTAAATGGTAGTCTATCACAGAAAAAGGAAGGGAATAAGGGAGATCACGTCCTACCTTTGTTGCTGGACGAATTTCCCTCTTTTCTCCCCTATTTAAGTAGTCCAAGAGCTTCTTGACAGGGCGGGTTTTGTTTTCTGTAAGTTTAGTCATTGCTACTTCCTTGTAACGCAAGTGTCGACGAGACCTTCCGATTACTTGAATCAGAACCCTAACTTTTTCACACCCGTGAGTGTTTGCTTGTTATCTTGTTCTTGCTTGTTCTTCGATTGCTTGCAGGTTCAAGGCTGTTCTTGGCACGGCAAGTACAGCAACAACAGGAGCCGGTGTAACTATCGCTAAGGCGCAGCATCCTTGTGGTTGTTGTAGTCGGGTAACACAACGTCGACCTCCACCTAAATCGTAGTTACCAGGAGACGGTGTAACTGTCGCTCAAGGCGCCACACCATTCTGGTTGTGGTAGTCGGGCAGCCAACGTCGGCCTCCACCAAATTCGTTCATTACCAACGTCTCTCATCGAAAGATAGGGCGTCCCCCGTACCCGTTGGGTTCATCAAGTGGTATCAGATTTCAAGTGGTATCAGATTAGTCACAACAAGTTGAATAAACGTTCCACGATGGTATTGTGCTGGTCCTAGCTCAAACCTTACTAGAGACGTGAGCCGTAACTCCACGTGACGTTGGCAGTGCTGCAAGATATGACGAGGCAGAGTATTCGGCGGATACCGAGCTTGATGATGGACCTTTCAGGTATCGACGGCAGCCACGTCGCGACCATCGTGGTATGGGTGGTCAAGCTCAACGACGCGAGGTACGTGACAATGACGATTCCCTATGCAGCATTAAATTCTCCATACCACCTTTTGATGGTAAATATGATCCGGATGCATATCTGTCTTGGGAATTGTCAGTAGATCAAAAATTTGCATGCCATGATTTCCCTTATGATAAAAAGGTTAGAGCTGCCACTAGTGAATTCACTGACTTTGCTTCTGTTTGGTGGCATGAATATCAAACTAAAAATCCAGCTACCGTACCACAAACTTGGAATGCTTTGAAATGAATCATGCGTCGTCGTTTTGTTCCTTCCTATCATGCTCGTGACCTGTTGCATAAATTACAACAACTTAGACAAGGCAACAAATCTGTTGAGGAATACTATCAAGAACTTCAAATAGGCATGATGCGTTGTGGCCTAGTTGAAAATGAAGAGGCTGCAATGGCTAGGTTTATGGGTGGTTTAACAAGAGAAATTCAGGACATATTGGCTTATAAGGAATACACTAACGTCACTCGATTATTCCATCTTGCTTGTAAGGCTGAAAGAGAAGTGCAGGGACGACGTACAAGAACTAACATTTCTGCAGGTCGAACTACCTCATGGCAGTTCCGCTCAAGTGCTGCTGGTACTAAGCATGATTCTCCAGACGGTACTTCCAATGGGTTGCCCAGGACTACATCAAAATCAGCACCTTCGCGTGCAATCGAGACAACAAAAGGATCCACCCAAGTTGCAGCCAACACTTCTTGTTCCATTGCTTCTACCGGGAGAACAAAAGACATTCAATGCCTCCAGTGCAAGGGTTTTAGGCACCTACGAAGGGACTGCCCAAGCAAGCGTGTGCTGGTTGTACGAGAAAATGGTGAGTACTCATCCGCTAGTGATTTAGATAATAAAACATATGCCATGTTTGCTGCACAAGAAGCAAGAAAGAAGAATTATGATAAAGAGCACATTGGGGCTGATCATGCTGCCCACTATGAGAGTCTTGTTGTGAGGCGTGTCTTGAGTGACCAAATGATCAAAGCTGAACAGAACCAGCGACACAATCTATTCCAAACTAAGTGTGTAGTTTTGGAACGATCGTGTTACATTATTATTGATGGAGGAAGCTGCAACAATTTAGCAAGTGCTACCATGGTAGAAAAGCTTGGGATGACAACACTTCCACATCCACATCCCTACTACATCCAATGGTTCAACTACAGTGGTAAGCTTAAGTTACCCGTCTGGTTCGTGTCGAATTTGCAATTGGTTCCTACCATGATTACATTAATTGTGATGTGGTACCTATGCAAGCTTGTTCTATGCTATTTGGTTGACCTTGGCAATTTGATAAAGATACATTACATCATGGTAAATCAAATTAATACTCTTTCATGCATCATGAGAAGAAACTTGTTTTGCACCCGATGTCCCCTGATGCTATTTTGAAGTATGACATTGCTAGAGCTTGCAAAGAGAAAAATAAGAAATCAGCTGAAAATGAAAATTCAGATGTCGTGAAGAAATCGGTACAGTCTAAGACTGACAATTTCAAATCTGCTCATATGAAGAAGAATGAAATAAAATTAACGAGTGCTTGTTTTTTTCTTCCAAATCTGATTTGTTTGAATTAAAAAATGATACTGCAATCTGCTATGTGTTTGTTTGCAAAGAAGCTTTGTTCTCACTTCACGACACACCATGTGCTTTGCCTCCTTCTATCACTAAGCTTTTGCAGGAATACGCTGATGTGTTTCCACAAGAGGTATCAGCCGGGCTGCCACCATTGAGAGGGATTGAGCATCAAATTGACCTCATCCCTGGAGCTTCTTTGCCCAACCGAGCACCATACAGGACCAATCCGGAGGAGACTAAGCAGATTCAGCGGCAAGTACAGGAATTACTCGATAAAGGTTATGTGCGTGAGTCCGTTAGTCCTTGCTCCGTTCCTGTCCTTTTGGTCCCAAAGAAAGATGGATCATGGCGCATGTGTGTAGATTGTCGAGCAATTAATAACATTACCATTAGATATCGTCATCCTATTCCTAGGTTAGATGATATGCTTGATGAACTTAGTGGCTCGATGATTTTCTCTAAAATTAATTTGCGTAGTGGATACCATCAAATTCGCATTAAGCTAGGTGATGAATGAAAAACAGCGTTTAAAACAAAGTTTGGTTTGTATGAGTGGTTAGTCATGCCTTTTGGTCTCACAAATGCACCTAGCACTTTCATGAGATTAATGAATGAGGTTTTACGTGCTTTCATTGGAAGATTTGTGGTAGTATATTTCGATGACATCTTGATCTATAGCGCATCTCTTAAAGTTCATCTTGATCATCTCCGTGCTGTTTTCAATGCTTTACGTGATGCACACTTATTTGGTAACATTGACAAGTGCACCTTTTGCACGGATCGAGTTTCTTTTCTTGGCTATGTTGTGACACCACAGGGAATTGAAGTTGATCAAGCCAAGGTGGAGGCGATACACAGCTGGCCGACTCCTACCACGGTCACACAAGTACGAAGCTTTCTCGGACTTGCTGGATTCTATCGTCGTTTTGTGAAATACTTCAGCACCATAGCAGGCCCACTGCATGAGATTACAAAGAAGGGTGCTCCATTCACATAGGGCAAGGCGCAAGAGGCTGCATTTGTAACTTTGAAGAATAGGTTAACTCATACACCCCTTCTCCAATTACCAGATTTCAGTAAGACTTTTGAATTGGAATGTGATGCTAGTGGTATTGGATTGGGAGGTGTCTTGTTGCAAGAGGGGAAACCTATTGCTTATTTTAGCGAGAAACTGAATGGGCCTAGTCTGAACTATTCCACTTATGATAAAGAATTATATGCACTAGTATGAACTTTGGAAACATGACAACATTATTTATGGCCTAAAGAATTTGTTATACATTCTGATCATGAATCTTTGAAGCACATTAAGAACCAAACTAATCTGAACCGTAGGCATGCCAAGTGGGTAGAATTCATTGAGTCCTTTTCTTATGTCATCAAACACAAGAAAGGAAAAGATAATGTCATTGCGGATGCCTTATCTCGCCGTTACAATATGTTGTCTGAACTTGATTTTAAGATTTTTGGCTTGGAAACAATTAAAGAACAATATGCTTTTGATGCTGATTTCAAAGATGTGCTGCTGCAATGTAAAGAAGGAAAAACATGGAACAAGTTTGTTCTCACTAATGGTTTTGTGTTTCGAACTAACAAATTGTGCATTCCAGCTGGTTCTGTACGTATCTTACTATTGCAGGAAGCACATGGTGGAGGATTGATGAGACACTTTGGTGTCAAGAAGACGGAAGACATCTTAGCAAGCCATTTCTTTTGGCCAAAGATGAGGAGAGATGTGGAGCGGTTTGTTGCTCATTGCACCACCTGTAAAAAAGCTAAGTCCCGTCTTAATCCACATGGTTTATACATGCCTATTCCTGTTCCTAGTGCTCCATGGGAGGATGTTTCTATGGATTTTGTTTTAGGATTGCTTAGAACAAAGAAGGGGAGAGATAGTATTTTTGTTGTTGTCGACAGATTTTCTAAAATGACACATTTCATACCATGCCACAAAACTGATGATGCTACCCATATTGCTGATTTGTTCTTTCGAGAAGTTGTTCGTTTGCATGGGGTTCTAAACACTATTGTTTCAGATAGAGATGTCAAATTTCTTAGTCATTTTTGGAAAACCTTATGGGCTAAGTTGGGGACAAAATTACTCTTTTCTACCACTTGTCACCCTCAAACTGATGGACAGACCGAAGTAGTGAACCGTAGTTTATCTACCATGCTAAGGGCTGTTCTGAAACATAACATCAAATTATGGGAAGAATGTTTGCCTCATATTGAATTTGCTTACAATCGTTCGCTGCATTCTACTACTACTAAATTGTGCCCTTTTTAGATTGTATATGGTTTTATTCCTCGTGCTCCCATTGATCTTTTGGCTCTGCCACCTTCAGAGAAATTGAATTTTGATGCTTCTCGCCGTGCTGAATTAATTCTTAAAATGCATGAGCAAACTAAAGCAAATATTGAGAGCATGAACGCTAAGTATCAACAAGCCAGTAGCAAGGGTAGGAAGCATGTTACTTTTGAACCTGGTGATTTGGTTTGGGTGCATTTGAAAAAGGATAGATTTTCTGATTTGAGAAAATCTAAATTACTACCTAGAGCTGCTGGACCCTTCAAAGTGCTTCGAAAAATTAATGATAATGCATATGAAATTGAGTTGCCTGCAAATTTTGGGATTACTTTCTCTTTTAATATTGCAGATTTGAAACCATATATGGGCGAGGAAGACACATTTGAGTCGAGGACGACTCAATTGCAAGAAGGGGAGGATGATGCGGACATCGCTACCGTTGATACAACCACAACACCAGCCCATTCACCACTCTCAGCTAATCAAGATCCAATGACACGCGCTCGTGCACGTCAACTTAATTATCAGGTGCTTGGGAATTTATCCAGCTAGGAGGAATGGAGGGATTAATGCAATAAAGGCTGCTCCACCCGAGGAGAAATCTTGAGGCTGGGGCCATGTATAAAGAGAGATTTAGACAAATAAGGAAAGGAATAAGGGAAATCTCGTCCAACTTTGCTGCTGGACGAAATTCCCTCTTTCTTCCCCCATTTAAAGATAGATGTGCTATAATAAGGAAAGAAATAGAGGAAATCATATCCTGCCTTGCTGCTGGATGGGTTTCCCTCTTTCTTTCCCTATTAAATGGTAGTCTATCATACAAAAAGGAAGGGAATAAGGGAGATCACGTCCTACCTTTGTTGCTGGACGAATTTCTCTCTTCCCTCCCCTATTTAAGTAGTCCAAGAGCTCCTTGACAGTGTGGGTTTTGTTTTCTGTAAGTTTAGCCATTGTTACTTCCTTGTAACGCAAGTGTCGACGAGACCTTCCGATTACTTGAATCAGAACCCCAACTTTTTCACACCCGTGAGTGTTTTCTTGTTATCTTGTTCTTGCTTGCTCTTCGATTGTTGCAGGTTCAAGGCTGTTCTTGGCACGGCAAGTACAGCAACAACAGGAGCCGGTGTAACTATCGCTAAGGCGCAGCATTCTTGTGGTTGTTATAGTCGGGTAGCACAACGTCGACCTCCACCCAAATCGTAGTTACCAGGAGACGGTGTAACTGTCGCTCAAGGCGCCACACCATTCTGGTTGTGGTAGTCGGGCAGCCAACGTCGGCCTCCACCAAATTCGTTCATTACCAACGTCTCTTATCGAAAGATAGGGCGTCCCCCGTACCCGTTGGGTTCATCAGGATGTGTATTCCATCAAGTCCCGTCTGGCCTCCCGGGTTTCGAGTTTATGAGTTTTCCCGACTTTCTAGATTTTGACCCAGATGGCCATCCGCACATGCAAAACCATCAAGTTGCACCATCTAAACATGTATTCCATCAAGGTCCCCTCTAGCCGCCCGGGGCTAGAGTTCGTGAATTTTCCCGACTTTCCTGATTTCGTCCTAGATGGCCATCCGCACATGCAAAACCATCAAGTTGCACCATCCAGACGTGTATTCCGTCATGGTCCCGTTCTTCCTCCCGGGACCCGAGTTCATGAGTTTTCCCTATTTTCCCGATTTTGACCCAGATGGCCATCCGCGAAGGTAGAATCATCAAGTGGCACCATCCGAACGTGTATTCCAACAAGGTCCCATTCAGCCGCCCGAGACCCGAGTTCGAGAGTTTTCACGAGTTCCCCGATTTTAACCCAGATGTTCATCCAGCATGCAAAACCATCAATTTGCCCCATCCGAACGTGTATTCGGTCAAGGTCCCAACCGGCCTCCCGAGACCCGACTTTGTGAGTTTTCCCGACTTTCCTGATTTGGACCCAGATGGCCAGCCGCGTAGGCACAACCATCAAGTTGCACCGTGCGAATGTTTATTCCATCAAGGTCCCATCCGACCGCCCGGGACCCGAGTTCGTGAGTTTTCCCGACTTTCGCGACTTTCCCAATTTCGACCCAGATGGCCATCCACGCATGCAAAACCATTAAGTTGCACCATCCAAACATGTATTTCGTCAAGGTCCGGCCCGGCCGCTCGGGATCCGAGTTCGTGAGATTTCCCGACTTTCTCGATTTTGACTCATACGGTCATCCGCTCATACAAAACCATCAAGTTGCACCATGCGGATGTGTATTCTGTCAAGGTCCCGTCCAGCTTCCCGGGACCTGAGTTTGTGAGTTTTCCCGACTTTCCCAATTTTGACCCAGATTGCCATCCGCGCAGGCGAAACCATCAAGTTGCACCATCCGAACGTGTATTTTGTTAAGGTCCCGTCCAGCCGCTCGGGACCAGAGTTCGTGAGTTTTCCTGATTTTCCGACTTTCCCGGGGACAAGGGGATCACATTATTTAAGAGCAGTAGGAATTCAATTTTTTAGGACAATTTTGGAGCTGTGGGCCCTCCTGTCAGCCACACTGGAGTCCAAACCGACTGAACTCAGTGTACTCGGTGTTTCACGCTCAGTGAGAGGAGGCGCCGAGACTTCACGTCGAAGGCCACCAAGCGGCGCCGGCCAGCTCCTGCTTCTATGTGGGAGGTGTCTCAACAGGTGTTGCACCCTCCACTGCCCTCGGTTGGCTATAAAAGGCACGAGATCGGCCGGCGAGCTTCTTTTTCGAGCACTTCCATAAATTGCCATCTAGCTGCCCGGTTTCTGATCCTGTGCAAACTGAGCTACAATCGTTCTCTGATCTCGACGTCAATAGGAAAGCTGTGCGCTAGCTTGTCCTCGAGCTCATCGCACAAACCGTTCCTAGGTTCGTCCCTCATATGCTAAGAATTTTCCAGTTTAGGATCGGGAGCTTATTTCGGGACCTGATTAGGTTTAGGAGAAATTCGAGAGGATCATCGCGTGGGAGGGCAAACAGAGTTTAGAAAGTGCATCTAGAGGTTCTCGCGCCCCTCCTCGATCAAAACCGGAAAGAAACCACCGCCGGAACCCTAGCTTCACCGAGGAACAGCTCGGCGGAAGAGGGGGTCGCTGGTGAGGTCCAGTTTGCCAGAGTTTTAGGTCCCAACCAAGATCATGCCGAGCTTCCCGAGGCTTCCCTGGACGTGGTGACACGATTAGCGCACGAAGGGGGTGGTCGAAAGGATGGGAACACGTTGCCGAAATTGCACAGGGGCATAGCGCTCGTCGCTAGCGAGCTACGGCGGTTAGCCGGTGGCGGCATGGTGTCCAACATGTTCAGCGTCCAATGTTACGTGGAGGCGGCGAGTTTCACCGTCGCCGGCGAGCTAGGCCGCCTGGAACGCCGACCCCGCCGGACCTCCGGTGGCTCGGGGCTGTGGCGTCACGAGGTAGATGAAGGGCGCGGGTCCCACGTGTCAGTCACTGCGCTGTATGTCACTGGTTAGGCGCGGGAGATGATTTTCTTTAGGGAAATAATTCAGGAATCAGCCCAAATCTTAGAAATTCATAACTTTGGGTAGAAGTTTTCAAATTCAGTGAACCAAATTTTGTTGGATTCATCTCTTCGAGTACTATCCAGAAAAATAAGTTTCAGCTTATGAAACTTATTCTTTTTTCTAGAATTAATTCCCTAAATTTTAAAATGTTGGAAATTTTATCTGGAGAAATCTTTTATGGAAAATTCTGAGATTTGGCTGGGATGTTCATTTGAAAATCCTTGAGTCATAGGAAAAGTTTTAGATCCATCCAAGTTCATTTAGTCCCCCTAATGGTGTGATTAAGTTAACTGCTCTGAGAAAATAGAAAAATATACAGAAACATTTTTCAGATTTTCTCAAATCTTGTTTAGGGCATAAATTTCTCTAGGATTCTTCAAATGACATGAAACCAATTCCATTAGGACCATCTCAAACTTTAGTTTCCATAAAGTAATGGTTTGGGCCTTGAAAACCGCTAGAAATCTTTAGAAGCTCTAGTAATGACCGAATAGTCTTTTATTTGTGCAGAGCTCAAATGAACTTTATTTTAAATGAAACTTGGTCAAGTCTCTGGTTAGAACCCTACCATGCTACCATAAAAATTTCAGAGCCAAAGAGGAGGGCGATCTAGAGTTATGGTGTTTACATATTCAGTTCCAAATATTGCATTTAAATTGACATATCGATTAATTTGCTTACGTGTAGTCGCTGAAGGCGAGGAGACACCGGAAGTGTTGGACTTTCTACTTCTGGATGAGACCCTAACCACTGACCAGCAGCAACAAGGCAAGCCCCAGATTACATTTAACAAGTTTTATAAAGTTGTGCTTTATATACACATAGCTTGAGGTATGTTTGTGCATTAGGTGGAGGATGGATGAAACCCGAAATGCATGACCAGATCATTCCAACAAGACAGAGGGTAATGTCTAAGTCCTCGAGTAGTTTATGCTCTTCTTAAGGTGTATAGACTTCAGTACAAGTAGAGTAGTTGGAATCTACTCGCGAGTATAGACTTGGGACACACGGGATTGGTTCGAGTGATGTGAGAGCACTTTAGTAAGAAAATGAGACTAGGCAGGGTCTAGGGCGTAGCAAGAGGAAGTATTGTGGGCGAACCCTGTCCGTGTCGATTGAGGACAGATCCGTGTGCGGCCTATACTGATCAAGTTTGAACGTACCGAAGGCATATCGGATATATGGGCACCGATAAACCGATGTAGCCTATACCTCCGGGCGTCGAGACATAACACACCGATTTATAGGTGTATATTGAGGGCAGCAAGGTGGAATCCGCTAACGGGCACAGAGAGATGCTCTGTGTAGAGAAACTCTTGTCCGTTTGGGTGCAACCGGTTCTACATTTAGGCTGTTTGGTAAAAAGTTGTCCCGTATGATATTGAGTGAGCATACTGTGCAGCTCCACGGGTGGGCGTATGTGACGTGCTCTTCGGGTATCCTTGCAGGTGTATATCGAGTCGATTCGTCGTCCCTCGCGGTGATGCGTACCACTTGGTCACTGAGTCTTGACGTAGGTTAATATATGAAATGATATGATTCAATATTGCTGTTATGATGAAATTATATTGCTACATGTGTGCCACCAAATATTGCTCACTAAATTTCAGATTCCTGAACCGTATTTTGTGTCTAAAAACTGAACTAAGAATGAACTTAGACGTGTCCGTTTGCTGTAATTACCATCCTATTTCATTATGACCTGCATGTAGAGTTTCATGTGTAGGCGCATCGGATAAGACTTGCTGAGCCATTGTACTCACGGTTGCTGCTATTGAGTGTTTGCAGGTGATGACTACCCCACGGACTCGGGGTACGAGTCCACCGACGAGGGTACCCTCCATAGGGGACCACGGCTGATTGGAAGCCGTACACGCCGCGCTGAGCTAAGGAGTGGAGCTGGTGTGGGTTGTCCATAGGGCTGGACAACTGACTTTTGCTAGTTAGGAGGGCGTGAGTTGTAAACATTTAGCTTCCGCAGTTGTATACTCTGTATTTAGATGTAAGCTGAAGCTTGTACTATTTTGTACATATTCAGTTATTTTCGATGTAATACAATATTTGTCTTATGATGTGTGCTGTCGGGTGTCGCAACGTGCGGCACCACCCTCTGAGATCCTGGGAGAGCGGATTTCGGTCCGTCGCACTTTTGTGCATCAAACAAAGTATACAAGAGACCTTATTAAGCGCTTCAACCTGGACAAAAGCAAGTCTCTTCGGACACCAATGGGTACAGCAATGACACTTAAACTTGATGAAGATGGTGAACCCGTGGATCAAAAAGAATATAGAAGTATGATTGGATCACTTTTGTACCTTGTCACACCCGGTTTTTCCGAAGAAACAATCAAGTGAATATCACATGTATGCCAGGATCATTTTCTCATACATGTGATGACAAATAGTGAAGCATCATTTATTACAAGCCAGGTGTCGAATATAAATAAGTCTTACATCGCAAATGTCTCAATGGACACTAATGCTTCATCACAAGTAAATAAACTAGCAGCAGAATATTATTCTTTTAGGGCTCCATCACAGGCGTTGCTCGGGGGTCTTCATGAACCTAAAATCCTTCCTCGGGTCCAAAATCTTGGTTATTATACACCACCTCATTATCTTGACCTGAGCAGCAATATAAACCAACAAATATGCAAGGTTGAGTACCAATGGTACTCAGCAAGTGTGGGAAAATTATATCATGCATGGCTAGAACAAGGAGAGGTTGAACTCATGGTTAAAGCACTACGCAATTAATACCTATCACCTTAGCTTATTAAGCACCTACATTACTACACAGGTGAAATGGTCCCAATCTCCCAACCCATTATCATAACCCAATAACCATAACATCATTTCCAATGTTAAGCTCCCCGCTTAACTTCCAAAACCATCAATCCTCGAATCATGAATAAGTCCAGGCCGCTCTTAACCGTGAGCACGGCTGTCAAGACAGTTTTGACTCTGCAGAGTTTGTACCACTGTACCCACAAGTAGTGATTTCATCCCCCGTTACCGGGTGGACTAAAAGAACCTCTATTATGCCAGTGGCTACGATCCACATTCACACTTTCCAGGTGTGTAGCCAGGAGATCACTACGAAGCCTTTACAAAGGGATTCCCGACGAGCGTGGGCCCACTGAGGTTTCACCCCTAACAGCATACAAGAGGCTCCAACCCCGCTGCAGTGGCCCCCTCTTGAGCCTTGCGGTTCATATGGTAGTCCAGCTGACACCTACTCCCCGCACCATCCAACACACCCATACTACGCCGGGGATACACCTAATTAATTGGCCAAGCTGCCCCATCTCAGCATGTGGTTGGCACTGTAAAGCCGGGTTACATGCTCCATGAACCGGTCCTTAGGATCCAGGCAAGTACTAAACACAAACCCAAGTCTCGTGCACCCAGCACACAACCAAAACATCCAACTTGCCTTGATCCCTACCTCTACATAACTCACAATGTCTCATTCAAGAGTATGGTAATATAAACTGATGATCTCATGTCCCAAATATCCCATTCTAAGCATGGCTAAGCATATGCATGGTAATAAATGACATGGTAAAATCAATCCCAACCCAAGCTACAAGGAAACAAGGTAATGCAATTCTAGGGAAACTTTCCTAGCATGGGTTTCATATTTAACTTGACAATGCAAATAATTCTATCTACACATCCTAGCATAGGATCAAAGTGGTCAAGGACACTTGCCTCCTTCTTGCTGCTCTTGAAATGGGTAGTCCTGATCTTAGAAATGAATAACTTGTTCTTGAACAGGTTCTACTTCATACCATCACACATAGCAAAAGAAAAACAACAATCCATAAGACATAGTTCACACTTACACTTCATACAAACCACACATTCACATTTATGAAATTCATTCACCATTATATGTGTTGTGTTTCAGTTTTAAATAAATTCCTTATATCAAACTACTACACCTTTTCACTACCAGGTATGTATGAAAAGTATTTTTCTTCTCCATTTGTGCCTTCAGAATTTCTACCAACCCTAAACTGAATTCTTTGGATTTTAGAAACTCCATTTATCATTTACTAGTTGCTATATTTTCAGATTTATATTCCTATGCATAATTGTGTATTTTATTATGAAATTAGTAATACACATTATCTAAACAGTATAGGTTCTGGTCCTAAATGTTTTAATAACATCTTTTGACCTTGGCTTCTGATGTAGACCATTTCATAATTATTTTCCCTATTTTTCTATAACTATTCTTTACTTAAAAATGTGTCCCTATACTAATAAATGTGAATAATAGATGAAACAGATTTATTTCAGCCCAAAAATATATTTCTATCTCACTCCAAAGTTTTCTAAGTACTGAGAAAGTTTTTAATTAATTTTGACAATTATGTTTGTCCCCCTTTTTAATTTTTAAACACTAGTTACATATTCAATTTTCTAAATTAAATACTAAACAGGGTTAAAATAATGAACTCACCCCATTACAGGGTCTATAATATTATTTTCATAATTTCCAAGGGTCTAGCTACACTTATCAGAGGTGTTTTCCTAATTTCTATTAAGTCCAGGGGCTAAAACTGATTTTTAAATGAATTTACATGATTTTCTGGAGTTCCAGGGGCTAGATCTGAAGTTTCCGGGGCTAGCTCTCAATTCCAGAGAACCCCAGGGGGTAGCACGTAAGAATTCCAGTCTTTATAACGCGGGGCTGACGTGGACCGTCTGATTTTAAACCGACGGCTGAGATTATAACATCGAACCGGTACGCGGGGATTTAAAGTCTACCGTGCGATTTAAAACAAACGGCGCACAAGCAGCCACGTCGCTCTGATCGAGCGCGGGCGGCGCTGCCGGCGGCGCACGGCGGCGGGAAGCGGCGATCTCGCCGGAAAGTTTCGGATCCTCGAGAATTCTGCCTAGAACTGTGATCTTATGGCCTAGATCGGTAGAGGGGAGGTCAGGGATCTCACCTCGGGGGTTTTCTTGAGCTCAGGGGTCCTGGAAAGTGATCGGCGGCGAGATCCGAGGCAAAACCACGGCGAAGCTCGTCGGCGCTGTGTTTACACCGTAACACTCCGAGTTTTCTGCACCTGCAAAGTTCCCCGGAGGCGGTGGATCAAGATCAGCGAGTTAGATCAGAGTTTCCGAGTTTAGATCGGCCAGAATTCACCGGCGAAGTCTCGGTGTTCACCGGAGTAAAAATCGGCGATCGCGTGGGAAAAACTGATCGGATCGGGGGTTTTTATAGCCGGGGGAGGGCGGTGGGTCTGTTGCGATCGAGTTTGAGTCGTTTGGGACCAGAATTCGGCTGCGGGACGCGAAAATCCGGTCGGTTGCGATCGCGCGCGCTCGGGGAAAAGTCCGGGGTCGCGGGGTTAGGGATGACAGGTGGGTCCCACCCGTCGGTGAGAGGCAGCGCGGCGCGCGCGGGGGCGGGCTGGCGCGGGAGTAGCTGGGCCGGCTGGCGGGTTTCGGCCCACTGGCCGTTTTTTTCCTGTTTTTCTTTTTCCATTTCTTTTCTGTTTTGAGTATAATTTGAATTCCAGTTTGAATTTGAATTTTTGCAAAACATGCAACACGTCCAAAATTTTTTAAATTCCCCTCTGAACATGGTTTTGGGTTTTGAATCAAAATTTGGGGTGTTACATACCTCACGACATCAAGACCGGACATACAATTCAGCATGTCTTTGTGCACGATTTCAAGCTTCACCACGTGTTCACATCGTCAAGCCGTTAAAAGAATTCTCAGGTACTTACATGGAACTCAAGAATTTGTGATTTTTCTTCTGTCGGTACCCGTGATATGGGGTACCCCCGCGCACAGGGGAAAATGCCTAAGGAACTCGCCCTTCTCCGCAGGGAGAGCTCCGAAGGCGCCACATGTCCGGCGGGGCCGGACCTCCCTCTCCTCAGAGGAAAGCTCCGGGCCCGCCACGTGGCATACAGAAGCCGGACCTCCCCCCTCCGCGGGAGAGAGGTCCGAAGGTGCCACGTGTCCAGCAGGGCCGGACCTCCCTTTTCTCAGAGGAGAGCTCCGGGCTTGCCACGTGGCCGACAGAAGCCGGACCTCCCCCTCCGCGGGGAGAGGTCCGGAGGCTCCACGTGTCCAGCGGGGCCGGACCCCCCTCTCCCCTCTGAGGAGGGTTCCGGGCCCGCCACGTGTCTAGCAGAAGAACGCCGCCTGCCCCCGAGCGGTAGGCAGCGGGCGTAAAGTCGCCCCATACCTTGCCCGTACAAGGTATTCAAGGCCCGCGCCTTCCCAAGAAGCGGAGACCCGGATCACGCCTCTGTCAGGTGCCGTTGTGCCCAGTCACATCACAGACTGGCGTGCGGTGTCAGAGCCTGCCAGCCAATAAACGCAGCGACAAGACTTCCATGCCGCCTCCGCCGTCATCAACCACTACGACTAGCATGCGGCATGGGAAGGGCTGCAAGACGAAGACTCAGAAGCCTTCGCCAGAGACAACTACCGGCATAACTGCAGATACAGTAGATAACAGTCAATCTCCCCAGGACCACCTGTCGGGTCCTGGCCCCCCCCCTTGTAAGCCACCCGAGTCTTAGACTATAAAAGACTCGGGTAGGCGACGTTAGCAAGGGTTTGCACTCTAGCCATTCACACCCAAGGTGTAACTCATCCTCAATCTCAGGACTCCGGTTCTGAGCAACAAGCAATACAGCGAGCTCCATAGCTCGCCATGGACGTAGGGTTTTACGCTCCGGCGGCCTGAACCACGTAAAACTCACCGTGTCAAGCTCTTCGTAACTCGTCCATACGCTCAAGCTCTCCGCAAGTGACTAGCCCCACCGAAAAAAGAACCTCCGCGGGCTGCCCAGTGCAGGCCGGGGGAAGTGTCGACCGAAGACTTCGACATTTGGCGCGCCAGGTAGGGGGCTTTCTCTTGCGCGACGAGTTTCCGCCGACGAAGATGACCAAGCTTCCTTCAGCGGCAAACTCTCCTCTCCCGCGTTCGCGGCGAACCATGACCAGGGGGGAGTACATGTCGACACACTCAGGACGGAGTGTGTCGGCGCAAGCTGGGAGCCAGCAGCCGGCTCTGGCAGCGCCGACCCCGGCAATGCAGGCTCCAACCAGCGTCAGGTCTTCAGTAGCGCTGGGCGTACCCGGTGGGGGTGCGCTAGCTGCAACAAGAGCGCTACTGCACAATCTGCCTGCTGGGGACGCGCCTCAGGCAGCGACCCAGCAGTGGATTCACGAGGTAGACCGTCTCGTCGTCGCCGCCGCAAACCCTCGACTTCGGCGGGGACGACGCTCCGGCCGACCGGCTGTGTCGCTGATGCACACGCCAATGGTTGGCGAGCAGACGGCAGATTCCAGCTCCACCAGGCCCCAGTCGATGGATCTGAGGACAGAGCTGGAACGGTGTCACTTGGGCCAAGATGCCCGGGTATACCTCGAGCAACGCCGAGAAAGGCGTCGCAACCAAGAGGCTGGCGACAGCGTGACGTCGGCCTCGACCCAGCCTGAAGAGCAGACTTTCGTAACGCGATCTCTGCCCCAGGCTTACGCCGCGCAGAATATGCCACAGTCATATGTCCTGCAAACGGCGCCCCCGGCCTATGGCGCAGCCTTGCCCATACCGGGATACACTGTGCCAGGTGCGAACCAAGCGTTCGCGGCACCAATACCTGCGGCAACAGGAGCAGGATGTGCGGCCCTTGCGCCCCACCTTCGCTTCACGAGGTGGCCGCGCAAGTTTTGGCCGCACCAGCCCGAGAAGTACAACGGTAGCGTCAACCCGGCGGAGTTCCTCCAGATCTACTCCACCGCCGTACTTGCCGCAGGAGGGAATGAGGCCGTCATGGCCAATTACTTCCCTGTCGCCTTGACCGGTCAGGCTCGGTCTTGCCTCATGAACCTCCCCCAGGGTTCCATAACTTCCTGGGGAGAGCTCTGCCGGCAGTTCATCGCCAACTTCAGCAGTTCCTACACCCGGCCTGGCACGGAGCTCGACCTCCACGCCATCCAGCAACAACCGGGGGAGTCGCTGAGCTCTTTCATCCAGCGGTTCTCCCAGGTGTGGAACACCATCCCACACATCCAAAATGCTTCTGTGGTGGTGGCGTTCCGGCAAGGCGTCCGGGACAAGAAGATGCTCGAGAAGCTCGCGACCAGAGAGGTCCGCGATGTCTCCGAGCTCCTCAGCCTGGCAGACAAGTGCGCCAGAGCAGCCGAAGGGCGAAACTGGCACTCACTGCCGTCCTCCGAGTCAGGAGGACAGCACGGATCTAGCCCTACTCCCTATGGAGGCAGCAAGAAGGCCAAGAACCGAGGCAGAGGCAAGACAGAATCACCGACCGCAGCTCCAGTTGCCGCAGCAGCGGCACTCAGTGGGGCTCGGGGGCCGCGCCCCGACAAGAGGCAGCGAAGGTCACCAATCCCAGAAGGTGATCAAGACAAGATATGCCCCGTGCACGGCAGCTGTCGCCATACTACTGCCGAGTGCCGGGAGATCCGGAAGCTCGCAGAGCGCTTCTGCAAAGGGAAGCAGCAGCGGACTGACGCCCCACCCTTCCGTCCAAGGGAGGGCAAGCAGAAGGTCGACGTCCCGAACAGCGCCGACCACCAAGTGGAGTTCCAGGAGCCTCAGCGCGTCGTGAAGGCGGTACGCAACCATTAGGACTCCAGCTCCAGCGACGATGAGCGTCGAAAGAAGCTCTACGTCATATACGGCGGGTCCGCCGACCCCTCGTCTCGAAGCGCAGTCAAGACTCTGCGCCGAGCGATAGCGTCGGTGGGTCCACTCCCAAGTGCCGCACCGCACCTCAAGTGGATGGGAACCCCCATCAGCTTTGACGCCACCGACTGCCCCAGGAACATGGCTGGGGACGGCCAACTACCGCTCTTGGTAGCTCCGACCATCGCCAACGTGAGGATGTACCACGTTTTGGTAGATGGTGGAGCTGGGCTGAACCTCATCAGCCATGCAGCTTTCCAGAAGCTGCAGATCCTGATGGCCAAGCTCACTCTGTCAAGCCCGTTCTCAGGAGTAGGGCCGGGACAGGTCGTTCCCTACGGCAACATCAGCCTCCCGGTGACCTTCGGAGCTCCGGACAGCTATCGGACAGAATACATTCTGTTCGACGTAGCGGAGATCGACCTCCCCTTCAACGCCATAATTGGCAGGCCAGCCCATTACCGATTTATGGCAGTAGCCCACTACGGCTACCTCGTCCTAAAGATGCCTACACCAACGGGCGTCCTCAGGATTCGTGGAGACCGCACTGCTGCAGTGTCGGCCTTAGAGAAACTCCAAGCGCTCGCAACAGCTGGGGCACCAGCCCCTAGCAGTGCAGAGCCGGACCAGCTCCACCCGAGCGCACGCCACCGTGCCTCCGCCGCAGCACCCCGGGTACAACCCCTCGACGAGGGCGGCGTCCCCTTAAAGGTCGTCCAAGTCGGCGCCGAAGCCACCCAGACCACCCGGGTAGCCGGGGGCCTGGATAGAAAATAGGAAGGCGCGCTCGTCACCTTCCTCCGTCACAACGTTGACGTGTTTGCATGGCAGCCGTCACAGATGCCGGGGATCCCCAGGGAGGTGATTGAGCACCACTTAAAATCTTCCCCGACGCCCGGCCAGTTCAACAGAAGCCCCGCAAGCAGTCCATCGAGTGGCAAAACTTCATTCGTGAAGAAATCAAGAAGCTGCTGGACGCTGGCTTCATACGGGAAGTCCACCACCCCCGGTGGTTGGTGAACCCCGTCGTTGTCCCAAAGGCCGGCGGGAAGCTCCGGATGTGCATCGACTACACCAGTCTCAATAAGGCATGTCCCAAAGATCCATTCCCTCTCCCTAGAATAGATCAAATAGTAGACTGAACATCAGGCTGTGATATGCTGTGCTTCCTAGACGCCTAATCGGGTTTCCATCAGATCCCCATGTCTAGGGAGGATGAAGAGCACACCTCCTTCATCACAGTAGATGGCCTTTATTGTTATGTGTCTATGCCTTACGGCCTAAAGAATGCTCTCCCCACCTTTGTGCGAGCGATGCACAAAACCTTTGGGGAGTTAATAAGAGACTTAGTTGAGGTGTACGTCGATGACATCGTTGTCAAGGTCAAGCAGGGTTCATCTTTGTTAGATAACCTAGCCTTAGTTTTTGACAAATTGCGCTCTACGCGCACCAAGCTGAACCCCGACAAATGTTTGTTCGGTGTGTCCTCTGGGAAGCTCTTAGGATTCCTGGTCTCGCACCGGGGGATTGAGGCCAACCCAGAGAAGATCAAGGCCATCGACTTGATGCGGCCTCCTGCCCGCGTCAAAGATGTCCAGAAACTCACGGGATGCCTAGCCGCGCTGAGTCGGTTTATACCGAGGCTAGCAGAGCGGGCACTCCCTTTCTTTATGCTCCTGCGCAAGTCTGGCCCATTTGCCTGGACTGACGAAGCAGAAGAGGCTTTCCAGGAGTTGAAGCGGCTCCTGACGACCCTGCCTATCATGGTAGCCCCAGAGCCCGGAGAGCACCTGTTGCTCTACATCACGGCAACAACCGAGGTGGTGAGTATGGTCCTCGTCGCAGAGCGGCCGGACCTCTCACTTTCACGACCTGCTCCGGCAGCAGAAGACAGACGCCAGGAGGCCCCGCAGGACCGAGACGGTCTCTCAGACCTCCAAGGCAACCTCCCGGAGGTCCAGGTCGGCCTCCCGGAGGTCCAGGGCGGTCTCCCGGACCCCCAAGATAAACCCCCGGGGGTCCTGTGGGACCCCCGGGGGCCCAACGGGGCCTCCCGAAGATCCCTCAAGACCCTCCGGAGCTCCCGGAGAACCAGCGGGGCCCCCCGGAGAGCCAAGATAGCTTAAGGGCCTCCGGGTTCCAACTCCCGGAGGCCCCCGTGGGTCCACTCACCTCCAGCGGGCCAGGGCCAATGGATGAAGACCTCCCAGACCTAAGAGAGAGGGTTCGAACCATCCAGAGGTCTGTCTACTACATCAGCGAAGTACTTCATGATGCCAAGACAAGGTACCTAGAAGTCCACAAGCTGCTGTATGCGGTGCTCGTGGCCTCCAGGAAGCTCCGCCATTACTTCCAGGCCCACCGGGTCTCGGTATTCACCTCCTATCCGCTGAAGGCGATTCTTCACAGCCCCCATGCGACTGGCAACATTGCGAAATGGGTGGCGGAGCTGGTGAAGTTCGAGCTGGACTTCCTTCCACGCCATGCAGTCAAAAGCCAAGCACTGGCTGACTTTGTGGCAGAGTGGACACCAACGAAGACTGACCCAGGGGGCCACGAAGACGGTGAACCAGAGCACCAAGCTCCTGTCTTCACCGAGCCCCACTGGATGCTTTTCTTCGACGGCTCCTCACGAAAGCAGGGGGCCGGTGCCGGCGTACTGCTCCTCATGCCATCGGGGGAACAGTTTGGGTACATGGTGCGTCTCAATTTTAAGGCAACCAACAACATGGCAGAGTATGAAGCACTCATCTTTGGCCTGCAGACAGCCCTGTCTTTAGGCGCTCGCCAGTTGTTGGCACAGGGCGACTCCCAGCTGGTCATCAAACAAGTCAAGGGCGAATGCTCCTGCAATGACCCACAGCTAGCTGCATATCTGCTTCACGTGCAGATGTTGGAGAAAGACTTCCTCGCCTTGGACCTGCGCCACGTACCGCGCGCTGGCAATGCCGCAGCTGACGACCTTTCAACGAAGGCTTCCACCGGAGCTCCCGTGCCCGAAGGAGTTTTCGAGAGGACGTTGCTGCGGCCCACAGCCCGGCCCGCCGAGGCGGGCGAAGGGGGCTTGATCAGCACCTCGAAGCTGGCGGTCCCGGCGGCCCTGCAGCCATGGATGCCGCCAAGGATCGTAAGCGTCACTGGGGACTCCGTGCAACCCAGCGCTCAAGATCCAGAAGCTCAAGTCAGACCCGATGCATGGATCACGGAGATCCGGGACTACTTAAAAGACAACATCCTCCCTGATGAACATGCAACCGCTGAACGGATCATGCGTATGGCTAAGAGATACGCGCTGGTAGAGGGGGATCTCTACCGGCGCGGTGCCAACCACATCCTATTGCGGTGCATAACCCAGGGGGAAGGCTGCGACTTGCTCGCTGAGATCCATGGAGGCGAATGTGGAAGTCACTCTTCCTCACGCACGCTTGTCAGTAAAGCCTTGCGGCATGGCTTCTACTGGCCGACAGCACTCCAGGATGCCGTCAAGCTGGTCGAGAGCTGCAAGGCGTGCCAGTTCCATGCCAAGCAGATCCATACACCGGCTCAGGCGGTACAGATGATCCCACCCTCATGGCCGTTTGCCGTATGGGGGCTGGACATCTTGGGACCATTTCCCAGAACCGTCGGAGGATTCCGGTACCTCTATGTCGCCATCGACAAGTTCACCAAGTGGCCGGAAGCCACACCAGTTGTCACCATCAACAAGCAATCCGCAGTAAAGTTCATCAAGTCTATTGTCTGCCAGTTCGGAGTCCCGAACAGAATCATCACCGACAACGGGACCCAGTTCACCAGCACAGCCTTCCAAGGCTACTGCGAAGACCTCGGCATTCAGGTGTGCTATGCCTCTGTTGCCCATCCAAAGAGCAATGGTCAAGTCGAGAGGGCCAACGCGGAGATTCTCTGGGGCCTTAAGACCCGCACCTACGCCAGTCTGAAGAAACATGGTGCCAATTGGGTGGATGAGCTTCCGAGCACACTATGGGCTAACCGGACATCCCAGAGTCGGGCCACCGGAGAGACACCCTTCTTCATGGTGTATGGGGCCGAAGCTGTACTTCCCCCAGAAATCACAATGAAGTCTCACCGTGTCCGGGCTTACGACGAAGCCGCGCAGGACAACCTCCGGCGTGGAGAAATCGACCTCGTCGACGAGGTCCAATTGCATGCAGCACTCCGTAACGCACGGTACAGACAAGCGCTTCGTCGCTACCACCAGAGATTTGTGCGTGCCCGGGAGCTGCAGGAAGGTGACCTGGTGCTGCGGCGCATATTTTCTCACGAAGGGACCCACAAACTCTCCCCTAGTTGGGAAGGTCCCTTCCGAGTCGGAAAAGTGTGCCGCCCCGGGTGCGTGCGCCTTTCCACCGAGGATGGGGACCTGCTCCCAAACCCTTGGAACATGGAACACCTCCGTAAGTTCTACCTCTAGAGCAAAGATAGGACAGTCCCTTCTTTTCGTAATAAATTCCATAGAGTCCAGGAACAGCGCTCGGAGCAACTAAGCCCCAGGGGACGGTACAAGACTACGTTCACCTTTGCCTGGTTCCGACTCCAAGCGCGTAGAGTCTTGCTTCCCTTCTTAATGGGGCGGGTCGTGGCCTCCATGTTTAGCCTGCCTTCCTCCTGTGGAAAGTTATACGAAAAGAAACATGTTCTACTTTGCTCTTTCCTCGTACTCATTTAAATTATGTACTAAGTTTTTTATGACTACCCTTGCGGTAAATGGCCGCCATGCGCTCAGCTCCCTCTTCTCATTCTCACCTCTAGTCGGCATTTGGTGCCCTACCAGAGGCGGTTGCGTCGGAGGTACCTGCCGATAGTCGAAGGGGCCCCGAGCCCCCGGCACTTCGCGCACTTCAGTCCCAAGCACCGTGCATATGGTTAGGGACCGTGAGACAAATAAGACTATGAGATAAAGGAGGGGGAACCCCCAAGGAGAATTACGTTTCCCTTACTTGTGTGCAGGACCTCTCGGCCTCAAATCCCTACAGGAATGTGGTAGGAGCACCTGACCAATGGGACGCCCCTACCAGGGGGCGACTACGGGATCACGCAAGACCGGAACTCCAATGCAAGACCGAAGGATCCACGGGTCCAGCGGGACCGGATCCCCCCCCTGAGGGGAGGGGTCCGAAGACCCCACGTGTCCCGCGGGGCCGGACCTCCCTCTCCTCAGAGGAGAGCTCCGGGCCCGCCATGTGGCTGGCTGATCCGGGCCTCCCCATCCTCATGAGGCGGGCCCCGAAGACCTCCGGGGTCCTTAATACAGTAAGGACCCGGGGAAGGTGCCGGAGCAGAACGTCGAGATTGGTGAAGGCCTCTGAACACCTTGCGGAGCTAAGGGCTCGGCCAGGCAAAACCAAGAAGAAGACAGAAAACATCGCAGGCACGAAGGGTCGTAAGAGTTCATGTATTCATGGCTCCATGAGCTGGACTACAAACTCGATAAAAAAGAAAGAAACAAGCCCCAGGGTTCCCCTGGCACGACCAGAGCCTAGAAGTTGCAAGAACGGCCACGTCATCAGGCTTCAGCCCTGGCGGCGTTCTCCCGCTCCGTGACCCGAGCGCAGGAATCACCTCGGCCATCACCAGTGCAATGGCCGGTATCATCAAGGATGCTCCTGAAGCCCCCTCCGCTGCTTCAGTGGTTTCCTTGGAGACTTCCCTCATCACCAGCACAAAGGCCGGTGTCATCAAGGGTGCTCCTGAGGCCCCCTCCGCAGCTTCTGCGGTCTTCTTGGAGACTCTGCCGCCTGGAGTACTCCTTGGTGCTTCAGCGGTTTCCTTGGAGACTCCTCCGCCTGAAGCCGCCTCGGTGTATCAGCAGTTTCTTTGAAGACTCCACCATCTGAGAAGGGGCGCAACGCCAGAGAACTTTCAGCCTGCCGTCGCCTAGGAAGAGTCCCGTCGGGAGGACAAACCTGAGACCCCTTGGAGGCACCTCCAGAGGCAAGGCATGCAGGCTCCCTGGGTCCCAGACTTGGTGCAGACGCCATCGCCGGAGGAAATCGAGAGCGATCCCCCCTCAAAGGCGGGTTAGAAGCCATGGAAGAAGACAAGGCCGCAGAGACTCGAGGAAGGTGCAAGGGCTGGAAGCCTTATAAGGGGAGCATACCCACGTTGCGGTTTCTTTTCACACCTTCCAGGTACGATTCAAAGCAATTCGAAACTCTTCGAATACGCCGCATCGGCAACTGCTTTGGCTCCGAGACAGAGTGTCAATGGCAAGTGGACCCAAGCCGTCCAGCTAAAGCGGTGGGTCAAGGAATCAGTTTCCTAAGAAGACGAGCCGGCAAGGCACTCCGGTGGTTCCCGAAGAAAGCGCCGCAACATGCAGAAGCGGCAGTCTTGGGAACCGCCGCTGTAAAAGCAACCATCAAGTGGGCGCACGCTCCCACAATCCCGCGACTGTTCGTGCTCCGGCAGCGGTCAATGCGGGACTTAGAAAAAGTGCGCGGATCAGAAGAGACGGAGGTCCCACCTCGGGCTCGCTATCTCCCCCAAGATAGGCCCGGGGGCCACTGTCGGTACCCGCGATATGGGGTACCCCCGCGCACAGGGGAAAATGCCTAATGAACTCGCCCTTCTCCACAGGGAGAGCTCCGAAGGCGCCACGCGTCCGGCGGGGCCGGACCTCCCTCTCCTCAGAGGAAAGCTCCTGGCCCGCCACGTGGCATACAGAAGCCGGACCTCCCCCCTCCGCGGGAGAGAGGTCCGAAGGCGCCACGTGTCCAGCAGGGCCGGACCTCCCTCTTCTCAGAGGAGAGCTCCGGGCTTGCCACGTGGCCGATAGAAGCCGGACCTCCCTCTCCGTGGGGAGAGGTCCGGAGGCTTCACGTGTCCTGCGGGGCCGGACCCCCCCTCTCCCCTCTGAGGAGGGCTCCGGGCCCGCCACGTGTCTAGCAGAAGAACGCCGCCTGCTCCCGAGCGGTAGGCAGCGGGCATAAAGTCGCCCCATACCTTGCCCGTACAAGGTATTTGTCGAAGTGTTCGGTCGACACTTCCCCCGGGCCTGCACTGGGCAGCCCGCGGAGGTTCTTTTTTCGGTGGGGCTAGTCCCTTGCGGAGAGCTTGCGCGGATGGACGAGTTAGTAAGAGCTTGACGCGGTGAGTTTTACGTGGTTCAGGCCGCCGGAGCGTAAAACCCTACGTCCACGGCGAGCTATGGAGCTCGCTGTATTGCTTGTTGCTCAGGGCCGGAGTCCTGAGCTTGGGGGTGAGTTACAGCTTGGGAGTGTATGGCTAGCGTATGAGTTGTAGAGTGCGAACCCTTGCTATCGTCGCCTACCCGAGCCTTTTATAGTCCAAGACTCGGGCGGCTTACAAGGGGGAGCCGGGACCCGACAGGTGATACCGGGAAGATTGTCTATTATCTACCGTATCTGCAGTTATGCCGGTAGTTGTCTCTGGTCGAAGGCTTCTGAGTCTTCATCTTGCCGCCCTGCCCATGCCACACGCTAGTCGTAATGGTTGATGACGGCGCAGGCGGCATGGGATGTCTTGTCGCGGCGTTTATTGGCTGGCAGGTTCTGACACCGCGCGCCAGTCTGTGATGCGACTGGGCGCAACGGCACCTGACAGAGGCGTGCTCCGCGTCTCCGCGTCTCGGGAAGACGCGGACCTTGAATACCTTGTACGGGCAAGGTATGGTGCGTCTTTACGCCCGCTGCCTATCACTCGGGGGTAGGCAGCACCGTTCTTCTGGCCACGTGGTGGGCCCGGAGCCCTTCTTAGAGAAGGGGAGGGTCCGGCCCACGGGGCACGTGGAGCCTCCGGGCCTCTCCCCGTGGAGGGAGAGGTCCGGCTTCTGTCGGCCACGTGGCGGCCCCGGAGCTCCCGTCTGAGGAGAGGGAGGTCCGGTCCTGCCAGACACGTGGCACCTTCGGACCCCTCGCCCGCGGAGCGGAGGTCCGGCTTCTGTATGCCACGTGGCAGGTCCGGAGCTCTCCTCTGAGGAGAGGGAGGTCCGGCCCCGCCGGACGCATGGCGCCTTCGGAGCTCTCCCTGCAGAGAAGGGCGAGTTCCTTAGGCATTTTCCCCTGTGCGCGGGGGTACCCCATATCGCGGGTACCGACAGTGGCCCCCGGGCCCATCTCGGGGGAGATAGCGAGCCCGAGGTGGGACCTCCGTCTCTTCTGATCCGCGCACTTTCTCTAAGTCCCGCATTGACCGCTGCCGGAGCACGAACAGTCGCAGGATCATGGGAGCGTGCACCCACTTGATGGTTGCTTTTACTGCGGCGGTTCCCAAGACTGCCACTTCTGCATGATGCGGCGCTTTCTTCGGGAACCGCCGAAGTGCCTTGCCGGCTTGTCTTCTTAGGAGACTGACTCCTTGACCCACCGCTCCAGTCGGGCGGCTTGGGCCCACCTGTCATCGGCGTTCGGTCTAGGAGCCGAAGCGGTTGCCGATGCGATGCATTCGAAGAGTTCCGAATCGCTCGGAATTGCACCTGGGAAGGTTTTTAGAGGGGATCTTACCCGCCTTGCGGTTTCCCTTCGCACCTCCCAGCGTTTCTTCTCGGACTCTTGTGCTTTTGTCTTCCCTAGGCATGGCCTCTAACCCGCCACCAGAGAAGAAGCGCGCTCGATCTCCTCCAGCGGCGGCGCCTGTGCCAAGTCGGGGATCTGGGGTGCCTGGCACTCCCTCCGGTGGCGACTCGAAGAGGCACCGGGCTGATATGTTGAGGGGAGCTTCTGGGGCGTCCCCTGCTCCGCCAGTTCAGGCGACTGCGGAGCGGCCGTCAGTGACGGCAGGGGGCTCTGGGAGTCCTACCCCGGCTCGGAAGTCGGGGTTCAGAGCCCGCTGGAATGTCCGTGCTTCGCGGCCATCCCCAACTAGCAGGGAGTCTGGGCCGTTGCCCTCGGAGCCCGGGGCAACTGCCGCGGCCCCCAAGCCAGCGCAGGTCGACCCTGCACCAGGCGACCCGGCCTTTATTCCAGCACCGCCTTCCCCGGCTCGCCCCTCTCCACAGGTCAAGAAGCCAGAAGCTAAAGAGGGCCCGGCAGGTCCGGCCGCCAGTTGCCCGGCATCAGCTTCTCCTGACCGGCGTCTCGTCTCGGTTGCTGGTGCATCGACTCCTCTTGAGGACGAGGTAATGGAGGAGGTCGGGGGAACTGCCCCGGCCTCTGTTACTCCATTACCCTTGGCAGATGCCTTCGCGCTTGCCGAGACGAGCGTCCGGCAGGTCTTGGCTGCACTAGGTCGCGAGCGGGAGGAGTATACAGTTGAACGGGATCGCCTCCTCACCTGGGGGAACCTTTTGCGGGAGAGGACAGCGAAGGTTAAGAGCGAGCTCGACTCCAGGCAGGAGTTGCTCGACTTCAGGGAAGTGCTCCTCGACCGGATGAAGCAGGCTGTCGACCGCATGGACACCGAATCGCGGCGGATCAACAGGGAGGCCCTGGAGGCACACGCCCGGCCCGAGGAGAGCCTCTCTGCCGCTGTGGAGATACGGCAGCAGTTGGAGTGCCGCAAACTCGCCGTTGAGGAACGGGAGCGTTCCACGGCTGCTGAGGCGGAGAGGGTCGCCGCGCAGCTGGCGGCGGGCGAGGATGACCTTCGAGCTCAGATCGAGGAGCTGGAGATTCTGAAGGCAGACCTCGACTTGAGGGAGGAACAGGTCTCCCGTGAACGCCGGGCGGTCTTGGACCGGGAGCTGGCCGCCGACTTCAAGGCTGCTGAGTTGGAGCGGCTCGCCAAGACTCTCCATCTTCGGGAGAGCTCCCTGGCGGCCAAGGAGAAGGAATTCTCCGAGAGGATCCTGGAGGCCCTGCAGGCAGCCCGCCGCGAGGTGGAGGAGCTCTCGGCCTTGCGGTCCTCCGAGGCTCTTGCGGTCTCAAGCTTCGTGGATCGAGCGGGGTCCGCCCTGGTCCCTCTTGGCTTCAGTCCGGTGAGGGCCGCGGCTCCTTCGTTGAAGGTGGCGGAGGTGATCCCCGCGCTGGAGTCGATCGGCGCCAAGCTGGACAGGCTAGACTCGGTGGTCGCCAGCGAGCTTGAGGCCGAGGGTCGCGGCCTAGCCCTAGAGGTCGCGTCACATGTGCTGGCATGCTTCAAGAGCCGCGACCCCTCTTTCTCGCTATAACCAGTGAGAGAGGGCCCAGCCGTGGAGCGGGAGGAAGCTGCCAGGGCTGAAGTCGAGGATGTGGCCGCCCTTGTAGCCGCAAGGTTCCGGCTGGAGCCGGGAGGTCCTTAGGACTTGTTTCTCCCTTTTTATCGAGTCTGTAGTCCAGCTCATGGAGCCTCGCTTAGTTTGACTCTTTTATATTTTTGTGTCTGCGATGTCTTTTCCCTCCTTCTTGGCTTTGCCTGACTGAGTCCTTAGCTCCGCAAGGTACTCAGTGGCCTTCTCCAATCTCGGAGCTCTGCACAGACACCTTCCCGGGTCCTAACCATGTTAGGGGCCCAGGGGGTCTCCGGATCTCGCCCTATGGGGAGCTCCAAATTTGCCTGCCACGTGGCGGGTCCGGAGCCCCTCCTTAGGAGGCGGGAGCTCCGGCCATGTTGGACACGTAGGGCTTTCGGAGCCCTCCCTGTGGGGGGGAGGTCCGGCTTCCGCCTGCCACATGGCGAGTCCGGAGCCCCCCTCAAGGGAGGCGGGAGCTCCGGGCCTGCTGGACACGTGGGGCCTTCGGGCCTCGCCCCTGCTGAAGGGACGGGACCCGGTCCTTCCAGTCCTAGGCCGGAGTAGTTGACAGCTCCTTTCCCCCTGCTTCATGCAGTCCCTGTTGCCGTAACCTGGAGGTCCTGCACACAGGTAGAGGAAACGTAATTCTCCTCGGGGGGTCCTCCCCTCCTGTCTCCTAGTCTTATTCGTCTTACGATCCTGATCCGTTATGCGGGGCTTGGGCAATTCTGTGCACGAGGCGCCGGAGCTCCGGCTCCCTCCGAGGTCCGGGTACGGCCGTCCGATCCCTAGTACCGGGCCATGCACTGGGGAAGCAGAGTACACGTGCTTTGAGTTCATGACCAGGCAAAGCGGTTGTACTCCCCTGTACCTCCGGAGGGCAGGATGCGCATGCTTTGGGCTCATGGCCTGCTAAGCTGGATACGCACCCTGGACCCCCCATGCACAACGCAGGCCTTTCCTGGAGGTAACCAACTGACACCGCAACACCTGACTGGGGGAGGCCCGAGAGACTCACTCTGCCATCGGCAGGTGCCTCAAGCGCAGCCGCCTTCGGTAGGATAGCGAATGCCGACTATGGATGAGCGCAGGAGAGGGGGAGCTAGATGTACGATGAACATACAAAGATAGTGCGGTCATAGAAATTAATGCATAATTTAAATGAGCGCATGAGAGGGAGCTAAGTAGAACAGGTTTCTGTATTCATGCCCATAGGTGGAATTCTGGCTGTACATGGAGGCAATATTCCGCCTCGTCTTCAAGGGAAGCAAGACTCTACGCGCTTAGGGTCGGAACCAGGCTAAACTGGACGTAGTCCTGTACCGTCCCTTGAGACTTAGCTGCCCCAAGCTCTGTTCCTAAATTCTATGGGATTCATTATAGAAGGGAATAACCCTGTTCTACTTATGCTCGGGAAGTAGGACTTACAGTGTTGCTTCATGGCAAGGATTTTTGGGAACGGATCCCACACTCGGTTGAAAGGCATGTGTACCTGGGGCGGCAGCTTTCAAGATTCAGAAGGGACCTTCCCTGCTGGGGGAGAGCTTATGGGTCCTTCTTGGAATAGAGCGTGCCGCGACACCAGGTTGCCCTCCTGCAGGCCTCCGATGCGTTCGGTTCTTTGGCGGTAGTGCTTAGAGCATCAGCCGAGACCGCGCGTTGTGGGGTATTACCTGCAGCCGAGTCTCGTCGACGAGGTTGTCATCTTCACGCTGGATCAGGTCCTGCGCGGCTTCTCCTGGGGGCCCCCGGGGAGTTCTCCCCTTCTGGCTAAGGCCTTCAAGGGGTAGGTGGACCCGGGCTCGTCTTGGATGACCTAAGGCGTCTTCCCCTTCTGGCAAGGCCTTCAAGGGGTTGACAGACCTTGGGCGGCCCCCGGGAGGTATGTCCGAGGCACGGAGGCGTGCCGCAGTTGGCTACCGCCCTGGCCCGTCACCGTCGGAACTGGAGTCCTCAGCATTATGCACTGTCTTTATGACACGCTGAGGCTCCTGGAACCCCACCTGATGGGCGGCGGTGACTGGGGCATCGACCTTCTGTTTACCATCCCTCTGAGGGTAGGACGGTGCTTCAGTCCTCTGCTGTCTTCCTTTGCGGAAACGCTCTGCGAGCCTCTGGATATCCCAGCACTCGGCAGCAGTATGGTTGCCGGTGCCATGCACGGGGCATAGCCCGCCCTGGTCACTGTCTGGGGCCGGTGACTGCCGCTGCCTTTTGTCGGGGCGTGGCCCCCGAGCTCCACTAGTCGTTGCAGCTGCGGCAACGGAAGCCGTGAACGGTGACTTCATCTTGCCACTCCCCTGGTTCTTGGCCTTCTTGCCACCCCCATAGGCAGCGGCGCCGGACCCGGGCTGTCCTCCTGACTCGGAGGTCGGTAGAGAGTGCCAGTTCCGCCCTTCAGCTGCTCTGGCGCATTTGTCCGCCAGGCTGAAGAGCTCAGAGACGTCGCGGACCTCTCTGGTCGCGAGCTTCTCAAGCATTTTCTCGTCCCGGACACCCTGACGGAACGCTACCACCACAGAAGCACTTTGAATATGCGGGATGGTGTTGCGTACCTGGGAGAACCGCTGGATGAAAGAGCGCAGCGACTCCCCAGGCTGTTGCTTGACAGCGTGGAGGTCAAGCTCCGTGCCGGGACGGGTGTAGGAGCTGCCGAAGTTGGCGACGAACT
This sequence comes from Neostapfia colusana, assembly GCA_030760725.1. Lineage (NCBI taxonomy): Eukaryota > Viridiplantae > Streptophyta > Magnoliopsida > Poales > Poaceae > Neostapfia > Neostapfia colusana. Next base: position 97,715,434 of record JASWHV010000008.1, on the reverse strand, counting down.
GCCGGCAGAGCTCTCCCCAGGAAGTTATGGACCCCTGAGGTAGATTCATGAGCCAAGACCGGGCTGGGCCGGTCAAGGCGACGGGGAAGTAGTTGGCCATGACAGCCTCATCCCCTCCTGCGGCAAGTACGGTGGTGGAGTAGATCTGGAGGAACTCCGCCGGGTTGACGCTACCGTCGTACTTTTCAGGCAGGTGCGGGCGAAACTTGCGTGGTCACCTCGCGAAGCGAAGGTGGGGTGCAAGAGCTGCACATCCTGCTCCTGCTGCCGCAGGTATTGGCAGTGCGAACGCCTGGTTCGCACTTGGCCCCGTGTATCCCGGCATGGGCAAGGCTGCACCATAGACCGGGGGCGCTGCTTGCGGCGCATATGGTTGTGGCATATGCTGCGCGGCACATGCCTGAGGCAGGGCTCACGTGGCAAAGATCTGCCCTCCAGGCTGTGTTGAGGTCGACGTCATGCTGTCGCCAGCCTCATGGTTGCGGCGCCTTTCTCGGCGTCGCTCGAGGTACACTCGGGCATCCTGGCCCAAGTGGCACCGTTCCAGCTCCCTTCTCAGGTCCGTTGACGGGAGCCTGGAGGAGCTGGAATCCGCTGTTTGCCCGTCAACCGTTGGCGTGCGCGTCAGCGACACAGCCGGTTGACCGGGGCGTCGCCCTCGCCGAAACCGAGGGTTCGCGGCGGCGACGACGAGGTGGTCCACTTCGTGGACCCACTGTTGGGTCGCAGAATAGGGCGCATCCCCAGCAGGTGGGTTGCGCAGCAGTGCTCTTGCTGCAGCTAGCGCACCCCCATGGTGTACGCTCAGCGCTGCAGAAGACCTCACACTGGTCTGAGCCTGCATCGCTGAAGTCGGCGTTGCCGGAGTCGGCTGCTGACTACCAGCTTGTGCCAACACACTCCGTCCTGAGTGTGTCGACATGTACTCCCTGCTGGTCACGGTTCGCCGTGAACGCGGAGGAGGAGAGTTTGCCGCTGAGGGAAGCTTGGTCATCTTCGTCGGCGGAAACTCGTCGCGCTAAGGGAAAAAGCCCCCTACCTGGCGCGCCAAATGTCGAAGTGTTCGGTCGACACTTCCCCCGAGCCTGCACTGGGCAGCCCGCGGAGGTTCTTTTTTCGGTGGGGCTAGTCCCTTACGGAGAGCTTGCGCGGATGGACGAGTTAGTAAGAGCTTGACGCGGTGAGTTTTACGTGGTTCAGGCCGCCGGAGCATAAAACCCTACGTCCACGGCGAGCTATGGAGCTCGCTGTATTGCTTGCTGCTCAGGGCCGGAGTCCTGAGCTTGGGGGTGAGTTACAGCTTGGGAGTGTATGGCTAGCGTATGAGTTGCAGAGTGCGAACCCTTGCTATCGTAGCCTACCCGAGCCTTTTATAGTCCAAGACTCGGGCGGCTTACAAGGGGGGGGGTCGGGACCCGACAGGTGGTCCCGGGAAGATTGTCTATTATCTACCGTATCTGCAGTTATGCCGGTAGTTGTCTCTGGTCGAAGGCTTCTGAGTCTTCATCTTGCCGCCCTTCCCATGCCGCACGCTAGTCGTAATGGTTGATGACGGCGCAGGCGGCATGGGATGTCTTGTCGCGGCGTTTATTGGCTGCCAGGTTCTGACACCGCGCGCCAGTCTGTGATGCGACTGGGCGCAACGGCACCTGACAGAGGCGTGCTCCGCGTCTCCGCGTCTCGGGAAGACGCGGGCCTTGAATACCTTGTACGGGCAAGGTATGGGGCGTCTTTACACCCGCTGCCTATCACTCGGGGGTAGGCAGCACCGTTCTTCTGGCCACGTGGCGGGCCCGGAGCCCTTCTTAGAGAAGGGGAGGGTCCGGCCTGCAGGGCACGTGGAGCCTCCGGGCCTCTCCCCACGGAGGGAGAGGTCCGGCTTCTGTCGGCCACGTGGCGGCCCCGGAGCTCCCGTCTGAGGAGAGGGAGGTCCGGTCCTGCCGGACACGTGGCACCTTCGGACCCCTCGCCCGCGGAGGGGGAGGTCCGGCTTCTGTATGCCACGTGGCGGGTCCGGAGCTCTCCTCTGAGGAGAGGGAGGTCCGGCCCCGCCGGACGCGTGGCGCCTTCGGAGCTCTCCCTGCGGAGAAGGCGAGTTCCTTAGGCATTTTCCCCTGTGCGCGGGGGTACCCCGTATCGCGGGTACCGACAGTATTCATGGCCCGTGCCTTCCCAAGACGCGGAGACGCGGAGCACGCCTCTGTCAGGTGCCGTTGCGCCCAGTCACATCACAGACTGGCGCGTGGTGTCAGAGCCTGCCAGCCAATAAACGCAGCGACAAGACATCCCATACCGCCCCCGCCGTCATCAACCACTACGACTAGCATGCGGCATGGGCAGGGCTGCAAGACGAAGACTCAGAAGCCTTCGCCAGAGACAACTACCGGCATAACTGCAGATACGGTAGATAACAGTCAATCTCCCCGGGACCACCTGTCGGGTCCTGGGCCCCCCCTTGTAAGCCACCCGAGTCTTAAACTATAAAAGGCTCGGGTAGGCGACGTTAGCAAGGGTTCGCACTCTAGCCATTCACACCCAAGGTGTAACTCATCCTCAAGCTCAGGACTCCGGTTCTGAGCAACAAGCAATACAGCGAGCTCCATAGCTCACCGTGGACGTAGGGTTTTACGCTCCGGCGGCCTGAACCACGTAAAACTCGCCGTGTCAAGCTCTTACTAACTCGTCCATACGCTCAAGCTCTCCGCAAGTGACTAGCCCCACCGAAAAAAGAACCTCCGCGGGCTGCCCAGTGCAGGCCCGGGGGAAGTGTCGACCGAACACTTCGACATCTTCCTTCTTTCTCAACTGTTACTTTGAAAGCTTTTTCGGATGCTGATTTTGGAGGTTGTATGCCCAGTGCAGGCCCGGGGGAAGTGTCGACCGAACACTTCGACATCTTCCTTCTTTCTCAACTGTTACTTTGAAAGCTTTTTCGGATGCTGATTTTAGAGGTTGTAGAATTGATAGAAAAAGTACTTCGGGTGCTTATCATTTTCCTGGTAATTCACTTGTTGCTTGGTCCTCTAAAAAACAAAATTCAGTTGCACAATCCACAGCCGAATCTGAATATGTAGCTGCTGCTAGCGCTTGCTCACAAATTCTTTAGATTGTTCAAACACTTAAGGACTATGAGGTTTATCTAGATAGTGTTCCACTATTTTGTGATAACACTAGTGCCATTTGTAATACAAAAACCCTGTGCAACATTCGAGAACAAAGCACATTGATATTAGCTATCACTTTCTCCGTGATAATGTTGAAAAAGGAAACGTTGTGCTTCACCATGTAGATACCGAACAACAATTGACTGACATTTTTACAAAACCTTTGGATTTTACTCGTTTTTGTTTCATTGTAGTGAAATAGGGGTTATGCATCCTTATGGCTTAAATTGATTGGGAGTTTTGAAACTTGGGAAGTCTATGTATGAATCTGAATTTAAAATAATATGAGTACAGTATTTCATACATATATGACTTTGTGATTCCTTTTATATGTTGAAAGTTCTTACTACATTACTCATGTTATACATTTTGTAGTTTTTATCATGACTAGTGTCGGTACCTGAGATATGGGGTACCCCCGCGCACAGGGGAAAAATGCCTAAGGAACTCGCCCTTCTCCGCAGGGAGAGCTCCGAAGGCGCCACGCGTCCGGCGGGGCCGGACCTCCCTCTCCTCAGAGGAGAGCTCCGGGCCCGCCACGTGGCATACAGAAGCCGGACCTCCCTCTCCTCTGAGAAGGGCTCCAGGCCCGCCATGTGGCAGCAGAACGGCGCTGCCTGCCCCCGAGCGATAGGCAGCGGGCGTAAAGACGCCCCATACCTTACCCGTACAAGGTATTCAAGGCCCACATCTTCCCAAGATGCGGAGACGCGGAGCACGCTTCTGTCAGGTGCCGTTGCGCCCAGTCGCATCACAGACTGGCGCGCGGTGTCAGAACCTGCCAGCCAATAAAAACCGTGACAAGACATCCCATGCCGCCTGCGCCGTCATCAACCACTACGACTAGCATGCGGCATGGGCAGGGCGGCAAGATGAAGACTCAGAAGCCTTCGAACAGAGACAACTGCCGGCATAACTGCAGATACGGTAGATAATAGACAATCTTCCTGGGACCACCTGTCGGGTCCCGGCCCCCTTGTAAGCCGCCCGAGTCTTGGACTATAAAAGGCTCGGGTAGGCGACGATAGCAAGGATTCGCATTTTTGCAACTCATACGCTAGCCATACACTCCCAAGCTGTAACTCACCCCCAAGCTCAGGACTCCGGCCCTGAGCAGCAAGCAATACAGCGAGCTCCATAGCTCGCCGTGGACGTAGGGTTTTACGCTCCGGCAGCCTGAACCACGTAAAACTCACCGTGTCAAGCTCTTACTAACTCGTCCATCCGCGCAAGCTCTCCGTAAGGGACTAGCCCCACCGAAAAAAGAACATCCGCGGGCTGCCAGTGCAGGCCCGGGGGAAGTGTCGACCGAACACTTCGACATTTGGCGCGCCAGGTAGGGGGGCTTTTCCCCTTGCGCGACGAGTTTCCGCCGACGAAGATGACCAAGCTTCCTTCAGCGGCGAACTCTCCCCCCTCGCCTCTGTGGCAAACCGCGACCAGGGGGGAGTACATGTCGACACACTCGGGACGGAGTGTGTCGGTACAAGCTGGGAGCCAGCAACCGGCTCTGGCAGCGCCGACCCCGGCAATGCAGGCTCCAACCAGCATCAAGTCTTCAGTAGCGCTGGGCGTACCCAGTGGAGGTGCGCTAGCTGCAGCGAGAGCGCTACTGTACAATCCGCCCGCTGGGGACGCGCCCCAGGCAGCGACCCAGCAGTGGATCCGCGAGGTACACCGTCTCGTCGTCGCCGCCGCAAACCCTCGACTTCGGCGGGGACGACGCTCTGGCCAACCGGTCGTGTCACTGATGTGCGCACCATTGGTTGACGAGCAGACGGCAGACTCCAGCTCTACCAGGCTCCAATCGACAGATCTGAGGACAGAGCTGGAGCGGTGTCGCCTGGGTCAAGATGCCCGGGTATACCTCGAGCAGCGCCGAGAAAGGCGTCGCTACCAGGAGGCTGATGACAGCATGACGTCGGCCTCGACCCAGCCTGAAGAGCAGACCTTCGCCACGCGATCTCTGCCCCAGGCCTGCGCCGTGCAGAATATGCCACAGTCATATGTCCTGCAGATGGCGCTCCCGGCCTATGAAGCAGCCTTGCCCGTACCGGGGTACGCGGTGCTCAGTGCGAACCAAGCGTTCGCGGCACCAGAACCTGCGGCGATAGAAGCAGGGTGTGCGGCCCTCGCTCCCCACCTTCGCTTCACGAAGTGGCCGCGCAAGTTTCGGCCGCACCTGCCCGAGAAGTACGATGGCAGCGTCAACCCGGCGGAGTTCCTCCAGATCTACTCCACCGCCGTACTTGCCGCAGGAGAGAATGAAGCCGTCATGGCCAATTACTTCCCTGTAGCCTTGACTGGCTCAGCCCGGTCTTGGCTCATGAACCTCTCCCAGGGCTCCGTAACTTCCTGGGAAGAGCTTTGCTGGCAGTTCATAGCCAACTTCGGCAGTTCCTACACCCGGCCTGGCATGGAGCTCGACCTCCACGCCATCCAGCAACAACCTGGGGAGTCGCTGCGCTCTTTCATCCAGCGGTTCTCCCAGGTGCGGAACACCATCCCACACATTCAAAATGCTTCTGTGGTGCTGGCGTTCCGGCAAGGCGTCCGGGACAAGAAGATGCTCGAGAAGCTCGCGACCAGGGAGGTCCGCGATGCCTCAGAGCTCTTCAGCTTGGCAGATAAGTGCGCCAGAGCAGCCGAAGGATGGAACTGGCACTCACAGCCGTCCTCCGAGTCAGGAGGACTGCCCGGATCTGGTCCTACTCCCTATGGAGGCAGCAGGAAGACCAAGAGCCGAGGCAGAAGCAAGATAAGATCACCGGTCGCAGCCCCAGTCGTCACTACAGCGACGCTCAGTGGGGCTCGGGGGCCGCGCCCCGACAAGAGGCAGCAAAGATCACCAATCCCAGAAGGTAATCAGGACAATATGTGCCCCGTGCATGGCAGCTGTCGCCACACTACTGCCGAGTGCCGGGAGATCCGAAGGATCGCAGAGCGCTTCCACAAGGGGAAGCGGCAGCGGGCTGATGCTCCGCCCTTCCGTCCAAAGGAAGACGAACAGAGGGTGGATGTTCCAGAAAGCATCGACCACCCAGAGGAGATCCAGGAGCCTCAGCGTGTCGTGAAGGCGGCACGCGATCATGAGGACTCCAGCTCCAGTGACGATGAGCGTCGAAAGAAGCTCTACGTCATATACGGCGGGTCCGCCGACCCCTCGTCCCAAAATGCAGTCAAGACTCTGCGCCGAGCGGTAGCGTCGGTGGCGCCACTCCCAAGTGCTGCACCGCACCTTAAGTGGATGGGGACCCCCATCAGCTTTGACACCACTGACTGCCCCAGGAACATGGCTGGGGCCGGCCAACTACCGCTCTTGGTAGCCCCTACCATCGCCAACGTGAGAATGTACCACGTTTTGGTAGATGGAGGAGCTGGGCTGAACCTCATAGCCGCGCAGCTTTCCAGAAGCTGCAGATCCCGATGGCCAAGCTCACCCCGTCGAGCCCGTTCTCAGGGGTAGGGCCGGGACAGGTCATTCCCTACGGCAACATTAGCCTCCCGGTGACCTTCGGGGCTCCGGACAGCTATCGGACAGAGTACATTCTGTTCAACGTAGCGGAGATAGACCTTCCCTTCAACGCCATAATCGGCAGGCCAGCCCTGTACCGGTTCATGGCAGTAGCCCACTACGGCTACCTCGTCCTGAAGATGCCAACACCGACGGGCGTCCTCAGGATTCGTGGGGACTGCACTGCTGCAGTGTCGGCCCTAGAGAAGCTCCAAGCGCTCGCAACAGCTGGGGCATCAGCCCCCGGCAATACAGAGCCGGACCAGCTCCGCCCGAGCGCACGTCACCGTGCTTCCGCCACAGCACCCCGCGTGCAACCTCTCGACGAGGGCGGCGTCCCCTTAAAGGTCGTCCAAGTCGGTGCCGAAGCCACCCAGACCACCCAGGTAGCCGGGGGCCTGGATAGCAAATAGGAAGGCGCGCTCGTCACCTTCCTCCGGCACAACGTCGACGTGTTTGCATGGCAGCCGTCGCAGATGCCGGGGATCCCCAGGGAGGTGATCGAGCACCACTTGAAAGTCCTCCCCGATGCCCGGCCGGTTCAACAGAAGCCCCGCAAGCAGTCTATCGAGCGGCAAAACTTCATCCGTGAAGAAGTCAAGAAGCTGCTGGACGCTGGCTTCATACGGGAGGTCCACCACCCCCGGTGGTTGGCGAACCCTGTCGTTGTCCCGAAGGCCGGCGGGAAGCTCCGGATATGCATCGACTACACCAGTCTCAATAAGGCATGTCCCAAAGATCCATTCCCTCTCCCTAGAATAAATCAAATAGTAGACTCAACGTCAGGCTGTGATATGCTGTACTTCCTAGACGCCTACTCGGGTTTCCATCAGATCCCCATGTCTAGGGAAGACGAGGAGCACACCTCCTTCATCACAGTAGACGGCCTTTATTGCTATGTGTCTATGCCTTACGGCCTAAAGAATGCACTCCCCATCTTTGTGCGAGCGATGCACAAAACCTTTGGGGAGTTAATAAGAGACCTAGTTGAGGTGTACGTCGATGACATAGTTGTCAAAGTCAAGCAGGGCTCATCTTTGCTAGATAACCTAGCCTTAGTCTTTGACAAGTTGCGCTCTACACACACCAAGCTGAACCCAGATAAATGTGTGTTCGGTGTGTCCTCTGGGAAGCTCTTAGGGTTCCTGGTCTCGCACCGAGGGATTGAGGCCAACCCAGAGAAGATCAAGGCCATCGACTTGATGCGGCCGCCTGCCCGCGTCAAGGATGTTCAGAAACTCACGGGATGTCTAGCCGCGCTGAGTCGGTTTATACCGAGGCTAGCAGAGCGGGCACTCCCTTTTTTTAAGCTCCTGCGCAAGTCAGGCCCTTTTGCCTGGACTGACGAAGCAGAAGAGGTTTTCCAGAAGTTGAAGCGACTCCTGACGACCCTACCTATCATGGTAGCCCCTGAGCCCGGGGAGCACCTGCTGCTCTACATCGCAGCGACGACTGAAGTGGTGAGTATGGTTCTCGTCGCAGAACGGCCAGACCCCTCACCTTCGCAACCTGCTCCGGTAGCAGAAGACAGACGCCAGGAGGCCCCGCAGGGCCAAGGCAGTCTCCCGGACCCCCCGGAGGTCCAGGGCGGTCTCCCAGACCCCCAAGATAAATCCCCGGGGGCCAATTGGGACCTCCCGGAGGTCCCTCAAGACCCCCCGGAGCTCCCGGATAATCAAGATAGCTTAAGGGCCTCCGGGTCCCAGCTCCCGGAGGCCCCCGTGGGTCCACTCACCTCCAACGGGCCAGGGCCAATGGACGAGGACCTCCCAAGCCTAAGAGAGAGGGTTCGAACCATACAGAGGCCTGTCTACTACATCAGCGAAGTACTTCATGATGCCAAGACAAGGTACATAGAAGTCCACAAGCTGCTGTATGCGGTGCTCGTGGCCTCCAGGAAGCTCCGCCATTACTTCCAGGCCCACCGGGTCTCGGTAGTCACCTCGTATCTGCTGAAGGCAATTCTTCACAGCCCCCATGCAACTGGCAACGTTGCTAAATGGGCGGCGGAGCTGGCGGAGTTTGAGCTGGACTTCCTTCCACGCCATGCAGTCAAGAGCCAAGCACTGGCTGACTTTGTGGCGGAGTGGACACCAACGAAGACTGACCCAAGGGGCCATGAAGGCGGTGAGCCAGAGCACCAAGCTCCAGTCTTCACCGAACCCCACTGGACACTTTTCTTCGACGGCTCCTCGCGAAAGCAGGGGGCCGGTGCCGGCGTACTGCTCCTCATGCCATCGGGGGAACAGTTTGGGTAGATGGTGCGTCTCAATTTCAAGGCAACCAACAACATGGTGGAGTATGAAGCACTCATCTTTGGCCTGCAGACAGCCCTGTCTTTAGGCGCTCGCCAGTTGTTGGTACAGGGCGACTCCCAACTGGTCATCAAGCAAGTCAAGGGCGAATGCTACTGCAATGACCCACAGCTAGCTGCGTATCTGCTTCACATGCAGATGTTGGAGAAAGAATTCCTCGCCTTGGACCTGCATCATGTACCGCGCGCTGGTAATGCCGCAGCTGACAACGTTTCAACGAAGGCTTCTACCGGAGCCCCTGCGCCCGAAGGAGTTTTCGAAAGGACGTTGCTGCGGCCTACAGCCCGGCCCGCCAAGCCGGGCGAAGGGGGCTTGACCAGCACCTCGAAGCTGGCGGTCCCGGCGGCCCTACAGCCATGGATGCCGTCAAGGATCGTAAGCGTCACTGGGGACTCCGTGCAACCCAGCGCTCAAGATCCAGAAGCTCAAGTAAGACCCGATGCATGGATCACGGAGATCCGGGACTACTTGAAGGACAATATCCTCCCTGATGAACATCCAACCGTTGAAAGGATTATGCGTATGGCTAAGAGATACGCGCTGGTTGAGGGGGATCTCTACCGGCGTGGCGCCAACCACATCCTATTGCGGTGCATAACCCAGGGGGAAGGCTGCGACTTGCTCGCTGAGATCCATGGAGGCGAATGTGGAAGTCACTCTTCCTCACGCACGCTTGTCGGTAAAGCCTTCCGGCATGGCTTCTACTGGCCGACAGCACTCCAGAATGCTGTCAAGCTGGTCGAGAGCTGCAAGGCGTGCCAGTTCCACGCCAAGCAGATCCATACACCGGCTCAGGCGGTACAGATGATCCCGCCCTCGTGGCCATTTGCAGTATGGGGGCTGGACATCTTGGGACCATTTCCCAGAACCGTCGGGGGATTCCGGTACCTCTATGTCGCCATCGACAAGTTCACCAAGTGGCCGGAAGCTACACCAGTTGTCACCATCAACAAACAATCTGCAGTAAAGTTCATCAAGTCTATTGTCTACCTGTTCGGGGTCCCGAACAGAATCATCACCGACAACGGGACCCAGTTCACCAGCGCAGCATTCCAAGACTACTGCGAGGACCTTGGAATTCAGGTGTGCTACGCCTCTGTCGCCCACCCAAGGAGCAATGGGCAAGTTGAGAGGGCCAACGCGGAGATTCTCCGGGGTCTTAAGACTCGCACCTTCGCCAGCCTGAAGAAACATGGTGCCAATTGGGTAGATGAGCTTCCGAGCACACTATGGGCTAACCGGACATCCCAGAGCCGGGCCACCGGGGAGACACCCTTCTTCATGGTGTATGGGGCCGAAGCTGTACTTCCCCCAGAAATCACCATGAAGTCTCACCGTGTCCGGGCTTACGACGAAGCCGCGCAGGACAACCTCCGGCGTGGAGAAATCGACCTTGTCGACGAGGTCCGATTACATGCAGCACTCTGTAACGCGCGGTACAGACAAGCGCTTCGGCGCTACCACCAGAGATCTGTGCGTGCCCGGGAGCTGCAGGAAGGTGACCTGGTGTTGCGGCGCATACTTTCTCGTGAAGGGGCCCACAAACTCTCCCCTAGTTGGGAAGGCCCCTTCCGAGTCGTGAAAGTATTGCCGCCCCGGGTGTGTGCGCCTTTCCACCGAGGATGGAGACCTGCTCCCAAACCCTTGGAACATAGAACACCTCCGTAAGTTCTACCCCTAGAGCAAAAATAGGACAGTACTTTCTTTTTGTAATAAACTTCATAGAGTCCAGGAGCAGCGCTCGGAGCAGCTAAGCCCCAGGGGACGGTACAGGACTACGTTCAGCTTTGCCTGGTTCCGACTCCAAGCGCTTAGAGTCTTGCTTCCCCTCTTAATGGGGCGGGTCGTGGCCTCCATGTTTAGCCTGCCTTCCTCCTATGGAAAGTTGTACGAAAAGAAACCTGCTCTACTTTGCTCTTTCCTCGTACTCATTTAAATTGTGTATTAAGTTTTTTATAACCACCCTTGCAGTGCATGGTTGCCATGTGCTCAGCTCCCCCTCCCTACCGTCCCCAAGCACCAAGCATATGGTTAGGGGCTATAAGTCAAATAAGACTATGAGATGAGAGTGGGGGAGCCCCCAAGGAGAATTACGTTTCCTCTGCCTGTGTGCAGGACCTCCAGGTTATGGCAACGGGGACTGCATAAAGCGGGGGGAAAGGAGCTATCAACAGCACCGGCCCAGGACTGGAAGGACCGGGCCCCGCCCCTTCAGCAGGGGCAAGGCCCGAAGGCCCCACGCGACCAGCAGGTCCGGAGCTCCCGCCTCCCATGAGGGGGGCTCCGGGCTCGACACGTGGCAGGCGGAAACCGGGTCTCCCCCCCGGTGGGAGGGCTCCGAAAGCCCTACGTGTCCAGCAGGGCCGGAGCTCCCACCTCCTAAGGAGGGGCTCCGGACCCGTCACGTGGCATCTGGATCTCCCCATAGGGTGAGATCCGGAGACCCCCGGGGGCCCCTAACACCGTTAGGGCCCGGGGAAGGTGCCTGTGCAGAGCTACTAGATTGGTAAAGGCCTCTGAGTACCTTGCGGAGCTAAGGACTCAGACAGGCAGAGCCAAGAAGGAGAGAAAGAGCATCACAGACACAAATATCTAAAAGGGTCAAACTATGCGAGGCTCCATGAGCTGGACTACAGACTCGATAACAAGAAAGAAACAAGCCCCAAGGGTCTCCTGACACGACCAGAATCTAGAAGTTGCAAGAACGGCCGCATCACCAGGCTTCAGCCCTGGCGGCACTCTCCTGCTCCATGACCCGAGCGCAGGAATCGCCTCCCTCATCACCGGCGCAAAAGCCGGTGTCACCAAGGGAGCTCCTGAGGCCCCCTCCGCAGTATTCAGCGGTCTTCCTGGAGACTCTGACGTCTGGGATCCTCCATGGTGCATCGGCGGCTTCCTTCTCCTGAAGTTCCCTCATCACCGGCGCAAAAGCCGGTATCATCAAGGGTGCCCCTGGAGCCTCCTTCCCTCATCACCTGCGCAAAAGCCGGTGTCATCAAGGGTGCTCCTGAGGCCCCCCTCTCCGCAGCTTCAGCGGTCTTCTCGGAGACTCTGCCGCCTGTGATTCTCCTCGGTGCTTCAGCGGTTTCTTTGAAGACTCCACCACCTGAGAAGGGACGCAACGCCAATGAGCTTTCTGCCTGCCGTCACCAAGGAAGGGCCCCATCGGGAGGACAAACCAGAGACCCCTTGGTGGCGCCACCCTCAGAGGCAAGGCAGGCAGGCTCCCTGAGTCCCAGGCTTGGTGCAGACGCCACCGCTGGAGGAAATCGAGAGCGATTCTCCCCCCATAAGGCGGGTTAAGAGCCATGGAAGAAGACAAGACTGCAGAGACTCGAGGGAGGCGCAGGGGCTGGAAGCCTTATAAGGGGAGCGTACCCACATGGGGGTTTCATTTCACACCTTCCCGGGTGCAATCCCAAGCGATTCGGAACTCTTCGAATACACCGCATCGGCAACCGCTTCGGCTCCTAGACCGAGTGCCGATGACGGGTGGACCCAAGCCGCCCAACTGAAGCGGTGGGTCAAGGAGTCAGTCTCCTGAGAAGATGAGCCGGCAAGGCACTTCGGCGGTTCCCGAAGAAAGCGCCGCAACGTGCAGAAGTAGCGGTCTTGGGAACCGCCGCAGTAAAAGCAACCATCAAGTGAGCGCACGCTCCCACGATCCCGCGGCCGTTCGTGCTCCGGCAGCGGTCAATTCGGGACTTAGAGAAAGTGCGCGGATCGGAAGAGACGGAGGTCCCACCTCGGACTCGCTATCTCCCCCGAGATGGGCCCGGGGGCCACTGTCGGTACCTGAGATATGGGGTACCCCCGCGCACAGGGGAAAAATGCCTAAGGAACTCGCCCTTCTCCGCAGGGAGAGCTCCGAAGGTGCCACGCGTCCGGCGGGGCCGGACCTCCCTCTCCTCAGAGGAGAGCTCCGGGCCGACCACGTGGCATACAGAAGCCGGACCTCCCCCCCCCCCCCCCCCCCCCCGCGGGAGAGAGGTCTGAAGGCGCCACGCGTCCAGCGGGGCCGGACCTCCCTCTCCTCAGAGGAGAGCTCCGGGCCCGCCACGTGGCCGACAGAAGCCGAGCCTCCCCCTCTGCGGGGAGAGGTCCGGAGGCTCCACGTGCCCCGCGGAACGGGCCCTCCTCTCCTCTGAGAAGGGCTCCGGGCCCGCCACATGGCAGCAGAACGGCGCTGCCTGCCCCCGAGCGATAGGCAGCGGGCGTAAAGACGCCCCATACCTTGCCCGTACAAGGTATTCAAGGCCCGCGTCTTCCCAAGACGCGGAGACGCGGAGCACGCTTCTGTCAGGTGCCGTTGCGCCCAGTCGCATCACAGACTGGCGCGTGGTGTCAGAACCTGCCAGCCAATAAAAACCGCGACAAGACATCCCATGCCGCCTGCGCCGTCATCAACCACTACGACTAGCATGCGCATGGGCAGGGCGGCAAGATGAAGGCTCAGAAGCCTTCGACCAGAGACAACTGCCGGCATAACTGCAGATACGGTAGATAATAGACAATCTTCCCGGGACCACCTGTCGGGTCCCGGCCCCCTTGTAAGCTGCCCGAGTCTTGGACTATAAAAGGCTCGGGTAGGCGACGATAGCAAGGGTTCGCATTTTTGCAACTCATACGCTAGCCATACACTCCCAAGCTGTAACTCACCCCCAAGCTCAGGACTCCGGCCCTGAGCAGCAAGCAATACAGCGAGCTCCATAGCTCGCCGTGGACGTAGGATTTTACGCTCCGGCGGCCTGAACCACATAAAACTCACCGTGTCAAGCTCTTACTAACTCGTCCATCCGCGCAAGCTCTCCGCAAGGGACTAGCCCCACCGAAAAAAGAACCTCCGCGGGCTGCCCAGTGCAGGCCCGGGGGAAGTGTCGACCGAACACTTCGACAACTAGTAATTGGAATAATTATTTACACTAAATCTGATCATGATCAAATTTTCTTTCTTTTTTAAATTTGTTGCATGCTCACAAGTGCTTTTAATAATGAAAAAATAATCAATCAACTATTCACATGTTGAGCTTTTATGTTCAAATGAAAAATTGAGAAAAAGATCAAGAGAATATGCATGTATCGCACTTCTTCTTTTGAGATGGCTTATCATTGCACTTAGATATGAACATGAAAGAAGTTGTGTATGACTAAAACCATGTGCTTAAGATTCTGATTTTCAAATGACATAGGCTTTGCTTGGTTGGTTAGAATAAGACTGATGTAGCATATAATCTCTTGCAAATGTCATATGATCTGAATTTGTGCTTTGAAAAATAATTAAAATGCAGCAACAAGTGTCATGCTTTCAGGTCTTGACATAGTTAAGTTTGTGAGATCATGACTTGTTTAAATTGAAAATTACACTTGATCTCTAGCATGACTTACACTACTTTATGTGTCTCATTGATGTGACAGTGTGTGTTACTTGATAGTATGACTTGGATGAGCTTTATTTTATATGTATATGTTATAATTATGCTCATAACAATTAAAATTTCTCTTTTAAACCTTGCTGAATACATTGTCAAAGGGGAAGAAATTGATCACACATTGCACGATTCACAAGTGTTTTAGCACGATTCTTCTCAGGGGGAGAATTTTTATTTTTCTTCTTATTTTATTTCTGATTTACAAAGAGTGAGAAATATGTATAGGGGATAAATTTTTGTTTCGAAATTTCTTTCTCATTTGGTTGTTTTCAAAACTTTTCATGTGAATAAGATAATGTTCGGATTTTAAGTGGTGTTGATAATACATTCATCAAGGGGGGATTGTGAGACCTATGTGTGCTGAAAAATTGGCTATGACGATAAAAGTTTTGAATTCTGCTAAAATACTCTTTTTTCAAAGTCTGACTCTAGGTCCAAGGTCCGATAAGATCCGACGTAAGATCCGACTTGCTATGGCTAGGTCCGACATGTGTTTGGTTATCTCCAGCGGTAGGTCCGACTAGATTTTGTAAGTTTCGGTGCTAGGTTCTGCTAGCATTGATAAGCTCCGGCTCAAGGTCCGGTTAGCTTTGGCAAGGTCCGGAGCTAAATCACAATGCTTATGTTTTTACCATACAAATGTTTTGAACTTGCTTTACATCTATGGAAAGTTTGCTTAGTATTTTTTTACTAAGTTTTTGAAGTGTTATAGCTGTTTACGGTGGTTAACATTTTGTTATGGTTTGCAACATGCTTATGTGAGGTGTTCACGTAAGGTGTTGTGGTTTTCAGAACTAACGTGAGTCAAGTCGCGAACTTGTGCTCGAAAGTATTGGTTGTTTATTCATGTGCAGGTGTTGCTTGAGTTCAAGATATGGCTTGTGATAGGATCCATTGAACTAGTCTTAGGGAGAAGATGAGGTTCAACAACCAAGTTCGGGAGAAATTGTTGTTGAGTTGATTGGGAGGTCGTGTAACATGTTTGGATCAAGAACAATGCATATGAAGGTATCGTGGACATCGTTGGAAGGTGTTTGCACAAGTGCAGAGAGTGCATGGACGTGGCAACATGGTTCCAAGGCGTGATGAAGAGATGTGGACGTAAAGAATTAGTAGGAAAGGTCCAACCGGCTGGATTATGGACTCAGGCTGCGACTGAGTCAGTTATGGCTCAAATATGGAAAGATTTGATTTGGTTATGATAGGATTTCGTGGGACACGAAGTTGAGTTGTTTTAGGAATGTGGGATACGTTACTAAGGTGTTTGGAAGTCTTAAGAATACTTCTATCTGCGTATAGAAGAGTCTTGGCAGTTATGGTAAATTTCGATTCAGAAAATGAGTGGGGTTAGAATCCTAGTTTGAATTGGGTTGGCCTCCGGGCTGGTTATATAAGCAAGGGAGGCCTGAGCTCGTGGCAAGACGACTTTGGGCTGTTCCTCTTATGTTGTAATCAATAAAATTCATAATTTAGAGGAGCTTTTGTGCCTTGTTCGTCCGACTTGTTTTTGTCAAGTCTTTCTCGTCGAGTTTCTGGACAGCACGACAGTGCTTCGGTGTTCTGATCATAATTCGAGTTTTAAAGATCCAATTGACGTGATTCTTTTTGGGTTGTTTTCATAACTTGATTATCTATCATTTGTGAAAATTTCACAGTCATTGGCTTTTTAGCTTCTGATCTACACGAGTTTCTTTGCAGTGTTGCAGATCTGGTTTTTACTCGAGTAGAACATATTGACTCTCGTTTGATCTTTCGATCATAACTTGAGTTTTTCTTGACGTATTTCCGTGATTCTTCATGTCTTCATGACTTGATTCTCTATAATATATACTACTTTTGTCACGGTTGAACACATTTGGATCAGTCGCATACACGGTTTATTTAACAGATCAATTTTCTGCCGAGAAGGTTTTTGTTGCTTCCGCTAAAAAGTTTAAATTTACCATTCACCCGCCCTGGTAATTTTTCACGTGCTCTTTGATCCTACATTCTCGACATTGCGTACCATCTCCTCTATGTTACGCACCTGAAAATCAATGTCTTCATTGGTGAAGCCTAATATATCTGGCTCGTTCACATCGTCTCAAGATATTCTATGACACTGGTAGAGACCTCCCTCTCTAGATATGAATCTCTCATCTCTGCTTCATTAAGTCCATCATCCCCATGTTTGTTCTAACATCAAAAATCCACCATGAATCCATGTGTGATCAAATGTGACCTCAACACATCATTTGTGCTATATCTCTTCTCATTTTTGCAATGTTTGCAAGGACAAGAAATATTCCATCTAATATTGTCCAACATGTCTTTCTTTATGAAATCGATAAATGCATCTACCCCTTTGATATACTCATTGCAAAGGTGCGGCCATACATCCAACTTCGATCCGACGACATCTACGTACAGAAAAGAAGATCTAAATCAAAAAAATTTGAAGCCACTGATAGTCAAGATCTGAAGTGTGAGGACCCAGGGTACCGACATCCAGGATCTTGCTGAGGGGTGTTGCGATAGACAACACCGAATAACATACAGATGAAGACATAATGTGGAATCTAAGTTTATTATATAAAATTGTTTAGGAACATATTTACATCAAAATACCGTTGTAGCCTATACTCGCGGGCGTAGACTATGCAAAAGAGTTCACGTTCACCCCGTGAACGTGTTGTCACTAGCTACACACACACACCACACTAACACGGCCGCGTGCACGGCTTCCACTCGACGGTAGTTCCCTCTAGGGGATCCGTCTACTCCTCGGGAGCCTCCTCCTCTTCACAAACCCCTGCACACGCTTCAACAACAAGCAGTGAGCAAGAAGACTCAGCAAGACTGACCCGACACCTAAAATATGCAACTCTACATGATGGAATTTAGGGGTACAGTAGGAAGGAAAACATTGCTTAAAGACTCGCCTAATTAGTTGAATCCTACTTTCATGTTTCAGCCTTATATGAGTGGAAACCTTTTGCTAAGGAACATAGAAAGTGCGCAACCAAACAGGAAACACATTCCTTCTATGTTTCCTGCCTAAGGTTGAAAGAAAATTTGATTTGCTCTAATCTAAAGCATATCATTAACAATTCACGTATTACTTCAAAACAGCAACTTTAATTCATGACATCTATCCTATTCTCTCTACGTCACGGTACAGTGAACCAGTGGTACTCACTGACCGTGAGGGACGGTGATTATAATCGATTACACCTGCAGGGTTACCCGAATAACACATCACGACGCCCGTGCTCGATGTTGCCTATATCAACCATCCCGGACGTCGTATGCAACAACCTTTCACTCGTTAGCCAAGTGTTGAACCGGTCTTATAGTCCCGAGCAGGACGTCCCTATACGGAGAAATGAAAGTGCATCTAGGCTAAATCCCCGTGGGTTTTGATGATTGATGACAACACTTAAGGGACTATGAGCATTACAAGTGTAAGTATAGGTGATTAGAAGATCGACGGAGATGGATGCTTTGAAAAAGCGAAAAGAGGAGAATAAGGCGAAAATATCCAAAGAATAGAATTCAGGGTTTAAATTCTCTTGCGATGAGCTTAGTCTTTTAGTATGAATGTTCATAGGTCCAAAGTATCCAGAATCATCTAAGAGATCTTAGTCCAAGTTTAGGTTAGGTGGAGAGAAGAGTTGAACAACCCTAAGAAAAGGGCTGGACTTGTCTGGGCTGGAAAGCCGGACCAGTCCGGTCACATCAGACTAATCCAATGTTAGACGGACCAGGAGTTTCTGAGTGAGTTTGGACTTGTCCGTTTAGGGACGGACTAGTCCGTAGTGAGTGTGTCTGAGTCCTTTAGGAACTAAGTTCTGAAGGACCGGACAAGTCTGTCCTTGGTGGCCGGAATAGTCTGCTCTGTCAAACTAGTCCGTTTCTAACCGGAACAAGAGTTTCTGTGTGAGATCGGACTAATATATTGTGAGTTAGACTAGTCCGTTTGAAACTTGAAGGTGGCTGCGGGGACTAAGTTCTGGATGGCTGGACTTGTCTGCCCCTTGAGTGCGGACTAGTCTGGTGGACCAGACTTGTCCGTTCTCAACCGAAACAGTTGTTTCTGTGTGAGATCGGATTAGTACATTATTAATCAGACTAGCCCATGGTGTGTGACCGTACGAATTCAAAAGGAGGCAACTACCGTTTAGTTGGTGAAGTGTGACATCACTGGTACCACAGGCCGGACTAGTCCGAATGCCGGACTAGTCCGGACCTTTTCTGGTGGCAACAGCTAGTTACCGGGACCTCTATAAAAGGGAGATCCCCCGGCCTGTAAGGAATACTCTCTTGAACCCAAGTGCCGACATAGACTTCCTAGAGCTTTCCTAGCCCCTTCTCTTTAATTCTTTGAGCCCTAAGAGTGATTCTTGAGGGTTTGTGAGTTTTGGGAAGAGGGGAAAAAGGGGAGTGATTAGTATTGATGTCTTGGTTGATTCTCTCACACTAACTGGGTAGTTGAGTTGTTGAGTGTGCTGATTTGTAAGTTCTTTGAGCTGAAATCCTGTGGAAGCGTCAATTTGTGAGTCGCCCCACGAATTGTTGTGAAGTATTTGTGATCTAGTGGAAGAACAAGCCAACCTTTGTGGTTGCTTGGTGAGGATAGGGTTGAGAGCAACCTGGTCCTTTGTGGACTCCTTAACATGGACGTAGGCTTCTTGGTGAAGCTGAACCACGGGATAAATTGTATGCTCTGTCCTTTTCGATTTGCCTCTCGTTTCTTTCTAGATTATTTTAAAGTTTATTACATTTATTAGTTAAGTCTTGTGATCCACTTAGTTCTAGTCAGTTATTTTCCCGATCAACCTCACCACTATGTTGCTGGACTATAGTATTTCACTACTCTTTGAATAGTGTAAAAGTCCCAAAAATGTATATGAATAAACCGAAATTTGAATTCTAGGAGTTGCAAATTCATGAAAAATGGGCCTTGCTAATACTTTTCCTCACGCAAAGTTGTTTGTGGACGTTCATCAAAAAGAGGCTCACATGTTCATTTAAATGTATTGAACCAATATGGACTTAAACCCTCATTTGCATGAAAGTTTAAGATCAGCTTTTCAAATTCAATGTTCACCGCAAATTGTGGCGAAACTTTTGAATACACATGCAGCCCTACACTTTTGAATTTTAGGAAAAACTTAGGGTGACAAACTTTTTATTTTTAGGGTGGGCTAAAAAGGAATTAACTAGGAGCATTTGCAAATTGAAACCGAACTCAAATTTGCAATGCAAATTCAAACTGAATTCGGCGCATTCAAATTCTAGCCCACCTTTGAAATTCAGAATTTTTTAATTAAAGAGATTGACATGGAGAAGATCTTTTTAGGAGATGAGGGTCAGCCAGCAGTGGAGAGAGGTGAGAACTTAAGTGGGGCCTACATGTCAGCTGCACACAGGAGTGTCTTCAGTCAGTTCACAGCTTCACAGAGAGTCACCATGAGACACGGCGCTGGCTAATGAGGCTTCAACGTGCAGCTTCTGGACTCCAACTCTTCACACGTAACGCCGCAGTGGGGGAAATCAAACATTCCACTTTGGCCTCCTCACCGTTTCCCCAAGAGAAGCAAGCACGAGCTGGAATTTTTCGTGCCGCTCGACCACGCTTGGACCTGATAATCGCATGGCACTGCTGCTCCATTTCGTGTCCACCGGTGATCGTAGAAGCGTGCGCCAAACTACCCTAAACCTCCTCGAGCTGTCTAAGCCAGTCCATCGTCCTTGTTGCGCGGTGCACGGCAAATTCTCCTCGGAGTTCTGGTTCGAGCCGCTGCCGTGCCTCCTCGAAGTTCTGGCGACACGGTGCATATTACACCGAGCTATGAATAGCAAAAAGGTGCACCAACCTCTCCTCTTCACGCTGCCGCAAACCCTAGGCCATTCCTCCACGGGAGCTACGGGAATTTCTAAAATTGCGACGACATGTTTATAGCCCGTGGGTGTAGAGTTTTCCAAAATTCATGATCATTAGTGCTCCTTTGCTCATTCTAGTCATGTGGTAGGCTACAGACCTCCTTGCGA
The DNA here is from genome assembly GCA_030760725.1 of Neostapfia colusana. Lineage (NCBI taxonomy): Eukaryota > Viridiplantae > Streptophyta > Magnoliopsida > Poales > Poaceae > Neostapfia > Neostapfia colusana. Next base: position 97,694,979 of record JASWHV010000008.1, on the reverse strand, counting down.
GCCACTGAGATCAAAAACAAATGAGAATCATCGAGCCACAACGGTGTTCTTCGAGTTTTAGCTCTTGCCGTCGGTTTTTCAGCTAGGGCGCATGGTGACTTGGTATTTAGTGGCGTTTCCAAGCCCTTTGGCTTACACGACGACCTTTGCCATGAGTCACCGATGCTCCAGAGCGGAGAAACCGCGAGGTTGGGTTGGTAGGGGAGACGGCCAACATCGCCGGACATGGACCAAAGCCGCCGCCCGTCATCCAACCCCTTACGGCCCTCTAGAGCCCACAACGACCCCAAAAATAGCTTCCCCGACCTTCAAAACCCCTAAGCGGCAAAATTTGGCCCGGGAGACGACCGGGGAGCGAGGGGCCGAGGGGGGAGAAGTTCTGCCGGCAAGGTGGTGCGCGCGCGGGAAAGGTGGAAGCCGGAGGTTGAAGAAGGTGTTGGTCCCACATGTCAGCCGCTGAGAGTTTAAATGGTGATCCTCTATGGCTGCTGATCTTTTGTGGCTATGGGCAGATAACTGTGTAGCCCGGTGTGTCCTCAAATCTGAGTGGCCGCGGTTTAAAACATGGGCCTAAGTCAATTTCTAGTAGAAAATTAATTCCAGAGATTGCCACAACTTTGAAAAATTGTATCTTTGTGTAGGAACCTCCAAATTGAGTGATTAAAATTGGATTGGATTTATTTTGCAAAGATCTATCCAAATGTGAACCCCAATGAATTCCGGAAAATCCTTTGAAATTTTTCTGAAAAAGAATTCTTGAGTGAGTTTGGTTCATCCAAAAATACTCAAATTTTTCCATAATGTTATTTAGAATATTGTTGACCTTCTAGCAAATTTTCAGCTCATTTGAAGATGATTTGCTTAGGAATTTGCTAAATACAATCTGCTGTGTTCATAGTGGTCCAGAAACATTTTCAGTAAAGATGTCTAGCTTGTAAAATCTATTCTAGGCAATTCATAGCTCCAAAAATCATGAGAAAATTTAGGCAAGCTCTGTGAGTCATACTTGAAATTCTAGTTCACTGAATTGGGCATGAAAATCCACAGTACGTCAGAATTATTTCTTTTAATAGAAATGCTTAAGAAATTATTCTAGAAGAACTACTCAAGTAAAAGGTCTGAATTTTGGATAAAAATACTTTCATGTGACCAGGAACTCACGTACAAATTATCAGCTCAAGTTGAGCCTTAGAGCTCCCTGTTCTTGTCTACCATGCTTATGTATGTGAGAAAATACATAAGACTCTTGTGAGAATTATGATAGACACAAATTCCATCCACATTAGCTGCAATTTGGCATGCTAAATCTCTGTCGAATGTATGACTTCCTGTAAAAATTTTGAAGTTATTAGAGATCAGGATCTTTAGTTATGTTCAAATCATTCTAGTTCATCTCTTATGTTCATTAAGAAAACTTAGTTAGTTATAAACTAAAACACTAGGACAGACTTAGTTTATGGATGTTTCTTTGCACAACAGAGGCAACAAAAGCTATTCTTGGCATTTCCACACAACCTCTATTTTTAAGAAATCAAGTCTTCAACTCTTTGAATTGCATTGTAAAATTTATGCATATACATGTCGATAGGGTTCACAGCGAAGGGGATTCAAAGGAGTGATTCATTGAAGTTGGATTAGAGTCCGGAGGCTCAAGGGAGCAAGGATCACTAACTGCTTATATATACTACTACACTGCAAAACAGTCAAACTCTGGTTTACATTTAACAACTTTTAAGTTTTTACTTTGTATTCACTTGTTGGTTAGGATATGAAATATGCATTAGGTCTAGATGATTTGATACTCCTCTTGCATGACCAAATAAACCCATGGAGTATTTGGTAGATGTCTTTTCATCGTGTAGAACTGTCACGCTTAAGTAAGGTTCGGTAGAAGTCAAGTGGTGAGATGCTACTCGCATGATCAGAAAAACAAGGGCATACGGGATTGGTTCAGAGAATTGTTAGCAAGTTAAAGTTAAGACCAGCAGGTTGTAGGAGCAGCAGGACATAGGGCCTGGGTGTGTTAAACCTGTCCGTGTCGGTCAAGTACCGATCCGTATGCGGCTCTGTTGAGCAAGTTCAAGTTGTGTATCGGACTCATGCTAGCTATATGGAACCCAGTAAACTGATGTACCTCAGGAAGCTTGCGTTGAGCCTTTTTGGGTCACCTCAGGTGAGAGGGCCGGTGTGCAGTATGTGGGTAATACTCTCATGACATCTCATGTTGGCAGGTGCATCATGAGGGTGGCTACTGTACGGGACGATTTGATCGATTCAACGTGGGTGAAACGGGGGAAAGGCTGCTACGTACGACGTCAATGATGGTTGCTGTAGGCAACGTCAAGACCTTCCAAAGTTCTCAAAAAAGGCTGTGTCAAGTATGGGCGTACGTGTCATGTAGTCCAGGTGTTATTGATTCGAATCATCGTCGCTCAAGGAAGAGGATTGAGCATACTTGTTCTCATAGTCGTGACGTAGTAAGAACTTGCAATTGAGATAAGAACTAATCATTGTGGTTTGAAGTTCATACTAGTTTGTGACGTTATCTTTTACGAATAGACTAGTGCAAATTCGATTCATTTCCACCGTGAGCAAATTACATCGGGAGAAAGCATTTCTTGTTTGATTGTGGACTCCGGATTTGGCGTGCCCAAGGTTACTTTTAAATTGCTGTAAATAACACCTTAAAGTAAGGATTCACTTTTAGGCGAGTTCATTATGCATTATGCTATCCCGCTTTATGTTATACCCTCATGTAGAGTTTCGTGGCTAGGTTTGACGGTTAAGTCTTGCTGAGCGTTATGCTAACGGATACTATCTGAGTTGATTTGCAGGTATTGACTTCGTATTTATGAGAAGGGGTGCCGATGAGACTCGAAAACCTCCGAGTGGTTACTCATAAGCATCCTCATCGCTGCGGTTTGTTCTTCGTGTTGCTAGTGAGAAACGTCCGCGGGCTGGACAGTTTCTTTGTTGCTGAGTTAGAAATGAGTCGTGAGAGTTATAGCCTTCCGCTGTAGCATTATTTTGAGATAAGTATTTGTGAAGTACTCTTTGTACGCTTCCGCAAAACGGTTTATGTAATATGATGTATCCTCGACCCGTATGTTGTTGGGTGCCGTATCGCACGGCACCACCCGACACGATCCTCGGGCGAGCGGCACGGCCCCGTGATCGGCCCCGGGCCCTCACAGCATGGTATCAGAGCTGCGTTGGAAATAGCGCATGGATTGAGAATCATATTACGATAAACACTTAGGATACGATGAGATAACGGTACTAGGGCCACATAAGGACTACAATAGTAGCATATTATGAAGGTGGCAAGCTAACCTATTTGTCCATGTCAGAAAATCATGCATCTCGGGACTTTGCATGTCTTGAGGGGTGCATGTAAGTGTTGTCCACCAGTGCGCACAAGCTGAAGGGTGGAGCCCCACGGGTGGCAGGTACCCGGTCAGTTTGGGTATCCTCTATGACTTTTCATGTCATTTGGGGTATTTGAGCAACACCCTTCCCTAGCGTGCTACGAGAAAGTATGGGAGACCCCGTCACGTGGTTAGTAACGTGAACACGTAGTTTAAGGCATGTTTGGCTTGAGAACACCCATGCGAGTGATGACGGATGGGTGTATGAACTGTATTGGGACCGGGTTCGGTGTGCAGGCAAACCTGATAATTGTGTGTGTTTTATGAACGTACTAATACGAAAAAACCGTAGTACAAGTAGAACATATTTGCGAGTGATCGTCTTAGTGCCACCTAAGAATACGTATATGCCGGTTTCAACTGGTTAGGATTTTCTATTGTGAGGCAACGCATTACCGGCATATATCTTACGGTGCATCGCCACCGTACTACACTAGATAGTTTTCTTTACTATGAAGAAGTCATTCATGACTAACTTTCAACTAAAAATGGAAGATGAAAAGCACATATTAGTTACTGAGCTTTTCATTTGAACTAAGTTTCAAAGGAGAAAATTGATAGGAATCTAAGTTCTCAAAAACAGCTCTGTTCTGGCACAAATTGTTGCTGGATTTTGACAGAGCATAACTCTGAGTAGATTTACCCAATGGGGGTGTATGATATAGTTCTGAAAAGGTTTTTAAGTGCTCTACAGCTTCTCTGTAGACCTCCAGAGCAAAATCACATACCAAATTGGTTGAATGTCCAGTTGAATGAAAACTGTTCAGAAAACAGGACAAATGCAAACTTCTCTGGATGTTTCTGTAAATTAGCCATAACTTTCTGTAGAAAAATCCCTAAGGGTAATATGATACACCGTTGGAAAGGTTATGAAATTTGCAACCATGTTGTATTTCATAGTTTGTTCAGAATTGTAATATATTTTGATGTACAACTGTGATAAAAACAGCCACATTCAGAGGAGATGCTAGCAAATTTTATCCAGAAATTATGTCAACTTTGATCAATCATAATTTTTGATCCATAGATGATATAGAGGCATATGAATACTCATTGGAAAGACAATGAAGTTAACTTTAACTTTGGTATTCAACTTGAGTTACGAAAATGCTGGTAACTAGATCAAAATCTGGGTTAAGTACAAAAAGGTATGTTCTGTACAGAATAGGGGGCTGATTATGTTGGCTTTAGGAAGATGTGTAAACATGAATTTTTGTTATGCTTTCATAAAGTTTTAGCATGTTCATGTTCTACATACTTTCACATACTTCTGAGATCAAGTTTTAACTCTCCTCAAAATTATCCTTTTGCAGTATGGTGCGTACTCGTTCTCCGAGTATGGCTAAAGGTTCTCGCTGAGACGGTGATGATTCGACTCCACCACGGGCACCACCATCAACGGTATGGGTGGATGTCATGGCTCAAAATGGTCGAGTCGAATCAGGAGAATACAAGACTACTCCAAGCCTTGGTACAACAAGGCATGCTCCAATGAACACAACAGGTTTCCACCTTGGAACACCTATTTGGACTTCTTGGCGACTCAACCACCAATTGTCATAGAAGCTACCGAACCAGTGGAAGCTGATCAGTGGCTTCGGGTTATGGAGTCCAAGTTTGGAGTGTGCGAGTGCGATGATTATAAGAAGACATTATATGCAGCTCAACAGTTCCATGGAGCCGCCGTAAATTGGTGGTTCGCTTATCTCGCCACCATTACGGAAGGCCGTCAAGTGAAATGAATGGAATTTCGTGAAGCATTCCATGCTCGTCACATTCCTATGGGTTTTATCAAGGCCCAACAGCAAGAATTTAGGAAGTTGAAGCAGGGGGACATGAATAACCTCGATTATGTCAAACGGTTTAACAATTTGGTACAATATGCTCCCGACTATGCGACGAGCGAAGCTGCAAGGTGTGACTACTTTTTCCATGGCCTGAGTCAAATATTAAAAGATAGGTTGGCTTTGTTCAATCAAGGCAATTACACCGAGTTGATCAGTGCTGCCCTGCTGCAAGAACAAGCGATACTTAAGTGTCAAGCAGAGAAAGGGACCGGGATGATGTGCAAGAAGACACGCCAGTTGTTCCTCATAAATACCGTTTGGTGTATCATACACCATCCGATGAAATATGGCAGTCACCAGTAAGATCAACATATCCCAAATTTCCTGCTCAAGAATCACGTCTTGAAGCAACACCATTGCTGCAGCAACAATTGATTTCTGGTGCATTATTGCTGCAGCCAAGTACATCAACTTCTCAACCACAAGTCAGCAAAGAACCAGGGAAATATCCGTGTTCTTATTGCCACCGTTTTGGGCATTTTATGCGAGAATGCCGAGATAAGTTGTTGAACAACGGACAACCATCATCATCAGGTGGTATGCCACCACATGCTCAAGTAAATATAACAGCATTGCAATCCGGGAGTGTGCAACATCTTGCTATGAGGATGTCCCAGTAGGAGCACCAGTATTAGCGGGCATGTCCACTCTTAAAGACATACCTGTCCTGATACTTTTTGATTCCGGTGCTACCCACAATTTTATCAGCAACGTGGATCAGCACCAATTATCAACCAATACTCCCACGACGAGTTATCTTATACGTTCACCGGGAGGAAATATATCTGCTAATCAGATTGTGTCCCGAGCAGCTTTATATTTGGGAGGAAAAATATACCCAACATTGCTGATTATTTTGGATGGGCAGAAGATAGACGTAATATTGGGGATGTCTTGGTTAAACCATCACGGTGCCGTTCGTAATATCGGTAACCGGACTGTCCAGATTGACTCGCCGATTCACGGACAGCACACGCTGTTTTTAGAGAGCGAAGATAAAAAAATGTCAGAGGCCTACCACAGGGAAGCGATTAAACTTGAAGATATTCCGGTGGTACGTGATTACTATGATGTTTTTCCCGATGATTTACCGGGCATGCCACCCGAACGGTACGTCGAGTTCTTGATTGAACTGGCGCTAGGAACAACACCTATCTCATGAAGGCCTTACAATATGGCACCTAACGAGCTAGCAGAGATGAAAGAGCAGCTAAATAAACTCATAAGCAAGGGTTTCATACGACCAAGTTCTTCATCTTGGTGTTGCTCGGCACTGTTTGTTAAGAAGAAGGACGAAACACTGAGGCTATGTGTTGACTATCATCCTCTAAATACTGTCACTATAAAGAACAGGTATCCTTTGCCCCGCATCAACATTTTATTCGATGAACTTGTGGGTGAAAAGGTATTTTCGAAGATGGATCTTTGGTCTAGATATCATCAAATCAAGATCCGATCATAGGACATACCGAAGACAGCTTTCTCGACGAGATACGGACTCCATGAGTACTTCGTCATGTCATTTGGGTTAACCAACGCTCTGGCACACTTCATGTACTTAATGAATTTGGTGTTCATGCCGGAGTTAGATAAGTTTATCGTGGTATTCATCGACACATCTTGTTTTACTTCAAATCTGAAGAGGAGCATGCTGAACATTTGCGTATCGTGCTACAACGGTTGAGGGAGCAAAAATTATATGCCAAGTTCAGCAAGTGTGAGTTCTGGATTGATCAAATGCCTTTTCCAGGCCATGTTATTTTAGAAAAGGGCATTGCCGTTGACCCAAGTAAAACTGAACAAGTGCTGAAATTGGAATCTCCCAAATTTGTCCACGAGATCCAAAGTTTCCTAGTTTTAGCGGGGTATTTTTGGAGATTTATTTCGAGCTTCTCAAAATTGCTAAACTAATGACAGAGCTACTGAAAAAGGACATCAAATACGTGTGGAATGCAGCATGTGAAGCCGCATTCAAAACTTTGGTGAAACATCTCACAACAGCTCTGTTCTTGCTCAGCTGGACACGACGGAGCCATTTGATATTTATTGTGATGCATCTAGCATCGGTCTCGGCTGCATTCTTATGCAAGAAGGGTGTGTGGTCGCTTATGGGTCTCGTTAACTGTGAAACCACGAGCAACATTATCCAACTCATGATCTCGAGCTTGCTGCTGTGGTGTTAGCGTTAAAGATGTGGAGGCATTATTTGCTTGGCAATCTTGTTCACCTCTATACCGACCATAAAAGCTTGAAGTATATCTTCACGTAGAAGGAGCTGAATATGAGACAACAAAGATGATTGGAGGTCATAAAAGATTACAAAATCGAGATCCACTACCATCTGGGAAAACCAAACGTGGTTGCCGACGCGTTTAGTCGGAAAGCCCACGTTCACAACTTGGCGATTGCTGAGTTGGAAGATGAAGAACCGAGTCTCTGTGTCATTCTGTATGGAGCACTTTATAATATTGCTCTCATTCTAATGATCCGAGAAGAGATTATTGAGGCTCAAAGAAGAGACAGGGGTATGTCTCACATACAGAGAAGACTAGACAACGGAGAGGTGAAATATTTCCAAAAGGATGAGGACGGTGTGCTATGGTTTAACAAACATATAGTGGTACCACGTAATATAAAACTGCGAAAAGATTTTGGATGAAGCCCACCCGTTGAAGTTTTCCATTCATCCCGGCAGCAACAAGATGTACCAAGATTTGAAACAGAAATTTTTGTGGACGAGGATGAAGCAGGAAATTGCTAAATACGTATCTGAGTGTGATACGTGTAGACGGGGCAAGGCTGATCATATGCGGAAAGCCGGACCGCTACAACCACTGAAGATACCGGCGTGGAAATGGGAGGATGTGAGTATGGATTTCATCGTCGGATTACCACTCACATCCCGGAAGCATGACTCAATTTGGGTGATCGTCGACCTGTTGATGAAATCAGCTCATTTCATACCGGTGAACACGCATTATCGAGCCAAGAAATATGCGGTGTTATATATCTCAAGAATTATATGCTCCCATGGTGTCCCGTAGACCATCATTTCAGATCGGAAAAAGAGCTTTTGGACAAAGGGTATGTTCGTGAATCCTTATCACCATGTGCAGTTCCCATTCTTTTAGTCCCAAAGAAAGATGGCTTTTGGCGCATGTGTGTTGATTGTCGTACTATCAATGCTATAACTGTTCGATATCACCATCCTATTCCACGACTTGATGACATGTTAGATGAATTGAGTGGTTCTATCATTTTCACCAAGATAGATTTGCGTAGTGGTTATCATCAAATCCGCATGAAACTTGGTGATGAATGGAAAACAGCGTTTAAAACTAAATTTGGTCTCTATGAATGGCTTGTGATGCCATTTGGCTTGACAAATGCTCCTTCAACTCTTATGCGCTTAATGAATCATGTTTTACGAGCTTTCATTGGCAAGTTTGTAGTTGTTTATTTTGATAATATGCTGATCTATAGCAAATCATTTGATGAACATCTTGATCATATCCGTCAAGTACTTGCTGTTTTGAGGGGAGAGAAATTGTATGGCAACATTGCTAAGTGCACCTTTTGCACAGACCGTGTTGTTTTCCTTGGCTTTGTTGTTTCCGCAAATGGTATTCAGGTTGATGAAGAGAAGGTTAAAGCAATAAAGGATTGGCCTACATCGGTAAATGTGAGCCAAGTTTGAAGCTTTCATGGTCTTGCAAGTTTCTATAGCCGTTTTGTTAAAGATTTCAGCACTCTCGCTGCACCACTTAACAATCTCACAAAGAAGGATGTTCTATTCAAATGGGGACATGACGAAGACCAAGCATTTCAAACGTTGAAAACAAAGCTTTGTGAAGTACCGCTGCTGCAACTTCCTGATTTTGGTAAGACATTTGAGATCGAATATGATGCAAGTGGTATTGGCATAGGAGGTGTACTGCTGCAAGAAGGTAAACCTGTTGCCTACTTTTCTGAAAAGCTAAATAGTCCACATCTGAATTACTCAGTTTATGACAAAGAGCTTTATGCGTTAGTTCGCGTTTTGAAAGTTTGGCAACATTACTTGTTACCTAAAGAATTTGTCATTCATTCTGATCATGAAGTTTTGAAATATCTTAAAAGTCAAGGCAAGCTAAACCGTCGACATGCTAAATAGATTGAGTTCATTGAAACATTTCCCTATGTTGTCAAACATAAGCGTGGTAAAAATAACATTGTTGCCGATGCCTTGTCTAGAAGATGTGCGTTGATTACACAACTAGATACAAAAGTGCTTGGTTTAGAATCCATTAAAACACTTTATGCTGCTGATGCTGATTTTAAAGAACCTTTCTCTCGTTGCATTGATGGAAAAAGTTGGGATAAATATTATATGCATGATGGCTTCTTGTTTCGGACTAACAAAATATGCACTCCAGCTTGCTCGATTCATCAAGTTCTTTTGTAGGAAGCACATGCAGGTGGACTAGCTGGTCATTTTGGTGTCAAAAAAACATTGGACATACTCTCTGTTCATTTCTTTTGGCCACATATGCGACGTGATGTCCAGCGGCATGTTGGATGCTGCACCGTTTGCTTGAAAGTTAAGTCCCGCCTCAATCCCCATGGTTTATATACTCCATTACCTATTCCACATGTATCTTGGGAAGATATATCTATGGACTTTGTTCTGGGGTTACCTCGGTCTCAAAGGGGAGGGATTCTATTTTTGTTGTTGTAGATCGCTTTTCTAAAATGGTATATTTTATCCCCTTTCATAAGAGCGATGATGCTTCACACGTTGCTGATTTGTTTTTCAGGGAGATTGTTCGTTTACAATGAGTTCTAAAGACTATTGTTTCACACCGGGATACTAAATTTCTCAGCTACTTTTGGAAGACATTGTGGGCTAAGCTTGGCACAAAGTTGTTATTTCCAACCACTTGTCATCCACAAACGGATGGTCAAACTGAAGTTGTCAACCGTACCTTGTCAACCATGTTGCATGCTGTGTTGAAAAAGAATTTGAAACTCTGGGAAGACCGCCTTCCACATGTCGAATTTGCTTATAACAGGGCAGTCCATTCCACAACAAATTCTTGTCCTTTTGAAATAGTTTCTGGGTTTATACCAATACTCCCATGGATCTTTTGCCTTTACCATTACAGGAACAAGTTAACTTGGATGCCAAAAAGATCAGACTTTATCAAACGGTTACATGCGGAGACAAGAAAGAATATTGAGAAGAAATCAGCACAATATGCAAAGCAAGCAAACAAAGGTAAGAAGAAGATTACATTTCAGCCAGGAGATCTTGTATGGTTGCATCTACGAAAGGATTGTTTTCCCCAACAGCGTAAGAGTAAGTTATCTCCTCGGGGTGATGGTCCGTTCAAGCTTCTCCAAAAGATAAATGATAATGCTTACAAAATCGAGCTGCCACCTGAATATTCTAATGTGAGTACAACATTCAATGTCAAAGACTTGCTTCTATTTGTTGGTGAGCCTGAGTCGAAGACGACCCCTTCTCAAGAGGGGGAGGCTAGTGAGGTCATGCCTAGCATTCACTCATCTTCAAATGAAAATCCACTTGATATAGCTAGTCCAATTACAAGGAGTAGAGCTAAACAATTGCAGAAGGAAATTTATTCTCAGGTGAACGATAACCTTATGTTTAATAATCAGTCTATGTTGAATGAGCCTATGCTTTTGAGTTATTGTGTCAATGTCCTTAGGAATGATGAAGTGTATGAACCAGCATGGTATCAAGATGGATTCAAACCTCTGTACATCTGAACCAAGAAACCTATGGTGTGTATAAATAACATGGTGGTTCATCACCTTAGCATGGGAATGCAACCAGAAGCTAGATGACTGACACATGGTACGAATTCCAAGCATCACTGCGGACAGAATACAAGGAGTTAGACGGTGTTCTATAAGTGGATGGAAGCGTCATCAAGTCTACTTTACAGCCCATCAAACAGTTCATTATTTGGATGTCTTAATAAGGAGTTATGCTCATTTTAGTAACTGCTGCTAGAAGCTGAAAAGACGCACGAACCAGCCACGAAATCCACTAGAGCATGCGCATGCAGCCATTTACTCAAAGCTGAACGCCCCTATCTCTATATATATCTTGTACTAGACAATGAAAAGGAGATCTTATTTTTGATTGAATTTAGAATACACAAACTCGTGAAGTTTTGTTTATGCGTGAGTCTTGAGAGGCTTGCAATACTTGTTCTTTCGATTCTTGAGGGAGTTGTAGAACGCCGAACTGCGGTTCACCCAGTTCGTTTACGTCTATAGGGCATGATTGAGTGGGCTGTTTCATCGATACGTGGAAGGGTGATTGTCTCGGTAGTTCGTCGCATGGACAGCCTCGCGGTGCGCTGCCTCTTCACCAGGTCAGGCAGCGACAATTTATCAAGTTCGCAGATCCTACAAGAAGATCGAGCCACAACAACTTGTTACACGTGCTGCCTAGGCGCGTGCATATCAGTTTGTGAGTTTAATCGAGTTTCCCAATTTGAACCCGGATGGCCATCCGCACATGCAAAACCATATAGTGGCACCATCCGAACGTGTATTCCGTCAAGGTCCCGTCCAGCCACCCGAGACCCGAGTTCGAGAGTTTTCCCGAGTTTCCCTATTTCAACCCAGATGGCCATCCGCGGCAGGCCTAACCATCAAGTTGCACCGTCTGGACGTGTATTCCATTAAGGTCTCGTCCGCCCTCCCGGTACCCGAGTTCGTGAGTTTTACCGACTTTCCCGATTTTGACCCAGAAGGCCATCCGCGCATGCAAAACCATCAAGTTGTACCATCCGGACGTGTACTCCGTCAAGATCTCGTCCGGCCTCCCGGGACCCGAGTTTGTGAGTTTTCCCGACTTCCAGATTTTGACCCTGATGGCCATCCGCACATGCAAAACCATGAAGTTGCACCATCGGAACGTGTATTCCGTCAAGGTCCCGTCCAGCAGCCGTGTACCCGAGTTTGTGAGTTTTCCTGACTTTCCTGATTTCGACCCAGATGGCCATCTGCGCACGCAAAACCATCACGTTGCACCATCCAGATGTGTATTCCGTCATGGTCCTGTTTGTCCTCCCGGGATCCGAGTTCATTAGTTTTCCCGACTTTCCCGATTTTGACCCAGATGGCCATCCGCGAAGGTAAAATCATCAATTTGCACCATCCGAACGTGTATTCCATCAAGGTCCCGTCCAGCCGCCCAAGACCCGAGTTTGAGAGTTTTCCTGAGTTTTCCCAATTCAACTCAGATGTCCATCCAGCATGCAAAACCATCAATTTGCACCATCCGAACGTGTATTCGGTCAAGGTCCCGACCGGCCCCCCGAGACCCGAGTTCGTGAGTTTTCCCGACTTTCCTGATTTGACCCAGATGGCCAACTGCGCAGGAAAAACCATCAAGTTGCACCGTGCGGATGTTTATTCCATCAAGGTCCCATCCGCCCTACCGGGACCTGAGTTTGTGTGTTTTTCCGACTTTCGTGACTTTCCGTTTTTGACCCAGATGGCCATCCACACATGCAAAACCATTAAATTGCACCATCCAAACATGTATTCCGTCAAGGTCCCGCTCGTCCGTCTGGGATCTGAGTTCGTGCGATTTCACGACTTTTCCAATTTTGACCCATACGGCCATCCGCTCATGCAAATCCATCAAGTTGCACCATATAAACATGTATTCCATAAAGGTCCCGTCCAGCTTCACGGGACCCGAGTTCGTGAGTTTTTCCAACTTTCCCGATTTCGACCCAGATATCCACGCAGGCAAAAGCATAAAGTTGCACCATCCGAACGTGTATTTCATCAAGGTCCCGTCCAGCCGCCCGGGACCTGAGTTCGTGAGTTTCCCGATTTTCCCGACTTTCCCGATTGCGACCCATTAAACCATCCACGTATGCAAAACCATCAAGTTGCACCATCCGGACGTGTATTCTGTCAATGCGCCGTCGAGTCGCCGTGGACCCGAGTTTGTGAGTTTTCCCAACTTTCCTGATTTTGACCCAAATGGCCATCCGCGCATGCAAAACCATCAAGTTGCACCATCCGGGCGTGTATTCGGTCAAGGTCCTGTGCGGCCTCCCTGGACCCGAGTTCGTGAGTTTTCCCGACTTTCCCGATTTCGACCCAGATTGCCATCCACACAGGCGAAACCATCAAGTTGCACCATCTGAACCTGTATTCTGTCAGGGTCCCGTCCAGCCGCCCTAAGACCCGAGTTCGTGACTTTTCCCGACTTTCCTGATTTCAACCCAGATGGCCATCCACGCATGCAAAATCATCAAGTTGTACCATCTAGACGTGTATTCCGACAAGGTCCCGACCGGCCTCCCAAGACCCGAGGTCGTGAGTTTCCTGACTTTCACGATTTCAACCCAGATGGCCATCCGCGGCAGGAAAAACCATCAAGTTGCACCGTGCGAATGTTTATTCCATCAGTGTCCCGTCCGGCCGCCAGGGACAAAGTTTGTGAGTTTTTTTCTGACTTTCCAGATTTCAAATGAGATGACCATCTGCAAATGCAAAACCATCAAGTTGCATCGTCTGGACATGTATTCCGTCAAGGTCCTGTCCGCCCACCTAGGACCCGAAATCGTGAGTTTTCCTGACTTTCCTGGCCATGCTGATTTTGAACCAGATGGCCATCCGCGTATGCAAAACCATCACATCCAGATGTGTATTCCGTCAAGGTCCCGTCCAGCCTCCCGGGACACGAGTTCGTGAGTTTTCCGGACTTTCCCAATTTTGGCCCAGATGTTCTTCCGCGCATGCAAAACCATCAAGTTGCTCAATCTGGACGTTTATTCCGTCAATGTCCCGTCTGGCCTCCCGAGACATGGGTTCGTGAGTTTTCCCGACTTTCCCAATTTCGGCCCAGACGGCCATCCGCGGATGCAAAACCATCAAGTTGCACCATCCGGACCTGTATTCCGTCAAGTTCCCGTCCGGCCTTCAGGGACCCGAGTTTGTGAGTTTAGCCGACTTTCACGATTTGGATCCGTATGGCCATCCGCACATGCAAAACCATCAAGTTGCACCATTCGAACGTGTATTCTGTCAAGGTCCCGTCCAGCCAACCGAGACCCGAGTTCGAGAGTTTTCCTGAGTTTCCCTATTTCAACTCAGATGGCATTTCGCGGCAGGCCAAACCATCAAGTTGCACCGTGCGGATGTTTATTCCATCAGTGTCTCGTCCGGCCGCCCGGGACCCGAGTTCATGAATTTTTCCGATTTCCCGATTTCGAACGCGAATGCAAAACCATCAAGTTGCACCATCTGACGTGTATTCCATTAAGGTCTCGTCCGCACTCCCGGGACTCGAGTTCGTGAGTATTCCGGACTTTCCCAATTTTGGCCCAGATGTTCTTCCGCGCATGCAAAACCATCAAGTTGCTCAATCCGGACGTGTATTCCGTCAATGTCCCGTCCGACCTCCCGGGACATGAGGTCGTGAGTTTTCTCAACTTTCCCAATTTCGGCCCAGACGGCCATCCGCGGATGCAAAACCATCAAGTTGCACCATCCGGACCTGTATTCGGTCAAGTTCCCGTCCGGCCTTCAGGGACCCGAGTTCGTGAGTTTAGCCGACTTTCCTGATTTAGACCCGGATGGCCATCTGCACATGCAAAAACATCAAGTTGCACCATCCGAACGTGTATTCCGTCAAGGTCCCGTCCAGGCATCCGAGACCCGAGTTCGAGAGTTTTCCCGAGTTTCCCTATTTCAACCCAGATGGCCCTTTGCGGCAGGCCAAACCATCAAGTCGCACCGTGCGGATGTTTATTCCATCAGGGTCTCGTCCGGCCGCCTGGGACCCGAGTTCGTGAGTTTTTCCGACTTTCCCGATTTCGAACGAGATGGCCATCTGCGAATGCAAAACCATCAAGTTGCACCATCTGGACGTGTATTCCATTAAGGTCTCGTCCGCACTCCCGGGACCCAAGTTCGTGAGTTTTACCGACTTTCCCGATTTCGAACCAGATGGCCATCCGCGCATGCAAAACGATCAACTTGCACCATCCTTACGTGTATTCCGTCAAGATCCCGTCCGCCCCCCCCCGGGACTCGAGTTTGTGAGTTTTCCTGACATTCCAGATTTTGACCCAGATGGTCATCTGCACATGCAAAACCATGAAGTTGCACCAACAGAACGTGTATTCCGTCAAGGTCCCGTCTAGCCGCCGTGTACCCAAGTTCGTGAGTTTGAATCACAAATTTTGGAGCTCCCTAGCAAAAGTTATGCAGTTCCAAAGTTTGAACTGAATTTGAACTTCAAATTAAACATAGAATTATTTAAACTCTGACTGCGGGCCCCTCGTACACATGTCAACTGTGGGAACCATGCCACACGGGGTCACAGACTCGTGCCCGCGTTGTCACAGTTTAATCCGAGGCCACAGAGGATCCCGTATGTTTAACTTCAGCCTCTGATGGGTGGGACCGACCACCTTCGTCTTCCTCAGGCTCCCGCGCGACCCCCGCCGCCGGAGCTCGCCGGAGAACTTCGGAACCCGGTCTTCCGTTCACTTCCCGTGCTCAAACTTGCCGTCAGCCCCTAATTTCTTGCGTTGAACACGGGGAGAGGGTTTCTCCACACCGACGTCGGCCCTAACCGAGCTCGCAACGGTGTGGCGGCTTAACCGAGCTTCGGCGATGTAGCGCCGCCGTTCTAGCTCGCCAAAAACACGAAGGATTAGCGCTACAGCATCAGTGGAAGGTGTATCTCATCGACGTGTGCCCAATTTTGCTTGGAGAGGCCACTAGCTATGCTGTCACCGTACGCCCGAGGTGGTTTTTGCGGCGACAGAGTAAAAACTGGGCTTTCTTCGGCTAGGGTTGATGGAATCGTGCGCTGTTTGGTCGAGGAGGTCCGTAGGAGGCTGAGGATCATGACACCAGCACACAACTGGAAGCCCTCACACCTCGGGGGAGAACTTTCCGGTCTCGAGCCGGCGACCCGAAGAAACCGCCGTGAGTAAAACTCAAATTCCGGCTAGGTGGTCCCATGAAATGACCCCGAACTCGGTGGACAGCAAGGAGAGGTGGTAACCAACCTTATTTGTGGCTTTGTTGGGCGTGAAACACCGGAGGGGCTTGGTTTGAAGTCAAGTCGCCGAGGTTGGTCCGCCGGGGAAGAACCGGCTCGCCGAGGCGATTGCAGCCCACTGCACCCTCGGAACTGGCTTTGACAGCTTCAGGGAGCATGGGCGACGCTGCTTCCGAGCTTATCCGAGTGTCCACGGCTCGGGGAGAGGGTTGACGACGGGAGCCCGAGCGTGTGGGCGCGGCGGCGGCAAAAGCTCCTGGAAGCAGCGTGGTGGCGAGGAGGGGGCGTGGCTCGGACGTGGGCGCGTTGTTGTGAAGTGTGCACTCGGTGGGAGACCGATAAGGCGCGGGGGAACCAACGTTGAAGCAGCTCGGGAGCTGGTTGCGTCGTCGCCTCGGTGGCGCGCGCGTGGGCGTCGGCTGTTCAGCGTCTTCGCGCGAAAAGCAGGAAACCGGTTGAGTGGGTCTGAACAGAGAGCAATTTGCTTAAGTGCTAAGTCTTTCTGTCGGTACCGGAGATATGGGGTACCCCCGCACACAGGGTGAAATGCCTAAGGTGCTCGCCCTTCTCCGCAGGGAGAGCTCCGAAGGCGCCACGCGTCTGGCGGGGCCGGACCTCCCTCTCCTCAGAGGAGAGCTCCGGGCCCGCCACGTGGCATACAGAAGCCGGACCTTCCCCTCCGTGGGAGAGAGGTCCGAAGACGCCACGCGTCCAGCGGGGCCGGACCTCCCTCTCCTCAGAGGTGAGCTCCGGGCCCGCCATGTGGCATGCAGAAGCCGGACCTCCCCCTCCGCGGGAGAGAGGTCCGAAGGCGCCACACGTCCAGCGGGGCCGGACCTCCCTCTCCTCAGAGAAGAGCTCCGGACCCGCCACATGGCTAGAAGAACGGTGCAGCCTGCCCCCGAGCGGTAGGCAGCGGGCGTAAAGGCGCTCCTCACCTTGCCCGTACAAGGTATTCAAGGCCCGCGTCTTCCCAAGACGCGGAAACGCGGAGCACGCGCCTGTCAGGTGCCGTTGCGCCCAGTCGCATCACAGACTGGCGCGCGGTGTCAGAACCTGCCAGGTAATAAACGCCGCAACAAGACATCCCATGCCGTCTGCGCCGTCATCAACCACTATGACTAGTGCGCGGCGTGGGCAGGGCGGCAAAATAAAGACTCAGAAGCCTTCGACCAGAGGCAACCACCGGCGTAACTACAGATACGGTAGATAATAGACAATCTTCCCGGGACCACCTGTCGGGTCCCGGCCCCCCTTGTAAGCCACCCGAGTCTTGGACTATAAAAGGCTCGGGTAGGCGTCGATAGCAAGGGTTCGCATTCTGCAACTCATACGCTAGCCATACACTCTCAAGCTGTAACTCACCCCCAAGCTCAGGCCCCCGGCCCTGAGCAGCAAGCAATACAGCGAGCTCCATAGCTCGCCGTGGACATAGGGTTTTACGCTCCGGCGGCCTGAACCACGTAAAACTTCCCGTGTCAAGCTCTCACTAACTCGTCCATCCGCGCAAGCTCTCCGCTAGGAACTAGCCCCTCCGAAAAAAGAACCTCCGCGGGCTGCCCAGTGCAGGCCCGGGGGAAGTGTCGATCGCACACTTCGACATTTGGCGCGCCAGGAAGGGGGCTTTTCCCCTAGCGCGACGAGTTTCCGCCGACAAAGATGACCAAGCTCCCTTCAGCGGCAAACTCTCCCCCACCGCATTCACGGCGAACCGTGACCAGCGGGGAGTACATGTCGACGCACTCAGGACGGAGTGTGTCGGCACAAGCGGGTAGCCAGCAGCCGACTCCGGCAACGCCGACTCCGGCTATGCAGGCCCCGACCAGCGTGAGGTCTTCTGCAGCGCTGAGCGTACACCATGGAGGTGCGCTAGCTGCAGCAAGAGCGCTGCTTGGCAACCCACCTGCAGGGGATGCGCCCCATTCAGCGACCCAGCAATGGGTCCGCGAGGTGGACCGCCTCGTCGTCGCTGCCGCGAACCCTCGGTTTCGGCGAGGGCGGCGCCCGGGGCAACCGGCTGTGTCGCTGACGCGCACACCCACGGTTGACGAGCTAACGGCGGATTCCAGCTCCTCCAGGCTCCTGTCGACGGACCTGCGAAGAGAACTGGAACGGTGCCACTTGGGGCAGGACGCCCGGGTGTACCTCGAGCGACGTCGAGAAAGGCGTCGTAACCATGAGGCAGGCGACAGC
Source organism: Neostapfia colusana (assembly GCA_030760725.1). NCBI lineage: Eukaryota > Viridiplantae > Streptophyta > Magnoliopsida > Poales > Poaceae > Neostapfia > Neostapfia colusana. Next base: position 97,676,455 of record JASWHV010000008.1, on the reverse strand, counting down.
ATGTCGTCGGCCTCGACGCAACCAGAAGGGCAGACCTTCGCCATGCGAGCCCCGCCTCAGGCATATGCTGCGCAACATATGCCACCACCATATGCGCCGCAAGTAGCGGCCCCGGTCTACGGTGCAGCCTTGCCCATGCCGGGATACGTGGTGCCAGGTGCGAACCACCTGTTCGCAGCGCCAGTACCTGCAGCAGCAGGTGCAGGATGTGCGGCCCTTGCACCCCACCTTCGCTTCGCAGGAGGCGTCAACCCAGCGGAGTTCCTCCAGATCTACTCCACCGCCGTACTTGCTGCAGGAGGCGATGAGGCTGTCATGGCCAACTACTTTCCCGTTGCCTTGACCGGCTCAGCCCGGTCCTGGCTCATGAATCTACCCCAGGGGTCCATAACCTCCTGGGGTGAGCTCTGCCGGCAGTTCGTCGCCAACTTCATCAGCTCCTACACCCGTCCCGGCACGGAGCTCGACCTCCACGCCGTCAAACAACAACCTGGGGAGTCGCTGCGCTCTTTCATCCAGCGGTTCTCTCAGGTGCGCAACACCATCCCACATATCCAAAGCGCCTCTGTGGTGGTGGCGTTCCGACAGGGTGTCCGGGACGAGAAAATGCTCGAGAAGCTCGCGACCAGAGAGGTCAGCGACATCTCGGAGCTCTTTAGCCTGGCGGACAAGTGCGCCAGAGCAGCCGAAGGGCGGAACTGGCACGCACTGCCGACCTCCGAGTCAGGAGGGCAGCCCGGGTCCGGTGCTGCTGCCTATGGGGGTGGCAAGAAGACCAAGAACCGGGGGAATGGGAAGATGAAGTCACCATTCACGGCCCCCGTCGCCGCAGCTGCGACAACCAGTGGAGCTCGGGGGCCGCGCCCCGACAAGAGGCAGCGGCAATCACCGGCCCCAGACAGTGGCCAAGGCAGGCTATGCCCCGTGCATGGCACCTGCAACCATACAGCTGCCGAGTGCTGGGAGATCCAGAGGCTCGCAGAGCGCTTCCGCAATGGAAGACAGCAGAGGGCTGAAGCACCGCCCTACCCTCAGAGGGATGGCAAACAGAAGGTCGATGCCCCTGTCACCGCTGCCCACCAGGTGGGGTTCCAGGAGCCTCAGCGTGTCATAAAGACAGTGCATGACGGTGAGGACTCCAGTTCCGACGGTGACGGGCCAAGGCGTTAGCCAGCTACGGCACGCCTCCGTGCCTCGAACATACCTCTCGGGGGCTGCCTAGGGTCCGTCAACCCCTTGAAGGCCTTGCCAGAAGGGGGACATGCCTTAGGTCATCCAAGGCGAGCCCGGGTCCACCTACCCCTTGAAGGCCTTAGCCAGAAGGGGAGAACTCCCCGGGGGACCCCGAGAGAAGCCACGCAGGACCTGATCCAGCGTGAAGACAACAACTTCGACAAGACTCGGCTTGCAGGGAACACCCCACAACGCAAGGTCTCGGCTAATGCTCTAAGCACTACCGCCAAAGAACCAAACGCGACGGGGGCCCGCAAGAGGGCAGCCTGGTGAAGTGGCACGCTATATTCCAAGAAGGACCCATAAGCTCTCACCCAGTAGGGAAGGTCCCTTCCGAATCATGAAAGCTGCCGCCCCAGGTACACATGCCTTTCAACCGAGAGTGGGATCCATTCCCAAAAATCCTTGCCATGGAGCAACACTGTAAGTCCTACTTACTGAGCATCGGTAGAACAGGGTTATTCACTTCTGTAATAGACCCCATAGAACTTAGGAACAGAGCTTGGGGTAGCTAAGTCTCAAGGGACGGTACAGGACTACGTCCAGTTTAGCCTGGTTCCGACCCTAAGCGCGTAGAGTCTTGCTTCCCTTGTAGACGAGGCGGAACATTGCCCCCACGAACAGCCAGAATTCCACCTATGGGCGCGAATACAGAGACCTGTTCTACTTAGCTCCTTCTCATGTGCTCATTTAAATTATGCATTAATTTTTATGATCGCACTATCTCTGTATGCTCATCATACGTCTAGCTCCCCCTCTCCTGCGCTCATCCATAGTCGGCATTTGCTATCCTCCCGAAGGCGGCTGCGCTTGAGGCACCTGCCGATGGCCGAGTGAGTCTCTCGGGCCTCCCCCAGTCAGGTGTTGCGGTGTCAGTTGGTCACCTCCAGGAAAGGCCAGCGTTGTGCATGGGGGGTCCAGGGTGCGTATCCAGCTTAGCCGGCCCAGAGCCCAAAGCATGCGCATCCTGCTCTCCGGAGGTCCAGGGGAGTACGTCCGCTTTGCCTGGTCATGAACCCAAAGCGCGTGCACTCTGCTTCCCCAGCGCATGGCCCGGTACTAGGGATCGGACAGCCGTACCCGGACCTCGGAGGGAGCCGGAGCTCCGGCGCCTCGTGCACAGAATTGCCCAAGCCCCGTATAGCGGGCCAGGACCATAAGACGGATAAGACTAGGAGACAGGAGGGGAGGACCCCCCCGAGGAGAATTACGTTTCCTCTACCTGTGTGCAGGACCTTCAGGTTACGGCAACAGGGACTGCATGAAGCGGGGGGAAAGGAGCTACCAGCTACACCGGCCTGGGACTGAAAGGACCGGGACCCGCCCCTCCAGCAGGGGCAGGGCCCGGGGGCCCCGCGTGTCCAGCAGGCCCGGAACTCTCTCCTTCCTTGAGGAGGGCTCCGGGCTCGCCACGTGGCAGGCAGGAACCGGACCTCCCCCCTCAGCGGGAGGGCTTCGAAAGCCCTACGTGTCCAACATGACCGGAGCTCCCGTCTCTTGAGGAGGAGCTCCGGACCCACCACGTGGCCGGCAGATTTGGAGCCCCCATAGGGCGAGGTTCGGAGACCTCCGGGGGCCCCTAACACGGTTAGGACCCGGGGGGGTGTCTGTGCGAAGCTCCAAGATTGGAAATGACCTCTGAGTACCTTGCGAAGCTAAGGACTCAGCCAGGCAAAGCCAAGAAGGAGGGAAAAAGCATCACAGACACAAGTATCCAAGAGAGTCAAATTAAGCAAGGCTCCTTGAGCTGGACTACAGACTCGATAAAAAAGGGAGAAGCAAGTCCTAAGGACCTCCCGGCTCTCGCCGGAACCTTGCGGCTACAAGGGCGGCCACATCCTCGACTTCAGCCCTGGCAGCTTCCTCCCGCTCCGCGGCTGGGCCCTATCTTGCTGGCTCCAGTGAGAAAGAGGGGTCGCGGCTCTTGAAGCATGCCAGCACATGCAAGGCGACCTCTAAAGCTAAGCCGCGGCCCTCGGCTTCAAGCTCGCTGGCGACCACCGAGTCGAGTCTGTCCAGCTTGGCGCCGATCGACTCCAATGCAGGGATCACCTCTGCCACCTGCAATGCGGGAGTTGCGGCCCTCACCGGACTGAAACCAAGAGGGATCAGGGCGGACCCCGCTCTATCCACGAAGCTTGAGACCGCAAGGGCCTCGGAGGACCGTAGGGCTGAGAGCTCCTCCACCTCGCGGCGGGCCGCCCGCAGAGCCTCCAGGTTCCTCTCGGAGAATTCCTTCTCCTTGGCCGCCAGGGAACTCTCCCGAAGGCGGAGGGTCTCGGCTAGCCGCTCCAACTCAGCGGCCTTGAAGCCGGCAGTCAACTCCCGGTCCAAGACCACCCGGCAATCATGGGAGACCTGTTCATCCCCCAAGTCAAGGTCTGCCTTCAGAATCTCCAGCTCCTCCATCCGAGCTCGGAGGTCATCCTCGCCCGCAGCCAGCTGCGCGGCGACCCTCTCTGCCTCAGCTGCCACGGAACACTCCCGCTCCTCAACGGCGAGTTCGCGGCGCTCCAACCGCTGCCGTATTTCCACAGCAGCAGGGAGGCTCTCTTCGGCCCGGGCGTGAGCCTCCAGAGCCTCCCTGTTGATCCGCCGCGACTGGGTGTCCATGCGGTCAACAGCCCGCTTCATCCGGTCGACAAGCGTTTCCCTGAAGTCGAGCAACTCCCGCCTGGAGTCGAGCTCGCTCTTAACCTTCGCGGTCCTCTCCCGCAAAAGGTTCCCCCAGGTGAGGAGGTGGTCCCGTTCAACCGTATACTCCTCCCGCTCGCGCCCTAGTGCAGCCAAGACCTGCCGGACGCTCGACTCGGCAAGCGCGAAGGCGTCCGCCAGAGGCAATGGAGCAACAGAGGCTGGGGCAGTCCCTCCGACCTCCTCCATTACCTCGTCCTCAGGAAGAGCCGACGCACCAGCCGCCGAGACGAGACGCCGATCAGGAGAAGCTGGCTCCGCGGCACTGGCAGCCAGGCCAGCCAGGCTCTTTTCAGCTTCTGGCTCCTTGACCTGAGGAGAGGGACGAGCTGGGGAAGACGGTGCTGGAGAAGAAGCCAGGCCGCCTAGTGCAGGATCAACCTGTGCTGGCTCGGGGGCCGCGGTGGCCGTCTCGGCAGGAAGAGACGGCGCCGCCGCGGAGTCCGGGCACACCGGAACAGGAGAAGTCCGCGCTGGCCTGGGGGCCGCAGCAGTTGCCCCTGGCTCCGAGCGCATCGGCACAGATTCCCCGCAAGACGGGGAAGGCCGGGAAGTGCGGACACTCCAGCGGGCTCTAAACCCCGACTTCCGAGCCGGGGTAGGATTTCCAGAGCCCGCTACCCTCTCCGACGACCGCTCCACAGTCGCTTGGACTGGCGGAACAGGGGACGCCACAGAGGCTTCCCCCAGCACATCAGCCCGGGGCCTCTTCGAGTCGCCACCGGAGGGAGTGTCAGGCACCCCAGAATCCCGACTTTGCACCGGCGCCGTTGCTGGAGGAGATCGAGCGCGTTTCTTCTCTGGCAGCGGGTTGGAAGTCATGGCAAGGGAGAGCTCAAAGGCAAGAAAGCAAAAGCGCAAGAGTCCAAGAAGAAACGCAGAGAAGTGCGAAGGGAAGCTACAATGTGGGTGAGACCCCCTCTAAAAAGCTTCCCGGTGCAGTTCCAAGCGATTCGGAACTCTTCGAATACCCCGCACCCGCAACCGCTTCGGTTCCTAGACCGAGTGCCGATGACGGGTGGGCCCAAGCCGCTTAACTGGAGCGGTGGGGGCAAGGAGTCAGTCTCCTAAGAAGATGAGCCGGCAAGGCCCTTCGGCGGTTCCCGAAGAAAGCGCCGCAACGTGCAGAAGTGGCAGCCTTGGAAACCGCCGCAGTAAAAGCAATCATCAAGTGAGCGCATGCTCTCACGACCCCGCGGCCGTTCGTGCTCCGGCAGCGGCCAAGTCGGGACTTAGAGAAAGTGCGCGGATCGGAAGAGACGGAGGTCCCACCTTGGGCTCGCTATCTCCCCCAAGATGGGCCCGGTGGCCACTGTCGGTACCTGAGATATGGGGTACCCCCGTGCACAGGGTGAAATGCCTAAGGTGCTCGCCCTTCTCCGCAGGGAGAGCTCCGAAGGCGCCACGCGTCTGGCGGGGCCGGACCTCCCTCTCCTCAGAGGAGAGCTCCGGGCCCGCCACGTGGCATACAGAAGCCGGACCTCCCCCTCCGCGGGAGAGAGGTCCGAAGACGCCACGCGTCCAGCGGGGCCGGACCTCCCTCTCCTCAGAGGTGAGCTCCGGGCCCGCCACGTGGCATGCAGAAGCCGGACCTCCCCCTCCGCGGGAGAGAGGTCCGAAGGTGCCACGCGTCCAGCGGGGCCAGACCTCCCTCTCCTCAGAGAAGAGCTCTGGACCCGCCACGTGGCTAGAAGAACGGTGCAGCCTGCCCCCGAGCGGTAGGCAGCGGGCGTAAAGGCGCTCCTCACCTTGCCCGTACAAGGTATTCAAGGCCCGCGTCTTCCCAAGACGCGGAAACGCGGAGCACGCGCCTGTCAGGTGCCATTGCGCCCAGTCGCATCACAGACTGGCGCGCGGTGTCAGAACCTGCCAGGTAATAAACGCCGCGACAAGACATCCCATGCCGCCTGCGCCGTCATCAACCACTATGACTAGTGCGCGGCATGGGCAGGGCGGCAAAATAAAGACTCAGAAGCCTTCGACCAGAGGCAACCACCGGCATAACTACAGATACGGTAGATAATAGACAATCTTCCCGGGACCACCTGTCGGGTCCCGGCCCCCCTTGTAAGCCACCCGAGTCTTGGACTATAAAAGGCTCGGGTAGGCGTCGATAGCAAGGGTTCGCATTCTGCAACTCATACGCTAGCCATACACTCTCAAGCTGTAACTCACCCCCAAGCTCAGGCCCCCGGCCCTGAGCAGCAAGCAATACAGCGAGCTCCATAGCTCGCCGTGGACGTAGGGTTTTACGCTCCGGCGGCCTGAACCACGTAAAACTTCCCGTGTCAAGCTCTCACTAACTCGTCCATCCGCGCAAGCTCTCCGCTAGGAACTAGCCCCTCCGAAAAAAGAACCTCCGCGGGCTGCCCAGTGCAGGCCCGGGGGAAGTGTCGATCGCACACTTTGACACTTTCCCTCTCCTCAATGACCGTTGGGACCCACAGTCCATCTCCCAAATATCTCCAAACTTTGACACCTTGTAAATTCAGTTGTGAAGAGCTCAAATTCAAAGGCCAATTGGAAATTTGGAAATTTTTACTTCAGTTTTAAATTTGAATTCAAATTTAAAGGAAATTTACAAGCCCCCTTGATATACATATCAAAGCACCTCCAAATTTTCTCAAAATTTGTCTACCTCATAATTTGGACCTGAGGAATTCAAATATGTCATCTGATCTTTAAGTTGGCCATTGCAAATACAAATTTTCAAACAACAGTTTGAATTTCCTTTTTTGGAAAGGGCCTTCTTTGCCTTGAAGTAAACCATTTAATTCAAACTGAAATTCAAGTCCTTTTTGGTGATGACCCATCTGAATTTGGGTGAACACTTTGGTTTGCTCCTAGCCCATGCTTGATCAACCTTGGTCCCAAGCTGAACCGCACAAGTTCAGTTTGACCATGCCCCTCAATTTGAATTTGAAGGTGATCTCAAACAATGCTTTGAACAAATGGTATATGAGCTTAAAATCCCTCCCATTTTGGAACTTAAGCTCTTCAATACCTGAGTACTGCAATGATCATCTCATATATATGCTTTTGGACCATCTGAACATGAATGCTTTGCAAGGGTTCAACAATGGGGTTTAAACTTCCCTCCCCTCTACTCATAGAGAATGTGCTTATGAGTTAGATTTCTGGGAGTGGAATCCTTTCCTGGGTTAACATGTGTTCAGTATGAGCTAAAGAACATTTTTGCTCTCCCCACATGTCCATGTTTGAGTTTATCTCATGTGACGTAATTCAAGTCATTTCTCTTGCTTTAACATGTTTTGAATTCAGCATGAACTCAACATGAGCATAATCCATTCCTTTTTAGCTTACCCTCAAATCAGAAAGTTGCCACCATAATTCTCCTCTCCTTCAACGGTGTGAGGTTCCATGTGTGTTCAAAACTTTTGCAGCACTTTGAGGTGAGCATTTGAGACTAAAGACCTTATTTTATCCTTTCTCATGTACATGTATGACTACACATGAGTTTAGCTCCACCTTGGTCCAACACCTTCAAAGACATGCTTGAACCCATGTGGTTGCACCTCACGTATACCATCCCCTGTAAGAAAGTTTTTGTAAGTCCCATTTTTCATGAACCAGAGACACGATGACGTTCAATCACCCGTTCCTTTGCATTCACGTTTTTGGGACTTTTACATTCCTCCCCCTTAAAAAGAATCTCGTCCCGAGATTCCAAAGAAAAACGAGACGGGAGAGGTAATTTCAATCTGCATGATGAGTTCTGGATCTTTTTATCGATAGTTTGAACCGGTCACGCGGTGTAGGCAAGATCCGGCTTTCACTAGTCGATTCCTTCTGTGCGGATCGTGATGGTAGTGTTAAGGCACTTTCGTAGCTGCGACACATGAAGTATGTCGTGAATACCAGCAAAGCTTGCCGGTAGTTCCAGCCGGTAAGTCACGATCCCACACATCTCCGTGATAGCCGTCGAAATGCAACGGTCTATGCCTTTGACCATCATGACTTTTCTTTCGGGATTGAACAGCCTCCAAGTTCGCTTCTATCGTTCGAACTCGGTCATCAGCTTTGTTGACTAACCAACCCCGATCAGTACCCTTCTACCGTACTCACACCACTTTAGTGGTGTGCGACATTTCCGGCAGTCTAGAGCTTCATATTACGAGGTATCACTATATGGTCTTTAAACCATAGAGTACACTCATTGTCCTTTATAGTGACGACATTGAGTGAACGACAATCAACACTTAATCTTAGTGTCTCATCGTTCTTCTCAACGAACAGCGCAGAGCAACTCCAAGGTGATGAGCTCGGTCATATAAAACCTTTGCTCATCAGTTCACTTTTGCTCCTTCACTCTGCTAGTTCATTGGATGCCATCTTATACAGCCTTCGTGAAATCGGTGTTGTTTCCGGCGTCAGTTCAATCTTGAACTTAGACGTTCCGTTAACCGGCATTTCCCGGTAACTCATCGGAAACACATTGGATGTTCACGTCCCACCGGACTATCCTCGAATTTAATCACTTCCGTGTGGTAGGACTAACTCGCTCTCTGTGCTGTACAGAACGGATTCTTCTGTCTTTGCCCAGATTTCGATCAGTTTAACAGCATTTTCATAACTCAAGTTGAATACCAAAGTTCAAGTTAACTTCAGTATCTTTCCAACGAGTACTCAAATGCTTCCAGATCATTTCTGGATCAAAAGTTATGATTTCTCAAAGTTGACAGGATTCCTGGATAAAATTTGCCAGCATCTCCTTTGTATCTGGCTACTTTATCACAGTTGTATATGAAATACAATAAGAATCTGAGCAAACTCTGAACTACAACAATGTTGCAAATTTCATAACCTTTCCAACGGTGTATTATAGGCTCCTTAAGAATTTTTCTACACGAAGTTATGGCTTAAAACAGAAAGGTCCAGAGAGGTTTTTGGTACTGTCCTGGTTTTGAACAGTTTGCCTTTAACTAGACTTTTCACCCACTTAACGTGTGATTCTGCTCTGGGGGCCTACAAGGAAGTTGTAGAGCACTTGAAAATCTTTTCATAACTGTATCATACACCTTATTTGGGTCAAGCTACTAAGAGTTATGCTCAGTTAAAGTCCAGCAAGAATTTCTGCCAGAAACAGAGCACTCTGTTTTTGAAAACTTTGACACCTGGTTATACTCTCATTTGAATTTTAGCTCCAAATAAGAGTTCAGTAACTAATATTTGTTTCAAACTTCTATTTTTAGTTGAAAGTTAGTTCATGAATCATTTCTTCATAGGGAAGAGAATTATATGTTTAGTACGGTGTCGATGCACCGAAAGAAGCATGTCGGTACTACGTTACCTCACCAAGAGAAAATCCTAACCGGATTATACCGGCATATTCGTGTTATCAGTGGCACTAAGACGGTCTCTCGCACATGTGTACTACACGGGATAAGTACGTGGTTAGTACCTGCACAAGATCACTGAATAGTGGTGCACTCAAAGTTTGTTTCATTTAAAGCAGTTCTATATTCGAAAGTAAATACAAACGCCCGTATCATTGTCATACGGCCGTCCTTGAGTTAAGCCATGTCTCAAGGTACGTGATCGTATTTCAACACCACACGACGGGGAACCCGAGTATATCATGAACGGGTCGTCACGGTTGCGAATGTTATCAATCCAACGGATACCACCTACTGTCCTGCATGGCACGCCGATGGCAAGCGCTGTGTATGTCCTCCTGGGCTATTTCCAGACGAACATACTATCGCGTTACTGACCATACGATGGGGTCTCCACTTACTTGCCTAATGCACGCTAGGGATCAATGTTTCATATGAACTCAGGAACATGAAGAGTCCAAGAGTTTCATATTGACGTCTCACACCAAGTTGTGAGACCTATCCCTGAACTATTTTCCTCGTCAGGGGAGCTAACCGAAATTGAACCGCTTTCGGTGGCGTTCCTTACCATGTTTACCTGCGCGTAGGTGCGTCGTTACAGAATCAAAATTCAGAATTATAACAAATATGTTAATGTTGTCACTTTAAGTAACTATACTACTATAGTCCTTACGTGGGCCTAATACCGTTTCCTCACCGTATCCTAAGTTTTTGTCGTAATACGATCCTTATTCCGTCCGCTATTACCAATGCGGCTCTGATACCACGCTGAGAGGGCCCGACCTCGATCACGGGGTCGTGCCGCCTCGCCCGAGGAATCGCATTAGGTGGTGCCGTGTTATGCGGCACCCAACAGCACAAATATAAGGAACACAGTATTACATAAATCAAAAGCGGAAGGTTACAATTATTCTTTGTAAATAATTTACATAAAAATAGCTACAGCGGAAGTCTATAAACAGCTCACGATGAATATCTAAGAAGCACTCGAGAAGAGATCCAGCCCGCGGACTCCTCTCGCTAGCAACACGAAGACATGGCAGCGGCTAGGTTCTCCAAGTGTGACATGACTTGGAAGTTCCCGAGTCTCACCGAACAACCTTCTTTATAGCGTTGAGGGTTACCTGCAAAACCACTTATATAGCAAGGGTGAGCACAAAGGCTCAGCAAGACTTAACCGTCTCTCCTAAGACATGAAACTCTACATGAAAGTAAACTAAGACTTAAGCCTGTCATTTGCGAAAAGACTCGTCTACGAGTTCATCCTTAACTTTCAGATTTTAGCCATAATAGTAGTGACCTTGCGCCCAGCAACATTGGAACTCCCCAATCAAACAAGAAACGCTTCATTCCAATGTTACTTATCCCAAGGTGAAAAATAAATTTAGTTTACTCTATCTCTACCTCAAACAAGGTTCTCATGCAGTTTAACATAATCATAGCAGCAATTATACTTTTGCAAACTGTTCCCACACAACTTGCTTACTACGTCACAACATAGTGAGCAAGCGGTACTCATAACCACGAGGGACGGTGATTCGAATCAAACACTACCCGGATAACTCGACACAAACGCCCGCCTCTGAAGACCCAACTCTGGCGTCCTTCATTACGTCGTATGTGGCAACCTTTCTCAGGACACTAGACTGTAGAACCGGTCGCGCCGTCTCGGGCTCATAGGTCTAACGAGACGATGTGGTATGCCTCTACAACCCAGTGAACCTGGTACATCGGTTTCCTGGTTCTCATATATCAGTAAACATCCGGTACACAACTCAAAACTTGCTCAGCGGGGCTGCACACGCTTCGGTCCTTAACCGACACAGGCAGAGCTACTCGACCAAGACCTCGTCTTGTCGCTGCCTAACCCCGCTGCCCGGTCTCATCTTTAGAAATGTAAACTTTAGTTTGCTTCATTCCCCAACCACACTTATGATATTCTGAACTATAGCTCGCGAGTAGATTCCAACTATTCATCTTCTACCGGATGCCCTAGTCTATTTAGCATGGCCTTATTCTATACTGATGACACAATTCTACCCTTGACCTCAGGGTTCATGTTTGGTTATGCAAGTGGAGTATAAAACATCCTTGACCTAATGCACATACAAACTTTGACCAATAGTAGTGAACAAAGGAAAACTTTAAAAACAACTTAAGTGCAAACCGAGGCTTGCCTTGGTTTTGCAGGTGACTAAAGTCAGATGATTATGAAGTTAGTTGTTGCTGCCTTGAAGCTGAATCACTGCCTTCTTGCTTCTTGCCCCAAGCTCGACTCCTCCTTCACTTTCCACATCTAATCACTACACGTTATGAATATGATGCGGACATCGCTACCGTTGATACAACCACAACACCAGCCCATTCACCACTCTCAGCTAATGAAGGTCCAATGACACGCGCTCGTGCATGTCAACTTAATTATCAGGTGCTTGTGAATTGATCCAGCTAGGAGGGATGGAGGGATTAATGCAATAAAGGCTGCTCCACCCGAGGAGAAATCTTGAGGCTGGGGCCATGTAATAAAGAGAGATTTAGACAAATAAGGAAAGGAATAAGAGAAATCTTGTCCAACTTTGCTGCTGGACGAAATTCCCTTTTTCTTCCCCCATTTAAAGATAGATGTGCTATAATAAGGAAAGAAATAGAGGAAATCATATCCTGCCTTGCTGCTGGATGGGTTTCCCTCTTTCTTTCCCTATTAAATGGTAGTCTATCACAGAAAAAGGAAGGGAATAAGGGAGATCACGTCCTACCTTTGTTGCTGGACGAATTTCCCTCTTCCCTCCCCTATTTAAGTAGTCGAAGAGCTCCTTGACAGGGCGTGTTTTTGTTTTCTGTAAGTTTAGCCATTGTTACTTCTTTGTAACGCAAGTGTCGACGAGACCCTCCGATTACTTGAATCAGAACCTCAACTTTTTCACACCTGTGAGTGTTTGCTTGTTATCTTGTTCTTGCTTATTCTTCGATTGCTTGCAGGTTCAAGGCTGTTCTTGGCACGGCAAGTACAGCAACAACAGGAGTCGGTGTAACTATCGCTAAGGCGCAGCATCCTTGTGGTTGTGGTAGTCGGGTAGCACAACGTCGACCTCCACCCAAATTGTAGTTACCAGGAGACGGTGTAACTGTCGCTCAAGGCGCCACACCATTCTGGTTGTGGTAGTCGGGCAGCCAACGTCGGCCTTCACCAAATTCGTTCATTACCAACATCTCTTATCGAAAGATAGGGCGTCCCCCGTACCCGTTAGGTTCATCAAGTGGTATCAGATTTCAGGTTGCTCGGTGAGAGATTTCCTCCTCCTTGTTATTCATTTACCTACAGTCCACTTTTGCCTACAAAAGTTTGCTCTAAAAAAAATCCTAAAAACACTTTGAGCCTTTTGCTTGACTACTTAGCTCTCGACTTGTTGAATTCACGGTTGCCTTTTTGTGTCAAGTTGCTGGTCCTAAGTTTTTCACCGCTAGAGTTTTGAGTTCGTGCCACTTTGTTCTCAGTCCATTTCCATTATCTACCCAAAGTTGAGAAAAAAAGGCAAGTGCAAAAGAAAAGCTGCACGGATCAGCAAGAAAAAGGCACGTGCAAAAAGAAAAGCCGCACTGATTACAATCACAAAAAAAGTTTCTAAGTATAAAAAAAGAGAGACAATTTGTGTAACATTTGTTTCATGTTTCGAAGTTCAACTTGCTGTTTTCAACGTTGTTGAAACACAACGGATCGGGCTGTTCAAACTTCCCTACCATAGTAATCCAACGTCACGTGGAGTTATGGCTCACGTCTCTAGTAAGGTTTGAGCTAGGACCAGCACAATACCATCGTGGAACGTTTATTCAACTTGTTGTGACTAATGTGGTACTAGCTGTTCCTTTGCACAAATTGTGTCTAGCAGCCACCTACAGCTCCACAAAATTGTCTACGACACCATAAGGTTGTGCTGGCAGCCACCGTTTGTTGTTGTTCTTGCTGATTGCCGGCGCCTCCTGCATCGCATGGTAAGAACTTGTAAGACCTTGATTTCTTGCTAGTGAGGAATTGTGCTGTCCTACCACCTCTTAGCAACTGTTAGGATTAATCTGCTTGGTGCTGTATTTCCTTTCTTTACTAACCATGTCAGCTGATGCGAATGGGACATCTCCACATTCACCACGTACGAGGGGCATCATTCAGCATTTTGAACGCCAAGTAAAGCTACACACAGATGCTCTCAATGAGGATATTCAAGTCACCAATAAACGCATTGGTCAATTAGAGTCGACGCAGATTTGCACCAACACCAAACTGACCACATTAGAAAGCACTGCTGGGGCTATTAACACTTCTCTTGCAGCAATCATTGAGCGATTGGAGAGGATGGAACAGGTTGGACGCGAAGAGAGGCAAAGACGTGTTGATGACAGCCACGACTCCGTTGGCAGTGCTGCAAGATATGACGAGGCGGAGTATTCGGCGGATACCGAGCTTGATGATGGACCTTTCAGGTATCGACGGCAGCCACGTCGCGACCATCGTGGTATGGGTGGTCGAGCTCAACGACGCGAGGTACGTGACAATGACGATTCTCTACGCAGTATTAAATTGTCCATACCACCTTTTGATGGTAAATATGATCCGGATGCATATCTGTCTTGGGAATTGTCAGTAGATCAAAAATTTGCATTCCATGATTTCCCTGATGATAAAAAGGTTAGAGCTGCCACTAGTGAATTCACTGACTTTGCTTCTTTTTGGTGGCATGAATATCAAACTAAAAATCCAGCTACCGTACCACAAACTTGGAATGCTTTGAAATGAATCATGCGTCGTCGTTTTGTTCCTTCCTATCATGCTCGTGACCTGTTGCATAAATTACAACAACTTAGACAAGGCAACAAATCTGTTGAGGAATACTATCAAGAACTTCAAATAGGCATGATGCGTTGTGGCCTAGTTGAAAATGAAGAGGCTGCAATGGCTAGGTTTATGGGTAGTTTAACAAGAGAAATTCAGGACATATTGGCTTATAAGAAATACACTAACGTCACTCGATTATTCCATATTGCTTGTAAGGCTGAAAGAGAAGTGCAGGGACACGTACAAGAACTAACATTTCTGCAGGTCGAACTACCTCATAGCAGTTCCGCTCAAGTACTGCTGGTACTAAGCATGATTCTCCAGACGATGCTTCCAATGGGTTGCCCAGGACTACATTAAAATCAGCACCTTCGCGTGCAATCAAGACAACAAAAGGATTCACCCAAGTTGCAGCCAACACTTCTTCTTCCATTGCTTCTACCGGGAGAACAAAAGACATTCAATGCCTCCAGTGCAAGGGTTTTGGGCACCTACGAAGGGACTGCCCAAGCAAGCATGTGCTGGTTGTACGAGAAAATGGTGAGTACTCATCCGCTAGTGATTTAGATAATGAAACATATGCCATGCTTGCTGCACAAGCAACAGGAAAGAAGAATGATGATGAAGAGCATATTGGGGCTGATCATGCTGCCCACTATGAGAGTCTTGTTGTGAGGCGTGTCTTGAGTGCCCAAATGATCAAAGCTGAACAGAACCAGTGACACAATCTATTCCAAACTAAGTGTGTAGTTTTGGAACGATCGTGTCGCATTATTATTGATGGAGGAAGCTGCAACAATTTAGCAAGTGCTACCATGGTAGAAAAGCTTGGGATGACAACACTTCCACATCCACATCCCTACTACATCCAATGGTTCAACGACAGTGGTAAGCTTAAGGTAACACGTCTGGTTCGTGTCGAATTTGCAATTGGTTCCTACTATGATTACATTGATTGTGATGTGGTACCTATGCAAGCTTGTTCTATGCTATTTGGTCGACCTTGGCAATTTGATAAAGATACATTACATCATGGTAAATCAAATCAATACTCTTTCATGCATCATGAGAAGAAACTTGTTTTGCACCCGATGTCCCCTGATGCTATTTTGAAGGATGACATTGCTAGAGCTTGCAAAGAGAAAAATAAGAAATCTGCTGAAAATGAAAATTCAGATGTCGTGAAGAAATCGGTACAGCCTAAGACTGACAATTCCAAATCTGCTCATATGAAGAAGAATGAAATAAAATTAACGAGTGCTTGTTTTTTTGCTTCCAAATCTGATTTGTTTGAATTAAAAAGTGATACTGCAAGCTGCTATGTGTTTGTTTGCAAAGAAGCTTTGTTCTCACTTCACGACACACCATGTGCTTTGCCTCCTTCTATCACTAAGCTTTTGCAGGAATACGCTGATGTGTTTCCACAAGAGGTACTAGCCGGGCTGCCACCATTGAGAGGGATTGAGCATCAGATTGACCTCATCCCTGGGGCTTCTTTCCCCAACCGAGCACCATACAGGACCAATCCGGAGGAGACTAAGGAGATTCAACGGCAAGTACAGGAATTACTCGACAAAGGTTATGTGCGTGAGTCCCTTAGTCCTTGCTCCGTTCCTGTCCTTTTGGTCCCAAAGAAAGATGGATCGCATGTGTGTAGATTGTCGAGCAATTAATAACATTACCATTAAATATCGTCATCCTATTTCTAGGTTAGATGATATGCTTGATGAACTTAGTGGCTCGATGATTTTCTCTAAAATTTATTTGCGTAGTGGATACCATCAAATTCGCATGAAGCTAGGTGATGAATGGAAAACAGCATTTAAAACAAAGTTTGATTTATATAAGTGGTTAGTCATGCCTTTTGGTCTCACGAATGCACCTAGCACTTTCATGAGATTAATGAATGAGGTTTTACGTGCTTTCATTGGAAGATTTGTGGTAGTATATTTCGATGACATCTTGATCTATAGCGCATCTCTCGAAGTTCATCTTGATCATCTCCGTGCTGTTTTCAATGCTTTACGTGATGCACGCTTATTTGGTAACATTGACAAGTGCACCTTTTGTATGGATCGAGTTTCTTTTCTTGGCTATGTTGTGACACCACAGGGAATTGAAGTTGATCAAGACAAGGTGAAGGCGATAAACAGCTGGCCGACTCCTACCAAGGTCACACAAGTACGAAGCTTTCTCGGACTTGCTAGATTCTATCGTCGTTTTGTGAAAGACTTCAGCATCATAGCAGGCCCACTGCATGAGCTTACAAAGAAGGGTGCTTCATTCACATGGGGCAAGGCGCAAGAGGCTGCATTTGCAACTTTGAAGAATAGGTTAACTCATACACCCCTTCTCCAATTACCAGATTTCAGTAAGACTTTTGAATTGGAATGTGATGCTAGTGGTATTGGATTGGGAGGTGTCTTGTTGCAAGAGGGGAGACCTATTGCTTATTTTAGCGACAAACTGAATGGGCCTAGTCTGAACTATTCCACTTATGATAAAAAATTATATGCACTAGTACGAACTTTAGAAACATGGCAACATTATTTATGGCCTAAAGAATTTGTTATACATTCTGATCATGAATCTTTGAAGCATATTAAGAACCAAACTAATCTGAACCGTAGGCATGCCAAGTGGGTAGAATTCATTGAGTCCTTTCCTTATGTCATCAAACACAAGAAAGGGAAAGATAATGTTTGCGGATGTCTTATCTTGCCGTTACAATATGTTGTCCCAACTTGATTTTAAGATTTTTGGCTTAGAAACAATTAAATAAACAATATGCTTTTGATGCTGATTTCAAAGATGTGCTGCTGCAATGTAAAGAAGGAAAAACATGGAACGAGTTTGTTCTCACAAATGGTTTTGTGTTTCGAACTAACAAATTGTGCATTCCAGCTGCTTCTCTGCGTATCTTACTATTGCAGGAAGCGCATGGTGGAGGATTGATGGGACACTTTGGTGTCAAGAAGACGGAAGACATCTTAGCAAGCCATTTCTTTTGGCCAAAGATGAGGAGAGATGTGGAGCGGTTTGTTGCTCGTTGCACCACCTGTCAAAAAGCTAAGTCCCGTCTTAATCCACATGGTTTATACATGCCTCTTCCTGTTCCTAGTGCTCCATGGGAGGATGTTTCTATGGATTTTGTTTTAGGATTGCCTAGAACATTGAAGGGGAGGGATAGTATTTTTGTTGTTGTCGACAGATTTTCTAAAATGGCACATTTCATACCATGCCACAAAACTGATGATGCTACCCATATTGCTGATTTGTTCTTTCGAGAAGTTGTTCGTTTGCATGGGGTTCCAAACACTATTGTTTCAGATAGAGATGCCAAATTTCTTAGTCATTTTTAGAAAACCTTATGAGCTAAGTTGGGGACAAAATTACTCTTTTCTACCACTTGTCACCCTCAAACTGATGGACAGACCGAAGTAGTGAACCGTAGTTTATCTACCATGCTAAGGGCTGTTCTGAAACATAACATCAAATTATGGGAAGAATGTTTGCCTCATATTGAATTTGCTTACAATCGTTCGCTGCATTCTACTACTAAATTGTGCCCTTTTCAGATTGTATATGGTTTTATTCCTCGTGCTCCTTGATCTTTTGGCTCTGCCACCTTCAGAGAAATTGAATTTTGATGCTTCTTGCCGTGCTGAATTAATTCTTAAAATGCATGAGCAAACTAAAGCAAACATTGAGAGCATGAACGCTAAGTATCAACAAGCCGGTAGCAAGGGTAGGAAGCATGTTACTTTTAAACCTGGTGATTTGGTTTGGGTGCATTTGAGAAAGAATAGATTTCCTGATTTGAGAAAATCTAAATTACTACCTAGAGCTGCTGGACCCTTCAAAGTGCTTCGAAAAATTAATGATAATGCATATGAAATTGAGTTGCCTGCACATTTTGGGGTTACTTCCTCTTTTAATATTGCAGATTTGAAACCATATATGGGCGAGGAAGACACATTTGAGTCGAGTACGACTCAATTGCAAGAAGGGGAGGATGATGCGGACATCGCTTGTGACACCCTCATCTCGGGTGTCAGCATATGTTCATGTTTTATGAAGAAGAAAAACATTTTAAGAAAAGAAGGAACAGAGACAAGTATCAAAAGGATGGCCAACAAAGCTCTCCGAGAGCGCCGAAGGCAACTTCCACGACCAGCAGACCACGTGGCGTGTTCGGAACTCATTCCCGAGAGATTGGGAGAGGTCCGACGCTAAACTGGATACGTGGCAGGCTCGGGGGTCACCTCAGCATTTGGAAAGAGGTCCGAGCCTGTGGGACACGTGCTGCCCGTGGAGCTAGTCTCTGCGGAAGAAGCAAAGGCATTTTTCATAGGACACGTGTCAATCTCGGAGCTCATCTCAGAGAAAAGTGCGGATCTATTGAACACGCGTCGCCACCGGAGCTTATCTCCGGAGGCCCCTCGTTGCTGGACACGTGTCAATCTCGGGGCATGTCCCTGAGGGAAGGAGAGGAGGAAGACCGGCACTAACACGTGGCGTGCGCGGAGCTCACCTCCAAAGAAGAGGGAGGTTTCGATCGATTGACACGCGGCGCAATCGGAGCTCGTCTTTGCGGACGAGGAGATACCAGGCCCGGAGGACACGTGGAGCTTCCGGAGCTCATCATCACGGAGGTAACGAGTTCTGGGGCGGCTGTTATGCGTAAGGGCACCGGTACGTAACAGAAACCGATCTAAAATCCACGATGATTACCAAAGATGAGACGTTAGGATCCAACAAAGATCTGAATAAGACTCTTATTCAGGATACAAGCAGATTAGGACTCTTCTCTTTCCGATTATAAATAGAACCCAAAACCTCTGGCCGAAACCACAAACTTCTCTTTCAACTCCTGAGCCGACGACTTAGCACCCTAGCCCTAACTCGCCAAGCAAAACATCGCCGAAGCGCAACAAGGGAGATCATCGGAGAAGAACCAAGCGGTCTGAGGAGGACCCCGAAGACAAGAAGAGCGTTAGGTAGGACTTCAATACCACCTTACGATATCATTGTGTTCATCTCTTTGCATCTGTTCTTCAATTCCTTTCGAACAGAAGCCTTCTCGTGGGCAGATCACTCGATGATCAGTTTGATCTAAAGACAAGATCATCGCCACGTCCACCTTTGATCCGAACACCTCTGCCCCATGCAAGTCATGCAAGAACACGTACAGATCAATCTAATGAAACTAATCATAGGATAGCATGCATGTGCATCATCGCATCTAGTTTAGGGTTTGTGCATGATATTGATTGCTGTGAATCTTGTATGCACGTGAATCCTACATAGCAGGACAAGCTCAGGAAGCTGTCTACGACGAACTGCAGCAACAGGGTTTTGAGAATCAAGAACAACCGGAACCGCAAGAATAAGGCAAGTGCTCCTTGACCATGTTGATCCTATGTTTTGGGTAAAGCTATTTTGTTTTGAAAAGGTGTGTGTGCTGAGTTAAACATGATGGGAAAACCCTTTTATAGGAGTTTACTAGTTTTGGTTGAACCACACTTGTCGCCTGGGAAGTTTATGAGTCGGGTATGGTTTTTGCTTTATGCTTCGCTGAGTCTATGAGATTGGAAAACGAGATAGATGTGTCTATTTAACTGCACTCGTAATGATAATAAGTAACTGATGAGGACAATGAACATGGATCGGAGGGAGATCTAGGCAAGCCTGGGTTTGTGAATGAGGTAGCATGAGATGGTGGTTTTACTTGCCTTAGATCTAAGGACCGGTTCATACATGCACATGCCAGGATAACAGTGCCACCACAAGGCCAAGTATGGGTGCGACTTAGCTGAGTAATTAGGTAAGTTGCTAGAATGTTATGGACTGTGGAAGGCGCGGGGAATGGGAGTCGAGTGAGTACTGCCCTGGGAACTGCATGGCACAAGAGGGGGGCCCGTGGGTGGGAGAATTGGAGATTCTAGCCTGCCGGTGAAACCTTAGTGAGTCCATACATCTAGTAACCCCTTTGTAAAGGCTATTTTGTGATCTCTTGACCATACACCGACGGTTGTGTACTGGTATAATAGAGGTTCTGCAGTCGTCGACGGGTGACGAAATCATAAACTTGTGGGTAAAGAGGTGCAAACTCT
Organism: Neostapfia colusana; assembly: GCA_030760725.1. Lineage (NCBI taxonomy): Eukaryota > Viridiplantae > Streptophyta > Magnoliopsida > Poales > Poaceae > Neostapfia > Neostapfia colusana. Next base: position 97,656,227 of record JASWHV010000008.1, on the reverse strand, counting down.
GCAGAGTTATTAAAACTATCATGATAGCCGAGCTTACGGTCACGAGCACCTGGCTAAACTGCCATGATTAGATGGGATGGTTATTGGGAAGGTTCTTGGTTATGGTTATGGGTTTGGTTATGGTTTGGTTTGGAATTGTTAAGTCTGGATGATGAAAGGGTTGCATGACTGGTGGGTCATGATATGAGATTGATATCGGTGCGAGACAAGGTTGTTTCATGAGGTGAGATGGTAGCGACTACGAGGAGGTATTCGTGAGTATGGGTAAAGGAGTGGTTAATATTTGGATGGAACACGGGAAGTGATGGAGGTATGTTGGTAATTTCATACATGCTGAGACTATATTCATCTAAAGTTAAGTTGTTGTTTTATCACGGTTTTATAAATCTGCTTTTCTGTAAATAAGCCTTTTATACCTACCTTGTTTATGAGCTGCATATCATGTGTTATTCCCGCACTTGCTGAGTACATCATTGTGCTCAAACTTGCATTATTATTTCTTCATCAACAGCAAGAGAAGGCTACTATGAAGACCGAGTAGAGCATTATGGCGTGTGATCTGTTCTCAACCTTGCCTGTGGAGGGAGTAGAGATGGAGGCACTTCTGCTTAGTTTTGCTTCCGCATTAGTTTTTGCTTCCACATTTAAATAAAGATTTCCGCTGCGTAGAAATAAAGACTTCCGCTGTGAGCATGAGTCCAAGACTCATGAGGTATTGTAATAAACTCTGTTATTCGTGGTAATATATATAATCTGAATTCAGTTTGTGGAACGTATGTGTATGTGTGATGAACATCCTGGGCACACATATGCATTAGTTCTCGGTTCCGTGGTTCCCACAGAATTGAGGGCGTCACAGATTGGTATCAGAGCCACGGGTTGACAGTAGGTTACACGCCTAGATAGAAACATTAGATTGATATTAGAGTCACGGGTTAACAGCAAATTACACCCCTAAATAGAAATCACAGGTAGCTAAGCCACGCGGACCAAAGGAAGCATCCTAGGGTGAATAGATTAGATTAGCCTTGAAACCACCTTGACATAGGAAACCATCCTTGAATAGGAGTTGAGTGGGCCCTTGTGATGATTATTTATGAATATGTACTTAGTGTGAGTTGTGGGACGTCTCAAAAACGTTGTCCATATCCACACGTAAGAAGAAGGAGGTGTGAGATGTTTCGGCACTTGCTCACATCCTCATAAGGGCTAATATATATAGTCCAACTCACCTTGATGCATATAGTTGAAAGGACCTACCTAACTTTCTAACCTTCTATTACTATTTCGTTCTCTCTCACAGATGGTGAGAGGAAACGCCAGCCGAAGGAACGTCCAGGAAGATGACCACGAGGAAGTTCCTGCTAACCACGGAGCTGGCGAAAACAACCTAGAAAGGTTGATGGCCATGCAAAACCAGCTTATGCAAACCATGATCCAAACTTTGGGTCAGTTGTAGGCCAACCAAAACCCCGTTCCGGCACCACCGCCACCACCACCGCCGGCTCATAACAGGTTGGGAGAGTTCATGAGGACTCGACCACCCACCTTTGATCAAGCAAGCGATCCAATGGAGGCCAATGATTGGTTGAAATCCATGGAGAAGAAGCTTGCCATTGTTCAGTGCAACGACCGAGAGAAGGTTCTCTTTGCGTCGCACCAACTGATGGGAGCAGCTGCTGACTGGTGAGATGCCTTGAGCAACGCCCATGCCAACCCGGAGACAATCACTTGGACTGAGTTCAAGGAAAGTTTCCGCTCCCACTACATCCCTGTTGGCGTAATGATGCTCAAAAGGTAGGAGTTTGAAGGTCTCCGCCAAGGGCAGAAAAGTGTGAACGAATATCTTAACAAGTTCATACAACTGTCCCGGTATGCCCCCGAAGATGTCTACTCAGATCAGAGGAAGCAGTACCTGTTCATGAGAGGGTTGAACAATGAGATCCAAGTTCAGCTCCTCAACAATGACTACGTAAGCTTCCAAAAGCTGGTTGATAAGGCTATTGTGGTGGAAAACAAGATCCGAGAGATTGAGCGCGAGTGCAAATGGAAGATGCCATACCAGCCCCAAGGGAGCAACGTACGACCTAGGTACATGCCCCCTGTACCGCAGTATGGATCGACCACTCCTACGAACCGCCCTGGTCAGCCACCACAGCAACGGTTCGTTGCACCGGCACCTCGTGTGCCCATGCCTCCTGCGCCCCGGCCTAACAACGGCGCTCCTGTTCAAAACCCCCGTCCCAACGTACCTGCTGCCGTAGGCAACAGGGCATGCTTTGCATGCGGGGAAGTAGGCCACTTCGCTAACCAGTGCCCGAAGAGAGGCCCTGGACAGCAAGGTAACGTGCCCAAGCAGAACCAGCGACCAAACGGAGGGGACAATCAAGGGAACCGTGGACCGCAGAACTATGCTCGTGGCCACGTTAACCATGTCACTGCTGAGGAAGCACAACAGGCTGAGGACGTCGCAATTGGTATGTTCCTTGCCAACTCCAACCCAGTCACCATTTTATTTGATTCTGGAGCATCACATTCCTTCATATCATCCCAATATGTTGCCAAACATCATCTACCCGTATCCCACCTCGAATGTGCTATGTTAGTTAATTCTCCCGGAGGAGAAATGAGGACAAATATAGTATGTCCTAAAGTAAGCTTTAAAATAAGGGGGTAGACTTCCTTGCCAACCTTATTATCTTGGACACCCACGGAATTGACATCATACTCGGAATGGACTGGTTAAGCAAGCACAAAGGAGTAATCCAATGCGCTGAGAAAAGCGTGCAGTTGACAAACGAACACGGTATCCGTGTCGAGTTTGAGTCAGTCCAGCAAGCAACCGAACGGGCGGACTTGAACCATGTTGAAAGAATAGCATTGGACAACATTCCAGTGGTTCAGGAATTTTCGGACGTGTTTCCGGAAGAACTTCCAGGTATGCCACCTGACCGGGACATCGAGTTTGCCATAGATTTGGTGCCTGGAACTGCACCCATAGCTAAGAGACCATATAGGATGCCCATCAACGAGTTAGTAGAACTCAAGAAGCAAATTCAAGAACAGTTGGAGAAGGGTTTTATCCGGCCAAGCTCGTCACCATGGGGAGCTCCGGTACTCTTCATGGACAAGAAGGACGGAACCTAAAGAATGTGCGTGGACTACAGGTCTCTCAACGAGGTAACAATCAAGAATAAATACCCTCTGCCTCGTATAGAGGACCTGTTCGATCAAATGAAAGGAGCCCAAGTATTCTCTAAGATTGATCTTCGGTCGGGATATTTCCAGCTGAAGATTAAGCCCTCCGATATACCTAAGACAGCCTTTCGGACACGGTATGGTTCATATGAATATACTGTTATGTCTTTTGGATTGACGAATGCACCCGCATACTTCATGTACCTTATGAATAAGGTTTTCATGGAGTACTTGGACAAGTTCGTCGTGTTTTTCATCGACGATATTATGGTGTATTCAAAAAGTAAGGAGGAGCATGAAGAACATCTGAGATTGACCTTGCAGAAGTTGCGTGAGCATCAGTTGTATGCCAAGCTCAACAAGTGTCAATTTTGGCTTAAGGAAATATCTTTCCTAGGCCACATCATCTCCAAGGAAGGAGTATCGGTTGATCCTGGAAAGGTGAGAGATGTTCTGAAGTGGGACCAACCGAAGAGCGTGAGGGATATTCGAAGTTTCCTTGGGATGGCAGGATACTATCGGCGCTTCATTAAAAACTTCTCTAAGATAGCAAAACCTATGACGGAGTTGTTAATGAAGGGGAAGGTCTTTCAATGGACACAAGTCTGCCAAGAAAGTTTTGAGGAGCTCAAGAAAAGGCTAACCACAGCACCAGTTCTGGTATTGCCAGACGTAAGCAAGAGTTTTGACATATATTGTGACGCATCCAGACAAGGGCTCGGATGTGTACTCATACAGGAAGGACAAGTGGTAGCCTATGCCTCACGACAATTAAAGAAGCATGAGCTTAACTATCCTACGCATGATTTGGAGTTAGCAGCAGTGGTGCATGCATTGAAGATTTGGAGACATTATATCCTTGGTCATCGATATGAGATCTATACAGATCATAAAAGCCTCAAGTACATATTTATACAAACGGACTTGAATTTGAGGCAACGTCGATGGTTAGAACTTATAAAGGATTATGATGTGGGAATCAACTACCACCCCGGGAAGGCCAACGTAGTCGCTGACGCATTGAGCAGAAAGGGAGCATGCCACCGACTCACGGTTCGGGAGCTACCACCCGAACTACGAAAGGAGTTCGAACGATTACACCTCGGATTCTTGAATAACGTGGAGATAATAGAGATCCACTCCTCATTGGAGCAAGAAATAAGAAAGGGCCAAGCAACGGACGAGGGGGTCAAGGAGATCAAAGAAAGGATCCGACAAGGGATAGAGAAGGATTTCAAGGTGGATGAAAAGGGTACGCTTTGGCTAGGAAAAATGATTTATGTGCCAAACCTAAGACACCTTCACGACATGATATTAAGGGAGGCACATGATTCACCCTATTCCATACATCCAGGGAGCACTAAAATATACAAGGACTTGAAAACTTGCTATTGGTGGAATGGTATGAAGAGTGATATAGCCGAATACGTTGCCCTATGCGACACATGCCAACGGGTGAAAGCCGAACATCAAAAACCCGCTGGATTGTTGCAACCTTTGAAAATACCTGAATGGAAATGGGAGGACATCAGTATGGACTTTATTGTCGGATTGCCAAGAACTCAGTCAGGATACAACTCCATCTGGGTCATTGTTGACCGGTTGACGAAAACCGCCCATTTTCTTCCGGTAAAGACCAGTTATAACGTTACACAGTTGACAGAATTGTACATGGAGCAGATCGTGTGCCGACATGGAGTCCTGAAGAGGATAGTCTCAGATCGAGGTTCTCAGTTTACCTCTAGATTCTGGAAGAAGCTGCAGAAAGCCATGGGTACACGACTGGATTTTAGCTCCGCCTATCACCCACAAACTGATGGGCAAACCGAAAGGACGAACCAAATTTTAGAGGACATGTTGAGAGCTTGCGCCTTGAAACGTGGGCGTAGTTGGGATAGGAGTTTACCGTATGCCGAGTTCTCCTATAACAACAGCTATCAAGCTAGCTTGAAGATGTCGCCTTTCGAAGCCTTATATGGCAGACGGTGTAGAACGCCGCTGTTCTGGAACGAGACTGGAGAGAACCAGGTGTTTGGACCCGAAGTACTACAAGAGGCTGAAAAGCAAGTCCAAACGATACGGGAAAACTTAAAGGCTGCTCAGTCACGACAGAAAGGCTATGCGGACAATAGGCGTAGGAAGTTGACCTTTGAAGTAGGAGACTTCGTATACCTTAAGGTATCACCTATCCGAGGCCAACAACGTTTTAACGTCAAAGGCAAACTAGCGCCTCGCTACATCGGACCATTTAAGATTTTGGACAAGCGAGGAGAAGTAGCCTATCAACTAGAGCTCCCAAACCACCTCTGCGACGTACATGACGTGTTTCATGTATCCCAGCTCAAGAAATGCTTGAGAGTACCAGAGGAACAAGTGTCAATGGGAGAACTTGAACTTCAAGAAGACCTGACCTACGCAGAACACCCTGTCCGAATCTTAGACGTAAAGGAAAGGGTCACCCGAAACAAAGTGATTCGATGGTGCAAGGTACAATGGAGTCATCATACTGAAGCTGAAGCCACATGGGAGCGTGAAGAGGATATTAAGGCTGAATTCCCCTATCTATTTTCTACTAACGAATCTCGAGGGCGATATTCAATTTAAGGGGGGTAGATTTGTGACACCCTCATCTCGGGTGTCAGCATATGTTCATGTTTTATGAAGAAGAAAAACATTTTAAGAAAAGAAGGAACAGAGACAAGTATCAAAAGGATGGCCAACAAAGCTCTCCGAGAGCGCCGAAGGCAACTTCCACGACCAGCAGACCACGTGGCGTGTTCGGAACTCATTCCCGAGAGATTGGGAGAGGTCCGACGCTAAACTGGATACGTGGCAGGCTCGGGGGTCACCTCCGCATTTGGAAAGAGGTCCGACCCTGTGGGACACGTGCTGCCCGCGGAGCTAGTCTCTGCGGAAAAAGCAAAGGCATTTTTCATAGGACACATGTCAATCTCGGAGCTCATCCCAGATAAAAGTGCGGATCTATTGAACACGCGTCGCCACCGGAGCTTATCTCCGGAGGCCCCTCGTTGCTGGACACGTGTCAATCTCGGGGCATGTCCCTGAGGGAAGGAGAGGAGCAAGACCGGCACTAACACGTGGTGTGCGCGGAGCTCACCTCCAAAGAAGAGGGAGGTTTCGATCGATTGACACGCGGCGCAATCGGAGCTCGTCTTTGCGGACGAGGAGATACCAGGCCCGGAGGACACGTGGAGCTTCCGGAGCTCATCATCACGGAGGTAACGAGTTCTGGGGCGGCTGTTATGCGTAAGGGCACCGGTACGCAACAGAAACCGATCTAAAATCCACGATGATTACCAAAGATGAGACGTTAGGATCCAGCAAAGATCTGAATAAGACTCTTATTCAGGATACAAGCAGATTAGGACTCTTCTCTTTCCGATTATAAATAGAACCCAAAACCTCTGGCCGAAACCACGAACTTCTCTTTCAACTCCTGAGCCGACGACTTAGCACCCTAGCTCTAACTCGCCGAGCAAAACATCACCGAAGCGCAATAAGGGAGATCATCGGAGAAGAACTAAGCGGTCTGAGGAGGACCCCGAAGACAAGAAGAGCGTGAGGTAGGACTTTAATACCACCTTACGATATCATTGTGTTCATCTCTTTGCATCTGTTCTTCAATTCCTTTCGAACAGAAGGCTTCTCGTGGGCAGATCACTCGATGATCAGTTTGATCTAAAGACAAGATCATCGCCACGTCCACCTTTAATCCGAACACCTCTGCCCATGCAAGACATGCAAGAACACGTACAGATCAATCTAATGAAACTAATCATAGGATAGCATGCATGTGCATCATCGCATTTAGTTTAGGGTTTGTGCATGATATTGATTGCTGTGAATCTTGTATGCACGTGAATCCTACATAGCAGGACAAGCTCAGGAAGCTGTATACGACGAACTGCAGCAACAGGGTTTTGAGAATCAAGAACAACCGGAACCGCAAGAACAAGGCAAGTGCTCCTTGACCATGTTAATCCTATGTTTTGGGTAAAGCTATTTTGTTTTGAAAAGGTGTGTGTGCTGAGTCAAACATGATGGGAAAACCCTTTTATAGGAGTTTACTAGTTTTGGTTGAACCACACTTGTCGCCTAGGAAGTTTATGAGTCGGATATGGTTTTTGCTTTATACTTCGCTGAGTCTATGGGATTGGGAAACGAGATAGATGTGTCTAGCTAACTGCACTCGTAATGATAATAAGTAACTGATGAGGACAATGAACATGGATCGGAGGGAGATCTAGACAAACCTGGGTTTATGAATGAGGTAGCATGAGATGGTGGTTTTACTTGCCTTAGATCTAAGGACCGGTTCATGCATGCACATGCCAGAATACAGTGCCACCACAAGGCCAAGTATGGGTGCGGCTTAGCTGAGTAATTAGGTAAGTTGCTAGAATGTTATGGACTGTGGAAGGCGCGGGGAATGGGAGTCGAGTGAGGACTGCCCTGGGAACTGCATGGCACAAGAGGGGGGCCCGTGGGTGGGAGAATTGGAGATTCTAGCCTGCCGGTGAAACCTTAGTGAGTCCATACATCTAGTAACCCCTTTGTAAAGGCTATTTTATGATCTATTGACCATACACCGACGGTTGTGTACTGGTATAATGGAGGTTCTGCAGTCGCCGACGGGTGACGAAATCACAAACTTGTGGGTAAAGAGGTGCAAACTCTGCAGAGTTATTAAAACTATCATGATAGCCGAGTTTACGGTCACGAGCACCTGGCTAAACTGCCATGATTAGATGGGATGGTTATTGGGAAGGTTCTTGGTTATGGTTATGGGTTTGGTTTGGAATTGTTAAGTCTGGATGATGAAAGGGTTGCATGACTGGTGGGTCATGATATGAGATTGGTTTCGGTGCGAGACAAGGTTGTTTCATGAGGTGAGATGGTAGCGAATACGAGGAGGTATTCGTGAGTATGGGTAAAGGAGTGGTTAATGTTTGGATGGAACACGGGAAGTGATGGAGGTATGTTGGTAATTTCATACATGCTGGGACTATATTCATCTAAAGTTAAGTTGCTGTTTTATCACGGTTTTATAAATCTGCTTTTCTGCAAATAAGCCTTTTATACCTACCTTGTTTATGAGTTGTATATCATGTGTTATTCCCACACTTGCTGAGTACATCATTGTGCTCAAACTTGTATTATTATTTCTTCATCAACAGCAAGAGAAGGCTACTATGAAGACCGAGTAGAGCATTATGGCGTGTGATCTGTTCTCAACCTTGCTTGTGGAGGGAGTAGAGATGGAGCCACTTCTGCTTAGTTTTGCTTCCGCATTAGTTTTTGCTTCCGCATTTAAATAAAGATTTCCGCTGCGTAGAAATAAAGACTTCCGCTGTGAGCATGAGTCCAAGAGTCATGAGGTGTTGTAATAAACTCTGTTATTCGTGGTAATATATAATCTGAATTCAGTTTGTGAACATATGTGTATGTGTGATGAACATCCTGAGCACACATATGCATTAGTTCTCGGTTCCGTGGTTTCCCACAGAATTGAGGGCGTCACATCGCTACCGTTGATTCACCACTCTCAGCTAATCAAGGTCCAATGACACGCGCTCGTGCACGTCAACTTAATTATCAGGTGCTTGGGAATTGATCCAGCTAGAAGGGATGGAGGGATTAATGCAATAAAGGCTGCTCCACCCGAGAAGAAATCTTGAGGCTGGGGCCATGTAATAAAGAGAGATTAGACAAATAAGGAAAGGAATAAGGGAAATCTCGTCCAACTTTGCTGGTGGACGAAATTCCCTCTTTCTTCCCCTATTTAAAGATAGATGTGCTATAATAAGGAAAGAAGTAGAGGAAATCATATCCTGCCTTGCTGCTGGATGGGTTTCCCTCTTTCTTTCCCTATTAAATGGTAGTCTATCATAGAAAAAGGAAGGGAATAAGGGAGATCACGTCCTACCTTTGTTGCTGGACGAATTTCCCTCTTCCCTCCCCTATTTAAGTAGTCCAAGAGCTCCTTAACAGGGCGGGTTTTTGTTTTCTGTTAGTTTAGCCATTGCTACTTCCTTGTAACGCAAGTGTCGACGAGACCTTCCGATTACTTGAATCAGAACCTCAACTTTTTCACACCAGTGAGTGTTTGCTTGTTATCTTGTTCTTGTTTGTTCTTTGATTGCTTGCAGGTTCAAGGCTGTTCTTGGCACGGCAAGTACAGCAATAACAGGAGCCAGTGTAACTATCGCTAAGGCGCAACATCCTTGTGGTTGTTATAGTCGGGTAGCACAACGTCGACCTCCACCCAAATCGTAGTTACCAGGAGACGGTGTAACTGTCGCTCAAGGCGCCACACCATTCTGGTTGTGGTAGTCGGGCAGCCAACGTCGGCCTCCACCAAATTCGTTCATTACCAACATCTCTTATCGAAAGATAGGACGTCCCCCGTACCCGTTGGGTTCATCAGAATATGTATACATGTTTAATTATAAAACTTTTGCTGACAAATGCTAAAGACAAGTTTAAAACTGGAACTCTGTTTAAGAATTTAAAATTACACTGGGGGTGGTGGTTCGGGTGTGTGTCTAAGCACTATCATCAAGTGAGAAGTGAGGTTCATCACTTGGGTGGTGATTTCCTAATTGGTTGAACAGAACACTACTGATCAAGGGCTCCAACGGAGCTGGAAATTTTCTTGTGAGTTCCTTGTCTCAAGAAAGTCCTCTGGACCAACATTCATAATATTTCACTAAGTGGATCACCCAGAACAATTCCCTAAGCATTTAGGCAAAGAGGAATTAATTCTGAATAAATTTGCACTTTCATGCAAATTCAAGTGAACTAAAATTCCATGCATAGCTCAGAGAGTATGCCTGAATTTTCCTAGGATTTTTGGAGCTAAGGAATGGCTAGAACTGAATTTCCAAGTTTTAGAAATTCTCTAAAAATATTTCTGTATTTATTTGAATACAGAAACTTGAAATCAGAATTACCCTCACTAAATCAACTCCAAATGAGCTGAAACTTTTACAGGAGTCTCCTAACATCCTAAAAAATATCCTGACAAAACTTGGGGATTCTTGGATGAACCAAACTCCCTCAAAAATTCTTTTGCTGGAAAGCTTGAAAGAATTTTCTATTGATTTTAATACAAATTGGGTTGCATATTTGGATAGGTCTTTTCATCCTGAATTAAAACTAATTTGAATCACAAATTTTGGAGCTCCCTAGCAAAAGTTATGCAGTTCCAAAGTTTAAATTGAATTTGAACTTCAAATTAAACATAGAATTATTTAAACTCTGACTGCGGGCCCCTCGTACACGTGTCAACTGCAGGAACCATGCCACACGGGGTCACAGACTCGTGCCCGCGTTGTCACAGTTTAATCCGAGGCCACAGAGGATCCCGTATGTTTAACTTCAGCCTCTGACGGGTGGGACCGACCACCTTCGTCTTCCTCCGGCTCTCGCGCGATCCCCGCCGCCGGAGCTCGCCGGAGAACTTCGGAACCCGGTCTTCCGTTCACTTCCCGTGCTCAAACTTGCCGTCAGCCCCTAATTTCTTGCGTTGAACACGGGGAGAGGGTTTCCCCACACCGACGTCGGCCCTAACCGTGCTCGCGACGGTGTGGCGGCTTAACTGAGCTTCGGCGACGTAGCACCGCCGTTCTAGCTCGCCAAAAACACGAAGGCTTAGCGCTACAGCATCAGTGGAAGGTGTAGCTCATCGACGTGTGCCCAATTTTGCTTGGAGAGGCCGCTAGCTATGCTGTCACCGTACGCCCGAGGTGGTTTTTGCGGTGACAGAGTAAAAACTGGACTTTTTTCGGCTAGGGTTGATGGAATCGTGCGCTGTTTGGTCGAGGAGGTCCGTAGGAGGCTGAGGATCATGACACCAGCACACAACTGGAAGCCCTCACACCTCGGGGGAGAATTTCCCGGTCTCGAGCCGGCGACCCGAAGAAACCGCCGTGAGTAAAACTCAAATTCCGGCTAGGTGGTCCCATGAAATGACCCCGAACTCGGTGGACAGCAAGGAGAGGTGGTAACCAACCTTAGTTGTGGCTTTGTTGGGTGTGAAACACCGGAGGGGCTTGGTTTGAAGTCCAGTCACCGAGGTTGGTCCGCCGGGGAAGAACCGGCTCGCCGAGGCGATTGCAGCCCGCTGCACACTCGGAACTGGCTTTGACAGCTTCAGGGAGCATGGGCGATGCTGCTTCCGAGCCTGTCCGAGTGTCCACGGCTCGGGGAGAGGGTTGACGACGGGAGCCCGAGCGTGTGGGCGCGGCGGAGGCAAAAGCTCCTGGAAGCGGCGCGGTGGCGAGGAGGGGGCGTGGCTCGGACGTGGGCGCGTTGTTGTGAAGTGTGCACTTGGTGGGAGACCGATAAGGCGCGGGGGAACCAACGTTGAAGCAGCTCAGGAGCTGGTTGCGTCGTCGCCTCGGTGGCGCACGCGTGGGCGTCGGCTGTTCAGCGTCTTCGATCAAAAAGCAGGAAACCGGTTGAGTGGGTCTGAACAGAGAGCAATTTGCTTAAGTGCTAAGTCTTTCCCTCTCCTCAACGACCATTGGGACCCACAGTCCATCTCCCAAATATCTCCAAACTTTGACACCTTGTAAATTCAGTTGTGAAGAGCTCAAATTCAAAGGCCAATTGGAAATTTGAAATTTTTTACTTCAGTTTCAAATTTGAATTCAAATTTAGAGAAAATTTACAAGCCCCCTTGATATACATATCAAAACACCTCCAAATTTTCTCAAAATTTGTCTCCCTCATAATTTGGACCTGAGGAATTCAAATATACCATCTGATCCTTAAGTTGGCCATTGCAAATACAAATTTTCAAACAACAGTTTGAATTTCCTTTTTGGAAAGGGCCTTCTTTGCCTTGAAGTAAACCATTTAATTCAAACTGAAATTCAAGTCCTCTTTGGTGATGACCCATCTAAATTTGGGTGAACACTTTAGTTTGCTCCTAGCCCATGCTTGATCAACCTTGGTCTCAAGCTGAACCGCACAAGTTCAGTTTGACCATGCCCCTCAATTTGAATTTAAAGGTGATCTCAAACAATGCTTTGAACAAATGGTATATGAGCTTAAAATCCCTCCTATTTTGGAACTTAAGCTCTTCAATACCTGAGGACTGCAATGGTCATCTCATATATATGCTTTTGGACCATCTGAACATGAATGCTTTGCAAGGGTTCAACAATGGGGTTTAAACTTCCCTCCCCTCTACTCATAGAGAATGTGCATATGAGTTAGATTTTTGGGAGTGGAATCCTTTCCCGGGTTAACATGTGTTCAGTATGAGCTAAAGAACATTTTTGCTCTCCCCACATGTCCATGTTTGAGTTTATCATTTCATGTGACGTAACTCAAGTCATTTCCCTTGCCTTAACATGTTTTGAATTCAGCATGAACTCAACATGAGCATTGTCAAAGTGTGTGGTCGACACTTCCCCCGGAACTGATCTGGGCAGCCCGCGGAGGTTCTTTTTCGGAGGGGCTAGACGCTTGCGGAGAGCTTCAGTGTTAGGGACGAGTGAGGGAGAAGCTTGACACGGCGAGTTTTACGTGGTTCGGGCCGCCGGAGCGTAAAACCCTACGTCCACGGTGAGCAGAGGTGCTCGCTGTATTGCTTGCTGCTCAGAACCAGAGTCCTGAGCTTGAGGGTGAGTGATGTCTAGCATGCGAGTTCACAGAGTTTGAACCCTTGCTAACGTTGCCTACCCGAGCCTTTTATAGTCCAAGGCTCGAGCGGCTTACAAGGTGGGCCCGGGACCCGACAGGTGGTCCTGGGGAGATTTCCTGCCATCTACCATATCTGCAGTTATGCCGGTAGTTGTCTCTAGCGAAGGCTTCCGAGTCTTTGTTCTGCCGCCCTGCCCATGCCGCAAGCTAGTCATAGTGGTTGATGACGGCCGGGGCGGCAGGGGATGTCTTGTTGTTGTGTTTATTGGTGGGCAGGCTCTGACACGGCGCGCCAGTCTGTGATGTGACTGGGCGCAACGGCACCTGACAGAGGCAGAGGCGTGCTCCGCGTCTTGGGAAGGCGCGGGCCTTGAAAATCTTGTACGGGCAAGGTATGGTGCGTCTTTACGCCTGCTGCCTACCGCGCGGGGGCAGGCAGCGTCGTCCTGCTGGCCACATGGCGGGCCCGGAGCTCTCCTATGAGGAGAGGGAGGTCCGGCCCCGCGGGACACGTGGAGCCTTCGGAGCTCTCCCCGCGGAAGGGGGAGGTCCGGCTTCTGCTGGCCAAGTGGCGGGCCCGGAGGTCTCCTCTGAGAAGAGGGAGGTCCGACCCCGCGGGACACGTGGAGCCTTCGGAGCCCCCCCAGGGAGGGGGGAGGTCCGGCTTCTGCCGGCCACGTGGCAAATCCGGAGCTCTCCTCTGAGGAGAGGGAGGTCCGGCCCTTCTGGACACGTGGCGCCTTCGGAGCTCTCCCTGCGGAGAAGGGCGAGGTCCTTAGGCATTTCCCCCTGTGCACGAGGGTACCCCGTATCGAGGGTACTGACAGTGGCCCCCGGGCCCATCTCGGGGGAGATAGCGAGCCCGAGGTGGGGCCTCCGTCTCTTCTGCTCCGCGCACTTTCTCTAAGTCCCGCGTTGACCGTTGTCGGAGCACGAACAGTCGCGGGATCGTGGGAGCGTACTATTTCCAGCGCGAGCGTACTATTGACCGTTGATGGTTGCTTTTACTGCAGCGGTTCCCAAGGCTGCCACTTCTGCATGTTGCGGCGCTTTTTTCGGGAACCGTCGAAGCGCCTTGCCGGCTCGTCTCCCTGGGGAGACCGACTTGTTGGCCCACCGCTTCAGCTGGACGACTTGGGTCCACTTGTCATCGGTGCTTGGTCTTGGAGCCAAAGAGGTTGCCCATACGGCGTATTCGAAGAGTTTCGAATCGCTTTGAATCGTACCTGGAAAGTTTTAAAAGGGGATCTTACCCGCATCGCGGCTTCCCTTCGCACTTCCCAGCGCTTGCACCTTCCTTGAACTCTTGCGCCTTTGTCTTCCTGTCCTTGAGCTCTCCCCCGCCATGGCTTCCAACCTGCTCCCGTTGCGTCTCGTTCGTTCTGCCGAGTTTGGGCCAGTGCGCAGGCTGCTGGGCTGGCACACGGAGGAGCAGAAACGCCGGCTCCGCCGGGGATCTCTCCCCCTGCTCCTGGAAAAGGGGGAGATGGTCTTCTTTACTGCCTATGCCCTGGCGGGGTTCGTCCCGCCAATTTCCTCCTTCTTCGTCACATTGCTGGAGACGTATGGTCTCCAGCTCCACCACCTTTTCCCCAACTCCTTCGCGATGGCCGCTGTCTTCGTCCATTTCCGCGAGATATTTGTGGGGGTGCACGCTTCAGTGACGCTCTTCCGCTACTTCTTCGTGTTGCGGACGACCGGGCGCGGCTCGAAGACCCAGATGGGAGCGTAATTTCTAGCATCACTGCAAGAACCCAAAGTTCTCTGGGTACCTTCTAACTTTCAGTGCGTCGAGGTGGGAAAACTGGAGGGAGAGCTGGGTGATTGTGCAGACCGACGAGCATGATCACCTGCAGCTCCCAACCGCTGACCCAACCACCGAGCGTCGCTTCTGGGAGGAGGTCCCAGAGCTGGAGCAGGAGTACGCACCGGTCTTGGAGCGGATCCGGTTCTTGGCCAACGAGGGGCTAACGTCCCTGATGGTGCTAATAGATTTTATGTCGCGCCGTATTACGCCCTTGCAGCAGCGCAACCGCCCGGCATGGTACTACACTGGTGAGCAGGACTGTACCAGGTTGGAGAGGGGTCTCGGCTCTGATCCTTCCGATTAGGAGCTGTACGGGATGGTGGGCAAGGTGAGCGGCGACTTCATCCCCAGTGGCGACCCCGCCTTCCTGTCCTCTGCCACTCCCCTCTTCTTAGAGCCGCAGAGGAGGTCAGAGCTACTGCGGAAGATGCCAAACCACGACGACATCGGGATCACCATCCGTCAGGTTGGGGATACCGTCCGAGGCATCTCGATCCCGGGGACCGAGCGCTCCGGATCAGAGCGCGAGGCGTCTGTCGCTGCCCAACCCGCCCCGAGGGCCGGTGGAACTCAAGCCGCCGACAAGGGGAAGGGGAAGGAGCCGGCCCCCGGGCAGCCGGAGAAGAAACGCGCCCGGTCTCCTCCGAGGGTGTCGCCTGCGCCGAGTTAGGGGGCCGGTGCACCCTTGCACCCATCTCCCGGAGGCGCTGGTCCATCGAGTGGCGACCCAAAGAGACCCCGGTGTCCCACTCCAGCGGGTCTCTTCCCGGACAGCGGCAGTCCGAAGAACCCCAAGCGTCCCGCCACCCTTCCTCAGGTGGAGGGGCTTCTAGGATGGACGCCGGTGGGGCGACGCCGAGGAGTGTGCCGGGGGTCCAGACGCCACAGCCCGCGAACGTCCCGGCCGCAGGTCCTGGCGGTTCAACTGCGGCCCAGAGGCCAGGGCTACAAGCCCGTTGGAGCGCCCATGTCGCCCAGTAAGTGTTGCTCTTTCTGGCTTGTAGGAGTAGCGTTCTCTTCTCCTCTCTTAGCCTGAGAGCTTTCTTTTCCTGCAGGGACCGACCGGCTGCCGGGGGCGGGCCTATTACCCGGCCATCTCCAGTTGGCGGAGGCTCCGCACCGCAGCATCTAGGAACTGCGGTGGTTCCAACGGCCCTCAAGTCAGCGGGGGCTTCTTTTGTGCCGGCGGGTTCGCCCTCTGCGGTGGCTGCGGCAGCACCTGTTCGTCCTCCTTCATCAGCCCAGAAGTCCGGTGCTGAGGCTGGAAGGGCCGCTGTAGGTGCAGTTGCTGGCTCCCTGGCTCTCCCGGGTCAGCGTCTTGCTTCAGATGCTGAGGCACCAGCACCTTCGCCGGTCGTACACGCAACAGGGGAGGTCAGGGGCACGACTCCTGCCCCCGCCGTCCCGGTGCCCATGTGCGATGCCTTGGGGCGTGTTCAGACTGGCGCCCGACAGTTCCAGGCCGCCTTTGAGCGGGAGCGGGGGGCGCTGGCTGGAGAGAGGGAGCGCCTTCTTAGTTGGGAGCACCTCCTGCTGCAGTGGACCCAGGAGGCTAAGGCAGAGCTCGACTCAAGGCAGTCAAGGCTTGAGGCCATGGGTGATCTGCTCGACGCTCAGAAGAAAGCCGTCGGCCGCCTGGAATCAGAGACCCGGCAGCTCCGCGCTTCCTTCCGTGAAGCTCTGGCCCAGGCCGAAGCTAAGGCCGAGGCGCGCTCCGCTGCCGCGGAGGAGTTGCGGCTGCAGGTAGCTCGTCGAGAGTGCGCCGTCGCCGACCGGGAACGTGCCGTGGCGGCCGAGGAGGAGAAGCTTGCCGCATGGCTGAAGGCCAGAGAGGGCGAGCTGAGGGCCCGGGCCGAGGAGCTGGAGCTCCGCGAGTCGGCTGCTGCTGCGAGGGAGGAGCAATCCACCCGGGAGCTCCAGGCGGCGCTGGATCACGAGCTGGCGGCCCGTCAAGAGGTAGAGAAGCTCCAGGCTTCGCGGTCTGTCGAGGCCCAGGTGGTCTGGAGCTTTGTTACCGAGGCAGGGTCCGCCTTGGTTCCTTTTGGTTTCAGCCCGGTGCGGACGGGGGCTCCAGCGCAGGAGGTGTCTGAGGCAATCCCGGCGCTTGAGTCCATCGGCGGCAAGCTGGGCCGGCTAGAAGCGGTGATCGCCGACGAGCTTGAGGTGGAGGGTCGAGGCCTGGTGAAGGAGGTCGCTACGCATGTGTTGGCGTGCTTCCGGAGCCAAGACCCTTCCTTCTCTCTAGATCCAGTCTGTCTAGGGCCCGCCGCCGAGCGGGAGGAAGCCGCTGTAAAGCCCAAGAAAAGGGACTTGCAAAATTTTTTCTTCACCTCACAACACCACAGTTTTTATTGTGGATATCTTAGGAAATGTTGTGAAGAGCAAGTAACCTCCATCAAAAGGGTAATTAGAGGGGAAAGCCTTCACTTTCACAAAGTAGGATTCCTACACATGAACATGAGAGGTTGAGCTCACCCCTAGGACTTAAAAGTCTGGGGAGGGTTCAAGCCAAGTTTCATGCAAACCCAACACTTTTTGAGGCACTTTTGGAGGTGTCGGTACCTGAGATATGGGGTACCTCCGCGCACAGGGTAAAATGCCTAAGGTACTCGCCCTTCTCCGCAGGGAGAGCTCCAAAGCCGCCACGCGTCCGGCGGGGCCGGACCTCCCTCTCCTCAGAGGAGAGCTCCGGACCCGCCACATGGCATACAGAAGCCGGACCTCCCCCTCCGCGGGAGAGAGGTCCGAAGACGCCACGCGTCCAGTGGGGCCGGACCTCCCTCTCCGCAGAGGAGAGCTCCGTGCCCGCCACGTGGCATACAGAAGCCGGACCTCCCCCTCCGCGGGGAGAGGTCCGGAGGCTCCACGTGCCCCGCAGGCCGGACCCTTCTCTCCTCAGAGAAGGGCTCCGGACCCGCCACGTGGCCAGAAGAACGGTGCTGCCTGCCCCCGAGCGGTAGGCAGCGGGCGTAAAGGCGCCCCACACCTTGCCCGTACAAGGTATTCAAGGCCCGTGTCTTCCCAAGACACGGAAACACGGAGCACGCGTCTGTCAGGTGCCGTTGCGCCCAGTCGCATCACAGACTGGCGCGCGGTGTCAGAACCTGCCAGCTAATAAACGCTGTGACAAGACATCCCATGCCGCCTGCGCCGTCATCAACCACTACGACTAGCGTGCGGCATGGGCAGGGCGGCAAGATGAAGACTCAGAAGCCTTCGACCAGAGGCAACTACCGGCGTAACTACAGATACGGTAGATAATAGACAATCTTCCCGGGACCACCTGTCGGGTCCCGGCACCCCTTGTAAGCCGCCCGAGTCTTGGACTATAAAAGGCTCAGGTAGGCGTCGATAGCAAGGGTTCGCATTTTGCAACTCATACGCTAGCCATACACTCTCAAGCTGTAACTCACCCCCAAGCTCAGGCCCCCGGCCCTGAGCAGCAAGCAATACAGCGAGCTCCATAGCTCGCCGTTGACGTAGGGTTTTACGCTCCGGCGGCCTGAACCACGTAAAACTCTCCGTGTCAAGCTCTCACTAACTCGTCCATCTACGCAAGCTCTCCACTAGGAACTAGCCCCTCCAAAAAAAAAACCTCCGCGGGCTGCCCAGTGCAGGCCCGGGGGAAGTGTCGACCGAACACTTCGACATTTGGCGTGCCAGGTAGGGAGCTTTTCCCCTAGCGCGACGAGTTTCCACCGACGAAGATGACCAAGCTCCCTTCAGCGGCAAACTCTCCCCCCCACATTCGCGGCAAACCGTGACCAGGGGAAAGTACATGATGACACACTCAGGACGGAGTGTGACAGGGCAAGCTGGGAGCCAGCAACCGCCTCTGGCAGCGCCGACCCCGGCAATGCAGGCTCCATTCAGCGTCAGGCCTTCAGTAGCGCCGGGCGTACCCGGTGGGGGTGCGCTAGCCGCAGCAACGGCGCTACTGCACAATCCGCCTGCTGGGGACGCGCCTCAGGCAGCGACCCAGCAGTGGATTTGCAAGGTAGACCGTCTTGTCGTCGCCGCCGCAAACCATTGGCTTCGGCGGGGACGACGCTCCAACCAACCGGTTGTGTCGCTGACGCGCACGCCAACGGTTGACGGCCAGACGAGGGGATTCCAGCTCCACCAAGCTTCCGTCGACGGGCCTGAGGACAGAGCTGGAACGGTGCCACTTAGGCCAAGATGCCTGAGTGTTCCTCGAGCGACGTCAAGAAAGGCGTCGCACTCAAGAGGCTGGCGACAACATGATGTCGGCCTCAACCCAGCCTGAAGGGCAGACCTTCGCTACGCGAGCTCTGCCCCAGGCATACGTCGCGCAGCATATGCCACCACCATATGCCCTGCAAACAGCGTCCCCGGTCTATGGAGCGGTCTTGTCCATACCGGGGCACATTGTGCCAGCGGAGAACCAAGCGTTCACGGCACCGATACCTGCACTGGGAGCCAGCAACCGGCTCTGGCAGCGCCGACCCCGGCAATGCAGGCTCCGACCAGCGTCAGGTTTTCAGTAGCGCTGGGTGTACCTAGTGAGGGTGCGCTAGCCGCAGCGAAGAGCGGGCACCGGAGCGTATGCCCCCGGTTGCCGGGGCATGCGGTGCTCAGCGTGAACCAAGCGTTCGCGGCATCAGAACCTGCGGCGACAGAAGCAGGGTGTGCGGCCCTCGCGCCCATCCTTCGCTTCACAAAATGGCCGCGCAAGTTTCGACCGCTCTTGCCTGAGAAGTACGACGGCAGCATCAACCCGGCGGAATTCCTCCAGATGCCGGGAAATCCAGAAGCTCGCGGAGCGCTTCCGGAAGGGGAAGCAGCCCCTAACTGATGCCCCACCCTATAGTCAAAGGGAGGGCAAGCAAGGTCGAGGCCCGAGACGGCGATGACCGCCAGGTAGAGTTCCAGGAGCTCCGGCACGCCGTAAAGGCAGTGCGCAGTCATGGGAGCTCCAGCTCCAGTAACGACGAGCACTGGAAGATGCCCTGTGACATCTTCGGCGGGTCCGCTGACCCCCTGTCCCGAAGCATGGCTAAGGCCTTGCGCCGAGCGGCAGCGTCGGTGGCTCCCCTTCCAAGTGCAGTACCGCACCTCAGGTGGATGGGAACCCCCATCAGCTTCGATGACGCCGACTGCCCCAGGAACATGGCTGGGGCCGGCCAACTGCCGCTCGTGGTGGCCCTTACCATCGCCAACGTGAAGATGTACCATGTTTTGGTGGATGGTGGGGCTGGACTGAACCTCATCAGTCACGCAGCCTTCCAGAAGCTGCAGATCCCGATGGCCAAGCTCGCCCCATCAAGCCCGTTCTCAGGGGTAGGGCCGGGACAGGTCGTTCCCTACGGCCACATCAGCCTCCCGGTGACCTTTGAGGCACCGGACAGCTACCGGACAGAGTACATTCTGTTCGACGTGGCCGAGATTGACCGTCCCTTCAATGCCATAATCGGTAGGCCAGCCCTGTACCGATTCATGGCAATAGCCCACTACGGCTACCTTGTCTTGAAGATGCCTACACCAACAGGCGTCCTCAAGGTTTGTGGAGACCGTGCTGCCGTAGTATTAGCCTTGAAAAGGCTTCGGGCGCTTACAGCAACTAGAGCGCCAGCCCTCGGCAGTACAGAACCAAACCAGCTCCACCTAAGTGCACGCCACCGTGCCTCTACCACTGCATCCCGCGTGCAACCCCTTGATGAGGACGACGTCTCCACAAGGCTCGTCCGAATCAGCGCCGATGCCACCCAGACCATCCGGGTAGCCGGGGGCCCGGGTAGCATATAGGAAGGCGCGCTCGTTGCCCCCCTCCGGCATGAGGTCGATGTGCTGCATGACAGCCGTCACCGAGGCCAGAGATCCCTAGGGAGGTGATGGAGCACTACTGAAAGGTCTTTCCCGACGTCCAGCCGTCCGACGAGACGGAGAGTCCGCCGCTCCCGGCGCTTGGCAAACCGTGTTATTATCCCAAGGGCCAGCGAGAAGCTCCGGAAGCGCATCCACTACACCAGTCTCAATAAGGCATGCCCTAAAGACCTATTTTCTCTTCCTATGATAGAGCAAATAGTAGACTCGATACCAGGCTGTTATATGCTGCACTTCCCAAATGCTTGCTAGGGCCCCCATCAGACCCCTGTGTCTGAAGTAGTTGAAGGGCGCCCCCTACCTGCTAATCCCGGCGTAAGCCGACTCGGCATGGCTAGGGGTCCCACGAATTTCTGGTTTTCGCGCAGTGGCTTTAACCCCATACCACAGTAACCTGTTCCGCTGCTGTTGAAGTGTGCGATCGACACTTCCCCCGGGCCTGCACTGGGCAGCCCGCGGAGGTTCTTTTTTCGGAGGGGCTAGTTCCTAGCGGAGAGCTTGCACGGATGGACGAGTTAGTGAGAGCTTGACACGGGAAGTTTTACGTGGTTCAGGCCGCCGGAGCGTAAAACCCTACGTCCACGGCAAGCTATGGAGCTTGCTGTATTGCTTGCTGCTCAGGGCCGGGGGCCTGAGCTTGGGGGTGAGTTACAGCTTGAGAGTGTATGGCTAGTGTATGAGTTGCAGAATGCGAACCCTTGCTATCGACGCCTACCCGAGCCTTTTATAGTCCAAGGCTCGGGCGGCTTACAAGGGAAGCCGGGACCCGACAGGTGGTCCCGGGAAGATTGTCTATTATCCACCGTATCTGTAGTTATGCCGGTGGTTGCCTCTGGTCAAAGGCTTCTGAGTCTTCATTTTGCCGCCCTGCCCATGCCGCGCACTAGTCATAGTGGTTGATGACGGCGCAGGCGGCATGGGATGTCTTGTCGCGGCGTTTATTACCTGGCAGGTTCTGACACCACGCGCCAGTCTGTGATGCGACTGGACGCAACGGCACCTGACAGACGCGTGCTCCATGTTTCCGCGTCTTGGGAAGACGCGGGCCTTGAATTCCTTGTACGGGCAAGGTGTGGGGCGCCTTTACGCCCGCTGCCTACCGCTCGGGGGCAGGCAGCACCGTTCTTGCAGCCACGTGGCGGGTCCGGAGCTCTTCTCTGAGGAGAGGGAGGTCCGGCCCCGCTGGACGCGTGGCGCCTTCGGACCTCTCTCCTGCGGAGGGGGAGGTCCGGCTCTGCATGCCACGTGGCGGGCCCGGAGCTCACCTCTGAGGAGAGGGAGGTCCGGCCCCACTGGACGCGTGGCGTCTTCGGACCTCTCTCCCGCGGAGGGGGAGGTCCGGCTTCTGTATGCCACGTGGCGGGCCCGGAGCTCTCCTCTGAGGAGAGGGAGGTCCGGCCCCGCCAGACGCGTGGCGCCTTCGGAGCTTTCCCTGCGGAGAAGGGCGAGAACCTTAGGCATTTTACCCTGTGCGCGGGGGTACCCCATATCTCAGGTACCGACAGTGGCCCCCGGGCCCATCTCGGGGGAGATAGCGAGCCCGAGGTGGGACCTCCGTCTCTTCCGATCCGCGCACTTTCTCTAAGTCCCGACTTGACCGCTGCCGGAGCACGAACGGTCGCGGGGTCGTGAGAGCGTGCGCCCACTTGATGATTGCTTTTACTGCGGCGGTTCCCAAGGCTGCCACTTCTGCACGTTGCGGCGCTTTCTTTGGGAACCGCCGAAGGACCTTGCCGGCTCATCTTCTTAGGAGACTGACTCCTTGCCCCCACCGCTCCAGTTAAGCGGCTTGGGCCCACCCGTCAACGGCACTCGGTCTAGGAACCGAAGCGGTTGCGGGTGTGGGGTATTCGAAGAGTTCCGAATCGGTTGGAACTGCACCGGGAAGCTTTTTAGAGGGGGTCTCACCCACATTGTAGCTTCCCTTCGCACTTCTCTGCGTTTCTTCTTAGACTCGCATGTGCTGGCATGCTTCAAGAGCCGCGACCCCTCTTTCTCACTGGAGACAGCAAGAGAGGGCCCAGCCGCGGAGCGGGAGGAAGCTGCCAGGGCTGAAGTCGAGGATGTGGCCGCCCTTGTAGCCACAAGGTTCCGGCGAGAGCCGGGAGGTCCTTAGGACTTGCTTCTCCCTTTTTTATCGAGTATGTAGTCCAGCTCAAGGAGCCTTGCTTAATTTGACTCTCTTGGATACTTTTGTCTGTGATGCTTTTCCGTCCTTCTTGGCTTTGCCTGGCTGAGTCCTTAGCTCCGCAAGGTACTCAGAGGTCATTTCCGATCTCGGAGCTTCGCACAGACACCCCCCCGGGTCCTAACCGTGTTAGGGGCCCCCGGAGGTCTCCGAACCTCGCCCTATGGGGGGCTCCAAATCTGCCGGCCACGTGGTGGGTCCGGAGCTCCTCCTCAAGAGACGGGAGCTCCGGTCATGTTGGACACGTAGGGCTTTCGGAGCCCTCCCGCTGAGGGGGGAGGTCCGGTTCCTGTTTGCCACGTGGCGAGCCCGGAGCCCTCAAGGAAGGAGAGAGTTCCGGGCCTGCTGGACACGCGGGGCCCCCGAGCCCTGCCCCTGCTGGAGGGGCAGGTCCCGGTCCTTCCAGTCCCAGGCCGGTGTAGCTGGTAGCTCCTTTCCCCCCGCTTCATGCAGTCCCTGTTGCCGTAACCTGAAGGTCCTGCACACAGGTAGAGGAAACGTAATTCTCCTCGGGGGGTCCTCCCCTCCTGTCTCCTAGTCTTATCCGTCTTATGGTCCTGGCCCGCTATACGGGGCTTGGGCAATTCTGTGCACGAGGCGCCGGAGCTCCGGCTCCCTCCGAGGTCCGGGTACGGCCGTCCGATCCCTAGTACCGGGCCATGCGCTGGGGAAGCAGAGTGCACGCGCTTTGGGTTCATGACCAGGCAAAGCGGACGTACTCCCCTGGACCTCCGGAGAGCAGGGTGCGCATGCTTTGGGCTCTAGGCCGGCTAAGCTGGATACGCACCCTGGACCCCCCATGCACAACGCTGGCCTTTCCTGGAGGTGACCAACTGACACCGCAACACCTGACTGGGGGAGGCCCGAGAGACTCACTCGGCCATCGGCAGGTGCCTCAAGCGCAGCCGCCTTCGGGAGGATAGCAAATGCCGACTATGGATGAGCGCAGGAGAGGGGGAGCTAGACGTATGATGAACATACAGAGATAGTGCGATCATAAAAATTAATGCATAATTCAAATGAGCGCATGAGAAGGAGCTAAGTAGAACAGGTCTCTGTATTCGCGCCCATAGGTGGAATTCTGGCTGTTCGTGGGGGCAATGTTCCACCTCGTCTACAAGGGAAGCAAGACTCTACGCGCTTAGGGTCGGAACCAGGCTAAACTGGACGTAGTCCTGTACCGTCCCTTGAGACTTAGCTACCCCAAGCTCTGTTCCTAAGTTCTATGTGGTCTATTACAGAAGTGAATAACCCTGTTCTACCGATGCTCAGTAAGTAGGACTTATAGTGTTGCTCCATGGCAAGGATTTTTGGGAATGGATCCCACTCTCGGTTGAAAGGCATGTGTATCTGGGGCGGCAGCTTTCATGATTCGGAAGGGACCTTCTCTGCTGGGGGAGAGCTTATGGGTCCTTCTTGGAATATAGCATGCCACTTCACCAGGCTGCCCTCTTGCGGGCCCCCTTCGCGTTTGGTTCTTTGGCGGTAGTGCTTAGAGCATTAGCCGAGACCTTGCGTTGTGGGGTGTTCCCTGCAAGCCGAGTCTTGTCGAAGTTGTTGTCTTCACGCTGGATCAGGTCCTGCGTGGCTTCTCTCGGGGTCCCCCGGGGAGTTCTCCCCTTCTGGCTAAGGCCTTCAAGGGGTAGGTGGACCCGGGCTCGCTTTGGATGACCTAAGGCGTCCCCCCCTTCTGGCTAGGCCTTCAAGGGGTTGACGGACCTTAGGCAGCCCCCGAGAGGTATGTTCGAGGCACGGAGGCGTGCCGTAGCTGGCTAACGCCTTGGCCCGTCATCGTCGGAACTGGAGTCCTCAGCGTCATGTACTGTCTTTATGACACGCTGAGGCTCCTGGAACCCCACCTGGTGGGCAGCGGTGACTGGGGCATCGGCCTTTTGTTTGCCATCCCTCTGAGGGTAGGGCGGTGCTTCAGCCCTCTGCTGTCTTCCATTGTGGAAGCGCTCTGCGAGCCTCTGGATCTCCCAGCACTCGGCAGCTGTATGGTTGCAGGTGCCATGCACGGGGCATAGCCCGCCTTGGCTACTGTCTGGGGCCGGTGATTGCCGCTGCCTCTTGTCGGGGCGCGGCCCCCGAGCTCCACTGGTTGTCGCAGCTGCGGCGACGGGGGCCGTGAATGGTGACTTCATCTTCCCATTCCCCCGGTTCTTGGTCTTCTTGCCACCCCCATAGGCAGCAGCACCGGAGCCGGGCTGACCTCCTGACTCGGAGGTTGGCAGTGCGTGCCAGTTCCGCCCTTCGGCTGCTCTGGCGCACTTGTCCGCCAGGCTAAAGAGCTCCGAGACGTCGCTGACCTCTCTGGTCGCGAGCTTCTCGAGCATTTTCTCGTCCCGGACACCCTGTCGGAACGCCACCACCACAGAGGCGCTTTGGATATGTGGGATGGTGTTGCGCACCTGAGAGAACCGCTGGATGAAAGAGCGCAGCGACTCCCCAGGTTGTTGTTTGACGGCGTGGAGGTCGAGCTACGTGCCGGGACGGGTGTAGGAGCTGCCGAAGTTGGCGACGAACTGCCGGCAGAGCTCACCCCAAGAGGTTATGGACCCCTGGGGTAGATTCATGAGCCAGGACCGGGCTGGGCCGGTCAAGGCGACGGGAAAGTAGTTGGCCATGACAGCCTCATCGCCTCCTGCAGCAAGTACGGAAGTGGAGTAGATCTGGAGGAACTCCGCTGGGCTGACGCTTCCGTCGTACTTCTCGGGCAAGTGCGGGCGAAACTTGCGTGGCCACCTTGCGAAGCGAAGGTGGGGTGCAAGGGCCGCACATCCTGCACCTGCTGCTGCAGGTACTGGCGCTGCGAACAGGTGGTTCGCACCTGGCACCACGTATCCCGGCATGGGCAAGGCTGCACCATAGGACGGGGCCGCTACTTGCGGCGCATATGGTGGTGGCATATGTTGCGCAGCATATGCCTGAGGCGGGGCTCGCATGGCGAAGGCCTGCCCTTCTGGTTGCGTCGAGGCCGACGACATGCTGTCGCCTGCCTCATGGTTGCGACGCCTTTCTCGACGTCGCTCGAGGTACATCCGGGCGTCCTGCCCCAAGTGGCACCATTCCAGTTCCCTTCGCAGGTCCATCGACAGGAGCTTGGAGGAGCTGGAATCCGCCGTTAGCTCGTCAACCGTAGGTGTGCGCGTCAGCGACACAGTCGGTTGCCCCGGGCGCCGCCCTCGCCGAAACCGAGGGTTCGCGGCGGCGACGACGATGCGGTCCACCTCGCGGACCCATTGCTGGGTCGCTGAATGGGGCGCATCCCCTGCAGGTGGGTTGCGCAGCAGCGCTCTTGCTGCAGCTAGCGCACCTCCATGGTGTACGCTCAGCGCTGCAGAAGACCTCACGCTGGTCGGGGCCTGCATAGCCGGAGTCGGCGTTGCCGGAGTCGGCTGCTGGCT
Organism: Neostapfia colusana; assembly: GCA_030760725.1. Taxonomy (NCBI): domain Eukaryota; kingdom Viridiplantae; phylum Streptophyta; class Magnoliopsida; order Poales; family Poaceae; genus Neostapfia; species Neostapfia colusana. Next base: position 97,630,108 of record JASWHV010000008.1, on the reverse strand, counting down.
ACCCGCTTGTGCCGACACACTCCGACCTGAGTGCGTCGACATGTACTCCCCGCTGGTCACGGTTCGCCGTGAATGCGGTGGGGGAGAGTTTGCCGCTGAAGGGAGCTTGGTCATCTTCGTCGGCGGAAACTCGTCGCGCTAGGGGAAAAGCCCCCTACCTGGCGCGCCAAATGTCAAAGTGTGCGATCGACACTTCCCCCGGGCCTGCACTGGGCAGCCCGCGGAGGTTCTTTTTTCGGAGGGGCTAGTTCCTAGCGGAGAGCTTGCGCGGATGGACGAGTTAGTGAGAGCTTGACACGGGAAGTTTTACGTGGTTCAGGCCGCCGGAGCGTAAAACCCTACATCCACGGCGAGCTATGGAGCTCGCTGTATTGCTTGCTGCTCAGGGCCGGGGGCCTGAGCTTGGGGGTGAGTTACAGCTTGAGAGTGTATGGCTAGCGTATGAGTTGCAGAATGCGAACCCTTGCTATCGACGCCTACCCGAGCCTTTTATAGTCCAAGGCTCGGGCGGCTTACAAGGGAAGCCGGGACCCGACAGGTGGTCCCGGAAAGATTGTCTATTATCCACCGTATCTGTAGTTATGCCGGTGGTTGCCTCTGGTCGAAGGCTTCTGAGTCTTCATTTTGCCGCCCTGCCCATGCCGCGCACTAGTCATAGTGGTTGATGACGGCGCAGGCGGCATGGGATGTCTTGTCGCGGCGTTTATTACCTGGCAGGTTCTGACACCGCGCGCCAGTCTGTGATGCGACTGGACGCAACGGCACCTGACAGACGCGTGCTCCGCGTTTCCGCGTCTTGGGAAGACGCGGGCCTTGAATTCCTTGTACGGTCAAGGTGTGGGGCGCCTTTACGCCCGCTGCCTACAGCTCGGGGGCAGGCAGCACCGTTCTTGCAGCCACGTGGCGGGTCCAGAGCTCTTCTCTGAGGAGAGGGAGGTCCGGCCCCGCTGGACGCGTGGCGCCTTCGGACCTCTCTCCCGCGGAGGGGGAGGTCCGGCTCTGCATGCCACGTGGCGGGCCCGGAGCTCACCTCTGAGGAGAGGGAGGTCCGGCCCCGCTGGACGCGTGGCGTCTTCGGACCTCTCTCCCGCGGAGGGGGAGGTCCGGCTTCTGTATGCCACGTGGCGGGCCCGGAGCTCTCCTCTGAGGAGAGGGAGGTCCGGCCCCGCCAGACGCGTGGCGCCTTCGGAGCTCTCCCTGCGGAGAAGGGCGAGCACCTTAGGCATTTTACCCTGTGCGCGGGGGTACCCCATATCTCAGGTACCGACAGCTACCAAGAAGCAAGCACCAGAAGACCAGACCTCGGATCCCCGACACAACCTCCCGGAGGACCAGCCGGACCTCCCGGAACTCCCGGGACGACAGCGGAGCTTCCCGCAAGGTCCAAAGCAGCCTGAGGACCCCTGGGTGTCAGGCACCCGGCGGTCTCCCCAGGCTAAAAGCCATCCCCCTCAGCTCCACGCGGTGGGCGATGCCGCCAAATGGGCGTCGGAGCTACTGAAGTTTAATCTAGATTCCCTTTCCCATCATACAGATATTAACAGAGCATTAGTTCACTTGTGGCTGAAGTAGATGCACGCTCAGGGGGCCACGAAGACGATGAAACAGGACCCTGAGCCCTGACCTTCACCAGGCCTTATCAAATGATGTTCGTCAACGGCTCCTCGCGAAAGCAGGGGGCCGATGCTAGCGTACTGTTCCTCACGCCATCGGGGGAGCAGTCTGGGTATGTGGCACGTTTCAATTCCAAGGCACCCAACAACATAGCAAAGTATGGAGTGCTCATCCTTCTCGTTAGTCGTTGGCTCAGGGCAATCCCCAGTCTGGTTATCAACCAAGACGGCGGAGACAGACCCCCTCGCCTTGGACCTGCACCACGTACCGCGCGCTAGCAAGGCCGCAGCTGACGACCTTTCAACGAGGGCCCCCACTGCCACCAGAGCCACTGTGCCTGAAGGGGGCCTCGAGAGGACGTTGCCGTGACCCACAGCCCGGCCCGCCGAGCCGGGCGAAGGGGGCTAGACCAGCACCTCGAAGCTGGCAGTCCCGGCGGCCATGAGCGCCGCCAAGGATCATAAGCGTCACTGGGGACTCCGTGCAACCCAGCGCTCAAGATCCAGATTGTCGGTACCTGAGATATGGGGTACCCCCGCGCACAAGGTGAAATGCCTAAGGTGCTCGCCCTTCTCCGCAGAGAGAGCTCCGAAGGCGCCACGCGTCTGGCGGGGCCGGACCTCCCTCTCCTCAGAGGAGAGCTCCGGCCTGCCACGTGGCATACAGAAGCCGGACCTCCCCCTCCGCGGGAGAGAGGTCCGAAGACGCCACGCGTCCAGCGGGGCCGGACCTCCCTCTCCTCAGAGGTGAGCTCCGGGCCCGCCACGTGGCATGCAGAAGCTGGACCACCCCCTCCGCGGGAGAGAGGTCCGAAGGCGCCACGTGTCCAGCGGGGCCGGACCTCCCTCTCCTCAGAGAAGAGCTCCGGACCCGCCACGTGGCTAGAAGAACGGTGCAGCCTGCCCCTGAGCGGTAGGCAGCGGGCGTAAAGGCGCTCCTCACCTTGCCCGTACAAGGTATTCAAGGCCCGCGTCTTCCCAAGACGCGGAAATGCGGAGCACGCGCCTGTCAGGTGCCGTTGCGCCCAGTCGCATCACAGACTGGCGCGCGATGTCAGAACCTGCCAGGTAATAAACGCCACGACAAGACATCCCATGCCGCCTGCGCCGTCATCAACCACTATGACTAGTGCGCGGCGTGGGCAGGGCGGCAAAATGAAGACTCAGAAGCCTTCGACCAGAGGCAACCACCGGCGTAACTCCAGATACGGTAGATAATAGACAATCTTCCCGGGACCACCTGTCGGGTCCCGGCTTCCCTTGTAAGCCGCCCGAGCCTTGGACTATAAAAGGCTCGGGTAGGCGTCGATAGCAAGGGTTCGCATTCTGCAACTCATACGCTAGCCATACACTCTCAAGCTGTAACTCACCCCCAAGCTCAGGCCCCCGGCCCTGAGCAGCAAGCAATACAGCGAGCTCCATAGCTCGCCGTAGACGTAGGGTTTTACGCTCCGGCGGCCTGAACCACGTAAAACTCCCCGTGTCAAGATCTCGCTAACTCTTCCATCCGCGCAAGCTCTCCGCTAGGAACTAGCCCCTCCGAAAAAAGAACCTCCGCGGGCTGCCCATTGCAGGCCCGGGGGAAGTGTCGATCGCAAACTTTGACATTTGGCGCGCCAGGTAGGGGCCTTTTCCCCTAGCGCAACGAGTTTCAGCCGACGAAGATGACCAAGCTCCCTTCGGCGGCAAGCTCACCTCCCCCGCCTCCGCGGCGAGCCGCGGCTAGGGGGAGTACAAGCCAACACACTCAGGACGGAGTGTGTCAGTACAAGCTGGGAGCCAGCAACCGGCTCTGGCAGCGCCGACCCCGGCAATGCAGGCTCCAACCAGCGTCATATCTCCAGTAGCGCCGGGCGTACCCGGAAGGGGCGCGCTAGCTGCAGCAAGAGCGCTACTGCACAATCCGCCCGCTGGAGACGCGCCTCAGGCAGCGACCCAGCGGTGGATTCTCGAGGTAGACCGTCTTGTCGTCGCTGCCGCAAGCCCGCGACTCCGGCGGAGACGACACTCTAACCAGCCGGCCGTGTCGCTGATACGCACGCCGATGGTTGATGAACAGACGGCAGATTCCAGCTCTGCCAGCCCTCAATCGATGGATCTGAGGACAGAGCTGGAGCGGTGTCGCTCGGGTCAAGATGCCCGGGTATACCTCGAGCAACGCCGAGAAAGGCGTCGCTACCAAGAAGCTGACGACAGCATGACGTCGGCCTCGACCCAGCCTGAAGAGCAGACCTTCGCCATGCGATCTCTGCCCCAGGTCTGCGCCGTGCAGAATATGCCACAGTCATATGTACTGCAGATGGCGCCCCCGGCCTATGGTGCAGCTTTGCCCGTACCGGGGTACACTGTGCCTGGTGCGAACTCAGCGTTCGTGGCACCAGAACCTGCGGTGACAGAAGCAGGGTTTGCAGCCCTCGCGCCCCATCTTCGCTTTGCGAAGTGGCCGTGCAAGTTTCGGCCACACCTGCCCGAGAAGTACGACGGCAGCGTCAACCCGGCGGAGTTCCTCCAGATCTACTCCACCGCCGTACTTGCCGCAGGAAGGAATGAAGCCGTCATGGCCAATTACTTCCCTGTCGCCTTGACCGGTCCAGCCCGGTCTTGGCTCATGAACCTCCCCCAAGGTTCCGTCACCTCCTGGGGAGAGCTTTGCCGACAGTTCGTAGCCAACTTCGGCAGCTCCTACACCCGGCCTGGCACGGAGCTCGACCTCCACGCCGTCCAGCAGCAACCTGGGGAGTCGCTGCGCTCTTTCATCCAGCGGTTCTCCCAGGTGCGGAACACCATCCCACACATTCAAAATGCTTCTGTGGTGGTGGTGTTCCGGCAAGGCATCCGGGACAGGAAGATGCTCGAGAAGCTCGCGACCAGGGAGGTCCGCGACGTCTCAGAGCTCTTCAGCTTGGCAGACAAATGCGCCAGAGCTGCTGAAGGACGGAACTGGCACTCGCTGCCATCCTCCGAGTCAGGGGGACTGCCCGGATCCAGTCCTACTCCCTGTGGAGGCAGCAGGAAGGCCAAGGACCGAGGCAGAAGCAAGATAGAGTCACCGACCGCAGCCCCAGTCGTCACTGCAGCGACGCTCGGTGGGGCTCGGGGGCCGCGCCCCGACAAGAAGCAGCGAAGATCACCAATCCCAGAAGGTGATAAAGACAATATGTGCCCCATGCACGGCAGCTGTCGCCACACTGCTGCCGAGTGCCGGGAGATCCGAAGGCTCGCAGAGCGCTTCCGCAAGGAGAAGCGGCAGCGGGCTGATGACCTGCCCTTCCATCCAAAGGAAGATGAGCAGAGGGTGGATGTTCCAGACAACATCGACCACCCAGAGGAGATCCAGGAGCCTCCGCGTGTCGTGAAGGCGGCACGCAATCACGAGGATTCCGGCTCCAGCGGCGATGAGCGTCGGAAGAAGCTCTACGTCATATACGGCGGGTCCGCCGACCCCTCGTCCCGAAGCGCAGTCAAGACTCTGCGCCGAGCGGTAGCGTCGGTGGCGCCACTCCCAAGTGCTGCACCGCACCTAAAGTGGATGGGGACCCCCATCAGCTTTGATGCCACCGACTGCCCCAGGAACATGGCTGGGGCCGGCCAACTGCCGCTCCTGGTGGCCCCTACCATCGCCAACGTGAGAATGTACCACGTTTTGGTGGATGGAGGGGCTGGGCTGAACCTCATCAGCCGTGCAGCTTTCCAGAAGCTGCAAATCCCGATGGCCAAGCTCACCCCGTCGAGTCTGTTCTCAGGTGTAGGGCCGGGACAGGTTATCCCCTACGGCAGCATTAGTCTCCCGGTGACCTTCGGGGCTCCGGACAGCTATCGAACAGAGTACATTCTGTTCGACGTAGCGGAGATAGACCTCCCCTTCAACGCCATAATCGGCAGGCCAGCCCTGTACCGGTTCATGGCTGTAGCCCATTACGGCTACCTTGTCCTGAAGATGCCAACACCGACAGGTGTTCTCAGGATTCGTGGGGACCGCACTGCTGCAGTGTCGGCCCTGGAGAAGATCCAAGCACTCGCGACAGCTGGGGCCTCAGCCCCCGGCAATACGGAACCGGACCAGCTCCGCCCGTGCGCACGTCACCGTGCTTCCACCACAGCACCCTGGGTGCAACCTCTCGACGAGGGCGGCGTCCCCTTAAAGGTCGTCCAAGTCAGCGCCGAAGCTACCCAGACCACCCGGGTAGCCGGGGGCCTGGATAGTAAATAGGAAGGCGCGCTCGTCACCTTCCTCCGGCACAACATCGACGTGTTTGCATGGCAGCCATCACAGATGCTGGGGATCCCCAGGAAGGTGATCGAGCACCACTTGAAAGTCTTCCCCGACGCCCGGCCGGTTCAACAGAAGCCCCGCAAGCAGTCCATCGAGCGGCAGAACTTCATCCGTGAAGAAGTCAAGAAGCTGCTGGACGCTGGCTTCATACGGGAGGTCCACCACCCTCGATGGTTGGCGAACCCCGTCGTTGTCCCGAAGGCTGGCGGGAAGCTCCGGATGTGCATCGACTACACCAGTCTCAATAAGGCATGTCCTAAAGATCCATTCCCTCTCCCTAGAATAGATCAAATAGTAGACTCAACGTCGGGCTGTGATATGCTGTGCTTCCTAGACGCCTACTCGGGTTTCCATCAGATCCCCATGTCTAGGGAGGACGAGGAGCACACCTCCTTCATCACAGTAGACGGCCTTTATTGCTATGTGTCTATGCCTTACGGCCTAAAGAATGCACTCCCCACCTTTGTGCGGGCAATGCACAAAACCTTTGGGGAGTTAATAAGAGACCTGGTTGAGGTGTATGTCGATGACATAGTTGTCAAGGTCAAGCAGGGTCCGTCCCTGCTAGATAACCTAGCCTTAGTCTTTGACAAGTTGCGCTCTACGCGCACCAAGCTGAACCCAGATAAATGTGTGTTCGGCGTGTCCTCTGGGAAGCTCTTAGGGTTCCTGATATCGCACCGGGGGATTGAGGCCAACCCAGAGAAGATCAAGGCCATCGACTTGATGCGGCCGCCTGCCCGCGTCAAGGATGTCCAGAAACTCACAGGATGTCTAGCCGTGCTGAGTCGGTTTATACCGAGGCTAGCAGAGCGGGCACTCCCTTTCTTTAAGCTCCTGCGCAAGTCAGGCCCTTTTGCCTGGACTGACGAAGCAGAAGAGGCTTTCCAGGAGTTGAAGCGACTCCTGACGACCCTACCAATCATGGTAGCCCCTGAGCCCGGAGAGCACCTGTTGCTCTACATCGCGGCGACAACTGAAGTAGTGAGTGTGGTCCTTGTCGCAGAGCGGCCGGACCCCTCATCTTCACAACCTTCTCCGGTAGCAGAAGACAGACGCCAGGAGGCCCCGCAGGACCAAGACGGTATCCCGGGCCTCCAAGGCAACCTCCCGGAGGTCCAGGTCGGCCTCCCGGAGGTCCTGGGCAGTCTCCCGGACCTCCAAGATAAACCCCCGGGGGCCCGTGGGACCCCCCGGGGGCCAAATGGGACCTCCCAGAGGTCCCCCAAGACCCCCCGGAGATCCCGGACAATCAAGATAGCTTAAGGGCCTCCGGGTCCCAGCTCCCGGAGGCCCCCGTGGGTCCGCCCACCTCCAGTGGGCCAATGGACGAGGACCTCCCAGGCCTGAGAAAGAGGGTTTGAACCGTACAGAGGCCTGTCTACTACATCAGCGAAGTACTTCATGATGCCAAGACAAGGTACCTAGAAGTCCACAAGCTGCTGTATGCGGTGCTCGTTGCCTCCAGAAAGCTCCGCCATTACTTCCAGGCCCACCGGGTCTCGGTAGTCAACTCGTATCCACTGAAGACAATTCTTCACAGCCCCCATGCGACTGGCAACGTTGCTAAATGGGCGGCGGAGCTGGCGGAGTTTGAGCTGGACTTCCTCCCACGCCATGCAGTCAAGAGCCAAACACTGGCTGACTTTGTGGCGGAGTGGACACCAACGGAGGCTGACCCAGGGGGCCATGGGGGCGGAGAACCGGAGCACCAAGCTCCGGTCTTCACCGAACCCCACTGGACACTCTTCTTCGACGGCTCCTCGCGAAAGCAGGGAGCCGGTGCCGGCGTACTGCTCCTCATGCCATCGGGGGAACAGTTTGGGTATATGGTGCGTCTCAATTTCAAGGCAACCAACAACATGGCGGAGTATGAAGCACTCATCTTTGGCCTGCAGACAGCCCTGTCTTTAGGCGCTCGCCAGTTGTTGGCACAGGGCGACTCCCAGCTGGTCATCAAGCAAGTCAAGGGCGAATGCTCCTGCAATGACCCCCAGCTAGCTGCATATCTGCTTCACGTGCAGATGTTGGAGAAAGAATTCCTCGCCTTGGACCTGCACCACGTACCGCGCGCTGGTAATACCGCAGCCGATGACCTTTCAACGAAGGCTTCCACCAGAGCCCCTGCGCCCGAAGGAGTCTTCGAGAGGACGTTGCTGCGGCCCACAGCCCGGCCCGCCGAGCCGGGCGAAGGGGGCTTGACCAGCACCTCGAAGCTGGCGGTCCCGGTGGCCCTACAACCGTGGGCACCACCAAGGATCGTAAGCGTCACTGGGGACTCCGTGCAACCCAGCGCTCAAGATCCAGAAGCTCAAGTCAGACCCGATGCATGGATCACGGAGATCCGGGACTACTTGAAGGACAATATCCTCCCTGATGAACATGCAACCGCTGAACGGATTGTGCGTATGGCTAAGAGGTACGCGCTGGTAGAGGGGGATCTCTACCGGCGTGGCGCCAACCACATCCTATTGCGGTGTATAACCCAGGGGGAAGGCTGCGACTTGCTCGCTGAGATCCATGGAGGTGAATGTGGAAGTCATTCTTCCTCACGCACGCTTGTCGGTAAAGCCTTCCGGCATGGCTTCTACTGGCCGACAGCACTCCAGGATGCCGTCAAGCTGGTCGAGAGCTGCAAGGCGTGCCAGTTCCACGCCAAGCAAATCCATACACCGGCTCAGGCGGTACAGATGATCCCGCCCTCGTGGCCGTTTGCCGTGTGGGGGCTGGACATCCTGGGACCATTCCCCAGAACCGTCGGGGGGTTCCGGTACCTCTATGTCGCTATCGACAAGTTCACCAAGTGGCCGGAAGCTACACCAGTTGTCACCATCAATAAACAATCAGCAGTGAAATTCATCAGATCCATTGTCTGCCGGTTCGGGGTCCCAAACAGGATCATCACTGACAATGGGACCCAGTTCACCAGCGCAGCGTTCCAAGACTACTGCGAGGACCTTGGCATTCAGGTATGCTATGCCTCTGTCGCTCACCCGAAGAGCAATGGGCAAGTCGAGAGGGCCAATGCGGAGATTCTCCGGGGCCTCAAGGCTCGTACCTTCGCCAGCCTGAAGAAACATGGTGCCAATTGGGTAGATGAACTTCCAAGCACGCTATGGGCTAACCGGACATCCCAGAGCCGGGCCACCGGGGAGACACCCTTCTTCATGGTGTACGGGGCCGAAGCTGTACTTCCTCCAGAAGTCACCATGAAGTCTCACCGTGTCCGGGCTTACGACGAAGCCACGCAGGACAACCTCCGGCGTGGAGAAATCGACCTCGTCGACGAGGTCCGATTACATGCGGCACTCCGTAACGCGCGGTACAGACAGGCGCTTCGGCGCTACCACCAGAGGTCTGTGCGTGCCCGGGAGCTGCAGGAAGGTGACCTGGTGTTGCGGCGCATACTTTCTCACGAAGGGACCCACAAACTCTCCCCTAGTTGGGAAGGCCCCTTCCGAGTCACGAAAGTGTGCCACCCCGGGTGTGTGCGCCTTTCCACCGAGGATGGGGACCTGCTCCCAAATCCTTGGAACATAGAACACCTCCGTAAGTTCTACCCCTAAGAGCAAAAATAGGTCAGTACTTTCTTTTCGTAATGAATCCCATAGAGTCCAGGAGCAGCGCTCGTGTCGGTACCTGAGATATGGGGTACCCCCGCGCACAGGGTAAAATGCCTAAGGTGCTCGCCCTTCTCCGCAGGGAGAGCTCCGAAGGTACCACGCGTCTGGCGGGGCCGGACCTCCCTCTCCTCAGAGGAGAGCTCCGGGCCCGCCACGTGGCATACAGAAGCCGGACCTCCCCCTCCGCGGGAGAGAGGTCCGAAGACGCCACGCGTCCAGCGAGGCCGGACCTCCCTCTCCTCAGAGGTGAGCTCCGGGCCCGCCACGTGGCATGCAGAAGTCGGACCTCCCCCTCCGCGGGAGAGAGGTCCGAAGGCGCCACGCGTCCAGCGGGCCGGACCTCCCTCTCCTCAGAGAAGAGCTCCGGACCTGCCGCGTGGCTGGAGGAACGGTGCTGCCTGCCCCCGGGCGGTAGGCAGCGGGTGTAAAGGCGCCCCTCACCTTGCCCGTACAAGGAATTCAAGGCCCGCGTCTTCCCAAGACGCGGAAACGCAGAGCACGCGCCTGTCAGGTGCCGTTGCGTCCAGTCGCATCACAGACTGGCGCGCGGTGTCAGAACCTGACAGGTAATAAACGCCGCGACAAGACATCCCATGCCGCCTGCGCCGTCATCAACCACTACGACTAGCGCACGGCATGGGCAGGGCGGCAAAAGGAAGACTCAGAAGCCTTCGACCGGAGGCAACCACCGGCATAACTACAGATACGGTAGATAATAGACAATCTTCCCGGGACCACCTGTCAGGTCCCGGCTTCCCTTGTAAGCCGCCCGAGCCTTGGACTATAAAAGGCTCGGGTAGGCGTCGATAGCAAGGGTTCGCATTCTGCAACTCATACGCTAGCCATACACTCTCAAGCTGTAACTCACCCCCAAGCTCAGGCCCCCCGGCCCTGAGCAGCAAGCAATACAGCGAGCTCCATAGCTCGCCGTGGACGTAGGGTTTTACGCTCCGGCGGCCTGAACCACGTAAAACTTCCCGTGTCAAGCTCTCACTAACTCGTCCATCCGCGCAAGCTCTCCGCTAGGAACTAGCCCCTCCGAAAAAATAACCTCCGCGGGCTGCCCAGTGCAGGCTCGGGGGAAGTGTCGATCGCACACTTCGACATTTGGCGCGCCAGGTAGGGGGCTTTTCCCATAGCGCGACGAGTTTCCGCCAACGAAGATGACCAAGCTCCCTTCGGCGGCAAGCTCACCTCCCCCGCCTCCGCGGCGAGCCGCGGCTAGGGGGGAGTACAAGCCAACACACTCAGGACGGAGTGTGTCAGTACAAGCTGGGAGCCAGCAACCGGCTCTGGCAGCGCCGACCCCGGCAATGCAGGCTCCAACCAGCGTCATATCTCCAGTAGTGCCGGACGTACCCGGAAGGGGCGCGCTAGCTGCAGCGAGAGCGCTACTGCACAATCCGCCCGCTGGAGACGCGCCTCAGGCAGCGACCCAGCGGTGGATTCTCGAGGCAGACCGTCTTGTCGTCGCTGCCGCAAGCCCGCGACGCCGGCGGAGACGACACTCTGACCAACCGGCCGTGTCGCTGATACGCACGCCAATGGTTGACGAACAGACGGCAGACTCCAGCTCTGCCAGCCCTCAATCGATGGATCTGAGGACAGAGCTGGAGCGGTGGCGCTCGGGTCAAGATGCCCGGGTATACCTCAAGCAACGCCGAGAAAGGGCGCTACTGCGCGACCTGCCTGCTGGGGACGCGCCTCAGGCGGCGACCCAGCAGCGGATTCGCGAAGTAGACCGATTTGACGTCGGCCTCGACCCAGCCTGAAGGACAGATCTTCGCTACGCGGGCTCTGCCCCAGGCATACGCCGTGCAGTATTTGCCACAACCATATGCCCTGCAAACGGCATCTCCGGTCCATAGAGCGGCCTTGCCCATACCGGGGCATACTGTGCCAGCGGAGGACCAGGCGTTCGCGGCGCCGATACCTGCACTGGGAGCTAGCAACCGGCTCTGGCAGCGCCGACCCCGGCAATGCCGGCTCCGACCAGCGTCAGGTTTTCAGTAGCGCTGGATGTACCTAGTGAAGGTGCGCTAGCTGCAGCGAGGAGCGCTGCTACTCAATATGATACAGTCATATGTCCTGTGTATGGCCGCCGGAGCATGCGATGCTCAGCGCGAACCAAGCATTCGTGGCATCAGAACCTGCGGCCCCCGCGCCCCGCCTTCGCTTCACAAAATGGCCGCGCAAGTTTCGGTCACTCTCGCCTGAGAAGTGCGACGGCAGCATCAACACGGCGGAATTCCTCCAGAGGCCGGAAAATCCAGAAGCTCGCGGGGCGCCTCCGGAAGGGGAAGCAGCCCCTAGCTGATGCCCCATCCTATAGTAAGGGAGGGCAACCAAAAGGTCGAGGCCCGAGACAGCGACGACCGCCAGATGGATTTCCAGGAGCTCCGGCACGCCGCAAAGGCAGCGCGCAATCATGGAAGCTCCATCTCCAGTGACGACGAGCACTGGAAGATGCCCTGTGACATCTTCGGCGGGTCTGCTGACCCCCCTGACCAGAAGCATGGCTAAGGCCTTGCGACGAGCGGTAGCGTCGGTAGCTCCCCCCCATCAGCTCTAATGACACCGACTGCCCCAGGAACATGGCTGGGGCCGGCCAACTACCGCTCGTGGTGGCCCTTACCGTCGCCAACGTGAAGATGTACCACGTTTTGGTGGGTGGTGGGGCTGGACTGAACCTCATCAGTCACGCAGCCTTCCAGAAGCTGCAGATCCCGATGGCCAAGCTCGCCCCGTCAAGCCCATTCTCAGGGGTAGGGCCGGGACAGGTCGTTTCCTACGGCCGCATCAGCCTCCCGGTGACCTTTGGGGCACCGGGCAGCTACCGGACGGAGTACATTCTGGTCGACATGGCCGAGACTGACCTCCCCTTCAATGCCACAATCGGTAGGCCAGCCCTGTACTGATTCGTGGCAATAGCCCGCTACGGCTACCTTGTCTTGAAGATGCCTACACCAACAGGCGTCCCCAAGGTTGTGGAGACCGTGTTGCCGCAGTATTAGCCTTGGAAAGGCTTCGGGCGCTTACAGCAACTAGAGCGCCAGCCCTCGGCAGTATAGGACCAAACCAGCTCCACCCGAGTGCACGCCACCGTGCCTCTACCGCCGCACCCCACGTGCAACTCCTTGATGAGGACGACGTCCCCACAAGGCTCATCCGAATCAGCGCCGATGCCACCCAGACCACCCGGGTAGCCGGGGGCCCGGGTAGCATATAGGAAGGTGCGCTCATTGCCCCCCTCCGGCATGAGGTCGATGTGCTGCATGACAGCCATCACCGAGGCCAGAGATCCCCAGGGAGGTGATGGAGATTACTTAAAGGTCTTTCCCGACGCCTGGCCGTCCGATGAGACGGAGAGTCCACCGCTCCCGGCGCTTGGCAAACCGTGTTATTATCCTGAAGGCCAGCGAGAAGTTCCGGAAGCGCATCCACTACACCAGTCTCAATAAGGCATGTCCTAAAGACCTATTTTCTCTTCGGCTGATAGAGCAAATAGTAGACTCGATACCAGGCTGTGATATGCTGCGCTTCCCAAATGCTTGCTAGGGCTCCCATCAGACCCCTGTGTCTGAAGTAGTTGAAGGGCGCCCCCTACCTACTAATCCCGGCGTAAGCCGACTTGGCATAGCTAGGGGCCCCGCGAATTTCTGGTTTTCGCGCAATGGCTTTAACCCCATACCACAGTAACCTGTTCCGCTACCAAGAAGCAAGTGCCAGGAGACCAGACCTCGGATCCCTGACACAACCTCCCGGAGCCCCCAGGACGACAGCGGAGCTTCCCGTGAGGTCCAAAGCAGCCTGAGGACCCCCGAGTGCCGGGCACCCGGCGATCTCCCCAGGCTAGAAGCTATCTCTTGCAGCCCCATGCGACGGGCGATGCCGCCGAATGGGTGGCGGAGCTACTAAAGTTTGATCTAGGTTCCCTTTCCCGTCATACAGACATTAACCGAGCATTAGTTCACTTGTGGCTGAAGTAGACGCACGCTCAGGGGGCCATGAAGACAATGAAACAGGACCCTGAGCCCTGACCTTCATCAGGACTCATCAAATGATGTTCGCCCACGGCTCCCCGCGAAAGCAGGGGGCCGATGCTAGCGTACTGTTCCTCATGCCATCGGGGGAGCAGTCTGGGTATGTGGCGCGTCTCAATTCCAAGGCAGCCAACACCATAGCAGAGTATGGAGTGCTCATCCTTCTCGCTAGTCGTTGGCTCAGGGCAATCCCCAGTCTGGTAATCAACCAAGACGGCGGGGACAAACCCCCTCGCCTTGGACCTGCACCACGTACTGCGCGCTAGCAAGGCCGCAGCTGACGACCTTTCAACGAGGGCCCCCACTGCCACCGGAGCCACTGTGCCTGAAGGGGGCCTCGAGAGGACGTTGCCGCGACCCACAGCCCGGCCCGCCGAGCCGGGCGAAGGGGGCTAGACCAGCACCTCGAAGCTGGCGGTCCCGGCGGCCATGAGCGCTGCCAAGGATCATAAGCGTCACTGGGGACTCCGTGCAACCCAGCGCTCAAGATCCAGATGCTCAAGTCAGACCCGATGCATGGATCACGGAGGTCCGGGACTACTTGAAAGACAATATCCTCCCTGATGAACATGTATCCGCTGAACGGATTGCGCGTATGGCTAAGAGACACATGGCGGTAGAGGGGGATCTCTACCGACGTGGCGCCAACCACATCCTATTGCGGTGCACAACCCAGGGGGAAGGCTGCGACTTGTTCGCTGAGATCCATGGAGGCGAATGTGGGAGTCATTCTTCCTCACGCATGCTTGTCGGTAAAGCCTTTCGGCATGGCTTCTACTAGCCGGCAACACTCCAGGATGCCGTCGAGCTGGTCGAGAGCTGCTAGGCATGCCTGTTCCATGCCAAGCAGATCCATACACCGGTTTGGACGGTACGGATGATCCAGTCCGCATGGCCATTTGCCGTACTAGGGCTGGACATCCCGGGCCTGGGACCATTCCCCAGAACCGAAGAAAGGGACCTGCTCCCGAACCTTCGGAACACGGAACACCGCTGTAAGTTCTACCCCTAGAGCAACAATCAGGCAGGCCCTTCTTTTCATAGTAATTTCCATAAAAGTCCGTGAACCGGGCTTGGAGCAACTAAGCCTCAGGGGACGGTCCAGGACTACGTTCAGCTTTGCCTGGTTCCGACCCCAAGCGCGTAGAGTCTTGCTTCCCTTGAGGTGGGTCGTGGTCTACATATGCGGCCCTCCTTCCCCCGTATGGAAATTTATATGAAAAGAATCCACCCTATGTTGCTCTTCTTTGGTACTCATTTAATTTACTTGTTAAATTTCCATGATTACCCTGCTAACACGTGCTCACTATGCGTTCAATTCCCTCTTCTCATTTCCATCTTTAGTCGGATTTTGCTGCAGATATGACTAAGGAATAGAGGGGGAAGCCCCCAAGGAGAATTACTTTTTCCTTATGTGCAGGATTTCTCAGCCTCAGCTTCCCGCAGGAGTATGGTAGGCGCATCCACCCAATGGAACGCACCTACCAGGGGGCCGCTACGGGATCGCGGTAGGCCAGAAACCCTAAGGTAAGATCAAAGGGCTAGCCCTCGCAGGGGTGAGGTCCGAAGGCCCCACGTGTCCTCAGGGCCGGGCCTCCCACCTCTCCGAGGGGAGCTCCGGGATCGCCGCGTGGTCTGCAGGGAGAGGCCCGGGACCTCCACGTGCCCTGCGGACCCGGACCTCCTCCTAGGCAGGAGCTCCGGGCCCGCCACGTGACCAACCGGCTCGGACCCCCCTCCGATCTCGTGAGGCGGGTCCTGGAGACCTCCGGAACCCTTAGTATACAGTGGGGACCCAGACAAGGTGTCCATGCAGAGCTTCGAGATTGGTCGAAGCCTCCGAGCCCTTGCGGAGCTAAGGGCTCGGTCAGGAAAGGCCAGCGTTGTGCATGGGGGGTCCAGGGTGCGTATCCAGCTTAGCCGGCCCAGAGCCCAAAGCATGCGCATCCTGCTCCCCGGAGGTCCAGGGGAGTACGTCCGCTTTGCCTGGTCATGAACCCAAAGCGCGTGCACTCTGCTTCCCCAGCGCATGGCCCGGTACTAGGGATCGGACGGCCGTACCCGGACCTCGGAGGGAGCCGGAGCTCCGGCGCCTCGTGCACAGAATTGCCCAAGCTCCGTATAGCGGGCCAGGACCATAAGACGGATAAGACTAGGAGACAGGAGGGGAGGACCCCCCGAGGAGAATTACGTTTCCTCTACCTGTGTGCAGGACCTTCAGGTTACGGCAACAGGGACTGCATGAAGCGGGGGGAAAGGAGCTACCAGCTACACCGGCCTGGGACTGGAAGGACCGGGACCTGCCCCCCCAGAGGGGCAGGGCCCGGGGCCCCGCGTGTCCAGCAGGCCCAGAACTCCTTCCTTGAGGGCTCCGGGCTCGCCACGTGGCAGGCAGGAACCGGACCTCCCCCCTCAGCGGGAGGGCTCCGAAAGCCCTACGTGTCCAACATGACCGGAGCTCCCGTCTCTTAAGGAGGAGCTCCGGACCCACCACGTGGCCGGCAGATTTGGAGCTCCCCCATAGGGCGAGGTTCGGAGACCTCCGGGGGCCCCTAACACGGTTAGGACCCGGGGGGGTGTCTGAGCGAAGCTCCGAGATTGGAAATGACCTCTGAGTACCTTGCGGAGCTAAGGACTCAGCCAGGCAAAGCCAAGAAGGAGGGAAAAGCATCACAGACACAAGTATCCAAGAGAGTCAATTTAAGCAAGGCTCATTGAGCTGGACTACAGACTCGATAAAAAAGGGAAAAGCAAGTCCTAAGGACCACCCGGCTCTCGCCGGAACCTTGCTGCTACAAGGGCGGCCACATCCTCGACTTCAGCCCTGGCAGCTTCCTCCCGCTCCGCGGCTGGGCCCTCTCTTGCTGGCTCCAGTGAGAAAGAGGGGTCGCGGCTCTTGAAGCATGCCAGCACATGCGAGGCGACCTCTAAAGCTAAGCCGCGGCCCTCGGCTTCAAGCTCGCTGGCGACCACCGAGTCGAGTCTGCCCAGCTTGGCACCGATCGACTCCAATGCAGGGATCACCTCTGCCACCTGCAATGCGGGAGTTGCGGCCCTCACTGGACTGAAACCAAGAGGGATCAGGGAGGACCCCGCCCGATCCACGAAGCCTGAGACCGCAAGGGCCTCGGAGGACCGTAGGGCTGAGAGTTCCTCCACCTCGCGGCGGGCCGCCCGCAGAGCCTCCAGGTTCCTCTCGGAGAATTCCTTCTCCTGGGCCGCCAGGGAACTCTCCCGAAGGCAGAGGGTCTCGGCTAGCCGCTCCAACTCAGCGGCCCTGAAGCCGGCAGTCAACTCGCGGTCCAAGACCACCCGGCGATCATGGGAGACCTGTTCATCCCTCAAGTCGAGGTCTGCCTTCAGAATCTCCAGTTCCTCCATCCGAGCTCGGAGGTCATCCTCGCCCGCAGCCAGCTGCGCGGCGACCCTCTCTGCCTCAGCTGCCACGGAACGCTCCCGCTCCTCAACGGCGAGTTCGCGGCGCTCCAACCGCTGCCGTATTTCCACAGCAGCTGAGAGACTCTCTTCGGCGCGGGCGTGAGCCTCCAGGGCCTCCCTGTTGATCCGCCGCGACTGGGTGTCCATGCGGTCAACAGCCCGCTTCATCCGGTCGACGAGCGTTTCCCGGAAGTCGAGCAACTCCCGCCTGGAGTCGAGCTCGCTCTTAACCTTCGCGGTCCTCTCCCGCAAAAGGTTCCCCCAGGTGAGGAGGCGGTCCCGTTCAACCGTATACTCCTCCCGCTCGCGCCCTAGTGCAGCCAAGACCTGCCGGACGCTCGACTCGGCGAGCGCGAAGGCGTCCGCCAGAGGCAATGGAGCAACAGAAGCTGGGGCAGTCCCTCCGACCTCCTCCATTACCTCGTCCTCGGGAAGAGCCGGTGCGCCAGCCGCCGAGACGAGACGCCGATCAGGAGAAACTGGCCCAGCGGCCCTAGCAGCCGGGCCAGCCGGACTTTCTTCAGCTTCAGGCTCCTTGACCTGAGGAGGGTGACGAGCCAGGGAAGACGGAGCTGGAGAAGAAGCCAGGCCGCCTAGTGCAGGATCAACCTGTGCTGGCTCGGGGGCCGCGGTAACCGTCTCGGCAGGAAGGGACGGCGCCGCCGCGGAGTCCGGGCACACCGGAACAGGAGAAGTCCGCGCTGGCCTGGCGGCCGCAGCAGTCGCCCCTGGCTCCGAGCGCATCGGCACAGATTCCCCGCAAGACGGGGAAGACCGGGAAGCGCGGACACTCCAGCGGGCTCTGAACCCAGACTTCCGAGCCGGGGTAGGATTTCCAGAGCCCGCTACCATCTCCGACGACCACTTCGCAGTCGCTTGTACTGGCGGAACAGGGGACGCCGCAGAGGCTTCCCCTAGCACATCAGCCCGGGGCCTCTTCGAGTCGCCACCGGAGAGGGTGTCAGGCACCCCAGAATCCCGACTTGGCACCGGCGCCGTTGCAAGAGGAGATCGGGCGCGTTTCTTCTCTGGCAGCGGGTTGGAAGCCATGGCAAGGGAGAGCTCAAAGGCAAGAAAGCAAAAGCGCAAGAGTCCAAGAAGAAACGCAGAGAAGTGCGAAGGGAAGCTACAACGTGGGCGAGACCCCCTCTAAAAAGCTTCCTGGTGCAGTTCCAAGCGATTCGGAACTCTTCGAATACCCCGCACCCGCAACCGCTTCGGTTCCTAGACCGAGTGCCGATGACGGGTGGGCCCAAGCCGCTTAACTGGAGCGGTGGGGGCAAGGAGTCAGTCTACTAAGAAGATGAGCCGGCAAGGCCCTTCGGTGGTTCCTGAAGAAAGCGCCGCAACGTGCAGAAGTGGCAGCCTTGGGAACCACCGCAGTAAAAGCAATCATCAAGTGGGCGCACGCTCTCACGACCCTGCGGCCGTTCGTGCTCCAGCAGCGGTCAAGTCGGGACTTAGAGAAAGTGCGCGGATCGGAAGAGACAGAGGTCCCACCTCGTGCTCGCTATCTCCCCCGAGATGGGCCCGGAGGCCACTGTCGGTACCTGAGATATGGGGTACCCCTGCGCACAGGGTAAAATGCATAAGGTGCTCGCCCTTCTCCGCAGGGAGAGCTCTGAAGGCACCACGCGTCTGGCGGGGCCGGACCTCCCTCTCCTCAGAGGAGAGCTCCGGGCCCGCCACGTGGCATACAGAAGCCGGACCTCCCCCTCCGCGGGAGAGAGGTCCGAAGACGCCACGCGTCCAGCGAGGCCGGACCTCCCTCTCCTCAGAGGTGAGCTCCGGGCCCGCCACGTGGCATGCAGAAGTCGGACCTCCCCCTCCGCGGGAGAGAGGTCCGAAGGCGCCACGCGTCCAGCGGGGCCGGACCTCCCTCTCCTCAGAGAAGAGCTCCGGACCTGCCGCGTGGCTGGAGGAACGGTGCTGCCTGCCCCCGGGCGGTAGGCAGCGGGTGTAAAGGCGCCCCTCACCTTGCCCGTACAAGGAATTCAAGGCCCGCGTCTTCCCAAGACGCGGAAACGCGGAGCACGCGCCTGTCAGGTGCCGTTGCGTCCAGTCGCATCACAGACTGGCGCGCGGTGTCAGAACCTGACAGGTAATAAACGCCGTGACAAGACATCCCATGCCGCCTGCGCCGTCATTAACCACTACGACTAGCGCACGGCATGGGCAGGGCGGCAAAAGGAAGACTCAGAAGCCTTCGACTGGAGGCAACCACCGGCATAACTACAGATACGGTAGATAATAGACAATCTTCCCGGGACCACCTGTCGGGTCCCGGCTTCCCTTGTAAGCCGCCCGAGCCTTGGACTATAAAAGTCTCGGGTAGGCGTCGATAGCAAGGGTTCGCATTCTGCAACTCATACGCTAGCCATACACTCTCAAGCTGTAACTCACCCCCAAGCTCAGGCCCCCCGTCCCTGAGCAGCAAGCAATACAGCGAGCTCCATAGCTCGCCGTGGACGTAGGGTTTTACGCTCCGGCGGCCTGAACCACGTAAAACTTCCCGTGTCAAGCTCTCACTAACTCGTCCATCCGCGCAAGCTCTCCGCTAGGAACCAGCCCCTCCGAAAAAAGAACCTCCGCGGGCTGCCCAGTGCAGGCCCGGGGGAAGTGTCAATCGCACACTTCGACAGCTCGGAGCAGCTAAACCCCAGGGGACGGTCCAGGACTACGTTCAGCTTTGCCTGGTTCCGACTCCAAGCGCGTAGAGTCTTGCTTCCCCTCTTAATGAGGTGGGTCGTGGCCTCCATGTTTAGCCTGCCTTCCTCCTATGGAAGGTTGTACAAAAAGAAGTCTGCCCTACTTTGCTCTTTCCTTGTACTCATTTGAATTGTGAATTGAGTTATTTTTTATCACCCTTGCAGTACATGGTTGCCATGTGCTCAGCTCCCCCTCTCTACAAATCCCCAAGCATCAAGCATATGGTTGGGGGCTGTAAGTCAAATAAGACTGTGGGACAAGGGAGGGGAAACCCCCAAGGAGAATTACGTTTCCTCTACCTGTGTGCAGGACTTCCAGGTTGCGGCAACGGGGACTGCGTGAAGTAGGGGAAAGGAGCTACCAACTACTTCGACCCTGGGCTAGAGGGGGCGGGGCCCGGGGGCCCCACGTGTCCAGCAGGCCCGGAACTCTCTCCTTCCTTGAGAGGGGCTCCGGGCTCGCCACGTGGCAGGCGGAAGCCGGACCTACCCCCGCGGTGGAAGAGCTCCGAAAGCCCTGCGTGTTCAACATGGCCGGGGCTCCCGTCTCCGCAGTAAAAGCAGTCATCAAGTGAGCGCACGCTCTCACGACCCCGCGGCCGTTCGTGCTCCGGCAGCGGCTAATTCGGGACTTAAAGAAAGTGCGCGGATCGGAAGAGACGGAGGTCCCACCTCGGGCTCGCTATCTCCCCCGAGATGGGCCCGGGGGCCACTGTCGGTACCTGAGATATGGGGTACCCCCGCGCACAAGGTGAAATGCCTAAGGTGCTCGCCCTTCTCCGCAGAGAGAGCTCCGAAGGCGCCACGCGTCTGGCGGGGCCGGACCTCCCTCTCCTCAGAGGAGAGCTCCGGGCCTGCCACGTGGCATACAGAAGCCGGACCTCCCCCTCCGTGGGAGAGAGGTCCGAAGACGCCACGCGTCCAGCGGGGCCGGACCTCCCTCTCCTCTGAGGTGAGCTCCGGGCCCGCCACGTGGCATGCAGAAGCTGGACCACCCCCTCCGCGGGAGAGAGGTCCGAAGGCGCCACGCGTCCAGCGGGGCCGGACCTCCCTCTCCTCAGAGAAGAGCTCCGGACCCGCCACGTGGCTAGAAGAACGGTGCAGCCTGCCCCTGAGCGGTAGGCAGCGGGCGTAAAGGCGCTCCTCACCTTGCCCGTACAAGGTATTCAAGGCCCGCGTCTTCCCAAGACGCGGAAACACGGAGCACGCGCCTGTCAGGTGCCGTTGCGCCCAGTCGCATCACAGACTGGCGCGCGATGTCAGAACCTGCCAGGTAATAAACGCCGCGACAAGACATCCCATGCCGCCTGCGCCGTCATCAACCACTATGACTAGTGCGCGGCGTGGGCAGGGCGGCAAAATGAAAACTCAGAAGCCTTCGACCAGAGGCAACCACCGGCGTAACTCCAGATACGGTAGATAATAGACAATCTTCCCGGGACCACCTGTCGGGTCCCGGCTTCCCTTGTAAGCCGCCCGAGCTTGGACTATAAAAGGCTCGGGTAGGCGTCGATAGCAAGGGTTCGCATTCTGCAACTCATACGCTAGCCATACACTCTCAAGCTGTAACTCACCCCCAAGCTCAGGCCCCCGGCCCTGAGCAGCAAGCAATACAGCGAGCTTCATAGCTCGCCGTGGACGTAGGGTTTTACGCTCCGGCGGCCTGAACCACGTAAAACTCCCCATGTCAAGCTCTCACTAACTCGTCCATCCGCGCAAGCTCTCCGCTAGGAACTAGCCCCTCCGAAAAAAGAACCTCCGCGGGCTGCCCAGTGCAGGCCCGGGGGAAGTGTCGATCGCACACTTCGACACAGATGCTCAAGTAAGACCCGATGCATGGATCACGGAGGTCCGGGACTACTTCAAAGACAATATCCTCCCTGATGAACGTGTATCCGCTGAACGGATTGCGCGTATGGCTAAGAGACACATGGCGGTAGAGGGGGATCTCTACCGACGTGGCGCCAACCACATCCTATTGTGGTGCATAACCCAGGGAGAAGGCTGCGACTTGTTCGCTGAGATCCATGGAGGCGAATGAGGGAGTCATTCTTCCTCACACACGCTTGTCGGTAAAGCCTTTCGGCATGGCTTCTACTAGCCGGCAACACTCCAGGATGCCGTCGAGCTGGTCGAGAGCTGCTAGGCGTGCCTGTTCCACGCCAAGCAGATCCATACACCGGCTTGGACGGTATAGATGACCCAGCCCGCATGGCCTTTTGCCGTACTGGGGCTGGACATCCCGGGCCTGGGACCATTCCCGCTCCCGAACCTTCGGAACACGGAACACCGCTGTAAGTTCTACCCCTAGAGCAACAATAGGGCAGGCCTTTCTTTTTGTAGTAATTTCCATAAAAGTCCGTGAACATGGCTTGGAGCAACTAAGCCTCAGGGGACGGTCCAGGACTATGTTCAGCTTCGCCTGGTTCCGACCCCAAGCGCGTAGAGTCTTGCTTCCCTTGAGGTGGGTCGTGGCCTACATATGCGGCCCGCCTTCCCCCCTATGGAAATTTATATGAAAAGAAACCTACCCTACGTTGCTCTTCTTTGGTACTCATTTAATTTACTTATTAAATTTTTATGATTACCCTACTAACGCGTGCTCGCTATGCGTTCAACTCCCTCTTCTCACTTTCATCTTTAGTCGGAATTTGCTGCAGATACGACTAAGGAATAGAGGGGGGACCCCCCCGAGGAGAATTACGTTTCCTCTGCCTGTGTGCAGGACCTTCAGGTTACGGCAACAGGGACTGCATGAAGCGGGGGGAAAGGAGCTACCAGCTACTCCGGCCTGGGACTGGAAGGACCGGGACCTGCCCCTCCAGCAGGGGCGGGGCCCGGGGGCCCCACGTGTCCAGCGGCCCTGGAACTCTCTCCTTCCTTGAGGAGGGCTCCGGGCTCGCCACGTGGCAGGCAGGAACCGGACCTCCCCCCTCAGCGGGAGGGCTCCGAAAGCCCTACGTGTCCAACATGACCGGAGCTCCCGTCTCTTGAGGAGGAGCTCCGGACCCGCCACGTGGCAGGCAGATTTGGAGCCCCCCATAGGGCGAGGTTCGGAGACCTCCGGGGGCCCCTAACACGGTTAGGACCCGGAGAGGGTGTCTGTGCGAAGCTCCGAGATTGGAAATGGCCTCTGAGTACCTTGTGGAGCTAAGGACTCAGCCAGGCAAAGCCAAGAAGGAGGGAAAAAGCATCACAGACACAAGCATCCAAGAGAGTCAAATTAAGCAAGGCTCCATGAGCTGGACTACAGACTCGATAAAAAAGGGAGAAACAAGTCCTAAGGGCCTCCCGGCTCTCGCCGGAACCTTGCGGCTACAAGGGCGGCCACATCCTCGACTTCAGCCCTGGCAGCTTCCTCCCGCTCCGCGGCTGGGCCCTCTCTCGCTGGCTCCAGCGAGAAAGAGGGGTCGCGGCTCTTGAAGCATGCCAGCACCATGCGAGGCGACCTCTAAAGCTAAGCCGCGGCCCTCGGCTTCAAGCTCACTGGCGACCACCGAGTCGAGTCTGTCCAGCTTGGCGCCGATCGACTCCAATGCAGGGATCACCTCTGCCACCTTCAATGCGGGAGTTGCGGCCCTCACCGGACTGAAGCCAAGAGGATCAGGGCGGACCCTGCTCGATCCACGAAGCTTGAGACCGCAAGGGCCTCGGAGGACCGTAAGGCTGAGAGCTCCTCCACCTCGTGGCGGGCTGCCTGCAGAGCCTCCAGGTTCCTCTCGGAGAATTCCTTCTCCTTGGCCGCCAGGGAACTCTCGCGAAGGTGGAGAGTCTTGGCTAGCCGCTCCAACTCAGCGGCCTTGAAGCTGGCAGTCAACTCCCGGTCCAAGACCGCCCGGCGATCATGGGAGACCTGTTCCTCCCTCAAGTCAAGGTCTGCCTTCAGAATCTCCAGCTCCTCCATCTGAGCTCGGAGGTCATCCTCGCCCGCGGCCAGCTGCATGACGACCCTCTCTGCCTCAGCTGCCATGGAACGCTCCCGCTCCTCAACGGCGAGTTCGCGGCGCTCCAACCGCTGCCGTATTTCCACAGCAGCAGAGAGGCTCTCTTCGGCCCGGGCGTGTGCCTCCAGGGCCTCCCTGTTGATCCGCCGCGACTGGGTGTCCATGCGGTCAACAGACCGCTTCATCCGGTCGACAAGCGCTTCCCTGAAGTCGAGCAACTCCCGCCTGGAGTCGAGCTCGCTCTTAACCTTCGCGGTCCTCTCCCGCAAAAGGTTCCCCCAGATGAGGAGGCGGTCCCGTTCAACCATATACTCCTCCCGCTCGCGCCCTAGCGCAGCCAAGACCTGCCGGACGCTCGACTCGGCAAGCGCGAAGGCGTCAGCCAGAGGCAATGGAGCAACAGAGGCTGGGGCAGTCCCTCCGACCTCCTCCATTACCTCGTCCTCAGGAAGAGCCGACGCACCAGCAGCCGAGACGAGACGCCGATCAGGAGAAGCTGGCTCCGCGGCTCTGGCAGCCAGGCCAGCCGGGCTCTTTTCAGCTTCTGGCCCCTTGACCTGAGGAGAGGGACGAGCCGGGGAAGGCGGTGCTGGAGAAGAAGCCAGGCCGCCTAGTGCAGGATCAACCTGTGCTGGCTCGGGGGCCGCGGTGGCCGTCTCGGCAGGAAGAGACGCCGCCGCCGCGGAGTCCGGGCACACCGGAACAGGAGAAGTCCGCGCTGGCCTGGGGGCCGCGGCAGTTGCCCCTGGCTCCGAGCGCATAGGCACAGATTCCCCACAAGACGGGGAAGGCCGGGAAGCGCGGACACTCCAGCGGGCTCTAAACCCCGACTTCCGAGCCGGGGTAGGATTTCCAGAGCCCGCTACCGTCTCCGACGGCCGCTCCGCAGTCGCTTGGACTGGCGGAACAGGGTACGCCCCAGAGGCTTCCCCCAGCGCATCAGCCCGGGGCCTCTTCGAGTCGCCACCGGAGGGAGTGTCAGGCACTCCAGAATCCCGACTTGGCACCGACGCCGTTGCTGGAGGAGATCGAGCGCGTTTCTTCTCTGGCAGCTGGTTGGAAGCCATGGCAAGGGAGAACTCAAAGGCAAGAGAGCAAAAGCACAAGAGTCCGAGAAGAAACGCAGAGAAGTGCGAAGGGAAGCTGCAGTGTGGGTAAGACCCCCTCTAAAAAGCTTCCCGGTGCAGTTCCAAGCGATTCGGAACTCTTTGAATACCCCGCACCCGCAACCGCTTCGGTTCCTAGACCGAGTGCCGATGACGGGTGGGCCCAAGCCGCTTAACTGAAGCGGTGGGGTCAAGGAGTCAGTCTCCTAAGAAGATGAGCCGGCAAGGCACTTCGGCGGTTCCCGAAGAAAGCGCCGCAACGTGCAGGAGTGGCAGTCTTGGGAACCGCCGCAGTAAAAGCAATCATCAAGTGGGCGCACGCTCTCACGATCCCGTGGCCGTTCGTGCTCCGGCAGCGGTCAATTCGGGACTTAGAGAAAGTGCGCGGATCGGAAGAGACGGAGGTCCCACCTCGGGCTCGCTATCTCCCCCGAGATAGGCCCGGGGGCCACTGTCGGTACCTGAGATATGGGGTACCCCCGCGCACAGGGTAAAATGCCTAAGGTACTCGCCCTTCTCCGCAGGGAGAGCTCCAAAGGCGCCACGCGTCCGGCGGGGCCGGACCTCCCTCTCCTCATAGGAGAGCTCCGGGCCCGCCACGTGGCATACAGAAGCCGGACCTCCCCCTCTGCGGGAGAGAGGTCCGAAGACGCCACGCGTCCAGTGGGGCCGGACCTCCCTCTCCGCAGAGGAGAGCTCCGGGCCCGCCACATGGCATACAGAAGCCGGACCTCCCCCTCCACGGGGAGAGGTCCGGAGGCTCCACGTGCCCCGCAGGCCGGACCCTTCTCTCCTCAGAGAAGGGCTCCGGACCCGCCACGTGGCCAGAAGAACGGTGCTGCCCGCCCCCGAGCGGTAGGCAGCGGGCGTAAAGGCGCCCCACACCTTGCCCGTACAAGGTATTCAAGGCCTGCGTCTTCCCAAGACGCGGAAACGGGGAGCACGCGTCTGTCAGGTGCCGTTGCGCCCAGTCGCATCACAGACTGGCGCGCGGTGTCAGAACCTGCCAGCTAATAAACGCTGCGTCAAGACATCCCATGCCGCCTGTACCGTCATCAACCACTACGACTAGCGTGCGGCATGGGCAGGGCGGCAAGATGAAGACTCAGAAGCCTTCGACCAGAGGCAACTACCGGCGTAACTACAGATACGGTAGATAATAGATAATCTTCCCAGGACCACCTGTCGGGTCCCGGCACCCCTTGTAAGCCGCCCGAGTCTTGGACTATAAAAGGCTCGGGTAGGCGTCGATAGCAAGGGTTCGCATTTTGCAACTCATACGCTAGCCATACACTCTCAAGCTGTAACTCACCCCCAAGCTCAGGCCCCCGGCCCTGAGCAGCAAGCAATACAGCGAGCTCCATAGCTCGCCGTGGACGTAGGGTTTTACGCTCCGGCGGCCTGAACCACGTAAAACTCTCCGTGTCAAGCTTTCACTAACTCGTCCATCTGCGCAAGCTCTCCGCTAGGAACTAGCCCCTCCAAAAAAAGAACCTCCGCGGGCTGCCCAGTGCAGGCCCGGGGGAAGTGTCGGCCGAACACTTCGACAGGAGGTATTTGAAAAAGAGGCCAATTTGAATGTAAATTCAAATTGCAGCAACTTTCATCACTCAAATTCAAAAGTTAGCTTCATATTCAAACTCAGCACATTTTTCTGAGCTAGCCCACCAAATTTCATCCCCATTGGAGTTCATCTTGTCGGGAGCCAAATTTGCAATAATTCAAAACTGAATTTGAAATTCAGTTTAAATATGAAGCAAATTGGCCCAACCAAATTTCAAATTGGAGAACTTAAATTTGAACCAAAACTTAGGGGCTAAGTATCACATTAAATTGTGAGTAGCTGGTGGGATAATTAGCAAAAACCAGAAAAGAAATTTGGAAAAAGAAGAAAAGGGGAGGCCCACATGTCAGGCTGCACACGCGAGTATTCAGTCGGTTGTTGCAGCCGGGTCTCGGCTTTGCGCGCAAGGCAGGGGAGCGGCGGCGAGCCACCAAGGCAGCAAACAGCCACCTCACGGTGCCAAAACCGCGGCTCAAAGGCCAGCACACAGCCACGCCGCCCTTCCTCCTGTTTCCCAAACAAGAACCCCCCCCAGACCGTGCTTCTTTCTCGGTTCCGCGCGAGCACAGAAACGCCGACCTCACTGATCGCCAGCGTCCGGCCAGCACAGGCGCTCTCGTGCCCGGCGAGTAACACAAGAAAGAACCGCCTCGAGGTACTGATCGCAACCGTACCGACCTCGCTCTCTCTCCCGCACGATCGGCAAAGTATTTGAGGGATTAGCGCGTCGGGGTGTTTAGAACCAAACCGTGAGAAATCCAGAAATTTGGAGCAAGTAAGCCACCACTCCTTAGGCCGAGCTAAAGACATAATCTAGACTCGCCCACACGTCTCTGGGATCAGAAATCATCGAGTTTCATCGAGTAGGGGCGATGTTCTTCGAGCTTTTTGCATCAGCGCCGATTTCCGGTCTAGGTCACCGGTGAGGTCGTAGTTGCAGCTGTTTCCACAGAGATCGGTGCCCATATCCGTGATCAGCGGGTGTCAGCGGAGCTCCCCGAGCAAACAGCATCGAACAAGGTGTAGGGAACGCCGAGTTCGACGTCGCCGGTGAGCTTCCGGCCGCTGTTGCCGTCGGGAACCCCGTTCCGGCCGTTGTCAAGCTCCGGTGAGGGCACCAGCGTGTTCTCCGAGTCGAGTTAAGCACAGGCGGCGAGAATCAGAAAGCTCCGAGGGCCGGAACCCCTCTCCGGCGAGAGCTCCGGCGAGCTCGGCGGCGAGGAGCCGCGGGAGCGCGAGGTGGAAGAAGCCTCGCGGGCCCCGCGTGTCAGTCGCTGCTGAGAGCGCTCGGGATTTGCTGCGGCACCGGGATTTCTGTGTGGCTGCGCGGGTGATTCTGCGGGCTCCGGTGTGGGTTAGCTGAGAAGCTGACACGTAGCCGGGGGACCCCACCCGCAGAGTTTAAATTGTATTCGAATTTCCAGTTTTAGTTCAAACTTCAAATGAATAGAACTTTGGCTAGGAAACTCCAAATTCGATGAACCAAATTTTGCTGAACTCAGAATTCTGAGTACTTTCCAGCAATTCCAAATTCAGCTCATGAAAGTGAATAGTTTTCCAGAATTAAATCCCTAAAGTTTAAACTGTTGGGAATTTTATCTAGAGAACTACCTTATGAAAAATTCTGAAATTTGGCTGAGAGGTTCATTGGAAAATCCGTGAATCCCAGTAAAATTTTCAGACTCATCCAAGTTCATTTAGTTACTGTCGGTACCCACGATATGGGGTACCCCCGCGCACAGGGGAATGCCTAAGGAACTCGCCCTTCTCCGCAGGGAGAGCTCCGAAGGCGCCACGCGTCTGGCAGGGCCGGACCTCCCTCTCCTCAGAGGAGAGCTCCCGGCCCGCCACGTGGCATACAGAGGCCGGACCTCCCCCTCCGAGGTGCCACACTACTACCGAGTGCCGGGAGATCCGAAAACTCGCAGAGCGCTTCTGCAAAGGGAAGCAGCAGCGGACTGATGCCCCACCCTTCCGTCCAAAGGAGGGCAAGCAGAGGGTCGATGTCCCAGACAGCATCGACCACCCAGAGGAGTTCCAGGAGCCTCAGCGCGCCGTGAAGGCGGCACGCAGCCATGAGGACTCCAGCTCCAGCGACGATGAGCGTCGAAAGAAGCTCTACGTCATATACGGTGGGTCCGCCGACCTCTCGTCCTGAATCGCAGTCAAGACTCTGCGCGAGCGGTAGCGTCGGTGGCTCCACTCCCAAGTGCCGCACCGCACCTCAAGTGGATGGGGACCCCCATCAGCTTTGACGCCACCGACTGCCCCAGGAACATGGCTGGGGCCGGCCAACTACCGCTCTTGGTAGCTCCGACCATCGCCAACGTGAGGATGTACCACATTTTGGTAGATGGTGGAGCTGGGCTGAACCTCATCAGCCGTGCAGCTTTCCAGAAGCTGCAGATCCCGATGGCCAAGCTCACCCCGTCGAGCCCGTTCTCAGGGGTAGGGCCGGGACAGGTCGTTCCCTATGGCAACATTAGCCTCCCAGTGACCTTCGGAGCTCCGGACAGCTATCAGACAGAGTACATTCTGTTCGACGTAGCGGAGATAGACCACCCCTTCAACGCCATAATCGGCAGGCCAGCCCTGTATCGATTCATGGCAGTAGCCCACTACGGCTACCTCGTCCTGAAGATGCCTACACCGACGGGCGTCCTCAGGATTCGTGGAGACCGAACTGCTGCAGTGTCGGCCTTAGAGAAACTCCAAGCGCTCGTAACAGCTGGGGCATCAGCCCCCGGCAGTGCAGAGCCGGACCAGCTCCGCCCGAGCGCACGCCACCGTGCCTCCCCCACAGCACCCCGGGTGCAACCTCTCGACGAGGGCGGCGTCCCCTTAAAGGTCGTCCAAGTCGGCGCCGAAGCCACCCAGACCACCCGGGTAGCCGGGGGCCTGAATAGCAAATAGGAAGGCGCGCTCGTCACCTTCCTCCGGCACAACGTTGACGTGTTTGCATGGCAGCCGTCACAGATGCCGGGGATCCCCAGGGAGGTGATCGAGCACCACTTAAAAGTCTTCCCCGACGCCTGGCCGGTTCAACACAAGCAGTCCATCGAGCGGCAAAACTTCGTTCGTGAAGAAGTCAAGAAGCTGCTGGACGCTGGCTTCATACGGGAGGTCCACCACCCCCGGTGGTTGGCGAACCCCGTCGTTGTTCCGAAGGCCGGCAGGAAGCTCCGGATGTGCATCGACTACACCAGTCTCAATAAGGCATGTCCCAAAGATCCATTCCCTCTCCCTAGAATAGATCAAATAGTAGACTCAACATCAGGCTGTGATATACTGTGCTTCCTAGATGCCTACTCGGGTTTCCATCAGATCCCCATGTCTAGCGAGGATGAGGAGCACACCTCCTTCATCACAGTAGATGGCCTTTATTGTTATGTGTCTATGCCTTACGGCCTAAAGAATGCACTCCCCACCTTTGTGCGAGCAATGCACAAAACCTTTGGGGAGTTAATAAGAGACCTAGTTGAGGTGTACGTCGATGACATAGTTGTCAAGGTCAAGCAGGGTTCATCTTTGTTAGATAACCTAGCCTTAGTTTTTGACAAGTTGCGCTCTACGCGCACCAAGCTGAACCCCGACAAATGTGTGTTCGGTGTGTCCTCTGGGAAGCTCTTAGGATTCCTGGTCTCGCACCGAGAGATTGAGGCCAACCCAGAGAAGATCAAGGCCATCGACTTGATGCGGCCCCCTGCCCGTGTCAAGGATGTCCAGAAACTCACGGGATGCCTAGCCGCGCTAAGTCGGTTTATACCGAGGCTAGCAGAGCGGGCACTCCCTTTCTTTAAGATCCTGCGCAAGTCAGGCCCATTTGCCTGGACTGACGAAGCAGAAGAGGCTTTCCAGGAGTTGAAGCGACTCCTGACGACCCTACCTATCATGGTAGCTGTCGAAGTGTTCGGTCGACACTTCCCCCGTGCCTGCACTGGGCAGCCCGCGGAGGTTCTTTTTTCGGCGGGGCTAGTCCCTTGCGGAGAGCTTGAGCGTATGGACGAGTTAGTAAGAGCTTGACACGGCGAGTTTTACATGGTTCAGGCCGCCGGAGCGTAAAACCCTACGTCCACGGCGAGCTATGGAGCTCGCTGTTTTGCTTGCTGCTCAGAACCGGAGTCCTGAGCTTGAGGGTGAGTTACAGCTTGGGGGTGAATGGCTAGAGTGCGAACCCTTGCTAACGTTGCCTACCCGAGCCTTTTATAGTCCAAGACTTGGGTGGCTTACAAGGGGGCCCGGGACCTGACAGGTGGTCCCGGGGAGATTGTCTATTATCTACCGTATCTGCAGTTATGCGGGTAGTTGTCTCTGGCGAAGGCTTCTGAGTCTTCGTCTTGCAGCCCTTCCCATGCCGCATGCTAGTCGTAGTGGTTGATGACGGCGGGGGCGGCATGGGATGTCTTGTCGCTGCTTTATTGGCTGGCAGGCTCTGACACCGCGCGCCAGTCTGTGATGCGACTGGGCGCAACGGCACCTGACAGAGGCGTGCTCAGCGTCTCCGTGTCTTGGGAAGACGCGGGCCTTGAATACCTTGTACGGGCAAGGTATGGGGCGTCTTTACGCCCACTGCCTACCGCTCGGCGGCAGGCAGCGTTCTTCTGCTAGACACGTGGCGGGCCCGGAGCCCTCCTCAGAGGAGAGGGGGGTCCGGCCCCGCAGGACACGTGGAGCCTTCGGACCTCACCCCGCGGAGGGGGAGGTCCGGCTTCTGTCGGCCACGTGGCAAGCCCGGAGCTCCTCTCTGAGGAGAGGGAGGTCCGGCCCCGCTGGACACGTGGAGCCTTCGGAGCTCTCCCCACGGAGGGGGAGGTCTGGCTGCTGTAGGCCACGTGGCGAGCCCGGAGCTCTCCTCTAAGGAGAGGGAGGTCCGGCCCCACTGGACACGTGGCGCCTTCGGAGCTTTCCCTGCGGAGAAGGGCAAGATCCTTATGCATTTTCCCCTGTGCGCGGGGGTACCCCATATCGCGGGTACTTTCTTGTCTTGAGTACTCCCTGTGCTGGCAGGGTCTTGACGGCTTCGGAGTTCAGCCTCTTAGGAGTGGGTGAAGCCTGGCATCGGAGCTCGGCCCGGCTGTGGGGGCGGAGGTCCGGAAGTCATCGGAGCTCAGGTCCACGAAGGGTGTGAGGTCCGGCATCAGGGCTCGCCTCTGAAAGGAGGGCAAGGGCTGGCATCAGAGCTCGGCCCAGCTGTGGGGGCGGAGGTCCGGAAGTCATCGGAACTCAGGCAAGCGAAGGGCGTGAGTTCCGACATCAGCGCTCGCCTCTGAAAGGAGGGCGAGGGCTGGCCTCGGAGCTCGGCCTGGCTGTGGAGGCGGAGTCCAGAAGTCATCGGAGCTCAGGCCAGCGAAGGGCGTGAGGTCCGGAGGTCATCGGAGCTCAGGCCAGCGAAGGGCGTGAGGTCCGGCATCAGCGCTCGCCTCTAAAAGGAGGGCGAGGGCTGGACTCAGAGCTCGGCCTGGCTGTGGAGGCGGAGTCCGGAAGTCATCGGAGCTCAGGCCAGCGAAGGGCGTGAGGTCCGGCATCAGCGCTCGCCCTCCGAAAAGAGGGCGAGGGCTGGCCTCGGAGCTCGGCCCAGCTGTGGGGGCAGAGGTCATGAACTGCTCAGTGGTCCCTCCTTTCCTGTCCCTTAGTCTCATTTGGCTTACTGTCCCAGGCTGGTATACGGGGCTTGGGTAATCCAGTGCACTTGGTCCCGGAGATCTGGCCCCAGCCCCAGTCAGGGTGTAACCGTCCGGCCCCCTGGTACTCAGACCGCAGCGCCGGGGGGCAGAGTGCGCATGCTTTGGGTGCAAGACTGGGCAAAGCAAGGCTCCTGACATCCTGGTCTAGTGTAGGTCTTTTCTCGGAGGAGACCAACTGGCGGTACAGTACCCTTACAGGGGGAGATCCAAAAGGCCACCGGGCCTCTGGCAGGTACCCCAAGCACTACTGTAAAAGCCCAAGAAAAGGAACTTGCAAAAACTTTTCTTCACCTCACAACACCACAGTTTTTATTGTGGACACCTTAGGAAATGTTGTGAAGAGCAAGTAACCTCCATCAAAAGAATAGTTAGAGGGGAAAGCCTACACTTTCACAAAGGGGGAAGTTTACACATGACACATGAGAGGGGGATTCAAAACTGTTGCATTCAAACTCATGGTTGCAGCAGCTAAAACAAGGATCATAGTGCATAATTGGATTCCTCAGGTCCAAATTAGTGGGGAGGCAAAGTTTCAAGAATTTTTGAAAAGATTTGCTACCCATTTTTCCAAAAAGGATCCAAATATGCCAAGAATTCAAATATACATTTGAATTTGAGGGAAATTTGCCAAACCATACCAATGTAGCTCAGTTTGAGATTTCCAACATTTGAATTCATCTTTTGTCAAGTTTTGGAGATCTTTTGAGAGGTGGTAGAGCACTGACCAGTGGGGCCCACATGTCATTGGGTGAAATAGACTTAGCCCCCAAGTCTTCTCTCTGTTTCTCAGTCAACCGAGCGCAGCCAGCTGCCGCGCACGCACCGCCGGCCGAATGGCGACCTCCTGGTTCCCGTCGCTCGCACTGGCAGCCGGGAAACGGCGCGCCCTCTCCTCTACGTGACCCCCTCGCCAAGCCACCGAAGACGTACGCGTGCTTCTTTGCAAAACAGCGAGCCCCCGCTCTGCTCAGTCACAGACACCGCTCCCCCGATCCTCCCCTGCACGCCAACGTCCGCTCGGCCTTTGCCCGAGCTCCCAACACAGAAAGGGAGCGCCGGTGTGTGCTCTAGCTAGCCATCTCACCACCCCACGGTGTTAGCACCGCACTCGACCACAAATCGACGATCGCCACTGAGAGCTCAGGCCGCCGGCGGAAAGACGAGGACTGCTCCCCGTGGACAGCACGCCACGGCCAGTTTCACCGCCGGACTCCTACACGAAAAAGGTGCGCCGTGCTCTCTAGATCGTGTAGATGCAAGCCGAATAGCGGTTGAACCACCGGATGAAGAGTATTTCCAGTTCTTCCGAAATGTAGTGCATTCGGGTAGAGCGCGGTCTACCCCAAAATTCCTGCTACGCGTTTAGCTATTGGCCGCGCAGGCTTGCCAACACCTTCCTCACTCCCCAGCGGCCCTCCTCGACCAAGAATCAAGGGAAATGACCCAGAAACGGCCGGGTTTACGTTGTTTTTTGGGCCGCCATAGAATAACAGCTCGGTTCACCATGGAGCTCTAGGTTGCCGACCTTTTCATGGTGTTTGGCGGCCATTTCCATCACCCTCGAGCTCCCGTGGTGCTCTCCGACCCTTTGCCAATCATTTTGATGCGTTGTAACGCATTCCCGACCACGCCGGAACCCTAACCGCCGCTGTCACCGTCGGGAGCCCTGTTCCGGTGAGCTACGGCCGCCGGCGACACCACCGACGAGTTCAGTGTCGTGAGTTAGGGCGGGGCGGCAAGTTTGGGGCTGGGAGACGGCCGGGAAAGCAGTTCCGGCGACACTCGCCGGAGTGCGCCGCCGCGGGCCCCTGCTTGGCGCGAGGAAGGAGAAGACTGCCGGGTGAGACCCACCGGCAGACATTTAAACATTTTGAAATGTCCAGTTTGTAGTTCAAACTTTGGAGGACCACAACTTGGGTTAGGAGAATCCAAAAATTATGAAACAAATTTTGTTGGGTTCCTCTAACAGAGTACAATCCAAATCTGAAACCCAATTTGTATGAAATCCATTAATTAATTCTGGAAAATTCTTTAAAGCTTTTCAGCAAAAGAATTTTAGAGGGAGTTTGGTTCATCCAAAAATCCCCAAATTTTGCCAGAATGTTCTTTAGGACATTAGTGAACCCCTGTAAAAGTTTCAGACCATTTGGAGTTGATTTAGTCAGAGCAATTCAAATTTGATGATGCTGTGTTCATTTGAATACAGAAACATTTCAGAGAATTTCCAAAACTTGGAAATTCAGTTCTGGGAAAAACTTAGCTCCAAAAATGCTGGGAAAATTCATGCAAACTCTATGAGCTATAATTGAAATTGTAGTTCACTAAGTTGGGCATGAACAGGGGTGTTACCTCAGAATAAATTCTTCTTTGCTGATTTGCCAAGAGAATTATTCTGAGCAAACCACTCCATGAAAAGTGCTAATGTTTGGTCCAGAGAGTTTTCTTGTGTCAAGGAACTCACAAAAAAATTCTCAGCTCCATTGGAGCTCTAGATCACCCCTGTCCTGTTTAACCACTTAAAGGATTAATATGGAAAAGGGGGAAAACCACTTAGCATTTAACCATGTGATTAAGTCCAAGCCAAACCACCAACACCAGTTCATCTTTAAATTCTTAAACAAGGTTCCAGGTGTTAGAGGCTGGTTATTAGAACTAATAGTAGAAGTCTTAACCTAAACTCACATGTGCATCTAAATTAACATGTAGTGTTTCGTTAACGTGTAGCCGTTGAAGAAGAGACTCCGGAAGTGCTGGACTTCCTTCTTCCGGACGAGGAACTAACTACTGACCAGCAGCAACAAGGCAAGCCCCGGTTTGCATTAACCTTTTTATAAGTTTTATTTTGTTTACATGAGTCATGTGAAGTATGATTGTGCATTAGGTGTAGGATGAATAGAACCCCACTTGCATAACCAAAGGTTCCTAAAAGAGTGAGGGTAGTGTCTAAGACCTCGAGTAGATAGGCTATGCTTAAAGATTCATAGGGCTTCGGTACAAGTCGAGTAGTTAGAATCTACTCGCGAGATAGGCTTGGGACGCACGGGTTCGGTTGAGCGATGTGAGATCACATTAGTAATAAAAATGAGGCTAGGCAGGGGATAGGGCGCAGCAAGAGGGAGTCTTGTGTGCGCAGCCCTGTCCGTGTCGATTTAGGACCGAGCCGTGTGTGGCCCACGCTGATCAAGTTTGAACGTACCGAAGGCATATCGGATATATGGGCCCCGATAAACCGACGCATAAACCGATGTAGCCTAAACCTCCGGGCAGCAAGGTGGAAATCTGCCAACGGGCATAGAGAGATGCTCCGTGTGGGGAACCTCCTGCTCGTTTTGGTGCGACCGGTTCGATGTTTGTGCTGTTGGGTGAAAGGTTGTCCCGTACGACATCGAGTGAGCGTGCTGTGCAGCTCCGCGGGTGGGCGTACGTGACGTGCTCTTTGGGTTTCCCTGCAGGTGTATATCGAGTCGATTCGCCGTCCCTCGCGGTGAAGAGTACCACTTGGTCACTGAGTCGTGACGTAGATTAATGGATGAAACATGTTGATTCAATAATGCTGGTTGATATAATTGTATTGCTACATGTGTGCCACCAAATACTGCTTACTAAATTTCAGATTTCATGAACTGTTAACTTGTTGCTAAAAGAGGAACTAAGGATGAACTTGTAGGCGTGTCCTTTTGCTGAAATGTTACTATCCTATGTCTATTGTACGCCTCATGTAGAGTTTCATGCTTAGGTGAGTCGGTTAAGCCTTGCTGAGCCTTCGTGCTCACGGTTGCTGCTTAAGTGTTTTTCAGGTGAGGAGCCACCCACGGACTCGGAGTACGAGTCCACCGGCGAGGGTTACCCTCCGTCGGGGACCACGGCTGAGTGGGAGCCGTACACGCCGCGCTGAGCTGAGGAGTGCAGCTAGTGTGGGTTGCCCTAGGGCTGGGCAACCAACTTTTGCTACATAGGAGGGCATGAGTTGTATAGTGTAGACTTCCGCTGTGTAATATAAACAATAGTTGTAACTGAAGTTTGTACCTGTTTGTACAGTTTCAGTTGTTTTTCCCATGTAATATATTATGTTCTTAAGACGTGTGCTGTCGGGTGTCGCATCGCGTGGCACCACCCTCTGCGATCCTGGATGAGCGGATTCCGGTCCGCCACAGCCTGGCATCAGAGCAGCGGGCAAGCCCAGCTCCAGGGCGGTGCTCGAGGCCGACCTCCGGTGAAGAAGGTTGGTCAGCGGACTGGAGGCGTCCGCAACCTCGACAATGAGGACGCCCCAGAGGGAGACAACGTGCTGAGGGGTACGTTTACTCTCAACCATCAAGCCATCGTCATACTTTTTGATTCTGGTGCAACCCACAACTTTATAAGTGCATCGTACGTGGTTAAGCATCAGCTGGAAGCCTTTCCAACCGAGTGTTCGTATATGATCTGCTCACCGGGAGGAAAGATTTCAGCAATGATGATGGTTCCAAAAGCACCACTGTGCTTAGGTGGGAAACTATATCCCACCACCTTGATAATCCTTATGGGATAAAAGATTGATGCCAATCTTAAGGATGTCATGGCTACAATACCATGGCGCTGTCCTAGAGACTCGGACACGGACGGTTCACTTAAATTCTCCATTCCACCGTCCGCATTTCATGGTGTTAGACACGCCAGTCCGGGAAGTTTTAGCAATTAATAATGCTGAAGCTCTCAAGTTAGAAGACATCCCCGTAGTCCGGGAGTATCCTGATGTGTTCCCGGATGATCTACCGGGCATGCCACCTGAGCGGGATGTCGAGTTCAAGATCGAGCCCGCACCCGGGACTACACCCATATCACGGAGACCAAACAAGATGGCTCCAAATGAGCTGGCGGAACTGAAAGAACAGCTCAATGATCTGTTGAGCAAGAGTTTCATTAGGCCGAGTTCCTCGCCTTGGGGATGCTTGGCGCTATTCATGAAGAAGAAGGATGAGACCCTGAGGCTGTGTGTTGATTACCGGCCGCTCAACGCCGTCACCCTCAAAAATAAGTACCCACTGCCCCGCATCGACATATTGTTTGATCAACTTGTGGGTGCAAGTGTGTTCTCCAAGATGGACCTTCGCTCTGGATATCACCAGATAAAGATCCGGGCGGAGGATATCCCGAAGACGGACTTCTCGACGAGATATGGGTTATATGAATATCTCGTCATGTCCTTTGGTCTCACCAACGCTCCAGCCCATTTCATGTATCTCATGAACTCGGTGTTCATGCCGGAGCTGGACAAGTTCGTGGTAGTGTTCATCGATGATATCTTGGTGTACTCCAAGACAGAAGCTGAACATGCCGAACACTTGCGGGTCGTTCTTCAACGATTACGAGACCACAAGCTCTACGCCAAGTTCAGCAAATGCGAATTTTGGATCAGCCAAGTGCCATTCTTGGGACATATCATCTCCGCTGAAGGCATTGCGGTTGATCCAAGTAAAATAGAGCAAGTGTTGAAATGGAAAGCTCCCACTTCAGTTCATGAAGTCAGAAGCTTCCTCGGGTTAGCGGGATACTATCGGAGATTCATTCCAAGCTTCTCCAAGCTCGCTAAGCCGATGACAGAGTTGCTGAAGAAAGGGAAGAAATATGTTTGGAACACGGCGTGTGAAGGAGCATTCCGAACATTGGTGAAGCATCTCACCACAGTCCCGGTATTAGCTCAGCCGGATACAACAAAGCCCTTCGACGTGTATTGTGACGCGTCCGGTATTGGGCTTGGCTGCGTGTTGATGCAGGAAGGACGTGTGGTCGCTTATGGATCACGCCAACTTCGAAACCATGAGCAGCATTACCCTACTCATGATCTGGAGCTTGCTGCCGTGGTGTTGGCGCTAAAAATGTGGAGGCACTATCTCCTGGGGAACTTGGTGCATCTCTACACCGACCACAAGAGGTTGAAATACATTTTCACCCAGAAGGAGCTAAACATGAGGCAACGGAGGTGGTTAGAATTAATCAAGGACTATGAGATGGAGATTCACTACCACCCCGGCAAGGCGAATGTGGTTGCCGACGCGCTGAGTCAGAAATCACATGTCCATCACCTCACCATTACACCGGTGGAGGAGGAAGAGCCAAGTTTATACTTTGTTCCTTATGGATCGCTGTACAACCTTGCCCTCATCCCTACTATTAGGGAGGACATCATTGCAGCTCAGAAGACGGAAAGAGGCATGGCACATCTCCGGAGACGGATAGACAAGGGAGAGACTAAATGTTTCCGGAAGGATGATGAGGGGACGCTATGGTTCAACGACCACATAGTTGTACCCCGAGATATGGAACTGAGGAAGAAAATCCTCGACGAAGCCCACTTGTCTAATTTCTCCATTCATCCGGGCAGCAACAAGATGTATCAAGATTTGAAACAGAAATTTTGGTGGACACGGATGAAGCGGGAGGTAGCGAAGTACGTATCCGAGTGTGATACATGCCGACGAGTGAAGGCTGATCACATGAAGAAATCAGGGCTGTTGCAACCCCTGAAGATCCCGGCATGGAAATGGGAAGATGTGAGCATGGATTTCATTGTGGGGTTACCCCTAACATCCAACAAGCATGATTCCATATGGGTAATCGTTGATCGGTTAACCAAGACGGCTCATTTGATCCCAGTGAATACACATTTCCATGCCAACCGATATGCGGAGTTATACATTGCCAGAATTCTATGCCTGCATGGTGTACCCAAGACCATAGTCTCAGACCGAGGTGCATTGTTTGTATCTCGCTTTTGGGAGCAGTTGCACGCTGCTTTGGGTACTAAACTGATTAGGAGCTCCGCCTACCACCCTCAGACAGATGGCCAGACAGAGAGGGTGAATCAAGTTCTGGAAGACATGTTGAGAGCATGTGCCATCCACCATGGTGGGAACTGGGATGATCACCTACCATTGGTGGAATTCTCGTACAACAACGGCTATCAGGCGAGTATCAAGATGGCACCCTACGAAGCTCTCTACGGTCGTAAATGCCGCACCCCATTAAATTGGTGCGAATCCGGTGAAAGGGTCACATTCGGGGTTGATGTGGTGAACGACGCCGAAGAGCACGTTCGGACAATTCTAGCCAATTTGAAGGCCGCTCAATCCCGGCAGAAGAGCTACGCTGATAAGAGGCGTAGACCGTTGCACTTCGATGTTGGGGAACACGTGTACCTCCGCGTGTCTCCGATGAAGGGCGTGCACCGGTTCGGTGTGAAGAGGAAGCTCGCTCCCCGTTTTATTGGACCCTACGCTATCACCGAGAAGTGTGGACCAGCGGTGTATCGATTGGAGTTACCGGCATCCCTTGCTG
This sequence comes from Neostapfia colusana, assembly GCA_030760725.1. Lineage (NCBI taxonomy): Eukaryota > Viridiplantae > Streptophyta > Magnoliopsida > Poales > Poaceae > Neostapfia > Neostapfia colusana. The sequence continues at coordinate 97,590,795 of JASWHV010000008.1, read as the reverse complement.
ATGTCCATGATGTTTTCCATGTTTCGCAACTGCGAAAATGTTTGAAGCATACAACTGCTGTTCCTACCGAAGACATCGGCGAGCTGAAACCGGATTTAATGTATGATGAGTATCCGGTGGCCATTCTTGATGAAAAAGCCAGGACCACACGCAGCAGAACGTCGTGGTTCTACAAAATACTCTGGAGCAACCACACCGCCGAAGAAGCGACGTGGGAGAGCGAGGAGTTCCTTCGCTCAAATTACCCGGAGTTCATGGCTTCTCAACACGGGTAAGTCCCTATTACATCGCTACCTCTTCTTTTATAATCTCGGGACGAGATTCTTTTAAGGGGGGAGGGATGTAAAAGCCCAAGAAAAGGAACTTGCAAAAACTTTTCTTCACCTCAAAACACCACAGTTTTTATTGTGGACACCTTAGGAAATGTTGTGAAGAGCAAGTAACCTCCATCAAAAGAATGGTTAGAGGGGAAAGCCTACACTTTCACAAAGGGGGAAGTTTACACATGACACATGAGAGGGGGATTCAAAACTGTTGCATTCAAACTCATGGTTGCAGCAGCTAAACACAAGGATCAAAGTGCATAATTGGATTCCTCAGGTCCAAATTAGTGGGGAGACAAAGTTTCAAGAATTTTTGAAAAGATTTGCTACCCATTTTTCCAAAAAGGATCCAAATATGCCAAGAATTCAAATATACATTTAAATTTGAGGGAAATTTGCCAAACCATACCAATGTAGCTCAGTTTAAGATTTCCAACATTTGAATTCATCTTTTGTCAAGTTTTGGAGATCTTTTGAGAGGTGGTAGAGCACTGACCAGTGGGGCCCACATGTCATTGGGTGAAATAGACTTAGCCCCCAAGTCTTCTCTCTGTTTCTCAGTCAACCGAGCGCAGCCAGCTGCCGCGCGCGCACCGCCGGCCGAACGGCCACCTCCTGGTTCCCGTCGCTCGCGCTGGCAGCCGGGAAACGGCGCGCCCTCTCCTCCACGTGATCCCCTCGCCAAGCCACCGAAGACTTACACGTGCTTCTTTGCAAAACAGCGAGCCCCCGCTCTGCTCGGTCACCGACACCGCTCCCCCGATCCTCCCCTGCACGCCGACGTCCGCTCGGCCTTTGCCCGAGCTCCCAACACAGAAAGGGAGCGCCGGTGTGTGCTCTAGCTAGCCATCTCACCACCCCGCGGTGTTAGCACCGCACTCGACCACAAATCAATGATCGCCACTGAGAGCTCAGGCCACCGGCGGAAAGACGAGGACTGCTCCCCGTGGACAGCAGGCCACGGCCAGTTTCACCGCCGGACTCCTACATGAAAAAGGTGCGCCGTGCTCTCTAGATCGTGTAGATGCAAGCCGAATAGCGGTTGAACAACCGGATGAAGAGTATTTCCAGTTCTTCCGAAATGTAGTGCATTCGGGTAGAGCGCGGTCTACCCCAAAATCCCTGCTACGCGTTTAGCTATTGGCCGCGCAGGCTTGCCAACACCTTCCTCACTCCCTAGCGGCCCTCCTCGACCAAGAATCAAGGGAAATGACCCAGAAATGGCTGGGTTTAGGTTGTTTTTCGGGCCGCCATAGAATAACAGCTCGGTTCACCTTGGATCTCTAGGTTGCCGACCTTTTCATGGGGTTTGGCGGCCATTTCCATCACCCTCGAGCTCCCGTGGTGCTCTCCGACCCTTTGCCAATCATTTTGATGCGTTGTAATGCATTCCCGACCATGCCGGAACCCTAACCGCCGCTGTCACCGTCGGGAGCCCTGTTCCGGTGAGCTACGGCCGCCGGTGACACCACCGACGAGTTCAGCGTCGTGAGTTAGGGCGGGGCGGCAAGTTTGGGGCCGGGAGACGGCCGGGAAAGCAGTTCCGGCGACGCTCGCCGGAGTGCGCCGCCGCGGGCCCCTGCTTGGCGCGAGGAAGGAGAAGACTGCCGGGTGGGACCCACCGGCAGACATTTAAACATTTTGAAATGTCCAGTTTGTTGTTCAAACTTTGGTGGACCACAACTTGGGTTAGGAGAATCCAAAAATTATGAAACAAATTTTGTTAGATTCCCCTAACAGAGTACAATCCAAATCTGAAATCCAATTTGTATGAAATCCAATAATTAATTCTGGAAAATTCTTTAAACTTTTCAGCAAAAGAATTTTAGAGGGAGTTTGGTTCATCCAAAAATCCCCAAATTTTGCCAGAATGTTCTTTAGGACATTAGTGAACCCCTGTAAAAGTTTCAGACCATTTGGAGTTGATTTAGTCAGAGCAATTCAAATTTGATGATGCTGTGTTCATTTGAATACAGAAACATTTCAGAGAATTTTCAAAACTTGGAAATTCAGTTCTGGGAAAAACTTAGCTCCAAAAATGCTGGGAAAATTCATGCAAACTCTATGAGCTATAATTGAAATTGTAGTTCACTAAGTTTGGCATTAACAGGGGTGTTACCTCAGAATAAATTCTTCTTTGCTGATTTGCCAAGAGAATTATTCTGAGCAAACCACTCCATGAAAAGTGCTAATGTTTGGTCCAGAGAGTTTTCTTGTGTCAAGGAACTCACACAAAAATTCTCAGCTCCATTGGAGCTCTAGATCACCCCTGTCCTGTTTAACCACTTAAAGGATTAATATGGAAAAGGGGGAAAACCACTTAGCATTTAACCATGTGATTAAGTCCAAGCCAAACCACCAACACCAGTTCATCTTTAAATTCTTAAACAAGGTTCCAGGTGTTAGAGGCTGGTTATTAGAACTAATAGTAGAAGTCTTAACCTAAACTCACATGTGCATCTAAATTAACATGTAGTGTTTCGTTAACGTGTAGCCGTTGAAGAAGAGACTCCGGAAGTGCTGGACTTCCTTCTTCTGGATGAGGAACTAACTACTGACCAACAGCAACAAGGCAAGCCCCGGTTTGCATTAACCTTTTTATAAGTTTTATTTTGTTTACATGAGTCATGTGAAGTATGATTGTGCATTAGGTGTAGGATGAATGGAACCCCACTTGCATAACCAAAGGTTCCTAAAAGAGTGAGGGTAGTGTCTAAGACCTCGAGTAGATAGGCTATGCTTAAAGATTCATAGGGCTTCGGTACAAGTCGAGTAGTTGGAATCTACTCGCGAGATAGGCTTGGGACGCACGGGTTCGGTTGAGCGATGTGAGATCACATTAGTAATAAAAATGAGGCTAGGCAGGGGATAGGGCGCAGCAAGAGGGAGTCTTGTGTGCGCAGCCCTGTCCGTGTCGATTTAGGACCGAGCCGTGTGCGGCCCACGCTGATCAAGTTTGAACGTACCAAATGCATATCGGATATATGGGCCCCGATAAACTGATGTAGCCTAAACCTCCGGGCGTCGAGGCATAATGCACCGATTTATAGGTGTAGGCCGAGGGCAGCAAGGTGGAAATCTGCCAACAGGCATAGAGAGATGCTCCGTGTGGGGAACCTCCTGCTCGTTTTGGTGCGACCGGTTCGACGTTTGGGCTGTTGGGTGAAAGGTTGTCCCGTACGACATCGAGTGAGCGTGCTGTGCAGCTCCGCGGGTGGGCGTACGTGACGTGCTCTTTGGGTTTCCCTGCAGGTGTATATCGAGTCGATTCACCGTCCCTCGCGGTGAAGAGTACCACTTGGTCACTGAGTCGTGACGTAGATTAATGGATGAAACATGTTGAGTCAATAATGCTGGTTGATATAATTGTATTGCTACATGTGTGCCACCAAATACTGCTTACTAAATTTCAGATTTCATGAACTGTTAACTTGTTGCTAAAAGAGGAACTAAGGATGAACTTGTAGGCGTGTCCTTTTGCTGAAATGTTACTATCCTATGTCCATTGTACCCCTCATGTAGAGTTTCATGCTTAGGTGAGTCGGTTAAGCCTTGCTGAGCCTTCGTGCTCACGGTTGCTGCTTAAGTGTTTTTCAGGTGAGGAGCCACCCACGGACTCGGAGTACGAGTCCACCGGCGAGGGTTACCCTCCGTCGGGGACCACGGCTGAGTGGGAGCCGTACACGCCGCGCTGAGCTGAGGAGTGCAGCTAGTGTGGGTTGCCCTAGGGCTGGGCAACCAACTTTTTCTACATAGGCGGGCATGAGTTGTATAGTGTAGACTTCCGCTGTGTAATATAAACAATAGTTGTAACTGAAGTTTGTACCTGTTTGTACAGTTTCAGTTGTTTTTCCCATGTAATATATTATGTTCTTATAACGTGTGCTGTCGGGTGTCGCATCGCGTGGCACCACCCTCTGCGATCCTGGATGAGCGGATTCCGGTCCGCCACAACTACCGCCTTCGGCAGGACGGCAAATATCGACTATGCATGAGAGCAGGAAAGAGGAACCGAGTGTACAATGGACGCACACTGTCTAGAGCGTGGGGAGGTGTTCATATAAATTAATGCGTAATTTAAATAAACACCTAAGTAAGCATGGTGAACTTACTGGGGTGGCGTCGGAGCGCCTGTCTTCACGCAGAGCGGGTCATGCGTGGCTTCGTCGTACGCCGGACACGTGGGGACCCCCATGGCAATCTCAGGGGGAACCACGGCTTCTGCCTCGCATACCATGTGGAAGGGTAGTTCCCGTGACCCGGCCCTGGGAAGTCCGGCTGGCCCTCGACATGGAGGAGCCGGTATCCCCCGACGGCTTTGGATGCGCGTCTGCACCGGTTGTGTGGGTCTGCTTGGCGTGGACCTGGCACGCTTTGCATCCCTAACCGGTTTGACGGCGTCCAGGTGGCTCTCGGTCAGTACGAGCCATGCCGGGTGGCTTAACCGACCAGCGTGCGGGACGATGAGCGTTCCCAGCACTCGCCTCCTTGGACTACTGTGAGCTATTCGCAGCCTTCCTCCTGGGTTATGCACCGCAATATGATGTCGTGGCGCCACGCCAGTAAAGATACCAGCGCGTAGCACTTAGCCATCCGCACCACCCGTTCAGCGAATGCACGTTCATCAGGAAGGATGTCCTTCAAGGAGTCCCGGACCTCCGTGGTCCATGCATCGGGACTACTTGAGCTTCTGGATCTTGAGCCCTGGGTTGCACGGAGTCCCCAGTGACGCTTACGATCCTTTGGCGGCATCCATGGCTGCCGGGACTGCCTAGCTTCGAGGCACTGGTTCAGCCCCCTTCGCCCGGCTCGGCGGGCCGGGCTGTGGACCGCAGCAACGTCCTCTCGAAGACTCCTTCGGGCGCAGGGGCTCCGATGGAGACCTTCGTTGAGAGGTCGTCAGCTGCGGCCTTGCCAGCGCGCGGTACATGGCGCAGGTCCAAGGCGAGGAAGTCTTTCTCCAACATCCACACGTGGAGCAGATAAGCAGCTAGCTGTGGGTCATTGCAGGGGCATTCACCCTTAACTTGCTTGATAACTAGCTGGGAGTCGCCCTGCGCCAACAACTGGCGAGCGCCCAGAGACAAGACTGTCTTTTAGGCCAAAGATGAGTGCTTCATACTCTGCCAAGTTGTTGGTTGCCTTGGAATTGAGAGGCACCATGTACCCAGACTGCTCCCCCGATGGCATGAGAAGCAGTACGCCGGCACTGGCCCCCTGCTTTCGCGAGGAGCCGTCGAAGAAGAGCGTTCAGTGAGGCCCGGTGAAGACCGGAGCTCGGTACATTGGTTCACCGTCTTCGCAGCCCCCTGGGTCAGCCTTCGTTGGCGTCCACTCAGCCACAAAGTCAGCCAGTGCTTGGCTCTTGGCTGTCTGACGTGGTCTGGAGCTCAGCTTGAACTCCGCCGTCTTCGCGCTGTCTTCCGGCTTCGGAAGCTGGCAGTGAGTGCCAATTCCGTCCTTCGGCTGCTCTGGCGCACTTGTCCGCCAGGCTGAAGAGCTCAGAGGCATCGCAGACCTCTCTGGTCGCAAGCTTCTCAAGCATCTTCTCGTCCCGGACACCCTGCTGGAACGCTACCACCACAGAAGCACTTCGAATGTGCGGGATGGTGTTGCCTACCTGGGAGAACCGCTGGATGAAGGAGCGCAGTGATTCCCAGGTTATTGCTTGATGGCGTGGAGGTCAAGCTCCGTGCCGGGACGGGTGTAGGAGCTGCCGAAGTTGGAGATGGAACCCTGAGGGAGGTTCATGAGCCAAGACCGGGCCGGGCCGGTCAAGGCGACGGGGAAGTAGTTGGCCATGACGGCCTCATCCCCTCCTGCGGCAAGTACGGCGGGTGAGGAACTCCGCCGGGTTGACGCTGCTGTCAAACTTTTCGGGCAGGTGCGGCCGAAACTTGCGCGGCCACCTCGCAAAGCGAAGGTGGGGCGCCAGGGCCGCACATCCTGCTCCTGTTGCTGCAGGTGTTGGCGCCGCGAACGCTTGGTTCGCCGCTGGCACAGTGTACCCCGGTATGGGCAAGGATGCTCCATAGACCGAGGGTGCCGTTTGCAGGGCATATGGTTGTGGCATATGCTACGCGGCGTACGCCTGGGGCAGAGCTCGCGTGGCGAAGATCTGCCCTTCAGGCTGGGTCGAGGCCGACGTCATGCTGTCGCCAGCCTCTTGGATGCGACGCCTTTCTCGACGTCGCTCGAGGAACACTCGGGCATCTTGGCCCAAGCGGCATTGCTCCAGCTCTGCCCTCAGATCCGTCGATGGAAGCCTGGTGGAGCTGGAGTCCGCCGTTTGCCCGTCAACCGTTGGCGTGCGCGTCAGCGACACAGCCGGTTGACCGGAGCGTCGTCCCCGCCGAAGTCGAGGGTTTGCGGCGGCAACGACGAGGTGGTCTACCTCGCGTATCCACTGCTGGGTTACCAAATGAGGTGCGCCCTCAGCAGGTGGGTTGCGCAGTAGCGCTCTTGCTGCAGCTAGCGCACCCCTGTGGGGTTCGCTTATCGCTGCAGAAGATCTCATGCTGGTCGGAGCCTGCATTGCCGGGGTCGGCGCTGCCAGAGCCGGCTGCTGGCTCCCAGCTTGCGCCGACACACTCCGTCCTGAGTGTGTCAACATGTACTCCCCCTTGGTCACGGTTCGCCACAAACGTGGGGGAGGAGAGTTTGTCGCCAGCCTCTTGGTTGCGACTCCTTTCTCGACGTTGCTCGAGGTATACCCGGGCATCTTGGCCCAAGTGACACCGTCTCAGCTCTGTCCTCAGATCCGTCGACTGGAGCCTGGTGGAGCTGGAATCTGCTGTCTGCTCGACAACCATTGGTGTGCGCATCAGCGACACAGCCGGTTGGCCGGAGCGTCGTCCCCGCCGAAGTCGAGGGTTTGCGGCGGCGACGACGAGACGGTCTACCTCGCGAACCCACTGCTGGGTCGCTGCCTGAGGCACGTCCCCAGCAGGTGGATTGTGCCGTAGCGCTCTTGCTGCAGCTAGCGCACCCCCGCCGGGTACGCTCAGTGCTACTGAAGACCTGACGCTGGTTGGAGCCTGCATTGCCGGGGTCGGCGCTGCCAGAGCTGGCTGCTGGCTCCCAGCTTGCTCCGACACACTCCGTCCTGAGTGTGTCGACATGTACTCCCCCCTGGTCACGGTTCGCCGCGAACGCGAGGGAGGAGAGTTTGCCGCTGAAGGAAGCTTGGTCATCTTCATCGGCGGAAACTCGTCGCGCAAGGGAAAGCCCACTACCTGGAGCGCCAAATGTCGAAGTGTTCGGTCGACACTTCCCCCGGGCCTGCACTGGGCAGCCCGCGGAGGTTCTTTTTTCGGCGGGGCTAGTCCCTTGCGGAGAGCTTGAGCGTATGGATGAGTTAGTAAGAGCTTGACACGGCGAGTTTTACGTGGTTCAGGCTGCCGGAGCGTAAAACCCTACGTCCACGGCGAGCTATGGAGCTCGCTGTTTTGCTTGCTGCTCAGAACCGGAGTCCTGAGCTTGAGGGTGAGTTACAGCTTGGGGGTGAATGGCTAGAGTGCGAACCCTTGCTAACGTTGCCTACCTGAGCCTTTTATAGTCCAAGACTTGGGTGGCTTACAAGGTGGCCCGGGACCCGACAGGTGGTCCCGGGGAGATTGTCTATTATCTACCGTATCTGCAGTTATGCGGGTAGTTGTCTCTGGCGAAGGCTTCTGAGTCTTCGTTTTGCAGCCCTTCCCATGCTGCGTGCTAGTCGTAGTGGTCGATGACGGCGGGGGTGGCATGGGATGTCTTGTCGCTGCGTTTATTGGCTGGCAGGCTCTGACACCGCGTGCCAGTCTGTGATGCGACTGGGCGCAACGGCACCTGACAGAGGCGTGCTCCGCGTCTCCGCGTCTTGGGAAGAGCAGGCCTTGAATACCTTGTATGGGCAAGGTATGGGGCGTCTTTACGCCCACTGCCTACCGCTCGGGGGCAGGCAGCGTTCTTCTGCTAGACACGTGGCGGGCCCGGAGCCCTCCTTAGAGGAGAGGGGGGTCCGGCCCCGCAGGACACGTGGAGCCTTCGGACCTCACCCCGCGGAGGGGGAGGTCCGGCTTCGGTCGGCCACGTGGCGAGCCCGGAGCTCCTCTCTGAGGAGAGGGAGGTCCGGCCCCGCTGGACACGTGGAGCCTTCGGAGCTCTCCCCACGGAGGGGGAGGTCTGGCTGCTGTAGGCCATGTGGCGAGCCCGGAAATCTCCTCTAAGGAGAGGGAGGTCCGGCCTCACTGGACACGTGGCGCCTTCGGAGCTTTCCCTGCGGAGAAGGGCAAGATCCTTATGCATTTTCCCCTGTGCGCGGGGGTACCCCATATCGCGGGTACCAACAGTAGCCCCTGAGCCCGGAGAGCACCTGCTGCTCTACATCGCGGCGACAACTGAAGTGGTGAGTATGGTCCTCGTCGCAGAGCGGCCGGACCCCTCATCTTCACAACCTGCTCCGGTAGCAGAAGACAGACGCCAGGAGGCCCCGCAGGACCAAGACGGTCTCCCGGACCTCCAAGGCAACCTCCCGGAGATCCAGGTCGGCCTCCCGGAGGTCCAGGGCGGTCTCCCGGACCCCCAAGATAAACCCCCGGGGGTCCTGCGGGACCCCCCGGGGGCCAAATGGGACCTCCCAGAGGTCCCTCAAGACCCCCGGAGCTCCCGGATAACCAAGAGAGCTTAAGGGCCTCCGGGTCCCAGCTCCCGGAGGCCCCCGTGGGTCCACTCACCTACAGCGGGCCAGGGCCAATGGACGAAGACCTCCCAGGCCTAAGAGAGAGGGTTCGAACCATCCAGAGGCATGTCTACTACATCAACAAATTACTTCATGATGCCAAGACAAGGTACCTAGAAGTCCACAAGCTGCTGTACGCGGTGCTCGTGGCCTCCAGGAAGCTCCGCCATTACTTCCAGGCCCACCGGGTCTCGGTAGTAACCTCGTATCCGCTGAAGACAATTCTTCACAGCCCCCATGCGACTGGCAACGTTGCTAAATGGGCGGCGGAGCTGGCGGAGTTTGAGCTGGACTTCCTTCCACGCCATGCAGTCAAAAGCCAAGCACTGGCTGACTTTATGGCAGAGTGGACACCAACGAAGACTGACCCAGGGGGCCATGAAGACAGTGAACCAGAGCACCAAGCTCCGGTCTTCACCGAGCCCCACTGGACACTTTTCTTCGACGGCTCCTCGCGAAAGCAGGAGGCTGGTGCCGGCGTACTGCTCCTCATGCCATCGGGGGAACAGTTTGGGTACATGGTGCGTCTCAATTTCAAGGCAACCAACAACATGGCAGAGTATGAAGCACTCATCTTTGGCCTGCAGACAGCCCTGTCTTTAGGCGCTCGCCAGTTGTTGGCACAGGGCGACTCCCAGCTGGTCATCAAACAAGTCAAGGGTGAATGCTCCTGCAATGACCCACAGCTAGCTGCGTATCTGCTTCACGTGCAGATGTTGAAGAAAGAATTCCTCGTGCCTTCGACCTGCGCCACGTACCACGCGCTGGCAATGCCTCAGCTGACAACCTTTCAACGAAGGCTTCCACCGGAGCCCCCGCGCCCGAAGGAGTTTTCGAGAGGACGTTGCTGCGGCCCACAGCCCGGCCCGCCGAGCCGGGCAAAGGGGGCTTGACCAGCACCTCGAAGCTGGCGGTCCCGGCGGCCCTACAGCCATGGATGCCGCCAAGGATCGTAAGCGTCACTGGGGACTCCGTGCAACCCAGCGCTCAAGATCCAGAAGCTCAAGTCAGACCCGATGCATGGATCACGGAGATCCAGGACTACTTGAAGGACAACATCCTCCCTGATGAACATGCAACCGCTGAACGGATTGTGCGTATGGCTAAGAGATACGCACTGGTAGAGGGGGATCTCTACCGGCGTGGCGCCAACCACATCCTATTGCGGTGCATAACCCAGGGAGAAGGCTGCGACTTGCTCGCTGAGATCCATGGAGGCGAATGTGGAAGTCACTCTTCCTCATGCACGCTTGTCGGTAAAGCCTTCCGGCATTGCTTCTACTGGCCGATAGCACTCCAGGATGCCGTCAAGCTGGTCGAGAGCTGCAAGGCATGCCAGTTCCACGCCAAGCAGATCCATACACCGGCTTAGGCGGTACAGATAATCCCGCCCTCGTGGCCATTTGCCGTATGGGGGCTGGACATCTTGGGACCGTTTCCCAGAACCGGCGGGGGACTCCGGTACCTCTATGTCGCCATCGACAAGTTCACCAAGTGGCCGGAAGCCACGCTAGTTGTCACCATCAACAAGCAATCCGCAGTAAAGTTCATCAAGTCTATTGTCTGCCGGTTCGGGGTCCCGAACAGAATCATCACCGACAACGGGACCCAGTTCACCAGCGCAGCCTTCCAAGACTACTGCGAAGACCTCGGCATTCAGGTGTGCTATGCCTCTGTCGCCCATCCAAAGAGCAATGGGCAAGTCGAGAGGGCCAACGCGGAGATTCTCCAGAGCCTTAAGACTTGCACCTACGCCAGTCTGAAGAAACATGGTGCCAATTGGGTAGATGAGCTTCCGAGCACACTATGGGCTAACCGGACATCCCAGAGCCGGGCCACCGGAGAGACACCCTTCTTCATGGTGTATGGGGCCGAAGCCATACTTCCCCTAGAAATCACCATGAAGTCTCACCGTGTCCGGGCTTACGACGAAGCCGCGCAGGACAACCTCCGGCGTGGAGAAATCGACCTCGTCGACGAGGTCCGATTGCATGCAGCACTCCGTAACGCACGGTACAGACAAGCGCTTCATCGCTACCACCAGAGATCTGTGCGTGCCCGGGAGCTGCAGGAAGGTGACCTGGTGCTGCGGCACATACTTTCTCGCGAAGGGACCCACAAACTATCCCCTAGTTGGGAAGGCCCTTTCCGAGTCGCGAGAGTATGCCGCCCCGGGTGTGTGCACCTGTCCACCGAGGATGGGGACCTGCTCCCAAACCCTTGGAACATAGAAAACCTCCGTAAGTTCTACCCCTAGAGCAAAGATAGGACAGTCCTTTCTTTTCGTAATAAACTCCATAGAGTCCAGGAACAGCGCTCGGAGCAACTAAGCCCCAGGGGACGGTACAGGACTACGTTCAGCTTTGCCTGGTTCTGACTCCAAGCGCGTAGAGTCTTGCTTCCCTTCTTAATGGGGCGGGTCGTGGCCTCCATGTTTAGCCTGCCTTCCTCCTGTGGAAAGTTATATGAAAAGAAACCTGTTCTACTTTGCTCTTTCCTCGTACTCATTTAAATTGTGTACTAAGTTTTTTTATGACTACCCTTGCGGTGCATGGCTGCCATGTGCTCTGCTCCCTCTTCTCATTCTCACCACTAGTCAGCATTTGCTGCCCTACCAGAGGCGGTTGCGCCGGAGGTACCTGCCGATAGTCGAAGGGGCCCTGAGCCCCTGGCACTTCGCGCACTACAGTCCCCGAGCACCGTGCGTATGGTTAGGGACCATAAGTCAAATAAGACTATGAGATAAGGGAGGGGGAGCCCCCAAGGAGAATTACGTTTTCCCTACTTGTGTGCAGGACCTCTCGGCCTCAAATCCCTACAGGAATGTGGTAGGAGCACCTGACCAATGGGATGCCCCTGCCAGGGGGCCACTACGGGATTACGCAAGACCGGAACTCCAAGGCAAGACCGAAGGATCCACGGGTCCAGCGGGACCGGACCCCCCCTCTGAGGCGAGGGGCCTGAAGGCCCAACGTGTACCGCAGGTCCGGACCTCCCTCTCCTCAGAGGAGAGCTCCGGGTCCGTCACATGGCCGGCTGATCCGGGCCTCCCCATCCTCATGAGGCGGGCCCCGAGGACCTCCGGGGCCCTTAATATAATAAGGACCCGGGGAAGGTGCCGGAGCAGAACGTCGAGATTGGTGAAGGCCTCTGAGCACCTTGCGGAGCTAAGGGCTCGGCCAGGCAAAACCAAGAAGAAGACGGAAAACATCGCAGGCACGAAGGGTCATAAGAGTTCATGTATTCATGGCTACATGAGCTGGGCTACAAACTCGGTGAAAAAGAAAGAAACAAGCCCCAAGGTTCCCCTAACACGATCAGGGTCTAGAAGTTGCAAGAACGGCCGCATCACCAGGCTTCAGCCCTGGCGGCGTTCTCCCGCTCCATGACCCGAGCGCAGGAATCGTCTCTCTCATCACCAGCGCAAAAGCCGGTGTCATCAAGGGTGCTCCTGAGGCCCCCTCCACAGTTTCAGCGGTCTTCTTGGAGACTCTGCCGCCTGGAATTCTCCTTGGTGCATTGGCGGTTTCCTTCTCCTGAAGTTCCCTCATCACCGGTGCAAAAGCCGGTGTCATCAAGGGTGCTCCTGAGGCCCCCTCCGCAGCTTCAGCGGTCTTCTCGGAGACTCCGCCGCCTGGAATTCTCCTTGGTGCTTCAGCGGTTTTTTTGAAGACTCCACCATCTGAGAAGGGACGCAACGCCAGGGAGCTTGCTGCCTGCCATCACCGAGGAAGGGCCCCGTCGGGAGGACAATCCTGAGACCCCTTGGAGGCGCCACCTCCAGAGGCAAGGCAGGCAGGTTCCCTGGGTCCCAGACTTGGTGCAGACACCGTCGCTGGAGGAAATCGAGAGCGATTCCCCCCCCCCCCAAAAGCGGGTTAGAAGCCATGGAGGAAGACAAGACCGCAGAGACTCGAGGGAGGTGCAAGGGCTGGAAGCCTTATAAGGAGAGCGCACCCACTTGGCGGTTTCTTTTCACACCTTCCAGGTACGAGTCAAAGCAATTCGAAACTCTTCGAATACGCCGCATCGGCAACCGCTTCGGCTCCGAGACCGAGCGCCGATGACAGGTGGACCCAAGCCGCCCAACTGAAGCGGTGGGTCAAGGAGTTAGTCTCCTAAGAAGACGAGCCGGCAAGGCACTTCGGTGGTTCCCGAAGAAAACGCCGCAACATGCAGAAGTGGCAGTCTCGGGAACCGCCGCAGTGAAAGCAACCATCAAGTGGGCGCACGCTCCCATGATCCCGCGGCCGTTCGTACTCCGGCAGCGGTCAATGCGGGACTTAGAGAAAGTGCGCGGATCAGAAGAGACGCAGGTCCCACCTCGGGCTCGCTATCTCCCCCGAGATGGGCCCGGGGGCCACTGTCGGTAACCGTGATATGGGGTACCCCCGCGCACAGGGGAATGCCTAAGGAACTCGCCCTTCTCCGCAGGGAGAGCTCCGAAGGCGCCACGCGTCTGGCAGGGCCGGACCTCCCTCTCCTCAGAGGAGAGCTCCGGGCCCGCCACGTGGCATACAGAGGCCGGACCTCCCCCTCCGCGGGAGAGAGGTCCGAAGGTGCGCCACGTATCCGGCGGGGCCGGACCTCCCTCTCCTCAGAGAGGAGCTCCGGGCCCGCCACGTGGCCGACAGAAGCCGAACCTCCTCCTCCGCGGGGAGAGGTCCGAAGGCTCCACGTGTCCCGCGGGGCTGGACCCTCCTCTCCTCTGAGGAGGGCTCCGGGCCCGTCACGTGGCCAACAGAATGGCGCTGCCTGCCCCTGAGCGATAGGCAGCGGGCGTAAAGACGCCCCATACCTTGCCCGTACAAGGTATTCAAGGCCCGCGTCTTCCCAAGACGCGGAGACGCGGAGCACGCCTCTGTCAGGTGCCGTTGCGCCCAGTCGCATCACAAACTGGCATGCAGTGTCAGAGCCTGCCAGCCAATAAACGCAGCGACAAGACATCACATGCCGCCCGCGCCGTCATCAACCACTACGACTAGCATGCGGCATGGGCAGAGCTGCAAGACGAAGACTCAGAAGCCTTCGCCACAGACAACTACTGGCATAACTGCAGATACGGTAGATGACAATCTCCCCGGGACCACCTGTCGGGTCCCAGGCCCCCCTTGTAAGCCACCCGAGTCTTGGACTATAAAAGACTCGGGTAGGCGACGATAGCAAGGGCTCGCACTCCCGCAACTCATACGCTAGCCACTCACCCCCAAGCTGTAACTCATCCCCAAGCTCAGGACCCCGGTTCTGAGCAGCAAGCAATACAGCGAGCTCCATAGCTCGCCGTGGACGTAGGATTTTACGCTCCGGTGGCCTGAACCACGTAAAACTCGCCATGTCAAGCTCTTACTAACTCGTCCATACGCTCAAGCTCTCCGCAAGGGACTAGCCCCACCGAAAAAAGAACATCCGCGGGCTGCCCAGTGCAGGCCTGGGGGAAGTGTCGACCGAACACTTCGACAGTTACCCTAATGGGGTGATTAAGAGAACTGCCCTGAGAAAATAGAAAAATGTACAGAAACAATTTTCAGATTTTCTCAAATCTTAATTAGGGCATAACTTTCTGTAGAGTTCTTCAAATGACATGAAACCAACTCTATTAGAACCATCCTAAATTCTAGTTTCCAGAAAGTAATGGTGGGAGCCATGAAAAACCCTGGAATTACTTAGAGGCTCAAATATTGACCAAATAGGCTTTTATTTGTACAAGATTCAATTGAACTTTGTTTCAAATAAAACTTTGTCACAACTCTGGTTAGGACCCTACCAATCCACCATAAAAATTTCAGAACCAAAGGGGAGGGCTAGCTAGAATTATTAGCAATTATGTATTCAAGTTCAAACATTGCATTTAAATTAACATGTAGTATTTCACAAACGTGTAGTCACTGAAGAAGAGACTCCGGAAGTGCTGGACTTCCTCCTTCCGGAAGAAGAGCTAACTACTGACCAGCAGCAACAAGGCAAGCCCCGGTTTGCATTAACCTTTTTATAAGTTTTTACTTTGTTTACATGTGTCATATGAAGTATGTATGTGCATTAGGTATTGGATGAATGGAACCCCACGTGCATGACCAGAAATTTTCCATAAGAGTGAGGGTAGTGTCTAAGACCTCGAGTAGATAGGCTATGCTTAAAGATTCATAGGGCTTTGGTACAAGTCGAGTAGTTGGAATCTACTCGTGAGATAGGCTTGGGACACACGGGTTCGGTTGAGTGATGTGAGATCACATTAGTAATGAAAATGAGACTAGGCAGGGGCTAGGGTGCAGCAAGAGGGAGTCTTGTATGCGCAGCCCTGTCCGTGTCGATTGAGGACCGATCCGTGTGCGGCCCACGCTGATCAAGTTTGAACGTACCGAAGGCATATCGGATATATGGGCCCCGATAAACCGATGTAGCATAAACCTCCGGGCGTCGAGGCATAGCACACCGATTTATAGGTGTAGGTTGAGGGCAGCAAGGTGGAAATCTGCCAACGGGCATAGAGAGATGCTCCGTGTGGGGAAACTCCTGCTCGTTTCGGTGCGACCGGTTCGATGTTTGGGCTGTTGGGTGAAAGGTTGTCCCGTACGACATTGAGTGAGCGTGCTGTGCAGCTCCACGGGTGGACGTACGTGACGTGCTCTTTGGGTTTCCCTGCAGGTGTATATCGAGTCGATTCGCCGTCCCTTGCGGTGAAGAGTACCACTTGGTCACTGAGTCGTGACGTAGCCTAACGTATGAAATATGGTGATTCAATACTGCTGATATGATATAACATTGTATTGCTACATGTTTGCCATCAAATATTGCTTACTAAATTTCAGCTTCCTGAACTGTTAACTTGTTGCTAAAAGATGAACTAAGGATGAACTTGTAGGCGTGTCCATTTGCTGCAACATTGCTATCCTATGTCATGGTACACCTCATGTAGAGTTTCATGCTTAGGTGAGTTGGTTAAGCCTTGCTGAGCCTTCGTGCTCACAGTTGCTGCTTAAGTGTTTTTCAGGTGAGGAGCCACCCACGGACTCAGAGTACGAGTCCACCGGCAAGGGTTACCCTCCGTCGGGGACCACGGCTGAGTGGGAGCCGTACACGCCGCGCTGAGCTGAGACGTGCAGCTAGTGTGGGTTGCTCTAGGGCTGGGCAACCGACTTTTGCTAGATAGGCGGGCGTGAGTTGTACAAAAGAAACTTCCGCTGTGTAATAAAGACCCTAGTTTGTAATTGAGAAGTGTACTACTTTCTACATTCAGTTTGTTTTTCCCATGTAATATAATGTGTTCTTATGACGTGTGCTGTCGGGTGTCGCATCGCGCGGCACCACCCTCTACGATCCTGGATGAGCGGATTCCGGTCCGCCACAGCCTGGTATCAGAGCTGCATTGGGGATAGCACAGTACGTAAGGACTGTATTATGGGAAAATTTAGGTATACGGTGAGGATTCGGTAGTTGCCCAAGTAAGGACTATATTAGCATAGTTACTTAAAGTGGCAAAGACTAACTTATGTGTTATAATTCTGAATTTTAATTATGTAACGACGTACCTACGCTCTGGTAAGCATGGTAAGGAACGCCACCGAAAGCGGTTCAATTTTGGTTAGCTCCCCCTGACGAGGAACGTCGTTCAGGGACTGATCTCACAGCTTGGTGTGAGACGTCAATATGAACCTCTTGAACTCTCCATGTTTCTGAGTTCATATGAAACGCTGATCCCTAGCGTGCATTAGGCAAGTAAGTGGAGACCCCATCGCGTGGTCAGTAACGCGAGAGTGTGTTCATCTAGAAGTAGCCCAGGGGGACATACGCAGCGCTTGCCATCGGCGTGCCCTGCAGGGCAGTAGGTGGTATCTGTTGGGTTGATAACATTCCCAACCGTGACGACCCGTTCATGACATACTCGGGTTCCCCATCGTGTGGTGTTGAAACACGATCACGTGCCTTGAGACGTGACTTAGCTCAAGGACGGCCATATGGAAATGATACGGGCGTTTGTATTTACTTTTAAATATGGAACTGCCTGAAATAAACAACCATTGAGTGCACTATTATTGTGTGGTCTTCTGTAGGTACTAACCACATATGTATCCGTGTAGTAAACGTGTGCGAGAGACCGTTTAGTGTCACATTTGAGACGTATATGCCGGTATAATCAGGTTAGGATTTTCCTTTGTGAGGAACGTAGTACCGAGATATTGTAGGCATATGCATGAAAATAATGATAACAAGGAATTAAAATCACTAGGATCAACATCTAGGACTCTGGTTGGGTAGAAAAGTGATAATTGATGAGTGTAGTTCCAAAAGACTGAAAAACAGAGTGCTCTATTTTGGGCAGCAAGTTTGCTGATCTTCAACAGGGCATAACTCACAGGTCTTTTAGCCCAGGGAGGTGTGGTATATAGTTCTGAAAAGGTATTTAAGTACTCTACAACTTTGTTGTAGACTTCCAGAGCTGAAGCACACCTTAAGATGGCTGAAATCCCAGAGGAATGTAAACTGTCCAGAACCAGGACAGAGTAAAACATTCTCTGAACTGTTCTGTTTTTCAAACATAACTCCCAGCAGAAAAATCTAAAATTATCATATGATACATCCTTAGAAAGGGTATAAGATGTGTGACATCTTTGCCATTCAAAGTTTCTGAAATTTCTGTACAGATTTCAGTGGAAACCGGAGTTGAAAACAGCAACTTTCCAAGGGAGGTGCTGTTAAAATTCTTTCAGAAATTCTGCTGACTTTGAATTAGCATAACTTTTTAACCAAAGCTGCTATGGGGGCAAATGAATACTCATTGGAAATATACGGAAGTTAACTTTAACTTTGGTATTCAACTTGAGTCATGAAAATGCCCAGAACTAGATCAAAACTTAGAATAGGTAGAAACTGGTCATTCTGACAGAAGAATGACAGTTGAACTCATTGGAGAGGGTGTGGTACCCTAAGGGTGGTCTACGTGATGACAAAGCGATAGAAACATCTCATAGTGACCAAACCTAGTTATGGTGAGCTTCCAAAGAGGTGGTTCATCAAGTTGGATTAAACTAGCTTGTGTTTGGTCTGGTAATGGTGTAGCTTGTGCAAAGTTATTACATTATCTACATACGAGATGTATCGCATGAATTATTGTCATTATGTTTTACCCCTATTTTCTTTGGACTGCATGCAAAATGTTGCAGGACTGATGATTATTGTCGTGTGGTTGCAGACGGTTCGTACTAGGACCACGCACGAGGTTGGTGGCTCTAGCCAACAGGGAGGTGATGACTCCCAGCCACCGGCCTACGACAGCACCCCGCAGCAGCAGCCACCACCGCCGCCTCCGCTTACTCTAGCGGATGTGATAGCGGCACTGGTGGGAGGTCGTGAGGAGCAGACCGACCTGCTCCGCACGATCGTGCAGAATAAGTCCCAGGCGGGGGGACGTCAAGATAGAGGGCCTCGTGAGCCCCGGGAAGTGTCGTACTCGGATTTCATGAGTACGCACCCTCCAGTGTTCACCGAAGCCGAAGAACCCCTGGAGGCTGACAACTGGCTGCGGACCATCGAGTCCAAGTTCGGGCTGCTCCAATGCACGGAGCGGCAGAAGACCCTGTTCGCAGCACAGCTACTTCACGGTGCCGCTGGTGCGTGGTGGGCGAACTATGTCGCCTCACGTCCGGCTGGCCATACCGTGGAATGGCAAGAGTTCCGGGAGGCGTTCCGCGCCTATCATATTCCTCCCGGGATCATGAAGAGGAAGTTCCAAGAATTTTTGGAACTGAAGCAGGGCGGGAGGAGTGCCCACGACTACTCCCGTGCCTTCAACCATCTGGCGCAGTACGCGTCAGACTATATATCCACTGAAGAGAAGAAGCGGGAACATTTCTATCGGGGGTTACACCCCGAAATGAAGACCCATCTCGTTCAGTGGAATCGCGGCACATTCAACGACCTAGTCAATGCCGCGATTATGCAAGAGGATGCTCAGCGGGAGTTGGCAGCTGAGCAGCGGAAGCGCAGCGCTCCACCCAGCGGTGGGAGTGGCGCTCCCCAGAAGTACCGTATGGTGTATCGGACACCATCCGGGCAGCAGTGGCGACCACCGGCGCGGCCTCAACAGTTTGGGGGACGTTCGTTCCAAGCACCCCCATTCCGTCCACCGATGCCACCACCAAGACAGCAGCAGCAGCAGCAGACGGTACCCCGGGCGTTTCCACCGCCACAACGCGCCCTGGATTCCGTCCACCGATCAGCGGGGGATCGCCCCGTTTCACCTGCTTCACGTGTGGCCAGGCAGGCCACTTCACAAAGGACTGTCCCCAGGGGCAGCAGAGCAGCGGGCAAGCCCAGTTTCAGGGCGGTGCTCGAGGCCGACCTCTGATGAAGAAGGTTGGTCAGCGGACTGGAGGCGTTCGCAACCTCGACAATGAGGACGCCCCAGAGGGAGACAACGTGCTGGCGGGTACGTTTACTCTCAACAATCAAGCCATCGTCATATTGTTTGATTCTGGTGCAACCCACAGCTTTATAAGTGCATCCTATGTGGATAAGCATCAAATGCAAGTCTTTCCAACCGACTGCACTTATATGATCTGCTCACCGGGAGGGAAGATTTCAGCTAATATGATGATTCCAAAGGCACCTCTGTGCTTAGGTGGGAAACTATATCCCACCACCTTGATAATCCTTATGGGACAAAAGATTGATGCAATCTTAGGGATGTCATGGCTACAATACCATGGCGCTGTCCTAGAGACTCGGACACGGACGGTTCACTTAAATTCTCCATTCCACCGTCCGCATTCCATGGTGTTAGACATGCCAGTCCGGGAAGTTTTAGCAATTAATAATGCTGAAGCTCTCAAGTTAGAAGACATCCCCGTAGTCCGGGAGTATCCTGACGTGTTCCCGGATGATCTTCTAGGCATGCCACCTGAGCGAGATGTCGAGTTCAAGATTGAACTTGCACCCGGGACTACGCCCATAGCAAGGAGACCATACAAAATGGCTCCAAATGAGCTGGCGGAACTGAAAGAACAACTCAATGATCTGTTGAACAAGGGTTTCATTAGGCCGAGTTCCTCGCTTTGGGGATGCTCGGCGCTGTTTGTAAAGAAGAAGGATGAAACCCTAAGGCTGTGTGTGGACTACCGGCCGCTCAACACCGTCACCATCAAGAATAAGTACCCACTGCCCCGCATCGACATATTGTTTGATCAACTTGTGGGTGCAAGTGTGTCCTCAAAGATGGACCTTCTCTCTGGATATCACCAGATAAAGATCCGGGCGGAGGATATTCCGAAGACGGCCTTCTCAACGAGATATAGATTATATGAATATCTCGTCATGTCCTTTGGTCTCACAAATGCTCCGGCCCATTTCATGTATCTCATGAACTCGGTGTTCATGCTGGAGCTGGACAAGTTCGTGGTAGTGTTCATCGATGATATCTTGGTTTACTCCAAGACAGAAGCCGAACATGCCGAACACTTGCGGATCGTTCTTCAACGATTGCGAGACCATAAGCTCTACGCCAAGTTCAGTAAATGCGAGTTTTGGATCAGCCAAGTGCCATTCTTGGGATATATCATCTCAGCAGAAGGCATTGCGGTTGACCCAAGCAAAATAGAGCAAGTGCTGAAATGGAAAGCTCCCACTTCAGTTCACAAAGTCAGAAGCTTCCTTGGGTTAGCGGGATACTATCAGAGATTTATTCCAAGTTTCTCCAAGCTCGCTAAGCCGATGACAGAATTGCTGAAGAAAGGGACGAAATATGTTTGGAACACGGCGTGTGAAGGAGCATTCCAAACATTGGTGAAGCATCTCACCACAGCCCCCGTCTTAGCTCAGCCGGATACAACAAAGCCCTTCGACGTGTATTGTGACGCGTCCGGTATTGTGCTTGGCTGCGTGTTGGTGCAGGAAGGACGTGTGGTCGCTTATGGCTCACGCCAGCTTCGAAACCATGAGCAGCATTATCCCACTCATGATCTTGAGCTTGCTGCAGTAGTTTTGGCACTGAAAATGTGGAGACACTATCTCCTAGGGAATCTGGTGCATCTCTACACCGACCACAAGAGCTTAAAATATATTTTCACCGAGAAGGAGCTGAATATGAGGCAAAGGAGGTGGTTAGAATTAATCAAGGACTATGAAATTGAGATCCACTACCACCCCGGCAAGGCGAATGTGGTTGCTGACGCGCTGAGTCGGAAGTCATATGTCCATCACCTCACCATTACACCGATGGAGGAGGAAGAGCCAAGTTTATACTTGGTTCGTTATGGATCGCTGTACAACCTTGCCCTCATCCCTACTATTAGGGAGGACATCATTGCAGCTCAGAAGACTGATAAAGGCATGGCACATCTCCGGAGATGGATAGACAATGGAGAGATTAAATGTTTCCGGAAGGATGATGAGGGGACGCTATGGTTCAACGACCGCATAGTCGTACCCCGGGACATGGAACTGAGGAAGAAGATCCTCAACGAAGCCCACTTGTCTAAATACTCCATTCATCCGGGAAGCAACAAAATGTACCAAGACTTGAAAAAGAAATTTTGGTGGACACGGATAAAGCGGGAGGTAGCAAAGTACGTATCCGGGTGTGATACGTGTAGACGAGTGAAGGCTGATCATATGAGAAAATCAGGGCTGCTGTAACCCCTGAAAATTCCCGCATGGAAATGGGAAGATGTGAGCATGGATTTCATTGTGGGATTACCCTTAACATCCAACAAACATGATTCCATTTGGGTGATCGTTGACCGACTAACCAAGTCAGCTCACTTTATCCCCGTGCATACACATTTCCATGCCAACAGATATGCGGAGTTATATATCGCCAGGATCCTATGTTTGCATGGCGTACCCAAGACAATACTCTCAGACCGAGGTGCATTGTTTGTATCTCGCTTTTGGGAGCAGCTACATGCTGCATTGGGTACTAAGTTGATCAGGAGCTCCGTTTATCACCCTCAGACAGATGGGCAAACAGAGAGGGTGAACCAAGTATTAGAAGACATGTTGAGAGCATGTGCCATCCACCATGGTAGGAACTGGGGTGATCACCTACCATTGGCGGAATTCTCGTACAACAATGGCTATCAGGCGAGCATCAAGATGGCACCCTACGAAGCTCTCTACGGTCGCAAATACCGCACCCCATTAAATTGGTGCGAGTCCGGTGAAAGGGTCATATTCGGGGTTGATGTGGTGAACGACGTCGAAGAGCGCGTTCGTGCAATTCAAGCTAACTTGAAGGCCGCTCAATCCCGGCAGAAGAGCTACGCTGATAAGAGGCGTAGACCATTGCACTTCGATGTCGGTGAACACGTGTACCTCCGCGTGTCTCCGATGAAGGGCGTGCACCGGTTCGGTGTGAAGGGGAAGCTCGCTCTCCGTTTCATTGGACCCTATGCTATCACCGAGAAGTGTGGACCAGCAGTGTATAGATTGGAGTTACCGGCATCCCTTGCTGGTGTCCATGATGTTTTCCATGTTTCGCAACTGCAAAAATGTTTAAAGCATACGGCTGCTGTTCCTACCGAAGACATCGGCGAGCTGAAACCGGATTTAACATATGATGAGTATCCGGTGGCCATTCTTGATGAAAAAGCCAGGACCACGCGTAGCAGAACGTTGTGGTTCTACAAAATACTCTGGATCAACCACACCGCCGAAGAAGCGACGTGGGAGAGCGAGTAGTTCCTTCGCTCAAATTACCCAGAGTTCATGGCTTCTCAACACGGGTAAGTCCCTATTACATCGCTATCTCTTCTTTTGTAATCTCGCGACGAGATTTTTTTAAGGGGGGAGGGATGTAAAAGCCCAAGAAAAGGGACTTGCAAAAATTTTTCTTCACCTCACAACACCACAGTTTTTATTGTGGATATCTTAGGAAATATTGTGAAGAGCAAGTAACCTCCATCAAAAGGGTAATTAGAGGGGAAAGCCTTCACTTTCACAAAGTAGGATTTCTACACATGAACATGAGAGGTTGAGCTCACCCCTAGGACTTAAAAAGTCTGGGGAGGGTTCAAGCCAAGTTTCATGCAAACCCAACACTTTTTGAGGCACTTTTGCAGGTATTTGAAAAAGAGGCCAATTTGAATGTAAATTCAAATTGCAGCAACTTTCATCACTCAAATTCAAAAGTTAGCTTCATATTCAAACTCAGCACATTTTTCTGAGCTAGCCCACCAAATTTCATCCCCATTGGAGTTCATCTTGTTGGGAGCCAAATTTGTAATAATTCAAAACTGAATTTGAAATTCAGTTTAAATATGAAGCAAATTGGTCCAATCAAATTTCAAATTGGAGAACTTAAATTTGAACCAAAACTTAGGGGCTAAGTATCACATTAAATTGTGAGTAGCTGGTGGGATAATTAGCAAAAACCAGAAAAGAAATTTGGAAAAAAGAAGAAAAGGGGAGGCCCACATGTCAGCTGCACACACGAGTATTCAGTCGGTTGTTGCAGCCGGGTCTCGGCTTCACGCGCAAGGCAGGGGAGCGGCGGCGAGCCACCGAGGCAGCAAACGGCCACCTCACGGTGCCAAAACCGCGGCTCAAAGGCCAGCGCACAGCCACGCCACCCTTCCTCCTGTTTCCCAAACAAGAACCTCCCAGACCGAGCTTCTTTCTCGGTTCCGCGCGAGCACAGAAACGCCGACCTCACTGATCGCCGGCGTCCGGCCAGCACAGGCGCTCTCGTGCCCGGCGAGTAACACAAGAAAGAACCGCCTCGAGGTACTGATCGCAACCATACCGACCTCGCTCTCTCTCTCGCACGATCGGCAAAGTATTTGAGGGATTAGCGCGTCGGGGTGTTTAGAACCAAACCGTGAGAAATCCAGAAATTCGGAGCAAGTAAGCCACCACTCCTTAGGCCGAGCTAAAGACATGATCTAGACTCGCCCACACGTCTATGGGATCAGAAATCATCGAGTTTCATCGAGTAGGGGCGATGTTCTTCGAGCTTTTTGCATCGGCGCCGATTTCCGGTCTAGGTCACCGGTGAGGTCGTAGTTGCAGCTGTTTCCACAGAGATCGGTGCCCATATCCGTGATCAGCGGGTGTCAGCGGAGCTTCCCGAGCAAACAGCATCGAACAAGGTGTAGGGAACGCCGAGTTCGACGTTGCCGGTGAGCTTCCGGCCGCTGTTGCCGTCGGGAGCCCTGTTCCGGCCGTTGTCAAGCTCCGTGAGGGCACCAGCGTGTTCTCCGAGTCGAGTTAAGCACAGGCGGCGAGAATCAGCAAGCTCCGAGGGCCGGAACCCCTCTCCGGCGAGAGCTCCGGCGAGCTCGGCGGCGAGGAGCCGCGGGAGCGCGAGGTGGAAGAAGCCTCGCGGGCCCCGCGTGTCAGTCGCTGCTGAGAGCGCTCAGGATTTGCTGCGGCACCGGGATTTCCGTGTGGCTGCACGGGTGATTCTGCGGGCTCCGGTGTGGGTTAGCTGAGAAGCTGACACGTAGCCAGGGGACCCCACCCGCAGGGTTTAAATTGTATTCGAATTTCCAGTTTTAGTTCAAAATTCAAATGAATAGAATTTTGGCTAGGAAACTCCAAATTCGATGAACCAAATTTTGCTGAACTCAGAATTCTGAGTACTTTCCAGCAATACCAGATTCAGCTCATGAAAGTGAATAGTTTTCCAGAATTAAATCCCTAAAATTTAAACTGTTGAGAATTTTATCTGGAGAACTACCTTATGAAAAATTCTGAAATTTGGCTGAGAGGTTCATTGAAAAATCCCTGAATCCCAGTAAAATTTTCACACTCATCCAAGTTAATTTATTTACCTGGAACACCCCAAATTTTGATTCAAAACACTAAACCATGTTCAGAGGGGAATTTAAAAATTTTTGGACGTGTTGCATGTTTTGCAAAAATTCAAATTCAAATTAAACTCAAATCAGAAAAGAAATAGAAAAAGAAAAAGAGAAAACGGGAAAAAAACCGGCCAGTGGGCCGAAACCCGCCAGCCGGCCCAGTTTCCCCGCGCCAGCCCGCAGCCGCGCGCGCCCGCGCTCTCTCACACAGACAGGTGGGACCCACCTATCATCCCCAACCTCGCTCGCGCCGACCCCGGACTCTCTCCTGCGCGCGCGCGATCTTAACCGATCGGAATACCGCGTCCCTCAGCCCGAATTTCGGTCCCAGAAGAATCAAACTCGATCACAACTGACCCACCGCCCTCCCCCGGCTATAAAAACCCCAGCCCCGATCGGTTTTTCCCACGCGATCGCCGATTTTCACTCCGGTGAGCACCGAGACTTCGTCGGTGAATTCTGGCCGATCTAAGCTCGGAAACTCTGATCTAACTCGCTGGTCTTGATCCACCGCCTCCGGGGAGCTTTGCAGGTGCAGAAAACTCGGAGACTTACGGTGTATACACAGCGCCGACGAGCTTCGCCGTGGTTTTGCCTCGGACCTCGCCGCCGATCACTTTCCAGGACCCCCGAGCTCAAGAAAACCCCCGAGGTGAGATCCCTGACCTCCCCTCTACCGATCTATGCCATAAGATCACAGTTTTAGGCAGAATTCTCGAGAATCCGAAACTTTCCGGCGAGATCGCCGCTTCCCGCTGCCGTGCGCCGCCGGCAGCGCCGCCCGCGCTCGATCAGAGCGACGTGGCCGCTTGTGCGCCGTTTATTTTAAATCGCACGGTAGAGTTTAAAACCCCTCGTATCGGTTCGATGTTATAATCTCAGCCGTCGGTTTAAAAATCGGACGGTCCACGTCAGCCCCGCATTATAAAGACTGGAATTCTTACGTGCTACCCCCTGGGGTTCTCTGGAATTGAGAGCTAGCCCCGGAAACTTTAGATCTAGCCCCTGGAACTCCAGAAAATCATGTAAATTCATTTAAAAATCAGTTTTAGCCCCTGGACTTAATAAAAATTAGGAAAAACACCTCTGATAAGTGTAGCTAGACCCCTGGAAATTATGAAAATAATATTATAGACCCTGTAATGGGGTGAGTTCATTATTTTAGCCCTGTTTAGTATTTAATTTAAAACATTGAATATGTAACTAGTGTTTAAAAATTAAAAAGGGGGACAAACATAATTGTCAAAATTAATTAAAAACTTTCTCAGTACTTAGAAAACTTTGGAGTGAGATAAAAATATATTTTTGGTCTGAAATGAATCTGTTTCATTTATTATTCACATTTATTAGTATAGGGACACATTTTTAAGTAAAAAATAGTTATAGAAAAATAGGGAAAATAATTATGAAATAGTCTACATCAGAAGCCAAGGTCAAAACATGTTATTAAATTATTTAGGACCAGAACCTATACTGTTTAGATGATGTGTATTACTAATTTCATAATAAAATACACAATTATGCATAGGAATATAAATTTGAAAATATAGCAACTAGTAAAAGATAAATGGAGTTTCTAAAATCCAAAGAATTCAGTTTAGTGTTGGTAGAAATTCTGAAGGCACATATGGAGAAGAAAAATACTTTTCATACATACTTGGTAGTGAAAAGGTGTAGTAGTTTAATATAAGGAATTTATTTAAAACTGAAACACACATGTATATATATATATATATATATATATATATATATATATATATATATATAGTATGTAAGTAGTATAAATATGAACACCAAAGTAGGAATCATATACATATAAATAAAAGTGTATGCAAGCCACAGATCAACACACACAGAGTAACCACAACACATATAATGGTGAATGAATTTCATAAATATGAATGTGTGGTTTGTATGAAGTGTAAGTGTGAACTATGTCTTATGGATTGTTGTTTTTCTTTTGCTATGTGTGATGGTGTGGTGTAGAACCTGCTCAAGAGCAAATTATTCCTTTCCAAGACCAGGACTACCAATTTCAAGAGCAGCAAGAAGGAGGCAAGTGTCCTTGACCACTTTGATCCTCTGCTAGGATGTGTAGATAGAATTATTTGCATTATCAAATGAAATATGAAACCCATGCTAGGAAAGTTTCCCTAGAATTGCATTACCTTGTTTCCTTGTAGCTTGGGTTGGGATTTATTTTACCATGTCATTTATTTCCATGCATATGCTTAGCCATGCTTAGAATGGGATATTTGGGACATGAGATCATCAGTTTATATTACCATACTCTTGAATGAGACATTGTGAGTTATGTAGAGGTAGGGATCAAGGCAAGTTGGATATTTTGGTTGTGTGCTGGGTGCACGAGATTTTGGTTTGTGTCTAGTACTTGCCTGGATCCTAAGGACCGGTTCATGGAGCATGTAACCCGGCTTTACAGTGCCAACCACATGCTGAGATGGGGCAGCTTGGCCAATTAATTAGGTGTATCCCCGGCGTAGTATGGGTGTGTTGGATGGTGCGGGGAGTAGGTGTCAGCTGGACTACCATATGAACCGCAAGGCTCAAGAGGGGGGCCACTGCAGCGGAGTTGGAGCCTCTTGTATGCTGTTAGGGGTGAAATCTCAGTGGGCCCACGCTCGTCGGGAATCCCTTTGTAAAGATTTTGGACCCGAGGAAGGATTTTAGGTTCATGAAGACCCCCGGGCAACGCCTGTGATTGAGCCCTAAAGAATAATATTCCGCTGCTAGTTTATTTACTTGTGATGAAGCATTAGTGTCCATTGAGACATATGCGATGTAAGACTTATTTATATTCGACACCTGGCTTGTAATAAATGATGCTTCACTATTTGTCACCACATGTATGAGAAAATGATCCTGGCATACATGTGATATTCACTTGGTTGTTTCTTCGGAAAAACCGGGTGTGACAGAGGTGGTATCAGAGCCAAGGTTGCCCGTAGGAACGTGGACCTAGGTAGAAATGGACGTATTTAAGGGCCCTATTTTCTTAAAAACTATTTTCCAAGGTGTGGGTTGAAACGTTATTTAAAGAGTTATTTTCTTCATCTTACCCCAACTTTCATTCAAAATAGGATTTTTTTGAGATTTTATCTAATCTAATTTTAAATCCTCTTTGTTTTAGATGGTTCGCATGATTCGCACCGCTCGCAAGTCCACAGGAGGGAGAGTTCCCGTGGTTGCCCTTGCCGAAAGAGAGGAGAGTCGTTCAGTGACGTACCTTTCCTACGGATTGGCAGTAGGAGACTTGTTGCGCCGTCTTCGGCGTATGCTCGAAGCCGCCGGCAATACGGGCAAGCTAATCATCCACTATAACTCCACCAGGACCATCCGTGAGAAGAGGGAAGAATGGAGTTCGGAGATGAGGATTATACACGAGAATCAGCTGCTTAAGATTCACCACTCTCCAGCTTGTCGAGCAACACAAGTTGACGCGGAGAAAGATGTCACCTGGGAGGCCATCACCTGCCAGAGTCACATCTATCGTCGCCACTTGGACAAAACTGAGTACATGTATGTCCTCCAACGTGAGAGTGGTACCACGGAGTACAAGTACCCACCGGTGCAGCAAGGGACTTCCCATGAGCACATGGACTTGTGCTTGGAGGATGCTGCTATGCTCAGCACTTGACTGCAGGAGTGTCAACAAGAGCTTCAGGATGTCCGAGACACCCTGAAGGAAACGGAGGTGTTGCTGCGAGCTTGCTTAAAGGCGAGAGAAAGAGGAGATGAGAATGAACTGCGTGTCACCGTGAATGATACATGGACTCCTGACTCCCCGGATCGCCGAGCGATCAGGCGTCGTCGCACTTCTCCACCAGCAGCCTCCCCACCCAAAGCAGAGTCAGAAGGTAGCCGAAATGAGGAGGAAGATCCCGAGGAGCCAGCTCAAGAGGACGAGTAGTGTAGAGTCTTTCCCCTAGCTAGCAAGAGGTCGAGTAGTCGAGTCGTTACGTAGTTAATGGTGTGATAATGCTTGGTGTGTGACGTGAGTTGTGGAAGCCATGAGCAATTGTCCACAGCCTCGTCTTCAGATTGTTTTGCTTTGGTGTGTGAACCCACAGGAAATAATAGTGCATTTATTTGGTGTGAGATATAAACCCTCGTAAAATTTTAACAAAGCCTCAACACCTTAAAGTACCAACAAATGAAAGTAGTAAGATGATACTAAATGGTATCAAATTAACATTTGTTGATTCTGCCAGATGGCCGGAAGAGGAAAAGGACATGCTGCCAACCCCACCAACAACAATGATGAGGCATGCAACCCTCATCTTTCTGGAGGCCAGGACCGGGGTGGTCGCCGTGAAGAAGTTGATCCTCTCCACCAAATGCTGGAGAATCAAATTCAGCTCATCCAGAACTTGACTCAAGTGGTGGCTAACTTGCATCAAGTTCCACCTACACAAGCTGCACCACGCCAACCAAGGTTGAGTGAGTTTCTAGGAACTCAACCTCCAAAGTTTGCAAGTGCTGCTGAACCTCTGGAGGCAGATGATTGGCTGAAGACCATTGAAAGTAAGATGAGGATAATACAATGCCAAGGGTATGAGAGGGTGCTGTTTGCCTCTCATCAATTGCATGGACCTGCTGCTGATTGGTGGACCGCCTACGTGGCCGCCCATCATGACCCTGAGAACATCACTTGCGAAGAGTTCAAGCGTAGCTTCCGCAACCATTACATCCCAAGAGGTGAACTCAAAAACAAGAGGAAGGAGTTTTTGGGACTGCAGCAGGGAAACATGACGGTGAGGGAATACCTCACTAAATTTACTCAACTATCCCGTTATGCTCCACGAGACATAGAGACTGATGAGCAGAAACAAGATTGTTTCGTGGAAGGACTTACCGCAGAGATGCAGTGTGCAATGTCCTCCAATGAGTATGAAAGCTTCCAAAAGATGGTGGACCGAGCATTTGTGGTGGAAAGGAAGCTAATGGCCCTGGAAAATGAGAATAAGAGGAAGGCTGGGTGGTCACATCAAGTCTCAGGGAGCAACGCCCACCCACGTATGATGCAGCAACCTACGGGGCAGACGAGCCGTGCTGCGGTACCCTATTCAGCACCAAGAGGGTACAACCCAAACTACAGGCCTCCCGCAGCACCAGCACAGCCGCAACGTCAGTTTGCGCAGCAGCCTCGCCCCGCATATCCACCTCGACCAGCAGTGCAAGGACCCCCAAACCAACCCCAAGACAACAAGGGCCAGACATCTAAGATTGGGGTGCAATGTTTCAGCTGTGGTGAAGTGGGGCACTATGCCCATAAATGCCCAAAGAAGAAACCTGCGCCGCCACAACAGCAGAATGTAATGAGAGGACGGGTGAACCACGTCACCATGGAGGAAGCACAAGATGCACCCGACGTGGTAGTTGGTAAGTTTCCTGCCAATTTACACCTTGCAACTCTGCTGTTTGATTCTGGTGCTACCCACTCGTTCATTGCTCAAGGGTTTGTTAAGAAGCATGACCTAGCAATCACACAAATGAACCATATGCTAGCGGTAAACTCTCCAGGTGGAGAAATAAGGACAAGACAAGTGTGTCCCAAAGTGAACCTAGACATTAATGGGGTAGTATTTACGGCTAACCTCATAGTGATAGATTCACAAGGGATAGATATTATTTTGGGTATGGATTGGTTGACCAAACATAAAGGAATCATCCATTGTTCGACCAGAACGGTGGAACTAACTCACCGCAGTGGAACAAGAGTAAAGTTTATAACGATACACGAGCCTAGGAGGGACATTAAATTAAATCAAGTGGAGGTGAAAGTTGAGGAAATCAGGACTATCAGGGAATATCCAGATGTTTTTCCGGAGGAATTGCCAGGAATGCCTCCCGACCGTGACGTGGAATTCGCAATTGAGCTAGTACCGGGAACAGCCCCGATATACAAGAGAACTTATCGAATGGACTCCAAGCAGCTAGAAGAGCTCAAGGATCATTTGAGAGAACTGACGGAGAAGGGGTATATTCGCCCTAGTTCCTCACCATGGGGAGCTCCGGTGATATTTGTGCCCAAGAAAGACGGAACCCAAAGGTTATGCGTGGATTACCGTGCCTTGAATGAGGTAACCATCAAGAACAAGTACCCATTACCCCGCATTGAAGACTTGTTTGATCAGTTGAGGGGAGCTTGTGTGTTCTCGAAAATTGATCTCAGGTCGGGATACCACCAACTCAGGATAAGGCAATCTGATATTCCCAAGACAACTTTCGTATCTCGGTACGGACTGTATGAATACACTGTCATGCCTTTCGGGCTAACCAATGCCCCTGCATATTTCATGTACCTCATGAATAAGGTATTCATGGAATATCTGGACAAATTTGTGGTGGTATTCATAGATGATATTCTCGTCTTCTCCAAATATGAAGAAGAACATGAGAAACATCTAAGGTTGGTGTTGCAGAGGCTGAGAGAACATCAACTATATGCCAAGTTGAGCAAGTGTGAGTTTTGGCTGAAGAGAGTTCCCTTTTTAGGACATATAATCTCGGAAGGAGGAATCTCCGTAGATCCCGCCAAAATCGAAGATATCCAGAAGTGGAAAACCCCTGAAAATGTCGGGGAAGTTCGAAGCTTTTTGGGATTGGCTGGATACTATCGACGGTTTATTGAGGGATTCTCCAAGATCTCGAGACCTCTCACCAAACTGTTGGAGAAGGGAATCACATTCACCTGGACGCCACAGTGCGAGACGAGCTTTCAGGAGCTAAAGAAGAGATTGACAACAGCCCCAGTGTTGGTTATGCTAGATATGCAGAAGAATTTCACAGTGTACTGCGATGCCTCTGGAAATGGGTTGGGATGTGTTCTCATGCAAGAAGGACATGTCGTGGCATATGCATCCCGGCAGCTTTGGAAGCACGAGAAGAACTATCCTACACATGACCTTGAATTAGCCGCAGTGGTACACGCGTTGAAAATTTGGCGGCACTATTTGATGGGGAAGAGGACAGAGATATATACGGATCATAAGAGTTTGAAGTACATATTCACCCAGCCAGATCTCAACCTCAGACAAAGGAGATGGTTAGAGCTAATCAATGACTTTGATGTAGGCATTAACTATCATCCCGGAAAAGCAAACGTCGTGGCCGATGCTTTGAGTCGGAAAGTGTAGGTCAATAAGTTGAGCTTGAAGGACATGCCTGCAGAATTGAAGGACGAGGTTATAAGGCTCAATCTATGTCTAGTAAATAGTGGTGAAGCCATCGCCATGGAAGTGGACTCCACACTCGAGCGAGACATACGCGAGGGCCGAAAGAATGATGAGAAGATACAAGAGATCAGACAGCTTATCAAGGAAAATAAAGCTCCAGGTTTTAGAGAGGGTGAACAAGGAACGGTGTGGCACGGGAAAAGAATCTGTGTGCCAGAAGTAAAGGAGATCCGTGAATTGATTTTAAAGGAGGCTTATGATTCTGACTATTCCATTCATCCTGGGAGTACGAAGATGTACCAGGACCTCAAAAGCAGGTATTGGTGATATGGCATGAAGCGAGATGTCGCGGAACATGTGGCCCTATGTGACACATGTCAGTTGGTGAAAGCAGAACATCAACGACCCGTGGGATTATTGCAACCACTCAAAGTGCCTGAATGGAAGTGGGAAGAAATCAGCATGGATTTTGTCGTGGGATTGCCTAGGACTCAATCCGGGTATGATTCAATATGGGTCATTGTTGATAGGCTAACCAAGTTAGCTCATTTCATCCCTGTGAAAGAAAGTTACAGCGGATCCAAGTTGGCAGAATTGTACATGTCAAGGATTGTGTGTTACCATGGAGTGCCAAAGAAGATAGTGTCGGACCGAGGGACACAGTTCACCTCGAGGTTTTGGCAGAAGTTGCATGAAACCATGGGAACCCATCTGAACTTCAGCTCTGCCTATCATCCCCAAACTGACGGGCAGACGGAGAGAACCAATCAGATCCTTGAAGATATGTTAAGGGCATGTGCACTCAAAAACAATAGGAGTTGGGACAAGAACTTACCGTATGCGGAGTTTTCCTATAACAACAGCTATCAAGCTAGTATGAAGATGTCACCGTTTGAAGCTTTGTATGGAAGAAAATGCAGAACTCCCCTATTTTGGAACCAAACAGGAGAAAGTAAAGTGTTTGGTCCAGAAGTGCTACAAGAAGCTGAGGCGAAGGTGAGGGAGATTCGCAACAACTTGAGGATAGCACAAACACGCCAGAAGAGTTATGCTGATGTACGAAGAAGAGAACTCGTTTTCAACGTGGGAGACTATGTTTATCTCAAGGTGTCCCCTATCAGAGGACTTCGTCGGTTCAAGGTGAAAGGGAAGTTGTCACCTCGATACATCGGACCCTTTCAAGTTTTGGAAAGGAAAGGTGAAGTGGCGTACCAACTAGAGTTACCGGTTCATCTATCAGACGTGCACGATGTATTCCATGTGTCACAACTCAAGAAATGCCTGAGGACGCCTGAGGAGGTGTTACCCATGAATGAAGTGGATGTAGCTGAAGATTTGTCTTATGCCGAGCAACCATACAAGATTTTGGAGACAATGGAACGCCTCACTAGAAATAAAAGAATCCGGATGTGCAAGGTGCAGTGGAAGCATCACTCAGAAGAGGAAGCCACCTGGGAACGGGAAGATGAGCTCAAGGCACAATTTCCAGAATTGTTTTCTTAAGAACACCAATCTCGAGGACGAGATTTCTTTTAAGGGGGGTAGAGCTGTAACACCCCAAATTTTGATTCAAAACACTAAACCATGTTCAGAGGGGAATTTAAAAATTTTTGGACGTGTTGCATGTTTTGTAAAAATTCAAATTCAAATTAAACTCAAATCAGAAAAGAAATGGAAAAAGAAAAAGAGAAAACGGGAAAAAAACCGGCCAGTGGGCCGAAACCCGCCAGCCGGCCCAGTTTCCCCGCGCCAGCCCGCAGCCGCGCGCGCCCGCGCTCTCTCACACAGACAGGTGGGACCCACCTGTCATCCCCAACCTCGCTCGCGCCGACCCCAGACTCTCTCCTGCGCGCGCGCGATCTTAACCGATCGGAATACCGCGTCCCTCAGCCCGAATTCCGGTCCCAGAAGAATCAAACTCGATCACAACTGACCCACCGCCCTCCCCCGGCTATAAAAACCCCAGCCCCGATCGGTTTTTCCCACGCGATCGCCGATTTTCACTCCGGTGAGCACCGAGACTTCGCCGGTGAATTCTGGCCGATCTAAGCTCGGAAACTCTGATCTAACTCGCTGGTCTTGATCCACCGCCTCCGGGGAGCTTTGCAGGTGCAGAAAACTCGGAGACTTATGGTGTATACATAGCGCCGACGAGCTTCGCCGTGGTTTTGCCTCGAACCTCGCCGCAGATCACTTTCCAGGACCCCCGAGCTCAAGAAAACCCCCGAGGTGAGATCCCTGACCTCCCCTCTACCGATCTATGCCATAAGATCACAGTTTTAGGCAGAATTCTCGAGGATCCGAAACTTTCCGGCGAGATCGCCGCTTCCCGCCGCCGTGCGCCGCCGGCAGCGCCGCCCGCGCTCGATCAGAGCGACGTGGCCGCTTGTGCGCCGTTTATTTTAAATCGCACGGTAGACTTTAAAACCCCGCGTACCGGTTCGATGTTATAATCTCAGCCGTCGGTTTAAAAATCGGACGGTCCACGTCAGCCCCGCATTATAAAGACTGGAATTCTTACGTGCTACCCCCTGGGGTTCTCTGGAATTGAGAGCTAGCCCCGGAAACTTCAGATCTAGCCCCTGGAACTCCAGAAAATCATGTAAATTCATTTAAAAATCAGTTTAGCCCCTGGACTTAATAAAAATTAGGAAAAACACCTCTGATAAGTGTAGCTAGACCCCTGGAAATTATGAAAATAATATTATAGACCCTGTAATGGGGTGAGTTCATTATTTTAGCCCTGTTTAGTATTTAATTTAAAACATTGAATATGTAACTAGTGTTTAAAAATTAAAAAGGGGGACAAACATAATTGTCAAAATTAATTAAAAACTTTCTCAGTACTTAGAAAACTTTGGAGTGAGATAAAAATATATTTTTGGGCTGAAATGAATCTGTTTCATTTATTATTCATATTTATTAGTATAGGGACACATTTTTAAGTAAAGAATAGTTATAGAAAAATAGGGAAAATAATTATGAAATAGTCTACATCAGAAGCCAAGGTCAAAACATGTTATTAAATTATTTAGGACCAGAACCTATACTGTTTAGATGATGTGTATTACTAATTTCATAATAAAATACACAATTATGCATAGGAATATAAATTTGAAAATATAGCAACTAGTAAAAGATAAATGGAGTTTCTAAAATCCAAAGAATTCAGTTTAGGGTTGGTAGAAATTCTGAAGGCACATATGGAGAAGAAAAATACTTTTCATACATACTTGGTAGTGAAAAGGTGTAGTAGTTTAATATAAGCAATTTATTTAAAACTGAAACACACATGTATATATATAGTATGTAAGTATAAATATGAACACCAAAGTAGGAATCATATACATATAAATAAAAGTGTATGCAAGCCACAGATCAACACACACAGAGTAACCACAACACATATAATGGTGAATGAATTTCATAAATATGAATGTGTGGTTTGTATGAAGTGTAAGTGTGAACTATGTCTTATGGATTGTTGTTTTTCTTTTGCTATGTGTGATGGTGTGGTGTAGAACCTGCTCAAGAGCAAATTATTCCTTTCCAAGACCAGGACTACCAATTTCAAGAGCAGCAAGAAGGAGGCAAGTGTCCTTGACCACTTTGATCCTCTGCTAGGATGTGTAGATAGAATTATTTGCATTGTCAAATGAAATATGAAACCCATGCTAGGAAAGTTTCCCTAGAATTGCATTACCTTGTTTCCTTGTAGCTTGGGTTGGGATTTATTTTACCATGTCATTTATTTCCATGCATATGCTTAGCCATGCTTAGAATGGGATATTTGGGACATGAGATCATCAGTTTATATTACCATACTCTTGAATGAGACATTGTTAGTTATGTAGAGGTAGGGATCAAGGCAAGTTGGATGTTTTGGTTGTGTGCTGGGTGCACGAGATTTGGGTTTGTGTCTAGTACTTGCCTGGATCCTAAGGACCGGTTCATGGAGCATGTAACCCGGCTTTACAGTGCCAACCACATGCTGAGATGGGGCAGCTTGGCCAATTAATTAGGTGTATCCCCGGCGTAGTATGGGTGTGTTGGATGGTGCGGGGAGTAGGTGTCAGCTGGACTACCATATGAACCGCAAGGCTCAAGAGGGGGCCACTGCAGCGGGGTTGGAGCCTCTTGTATGCTGTTAGGGGTGAAACCTCAGTGGGCCCACGCTCATCAGGAATCCCTTTGTAAAGGCTTCGTAGTGATCTCCTGGCTGCAAACCTGGGAAGTGTGAATGTGGATCGTAGCCACTGGCATAATGGAGGTTCTTTTAGTCCACCCGGCAACGGGGAATGAAATCACTACATGTGGGTACAGTGGTACAAACTCTGCAGAGTCAAAACTGTCTTGACAGCCGTGCTCACGGTCAAGAGCGGCCTGGACTTATTCATGATTAGAGGATTGATGGTTTTGGAAGTTAAGCGGGGAGCTTAACATTGGAAATGATGTTATGGTTATTGGATTATGATGATGGGATGGGAGATTGGGACCATTTCACCTGTGTAGTAATGTAGGTGCTTAATAAGCTAAGGTGATAGGTATTAATTGCGTAGTGCTTTAACCATGAGTTCAACCTCTCCTTGTTTTAGCCATGCATGATATAATTTTCCCACACTTGCTGAGTACCATTGGTACTCAACCTTGCATATTTGTTGGTTTATATTGCTGCTCAGGTCAAGATAATGAGGTGGTGTATAACGACCAAGATTTTGGACCCGAGGAAGGATTTTAGGTTCATGAAGACCCCCGGGCAACGCCTGTGATGGAGCTCTAAAGAATAATATTCCGCTGCTAGTTTATTTACTTGTGATGAAGCATTAGTGTCCATTGAGACATATGCGATGTAAGACTTATTTATATTCGACACCTGGCTTGTAATAAATGATGCTTCACTATTTGTCACCACATGTATGAGAAAATGATCCTGGCATACATGTGATATTCACTTGGTTGTTTCTTCGGAAAAACCGGGTGTGACATTACCCTAATGGGGTGATTAAGAGAACTGCCCTGAGAAAATAGAAAAATGTATAGAAACGTTTTTCAGATTTTCTCAAATCTTAATTAGGGCATAACTTTCTGTAGAGTTCTTCAAATGACATGAAACCAACTCCATTAGAACCATCCTAAATTCTAGTTTCCAGAAAGTAATGGTGGGAGCCATGAAAAACTCTGGAATTACTTAGAGGCTCAAATATTGACTAAATAGGCTTTTATTTGTACAAGGTTCAATTGAACTTTGTTTCAAATAAAACTTGGTCACAACTCTGGTTAGGACCCTACCGATCCACCTGTCGAAGTGTTCTGTCGACACTTCCCCCGGGCCTGCACTGGGCAGCCCGCGGAGGTTCTTTTTTCGGTGGGGCTAGTTCCTAGCGGAGAGCTTGCGCAGATGGACGAGTTAGTAAGAGCTTGACACGGCGAGTTTTACGTGGTTCAGGCCGTCGGAGCGTAAAACCCTACGTCCACGGCGAGCTATGGAGCTCTCTGTATTGCTTGCTGCTCAGGGCCGGAGTCCTGAGCTTGGGGGTGAGTTACAGCTTGAGAGTGTAAGGCTAGCGTATGAGTTGCAAAGTGCGAACCCTTGCTATCGTCGCCTACCCGAGCCTTTTATAGTCCAAGACTCGGGCGGCTTACAAGGGGAGCCGGGACCCGACAGGTGGTCCCAGGAAGATTGTCTATAATCTACCGTATCTGCAGTTATGCCGGTAGTTGTCTCTGGTCGAAGGCTTCTGAGTCTTCATCTTGCCGCCCTGCCCATGCCGCATGCTAGTCGTAGTGGTTGATGACGGCGCAGGCGGCATGTGATGTCTTGTCGCGGTATTTATTGGCTGGCAGGTTCTGACACCGCGCGCCAGTCTGTGATGCGACTGGTCGCAACGGCACCTGACAGAGGCGTGCTCCGCGTCTTGGGAAGACGCGGGCCTTGAATACCTTGTACGGGCAAGGTATGGGGCGTCTTTACGCCCGCTGCCTATCTCTCGGGGGCGGGCAGCACCGTTCTTCTGGACACGTGGCGGGCCCGGAGCCCTTCTCTGAGGAGAGAAGGGCCCGGCCTGCGGGCCACGTGGAGCCTCCGGACCTCTCCCCGCGGAGGGGGAGGCTCGGCTTCTGTCGGCCACGCGGCGCGCCCGGAGCTCTCCTCTGAGGAGAGGGAGGTCCGGCCCCGCTGGACGCGTGGCGCCTTCGGACCTCTCTCCCGCGGAGGGGGAGGTCCGGCTTCTGTATGCCACGTGGCGGGCCCGGAGCTCTCCTCTGAGGAGAGGGAGGTCCGGCCCCGCTGGACGCGTGGCGCCTTCGGAGCTCTCCCTTGTTGTGTAGGGCGAGATCCTTAGGCATTTTCCCCTGTGCGCGGGGGTATCCCATATCGCGGGTACCGACAGTGGCCCCCGGGCTCTCCTCGGGGGAGGTAACGAGCCCGAGGTGAGGCCTTCTCCGATCCGCGCACTTTCTTGTCTTGAGTACTCCCTGTGCTGGCAGGGTCTTGACGGCTTCGGTGTCCAGCCTCTTAGGAGAGGGTGAAGCCTGGCCTGGCATCGGAGCTCGGCCCGGCTGTGGGGGCGGAGGTCCGGAAGTCATCGGAGCTCAGGCCAGCGAAGGGCGTGAGGTCCGGCATCAGCGCTCACCTCTGAAAGGAGGGCGAGGGCTGGCCTCGGAGCTCGGCCTGGCTGTGGAGGTGGAGTCCGGAAGTCATCGGAGCTCAGGTCCACGAAGGGCGTGAGGTCCGGCATCAGGGCTCGCCTCTGAAAGGAGGGCGAGGGCTGGCCTCAGAGCTCGGCCTGGTTGTGGGGGCGGAGTCCAGAAGTCATCGGAGCTCAGGCCAGCGAAGGGCGTGAGGTTCGGCATCAGCGCTCGCCTCTGAAAGGAGGGCGAGGGCTGGCCTCGGAGCTCGGCCCAGCTGTGGGGCCGGAGGTCCGGAACTGCTCAGTGGTCCCCCCTTTCCTGTCCCTTAGTCTCACTTGGCTTACTGTCCCAGGCCAGAATACGGGGCTTGGGTAATCCAGTGCACTTGGTCCCGGAGGTCTGGCCCAAGCCCCAGTCAGGGTGTAACCGCCCGGCCCCCTGGTACTCAGACCGTAGCGCCGGGAGGCAGAGTGCGCATGCTTTTGGTGCAAGATCGGGCAAAGCAAGGCTCCTGACCCCCGTTCTAGCGTAGGTCTTTTCTCGGAGGAGACCAACTGGCGGTGCAGTACCCTTATAGAGGGAGATCCAAAAGGCCACCAGGCCTCTGGCAGGTACCCCAAGCACTACCGCCTTCGGCAGGACGGCAAATATCGACTATGCATGAGAGCAGGAAAGAGGAACCGAGTGTACAATGGACGCACACTGTCTAGAGCGTGGGGAGGTGTTCATATAAATTAATGCGTAATTTAAATAAACACTTAAGTAAGCATGGTAAACTTACTGGGGTGGCGTTGGAGCGCCTGTCTTCACGCAGAGTGGGTCATGCGTGGCTTCGTCGTACGCCGGACACGGGGGGACCCCCATGGCTATATCAGGGGGAAGCATGGCTTCGGCCCTGCATACCATGTGGAAGGGTAGTTCCCGTGACCCGGCCCCGGGAAGTCCGGCTGGCCCTCGACATGGAGGAGCCGGTATCCCCCGACGGCTCTGAGTGCGCGTCTGCACCGGTTGTGTGGGTCTGCTTGGCGTGGACTTGGCACGCATTGCATCCCTAACCAGTTTGACGGCGTCCAGGTGGCTCTCGGTCAGTAGGAGCCATTCCGGGTGGCTTATCTGACCAACGCGCGGGACGATGAGCGTTCCCTGCACTCGCCTCCTTGGACTACTGCGAGCTAGTCGCAGCCTTCCTCCTGGGTTATGCACCGCAATAGGATGTCGAGGCGCCACGCCAGTAAAGATACCAGCGCGTAGCACTTAGCCGTCCGCACCACCCGTTCAGCGGATGCACGTTCATCAGGAAGGATGTCCTTCAAGGAGTCCCGGACCTCCGTGGTCCATGCATCGGGACTACTTGAGCTTCTGGATCTCGAGCGCTGGGTTGCACGGAGTCCTCAGCGACTCTTACGATCCTTTGGCGGCATCCAGGGCCGCCGGGACT
Organism: Neostapfia colusana; assembly: GCA_030760725.1. NCBI lineage: Eukaryota > Viridiplantae > Streptophyta > Magnoliopsida > Poales > Poaceae > Neostapfia > Neostapfia colusana. The sequence goes on along the minus strand of JASWHV010000008.1, from coordinate 97,550,692 downwards.
GCCTAGCTTCGTGGCGTCGGTTCAGCCCCCTTCGCCCGGCTCGGCGGGCCGGGCTGTGGACCGCAGCAACGTCCTCTCAAAGACTCCTTCGTGCACGGGGGCTCCGATGGAGGTCTTCATTGAGAAGTTGTCGGCTGCGGCCGTGCCAGCGCGCGGTTCATGGCACAGGTCCAAGGCGAGGAATTCTTTCTCCAACATCTGCACGTGAAGCAGATAAGCAGCTAGCTGTGGGTCATTGCAGGGGCATTCACCCTTAACTTGCTTGATAACCAGCTGGGAGTCGCCCTGTGCCAACAATTGGCGAGCGCCCAGAGACAGGACTGTCTTTTAGGCCAAAGACGAGTGCTTCATACTCTGCCAAGTTGTTGGTTGCCTTGGAATTGAAACGCACCATGTACCCAGACTGCTCCCCCGATGGCATGAGAAGCAGTACGCCGGCACCGGCCCCCTGCTTTCGCGAGGAGCCGTCGAAGAAGAGCGTCCAGTGAGGCCCGGTGAAGACCGGAGCTCGGTACTTTGGTTCACCGTCTTCGCGGCCCCCTGGGTCAGCCTTCGTTGGCGTCCACTCAGCCACAAAGTCAGCCAGTGCTTGGCTCTTGGCTGTCTGACGTGGTCGGGAGCTCAGCTTGAACTCCGCCGTCTTCGGGCTGTCTTCCGGCTTCGGAAGCTGGCAGTGAGTGCCAGCTCCGCCCACCGGCTGCTCTGGCGCACTTGTCCGCCAGGCTGAAGTGCTCAGAGGCATCGCAGACCTCTTTGGTCGCAAGCTTCTCAAACATCTTCTCGTCTCGGACACTGTCGAAGTGCCACCACCATAGAAGCACTTTGAATATGCGGGATGGTGTTGCGTACCTGGGAGAACCGCTGGATGAAGGAGCGCAGCGACTCCCCAGGTTGTTACTTGATGGCTTGGAGGTCAAGCTCCGTGCCGGGACGGTTGTAGGAGCTGCCGAAGTTAGCGATGAACTGCCGGCAGAGCTCTCCCCAGGAAGTTATGGAACCCCGAGGGAGGTTCATGAGCCAAGACCAGGTCGGGCCGGTCAAGGCGTCGGGGAAGTAGTTGGCCATGACGGCCTCATCCCCTCCTGCGGCAAGTACGGCGGTGGAGTAGACCTGAAGGAACTCCGCCGGGTTGACGCTGCTGTCGAACTTTTCGGGCAGGTGCGGCCAAAACCGGAGCCTAGTGTAGCTGGAATCTGCCGTGTGCTCACCAACCATTGGCGTGCGCATCAGCGACACAGCAGGTTGGCCGGAGCGTTGTCCCCGCCGAAGTTGAGGGTTTGTGGCGGCGACGACGAAACGGTCTACCTCGCGAATCCGCTGCTGGGTCGCTGCCTGAGGCGCGTCCCCAGCAGGCGGATTGAGAAGCAGCGCTCTTGCTGCGGCTAGCGCACCCCCACCGGGTACGCCCAGCGCTACTGAAGACCGGACACTGGTCGGAGCCTGCATTGCCGGGGTCGGCGCTGCCAGAGCCGGTTGCTGACTCCCAGTGCAGGTATTGGTGCCGCGAACGCTTGGTTCGCCGCTGGCACAGTGTGCCCCGGTATGGGCAAGGCTGCTCCATAGACCGGGGACGCCGTTTGCGGGGCATATGGTTGTGGCATATGCTGCGCGGCGTATGCCTGGGGCAGAGCTCGCGTGGCGAAGATCTGCCCTTCAGGCTGGGTCGAGGCCGACGTCATACTGTCGCCAGCCTCTTAGTTGCGATGCCTTTCTCGACGTCGCTCGAAGAACACTCGGGCATCTTAGCCCAAGTGGCATCGCTCCGGCTCTGCCCCCAGGTCCGTCGACGGAAGCCTGGTGGAGCTGGAGTCCACTGTCTGCTCGCCAACCATTGGCGTGCGCATCAGCGGCACGGCCGGTTGGCCGGAGCGTCGTCCCCGCCGAAGTCGAGGGTTTGCGGCGGCGACGACGAGACGGTCTATCTCTCGAATCCACTGCTGGGTCGCTGCCTGAGGCGCGTCCCCAGCAGGCAGATTGCGCAGTAGCGCTCTTGCTGTGGCTGGCGCACCCCCGCCGGGTACGCCCAGCGCTACTGAAGACCTGACACTAGTTGGAGCCTGCATTGCCGGGGTCGGCGCTGCCAGAGCCGGTTGCTGGCTCCCAGTGCAGGTACACAGGGTACCCTGGTATGGGCAAGGTTGCGCCATAGGCCGGGGACGCCACTGGCAGAGCACATGGTTGTGGCTTATGCTGTGCGGCGTACGCCTGGGGCAGAGCTCACGTAGCGAAGGTCTGCCCTCCAGGCTGGGTCGAGGCCGACATCATGTTATCGCCAGCCTCTTGAGTGCGACGCCTTTCTCGACGTCGCTCGAGGAACACTCGGGCATCTTGGCCCAAGTGGCACCGTTCCAGCTCTGTCCTCAGGTCCGTCGACGGAAGCTTGGTGGAGCTGGAACCCGCCGTCTGCCCGTCAACCGTTGGCGTGCGCGTCAGCGACACAGCCGGTTGGTCGGAGCGTCGTCCCCGCCGAAGTCAATGGTTTGCGGCGGCGACGACAAGACGGTCTACCTCGCGAATCCACTGCTGGGTCGCTGCCTGAGGCGTGTCCCCAGCAGGCGGATTGTGCAGTAGCGCCCTTGCTTCGGCTAGCGCACCCCCACCGGGTACGCCCGGCGCTACTGAAGGTCTGACGCTGGATGGAGCCTGCATTGCCGGGGTCGGCGCTGCCAGAGCCGGTTGCTGGCTCCCAGCTTGCCCTGACACACTCCATCCTGAGTGTGTCATCATGTACTCTCCCCTGGTCACGGTTCGCCATGAACACGGAGGGGGAGAGTTTGCCGCTGAAGGAAGCTTGGTCATCTTCGTCGGCGGAAACTCGTCGCGCTAGGAGAAAAGCCCACTTCCTGGCGCGCCAAATGTCGAAGTGTGCGATCGACACTTCCCCCGGGCCTGCACTGGGCAGCCCGCGGAGGTTCTTTTTTCGGAGGGGCTAGTTCCTAGCGGAGAGCTTGCGCGGATGGACGAGTTAGTGAGAGCTTGACACGGGAAGTTTTACGTGGTTCAGGCCGCCGGAGCGTAAAACCCTACGTCCACGGCGAGCTATGGAGCTCGCTGTATTGCTTGCTGCTCAGGGCCGGGGGCCTGAGCTTGGGGGTGAGTTACAGCTTGAGAGTGTATGGCTAGCGTATGAGTTGCAGAATGCGAACCCAGGGTGCGAATGGCTAGAGTGCGAACCCCTGCTAACGTCGCCTACCCGAGCCTTTTATAGTCCAAGACTCGGGTGGCTTACAAGGGGGGCCGGGACCCGACAGGTGGTCCCGGGGAGATTGCCTGATATCTACCGTATCTGCAGTTATGCCGGTAGTTGTCTCTGCCGAAGGCTTCTGAGTCTTCGTCTTGTAGCTCTGCCCATGCCGCATGATAGTCGTAGTGGATGATGACGGCGGGGGCGGCATGGGATGTCTTGTCACTGCGTTTATTGGCTGGCAGCCTCTGACACTGCACGCCAGTCTGTGATGCGACTGGGCGCAACGGCACCTGACAGAGGCGTGCTCCGCGTCTCCGCGTCTTGGGAAGGCGCAGGCCTTGAATACCTTGTACGGGCAAGGTATGGGGCGCCTTTACGCCCGCTGCCTACCGCTCGGGGCAGGCAGTGCCGTTCTGCTGCCACGCGGCGGCCCCAGAGCCCTTCTCAGAGGAGAGGAGGGTCAGCCCCGCGGGGCACGTGGAGCCTCCGGACCTCTCCCCGCGGAGGGGGAGGCTCGGCTTCTGTTGGCCACGTGACGGGTCCGGAGCCCTTCTCTGAGGCGAGAAGGGTCCAGCCTGTGGGGCACGTGGAGCCTCTGGGCCTCTCCCCGCAGAGGGGGAGGCCCAGCCTCTGTATGCCACATGGCGGGCCCGGAGCTCTCCTCTGCGGAGAGGGAGGTCCGGCCCCGCTGGATGCGTGGCGTCTTCGGACCTCTCTCCCACGGAGGGGGAGGTCCGGCTTCTGTATGCCACGTGGCGGGCCCGGAGCTCTCCTCTGAGGAGAGGGAGGTCCGGCCCCGCCGGACGGGTGGCGCCTTCGGAGCTCTCCCTGCGGAGAAGGGCGAGTACCTTAGGCATTTTACCCTGTGCGCGGGGGTACCCCATATCGAGGGTACCGACAGTTACCCTCCGTCGGGGACCACGGCTGAGTGGGAGCCGTACACGCCGCGCTGAGCTGAGACGTGCAGCTAGTGTGGGTTGCCCTATGGCTGGGCAACCGACTTTTGCTAGATAGGCGGGCGTGAGTTGTACAAAAGAAACTTCCGCTGTGTAATAAAGACCCTAGTTTGTAACTGAGAAGTGTACTACTTTGTACATTCAGTTTGTTTTTCCCATGTAATATAATGTGTTCTTCTGACGTGTGCTGTCGGGTGTCGCATCGCGCGGCACCACCCTCTGCGATCCTGGATGAGCGGATTCCGATCCGCCACAGCCGCCAGGGCCGAGGTCGAGGACGTGGTGACCTCTAGGTTCAACGAGAGTCTGGGGACTCTTAGGCATCCGCCCCCGTGTCCAAAAGACCCTGTACCTTCTCCTTTTTTTCTTTTTGTTGAGTCTGTATCCCAGCTCATGGAGCCTCGAATGAATAGACTCTTGTTATCTTCTGTGTCTTGTGTGCTTTAGTCTTCTTCTTGGTTTTGCCTGGCCGAGCCCTTAGCTCCGCAAGATACTCAGAGGCCTTCACCAATCTCGAAGCTCTGCACAGACACCTTCCCCGGGTCCTTATTGTATTAAGGGTCCCGGAGGTCTCCGGAACTCGCCCCATGAGAATGGGGAGGTTCGGATCAGCTGGCCACGTGGCGGGCCCGGAGCTCCCTTCTATGGAGAGGGAGGCCCGGCCCCGTAGGACACGTGGAGGCTTTGGAGCTCTCCCCTCGGAAGGGGAGGTCCGGCCTCTGCCGGCCACGTGGCGGGCCCGGAGCCCCCCCTGAGGGGAGGGGAGCTCCGGCCCCGCTGGACACATGGGGCCTTCGGGGCTTGCCCCTGCGGAGGGGGCGAGATCCGGATCCTTCAGTCTTGCCTTGGAGCTCCGGTCTTGCGCGATCCTGTAGCGGCCACCTGGTAGGTGTGGCCCATTGGTGGGGTGCTCCTACCATACTCCTGCGGGGAGCTAGGGCCGAGAGGTCCTGCACACAAGTAAGGGAAGCGTAATTCTTCTTGGGGCTCCCCTTTCCCTATCTCATAGTTTTGTTTGTCTTACGGTCCCTATCCATTTGTACGGTGCGTGGGAACTACCGTGTGCGAAGTGCCGGGAGCTCGGGGCCCCCTGGCCATCGGCAGGTACCTCAAACGCAACCGCCTTTGGTAGGGCAGCAAATGCCGACTAGAGGTGAGAATGAGAAAAGGGAGCTGAGTGCATGGTGAGCATACACCAGAAGTGCGGTCATAAAAATTGATACGTAATTTAAATGACCATAGGGGAAGAGCAAAGTAGGACAGGTTTCTTTTCATATAAATTTCCATAGGAGGGAGGCAGGCTAAACATGGAGGCAACGACCCGTCCCATTAAGAAGGGAAGCAAGACTCTATGCGCTTAGGGTCGGAACCAGGCAAAGCTGAACGTAGTCCAGAACCGTCCCCTGAGACTTAGTTGCTCCGAGCGCTGTTCCTGGACTCTATGTAATATATTACAAAAGGAATAGGTTATCCTACTATTGCTCTAGGGGTAGAACTTACGGAGGTGTTCTATGTTCCAAGGGTGCGGGAGCGGATCCCCATCCTCGGTGGAAAGGCGTACGCACCCGGGACAGCACACTTTGGTTACTCGGAAAGGACCTTCCCAGCTAGGGGAGAGTTTGTCGGTCCCTTCACGAGAAAGTATGCGCCGCAACACCAGGTCGCCTTCCTGAAGCTCCCGGGCACACACAGACCTTTGGTGGTAGCGTCGGAGCGCCTGTCGGTACCGTGCGTTGCGGAGTGCCGCATGTAATCGAGCCTCGTCAACAAGGTTGACCTGCGCGGCTTCGTCGTAAGCTCGAACACGGAGGGACTTCATGGTGATCTCTGGGGGGAGCACGGCCTCGGCCCCATACACCATGAAGAAGGGTGTCTCTCCGGTGGCCCAGCTCTGGGATGTCCGGTTCACCCATAGTGTGCTCGGAAGCTCGTCCACCCACTTGGCGCCATGTTTCTTCAAGCCGGGATAGGTGCGGGTATTGAGGCCTCGAAGAATCTCGGCATTGGCCCTCTCAACTTGTTCATTGCTCTTTGGATGAGCCACGGAGGCATAGCACACCTGGATGCCGAGGTCTTCGCAGTATTCTCGGAACGCTGCGCTAGTGAACTGGGTCCCGTTGTCAGTAATGATTCTGTTCGGGACCCCGAACCGGCAGACGATCGACTTGATGAACTTTACTGTGGATTGCTTGTTGATGGTGACGACGGGTGTGGCTTCCGGCCACTTGGTGAACTTGTCGATGGCGACGTAGAGGTACCGGAATCCCCCAACGGCTCTGGCGAATGGTCCCAGGATGTCCAGCCCCCATACGGCGAACGACCATGAGGGCGGGATCATCTGTACCGTCTGAGCCGGTGTATGGATCTGCTTGGCATGGAACTGGCACGCCTTGCAGCTCTCGACCAGCTTGACGGCATCCTGGAGTGCTGTCGGCCAGTAGAAGCCATTCCGGAAGGCTTTACCGACAAGCGTGCGTGAGGAAGAGTGACTCCCACATTCGCCTCCATGGATCTCAGCGAGCAAGTCGCAGCCTTCCCCCTGGGTTATGCACCGCAATAGGACGTGGTTGGCGCCACGCCGGTAGAGATCCCATTCTACCAGCGCGTACCTCTTAGCCATGCGCACGATCCGTTCAGCGGATACACGTTCATCAGGGAGGATGTTATCTTTCAAGTAGTCCCGGATCTCTGTGATTGTCGGTACCCGCCATACAGGGTACCCCCGCGCACAGGGGAAAATGCCTAAGAAACTCGCCCTTCTCCGCAGGGAGAGCTCCGAAGGCGCCACGCGTCCGGCGGGGCTGGACCACCCTCTCCTCAAAGGAGAGCTCTGGGCACGCCATGTGGCCTGCAGAAGCCGGACCTCCCCCTCCGCGGAAGAGAGGTCCGAAGGTGCCACGTGTCCAGCGGGGCCGGACCTCCCTCTCCTCAGAGAGGAGCTCCGGGCTCGCCACGTGGCCGACAGAAGCCGGACCTCCCCCTCCGCGGGGAGAGGTCCGAAGGCTCCACGTATCCTGTGGGGCCGGACCCCCCTCTTCTCTGAGGAGGCCTCCGGGCCCGCCACGTGGTCAGCAGAACGGTGCTGCCTGCCCCCGAGCGGTAGGCAGCGGGCGTAAAGACGCCCCATACCTTGCCCGTACAAGGTATTCAAGGCCCGCGTCTTCTCAAGACGCAGAGACGCGGAGCACGCCTCTGTCAGGTGCCGTTGCGCCCAGTCGCATCACAGAATGGCACGCAGTGTCAGAGCCTGTCAGCCAATAAACGCAGCGACAAGACATCCCATGCCGCCCCCGCTTCATCAACCACTACGACTAGCATGCGGCATGGGCAGGGCTGCAAGACAAAGACTCAGAAGCCTTCGCCAGAGACAACTACCGGTGTCGGTACCCGCGATATGGGGTACCCCCGCGCACAAGGGAAAATGCCTAAGGAACTCGCCCTTCTCCGCAGGGAGAGCTCCGAAGGCGCCACGCGTCTGGTGGGGCCGGACCTCCCTCTCCTCAGAGGAGAGCTCCGGGCCCGCCATGTGGCATACAGAAGTCGGACCTCCCCCTCCGCAGGAGAGAGGTCCGAAGGTGCCACGTATCTGGCGGGGCCGGACCTCCCTCTCCTCAGAGAGGAGCTCCGGGCCCGCCACGTGGCCGACAGAAGCCGAACCTCCCCCTCCGCGGGGAAAGGTCCGAAGGCTCCACGTGTCCCGCAGGGCCGGACCCCCCCTCTCCTCTGAGGAGGGCTCCGGGCCCGCCATGTGGCCAACAGAACGGCGCTGCCTGCCCCCGAGTGATAGGCAGCAGGCGTAAAGACACCCCATACTTTGCCCGTACAAGGTATTCAAGGCCCGCGTCTTCCCAAGACGCGGAGAGACGGAGCACGCCTCTGTCAGGTGCCGTTGCGCCCAGTCGCATCACAGAGTGGCACGCGGTGTCAGAGCCTGCCAGCCAATAAACGCAGCGACAAGACATCCCATGCCGCCCCCGCCGTCATTATCCACTACGACTAGCATGCGGCATGGGCAGGGCTGCAAGACGAAGACTCAGAAGCCTTCGCCAAAGACAACTACCGGCATAACTGCAGATACGGTAGATCACAGTCAATCTCCCCGGGACCACCTGTCGGGTCCCGGGCCCCCCCTTGTAAGCCGCCCGAGTCTTGGACTATAAAAGGCTTGGGTAGGCGACGATAGTAAGGGTTCGCACTCCCGCAACTCATACGCTAGCCATTCACCCCCAAGCTGTAACTCATCCTCAAGCTCAGGACTCCGGTTCTGAGCAGCAAGCATTACAGCGAGCTCCATAGCTCGCCGTGGACGTAGGGTTTTACGCTCCGGCGGCCTGAACCACGTAAAATTCGCCATGTCAAGCTCTTACTAACTCGTCCATACGCGCAAGCTCTCCGCAAGGGTCTAGCCCCACCGACAAAAGAACCTCCGCGGGCTGCCCAGTGCAGGCCCGGGGGAAGTGTCGACCGAACACTTCGACATTTGGCGCGCCAGGTAGGGGGCTTTTCCCTTGCGCGACGAGTTTCCGCCGACGAAGATGACCAAGCTTCCTTCAGCGGCAAACTCTCCTCCTCCGCATTCACGGCGAACCGTGACCAGCGGGGAGTACATGTCGACGCATTCAGGACGGAGTATGTCGGCACAAGCTGGTAGCCAGCAGCCGACTCCGGCAACGCCGACTCCGGCAATGCAGGCTCCGACCAGTGTGAGATCTTCTGCAGCGCTGAGCGTACACCATGGGGGTGCGCTAGCTGCAGCAAGAGCACTACTGCGCAACCCACCTGCTGGGGATGCGCCCCATTCAGCGACCCAACAGTGGATCTGCGAGGTGGACCGCCTCGTCGTCGCCGCCGCAACCCTCGGTTTTGGCGAGGGCGGCGCCCCGGCCAACCGGCTGTGTCGCTGACGTGCACGCCAACGGTTGACGGGCAGACGGCGGATTCCAGCTCCTCCAGGCTCCCGTCGACGGACCTGAGAAGGGAGCTGGATGTAACACCCCAAATTTTGATTCAAAACTCTAAACCATGTTCAGAGGGGAATTTAAAAATTTTTGGACGTGTTGCATATTTTGCAAAAATTCAAATTCAAACTGGAATTCAAATTATACTCAAAACAGAAAAGAAATGGAAAAAGAAAAAGAGAAACGGGAAAAAACCGGCCAGTGGGCCGAAACCCGCCAGCCGGCCCAGTTTCCCCGCGCCAGCCCGCCCCCGCGCGCGCCGCGCTGTCCCTCACAGACAGGTGGGACCCACCTGTCATCCCTAACCCCGCGACCCCGGACTCTCTCCCGCGCGCGCGATCTTAACCGATCGGAAAACCCGTCCCGCAGCCCGAATTCCGGTCCCAGAAGAATCCAACTCGATCACAACTGACCCACCGCCCTCCCCCGGCTATAAAAACCCCAACTCCGATCAGTTTTTCCCACGCGATCGCCGATTTTTACTCCGGTGAGCACCGAGACTTCGCCGGTGAATTCTGGCCGATCTAAGCTCGGAAACTCTGATCTAACTCGCTGGTCTTGATCCACCGCATCCGGGGAACTTTGTAGGTGCAGAAAACTCGGAGAGTTACGGTGTAAATCCAGCGCCGACGAGCTTCGCCGTGGTTTTGCCTCGGACCTGGCCGCCGATCACTTTCCAGAACCCCTGAGCTCGAGAAAACCCCGAGGTGAGATCCCTGACCTCCCCTCTACCGATCTATGCCATAAGATCACAGTTCTAGGCAGAATTCTTGCGGATCCGAAACTTTCCGGCGAGATCGCCGCTTCCCGTCGCCGTGCGCCGCCGGCAGCGCCGCCCGCGCTCGATCAGAGCGACGTGGCTGCTTGTGCGCCGTTTATTTTAAATCGCACGATAGACTTTAAATCCCCGCGTACCGGTTCGATGTTATAATCTCAGCCGTCGGTTTAAAATCGGACGGTCCACGTCAGCCCCGCGTTATAAAGACTGGAATTCTTGCGTGCTACCCCCTGGGGTTCTCTGGAATTGAGAGCTAGCCCCGGAAACTTCAGATCTAGCCCCTGGAACTCCAGAAAATCATGTAAATTCATTTAAAAATCAGTTTTAGCCCCTGGACTTAATAAAAATTAGGAAAAACACCTCTGATAAGTGTAACTAGACCCCTGGAAATTATGAAAATAATATTATAGACCCTGTAATGGGGTGAATTCATTATTTTAGCCCTGTTTAGTATTTAAATTAGAAAATTGAATATGTAACTATTGTTTAAAAATTAAAAAGGGGGACAAACATAATTGTCAAAATTAATTAAAAACTTTCTCAGTACTTAGAAAACTTTGGAGTGAGATAAAAATATATTTTTGGGCTGAAATGAATCTGTTTCATCTATTATTCACATTTATTAGTATAGGGACACATTTTTAAGTAAATAATAGTTATAGAAAAATAGGGAAAATAATTATGAAATAGTCTACATCAGAAGCCAAGGTCAAAATATGTTATTAAATTATTTAGGACCAGAACCTATACTGTTTAGATGATGTGTATTACTAATTTCATAATAAAATACACAATTATGCCTAGGAATATAAATCTGAAAATATAGCAACTAGTAAATGATAAATGGAGTTTTTAAAATCCAAAGAGTTCAGATTAGGGTTGGTAGAAATTATGAAGGCACATATGGGGAAGAAAAATACTTTTCATACACACTTGGTAGTGAAAAGGTGTAGTAGCTTAATATAAGGAATTTATTTAAAACTGAAACACACACACACACACACACACACACACACACATATATATATATATATAGTATGTAAGTATAAATATGAACACCAAAGTAGGAATCATATACATATAAATAAAAGTGTATGCAAGCCACAACTCAACACACATAAAGTAACCACAACACATATAATGGTAAAGAACTTTTATAAAGGTGAATGTGTGGTTTGTATGAAGTAAGAAGTGTGAACTATGTCTTATGATTGTTGTTTTTCTTTTGCTATGTGTGATGGTATGAAGTAGAACCTGTTCAAGAGCAAGTTATCCCTTTCCAAGATCAGGACTACCCATTTCAAGAGCAGCAAGAAGGAGGCAAGTGTCCTTGACCACTTTGATCCTATGCTAGGATGTGTAGATAGAATTATTTGCATTGTCAAATGAAATATGAAACCCATGCTAGGAAAGTTTCTCTAGAATTGCATTACCTTGTTTCCTTGTAGCTTGGGTTGGGATTTATTTTGTCATGTCATTTATTTACATGCATATGCTTAGCCATGCTTAGAATGGGATATTTGGGATATGAGATCATCAGTTTATTATACCATACTCTTGAATGAGACATTGTGGGTTATGTAGAGGTAGGGATCACGGCAAGTTGGATGTTTTGGTTGTGTGCTGGGTGCACGAGACTTGGGTTTGTGTTTAGTACTTGCCTGGATCCTAAGGACCGGTTCATGGAGCATGTAACCCGGCTTTACAGTGCCAACCACATGCTGAGATGGGGCAGCTTGGCCAATTAATTAGGTGTATCCCCGGCGTAGTATGGGTGTGTTGGATGGTGCGGGGAGTAGGTGTCAGCTGGACTACCATATGAACCGCAAGGCTCAAGAGGGGGCCACTGCAGCGGGGTTGGAGCCTCTTGTATGCTGTTAGGGGTGAAACCTCAGTGGGCCCACGCTCGTCGGGAATCCCTTTGTAAAGGCTTCGTAGTGATCTCCTGGCTGCACACCTCGGAAGTGTGAATGTGGATCGTAGCCACTGGCATAATGGAGGTTCTTTTAGTCCACCCGGCAACGGGGGATGAAATCACTACTTGTGGGTACAGTGGTACAAACTCTGCAGAGTCAAAACTGTCTTGACAGCCGTGCTCACGGTTAAGAGCGGTCTGGACTTATTCATGATTAGAGGATTGATGGTTTTGGAAGTTAAGCGGGGAGCTTAATATTGGAAATGATGTTATGGTTATTGGATTATGATGATGGGATGGGAGATTGGGACCATTTCACCTGTGTAGTAATGTAGGTGCTTAATAAGCTAAGGTGATAGGTATTAAATGCATAGTGCTTTAACCATGAGTTCAACCTCTCCTTGTTCTAGCCATGCATGATATAATTTTCCCACACTTACTGAGTACCATTGGTACTCAACCTTGCATATTTGTTAGTTTATATTGCTGCTCAGGTCAAGATAATGAGGTGGTGTATAATGACCAAGACTTTGGACCCGAGGAAGGTTTTTAGGTTCATGAAGACCCCCGGGCAACACCTGTGATGGAGCCCTAAAAGAATAATATTCCGCTGCTAGTTTATTTACTTATGATGAAGCATTAGTGTCCATTGAGACATTTGCGATGTAAGACTTATTTATATTCGACACCTGGCTTGTAATAAATGATGCTTCACTATTTGTCATCACATGTATGAGAAAATGATCCTGGCATACATGTGATATTCACTTGGTTGTTTCTTCGGAAAAACCGGGTGTGACAGAGGTGGTATCAGAGCCAAGGTTGCCCGTAGGAACGTGGACCTAGGTAGAAATGGACGTATTTAAGGGCCCTATTTTCTTAAAAACTATTTTCCAAAGTGTGGGTGGAAAAGTGTTATTAAAGGAGTCATTTTCTTCATCTTACCCCAACTTTCATTCAAAATAGGATTTTTGTTTGAGAATTTATCTAACCTAATTTTAAATTCTTTTGTTTTAGATGGTTCGCATGATTCGCACCGCTCGTAAGTCCACAGGAGGGAGAGTTCCCGTAGTTGCCCTTGCCGAAAGAGAGGAGAGTCGCCCAGTGACGTACCTTTCCTACGGATTGGCAGTAGGAGATTTGTTGCGCCGTCTTCGACGTATGCTCGAAGCCGCCGGCAATACGGGCAAGCTAATCATCCACTATAACTCCACCAGGACCATCCGTGAGAAGAGGGAAGAATGGAGTTCGGAGATGAGGATTATACACGAGAATCAGCTGCTTAAGATTCACCACTCTCCAGCTTGTCGAGCAACACAAGTTGACGCGGAGAAAGATGTCACCTGAGAGGCCATCACCTGCCAGAGTCACATCTATCGTCGCCACTTGGACAAAACTGAGTACATGTATGTCCTCCAACGTGAGAGTGGTACTACGGAGTACAAGTACCCACCGGTGCAGCAAGAGACTTCCCATGAGCACATGGACTTGTGCTTGGAGGATGCTGCTATGCTCAGCACTCGACTGCAGGAATGTCAACAAGAGCTTCAGGATGTCCGAGACACCCTGAAGGAAACGGAGGCGTTGCTGCGAGCTTGCTTAAAGGCGAGAGAAAGAGGAGATGGGAATGAACTGTGTGTCACCGTGAGTGATCCATGGACTCCTGACTCCCCGGATCGCCGAGCGATCAGGCGTCGTCGCACTTCTCCACCAGCAGCCTCCCCACCCAAAGCAGAGTCAGAAGGTAGCTGAAATGAGGAGGAAGATCCTGAGGAGTCAGCTCAAGAGGACGAGTAGTGTAGAGTCTTTCCCCTAGCTAGCAAGAGGTCGAGTAGTCGAGTCGTGACGTAGTTAATGGTGTGATAATGCTTGGTGTGTGACGTGAGTTGTGGAAGCCATGAGCAATTGTCCACAGCCTCGTCTTCAGATTGTTTTGCTTTGATGTGTGAACCCACAGGAAATAATAGTGCATTTATTTGGTGTGAGATATAAACCCTCGTAAAATTTTAACAAAGCCTCAACACCTTAAAGTACCAACAAATGAAAGTAGTAAGATGATACTAAATGGTATCAAATTAACATTTGTTGATTCTGCCAGATGGCCGGAAGAGGAAAAGGACGTGCTGCCAACCCCGCCAACCACAATGATGAGGCATGCAACCCTCATCTTTCGGGAGGCCAGGACAGGGGTGGTCGCCGGGAAGAAGTTGACCCTCTCCACCAAATGCTGGAGAATCAAAATCAGCTCATCCAGAACTTGACTCAAGTGGTGGCCAACTTGCATCAAGTTCCACCTCCACAAGCTGCACCACGCCAACCAAGGTTGAGTGAGTTTCTAGGAACTCAACCTCCAAAGTTTGCATGTGCTGCTGAACCTCTGGAGGCAGATGATTGGCTGAAGACCATTGAAAGTAAGATGAGGATAATACTATGCCAAGGGTATGAGAGGGTCCTGTTTGCCTCTCATCAATTGCATGGACCTGCTGCTGATTGGTGGACCGCCTACGTGGCCGCCCATCATGACCCTGAGAACATCACTTGGGAAGAGTTCAAGCGTAACTTCCGCAACCACTACATCCCAAGAGGTGAACTCAAAAACAAGAGGAAAGAGTTTCTGGGACTGCAGCAGGGAAACATGACGGTGAGGGAATACCTCACTAAATTTACTCAACTATCCCGTTATGCTCCACGAGACACAGAGACTGATGAGCAGAAACAAGATTGTTTCGTGGAAGGACTTACCGCAGAGATGCAGTGTGCCATGTCCTCCAATGAGTATGAAAGTTTTCAAAAGATGGTGGACAGAGCGTTTGTGGTGGAAAGGAAGCTAAAGGCCCTGGAAAATGAGAATAAGAGGAAGGCGGGATGGTCACATCAAGCCTCAGGGAGCAACACCCGCCCACGTATGATGCAGCAACCTACGGGGCAGACGAGCCGTGCTGCGGTACACTATTCAGCACCAAGAGGGTACAACCCAAACTACAGGCCTCCCGCAGCACCAGCACAGCCGCAACGTCAGTTTGTGCAGCAGCCTCGCCCCGCATATCCACCTCGACCAGCAGTACAAGGACCCCCAAACCAACCCCAAGACAACAAGGGCCAAGCATCTAAGATTGGGGTGCAATGTTTCAGCTGTGGTGAAGTGGGGCACTACGCCCATAAATGCCCAAAGAAGAAGCCTGCGCCGCCACAACAGCAGAATGTAATGAGAGGACGGTGAACCATGTCACTATGGAGGAAGCACAAGAGGCACCCGACGTGGTAGTTGGTAAGTTTCCTGCCAATTTACACCTTGCAACTCTGCTGTTTGATTCTGGTGCTACCCACTCGTTCATTGCTCAAGGGTTTGTTAAGAAGCATGACCTAGCAACCACACAAATAAACCATATGCTAGCTGTAAATTCTCCAGGTGGAGAAATAAGGACAAGACAAGTGTGTCCCAAAGTGAACCTAGACATTAATGGGGTAGTATTTACTGCTAACCTCATAGTGATAGATTCACAAGGGATAGATATTATTTTGGGTATAGATTGGTTGACCAAACATAAAGGAATCATCCATTGTTCGACCAGAACGGTGGAACTAACTCACCCTAGTGGCACAAGAGTAAAATTCATAACGATACACGAGCCTAGGAGGGACATTAAATTAAATCAAGTGGAGGTGAAAGTTGAGGAAATCAGGACTATCAGTGAATATCCAGATGTTTTTCCGGAGGAATTGCCAGGTATGCCTCCCGACCGTGACGTGGAATTCGCAATTGAGCTAGTACCGGGAACAACCCCGATATACAAGAGACCTTATCGAATGGACTCCAAGCAGCTAGAAGAGCTCAAGGATCATTTGAGAGAATTGATGGAGAAGGGGTATATTCGCCCTAGTTCCTCACCATGGGGAGCTCCGGTGATATTTGTGCCCAAGAAAGACGGAACCCAAAGGTTATGCGTGGATTACCGTGCCTTGAATGAGGTAACCATCAAGAACAAGTACCCATTACCCCGCATTGAAGACTTGTTTGATCAGTTGAGGGGAGCTTGTGTGTTCTCGAAAATTGATCTCAGGTCGGGATACCACCAACTCAAGATAAGGCAATCTGATATTCCCAAGACAGCTTTCGTATCTCGGTACGGACTGTATGAATACACTGTCATGCCTTTCGGGCTAACCAATGCCCCGGCATATTTCATGTACCTCATGAACAAGGTATTCATGGAATATCTGGACAAATTTGTGGTGGTTTTCATAGATGATATTCTCGTCTTCTCCAAAGATGAAGAAGAACATGAGAAACATCTAAGGTTGGTGTTGCAGAGGTTGAGAGAACACCAACTATATGCCAAGTTGAGCAAGTGTGAGTTTTGGCTGAACAGAGTTCCCTTTTTAGGACATATAATCTCGGAGGGAGGAATCTCCGTAGATCCCGCCAAAATCGAGGATATCCAGAAGTGGAAAACTCCTGAAAATGTCGGGGAAGTTCGAAGCTTTTTGGGATTGGCTGGATACTATCGACGGTTTATTGAGGGATTCTCCAAGATCTCGAGACCTCTCAACAAACTGTTGGAAAAGGGAATCACATTCACCTGGACGCCACAGTGCGATACGAGCTTTCAGGAGCTAAAGAAGAGATTGACAACAGCCCCAGTGTTGGTTATGCCAGATATGCAGAAGAATTTCACAGTGTACTGCGATGCCTCTGGAAATGGGTTGGGATGTGTTCTCATGCAAGAAGGACATGTCGTGGCTTATGCATCCCGGCAGCTTCGGAAGTACGAGAAGAACTATCCTACACATGACCTAGAACTAGCCGCAGTGGTACACGCGTTGAAAATTTGGCGGCACTATTTGATGGGGAAGAGGACAGAGATATATACGGATCATAAGAGTTTGAAGTACATATTCACACAGCCAGATCTCAACCT
The DNA here is from genome assembly GCA_030760725.1 of Neostapfia colusana. Taxonomy (NCBI): domain Eukaryota; kingdom Viridiplantae; phylum Streptophyta; class Magnoliopsida; order Poales; family Poaceae; genus Neostapfia; species Neostapfia colusana. Next base: position 97,533,979 of record JASWHV010000008.1, on the reverse strand, counting down.
CCGACAAAGGAGATGGTTAGAGCTAATCAATGACTTTGATGTGGGCATCAACTATCATCCCGGGAAAGCAAACGTCGTGGCCGATGCTTTGAGTCGGAAAGTGCAGGTCAATAAGTTGAGTTTGAAGGACATGCCTGCAGAATTGAAGGACGAGGTTATAAGACTCAATCTATGTCTAGTAAATAGTGGTGAAGCCATCGCCATGGAAGTGGACTCCACACTCGAGCGAGACATACGCGAGGGCCAAAAGAATGATGAGAAGATACAAGAGATCAGACAGCTCATTAAGGAAAATAAAGCTCCTGGTTTTAGAGAGGATGAACAGAGAACGGTGTGGCACGGAAAAAGGATCTGTGTGCCAGAAGTAAAGGAGATCCGTGAGTTAATTTTGAAGGAGGCTCACGATTCTGACTATTCTATTCATCCTGGGAGTACGAAGATGTACCAGGACCTCAAAAGCAGGTATTGGTGGTATGGCATGAAGCGAGATGTCACGGAACATGTTGCCCTATGTGACACATGTCAGTTGGTGAAAGCTGAACATCAACAACCCGCGGGATTATTGCAACCACTCAAAGTACCTGAATGGAAGTGGGAAGAAATCAGCATGGATTTTGTCGTGGGATTGCCTAGGACCCAATCCGGGTATGATTCAATATGGGTCATTATTGATAGGCTAACTAAGATAGCTCATTTCATCCCTGTGAAAGAAAGCTACAGCGGATCCAAATTGGTAGAATTGTACATGTCAAGGATTGTGTGTTACCATGGAGTGCCAAAGAAGATAGTGTCGGACCGAGGGACACAGTTCACCTCGAGGTTTTGGCAGAAGTTGCATGAAACCATGGGAACCCATCTGAACTTCAGTTCTGCCTATCATCCCCAAACTGACGGGCAGACGGAGAGAACCAATCAGATCCTTGAAGATATGTTAAGGGCATGTGCACTCAAAAACAATAGGAGTTGGGACAAGAACTTACCGTATGCGGAGTTTTCCTATAACAACAGTTATCAAGCTAGTATGAAGATGTCACCGTTTGAAGCTTTGTATGGAAGGAAGTGCAGAACTCCCCTATTTTGGAACCAAACAGGAGAAAGTAAAGTGTTTGGTCCAGAAGTGCTACAAGAAGCCGAGGCGAAGGTGAGGGAGATTCGCAACAACTTGAGGATAGCACAAACACGCCAGAAGAGTTATGCTGATGTACGAAGAAGAGAACTCGTTTTCAACGTGGGAGACTATGTTTATCTCAAGGTGTCCCCTATCAGAGGACTTCGTCGGTTCAAGGTGAAAGGGAAGTTGTCACCTCGATACATCGGACCCTTTCAAGTTTTGGAAAGAAAAGGCGAGGTGGCGTACCAACTAGAGTTACCGGTCCATCTATCGGACGTGCACGATGTATTTCATGTGTCACAACTCAAGAAATGCCTGAGGACGCCTGAAGAGGTGTTACCCATGAATGAAGTGGATGTAGCTGAAGATTTGTCTTATACCGAGCAACCCTACAAGATTTTGGAGACAATGGAACGCCTCACCAGAAATAAAAGAATCCGGATGTGCAAGGTGCAATGGAAGCATCACTCAGAAGAGGAAGCCACCTGGGAACGGGAAGATGAGCTCAAGGCACAATTTCCGGAATTGTTTTCTTAGAAACACCAATCTCGAGGACGAGATTTCTTTTAAGGGGGGTAGAGCTGTAACACCCCAAATTTTGATTCAAAACTCTAAACCATGTTCAGAGGGGAATTTAAAAATTTTTGGACGTGTTGCATGTTTTGCAAAAATTCAAATTCAAACTGGAATTCAAATTATACTCAAAACAGAAAAGAAATGGAAAAAAAAAGAGAAACGGGAAAAAACCGGCCAGTGGGCCGAAACCCGCCAGCCGGCCCAGTTTCCCCGCGCCAGCCCGCCCCCCCCGCGCGCAGCGCTGTCCCTCACAGACAGGTGGGACCCACCTGTCATCCCTAATCCCCCCACCCCGGACTCTCTCCCGCGCGCGCGATCTTAACCGATCGGAAAACCCGTCCCGCAGCCCGAATTCCGGTCCCAGAAGAATCCAACTCGATCACAACTGACCCACCGCCCTCCCCCGGCTATAAAAACCCCAGCTCCGATCAGTTTTTCCCACGCGATCGCCGATTTTTACTCCGGTGAGCACCGAGACTTCGCCGGTGAATTCTGACCGATCTAAGCTCGGAAACTCTGATCTAACTCGCTGGTCTTGATCCACCGCCTCCGGGAAACTTTGTAGGTGCAGAAAACTCGGAGAGTTACGGTGTAAATCCAGCGCCGACGAGCTTCGCCGTGGTTTTGCCTCGGACCTCGCCGCCGATCACTTTCCAGGACCCCCGAGCTCGAGAAAACCCCGAGGTGAGATCCCTGACCTCCCCTCTACCGATCTATGCCATAAGATCACAGTTCTAGGCAGAATTCTCGCGGATCCGAAACTTTCCGGCGAGATCGCCGCTTCCCGCCGCCGTGCGCCGCCGGCAGCGCCGCCCGCGCTCGATCAGAGCGACGTGGCTGCTTGTGCGCCGTTTATTTTAAATCGCACGATAGACTTTAAATCCCCGCGTACCGGTTCGATGTTATAATCTCAGCCGTCGGTTTAAAATCGGACGGTCCACGTCAGCCCCGCGTTATAAAGACTGGAATTCTTGCGTGCTACCCCCTGGGGTTCTCTGGAATTGAGAGCTAGCCCCGGAAACTTCAGATCTAGCCCCTGGAACTCCAGAAAATCATGTAAATTCATTTAAAAATCAGTTTTAGCCCCTGGACTTAATAAAAATTAGGAAAAACACCTCTGATAAGTGTAACTAGACCCCTGGAAATTATGAAAATAATATTATAGACCCTGTAATGGGGTGAATTCATTATTTTAGCCCTGTTTAGTATTTAAATTAGAAAATTGAATATGTAACTAGTGTTTAAAAATTAAAAGGGGGACAAACATAATTGTCAAAATTAATTAAAAACTTTCTCAGTACTTAGAAAACTTTGGAGTGAGATAAAAATATATTTTTGGGCTGAAATGAATCTGTTTCATCTATTATTCACATTTATTAGTATAGGGACACATTTTTAAGTAAAGAATAGTTATAGAAAAATAGGGAAAATAATTATGAAATAGTCTACATCAGAAGCCAAGGTCAAAATATGTTATTAAATTATTTAGTACCAGAACCTATACTGTTTAGATGATGTGTATTACTAATTTCATAATAAAATACACAATTATGCCTAGGAATATAAATCTGAAAATATAGCAACTAGTAAATGATAAATGGAGTTTTTAAAATCCAAAGAGTTCAGATTAGGGTTGGTAGAAATTATGAAGGCACATATGGGGAAGAAAAATACTTTTCATACACACTTGGTAGTGAAAAGGTGTAGTAGCTTAATATAAGGAATTTATTTAAAACTGAAACACACAGTATGTAAGTATAAATATGAACACCAAAGTAGGAATCATATACATATAAATAAAAGTGTATGCAAGCCACAACTCAACACACATAAAGTAACCACAACACATATAATGGTAAAGAACTTTTATAAAGGTGAATGTGTGGTCTGTATGAAGTAAGAAGTGTGAACTATGTCTTATGATTGTTGTTTTTCTTTTGCTATGTGTGATGGTATGAAGTAGAACCTGTTCAAGAGCAAGTTATCCCTTTCAGATCAGGACTACCCATTTCAAGAGCAGCAAGAAGGAGGCAAGTGTCCTTGACCACTTTGATCCTATGCTAGGATGTGTAGATAGAATTATTTGCATTGTCAAATGAAATATGAAACCCATGCTAGGAAAGTTTCCCTAGAATTGCATTACCTTGTTTCCTTGTAGCTTGGGTTGGGATTTATTTTGTCATGTCATTTATTTACATGCATATGCTTAGCCATGCTTAGAATGGGATATTTGGGATATGAGATCATCAGTTTATTATACCATACTCTTGAATGAGACATTGTGAGTTATGTAGAGGTAGGGATCAAGGCAAGTTGGATGTTTTGGTTGTGTGCTGGGTGCACGAGACTTGGGTTTGTGTTTAGTACTTGCCTGGATCCTAAGGACCGGTTCATGGAGCATGTAACCCGGCTTTACAGTGCCAACCACATGCTGAGATGGGGCAGCTTGGCCAATTAATTAGGTGTATCCCCGGCGTAGTATGGGTGTGTTGGATGGTGCGGGGAGTAGGTGTCAGCTGGACTACCATATGAACCGCAAGACTCAAGAGGGGGCCACTGCAGCGGGGTTGGAGCCTCTTGTATGCTGTTAGGGGTGAAACCTCAGTGGGCCCACGCTCGTCGGGAATTTCTTTGTAAAGGCTTCGTAGTGATCTCCTGGCTGCACACCTGGGAAGTGTGAATGTGGATCGTAGCCACTGGCATAATGGAGGTTCTTTTAGTCCACCCGGCAACGGGGGATGAAATCACTACTTGTGGGTACAGTGATACAAACTCTGCAGAGTCAAAACTGTCTTGACAGCCGTGCTCACGGTTAAGAGCGGCCTGGACTTATTCATGATTAGAGGATTGATGGTTTTGGAAGTTAAGCGGGGAGCTTAACATTGGAAATGATGTTATGGTTATTGGATTATGATGATGGGATGGGAGATTGGGACCATTTCACCTGTGTAGTAATGTAGGTGCTTAATAAGCTAAGGTGATAGGTATTAAATGCATAGTGCTTTAACCATGAGTTCAACCTCTCCTTGTTCTAGCCATGCATGATATAATTTTCCCACACTTGCTGAGTACCATTGGTACTCAACCTTGCATATTTGTTGGTTTATATTGCTGCTCAGGTCAAGATAATGAGGTGGTGTATAATGACCAAGACTTTGGACCCGAGGAAGGTTTTTAGGTTCATGAAGACCCCCGGGCAACGCCTGTGATGGAGCCCTAAAAGAATAATATTCCGCTGCTAGTTTATTTACTTATGATGAAGCATTAGTGTCCATTGAGACATTTGCGATGTAAGACTTATTTATATTCACACCTGGCTTGTAATAAATGATGCTTCACTATTTGTCATCACATGTATGAGAAAATGATCCTGGCATACATGTGATATTCACTTGGTTGTTTCTTCGGAAAAACCGGGTGTGACACTGGAACGGTGCCACTTGGGCCAGGATGCCCGGGTGTACCTCGAGCGACGTCGAGAAAGGCGTCGCAACCAAGAGGCTGGCGACAGCATGACGTTGGCCTCGACACAGCCTGGAGGGCAGATCTTCGCCACGCGAGTCCTGCCTCAGGCATACGCCGCGCAGCATATGCCACAACCATATGCGCCGCAAGCAGCGCCCCCGGTCTATGGTGCTGCCTTGCCCATGCCGGGGTACACGGTGCCAAGTGCGAACCAAGCGTTCGCAGCGCCGATACCTGTGGCAGCAGGAGCAGGATGTGCGGCCCTTGCACCCCACCTTCGCTTCGCGAGGTGGCCGCGCAAGTTTCGGCCGCACCTGCCCGAGAAGTATGACGGTAGCGTCAACCCGGCGGAGTTCCTCTAGATCTACTCCACCGCCGTACTTGCCACAGGAGGGGATGAGGCTGTCATGGCCAACTACTTCCCCGTCGCCTTGACCGGCCCGGCTCGGTCTTGGCTCATGAATCTCCCTCAGGGGTCCATAACTTCCTGGGGAGAGCTCTGCCGGCAGTTCGTCGCCAACTTCGGCAGCTCCTACACCCGTCCCGGCACGGAGCTTGACCTCCACGCCGTCAAGCAACAACCTGGGGAGTCGCTGTGCTCTTTCATCCAGCGGTTCTCCCAGGTACGCGACACCATCCCGCATATTCAAAGTGCTTCTGTGGTGGTGGCGTTCCGGCAGGGAGTCCGGGACGAGAAAATGCTTGAGAAGCTCGCGACCAGAGAGGTCCGCGATGTCTCTGAGCTCTTCAGCCTGGCGGACAAATGCGCTAGAGCAGCTGAAGGGCGGAACTGACACTCTCTGCCGACCTCCGAGTCAGGAGGACAGCCCGGGTCCGGCGCTGCTGCCTATGGAGGTGGCAAGAAGGCCAAGAACCGGGGGAGTGGCAAGATGAAGTCATCGTTCGCGGCTCCCATCGCCGCAGCAGCGACGACTAGTGGAGCTCGGGGGCCACGCCCCGACAAAAGGCAGCGGCAGTCACCAGCCCCAGGTAGTGACCAGGACGGGCTATGCCCCGTGCATGGCGCCGGCAACCATACTGCTGCCGAGTGCTGGGATATCCAGAGGCTCGCAGAGCGCTTTCGCAAAGGAAGACAGCAGAGAGCTGAAGCACCGCCCTACCCTCAGAGGGATGGCAAGCAGAAAGTCGACGCTCCAGTCAGCGCCGCCCACCAGGTGGGGTTTCAGGAGCCTCAGCATGTCATAAAGACAGTGAATAACGGTGAGGACTCCAGCTCCGATGGTGACGGGCCGGAGCGGTAGCCGGCTGTGGCTGCCGTCCCAGGTCAGTGGAGGCTGCACTGCTGCGGCGTCAACCTTGGAGAAGCCCCAAGTAGTCGCAGCAGCCCAAGCACCGATCACAATGGTGCAAGGTTGGGCCAGCCTCACCCGAGAGCACGCCTCCGTGCCTCGGTCATACCTTCCGGGGGCCGCCCAAGGTCTGTCAACCCCTTGAAGGCATTGCCAGAAGGGGAAGACGCCTTAGGTCTTCCAAGACGAGCCCGGGTCCACCTACCCCTTGAAGGCCTTAGCCAGAAGGGGAGAACTCCCCGGGGGCGCCCAGGAGAAGCCGCGCAGGACCTGATCCAGCGTGAAGATGACAACCTCGTCGACGAGGCTCGGCTGCAGGTAACACCCCACAACGCACGGTCTCGGCTGATGCTCTAAGCACCACAGCCAAAGAACCAAACGCGTCAGGGACCTGCAGAAGGGCAACCTGGTGTCGCGGCACGCTCTTTCCCGAGAAGGACCTATAAACTCTCCCCCAGCAGGGAAGGTCCCTTCTGGATCACGAAAGCTGCTGCCCCAGGTACACATGCCTTTCAACCGAGTGTGGGATCCATTCCCAAAACCCTTGGCATGGAGCAACACTGTAAGTCCTACTCTCCGAGCATTAGTAGAACAGGGTCATTCCCTTCTGTAATGAATCCCATAGAATTTAGGAACAGTGCTTGGGGCAGCTGTCGGTACCTGAGATATGGGGTACCCCCGCGCACAGGGGAAAATGCCTAAGGAGCTCGCCCTTCTCCGCAGGGAGAGCTCCGAAGGCGCCACGCGTCCGGCGGGGCCGGACCTCCCTCTCCTCAGAGGAGAGCTCCGGGTCCGCCACGTGGCATACAGAAGCCGGACCTCCCCCTCCGCGGGAGAGAGGTCCGAAGGCGCCACGCGTCCAGCGGGGCCGGATCCCCCTCTCCTCAGATGAGAGCTCCGGGCCTGCCACGTGGCCAACAGAAGCTGAGCCTCCCCCTCCGCGGGGAGAGGTCCGGAGGCTCAACGTGCCCCGCGGACCGGGCCCTCCTCTCCTCTGAGAAGGGCTCCGGGCCCGCCACGTGGCAGCAGAACGGCGCTGCCTGCCCCCGAGCGATAGGCAGCGGGCGTAAAGACGCCCCATACCTTGCCCGTACAAGGTATTCAAGGCCCGCGTCTTCCCAAGACGCGGAGCACGCCTCTGTCAGGTGCCGTTGCGCCCAGTCGCATCACAGACTGGCGCGCGGTGTCAGAACCTACCAGCCAATAAACACCGCGACAAGACAACCCATGCCGCCTGCGCCGTCATCAACCACAACGACTAGCATGCAGCATGGGCAGGGCGGCAAGATGAAGACTCAGAAGCCTTCGACCAGAGACAACTACCGGCATAACTGCAGATACGGTAGATAATAGACAATCTTCCCGGGACCACCTGTCGGGTCCCGGCCCCCCTTGTAAGCCGCCCGAGTCTTGGACTATAAAAGGCTCGGGTAGGCGACGATAGCAAGGGTTCACGCTCTGCAAATCATACGCTAGCCATACACTCCCAAGCTGTAACTCACCCCCAAGCTCAGGACTCCGGCCCTGAGCAGCAAGCAATACAGCGAGCTCCATAGCTCGTCGTGGACGTAGGGTTTTACGCTCCGGCGGCCTGAACCACGTAAAACTCACCGCGTCAAGCTCTTACTAACTCGTCCATCCGCGCAAGCTCTCTGCAAGGGACTAGCCCCACCGAAAAAAGAACCTCCGCGGGCTGCCCAGTGCAGGCCCGGGGGAAGTGTCGACCGAACACTTCGACATTTGGCGCACCAGGAAGGGGGCTTTTCTCCTAGCGCGACGAGTTTCCGCCGACGAAGATGACCAAGCTTCCTTCAGGGGCAAACTCTCCTCCCCCGCGTTCACGACGAACCGTGACCAGTGGGGAGTACATGTCGACACACTCAGGACAGAGTGTGTCAGCACAAGCTGGTAGCCAGCAGCCGACTCCGGCAACGCAGGCTCCGATCAGTGTGAGGTCTTCTGCAGCGCTGAGCGTACACCATGGGGGTGCGCTAGCTGCAGCAAGAGCACTGCTGCGCAACCCACCTGCTGGGGATGCACCCCATTCTGCGACCCAACAGTGGGTCCGCGAGGTGGACCGCCTCGTCGTCGCCGCCGCGAACCCTCGGTTTCGGCGAGGGCGATGCCCCGGTCAACCGGCTGTGTCGCTGACGCGCACGCCCACAGTTGACGGGCAAACGGCGGATTCCAGCTCCTCCAGGTTCCCGTCAACGGACCTGAGAAGGGAGCTGGGACGGTGCCACTTTGGCCAGGACTCCCGGGTGTACCTCGAGCGACGTCGAGAAAGGCGTCGCACCCAAGAGACTGGCGACAGCATGACGTCGGCCTCAACACCGCATGGAGGGCAGGTCTTCGCTACGCGAGTCCTGCCTCAGGCATATGCAGCGCAGCATATGCCACAACCATATGCGCCGCAAGCAGCACCCCCGGTCTATGGTGCAGCCTTGCCCATGCCGGGATACACGGTGCCAAGTGCGAACCAAGCGTTCGCAGTGCCAATACCTGCGGCAGCAGGAGCAGGATGTGCAGCTCTTGCACCCCACCTTCGCTTCGCGAGGTGGCCACGCAAGTTTCGCCCGCACCTGCCTGAGAAGTACGACGGTAGCGTCAACCCGGCGGAGTTCCTCCAGATCTACTCCACCGCCGTACTTGCCGCAGGAGGGGATGAGGCTGTCATGGCCAACTACTTCCCCGTCGCTTTGACCGGCCCAGCTCGGTCTTGGCTCATGAATCTACCTCAGGGGTCCATAACTTCCTGGGGAGAGCTCTGCCGGCAGTTCGTCGCCAACTTCGGCAGCTCATACACCCATCCCGGCACGGAGCTTGACCTCCACGCCGTCAAGCAACAACCTGGGGAGTCGCTGCGCTCTTTCATCCAGCGGTTCTCCCAGGTACGTAACACCATCCCGCATATCCAAAGTGCTTCTGTGGTGGTGGCGTTCCGACAGGGTGTCCGGGACGAGAAAATGCTTGAGAAGCTCGCGACCAGAGAGGTCCGCGACGTCTCTGAGCTCTTCAGCCAGGCGGACAAATGCGCCAGAGCAGCTGAAGGGCGGAACTGGCACTCTCTGCTGACCTCCGAGCCGGGAGGACAATCCGGGTCCGGCGCTGCTGCCTATGGGGGTGGCAAGAAGGCCAAGAACCGGTTGAGTGGCAAGATGAAGTCATCGTTCACGGCTCTCATCGCCGCAGCAATGACTAGTGGAGCTCGGGGGCCACGCCCCGACAAAAGGCAGCGGCAGTCACCAGCCCCAGATAGTGACCAGGGCAGGCTATGCCCCGTGCATGGCGCCGGCAACCATGCTGCTGCCGAGTGCTGGGATACCCAGAGGCTCGCAGAGCGCTTCCGCAAAGGAAGATAGCAGAGAGCTGAAGCACCGCCCTACCCTCAGAGGGATGGCAAACAGAAGGTCGATGCCCCAGTCACCGCCGCCCATCAGGTGGGGTTCCAGGAGCCTCAGCGTGTTATAAAGACAGTGCATAACGGTGAGGACTCCAGCTCCGACGATGAAGGGCCAGGGCGGTAGCCAACTGCGGCACGCCTCAGTGCCTCGGACATACCTCCCGGGGGCCGCCCAAGATCTGTCAACCCCTTGAAGGCCTTGCCAGAAGGGGAAGACGCCTTAGGTCATCCAAGACGAGCCCGGGTCCACCTACCCCTTGAAGGCCTTAGCCAGAAGGGGAGAACTCCCCGGGGGCCCCCAGGAGAAGCTGCGCAGGACCTGATCCAGCGCGAAGATGACAACCTTGTCGACGAGACTCGGCTGCAGGTAACACCCCACAACGCGCGGTCTCGGCTGATGCTCTAAGCACTACTGCCAAAGAACCGAACGCATCGGGGGCCTGCAGGAGGGCTACCTGGTGTCGCGGCACGCTCTATTCCAAGAAGGACCCATAAGCTCTCCCCCAGCAGGGAAGGTCCCTTCCGAGTCATGAAAGCTGCCGCCCCAGGTACACATGCCTCTCAACCGAGTGTGGGATCCGTTCCCAAAAATCCTTGCCATGAAGCAACACTGTAAGTCCTACTTCCCGAGCATCAGTAGAACAGAGTTATCCTCTTCTGTAATGAATCCCATAGGATTTAGGAACAGAGCTTGGGGCAGCTAAGTCTCAAGGGACGGTACAGGACTACGTCCAGTTTAGCCTGGTTCCGACCCTAAGCGCGTAGAGTCTTGCTTCCCTTGTAGACGAGGCGGAATATTGCCTCCATGTACAGCCAGAATTCCATCTATGGGCACGAATACAGAGACCTATTCTACTTAGCTCTCTCTCATGCGCTCATTTAAATAATGCATTAATTTTTATGACCGCACTATCTTTGTATGTTCATCGTACATCTAGCTCCCCCTCTCCTGTGTGGTAGGTCTGATGCCACGGTGAGACGGCCCCACAGGACCTCGTTGGGTGGTGCCGTGTTATGCGGCACCCAACAGCACACGGGTCGATGAACACACATCATATTACATAAATAGTTTGCGGAAGCGTACAAGATTGTTTTACAAATAAATATATATCAGAGTAAACTACAGCGGAAGACTATCACTCTCACGACTCATATCTAAACTAGCAACAAAGAAACGGTCCAGCCCGCGGACGTTTCTTACTAGCAACACGAAGACAATCTGCAGCGGCGAGGATGCTCTTAGAGTAAGCACTCGGAGGTTCCCGAGTCTCATCGGCACCCCTTCTCATAATCAGCGAGTCAATTACCTGCAAAACAACTCGGATAGCATCCGTGAGCATAACGCTCAGCAAGACTTAATCGTCACCCTAAACATGAAACTCTAAGTGAGGTTATGAACCTAACATAGGATGGCATAAGCATAATTAACTCGCATAAAAGTGAATCCTTACTTTCAGGTATTAATTGCAGCATTTTAAGTAACCCTGGGCACGCTACATCGGGAGTCCACAATCAGACAAGAAACGCTTTCCCCCGATGTAAATTGCTAATGGCATAAAAGAATCGAGTTTGCACTAGCCTATTCATCAAGCTCCAATACAAGGTAGAATAATACTTCACATCAAGATGATTAGTTCCTTTCTCATGCAAGTTCTTACTACGTCACGACTGTGAGAACAAGTATGCTCGGTCCATTCCGCGAGCGACGGTGATTCGAATCAATAACACCCAGACTACACGACACGTACGCCCGTACTCGACGTTGCCTACAACAACCATCACTGATGTCGTACGTGGCAGCCTTTCCCCCGTTTCATCCCCGCTGAATCGATCAAGTCGCCCCGTACAGTAGCTACTCTCATGGTGCACCTTCCGACGTGAGATGTCATGAGAATATTCCCCACATACTGCACACCGGCCGTCCGCCTGAGGCGACCCGAAAAGTCCCAACGACAGCTTCCCGAGGTACATCGGTTTACTGGGTCCCATATAGCCAGCATGAGTCCGGTACACAACTCAAACTTGTTCAACAGGGCCGCATACGGATCGGTCCTTGACCGACACGGACAGGTCTACAGCACCCAGGCCCCTATGTCCTGCTGCTCCTACAACCTTCCGGTCTCAATTTTTAACTTGCTAGTTCAATTACGAACCAATCCCGTATGCCCCTGTTGTTCCTAAATCTGCGAGTAGCATCTCACCACTCGACTTCTACCGAACCGTACTTAAGCATGGCAGTTCTACACGGTGAAAGACACCTACCCAATACTCCATGGGTCATTTGGCTATGCAAGAGGAGTATCAATCACTAGACCTAATGCACAGTTCATATCTTGACCAAAAGTGAGTACAAAATAAAAACTTAACAGCTGTTAAATGCAAACCGGAGCTTGCCTGTTTTGCAGGGTAGTCGTATATAAGCAGTTAGTATCCTTGCAGATCCACCCTTGACTCTCCGGAGCTTGATCCACTTTGATGAATCACTCCTTTGAGTCCCCTTCGTTGTGGTTCCTATTGAAATGCATATGCATATGTTTCATGGAATGTAATGGAAAGAAGTTATAAAATTACTTTCTTAAGAACAGAGGTTGTGTGGAAAAGCCAAGCATGGCTTGGTTTGCCTCTGTTGTGCAAACAACAGAATTAAACTAATTTGACCTTAAGGCCCTTAGCTATACACTAACCCTTTTCTCTAATGAACATAATAGATAAGCTGAAAAGATTTGAGTGCAACTGAAGAACAAGAACTCCAATGGCCTCAAAACTTTTACAGCAGGTTCTATACTACCTAAGGATTTAGCTTGCCAAATTGCAGCTAATATGGAGTCATATTGTGTCCTCCATAATTCTTACAATATCTCTTATGTATTTTTCCCTTATACATAAGTATGGAGAATAAGGACAGGGAGTTCCAGGACTCATCTTGGGCTGATAATTTACATGTGAGTTCTAGATCACATTAGAGTCATCTGGTCCAAAATTCAGCCCTTTTACTTGGGTAGTTCTCCCAGAACAATTCTTTAAGCATTTGTACTCAATAGAATTAATTCTGTAGTAATGTGTATTTTCATGCCCAACTAAGTGAACTACAATTCCAAGTATGTCCCAGAGAGCTTGTCTAAATTTTCCTATGATTTTTGGAGCTATGGATTGCTCAGAACAGATTTTTGAAGTGGGAAACATTTTCTGAAAATGTTTCTGGACTCTTATGAACACAGCAGATTGTTTTTAGCAAATTCCTACTCAAATGATCTGCTAATGAGCTAAAAAATTGCTATAAGGTCAACAATATGCTAAAGAATATTCTGGCAAAACTTGGGTATTTTTGGATAACCCAAACTCCCTCAAAAATTCTTTTTCAAAAAACCTTCAAAGAATTTTCCAGAATATAATATTGACTTTCATAGAAATCTGAGTTCATATTTGGATAGAACTCAGAGAGATAAATCCAACCCAATTGGAATCACTCAATTTGGAGTTTTCTACAGGGAGATATGAAATTCTAAAGATTGAGCTAAGTCTGGGATTATTTTCCTAATGCAAATCCCACTGGGCCCGCTTTTTAAACCCCAGCCAATCAGATTGGGGCCACAGCGGTTCACAGAATTGTATCGCGTAGCCACAAAAGATCCTAGCCACAACAGATCCTCTTTTAAACTCTACAGGCGCTGACGGCTGGGACCCACCCGGTCTTCTTCTTCCTCCCGTTGTTTTCCCGCGCCCGCGCTGCCCCTCGCCGGCCCGACGCCGGAGTTCACCGGCTCGCCTTCTCCGGCCACCGCCCGAGCTGAGGTTTGCCGCCAGGGCGTTTATGATGTCGAGGAACATATCTGCGGGATCATCTAGGGTTGCCGGTGACCGGAAACACCCCGGCGACGTGCGGCGGTCTTTGCTGCCTTTCGGCACCGTCGACCAGGGTTCCTAGTCCTCTAACCAAGCGACAAACACGTGCTACAGAACCAGTGGTCGATCGCCAAGCTCGGCATGGCCCTCAAATGGCCCTGGAATGGCCGCGAACCAGACGTCACCGTGCGGCCGACCGGTTCCGCCGTGATCACGCTCGTTAGAGCTCAAAATTCGCGGTGCCCAGTTAATGTCATGCCTCGGATGCTAAAGAGGATATGACCTCCGGCTAGTCCAGCTCCTCCGTGCAAAGTTTGACGAGCTAAGAACGAACAGAAGTGGAGAATTTTGGATTTCCATACCGGATGCTCGGGTTGAAGCCGCCGGAGCAAAACCTCGGAATTCGCCGGCTACGCTCCACGATTTGCTCCAAGTTTTGGGTGAGAGCAATAACACCGCAGAACGCTCCTGTGGCCGTGATTGATTGGGCTTGGAAGCTTCTGTGGAGAGCTGTCCACGTGAAGCCGACCGTCGGTTCTTTTGAGGTCACCGCGGAATGGTTGATTGGGGCTCGGGAACGCCGGGACTTGGTGTTTTCTGGGTCGGGGGAAGTGAGCAACGGTTGCGCCTCTGTGTTTAGCCCCTCGGAGGCAGTGGGCGCGATGGTCTCCGCTGGTTTCCCGATCGACCGAGAGCGAACGAGGGAAGAACGGCTGTGCGGCGTTCACGCGAGAGGAGCAGAGCAATCGGGTCTTTGCTCAGCCGAGGGCACGATAACGTCGAAGGAAACCGCCTTCGGTGGTCGCGCGTGGGGGGGGGGGAGGCAGCAGGAGGTGTCGGGTCCAGTTCCCCGGGGGGCGCGGTGGAACTCCTCGGTAGCGCCCGAGCAGAACAGAAGCCAAATTCATTTGCTTCCTGGTTAAGTTTAAGCCTCCAGCTCACTGCCATGTGGGTCCCATCCCACATTCTAACCCCCAAATATCTTCTCAAGTGATCCTCTTAATTCCCACAATTCTGAGTTTTAAAATGTGGGTTTGAATTTGAATCCTTCCAATTCAGTTTGAATTGGTATAACCAATTTGAATTTGGCTAGAATTTACAAATGTTTCTCTTATCCTTCTTTTTGAGCCCACACTACAAAGGAAAAGGTGGTGATAACCTTTTCCCTAAAAACTCATCTATATGGCTGCATGTTAATTCGAAGTTTTTGGGTCACCATATGTGTGAACTTTGAATTTTCAAATCTGAATTTTAAACTCACATGCAAAGAGGTATTTAACTCCTTATTGGTCCAACCCTTTTAATTAAAAAGGTGAGCCTCATGTTGGATGTTCATCCATGTATTACCTTGCATGAAGAAAAGTTTTAGCAAGTCCCATTTTTCATGTCTTTGCCACACATATGAACTCAAACTTCAGTTTTTATTCATACACATTTTTGGGACTTTTACATTCCCCCCCCCTTAAAAGAATCTCGTCCCGAGATTACAAAAGAGGAACGAGGCGGGAGAGGTAATTACAAACTGTACAAAGATAAAAGTTCCGGGTAGTTGGTGCGGAGATAATCTTCACTTTCCCACGTCGCCTCTTCCGCGGTGTGATTACTCCATAGCACCTTGAAAAATCGGATCGTTCGGTTCCGGGTTACCCGGGTCTTTTCATCCAAAATCTGAACCGGTCGCTCGGTGTAGGTCAGGTCCGGTTTCAATTCGTCGATGTCCTCAGTGCGAACAGCAGCGGTGAATTTGAGGCACTTCCGCAGCTGTGAAACATGAAATACATCATGAACACCCACTAGACTTGCCGGTAATTCCAGCCGGTAGGCTACGGATCCGCACTTCTCCGTGATAGCAAAAGGACCAATAAAACGGGGAGCGAGCTTCCCCTTTACCCCGAACCGGTGAATTCCCTTAATCGGGGATACACGAAGATAAACGTGTTCTCCGACGTCAAAATGTAATGGCCTACGCCTCTGATCCGCGTAGCTCTTCTGTCGGGATTGTGCAGCCTTTAAGTTCTCTTGTATCAACCGAACTCGGTCTTCGGCTTCGTTGACAAGATCAATCCCAAACAGAACTCTTTCACCGGACTCGCACCAATTTAATGGTGTGCGACACTTCCGGCCGTAGAGAGCTTCATACAGTGCCATTTTAATACTCGCTTGATAACCGTTGTTGTATGAAAACTCCGCCAGCGGTAGGTGATCGTCCCAATTCCTACCGTGGTGGATGGCACACGCTCTCAACATATCCTCAAGCACTTGATTCACCCTCTCCGTTTGTCCATCAGTTTGAGGGTGATATGCGGAGCTCCTAATCAACTTGGTGCCCAACGAGGCATGCAGCTGCTCCCAAAATCGAGCAACAAACAACGCACCTCGATCTGAAACGATGGTCTTTGGAACACCATGTGAGCAAATAATTCTGGAAATGAATAACTCCGCATATTGCCTTGCTCGATAATGAGTGTTCACCGGTATGAAATGAGCCGACTTTGTCAACCGGTCGACAATCACCCATATCGAGTCATGCTTCCTGGATGTGAGCGGTAATCCAACGATGAAGTCCATACTCACATCCTCCCATTTCCACGCCGGAATCTTCAAAGGTTGTAGCGGTCCGGCTTTCCGCATATGATCAGCCTTGACCCGTCTACACGTATCGCATTCGGATACGTATTTAGCAATCTCCCTCTTCATCCTCGTCCACCAAAATTTCTGTTTCAAATCTTGGTACATCTTGTTACTTCCGGGATGAATGGAAAACTTTGACAGGTGGGCTTCATCCAAGATCTTCTTCCGGAGTTTCATATTGCGCGGTACCACTATACGGTTGTTAAACCATATTGTACCGTTCTCATCCTTCCGGAAACATTTCACCTCTCCGTTGTCTAGTCTTCTCCGTATGTGAGACATACCTCTGTCTCTTCTTTGAGCCTCAACCATCTCTTCACGGATTGTTGGAATGAGCGCGAGATTATAAAGTGCGTCATACGGAATGACACGGAGGCTTGGTTCTTCATCTTCCAACTCAGCAACCGCTAAGTTGTGAACATGGGCTTTCCGACTAAGCGCGTCGGCAACCACGTTGGCTTTTCCCGGGTGATAGTGGATCTCAATTTCATAATCTTTTATGAGCTCCAACCATCTCCGTTGTCTCATATTCAGCTCCTTCTGCGTGAAGATGTACTTCAGCCTTTTATGGTCGGTGTAGAGGTGAACAAGATTACCATGTAGGTAATGCCTCCACATCTTTAACGCCAACACCACTGCAGCAAGCTCAAGATCGTGAGTTGGATAATGCTGCTCGTGGTTTCACAGTTGACGAGACCCATAGGCGACCACACGCCCTTCTTGCATCAGAACGTAGCCGAGACCGATGCTGGATGCATCACAGTATACATCGAATGGCTTCGTCGTGTCCGGCTGAGCAAGAACTGGAGCTGTTGTGAGATGTTTCACCAAAGTTTTGAATGCGGCTTCACATGCTGCATTCCACATGTATTTAATGCCCTTCTTCAGCAGCTCCGTCATTGGTTTAGCAATCTTTGAGAAGCTCGGAATAAACCTCCGATAATATCCTGCTAAACCTAGGAAACTTCGGACCTCGTGGACTAATTTGGGAGATTCCCACTTCAACACTTGTTCAATCTTGCTGGGGTCCACGGTGATACCTTCTGCTGAAATAATATGGCCTAGGAAAGACACTTGATCGATCCAGAACTCGCACTTGCTGAACTTGGCATATAACTGGTGCTCCCGCAACCGTTGTAGCACAATGCGCAGATGTTCAGCATGCTCTTCTTCAGATTTGGAGTAAACCAATATGTCGTCGATGAATACCACGACGAACTTGTCTAACTCCGGCATGAACACAGAATTCATCAAGTACATGAAGTGTGCCGGAGCGTTGGTTAATCCAAATGACATGACGAGGTACTCATAGAGTCCGTATCTCGTCGAGAAAGCTGTCTTTGGTATGTCCTCTGGTCGGATCTTGATTTGATGATATCCCGACCGAAGATCCATCTTCGAAAATACCTTTGCACCCACCAGCTGATCGAACAGGATGTCGATGCGGGGCAAAGGATACTTTTTCTTGATTATGACAGCATTGAGAGGACGATAGTCAACACATAGCCGTAGTGTTTCGTCCTTCTTCTTAACGAACAGCGCTGAGCAACCCCAAGGTGAAGAACTTGGTCGTATGAAACCCTTGCTCATGAGTTCATTCAGTTGCTCTTTCAACTCCGCTAGCTCGTTAGGTGCCATCTTGTAAGGCCTTCGTGAAATAGGCGTCGTTCCCGGCGCCAGTTCAATTTTGAACTCGACGTCCCGTTCGGGCGGCATGCCCGGTAAGTCATCGGGAAATACGTCGGGATAATCACGTACCACCGGAATATCTTCAAGCTTCAGCGCTTCCGTGTGGTAGGCCTCTACCATATCTGGATCTTCGCTGTCTAAAAACAGCGTGTGCTGTCCATGAATCGGCGAGTCAATCTGGACAGTCCGGTTACCGATATTGAGAACGGTACCGTGACGATTTAACCAAGACATTCCCAATATAATGTCTATCTTCTACCTATCCAACATAATCAGCGATGTTGGGTATATTTTTCCGCCCAAACACAAAGCTGCTCGGGACACAATCTGATTGGCAGAGATATTTCCTCCCGGTGATCGTATAAGAAAACTCGTTGTGGGAGTATTGGTGGATAATTGGTGCTGATCCACGCATCTTTTGCTGATAAAATTGTGGGTTGCACCTGAATCAAAAAGTACCAACACGGGCACGCCCTTGAGAGTAAACATGCCCGCTAACACCGGTGCTCCCTCCGGGACATCCTCAATAGCAAGATGTTGCACACTCCCGGATTGTAATGCTGTTATGTTGACTGGAGCAGGTGGCAGCATACCACCTGATGATGATGGCTGTTTGGTGTTCACCAACTTCTCCCGGCATTCTTGCCTAAAATGCCCTGAACGGTGGCAATAAGAACACGGAGATTTCCCCGGTTCTTCGTTGACTTGTGGTTGAGAAGTTGATGTACTTGGCTGCAGCAATGATGCGACAGATGTCATTCGTTGCTGAGGCAAAGGTGTTGCTTCAAGACATGACTCTTGAGTAGGAAATCTGTACGGAGTTGATCTCCCTGGTGCTTGCCATATCTCATCGGATGGTGTGTGATACACCACACGGTATTTACGAGGAACGATTGGTGTGTCTTCTTGCACATCCTCCCGGTCCCTCTTCTCTGCTTGACACTCAAGTGTCGCTTGTTCTTGCAGCAGAGCAGCACTGATCAACTCGGTGTAACTGCCTTGATTGAATAAAGCTAACTTCTCTTTTAGTATGGCACTCAAGCCATAGAAAAAGTAGTCACACATGGCAGCTTCGCTCGTTGCATAAGCAGGAGCATATTGTGCCAGAAGATTGAATCGTCTGACATAATCGAGGACACTCATGTCCCCCTGCTTCAAGTTTCTGAATTCCTGCTGCTGGGACTTGATAAAACCCATAGGAATGTGACGAGCCCGGAATGCTTCACGAAATTCCGTCCATTCTACCTGATGGCCTTCCGGAACGGTGGCGAGATAAGCAAACCACCAATTTCCGGCGGCTCCATGGAGCTGTTGAGCTGCAAATGATGTCTTCTGGTACTCGTCGCACTCAAACACTCCAAACTTGGACTCCATAACTCGAAGCCACTGATCAGCTTCTACTGGTTCATGGGCTTCCGTGAAGATTGGCGGTTGTGTCGCCAAGAAATCCAAGTAGGCGTTCCGAGGTGGAACGTCCGGTTGTGCACGTTGGAGTAAGCCCTGTTGTACCAAGGCTTGGAGTAGTCTTGTGTTCTCTTGACTTGACTCGACCATCTGAGCCATGATATCCGCCCATACCGTTGATGGCGGTGCCCCTGGTGGAGTCGAGTCATCACCATCTCGATGAGAACCTTCAGTCCTACTCGGAGAATGAGTACGCACCATACTGCAAAAGCATAATTTTGAGGGGAGTCACAACTTGATCTAGCAGTATGTGAAAGTATGTAAAACATGAACATGCTAAAACTTTATGAAAGCATAATAACATTTCATGTTTACACATCTTTCTAAAGCCAACATATTCAGTCCCTCACTCTGTACAGAACAGACCTTTATGTACTTAACCCCGAATTTGATCCATTTATTAGCATTTTCATAACTCAAGTTGAATACCAAAGTTAAAGTTAACTTCAGTATATTTTCAACGAGTACTCACATGCCCCTAGATCGTTTCTGGAACAAAAGTTAGGATTGTTCAAAGTTGACAGAATTTCTGGCTAAAATTTGGCAGCACCTCCTTTGTATGTGGCTGTTTTCATCACGGTTTTACATACAACTAGGGTACAATTCTGAACAAACTATGATCTACAAAATCGTTGTAAGTTTCATAACCTTTCCAACGGTGTATCATATGACCCTTAGAAATTTTTCTACAGACTGTGACGGCTAATTTACAGCAACATCCAGAGAAGTCTGCAGCTGCTCTGTTTTCTGAACAGTTGGCATTCATCTGGACGTTCAACCAAGTTGGTGTCGGATTTAGCTCTGGAGTTCTACAGAAAAGTTGTAGAGCACTTAATAAACTTTCCAGAACCGTATCAAACACCTCCATTGGGTCAAACTAATCAGAGTTACGCTCTGTTAAAGTTCGGCAAAACTTCTGCCAGAACAGAGCACTCTGTTTTTTAGATCAAAAGAAGCCTAGTAATTCTCTTCTTTGAAACTTAGTTCAAATGAAGAGTTCAGTAACTAATATGTGCTTTATCACATCTATTTTTAGTTTGAAAGTTAGTCATGAATGATTTCTTCATAGGTAAGAATACTATCCAGTGTAGTACGGTGACGATGCACCGTAAGACATATGACGGTACTACGTTGCCTCACTAAAGAAAATCTAACCGGATTACACCGGCATACACGTATCATTAGGTGGCACTAAAACGGTCACTCACAAACATGTTCTACACGCACTAAGGTTTTTCGTGGTTAGCACCTACATAAGCCACACTCAATCATCAGGTTCGGCTGCACACCAAACCGGTATCCATAACAGTTTGTACACTCGGCCGTCATCACTCGCCCAGGTGTTCTCAAGCCAAACACGCCTTGAGCTACGTGTTCACGTTACTGACCACGTGACGGGGTCTCCCAAATTGCACCACGCACGCCAGGAAAGACGTTGCTCGAATACCCCAAATGACATGAAGAGTCGTAGAGGATACTAAAGCGGGTCGGGTTACCTGCCACCCGTGGGGCTCCACCCTTCAGCTTGTGCGCACTGGTGGACAGCGCATACGTGCACCCCCCAAGACATAAACCGTCCCGAGATGCACGATTTTCTGACATAACAAAAAAGTTAGCTTGCCACCTTCATTATATGCTAATAGTAGTCCTTATGTGGGCCTAGTAACGTTATCTCACCATATCCTAAGTTTTTGACATAATATGATGCTCAATCCGTGCTCTGTTCCCAACGCAGCTCTGATACCATGTGTGGTAGGTCTGATGCCACGCTGAGACGGCCCCACAGGACCTCGTTGGGTGGTGCCGTGTTATGCGGCACCCAACAGCACACGGGTCGATGAACACACATCATATTACATAAATAGTTTGCGGAAGCGTACAACATTGTTTTACAAATAAATATATATCAGAGTAAACTACAGCGGAAGACTATCACTCTCACGACTCATATCTAAACTAGCAACAAAGAAACGGTCCAGCCCGCGGACGTTTCTTACTAGCAACACGAAGACAATCTGCAGCGGCGAGGATGCTCTTAGAGTAAGCACTCGGAGGTTCCCGAGTCTCATCGGCACCCCTTCTCATAATCAGCGAGTCAATTACCTGCAAAACAACTCGGATAGCATCCGTGAGCATAACGCTCAGCAAGACTTAACCGTCACCCTAAACATGAAACTCTAAGTGAGGTTATGAACCTAACATAGGATGGCATAAGCATAATTAACTCGCCTAAAAGTGAATCCTTACTTTCAGGTATTAATTGCAGCATTTTAAGTAACCCTGGGCACGCTACATCGGGAGTCCACAATCAGACAAGAAACGCTTTCCCCCGATGTAAATTGCTCATGGCATAAAAGAATTGAGTTTGCACTAGCCTATTCATCAAGCTCCAATACAAGGTAGAATAATACTTCACATCAAGATGATTAGTTCCTTTCTCATGCAAGTTCTTACTACGTCACGACTGTGAGAACAAGTATGCTCGGTCCATTCCGCGAGCGACGGTGATTCGAATCAATAACACCCGGACTACACGACACGTACGCCCGTACTCGACGTTGCCTACAACAACCATCACTGACGTCGTACGTGGCAGCCTTTCCCCCGTTTCACCCCCGCTGAATCGATCAAGTCGCCCCGTACAGTAGCTACTCTCATGGTGCACCTTCCGACGTGAGATGTCATGAGAATATTCCCCACATACTGCACACCGGCCGTCCGCCTGAGGCGACCTGAAAAGTCCCAACGACAGCTTCCCGAGGTACATCGGTTTACTGGGTCCCATATAGCCAGCATGAGTCCGGTACACAACTCAAACTCGTTCAACAGGGCCGCATACGGATCGGTCCTTGACCGACACGGACAGGTCTACAGCACCCAGCCCCCTATGTCCTGCTGCTCCTACAACCTTCCGGTCTCAATTTTTAACTTGCTAATTCAATTACGAACCAATCCCGTATGCCCCTGTTGTTCCTAAATCTGCGAGTAGCATCTCACCATTCGACTTCTACCGAACCGTACTTAAGCATGGCAGTTCTACACAGTGAAAGACACCTACCCAATACTCCATGGGTCATTTGGCTATGCAAGAGTAGTATCAATCACTAGACCTAATGCACAGTTCATATCTTGACCAAAAGTGAGTACAAAATAAAAACTTAACAGTTGTTAAATGCAAACCGGAGCTTGCCCGTTTTGCAGGGTAGTCGTATATAAGCAGTTAGTATCCTTGCAGATCCACCCTTGACTCTCCGGAGCTTGATCCACTTTGATGAATCACTCCTTTGAGTCCCCTTCGTTGTGGTTCCTATTGAAATGCATATGCATATGTTTCATGGAATGTAATGGAAAGAAGTTATAAAATTACTTTCTTAAGAACAGAGGTTGTGTGGAAAAGCCAAGCATGGCTTGGTTTGCCTCTGTTGTGTAAAGAACAGAATTAAACTAATTTGACCTTAAGGCCCTTAGCTATACACTAACCCTTTTCTCTAATGAACATAATAGATAAGCTGAAAAGATTTGAGTGCAACTGAAGAACAAGAACTCCAATGGCCTCAAAACTTTTACAGCAGGTTCTATACTACCTAAGGATTTAGCTTGCCAAATTGCAGCTAATGTGGAGTCATATTGTGTCCTCCATAATTCTCACAATATCTCTTATGTATTTTTCCCTTATACATAAGTATGGAGAATAAGGACAGGGAGTTCCAGGACTCATCTTGGACTGATAATTTACATGTGAGTTCTTGATCACATTAGAGTCATCTGGTCCAAAATTCAGCCCTTCTACTTGGGTAGTTCTCCCAGAACAATTCTTTAAGCATTTGTACTCAATAGAATTAATTCTGTAGTAATGTGCATTTTCATGCCCAACTAAGTGAACTACAATTCCAAGTATGTCCCAGAGAGCTTGCCTAAATTTTCTTATGATTTTTGGAGCTATGGATTGCTCAGAACAGATTTTTGAAGTGGGAAACATTTTCTGAAAATGTTTCTGGACTCTTATGAACACAGCAGATTGTTTTTAGCAAATTCCTACTCAAATGATCTGCTAATGAGCTGAAAAATTGCTATAAGGTCAACAATATGCTAAAGAATATTCTGGCAAAACTTGGGTATTTTTGGATAACCCAAACTCCCTCAAAAATTCTTTTTCAGAAAACCTTCAAAGAATTTTCTAGAATATAATATTGACTTTCATAGAAATCTGAGTTCATATTTGGATAGAACTCAGAGAGATGAATCCAAGTCAATTGGAATCACTCAATTTGGAGTTTTCTACAGGGAGATATGAATTTCTAAAGATTGAGCTAAGTCTGGGATTATTTTCCTAATGCAAATCCCACTGGGCCCGCTTTTTAAACCCCAGCCAATCAGATTGGGGCCACAGCGGTTCACAGAATTGTACCGCGTAGCCACAAAAGATCCTAGCCACAACAGATCCTCTTTTAAACTCTACAGGCGCTGACGGCTGGGACCCACCCGGTCTTCTTCTTCCTCCCGTTGTTTTCCCGCACCCGCGCTGCCCCTCGCCGGCCCGACGCCGGAGTTCACCGGCTCGCCTTCTCCGGCCACCGCCCGAGCTGAGGTTTGCCGCCAGGGCGTTTATGATGTCGAGGAACATATCTGCGGGATCATCTAGGGTTGCCGGTGACCGGAAAGACCCCGGCGACGTGCGGCGGTCTTTGCTGTCTTTCGGCACCGTCGACCAGGGTTCCTAGTCCTCTAACCAAGCGACAAACACGTGCTACAGAACCAGTGGTCGATCGCCAAGCTCGGCATGGCCCTCAAATGGCCCTGGAATGGCCGCGAACCGGACGTCACCGTGCGGCCGACCGGTTCCGCCGTGATCACGCTCGTTAGAGCTCAAAATTCGCGGTGCCCAGTTAATGTCATGCCTCGGATGCTAAAGAGGATATGACCGCCGGCTAGTCCAGCTCCTCCGTGCAAAGTTTGACGAGCTAAGAACGAACAGAAGTGGAGAATTTTGGATTTCCATACCGGATGCTCGGGTTGAAGCCGCCGGAGCAAAACCTCGGAATTCGCCGGCTACGCTCCACGATTTGCTCCAAGTTTTGGGTGAGAGCAATAACACCGCAGAACGCTCCTGTGGCCGTGATTGATTGGGCTTGGAAGCTTCTGTGGAGAGCTGTCCACGTGAAGCCGACCGTCGGTTCTTTTGAGGTCACCGCGGAATGGTTGATTGGGGCTCGGGAACGCCGGGACTTGGTGTTTTCTGGGTCGGGGGAAGTGAGCAACGGTTGCACCTCTGTGTTTAGCCCCTCGGAGGCAGTGGGCGCGATGGTCTCCGCTGGTTTCTCGATCGACCGAGAGCGAACGAGGGAAGAACGGCTGTGCGGCGTTCGCGCGAGAGGAGGAGAGCAATCGGGTCTTTGCTCAGCCGAGTGCAAGATAACGTCGAAGGAAACCGCCTTCGGTGGTCGCGCGTGGGGGGGGGGGAGGCAGCAGGAGGTGTCGGGTCCAGTTCCCCGGGGGGCGCGGTGGAACTCCTCGGTGGCGCCCGAGCAGAACAGAAGCCAAATTCATTTGCTTCCTGGTTAAGTTTAAGCCTCCAGCTCACTGCCATGTGGGTCCCATCCCACATTCTAACCCCCAAATATCTTCTCAAGTGATCCTCTTATTTCCCACAATTCTGAGTTTTAAAATGTGGGTTTGAATTTGAATCCTTCCAATTCAGTTTGAATTGGTATAACCAATTTGAATTTGGCTAGAATTTACAAATGTTTCTCTTATCCTTCTTTTTGAGCCCACACTACAAAGGAAAAGGTGGTGATAACCTTTTCCCTAAAAACTCATCTATATGGCTGCATGTTAATTCAAAGTTTTTGGGTCACCATATGTGTGAACTTTGAATTTTCAAATCTGAATTTTAAACTCACATGCAAAGAGGTATTTAACTCCTTATTGGTCCAACCCTTTTAATTAAAAAGGTGAGCCTCATGTTGGATGTTCATCCATGTATTACCTTGCATGAAGAGAAGTTTTAGCAAGTCCCATTTTTCATGTCTTTGCCACACATATGAACTCAAATTTTAGTTTTTATTCATACACATTTTTGGGACTTTTACATCCTGCGCTCATCCATAGTCGGCATTCGCTATCCTACCGAAGGCGGCTGCGCTTGAGGCACCTGCCGAAGGCCGAGTGAGTCTCTCGGGCCTCCCCCAGTCAGGTGTTGCGGTGCCAGTTGGTCACCTCCAGGAAAGGCCTGCGTTGTGCATGGGGGGTCCAGGGTGCGTATCCAGCTTAGCAGGCCATGAGCCCGAAGCATGCGCATCCTGCCCCCCGGAGGTACAGGGGAGTACAACCGCTTTGCCTGGTCATGAACCCAAAGCACGTGCACTCTGCTTCCCGGCGCATGGCCCGGTACTAGGGATCGGACGACCGTACCCGGACCTCGGAGGGAGCCGGAGCTCCGGCGCCTCGAGCACAGAATTGCCCAAGCGCCGTATAACGGATCAGGATCATAAGACGAATAAGACTAGGAGACGGGAGGGGAGGACCCCCCGAGGAGAATTACGTTTCCTCTGCCTGTGTGCAGGACCTCTAGGTTACGGCAACAGGGACAGCATGAAGCGGGGGGAAAGGAGCTATCAACTACTCTGGCCTAGGACTGGAAGGACCGGGTCCTGCCCCTTCAGCAGGGGCAGGGCCCGAGGGCCCCACGTGACCAGCGGGCCCGGAGCTCTCGCCTCCCCTGAGGAGGGCTCCGGGCTCGCCACGTGGCAGGCGGAAACCGGACCCCCCCCCCCCGGTGGGAGGGCTCCGAAAGCCCTACGTGTCCAGCATGGCCGGAGCTCCCGCCTCTTAAGGAGGGGCTCCGGACCCGCCACGTGGCAGGCAGATTTGGAGCTCCCCATAGGGCGGGATCCGGAGACCCCCGGGGGCCCCTAACATGGTTAGGACCCGGGGAAGGTGTCTATGCGGAGCTCCGAGATTGGAGATGGCCTCTGAGTACCTTGCGGAGCTAAGAACTCAGTCAGGCAAAGCCAAGAAGGAGAGAAAAAGCATCACAGACACAAATATCTAAAAGAGTCGAACTAAGCGAGGCTCCATGAGTTGGACTACAGACTCGATAAAAAGGGAGAAACAAGTCCTAAGGACCTCCCGGCTCCCGCCGGAACCTTGCGGCTACAAGGGCGGCCACATCCTCGACTTCTGCCCTGGCAGCTTCCTCCCGCTCCGCGGCTGGGCCCACTCTCGCTGGTTCTAGCGAGAAAGAGGGGTCGCGGCTCTTAAAGCATGCCAGCACATGTGAGGCGACCTCTAAGGCTAGGCCGCGCCCCTCGGCCTCAAGCTCGCTGGCAACCACCGAGTCTAGCCTGTCCAGCTTGGCGCCGATCGACTCCAGCGCGGGGATCATCTCCGCCACTTTCAACGCAGGAGCCGCGGCCCTCACCGGACTGAAGCCAAGAGGGATCAGAGCGGACCCTGCTCGATCCACGAAGCTCGAGACCGCAAGAGCCTCGGAGGACCGCAAGGCCGAAAGCTCCTCCACCTCGCGGCGGGCCGCCTGCAGAGCCTCCAGGTTCCTCTCAGAGAATTCCTTCTCCTTGGCTGCCAGGGAGCTCTCCCGAAGATGGAGAGTCTTGGCGAGCCGCTCCAACTCAGCAGCCTTGAAGTCGGCGGCCAACTCCCGGTCCAAGACCGCCCGACGTTCACGGGAGACCTGTTCCTCCCTCAAGTCGAGGTCTGCCTTCAGAATCTCCAGCTCCTCGATCCGAGCTCGAAGGTCATCCTCGCCCGCCGCCAGCTGCGCGGCGACCCTCTCCGCCTCAGCTGCCGTGGAATGCTCCCGTTCCTCAACGTCGAGTTTACAGCGCTCCAACTGCTGCCGTATCTCCACAGCGGCAGAGAGGCTCTCCTCGGCCCGGGCGTGCGCCTCCAGAGCCTCCCTGTTGATCCGCCGCGATTTGGTGTCCATGCGGTCAACAGCCCGCTTCATCCGGTCGAGGAGCACTTCCCTGAAGTCGAGCAACTCCCGCCGGAAGTCGAGCTTGCTCTTAACCTTCGCGGTCCTCTCCCGCAAAAGGTTCCCCCAGGTGAGGAGGCGATCCCGTTCAACCGTATACTCCTCCCGCTCGCGACCTAGTGCAGCCAAGACCTGCCGAACGCTTGTCTCGGCAAGCGCAAAGGCATCCGCCAGGGGCAATGGAGCAACAGAGGCCGGGGCAGTCCCCCCGACCTCCTCCATTACCTCGTCCTCAAGAGGAGTCGACCCACCAGCAACGAGACCAGACGCCGATCAAGAGAAGCTGGCTCCGAAGCTCTGGCAGCCGGACCTGCCGGGCTCTCTTCAGCTTCTGGCTCCTTGACCTGTGGAGAGGGGCGAGCCGGGGAAGGTGGCGTTGGAGTAAAGGCCGGGCCGCCTGGTGCAGGGTCGACCTGCGCTGGCTTGGGGGCCGCGGTGGCCGTCTCGGCAGGAAGAGACGATGCCACCGCGGAGTCCGGGCACACCGGAACAGGAGAAGTTCGCGCTGGCCTGGGGGCCGCGGCAGTTGCCCCTGGCTCCGAGCGCAACGGCACAGACTCCCCGAGAGTCGGGGATGGCCGGGAAGTGCGGACACTCCAGTGGGCTCGGAACCCCGACTTCCGAGCCGGGGTAGGACTCCCAGAGCCCGCTACCGTCACTGACGGCCGCTCCACAGTCGCTTGAACTGGCGGAACAGAGGACGCCCCAGAAGCTTCCCTCAACGCATCAGCCCGGGGCCTCTTCGAGTCGCCACTGGAGGGAGTGCCAGGCACCCCAGATTCCCGACTTGGCACCGACGCCGCCGCTGGAGGAGATCGAGCGCGCTTCTTCTCTGATGGCGGGTTGGAGGCCATGGCGAGGGTGTCGGTACCCTCGATATGGGGTACCCCGCGCACAGGGGAAAATGCCTAAGGATCTCGCCCTTCTCCGCAGGGAGAGCTCCGAAGGCGCCACGCGTCCAGCGGGGCCGGACCTCCCTCTCCTCAGAGGAGAGCTCCGGGCCCACCACGTGGCATACAGAAGCCGGACCTCCCCCTCCGCGGGAGAGAGGTCTGAAGGTGCCGCGTGTCCGGAGAGGCCGGACCTCCCTCTCCTCAGAGAGGAGCTCTGGGCTCGCCACGTGGCCAACAGAAGCCGAACCTCCCCCTCCGTGGGGAGAGGTCCGAAGGCTCCACGTGTCCTGTGGGGCTGGACCCCCCTCTCTTCTGAGGAGGGCTCCGGGCTCGCCATGTGGCCAGCAGAACGGCGCTGCCTGCCCCCGAGCGATAGGCAGCGGGCGTAAAGACGCCCCATACCTTGCCCGTACAAGGTATTCAAGGCCCGCGCCTTCTCAAGACGCGGAGACGCGGAGCACGCCTCTGTCAGGTGCCGTTGCGCCCAGTCGCATCACAGACTGGCGTGCAGTGTCAGAGCCTGCCAGCCAATAAACGCAGCAACAAGACATCCCATGCCGCCCCCGTCGTCATCATCCACTACGACTAGCATGCGGCATGGGCAGAGCTACAAGACGAAGACTCAGAAGCCTTCGGCAAAGACAACTACCGGCATAACTGCAGATACGGTAGATATCAGTCAATCTCCCCGGGACCACCTGTCGGGTCCCGGCCCCCCTTGTAAGCCACCCGAGTCTTGGACTATAAAAGGCTCGGGTAGGCGACGTTAGCAGGGGTTCGGACTCTAGCCATTCGCACCCTGGGTTCGCACCTCTGCAACTCATATGCTAGCCATTCACACCCAAGCTGTAACTCACCCCCAAGCTCAGGACTCCGGTTCTGAGCAGCAAGCAATACAGCAAGCTCCATAGCTCGCCGTGGACGTAGGGTTTTACGCTCCGGCGGCCTGAACCACGTAAAACTCACCGTGTCAAGCTCTTACTAACTCGTCCATCCGCGCAAGCTCTCCGCAAGGGACTAGCCCCACCGAAAAAAGAACCTCCGCGGGCTGCCCAGTGCAGGCCCGGGGGAAGTGTCGACCGAATACTTCGACATTTGGTGCGCCAGGAAGGGGGTTTTTCCCCTTGCGCGACGAGTTTCCGCCGACAAAGATGACCAAGCTTCCTTCAGCGGCAAACTCCCCCCCCCCAGCGTCTGCGGCAAACCGTGACCAGGGGAGAGTACATGATGACACACTCAGGACGAGTGTGTCAGGACAAGCTGGGAGCCAGCAACCGGCTCTGGCAGCGCCGACCCCGGCAATGCAGGCTCCAACCAGCGTCAGGCCTTCAGTAGCGCCGGGCGTACCCGGTGGGGGTGCGCTAGCAGGAGCAAGGACGCTACTGCACAATCCGCCTGCTGGGGACGCGCCTCAGGCAGCAACCCAGCAGTGGATTCGCGAGGTATACCGTCTCGTCGTCGCCGCCTCAAACCCTCGACTTCGGCGGGGACGACACTCCGGCCAACCGGCTGTGTCGCTGACGCGCACGCCAACGGTTGACGGGTAGACGGCGGGTTCTAGCTCCACCAAACTTCCGTCGACGGACCTGAGGACAGAGCTGGAACGGTGCCACTTGGGCCAAGATGCCCGAGTGTTCCTCGAGCAACGTCGAGAAAGGCGTCGCACTCAAGAGGCTGGTGACAACATGACGTCGGCCTCGACCCAGCCTGGAGGGCAGAAGTTCGCTACGCGAGCTCTGCCCCAGGCGTACGCCGCACAGCATAAGCCACAACCATGTGCTCTGCAATCGGCGTCCCCGGCCTATGGCGCAACCTTGCCCATACCGGGGTACACTGTGCCAGGTGCAACCAAGCGTTCACGGCACCGACCCCGGCAATGCAGGCTCCAACCAGCGTCAGGTCTTCAGTAGCGCTGGGCGTACCCGGCGGGGGTGCGCTAGCCGCAACAAGGGTGCTACTGCACAATCCGCCTGCTGGGGACGCGCCTCAGGCAGCGACCCAGCAGTGGATTCGTGAGGTAGACCGTCTTGTCGTCGCCGCCGCAAACCCTTGACTTCGGCGGGGACGACGCTCCGGCCAACCGGCTGTGTCGCTGACGCGCACGCCAACGGTTGATGGACAGACGGCAGATTCCAGCTCCACCAGGCTTCCGTTGACGGACCTGAGGACTGAGCTGGAACGATGCCACCTGGGCCAAGACGCCCGAATGTTCCTCGAGCAGCGACGAGAAAGGCGTCGCAGCCAAGAGGCCGGCGTCAGCATGACGACTGCCTCAACCCTGCCTGAGGCGCAGACTTTCGCCACACGAACTCTGCCCCAGACATACGCCACACAGCATATGCCACAGCCATATGTCCTGCAAACGGCGCCCCCGGTCTATGGCGCAGCCTTGCCCATACCGGGGTACACTGTGCCAGCGGCGAACCAAGCGTTCGCGGCACCAACACCTGCAGCAACAGGGGCAGGATGTACGGCCCTGGAGCCCCACCTCCGCTTCACGAGGTGGCCGCGCAAGTTTCGGCCGCACCTGCCCGAGAAGTACGACGGCAGCGTCAACCCGGCGGGGTTCCTCCAGATCTACTCCACCGCCGTACTTGCCGCAGGAGGGGATGAGGCCGTCATGGCCAAACTACTTCCCTGTCGCCTTGACCGGCCCAGCCCGGTCTTGGCTAATGAACCTCCCTCAGGGTTCCATAACTTCCTGGGGAGAGCTCTGCCAGCATTCATCGCCAACTTCGGCAGCTCCTACACCCGTCCCGGCACGGAGCTTGACCTCCAAGCCATCAAGCAACAACCTGGGGAGTCGCTGCACTCCTTCATCCAGCGGTTCTACCAGGTACGCAACACCATTCCGCATATTCAAAGTGCTTCTGTGGTGGCGGCACTTCGACAGTGTCCAGGACAAGAAGATGCTTGAGAGGCTTGCAACCAGAGAGGTCTGTGATGCCTCCGAGCCCTTCAGCCTGGCGGACAAGTGCGCCAGAGCAGCCGGAGGGCGGAGCTGGCACTCACTGCCAGCTTCCGAAGCCGGAAGACAGCCCGAAGATGGCGGAGTTCAAGCTGAGCTCCCGACCATGTCAGACAGCCAAGAGCCAAGCACTGGCTGACTTCGTGGCTGAGTGGACGCCAACGAAGGCTGACCCAGGGGGCCGCGAAGACGGTGAACCAAAGTACCGAGCTCCGGTCTTCACCGGGCCTCACTGGACGCTCTTCTTCGACGGCTCCTCGTGAAAGCAGGGGGCCGGTGCCGGCGTACTGCTTCTCATGCCATCGGGGGAGCAGTCTGGGTACATGGTGCGTCTCAATTCCAAGGCAACCAACAACTTGGCAGAGTATGAAGCACTCATATTTGGCCTAAAAGACAGTCCTGCCTCTGGGCGCTCGCCAGTTGTTGGTGCAGGGCGACTCCCAGCTAGTTATCAAGCAAGTTAAGGGTGAATGCCCCTGCAATGACCCACAGATAGCTGCTTATCTGCTTCACGTGTGGATGTTGGAGAAAGAATTCCTCGCCTTGGACCTGCGCCATGTACCGCGCGCTTGCACGGCCGCAGCTGACGACCTCTCAACGAAAGCCTCCATCGGAGCCCCTGCTCATGAAGGAGTCTTCGAGAGGACGTTGCTGCGGTCCACGGCCCGGCCCGCCGAGCCGGGCGAAGGGGGCTGAACCAGTGCCTCGAAGCTAGGCAGTCCCGGCGGCCCTGGATGCCGCCAAAGGATCGTAAGAGTCACTGGGGACTCCGTGCAACCCAGCGCTCAAGATCCAGAAGCTCAAGTAGTCCCGATGCATGGACCACGGAGGTCCGGGACTCCTTGAAGGACATCCTTCCTGATGAACGTGCATCCGCTGAACGGGTGGTGCGGATGGCTATGTGCTACGCGCTGTTATCTTTACTGGCGTAGCGCCACGACATCCTATTGCGGTGCATAACCCAGGAGGAAGGCTGCGTTTAGCTCGCAGTAGTCTGTCGAAGTGTTCGGTCGACACTTCCCCCGGGCCTGCACTGGGCAGCCCGCGGAGGTTCTTTTTTCGGTGGGGCTAGTTCCTAGCGGAGAGCTTGCGCAGATGGAACGAGTTAGTAAGAGCTTGACACGGCGAGTTTTACGTGGTTCAGGCCGCCGGAGCGTAAAACCCTACGTCCATGGCGAGCTATGGAGCTCCCTGTATTGCTTGCTGCTCAGGACTGGAGGCCTGAGCTCAGGGGTGAGTTACAGCTTGAGAGTGTATGGCTAGCGTATGAGTTGCAAAATGCGAACCCTTGCTATCGACGCCTACCCGAGCCTTTTATAGTCCAAGACTCGGGCGGCTTACAAGGGGAGCCGGGACCCGACAGGTGGTCCCGGGAAGATTGTCTATTATCTACCGTATCTGCAGTTATGCCGGTAGCTGCCTCTGGTCGAAGGCTTCTGAGTCTTCATCTTGCCGCCTTGCCCATGCCGCATGCTAGTCGTAGTGGTTGATGACGGCGCAGGCGGTATGGGATGTCTTGTCGCGGCATTTAGTGGCTGGCAGGTTCTGACACCGCGCGCTAGTCTGTGATGCGACTGGGCGCAACGGCACCTGACAGACGCGTGCTCCGTGTTTCCGCGTCTTGGGAAGACGCGGGCCTTGAATACCTTGTACGGGCAAGGTGTTGGGCGCCTTTACGCCCGCTGCCTACCGCTCGGGGGCAGGCAGCACCGTTCTTCTGGCCACGTGGCGGGTCCGGAGCCCTTCTCTGGGGAGAGAAGTGCCCGGCCTGCGGGCCACGTGGAGCCTCCGGACCTCTCCCCGCGGAGGGGGAGGCTCGGCTTCTGTCGGCCACACGGCGCGCCCGGAGCTCTCCTCTGAGGAGAGGGAGGTCCGGCCCCACTGGACGCGTGGCGCCTTCGGACCTCTCTCCCGCGGAGGGGGAGGTCCGGCTTCTGTATGCCACATGGCGGGCCCGGAGCTCTCCTCTGAGGAGAGGGAGGTCCGGCCCCGCCGGACGCGTGGCGCCTTCGGAGCTCTCCCTGCGGAGAAGGGCGAGTACCTTAGGTATTTTACCCTGTGCGCGGGGGTACCCCATATCTCAGGTACCGACAGTGGCCCCCGGGCCCATCTCGGGGGAGATAGCGAGCCCGAGGTGGGACCTCCATCTCTTCCGATCCGCGCACTTCCTCTAAGTCCCGAATTGACCGCTGCCGGAGCACGAACGGCCACGGGATCGTGGGAACATGCGCTCACTTGATGGTTGCTTTTACTGCGGCGGTTCCCAAGACTGCCGCTTCTGCACGTTGCGGCGCTTTCTTCGGGAACCGCCGAAGTGCCTTGCCGGCTCATCTTCTCAGGAGACTGACTCCTTGACCCCACCGCTTTAGTTAGGCGGCTTGGGCCCACCTCTCATCGGCACTCGGTTTAGGAACCGAAGCGGTCGCCAACGCGGGGTATCCGAAGAGTTCCGAATCGCTTGGGATTGCACCCGGGAAGGTGCTAAATGAAACCTCCATGTGGGTACATTCCTCTTATAAGGCTTCCTGCCCCTGCGCTTCCCTCAGGTCCTGCAGTCTTGTCTTCTTCCATGGCTCTCAACCCGCCTTATGGGGGGAAGAATTGCTCTCAGCTCCCTCCAGCGGTTGCGTCTGCACCAAGCCTGGGACTCAGGAGCCTGCCTGCCCTGCCCCTGAGGGTGGTGGAGTCTTCAAAGGAACCGCTGAAGCATCGAAGAGAATCCCAGGCGGCAGGGTCTCCAAGAACACCGCTGAATGCTGCGGAGAGGGCCTCAGGAGCACCCTTGACGACACCGGCTTTTGGGCAGGTGATGAGGGAACTTCAGGAGAAGGAAACCGCCGATGCACCGTGGAGAATCCCAGGCGGTAGAGTCTCCAAGAAGACCACTGAATACTGCGGAGGGGGCCTCAGGAGCTCCCGTGGTGTCACTGGTTTTTGCGTCGGTGATGAGGGAGGCGATTCCTGCGCTCTGGTCATAGAGAGAGAGAGTTCCGCCAGGGCTGAAGCCTGGCGATGCGGCCGTTGTTGCAACTTCTGGATTCTGGTCGTGTCAGGAGACCCTTGGGGCTTGTTTCTTTCTTCTTATCGAGTCTGTAGTCCAGCTCATGGAGCCTTGCTTAATTTGACTCTCTTGGATATTTGTGTCTGTGATGCTTTTCCTCTCCTTCTTGGCTTTGCCTGACTGAGTCCTTAGCTCCGCAAGGTACTCAGAGGCCATCTCCAACCTCGGAGCTTTGCACAGACACCCTCCCCGGGTCCTAACCGTGTTAGGATCCCCCGGAGGTCTCCGGATCTCGCCCTATGGGGAGCTCCAAATCTGCCTGCCACGTGGTGGGTCCGGAGCTCCTCCTTAAGAGGCGGGAGCTCCGGCCATGTTGGACACGTAGGGCTTTCGGAGCCCTCCCACTGAGGGGGGAGGTCCGGTTTCCGCCTGCCACATGGCGAGCCCGGAGCCCTCCTCAAGGGAGGAGAGAGTTCCGGGCCTGCTGGACACGTGGGGCCCCTGGGTCCCGCCCCTTCTGGAGGGGCAGGTCCCGGTCCTTCCAGTCCTAGGTCGGAGTAGTTGGTAGCTCCTTTCCCCCTGCTTCATGCAGTCCCTGTTGCCGCAACCTGGAGGCCCTGCACATAGGTAGAGGAAACGTAATTCTCCTTGGGGGCTCCCCCTCCCTTATCTCATAGTCTTATTTGACTTACAGACCCTAACCATATGTTTGGTGCTTGGGGACTTGTAGAGAGGGGGAGCTGAGCACATGGCAACCATGCACTGCAAGGGTGATTAAAAAACTCAATTCACAATTTAAATGAGTACAAGGAAAGAGCAAAGTAGAGCAGATTTCTTTTCGTACAACTTTCCATAGGAGGAAGGCAGGCTAAACATGGAGGCCACGACCCACCCCATTAAGAGGGGAAGCAAGACTCTACGCGCTTGGAGTCGGAACCAGGCAA
This sequence comes from Neostapfia colusana, assembly GCA_030760725.1. Taxonomy (NCBI): domain Eukaryota; kingdom Viridiplantae; phylum Streptophyta; class Magnoliopsida; order Poales; family Poaceae; genus Neostapfia; species Neostapfia colusana. The sequence goes on along the minus strand of JASWHV010000008.1, from coordinate 97,498,688 downwards.
AGCTGAACGTAGTCCTGGACCGTCCCCTGGGGTTTAGCTGCTCCGAGTGCTGCTCCTGGACACTATGGAGTTTATTACGAAAAGAAAGTACTATCCTATTTTTGCTCTAGGGGTAGAACTTACGGAGGTGTTCTATGTTCCAAGGGTTCGGGAGCAGGTCCCTGTCGGTACCCTCGATATGGGGTACCCCCACGCACAGGGTAAAATGCCTAAGGTACTCGCCCTTCTCTGCAGGGAGAGCTCCGAAGGCGCCACGCGTCCGGCGGGGCCGGACCTCCCTCTCCTCAGAGGAGAGCTCCGGGCCCGCCACGTGGCATACAGAAGCCGGACCTCCCCCTCCGTGGGAGAGAGGTCCGAAGACGCCACGCGTCCAGCGGGGCCGGACCTCCCTCTCCGCAGAGGAGAGCTCCGGGCCCGCCATGTGGCATACAGAGGCTGGACCTCCCCCTCCGCGGGGAGAGGCCCGGAGGCTCCACGTGCCCCGCAGGCCGGACCCTTCTCGCCTCAGAGAAGGGCTCCGGACCCGCCACGTGGCCAGAAGAACGGTGCTGCCCGCCCCCGAGCGGTAGGTAGCGGGCGTAAAGGCGCCCCACACCTTGCCCGTACAAGGTATTCAAGGCCCGCGTCTTCCCAAGACGCGGAAACGCGAAGCACGCGTCTGTCAGGTGCCGTTGCGCCCAGTCGCATCACAGACTGGCGCGCGGTGTCAGAACCTGCCAGCCAATAAAGGCCGCGACAAGACATCCCATGCAGCCTACACCGTCATCAGCTACTACGACTAGCATGCGGCATGGGCAGGGCGGCAAGATGAAGACTCAGAAGCCTTCGACCAGAGGCAACTACCGGCGTAACTACAGATACGGTAGATATCAGTCAATCTCCCCGGGACCAACTGTCGGGTCCCGGCCCCCCTTGTAAGCCACCCGAGTCTTGGACTATAAAAGGCTCGGGTAGGCGACGTTAGCAGGCGTTCGGTCTCTAGCCATCCGCGCCCCTGGGTTCGCATTCTGCAACTCATACGCTAGCCATACACTCTCAAGCTGTAACTCACCCCCAAGCTCAGGCCCCCGGCCCTGAGCAGCAAGCAATACAGCGAGCTCCATAGCTCGCCGTGGACGTAGGGTTTTACGCTCCGGCGGCCTGAACCACGTAAAACTTCCCGTGTCAAGCTCTCACCAACTCGTCCATTCGCGCAAGCTCTCCGCTGGGAACTAGCCCCTCCGAAAAAAGAACCTCCGCGGGCTGCCCAGTGCAGGCCCGGGGGAAGTGTCGATCGCGCACCTCGACATTTGGCATGCCAGGTAGGGGACCTTTTCTCCTAGCGCGACGAGTTTCCGCCGACAAAGATGACCAAGCTTCCTTCAGCGGCAAACTCTCCCCCTCCGTGTTCATGGCGAACCGTGACCAGGGGAGAGTACATGATGACACACTCAGGACGGAGTGTGTCAGGGCAAGCTGGGAGCCAGCAACCAGCTCTGGCAGCGCCGACCCCGGCAATGCAGGCTCCATCCAGCGTCAGGCCTTCAGTAGCGCCGGGCGTACCCGGTGGGGGTGCGCTAGCCGAAGCAAGGGCGCTACTGCACAATCCGCCTGCTGGGGACACGCCTCAGGCAGCGACCCAGCAGTGGATTCGCGAGGTAGACCGTCTTGTCGTCGCCGCCGCAAACCATTGACTTCGGCGGGGACGACGCTCCGACCAACCGGCTGTGTTGCTGACGCGCACGCCAACGGTTGACGGGCAGACGGCAGGTTCCAGCTCCACCAAGCTTCCGTCGACGGACCTGAGGACAGAGCTGGAACGGTGCCACTTGGGCCAAGATGCCCGAGTGTTCCTCGAGCGACGTCGAGAAAGGCGTCGCACTCAAGAGGCTGGCGACAACATGACGTCGGCCTCGACCCAGCCTGGAGGGCAGACCTTCGCTACGTGAGCTCTGCCCCAGGCGTACGCCGCACAGCATAAGCCACAACCATGTGCTCTGCAAGCGGCGTCCCCGGCCTATGGCGCAACCTTGCCCATACCGGGGTACACTGTGTACCTGCACTGGGAGCCAGCAACCGGCTCTGGCAGCGCCGACCCCGGCAATGCAGGCTCCAACTAGTGTCAGGTCTTCAGTAGCGCTGGGCGTACCCGGCGGGGGTGCGCCAGCCGCAGCAAGAGCGCTACTGCGCAATCTGCCTGCTGGGGACGCGCCTCAGGCAGCGACCCAGCAGTGGATTCGAGAGATAGACCGTCTCGTCGTCGCTGCCGCAAACCCTCGACTTCGGCGGGGACGACGCTCCGGCCAACCGGCCGTGCCGCTGATGCGCACGCCAATGGTTGGCGAGCAGACGGTGGACTCCAGCTCCACCAGGCTTCCGTCGACGGACCTGGGGGCAGAGCCGGAGCGATGCCACTTGGGCCAAGAACCCGAGTGTTCCTCGAGCGACGTCGAGAAAGGCGTCGCAACTAAGAGGCTGGCGACAGTATGACGTCGGCCTCGACCCAGCCTGAAGGGAAGATCTTCGCCGCGCGAGCTCTGCCCCAGGCATACGCCGCGCAGCATATGCCACAACCATATGCCCCGCAAACGGCGTCCCCGGCCTATGGAGCAGCCTTGCCCATACCGGGGCACACTGTGCCAGCGGCGAACCAAGCGTTCGCGGCACCAATACCTGCACTGGGAGCAAGCAACCGGCTCTGGCAGCGCCGACCCCGGCAATGCAGGCTCCGACCAGTGTCAGGTCTTCAGTAGTGCTGGGCGTACCCAGTGGGGGTGCGCTAGCCGCAGCAAGAGCGCTGCTACTCAATCCGCCTGCTGGGGACGCGCCTCAGGCAGCGACCCAGCAGCAGATTCGTGAGGTAGACCGTTTCGTCGTCGCCGCCACAAACCCTCAACTTCGGCGGGGACAACGCTCCGGCCAACCTGCTGTGTCGTTGATGCACACGCCAATGGTTGGTGAGCACACGGCAGATTCCAGCTACACCAGGCTCCGGTTTTGGCCGCACCTGCCCGAAAAGTTCGACAGCAGCGTCAACCCGGCGGAGTTCCTTCAGGTCTACTCCACCGCCGTACTTGCCGCAGGAGGGGATGAGGCCGTCATGGCCAACTACTTCCCCGACGCCTTGACCGGCCCGACCCGGTCTTGGCTCATGAACCTCCCTCGGGGTTCCATAACTTCCTGGGGAGAGCTCTGCCGGCAGTTCATCGCCAACTTCGGCAGCTCCTACAACCGTCCCGGCACGGAGCTTGACCTCCAAGCCATCAAGTAACAACCTGGGGAGTCGCTGCGCTCCTTCATCCAGCGGTTCTCCCAGGTCTGCGATGCCTCTGAGCACTTCAGCCTTGCGGACAAGTGCGCCAGAGCAGCCGGTGGGCGGAGCTGGCACTCACTGCCAGCTTCCGAAGCCGGAAGACAGCCCGAAGACGGCGGAGTTCAAGCTGAGCTCTCGACCACGTCAGACAGCCAAGAGCCAAGCACTGGCTGACTTCGTGGCTGAGTGGACGCCAACGAAGGCTGACCCAGGGGGCCGCGAAGACGGTGAACCAAAGCACCGAGCTCCGGTCTTCACCGGGCCTCACTGGACGCTCTTCTTCAACGGCCCCTCGCGAAAGCAGGGGGCCGGTGCCGGCGTACTGCTTCTCATGCCATCGGGGGAGCAGTCTGGGTACATGGTGCGTTTCAATTCCAAGGCAACCAACAACTTGGCAGAGTATGAAGCACTCATCTTTGGCCTAAAAGACAGTCCTGTCTTTGGGCGCTCGCTAGTTGTTGGCACAAGGCGACTCCCAGCTAGTTATCAAACAAGTTAAGGGTGAATGCCCCTGCAATGACCCACAGCTAGCTGCTTATCTGCTTCACATGCAGATGTTGGAGAAAGAATTCCTCGCCTTGGACCTGCGCCATGAACCGCACGCTGGCACGGCCGCAGCCGACAACTTCTCAATGAAGACCTCCATCGGAGCCCCCGTGCACGAAGGAGTCTTCGAGAGGACGTTGCTGCGGTCCACAGCCCGGCCCGCCGAGCCGGGCGAAGGGGGCTGAACCGACGCCACGAAGCTAGGCAGTCCCGGCGGCCCTGGATGCCGCCAAAGGATCGTAAGAGTCGCTGAGGACTCCGTGCAACCCAGCGCTTGAGATCCAGAAGCTCAAGTAGTCCCGATGCATGGACCACGGAGGTCCGGGACTCCTTGAAGGACATCCTTCCTGATGAACGTGCATCCGCTGAACGGGTGGTGCGGACGGCTAAGTGCTACACGCTGGTATCTTTACTGGCGTGGCGCCTCGACATCCTATTGCGGTGCATAACCCAGGAGGAAGGCTGCGACTAGCTTGCAGTAGTCCAAGGAGGCGAGTGCAGGGAACGCTCATCGTCCCGCGCGTTGGTCAGATAAGCCACCCGGCATGGCTCCTACTGACCGAGAGCCACCTGGGCGCCGTCAAACTGGTTAGGGATGCAATGCGTGCCAAGTCCACGCCAAACAGACCCACACAACCGGTGCAGACGCGCACTCAGAGCCGTCGGGGGATACCGGCTCCTCCATGTCGAGGGCCAGCCGGACTTCCCAGGGCCGGGTCACGGGAACTACCCTTCCACATGGTATGCAGGGCCGAAGCCATGCTTCCCCCTGATATAGCCATGGGGGTCCCCCCGTGTCCGGCGTACGACGAATCCACGCATGACCTGCTCTGCGTGAAGACAGGCGCTCCGACGCCACCCCAGTAAGTTCACCATGCTTACTTAGGTGTTTATTTAAATTACGCATTAATTTATATGAACACCTCCCCACGCTCTAGACAGTGTGCGTCCATTGTACACTCGGTTCCTCTTTCCTGCTCTCATGCATAGTCGATATTTGCCGTCCTGCCGAAGGCGGTAGTGCTTGGGGTACCTGCCAGAGGCCCGGTGGCCTTTTGGATCTCCCTCTATAAGGGTACTGCACCGCCAGTTGGTCTCCTCCGAGAAAAGACCTACGCTAGAACGGGGGGTCAGGAGCCTTGCTTTGCCCGGTCTTGCACCAAAAGCATGCGCACTCTGCCTCCCGGCGCTATGGTCTGAGTACCAGGGGGCCGGGCAGTTACACCCTGACTGGGGCTGGGGCCAGACCTCCGGGACCAAGTGCACTGGATTACCCAAGCCCCGTATTCCGGCCTGGGACAGTAAGCCAAATGAGACTAAGGGATAGGAAAGGGGGGACCACTGAGCAGTTCCGGACCTCCGCCCCCACAGCTGGGCCGAGCTCCGAGGCCAGCCCTCGCCCTCCTTTCAGAGGCGAGCGCTGACGCCGGACCTCACGCCCTTCGCTGGCCTGAGCTCCGATGACTTCCGGACTCTGCCTCCACAGCCAGGCCGAGCCCCGAGGCCAGCTCTCGCCCTTCTTTCAGAGGCGATCGCTGATGCCGGACCTCACGACCTTCGCTGGCCTGAGCTCCGATGACTTCCGTACTCCGCCTCCACAGCCAGGCTGAGCTCCGAGGCCAGCCCTCGCCCTCCTTTCGGAGGCGAGCGCTGATGCCGGACCTCACGCCCTTCGCTGGCCTGAGCTCCGATGACTTCCGGACTCCGCCTCCACAGCCAGGCCGAGCTCCGAGGCCAGCTCTCGCGCTTCTTTCAGAGGCGAGCGCTGATGCCGGACCTCACGACCTTCGCTGGCCTGAGCTCCGATGACTTCCGGACTCCGCCTCCACAGCCAGGCCGAGCTCCGAGGCCAGCCCTCGACCTCCTTTCGGAGGCGAGCGCTGATGCCGGACCTCACGCCCTTCGCTGGCCTGAGCTCCGATGACTTCCGGACCTCCGCCCCCACAACCGAGCCGAGCTCCGATGTCAGGCATCACCCTCTCCTAAGAGGCTGAACATCGAAGCCGTCAAGACCCTGCCAGCACAGGGAGTACTCAAGACAAGAAAGTGCGCGGATCAGAAGAGACGAAGGTCCCACCTCGGGCTCGCCATCTCCCCCGAGATGGGCCCGGGGGCCACTGTCGGTACCCTCGATATGGGGTACCCCCGCGCACAGGGTAAAATGCCTAAGGTACTCGCCCTTCTCTGCAGGGAGAGCTCCGAAGGCGCCACGCGTCCGGCGGGGCCGGACCTCCCTCTCCTCAGAGGAGAGCTCCGGGCCCGCCACATGGCATACAGAAGCCGGACCTCCCCCTCCGTGGGAGAGAGGTCCGAAGACGCCACGTGTCCAGCGGGGCCGGACCTCCCTCTTCGCAGAGGAGAGCTCCGGGCCCGCCATGTGGCATACAGAGGCTGGACCTCCCCCTCCGCGGGGAGAGGCCCGGAGGCTCCACGTGCCCCGCAGGCCGGACCCTTCTCGCCTCAGAGAAGGGCTCCGGACCCACCACGTGGCCAGAAGAACGGTGCTGCCCGCCCCCGAGCGGTAGGTAGCGGGCGTAAAGGCGCCCCACACCTTGGCCGTACAAGGTATTCAAGGCCCGCGTCTTCCCAAGACGCGGAAACGCGGAGCACGCGTCTTTCAGGTGCCGTTGCGCCCAGTCGCATCACAGACTGGCGCGCGGTGTCAGAACCTGCCAGCCAATAAACGCCGCGACAAGACATCCCATGCAGCCTGCGCCGTCGTCAGCTACTACGACTAGCATGCGGCATGGGCAGGGCGGCAAGATAAAGACTCAGAAGCCTTCGACCAGAGGCAACTACCGGCGTAACTACAGATACGGTAGATATCAGTCAATCTCCCCGGGACCAACTGTCGGGTCCCGGCCCCCCTTGTAAGCCACCCGAGTCTTGGACTATAAAAGGCTCGGGTAGGCGACGTTAGCAGGCGTTCGGTCTCTAGCCATCCGCGCCCCTGGGTTCGCATTCTGCAACTCATACGCTAGCCATACACTCTCAAGCTGTAACTCACCCCCAAGCTCAGGCCCCCGGCCCTGAGCAGCAAGCAATACAGCGAGCTCCATAGCTCGCCGTGGACGTAGGGTTTTACGCTCCGGCGGCCTGAACCACGTAAAACTTCCCGTGTCAAGCTCTCACCAACTCGTCCATTCGCGCAAGCTCTCCGCTAGGAACTAGCCCCTCCGAAAAAAGAACCTCCGCGGGCTGCCCAGTGCAGGCCCGGGGGAAGTGTAGATCGCACACTTCGACAGTCCCCATCCTCGGTGGAAAGGCGCACACACCCGGGGCGGCATACTTTTGCTACTCGGAAGGGGCCTTCCCAACTAGGGGAGAGTTTGTGGGCCCCTTCGCGAGAAAGTATGCGCCGCAACACCAGGTCACCTTCCTGCAGCTCCCGGGCACGCACAGACCTTTGGTGGTAGCGCCGAAGCGCTTGTCTGTACCGCGCATTACGGAGTGCCGCATGTAATCGGACCTCGTCGACGAGGTCGATTTCTCCACGCCGGAGGTTGTCCTGCGTGGCTTCGTCGTAAGCCCGGACACGGTGAGACTTCATGGTGATTTCTGGGGGGAGTACAGCTTCAGCCCCGTATACCATGAAGAAGGGTGTCTCCCCGGTGGCCCGGCTCTGGGATGTCCGGTTAGCCCATAGTGTGCTCGGAAGCTCATCTACCCAATTGGCACCATGTTTCTTCAGGCTGGCGAAGGTGCGAGTCTTAAGTCCCCGGAGAATCTCCGCGTTGGCACTCTCAACTTGCCAATTGCTCCTCGGGTGGGCGACAGAGGCATAGCATACCTGAATACCAAGGCCCTCGCAGTAGTCTTGGAATGCTGCGCTGGTGAACTGGGTCCCGTTGTCGGTGATAATCCTGTTTGGGACCCCGAACCGGCAGACAATAGACTTGATGAATTTTACTGGGGATTGTTTGTTGATGGTGACAACTGGTGTAGCTTCCGGCCATTTGGTGAACTTGTCGATAGCGACATAGAGGTACCGGAATCCCCCGACGGTTCTGGGGAATGGTCCCAGGATGTCCAGCCCCCATACGGCAAACGGCCACGAGGGCGGGATCATCTGTACCGCCTGAGCCGGTGTATGGATCTGCTTGGCGTGGAACTGGCACGCCTTGCAGCTCTCGACCAGCTTGACGGCATCCTGGAGTGCTGTCGGCCAGTAGAAGCCATGCCGGAAGGCTTTACCGACAAGCGTGCGTGAGGAAGAATGACTTCCACATTCGCCTCCATGGATCTCAGAGAGCAAGTCGCAGCCTTCCCCCTGGGTTATGCACCGCAATAGGATGTGGTTGGCGCCACGCCGGTAGAGATCCCCCTCTACCAGCGCGTACCTCTTAGCCATACGCACAATCTGTTCAGCGGTTGCATGTTCATCAGGGAGGATATTGTCCTTCAAGTAGTCCCGGATCTCCGTGATCCATGCATCGGGTCTGACTTGAGCTTCTGGATCTTGAGCGCTGGGTTGCACGGAGTCCCCAGTGACGCTTACGATCCTTGGCGGCATCCATGGCTGTAGGGCCGCCGGGACCACCAGCTTCGAGGTGCTGGTCAAGCCCCCTTCGCCCAGCTCGGCGGGCCGGGCTGTGGGCCACAGCAACGTCCTCTCGAAAACTCCTTCGGGCGCAGGGGCTCCGGTGGAAGCTTTCGTTGAAAGGTTGTCGGCTGCGGCATTACCAGCGCGTGGTACGTGGTGCAGGTCCAAGGCGAGGAATTCTTTCTCCAACATCTGCACGTGAAGCAGATACGCAGTTAGCTGTGGGTAATTGCAGGAGCATTCGCCCTTGACTTGCTTGATGACCAGCTGGGAGTCGCACTGTGCCAACAACTGGCGAGCGCCTAAAGACAGGGCTGTCTGCAGGCCAAAGATGAGTGCTTCATACTCCGCCATGTTGTTGGTTGCCTTGAAATTGAGACGCACCATATACCCAAACTGTTCCCCCGATGGCATGAGGAGCAGTACACCGGCACCGGCCCCCTGCTTTCGCGAGGAGCCGTCGAAGAAGAGTGTCCAGTGGGGTTCGGTGAAGACCGGAGCTTTGGGCTCTGGCTCTCCGCCTTCATGGCCCCCTGGGTCAGTCTTCGTTGGTGTCCACTCCACCACAAAGTCAGCCAGTGCTTGGCTCTTGACTGCATGACGTGGGAGGAAGTCCAGCTCAAACTCCGCCAGCTCCGCCGCCCATTTAGCAACGTTGCCAGTCGCATGGGGGCTGTGAAGAATTGTCTTCAGCGGATACGAGGTGACTACCGAGACCCGGTGGGCCTGGAAGTAGTGGTGGAGCTTCCTGGAGGCCACGAGCACCGCATACAGCAGCTTGTGGACTTCTAGGTACCTTGTCTTGGCCTCATGAAGTACTTCACTGATGTAGTAGACAGGCCTCTGTATGGTTCGGACCCTCTCTCTTAGGCTTGGGAGCTCCTCGTCCATTGGCCTCGGTCCGCTGGAGGTGGGTGGACCCACGGGGGCCTCCGGGAACTGGGACCCGGAGGCCCTCAAGCTTTCTTGATCATCCGGGAGCTTCGGGGGGTCTTGAGGGACTTCCGGGAAATCCCAATCGGACCCTGGAGATTTATCTTGGGGGTCCGGGAGGCTGTCCTGGGCCTCCGGGAGGTCGTCTTGGACCTCCAGGGGGTCCGGGAGACCGTCTTGGCCCTGCGGGCCCCCCTGGTGTCTGACTTCTGCTACCGGAGCAGGTTGCGACGGTGAGAGGTCTGGCTGCTCTGCGACGAGGACCATACTCACCACTTCAGTTGTCGTCGCGATGTAGAGCAGCAGGTGCTCTCCGGGCTCAGGGGCTACCATGATAGGTAGGGTCGTCAGGAGTCGCTTCAACTCCTGGAAAGCCTCTTCTTCTTCGTCAGTCCAGGCAAAGGGGCCTGACTTGCGCAGGAGCTTAAAGAAAGGGAGTGCCCGCTCTGCTAGCCTCGGTATAAACTGACTCAGCGCGGCTAGACATCCCGTGAGTTTCTGGACATCCTTGACGCGGGCAGGGGGCCGCATCAAGTCGATAGTCTTGATCTTCTCTGGGTTGGCCTCAATCCCTCGGTGCGAGACCAGGAACCCTAAGAGCTTCCCAGAGGACACGCCGAACACACATTTATCTGGGTTCAGCTTGGTGCGTGTAGAGCACAGCTTGTCAAAGACTAAAGCTAGGTTATCTAGTAGGGATGAACCCTGCTTGACCTTGACAACTATGTCATCGACATACACCTCAACCAGGTCTCTTATTAACTCCCCAAAGGTTTTGTGCATTGCCCGCACAAAGGTGGGGAGTGCATTCTTTAGGCCGTAAGGCATAGACACATAGCAATAAAGGCCGTCTACTGTGATGAAGGAGGTGTGCTCCTCGTCCTCCCTAGACATGGGGATCTGATGGAAACCCGAGTAGGCGTCTAGGAAGCACAGCATATCACAGCCTGACGTTGAGTCTACTATTTGATCTATTCTAGGGAGAGGGAATGGATCTTTCGGACATGCCTTATTGAGACTGGTGTAGTCGATGCACATCCGGAGCTTCCCGCCGGCCTTCGGGACAACGACGGGGTTTGCCAACCATCGAGGGTGGTGGACCTCCCGTATGAAGCCAGCGTCCAGCAGCTTCTTGACTTCTTCACGGATGAAGTTTTGCCGCTCAATGGACTGCTTGCGGGGCTTTTGTTGAACCAGCCGGGCGTCGGGGAAGACTTTCAAGTGGTGCTCGATCACCTCCCTGGGGATCCCAGGCATCTGTGACGGCTGCCATGCAAACACGTCGACGTTGTGCCGGAGGAAGGTGACGAGCGCGACTTCCTATTTGCTGTCCAGGCCCCCGGCTACCCGGGTGGTCTGGGTAGCTTCGGCGCCGACTTGGACGACCTTTAAGGGGACGCCGCCCTCGTCGAGAGGTTGCACCCGGGGTGCTGTGGTGGAAGCACGGTGACGTGCGCTCGGGCGGAGCTGGTCCGGCTTCGTATTGCCGGGGGCTGATGCCCCAGCTGTTGCGAGTGCTTGGAGCTTCTCCAGGGCCGACACTGCAGCAGTGCGGTCCCCACGAATCCTGAGAACGCCCGTCGGTGTTGGCATCTTCAGGACGAGGTAGCCGTAGTGGGCTACAGCCATGAACCGGTACAGGGCTGTCCTGCCGATTATGGCGTTGAAGGGGAGGTCTATCTCCGCTACGTCGAACAGAATGTACTCTGTTCGATAGCTGTCCGGAGCCCCGAAGGTCACCGGGAGACTAATGTTGCCGTAGGGGATAACCTGTCCCGGCCCTACCCCTGAGAACGGGCTCAACGGGGTGAGCTTGGCCATCGGGACCTGCAGCTTCTGGAAAGCTGCACGGCTGATGAGGTTCAGCCCAGCCCCTCCATCTACCAAAACGTGGCACATTCTCACGTTGGCGATGCTAGGGGCCACCAGGAGCGGTAGTTGGCCGGCCCCAGCCATGTTCCTGGGGCAGTCGGCGGCGTCAAAGCTGATGGGGGTCCCCATCCACTTAAGGTGCGGTGCAGCACTCGGGAGTGGCGCCACCGACGCTACCGCTCGGCGCAGAGTCTTGACTGCGCTTCGGGACGAGGGGTCGGCGGACCCGCCGTATATGACGTAGAGCTTCTTCCGACGCTCGTCGTCGCTGGAGCCGGAGTCCTCACGATTGCATGCCGCCTTCACGACACGCTGAGACTCCTGGATCTCCTCTGGGTGGTCGATGTTGTCTGGAACATCCACCCCCTGCTCATCTTCCTTTGGACGGAAGGGCAGGGCATCAGCCCGCTGCCGCTTCCCCTTGCGGAAGCGTTCTGCGAGCCTTCGGATCTCCCGGCACTCGGCAGTAGTGTGGCGACAGCTGCCGTGCACGGGGCACATGTTGTCCTGGCTATCTTCCGGGGTCGGTGACTTTCGCTGCCTCTTGTCAGGGCGCGGCCCCCGAGTCCCACTGAGCGTCGCTGCAGTGACGACTTGGGTCACGGCCGGCGGTCTTATCTTGCTTCTGCCCCGGCTCATGGTCTTCCTGCTGCCTCCATATGGAGTAGGACCAGATCCGTGCAGCCCTCCTGACTCGGAGGATGGCTGTGAGTGCCAGTTCCATCCCTCGGCTGCTCTGGCGCACTTGTCCGCCAGGCTGAAGAGCTCAGAGGCATCGCGGACCTCCCTGGTCGCGAGTTTCTCAAGCATCTTCTTGTCTCGGACGCCTTGTCGGAACGCCACCACCACAGAAGCATTTTGAATGTGTGGGATGGTGTTCCGCACCTGGGAGAACCGCTGGATGAAAGAGCGCAGCGACTCCCCAGGTTGTTGTTGGATGGCGTGGAGGTCGAGCTCCGTGCCAGGACGGGTGTAGGAACTGCCGAAGTTGGCAATGAACTGCCGGCAGAGCTCTCCCCAGGAGGTTATGGACCCCTGAGGTAGATTCATGAGCCAAGACCGAGCTGGGCCGGTCAATGCGACGGGAAAGTAGTTGGCCATGACAGCCTCTTCCCCTCCTGCGGCAAGTACGGCGGTGGAGTAGATCTGGAGGAACTCCGCTGGGTTGACACTGCCATCGTACTTCTCGGGCAGGAGCGGCCGAAACTTGCGCGGCCATTTCGCGAAGCGAAGGTGGGGCGCGAGGGCCGCACACCCTGCTTCTGTTGCCGCAAATTCTGATGCCGCGAACGCTTGGTTCGCACTGAGCACCGCATGCCCCGGCATGGGTAAGGCTGCACCATAGGCCGGGGGCGCCATATGCAGGACATACGACTGTGGCATATTCTGCACGGCACAGGCCTGGGGCAGAGATCGCGTGGCGATGGTCTGCTCTTCTGGCTGGGTCGAGGCCGACGTCATGCTGTCGTCAGCCTCTTGGTGGCGACGCCTTTCTCGGTGCCGCTCGAGGTATACCCGGGCATCTTGACCCAGGTGACACCGTTCCAGCTTTGTCCTCAGATCTGTTGACTGGGGGCTGGTAGAGCTGGAGTCTGCCATCTGCTCGCCATTCAATGGTGCGCGCATCAGCGACGCGACCGATTGGCCAGAGCGTCGTCCCCGCCGAGGTCGAGGGCTTGCGGCGGCGACGACGAGACGGTCTACCTCTCGGATCCACTGCCGGGTCGCTGCCTGAGGCGCGTCCCCAGCGGGCGGATTGTACAGTAGCGCTCTCGCCGCAGCTAACGCACCCCCACTGGGCACGCCGAGCTCTACTGGAGACTTGAAGCTGGTTGGAGCCTGCATTCCCGGGGTCGGCGCTGCCAGAGCCGGTTGCTGGCTCCCAGCTCGTACCGACACACTCCGTCCCGAGTGTGTCAACATATACTCCCCCCTGGTCGCGGTCTGCTGCAGAGGCGAGGGGGGAGAGTTCGCCGCTGAAGGAAGCTTGGTCATCTTCGTCGGCGGAAACTCGTCGCGCTAGGGGAAAAGCCCCCTACCTGGCGCGCCAAATGTCGAAGTGTTCGGTCGACACTTCCCCCGGGCCTGCACTGGGCAGCCCGCGGAGGTTCTTTTTTCGGTGGGGCTAGTTCCTAGCGGAGAGCTTGCGCAGATGGAACAAGTTAGTAAGAGCTTGACACGGCGAGTTTTACGTGGTTCAGGCCGCCGGAGCGTAAAACCCTACGTCCACGGCGAGCTATGGAGCTCGCTGTATTGCTTGCTGCTCAGGACCGGAGGCCTGAGCTCAGGGGTGAGTTACAGCTTGAGAGTGTATGGCTAGCGTATGAGTTGCAAAATGCGAACCCTTGCTATCGACGCCTACCCGAGCCTTTTATAGTCCAAGACTCGGGCGGCTTACAAGGGGAGCCGGGACCCGACAGGTGGTCCCGGGAAGATTGTCTATTATCTACCGTATCTGCAGTTATGCCGGTAGTTGCCTCTGGTCGAAGGCTTCTGAGTCTTCATCTTGCCGCCCTGCCCATGCCGCATGCTAGTCGTAGTGGTTGATGACGGCGCAGGCGGCATGGGATGTCTTGTCGTGGCATTTAGTGGCTGGCAGGTTCTGACACCGTGCGCCAGTCTGTGATGCGACTGGGCGCAACGGCACCTGACAGACGCGTGCTCCGCGTTTCCGCGTCTTGGGAAGACGCGGGCCTTGAATACCTTGTACGGGCAAGGTGTGGGGCGCCTTTACGCCTGCTGCCTACTGCTCAGGGGCAGGCAGCACCGTTCTTCTGGCCACGTGGCGGGTCCGGAGCCCTTCTCTGAGGAGAGAAGGGTCCGGCCTGCGGGGCACGTGGAGCCTCCGGACCTCTCCCCGCGGAGGGGGAGGTCCAGCTTCTGTATGCCACGTGGCGGGCCCGGAGCTCTCCTCTGAGGAGAGGGAGGTCCGGCCCCGCTGGACGCGTGGCGTCTTCGGACCTCTCTCCCGCGGAGGGGGTGGTCTGGCTTCTGTATGCCACGTGGCGGGCCCGGAGCTCTCCTCTGAGGAGAGGGAGGTCCAGCCCCACCGGACGCGTGGCGCCTTCGGAGCTCTCCCTGCGGAGAAGGGCGAGTACCTTAGGCATTTTACCCTGTGCGCGGGGGTACCCCATATCTCAGGTACCGACATAGTCCAAGGAGGCGAGTGCTGAAAACGCTCATCGTCCCTCATGTTGGTCAGTTAAGCCACCCGGCATGGCTCCTACTGACCGAGAGCCACCTGGACGCCGTCAAACCGGTTAGGGATGCAATGCGTGCCAGGTCCACGCCAAGAAGACTCACACAACCGGTGCAGATGCGCACCCAGAGCCGTCGGGGGATACCGGCTCCTCCATGTCGAGGGCCAGCCGGACTTCCCAGGGCCGGGTCATGGGAACTACCCTTCCACATGGTATGCGGGGCCGAAGCCATGCTTCCCCCTGATATAGCCATGGGGGTCCCCCCGTGTCCGGCGTACGACGAAGCCACGCATGACCCGCTCTGCGTGAAGACAGGCGCTCCGACGCTACCGAGTAAGTTCACCATGCATACTTAGGTGTTTATTTAAATTACGCATTAATTTATATGAACACCTCCCCACACTCTAGACAGTGTGCGTCCATTGTACACTCAGCTCCTCTTTCCGGCTCTCATGCATAGTCGATATTTGCCATCCTGCCGAAGGCGGTAGTGGTTGGGGTACCTGCCAGAGGCCCGGTGGCCTTTTGGATCTCCCCATATAAGGGTACTGCACCGCCAGTTGGTCTCCTCCGAGAAAAGACCTACGCTAGAACGGGGGGTCAGGAGCCTTGCTTTGCCCGGTCTTGCACCCAAAGCATGCGCACTCTGCCTCCCGGCGCTACGGTCTGAGTACCACGAGGCCGGGCGGTTATACCCTGACTGGGGCTGGGGCCAGACCTCCGGGACAAGTGCACTGGATTACCCAAGCCCCGTATTCCGGCCTGGGACAGTAAGCCAAATGAGACTAAGGGATAGGAAAGGGGGGACCACTGAGCAGTGCCGGACTCCGCCCCCACAGCTGGGCCGAGCTCCGAGGCCAGCCCTCGCCCTCCTTTCAGAAGCGAGCGCTGATGCCGGACCTCACGACCTTCGTTGGCCTGAGCTCCAATGACTTCCGGACTCCGCCTCCACAGCCAGACCGAGCTCCGAGGCCAGCCCTCGCCCTCCTTTCAGAGGAGAGCGCTGATGCCGGACCTCACGCCCTTCGCTGGCCTGAGCTCTGATGACTTCCGGACCTCCGCCCCCACAGCCGGGCTGAGCTCCGATGCCAGGCTTCACCCTCTCCTAAGAGGCTGAACACCGAAGCCGTCAAAGACCCTGCCAGCACAGGGAGTACTCAAGACAAGAAAGTGCGCGGATCAGAAGAGACGAAGGTCCAACCTCGGGCTCGCTATCTCCCCTGAGATGGGCCCGGGGGCCACTGTCGGTACCCTTGATATGGGGTACCCCCGCGCACAGGGGAAAATGCCTAAGGATCTCGCCCTTCTCCGCAGGGAGAGCTCCGAAGGCGCCATGCGTCCAGCGGGGCCGGACCTCCCTCTCCTCAGAGGAGAGCTCCGGGCCCACCACGTGACATACAGAAGCCGGACCTCCCCCTCCGCAGGAGAGAGGTCCGAAGGTGCCGCGTGTCCGGAGAGGCCGGACCTCCCTCTCCTCAGAGAGGAGCTCCGGGCTCACCACGTGGCCAACAGAAGCTGAACCTCCCCCTCCGCGGGGAGAGGTCCGAAGGCTCCACGTGTCCTGCGGGGCCGGACCCCCCTCTCTTCTGAGGAGGGCTCCAGGCTCGCCACGTGGCCAGCAGAACGGCGCTGCCTGCCCCCGAGCGATAGGCAGCGGGCGTAAAGACGCCCCATACCTTGCCCGTACAAGGTATTCAAGGCCCGCACCTTACCAAGATGCGGAGACGCGGAGCACGCCTCTGTCAGGTGCCGTTGCGCCCAGTCGCATCACAGACTGGCGCGCAGTATCAGAGCCTGCCAGCCAATAAACGCAGCGACAAGACATCCCATGCCGCCCCCGCCGTCATCATCCACTACGACTAGCATGCGGCATGGGCAGAGCTACAAGACGAAGACTCAGAAGCCTTCGGCCGAGACAACTACCGGCATAACTGCAGATACGGTAGATATCAGTCAATCTCCCCGGGACCACCTGTCGGGTCCCGGCCCCCCTTGTAAGCCACCCGAGTCTTGGACTATAAAAGGCTCGGGTAGTCGACGTTAGCAGGGGTTCTGTCGGTACCCTCGATATGGGGTACCCCCGCGCACAGGGTAAAATGCCTAAGGTACTCGCCCTTCTCTGCAGGGAGAGCTCCGAAGGCGCCACGCGTCCGGCGGGGCCGGACCTCCCTCTCCTCAGAGGAGAGCTCCGGGCCCGCCACGTGGCATACAGAAGCCGGACCTCCCCCTCCGTGGGAGAGAGGTCCGAAGACGCCACGCGTCCAGCGGGGCCGGACCTCCCTCTCCGCAGAGGAGAGCTCCGGGCCCGCCATGTGGCATACAGAGGCTGGACCTCCCCCTCCGCGGGGAGAGGCCCGGAGGCTCCACGTGCCCTGCAGGCCGGAACCTTCTCGCCTCAGAGAAGGGCTCCGGACCCGCCACGTGGCCAGAAGAACGGTGCTGCCCGCCCCCGAGCGGTAGGTATCGGGCGTAAAGGCGCCCCACACCTTGCCCGTACAAGGTATTCAAGGCCCGCGTCTTCCCAAGACGCGGAAACACGGAGCACGCGTCTGTCAGGTGCCGTTGCGCCCAGTCGCATCACAGACTGGCGCGCGGTGTCAGAACCTGCCAGCCAATAAACGCCGCGACAAGACATCCCATGCAGCCTGCGCCGTCATCAGCTACTACGACTAGCATGCGGCATGGGCAGGGCGGCAAGATGAAGACTCAGAAGCCTTCGACCAGAGGCAACTACCGGCGTAACTACAGATACGGTAGATATCAGTCAATCTCCCCGGGACCAACTGTCGGGTCCTGGCCCCCCTTGTAAGCCACCTGAGTCTTGGACTATAAAAGGCTCAGGTAGGCGACGTTAGCAGGGGTTCGGTCCCTAGCCATCCGCGCCCCTGGGTTCGCATTCTGCAGCTCATACGCTAGCCATACACTCTCAAGCTGTAACTCACCCCCAAGCTCAGGCCCCCGGCCCTGAGCAGCAAGCAATACAGCGAGCTCCATAGCTCGCCATGGACGTAGGGTTTTACGCTCCGGCGGCCTGAACCATGTAAAACCTCCCGTGTGAAGCTCTCACTAACTCGTCCATCCGCGCAAGCTCTCCGCTAGGAACTAGCCCCTCCGAAAAAAAGAACCTCCGCGGGCTGCCCAGTGCAGGCCCGGGGGAAGTGTCGATCGCACACTTCGACATTTGGCGCGCCAGGTAGGGGCCTTTTCTCCTAGCGCGACGAGTTTCCGCCGATGAAGATGACCAAGCTTCCTTCAGCGGCAAACTCTCCCCCTCCGTGTTCATGGCGAACCGTGACTAGGGGAGAGTACATGATGACACACTCAGGACGGAGTGTGTCAGGGCAAGCTGGGAGCCAGCAACCGGCTCTGGCAGCGCCGACCCCGGCAATGCAGGCTCCATCCAGCGTCAGGCCTTCAGTAGCGCCGGGCGTACCTGGTGGGGGTGCGCTAGCCGAAGCAAGGGCGCTACTGCACAATCCGCCTGCTGGGGACGCGCCTCAGGCAGCGACCCAGCAGTGGATTTGCGAGGTAGACCGTCTTGTCGTCGCCGCCGCAAACCATTGACTTCGGCGGGGACGACGCTCCGACCAACCGGCTGTGTCGCTGACGCGCACGCCAACGGTTGACGGGCAGACGGCGGTTCCAGCTCCACCAAGCTTCCGTCGACGGACCTGAGGACAGAGCTGGAACGGTGCCACTTGGGCCAAGATGCCCGAGTGTTCCTCGAGCGACGTCGAGAAAGGCGTCGCACTCAAGAGGCTGGCGACAACATGACGTCGGCCTCGACCCAGCCTGGAGGGCAGACCTTCGCTACGTGAGCTCTGCCCCAGGCGTACGCCGCACAGCATAAGCCACAACCATGTGCTCTGCGAGCGGCGTCCCCGGCCTATGGCGCAACCTTGCCCATACCGGGGTACACTGTGTACCTGCACTGGGAGCCAGTAACCGGCTCTGGCAGCGCCGACCCCGGCAATGCAGGCTCCAACTAGTGTCAGGTCTTCAGTAGCGCTGGGCGTACCCGGCGGAGGTGCGCCAGCCGCAGCAAGAGCGCTACTGCGCAATCTGCCTGCTGGGGACGCGCCTCAGGCAGCGACCCAGCAGTGGATTCGAGAGATAGACCGTCTCATCGTCGCCGCCGCAAACCCTCGACTTCGGCGGGGACGACGCTCCGGCCAACCGGCCGTGCCGCTGATGCGCACGCCAATGGTTGGCGAGCAGACGGTGGACTCCAGCTCCACCAGGCTTCCGTCGACGGACTTGGGGGCAGAGCCGGAGCGATGCCACTTGGGCCAAGATGCCCGAGTGTTCTTCGAGCGACGTCGAGAAAGGTGTCGCAACTAAGAGGCTGGCGACAGTATGACGTCGGCCTCGACCCAGCCTGAAGGGCAGATCTTCACCACGCGAGCTCTGCCCCAGGCATACGCCGCGCAGCATATGCCACAACCATATGCCCCACAAACGGCGTCCCCGGCCTATGGAGCAGCCTTGCCCATACCGGGGCACACTGTGCCAGCGGCGAACCAAGCGTTCGCGGCACCAATACCTGCACTGGGAGCCAGCAACCGGCTCTGGCAGCGCCGACCCCGGCAATGCAGGCTCCGACCAGTGTCAGGTCTTCAGTAGTGCTGGGCGTACCCAGTGGGGGTGCGCTAGCCGCAGCAAGAGCGCTGCTACTCAATCCGCCTGCTGGGGACGCGCCTCAGGCAGCGACCCAGCAGCGGATTCGCGAGGTAGACCGTTTCGTCGTCGCCGCCACAAACCCTCAACTTCGGCGGGGACAACGCTCCGGCCAACCTGCTGTGTCGCTGATGCGCACGCCAATGGTTGGTGAGCACACGGCAGATTCCAGCTACACCAGGCTCCGGTTTTGGCCGCACCTGCCCGAAAAGTTCGACAGCAGCGTCAACCCGGCGGAGTTCCTTCAGGTCTACTCCACCGCCGTACTTGCCGCAGGAGGGGATGAGGCCGTCATGGCCAACTACTTCCCCGACGCCTTGACCGGCCCGACCCGGTCTTGGCTCATGAACCTCCCTCGGGGTTCCATAACTTCCTGGGGAGAGCTCTGCCGGCAGTTCATCGCCAACTTCGGCAGCTCCTACAACCGTCCCGGCACGGAGCTTGACCTCCAAGCCATCAAGTAACAACCTGGGGAGTCGCTGCGCTCCTTCATCCAGCGGTTCTCCCAGGTCTGCGATGCCTCTGAGCACTTCAGCCTGGCGGACAAGTGCGCCAGAGCAGCCGGTGGGCGGAGCTGGCACTCACTGCCAGCTTCCGAAGCCGGAAGACAGCCCGAAGACGGCGGAGTTCAAGCTGAGCTCTCGACCACGTCAGACAGCCAAGAGCCAAGCACTGGCTGACTTCGTGGCTGAGTGGACGCCAACGAAGGCTGACCCAGGGGGTCGCGAAGACGGTGAACCGAAGCACCGAGCTCTGGTCTTCACCGGGCCTCACTGGACGCTCTTCTTCAACGGCCCCTCGGGAAAGCAGGGGGCCGGTGCCGGCGTACTGCTTCTCATGCCATCGGGGGAGCAGTCTGGGTACATGGTGCGTTTCAATTCCAAGGCAACCAACAACTTGGCAGAGTATGAAGCACTCATCTTTGGCCTAAAAGACAGTCCTGTCTTTGGGCGCTCGCTAGTTGTTGGCACAAGGCGACTCCCAGCTAGTTATCAAACAAGTTAAGGGTGAATGCCCCTGCAATGACCCACAGCTATCTGCTTATCTGCTTCACATGCAGATGTTGGAGAAAGAATTCCTCGCCTTGGACCTGCGCCATGAACCGCGCGCTGGCACGGCCGCAGCCGACAACTTCTCAATGAAGACCTCCATCAGAGCCCCCGTGCACGAAGGAGTCTTCGAGAGGACGTTGCTGCAGTCCACAGCCCGGCCCGCCGAGCCGGGCGAAGGGGGCTGAACCGACGCCACGAAGCTAGGCAGTCCCGGCGGCCCTGGATGCCGCCAAAGGATCGTAAGAGTCGCTGAGGACTCCGTGCAACCCAGCGCTTGAGATCCAGAAGCTCAAGTAGTCCTGATGCATGGACCACGGAGGTCCGGGACTCCTTGAAGGACATCCTTCCTGATGAACGTGCATCCGCTGAACGGGTGGTGCGGACGGCTAAGTGCTACGCGCTGGTATCTTTACTGGCGTGGCGCCTCGACATCCTATTGCGGTGCATAACCCAGGAGGAAGGCTGTGACTAGCTCGCAGTAGTCCAAGGAGGCGAGTGCAGGGAACGCTCATCGTCCCGCGCGTTGGTCAGATAAGCCACCCGGCATGGCTCCTACTGACCGAGAGCCACCTGGGCGCCGTCAAACTGGTTAGGGATGCAATGCGTGCCAAGTCCACGCCAAACAGACCCACACAACCGGTGCAGACGCGCACTCAGAGCCGTCGGGGGATACCGGCTCCTCCATGTCGAGGGCCAGCCGGACTTCCCAGGGCCGGGTCACGGGAACTACCCTTCCACATGGTATGCAGGGCCGAAGCCATGCTTCCCCCTGATATAGCCATGGGGGTCCCCCCGTGTCCGGCGTACGACGAAGCCACGCATGACCCGCTCTGCGTGAAGACAGGCGCTCCGACGCCACCCCAGTAAGTTCACCATGCTTACTTAGGTGTTTATTTAAATTACGCATTAATTTATATGAACACCTCCCCACGCTCTAGACAGTGTGCGTCCATTGTACACTCGGTTCCTCTTTCCTGCTCTCATGCATAGTCGATATTTGCCGTCCTGCCGAAGGCGGTAGTGCTTGGGGTACCTGCCAGAGGCCCGGTGGCCTTTTGGATCTCCCTCTATAAGGGTACTGCACCGCCAGTTGGTCTCCTCCGAGAAAAGACCTACGCTAGAACGGGGGGTCAGGAGCCTTGCTTTGCCCAGTCTTGCACCAAAAGCATGCGCACTCTGCCTCCCGGCGCTACGGTCTGAGTACCAGGGGGCCGGGCAGTTACACCCTGACTGGGGCTGGGGCCAGACCTCCGGGACCAAGTGCACTGGATTACCCAAGCCCCGTATTCCGGCCTGGGACAGTAAGCCAAATGAGACTAAGAGATAGGAAAGGGGGGACCACTGAGCAGTTCCGGACCTCCGCCCCCACAGCTGGGCCGAGCTCCGAGGCCAGCCCTCGCTCTCCTTTCAGAGGCGAGCGCTGACGCCGGACCTCACGCCCTTCGCTGGCCTGAGCTCCGATGACTTCCGGACTCCGCCTCCACAGCCAGGCCGAGCCCCGAGGCCAGCTCTCGCTCTTCTTTCAGAGGCGAGCGCTGATGCCGGACCTCACGACCTTCGCTGGCCTGAGCTCCGATGACTTCCGGACTCCGCCTCCACAACCAGGCCGAGCTCCGAGGCCAGCCCTCGCCCTCCTTTTGGAGGCGAGCGCTGATGCCGGACCTCACGCCCTTCGCTGGCCTGAGCTCCGATGACTTCCGGACTCCGCCTCCACAGCCAGGCCGAGCTCCGAGGCCAGCTCTCGCCCTTCTTTCAGAGGCGAGCGCTGATGCCGGACCTCACGACCTTCGCTGGCCTGAGCTCCGATGACACTCCGCCTCCACAGCCAGGCCGAGCTCCGAGGCCAGCCCTCGCCCTCCTTTCGGAGGCGAGCACTGATGCCGGACCTCACGCCCTTCGCTGGCCTGAGCTCCGATGACTTCCGGACCTCCGCCCCCACAACCGAGCCGAGCTCCGATGTCAGGCATCACCCTCTCCTAAGAGGCTGAACATCGAAGCCGTCAAGACCCTGCCAGCACAGGGAGTACTCAAGACAAGAAAGTGCGCGGATCAGAAGAGACGAAGGTCCCACCTCGGGCTCGCCATCTCCCCTGAGATGGGCCCGGGGGCCACTGTCGGTACCCTCGATATGGGGTACCCCCGCGCACAGGGTAAAATGCCTAAGGTACTCGCCCTTCTCTGCAGGGAGAGCTCCGAAGGCGCCACGCGTCCGGCGGGGCCAGACCTCCCTCTCCTCAGAGGAGAGCTCCGGGCCCGCCATGTGGCATACAGAAGCCGGACCTCCCCCTCCGTGGGAGAGAGGTCCGAAGACGCCACGCGTCCAGCGGGGCCGGACCTCCCTCTCCGCAGAGGAGAGCTCCGGGCCTGCCATGTGGCATACAGAGGCTGGACCTCCCCCTCCGCGGGGAGAGGCCCGGAGGCTCCACGTGCCCCGCTGGCCGGAGCCTTCTCGCCTCAGAGAAGGGCTCCGGACCCGCCACGTGGCCAGAAGAACGGTGCTGCCCGCCCCCGAGTGGTAGGTAGCGGGCGTAAAGGCGCCCCACACCTTGCCCGTACAAGGTATTCAAGGCCCGCGTCTTCCCAAGACGCGGAAACGCGGAGCACGCGTCTGTCAGGTGCCGTTGCGCCCAGTCGCATCACAGACTGGCGCGCGGTGTCAGAACCTGCCAGCCAATAAACGCCGCGACAAGACATCCCATGCAGCCTGCGCCGTCATCAGCTACTACGACTAGCATGCGGCATGGGCAGGGCGGCAAGATGAAGACTCAGAAGCCTTCGACCAGAGGCAACTACCGGCGTAACTACAGATACGGTAGATATCAGTCAATCTCCCCGGGACCAACTGTCGGGTCCCGGCCCCCCTTGTAAGCCACCCGAGTCTTGGACTATAAAAGGCTCGGGTAGGCGACGTTAGCAGGGGTTCGGTCTCTAGCCATCCGCGCCCCTGGGTTCGCATTCTGCAGCTCATACGCTAGCCATACACTCTCAAGCTGTAACTCACCCCCAAGCTCAGGCCCCCGGCCCTGAGCAGCAAGCAATACAGCGAGCTCCATAGCTCGCCGTGGACGTAGGGTTTTACGCTCCGGCGGCCTGAACCACGTAAAACCTCCCGTGTCAAGCTCTCACTAACTCGTCCATCCGCGCAAGCTCTCCGCTAGGAACTAGCCCCTCTGAAAAAAAGAACCTCCGCGGGCTGCCCAGTGCAGGCCCGGGGGAAGTGTCGATCGCACACTTCGACAGGTTCGGACTCTAGCCATTCGCACCCTGGGTTCGCACCTCTGCAACTCATACGCTAGCCATTCACACCGAAGCTGTAACTCACCCCCAAGCTCAGCACTCCGGTTCTGAGCAGCAAGCAATACAGCGAGCTCCATAGCTCGCCGTGGACGTAGGGTTTTACGCTCCAGCGGCCTGAACCACGTAAAACTCACCGTGTCAAGCTCTTACTAACTCGTCCATCCGCGCAAGCTCTCCGCAAGGGACTAGCCCCACCGAAAAAGGAACCTCCGCAGGCTGCCCAGTGCAGGCCCGGGGGAAGTGTCGACCAAACACTTCGACAGAGGGAGAACTCAAGGGCAAGGGAGCAAAAGCACAAGAGTCCGAGAAGAAACGCAGAGAAGTGCGAAGGGAAGCCGCAATATGGGTAAGATCCCCTCTAAAAACTTCCCGGATGCAATTCCAAGCGATTCAGAACTCTTCGAATACACTGCATCGGCAACCGCTTCGGCTCCTAGACCGAGTATCGATGACGGGTGGACCCAAGCCACCCAACTCAAGCGGTGGGTCAAGGAGTCAGTCTCCTGAGAAGATGAGCCGGCAAGGCACTTCGGCGGTTCCCGAAGAAAGCGCCGCAACGCGCAGAAGTGGCAGTCTTGGGAACCACCACAGTAAAAGCAACCATCAAGTGAGCGCACGCTCCCACGATCCCGCAGCCGTTCGTGCTCCGGCAGCGGTCAATTCGGGACTTAGAGAAAGTGCGCGGATTGGAAGAGATGGAGGTCCCACCTCGGGCTCGCTATCTCCCCCGAGATGGGCCCGGGGGCCACTGTCGGTACCTGAGATATGGGGTACCCCCGCGCACAGGGGAAAATGCCTAAGGAGCTCGCCCTTCTCCGCAGGGAGAGCTCCGAAGGCGCCACGCGTCCGGCGGGGCCGGACCTTCCTCTCCTCAGAGGAGAGCTCCGGGCCCACCACGTGGCATACAGAAGCCGGACCTCCCCCTCCGCGGGAGAGAGGTCCGAAGGCGCCACGCGTCCAGCGGGGCCGGATCCCCCACTCCTCAGAGGAGAGCTCCGGGCCCGCCACGTGACCAACAGAAGCTGAGCCTCCCCCTCCGCGGGGAGAGGTCCGGAGGCTCCACGTGCCCCGCGGACCGGGCCCTCCTCTCCTCTGAGAAGGGCTCCGGGCCCACCACGTGGCAGCAGAACGGCGCTGCCTGCCCCCGAGCGATAGGCAGCGGGCGTAAAGATGCCCCATACCTTGCCCGTACAAGGTATTCAAGGCCCGCGTCTTCCCAAGATGCGGAGACGCGGAGCACGCCTCTGTCAGGTGCCGTTGCGCCCAGTCGCATCATAGACTGGCGCACGGTGTCAGAACCTGCCAGCCAATAAACACCGCGACAAGACAACCCATGCCGCCTGCGCCGTCATCAACCACTACGACTAGCATGCAGCATGGGCAGGGCGGCAAGATGAAGACTCAGAAGCCTTCGACCAGAGACAACTACCAGCATAACTGCAGATACGGTAGATAATAGACAATCTTCCCGGGACCACCTGTCGGGTCCCGGCCCCCCTTGTAAGCCGCCCGAGTCTTGGACTATAAAAGGCTTGGGTAGGCGACGATAGCAAGGGTTTGCACTCTGCAACTCATACGCTAGCCATACACTCCCAAGCTGTAACTCACCCCCAAGCTCAGGACTCCGGCCCTGAGCAGCAAGCAATACAGCGAGCTCCATAGCTCGCCGTGGACGTAGGGTTTTACGCTCCGGCGGCCTGAACCACGTAAAACTCACCGCGTCAAGCTCTTACTAACTCGTCCATCCGCGCAAGCTCTCCGCAAGGGACTAGCCCCACCAAAAAAAGAACCTCCGCGGGCTGCCCAGTGTAGGCCCGGGGGAAGTGTCGACCGAACACTTCGACAGCAGCTAAGTCTCAAGGAACGGTACAGGACTACGTCCAGTTTAGCCTGGTTCCGACCCTAAACGCGTAGAGTCTTGCTTCCCTTGTAGACGAGGCGGATCATTGCCTCCATGTACAGCCAGAATTCCACCTATGGGCATGGACACAGAAACTTGCTCTACTTAGCTCTCTCTCATGTGCTCATTTAAATTATGCATTAATTTTTATGATCGCACTATCTATGCATGTTCATCGTACATCTAGCTCCCTCTCTCCCACGCTCATCCATAGTCAGCATTCGCTATCCTACCGAGGGCGGCCGCGCTTGAGGCACCTGCCGATGGCCGAGTGAGTCTCTCGGGCCTCCCCCAGTCAGGTGTTGCGGTGCCAGTTGGTCACCTCCAGGAAAGGCCTGCGTTGTGCATGGGGGGTCCAGGGTGCGTATCCCGCTTAGCAGGCCCCGAGCCCAAAGCGTGCGCATCCTGCCCTCCGGAGGTACAGGGGAGTACAACCGCTTTGCCTGGTCATGAACCCAAAGCACGTGCACTCTGCTTCCCCAGTGCACGGCCCGGTACTAGGGATCGGACGACCGTACCCGGACCTCGGAGGGAGCCGGAGCTCCGGCGCCTCGAGCACAGAATTGTCCAAGCCCCGTATAACGGATCAGGATCGTAAGCCGAATAAGACTAGGAGACGGGAGGGGAGGACCCCCCGAGGAGAATTACGTTTCCTCTGCCTGTGTGCAGGACCTCCAGGTTACGGCAACGGGGACTGCATGAAGCAGGGGGAAACGAGCTACCAACTACTCCGGCCTAGGACTGTAAGGACCGGGTCCCGCCCCTTCAGCAGGGGCGGGGCCCGAAGGCCCCACGTTTCCAGCGGGCCCGGGGCTCCCACCTCCCCTGAGGGGGGCTCCAGACTCGCCACGTGGAAGGCGATTACCGGACCTCCCCCTCGGTGGGAGGGCTCCGAAAGCCTTACGTGTCCAGCAGGGCCAGAGCTCCCGCCTCCTGAGGAGGGGCTCCGGACCTGCCACGTGGCAGGCAGATCTAGAGCTCCCCATAGGGCGAGATCCGGAGACCCCTGGGGGCCCCTAACACAGTTATGACCCGGGGAAGGTGTCTGTGCAGAGCTCCAAGATTGGAGAAGGCCTCTGAGTACCTTGCGGAGCTAAGGAATCAGTCAGGCAAAGCCAAGAAGGAGAGAAAAGGCATCACAGAAACAAATATCTAAAAGAGTCAAATTATGCGAGGCTCCATGAGCTGGACTACAGACTCGATAGAAAGGGAGAAACAAGTCCTAAGGACCTCCTGGCTCACGCCGGAACCTAGCGGCTACAAGGGCGGCCACATCCTTGACTTCAGCCCTGGCAGCTTCCTCCCGCTCCGCGGCTGGGCCCTCTCTCGCTGGTTCCAGTGAGAAAGAGGGGTCGCGGCTCTTGAAGCAGGCCAGCACATGTGAGGCGACCTCTAAGGCTAGGCTGCGTCACTTGGCCTCAAGCTCGCTGGCGACCACCGAGTCTAGCCTGTCCAGCTTGGCGCCGATCATCTCCAGCACGGGGATCACCTCCGCCACCTTCAACGCAGGAGCCGCTGCCCTCACCGGACTGAAGCCAAGAGGGATCAGGGCGGACCCTGCTCGATCAACGAAGCTTGAGACCGCATGAGCCTCGGAGGACCGCAAGGCCGAGAGCTCCTCCACCTTGCGGTGGGCTGCCTGCAGGGCCTCTAGGTTTCTCTCAGAGAATTCCTTCTCCTTGGCCGCCAGGGAGCTCTCCCGAAGGTGGAGAGTCTTGGCGAGCCGCTCATACTCAGAAGCCTTGATGTCGGCGGCCAACTCCCGTTCCAAGACCGCCCGGCGTTCGCGGGAGACCTGTTCCTCCCTCAAGTCGAGATCTGCCTTCAGAATCTCTAGCTCCTCGATCTGAGCTCGAAGGTCATCCTCGCCCGCCGCCAGCTGCGCGGCGACCCTCTCCGCCTCGGCTGCCGTGGAACGCTCCCGTTCCTCAACGACGAGTTTACGGCGCTCCAACCGCTGCCGTATCTCCTCAGCGGCAGAGAGGCTCTCCTCGGCCCGGGCGTGTGCCTCCAGGGCCTCCCTGTTGATCCGCCGTGATTCGGCATCCATGCGGTTGACAGCCCGCTTCAGCCGGTCGAGGAGCACTTCCCTGAAGTCGAGCAACTCCTGCCTGGAGTCGAGCTCGCTCTTGACCTTCGCGGTCCGCTCCCGCAAAAGGTTCCCCTAGGTGAGGAGGCGATCCCGTTCAACTGTATACTCCTCCCGCTCGCGACCTAGTGCAGCCAAGACCTGCCGGACGCTCGTCTCGGCAAGCGCGAAGGCATCTGCCAGGGGCAATGGAGCAACAGAGGCCGGGGCAGTTCCCCCAACCTCCTCCATCACCTCGTCCTCAAGAGGAGTCGATGCACCAGCGACCGAGACGAGACGCCGGTCAGGAGAAGCTGGCGCCGGGGCTCTGGCAGCCGGACCTGCCGGGCCCTCTTTAGCTTCTGGCTTCTTGACCTGTGGAGAGGGGCGAGCCGGGGAAGGCGGCGCTGGAATAAAGGCTGGGCCGCCTGGTGCAGGGTCGACCTGCGCTGGCCTGGGGGCCGCGGCGGCCGTCTCGGCAGGAAGAGATGACGCCGCCGCGGAGTCCGGGCACACCGGAACAGGAGAAGCTCGCGCTGGCTTGGGGGCCGCGGCAGCTGTCCCGGGTTCCGAGCGCAACGGCACAGACTCCCCGCCAGTCGGGGATGGCCGGGAAGCACGGACACTCCAGCGGGCTCTGAACTCTGACTTCCGAGCCGGGGTAGGACTCCCAGAGCCCGCTGCCGTCACTGACGGCCGCTCCGCAGTCGCTTGAACTAGCGGAGCAGGGGATGCCCCAGAAGCTCCCCTCAACGCATCAGCCCGGGGCCTCTTTGAGTCGCCACCGGAAGGAGTGCCAGGCACCCCAGGTTCCCGACTTGGCACAGACGCCACCGCTGGAGGAGATCGAGCGCGCTTCTTCTCTGGTGGCGGGTTGGAGGCCATGACGAGGGAGGACTCAAGGGCAAGAGGGCAAAGGCACAAGAGTCCAAGAAGAAGCGCTGGGAACTGCGAAGGGAAGCCGCAATGCGGGTAAGATCCCCTCTAAAACCTTCCCGGGTGCAATTCCAAGCGATTCGGAACTCTTCAAATACGCCACATCGGCAACCGCTTCGGCTCCAAGACCGAGCACCGATGACAGGTGGACCCAAGCCGCCCGACTGAAGCGGTGGGTCAAGGAGTCAGTCTCCTAAGAAGACAAGCCGGCAAGGCACTTCGGCGGTTCCCGACGAAAGCGCCGCAAATGCAGAAGTGGCAGTCTTGGGAACCGCAGCAGTAAAAGCAACCATCAAGTGGGCGCACGCTCCCATGATCCCGCGGCCGTTCGTGCTCCAGCAGCGGTCAATGCGGGACTTAGAGAAAGTGCGTGGATCAGAAGAGACGGAGGTCCCACCTCGGGCTCGCTATCTCCCCCGAGATGGGCCCGGGGGCCACTGTCGGTACCCGCGATATGGGGTACTCCCGCGCACAGGGGAAAATGCCTAAGTAACTCGCCCTTCTCCTTAGGGAGAGCTCCGAAGGCGCCACGCGTCTGGTGGGGCCGGACCTCCCTCTCCTCAGAGGAGAGCTCCCGGCCCGCCACGTGGCATACAGAAGCCGGACCTCCCCCTCCGCGGGAGAGAGGTCCGAAGGTGCAACGTATCCGGCGGGGCTGGACCTCCCTCTCCTCAGAGAGGAGCTCCGGGCCCGCCACGTGGCCGACAGAAGCCAAACCTCCCCCTCCGCGGGGAAAGGTCTGAAGGCTCCACGTGTCCCACAGGGCCGGACCCCCCCTCTCCTCTGAGGTGGACTCCGGGCCCGCCACGTGGCCAGCAGAACGGCGCTGCCTGCCCCCGAGCGATAGGCAGCGGGCGTAAAGACGCCCCATACTTTGCCCGTACAAGGTATTCAAGGCCCGCGTCTTCCCAAGACGCGGAGAGACGGAGCACGCCTCTTTCAGGTGCCGTTGCGCCCAGTCGCATCACAGACTGGCGCGCGGTGTCAGAGCCTGCCAGCCAATAAACGCAGCGACAAGACATCCCATGCCGCCCCCGCCGTCATCATCCACTACGACTAGCATGCGGCATGGGCAGGGCTGCAAGACGAAGACTCAGAAGCCTTCGCCAGAGACAACTACTGGCATAACTGCAGATACGGTAGATCACAGTCAATCTCCCCGGGACCACCTGTCGGGTCCCAGGCCCCCCTTGTAAGCCGCCCGAGTCTTGGACTATAAAAGGCTCGGGTAGGCGACGATAGCAAGGGTTCGCACTCCTGCAACTCATACACTAGCCATTCACCCACAAGCTGTAACTCATCCTCAAGCTCAGGACTCCGGTTCTGAGCAGCAAGCAATACAGCGAGCTCCATAGCTCGCCGTGGACGTAGGGTTTTACGCTCCGGCGGCCTGAACCACATAAAATTTGCCGTGTCAAGCTCTTACTAACTCGTCCATACATGCAAGCTCTGCGCAAGGGTCTAGCCCCACCGAAAAAAGAACCTCCGCGGGCTGCCCAGTGCAGGCCCGGGGGAAGTGTCGACCGAACACTTCGACAACCGGCATAACTGCAGATACGGTAGATAACAGTCAATCTCCCCGGGACCACCTGTCGGGTCCCGGGCCCCCCTTGTAAGCCACCCGAGTCTTGGACTATAAAAGGCTCGGGTAGGCGACGTTAGCAAGGGTTCGCACTCTCGCAACTCATACACTAGACTTCAGTCATCCCCAAGCTCAGGACTCCGGTTCTGAGCAACAAGCAATACAGCGAGCTCCATAGCTCGCCGTGGACGTAGGGTTTTACGCTACGGCGGCCTGAACCACGTAAAACTCGCCGTGTCAAGCTCTTCCTAACTCGTCCATACGCTCAAGCTCTCCGCAAGTGACTAGCCCCACTGAAAAAAGAACCTCCGCGGGCTGCCCAGTGCAGGCCCGGGGGAAGTGTCGACCGAACACTTCAACATTTGGCGCGCCAGGTAGGGGGCTTTTCCCTTGCGCGACGAGTTTCCACCGACGAAGATGACCAAGCTTTCTTCAGCGGCAAACTCTCCTCCCCCGCGTTCGCGGCGAACCGTGACCAGGGGGAGTACATGTCGACACACTCAGGACGGAGTGTGTCGGCGCAAGCTGGGAGCCAGCGGCCGGCTCTGGCAGCGCCGATCCCGGCAATGCAGGCTCCGACCAGCGTGAGATCCTCTGCTGCGATAAGCGAACCCCACAGGGGTGCGCTAGCTGCAGCAAGAGCGCTACTGCGCAACCCACCTGCTGGGGACGCACCTCATTCAGCAACCCAGCAGTGGATACGTGAGGTAGATCGTCTCGTCGTCGCCGCTCCAAACCCTCGACTTCGGTGGGGACGACACTCCGGTCAACCAGCAGTGTCGCTGACGCGCACGCCCACGGTTGACGGGCAGACGACGGACTCCAGCTCCACCAGGCCTCCGACGACGGACCTGAGCGCAGAGCTGGAGCGATGCCACATGGGCCAAGATGCTCGAGTGTTCCTCGAGCAACGTCGAGAGAGGCGTCGCATCCAAGAGGCTGGCGACAGCATGACGTCGGCCTCTACCCAGCCTGAAGGGCAGATCTTCGCCACGCGAGCTCTGCCCCAGGCGCACGCCGCGCAGCATATGCCACAACCATA
This sequence comes from Neostapfia colusana, assembly GCA_030760725.1. NCBI lineage: Eukaryota > Viridiplantae > Streptophyta > Magnoliopsida > Poales > Poaceae > Neostapfia > Neostapfia colusana. The sequence continues at coordinate 97,467,748 of JASWHV010000008.1, read as the reverse complement.
TGCCCTGCAAACGGCGTCCCCGGTCTATGGCGCAGCCTTGCCCATACCGGGGTACACAGTGCCGAGTGCGAACCAAGCATTCGCGGCACCAATACCTGCGGCAACAGGGGCAGGATGTGCGGCTCTTGCACCCCACCTTCGCTTCGCGAGGTGGCCGCGCAAGTTTCGGCCGCACCTGCCCGAAAAGTACGACGGCAGCATCAACCCGGCGGAGTTCCTCCAGATCTACTCCACCGCCGTACTTGCCGCAGGAGGGGATGAGGCCGTCATGGCCAACTATTTCCCCGTCGCCTTGACCGGCCCAGCCCGGTCTTGGCTCATGAACCTACCCCAGAATTCCATAACCTCCTGGGGAGAGCTCTGCCGGCAGTTTGTCGCCGACTTCGGCAGTTCCTACACCCGACCTGGCACGGAGCTCGACCTCCACGCCATCCAGCAACAACCAGGGGAGTCGCTGCGCTCCTTCATCCAGCGGTTCTCCCAGGTGCGGAACACCATCCCACACATCCAGAACGCTTCTGTGGTGGTGGCATTCTGACAAGGCGTTTGGGACAAGAAGATGCTCGAGAAGCTCGTGACTAGGGAGGTCCGCGACGTCTCGGAGCTCTTCAGTCTGGCGGACAAGTGTGCCAGAGCAGCCGAAGGGTGGAGCTGGCACTTACTGCCACCTCTGAGCCAGGGGGTCAGCCGGGATCTGGCGCCGCTTCCTACGGAAGTGGCGGGAAGATCAAGAACAGGGGCGGTGGTAAGATGAAGCCGCCAGCCGCGGCCCCCGTTGCCGCAACAGCGGCGCCCAGAGGAGCTCGGGGGCCGCGCCCCGACAAAAGGCCGCGACAATCACCGGCTCCAGACGGAGACCAGGGCGAGTTATGCCCCGTGCACGGCATGAGTTACCATACTGCTGCCGAGTGCCGGGAAATCCAGAATCTCGCGGAGCGCTTTCAGAAAGGGAAGCAGCTTCTAACTGATGCCCCACCCTACCGTCAAAGGGAGGGCAAGCAGAAGGTCGACGCCCCAGACGACGTCGACCGCCAGGTGGAGTTCCAGGAGCTTCAGCGCGCCGTGGAGGCGGTGTGCAATCATGAGAGCTCCAGTTCCAGTGATGACGAGCACCGGAAGATGCTCTACGTCATCTTCGGCGGGTCCGCTGACCCCTCGTCCCGAAGTGCGGCTAAGGCCTTGCGCCGAGCGGTAGCATCGGTGGCTCCCCTCCCGAGTGCAGCACCGTACCTCAGGTGGATGGGAACCCCCATCAGCTTCGATGCCACCGACTGCCCCAGGAACATGGCTGGGGCCGGCCAACTACCGCTCGTGGTGGCCCCCACCATCGCCAACGTGAGGATGTACCACGTTTTGGTGGATGGCGGGGCTGGACTGAACCTCATCAGTCGAGCAGCCTTCCAGAAGCTGCAGATCCCGATGGCCAAGCTCACCCCATCGAGCCCGTTCTCAGGGGTAGGGCCGGGACAGGTCGTTCCCTACGGCCACATCAGCCTCCCGGTGACCTTTGGGGCACCGGACAGCTATCGGACAGAGTACATTCTATTCGACGTGGCCGAGATCGACCTCCCCTTCAACGCCATTGTCGGTACCTGAGATATGGGGTACCCCCGCGCAGAGGGTAAAATGCCTAAGGTGCTCGCCCTTCTCCGCAGGGAGAGCTCCGAAGGCGCCACGCGTCTGGCGGGGCCGGACCTCCCTCTCCTCAGAGGAGAGCTCCGGGCCCGCCACGTGGCATACAGAAGCCGGACCTCCCCCTCCGCGGGAGAGAGGTCCGAAGACGCCACGCGTCCAGCGAGGCCGGACCTCCCTCTCCTCAGAGGTGAGCTCCGGACCTGCCGCGTGGCATACAGAAGCTGGACCTCCCCCTCCGCGGGAGAGAGGTCCGAAGACGCCACGCGTCCAGCGGGGCCGGACCTCCCTCTCCTCAGAGAAGAGCTCCGGACCTGCCGCGTGGCTGGAGGAACGGTGCTGCCCGCCCCCGGGCGGTAGGCAGCGGGCGTAAAGGTGCCCCTCACCTTGCCCGTACAAGGAATTCAAGGCCCGCGTCTTCCCAAGACGCGGAAACGCGGAGCACGCGCCTGTCAGGTGCCGTTGCGTCCAGTCGCATCACAGACTGGCGCGTGGTGTCAGAACCTGACAGGTAATAAACGCCGCGACAAGACATCCCATGCCGCCTGCGCCGACATCAACCACTACGACTAGCGCACGGCATGGGCAGGGCGGCAAAAGAAGACTCAGAAGCCTTCGACCGGAGGCAACCACCGGCATAACTACAGATACGGTAGATAATAGACAATCTTCCCGGGACCACCTGTCGGGTCCCGGCTTCCCTTGTAAGCCGCCCGAGCCTTGGACTATAAAAGGCTCGGGTAGGCGTCGATAGCAAGGGTTCGCATTCTGCAACTCATACGCTAGCCATACACTCTCAAGCGGTAACTCACCCCCAAGCTCAGGCCCCCGGCCCTGAGCAGCAAGCAATACAGCGAGCTCCATAGCTCGCCGTGGACGTAGGGTTTTACACTCCGGCGGCCTGAACCACGTAAAACTTCCCGTGTCAAGCTCTCACTAACTCGTCCATCCGCGCAAGCTCTCCGCTAGGAACTAGCCCCTCCGAAAAATAGAACCTCCACGGGCTGCCCAGTGCAGGCCCGGGGGAAGTGTCGATCGCACACTTCGACATTTGGCGCGCCAGGTAGGGGGCTTTTCCCCTAGCGCGACGAGTTTCCGCCAACGAAGATGACCAAGCTCCCTTCAGCGGCAAGCTCTCCTCCTCCGCATTCACGGCGAACCGTGACCAGCGGAGAGTACATGTCGACGCACTCAGGACGGAGTGTGTCGGCACAAGCGGGTAGCCAGCAGCCGACTCCGGCAACGCCGACTCCGGCTATGCAGGCCCCGACCAGCGTAAGGTCTTCTGCAGCGCTGAGCGTACACCATGGAGGTGCGCTAGCTGCTGCAAGGGCGCTGCTGCGCAACCCACCTGCAGGGGATGCGCCCCATTCAGCAACCCAACAATGGGTCCGTGAGGTGGACCGCCTCGTCGTCGCCGCCGCGAACCCTCGGTTTCGGCGAGGGCGGCGCCCAGGGCAACCAGCTGTGTCGCTGACGCGCACACCCACGGTTGACGGGATAACGGCGGATTCCAGCTCCTCCAGGCTCCTGTCGACGGACCTGCGAAGGGAACTGGAGCGGTGCCACTTGGGGCAGGACGCCCGAGTGTACCTCGAGCGACGTCGAGAGAGGCGTCGCAACCATGAGGCAGGCGACAGCATGTCATCGGCCTCGACACAACCGGAAGGGCAGGCCTTCGCCATGCGAGCCCCGCCTCAGGCATATGCTGCGCAACATATGCCACCACCATATGCGCCGCAAGTAGCGGCCCCGGCCTATGGTGCAGCCTTGCCCATGCCGGGATACGTGCTGCCAGGTGTGAACCACCTGCTCGCAGCACCAGTACCTACAGCAGCAGGTGCAGGATGTGCGGCCCTTGCGCCCCACCATCGCTTCGCAAGGTGGCCGCGCAAGTTTCGCCCGCACTTGCCCGAGAAGTACGACGGAAGCGTCAACCCGGCGGAGTTCCTCCAGATCTACTCCACCGCCGTACTTGCTGCAGGAGGCGATGAGGCTGTCATGGCCAACTACTTTCCCATCGCCTTGACCGGCCCAGCCCGGTCCTGGCTCATGAATCTACCCCAGGGGTCCATAACCTCCTGGGGTGAGCTCTGCCGGCAGTTCGTCGCCAACTTCGGCAGCTCCTACACCCGTCCCGGCACGGAGCTCGATCTCCACGCCGTCAAGCAACAACCTGGGGAGTCGCTGCGCTCTTTCATCCAGCGGTTCTCTCAGGTGCGCAACACCATCCCACATATCCAAAGCGCCTCTGTGGTGGTGGCGTTCCGACAGGGTGTCCGGGACGAGAAAATGCTCGAGAAGCTCGCGACCAGAGAGGTCCGCGACGTCTCGGAGCTCTTCAGCCTGGCGGATAAGTGCGCCAGGGCAGCCGAAGGGCGGAACTGGCACGCACTACCGACATCCGAGTCAGGAGGGCAGCCCGGGTCCGGAGCTGCTGCCTATGGGGGTGGCAAGAAGACCAAGAACCGGGGGATTGGAAAGATGAAGCCACCATTCACGGCCCCCGTCGCCGCAGCTGCGACAACCAGCGGAGCTCGGGGGCCGCGCCCCGACAAGAGGCAGCGGCAATCACCGGCCCCAGACAGTGGCCAGGGCGGGCTATGCCCCGTGCATGGCACCTGCAACCATACAGCTGCCGAGTGCTGGGAGATCCAGAGGCTCGCAGAGCGCTTCCGTAATGGAAGACAGCAGAGGGCCGAAGCACCGCCCTACCCTCAGAGGGATGGCAAACAGAAGGCCGATGCCCCAGTCACCGCTGCCCACCAAGTGGGGTATCAGGAGCCTCAGTGTGTCATAAAGACAGTGCATGACGGTGAGGACTCCAGTTCTGACGGTGACGGGCCAAGGTGTTAGCCAGCTGCTGCACGCCTCCGTGCCTCGAACATGCCTCTCGGGGGCCGCCTAGGGTCCGTCAACCCCTTGAAGGCCTTGCCAGAAGGGGGAGACGCCTTAGGTCATCCAAGGCGAGCCCGGGTCCACCTACCCCTTGAAGGCCTTAGCCAGAAGGGGAGAACTCCCCGGGGCCCCTGGAGAGAAGCCACGCAGGATCTGATCCAGCGTGAAGACAACAACTTCGACAAGACTCGGCTTGCAGAGAACACCCCACAACGCACGGTCTCGGCTAATGCTCTAAGCACTACCGCCAAAGAACCAGACGCGACGGGGGCCTGCAAGAAGGCAGCCTGGTGAAGCGGCACGCTATATTCCAAGAAGGACCCATAAGCTCTCCCCCAGCAGGGAAGGTCCCTTCCGAATCATGAAAGCTGCCGCCCCAGGTACACATGCCTTTCAACCGAGAGTGGGATCCTGTCGAAGTGTGCGATCGACACTTCCCCCAGGCCTGCACTGGGCAGCCCGCGGAGGTTCTTTTTTCGGAGGGGCTAGTTCCTAGCGGAGAGCTTGCACGAATGGACGAGTTAGTGAGAGCTTGACACGGGAAGTTTTACGTGGTTCAGGCCGCCAGAGCGTAAAACCCTACGTCCACGGTGAGCTATGGAGCTCGCTGTATTGCTTGCTGCTCAGGGCCGGGGGCCTGAGCTTGGGGGTGAGTTACAGCTTGAGAGTGTATGGCTAGCGTATGAGTTGCAGAATGCGAACCCTTGCTATCGGCGCCTACCCGAGCCTTTTATAGTCCAAGGCTCGGGCGGCTTACAAGGGAAGCCGGGACCCGACAGGTGGTCCCGGGAAGATTGTCTACTATTTACCGTATCTGTAGTTATGCCGGTGGTTGCCTCCGGTCGAAGGCTTCTGAGTCTTCATTTTGCCGCCCTGCCCATGCCGTGCGCTAGTCGTAGTGGTTGATGACGGCGCAGGCAGCATGGGATGTCTTGTCGCGGCGTTTATTACCTGGCAGGTTCTGACACCGCGCGCCAGTCTGTGATGCGACTGGGTGCAATGGCACCTGACAGACGCGTGCTCCGCGCCTCCGCGTCTTGGGAAGACGCGGGCCTTGAATACCTTGTACGGGCAAGGTGAGGGGCGCCTTTACGCCCGCTGCCTACCGCCCGGGGGCGGGCAGCACCGTTCCTCCAGCCACGTGGCAGGTCCGGAGCTCTTCTCTGAGGAGAGGGAGGTCCGGCGCCGCTGGACGCGTGGCGCCTTTGGACCTCTCTCCCGCGGAGGGGGAGGTCCGGCTTCTGCATGCCACGCGGCGGGCTCGGAGCTCACCTCTGAGGAGAGGGAGGTCCGGCCCCGCCAGATGCGTGGCGTCTTCGGAGCTCCCCCTGTGGAGAAGGGCGAGCACCTTAGGCATTTTACCCTGTGCGCGGGGGTACCCCATATCTCAGGTACCGACAGTGGCCCCCGGGCCCATCTCGGGGGAGATAGCGAGCCCGAGGTGGACCTCCGTCTCTTCCAATCCGCGCACTTTCTCTAAGTCCCGACATGACCGCTGCCGGAGCACGAACGGCTGCGGGGTCGTGAGAGCGTGCGCCCACTTGATGATTGCTCTTACTATGGGGACGGGAGCCCCGGCCATGTTGAGCACGCAGGGCTTTCGGAGCTCTTCCACCGCGGGGGGAGGTCCGGCTTCCGTCTGCCACGTGGCGAGCCCGGAGCCCCTCTCAAGGAAGGGGAGCGTTCCGGGCCTGCTGGACTCGTGGGACCTCTGGGTCCCGCCCCTTCTAGCCCTGGGTCGAAGTAGTTGGTAGCTCCTTTCCCCCTATCTCACGCAGTCCCCGTTGCCGCAATCCTGGAAGTCCTGCACACAGGTAGAGGAAACGTAATTCTCCTTGGGGGCTCCCCCTCCCTTGTTTTACAGTCTTATTTGACTTACAGCCCCCAACCATACGCTTGATGCTTGGGGGTGTGTAGAGAGGGGGAGCTGAGCACACAGCAGCCATGTACTGCAAGGGTGATAAAAAAGTAACTCAATTCACAATTCAAATGAGTACAAGGAAAGAGCAAAGTAGGGCAGACTTCTTTTCGCACAACCTCCCATAGGAGGAAGGCAGGCTAAACATGGAGGCCACGACCCACCCCATTAAGAGGGGAAGCAAGACTCTACGTGCTTGGAGTCGGAACCAGGCAAAGCTGAACGTAGTCCTGGACCGTCCCCTGGGGTTTAGCTGCTCCGAGCGCTGCTCCTGGACTCTATGGGGTTCATTACGAAAAGAAAGTACTGACCTATTTTTGCTCTTAGGGGTAGAACTTACGGAGGTGTTCTATGTTCCAAGGATTCGGGAGCAGGTCCCCATCCTCGGTGGAAAGGCGCACACACCCGGGGCGGCATACTTTTGTGACTCGGAAGGGGCCTTCCCAATTAGGGGAGAGTTTGTGGGCCCCTTCGCGAGAAAGTATGCGCCGCAACACCAGGTCACCTTCCTGCAGCTCCCGGGCACGCACAGTCCTCTGGTGGTAGCGCCGAAGCGCCTGTCTGTACCGCGCGTTACGGAGTGCCGCATTTAATCGGACCTCGTCGACGAGGTCGATTTCTCCACGCCGGAGGTTGTCCTGCGCGGCTTCGTCGTAAGCCCGGACACGGTGAGACTTCATGGTGATTTCTGGAGGAAGTACAGCTTCGGCCCCGTACACCATGAAGAAGGGTGTCTCCCCGGTGGCCCGGCTCTGGGATGTCCGGTTAGCCCATAGCGTGCTCGGAAGTTCATCTACCCAATTGGCACCATGTTTCTTCAGGCTGGCGAAGGTACGAGTCTTGAGGCCCCGGAGAATCTCCGCATTGGCCCTCTCGACTTGCCCATTGCTCTTCGGGTGAGCGACCGAGGCATAGCATACCTGAATGCCAAGGTCCTCGCAGTAGTCTTGAAATGCTGCGCTGGTGAACTGGGTCCCATTGTCAGTGATGATCCTGTTTGGGACCCCGAACCGGCAGACAATGGATCTGATGAATTTTACTGCTGATTGTTTATTAATGGTGACAACTGGTGTAGCTTCCGGCCACTTGGTGAACTTGTCGATGGCGACATAGAGGTACCGGAACCCCCCGACGGTTCTGGGGAATGGCCCCAGGATGTCCAGCCCCCACACGGCAAACGGCCACGAGGGCGGGATCATTTGTACCGCCTGAGCCGGTGTATGGATCTGCTTGGCGTGGAACTGGCACGCCTTGCAGCTCTCGACCAGCTTGACGGCATCCTAGAGTGCTGTCGGCCAGTAGAAGCCATGCCGGAAGGCTTTACCGACAAGCGTGCGTGAGGAAGAATGACTTCCACATTCGCCTCCATGGATCTCAGCGAGCAAGTCGCAGCCTTCCCCCTGGGTTATACACCGCAATAGGATGTGGTTGGCGCCACGCCGGTAGAGATCCCCCTCTACCAGCGCGTACCTCTTAGCCATACGCACAATCCGTTCAGCGGTTGCATGTTCATCAGGGAGGATATTGTCCTTCAAGTAGTCCCGGATCTCTGTGATCCATGCATCGGGTCTGACTTGAGCTTCTGGATCTTGAGCGCTGGGTTGCACGGAGTCCCCAGTGACGCTTACAATCCTTGGCGGCGCCCACAGTTTTAGGGCCACCGGGACCGCCAGCTTCGAGGTGCTGGTCAAGCCCCCTTCGCCCGGCTCGGCGGGCCGGGCTGTGGGCCGCAGCAACGTCCTCTCAAAGACTCCTTCGGGCGCAGGGGCTCCGGTGGAAGCCTTCGTTGAAAGGTCGTCGGCTGCGGTATTACCGGCGCGCGGTATGTGGTGCAGGTCCAAGGCAAGGAATTCTTTCTCCAACATCTGTACGTGAAGCAGATATGCAGCTAGCTGGGTGTCATTGCAGGAGCATTCGCCCTTGACTTGCTTGATGACCAGCTGGGAGTCGCCCTGTGCCAACAACTGGCGAGCGCCTAAAGACAGGGCTGCCTGCAGGCCAAAGATGAGTGCTTCATACTCCGCCATGTTGTTGGTTGCCTTGAAATTGAGACGCACCATATACCCAAACTGTTCCCCCGATGGCATGAGGAGCAGTACGCCGGCACCGGCCCCCTGCTTTCGCGAGGAGCCGTCGAAGAAGAGTGTCCAGTGGGGTTCGGTGAAGACCGGAGCTTGGTGCTCTGGTTCTCCGCCCCCATGGCCCCCTGGGTCAGCCTCCGTTGGTGTCCACTCCGCCACAAAGTCAGCCAGTGCTTGGCTCTTGACTGCATGGCATGGGAGGAAGTCCAGCTCAAACTCCGCTAGCTCCGCCGCCCATTTAGCAATGTTGCCCGTCGCATGGGGGCTGTGAAGAATTGTCTTCAGTGGATACGAGGTGACTACCGAGACCCGGTGGGCCTGGAAGTAATGGCGGAGCTTCCTGGAGGCAACGAGCACCGCATACAGCAGCTTGTGGACTTCCAGGTACCTTGTCTTGGCATCATGGAGTACTTCGCTGACGTAGTAGACAGGCCTCTGTATGGTTCGAACCCTCTTTCTCAGGTATGGGGGGTCCTCGTCCATTGGCCCTCTGGAGGTGGGCGGACCCACGGGGACCTCCGGGAGCTGGGACCCGGAGGCCCTTAGGCTATCTTGATTGTTCGGGAGCTCCGGGGGTCTTGGGGGACCTCTGGGAGGTCCCATTTGGCCCCCGGGGGGTCCTGCGGGCCCCCCGGGGGTTTATCTTGGAGGTCCGGGAGACTGCCCGGGACCTCCGGAAGGCCGACCTGGACCTCCGGGAGGTTGCCTTGGAGGCCCGGGAGACCGTCTTGGTCCTGCGGGGCCTCCTGGCGTCTGTCTTCTGCTACCGGAGCAGGTTGTGAATATGAGGGGTCCGGCCGCTCTGCGACGAGGACCATACTCACTACCTCAGTTGTCGCCGCGATGTAGAGCAACAGGTGCTCTCCGGGCTAAGGGGCTACCATGACTGGTAGGGTCGTCAGGAGTTGCTTCAACTCCTGGAAAGCCTCTTCCGCTTCGTCAGTCCAGGCAAAGGGGCCCGACTTGCGCTGGAGCTTAAAGAAAGGGAGTGCCCGCTCTGCTAGCCTCGGTATAAACCGACTCAGCGCGGCTAGACATCCTGTGAGTTTCTGGACATCTTTGACGCGGGCTGGGGGCCGCATCAAGTCGATGGCCTTGATCTTCTCTGGGTTGGCCTCAATCCCCCGGTGCGAGACCAGGAACCCTAAGAGCTTCCCAGAGGACACGCCGAACACACATTTATCTGGGTTCAGCTTGGTGCGTGTAGAGCGCAACTTGTCAAAAACTAGGGCTAAGTTATCTAGCAGGGACGGACCCTGCTTGACCTTGACAACTATGTCATCGACATACACCTCAACCAGGTCTCTTATTAACTCCCCAAAGATTTTGTGCATTGCCCGCACAAAGGTGGGGAGTGCATTCTTTAGGCCGTAAGGCATAGACACATAGCAATAAAGGCCGTCTACTGTGATGAAGGAGGTGTGCTCCTCGTCCTCCCTAGACATGGGGATCTGATGGAAACCCGAATAGGCGTCTAGGAAGCACAGCATATCACAGCCTGACGTTGAGTCTACTATTTGGTCTATTCTAGAGAGAGGGAATGGATCTTTAGGACATGCCTTATTGAGACTGGTGTAGTCGATGCACATCCGGAGCTTCCCGCCGGCCTTCGGGACAACGACGGGGTTCACCAACCATCGTGGGTGGTGGACCTCCCGTATGAAGCCAGCGTCCAGCAGCTTCTTGACTTCCTCACGGATGAAGTTCTGCCGCTCAATGGACTGCTTGCGGGGCTTCTGTTGAACCGGCCGGGCGTCGGGGAAGACTTTCAAGTGGTGCTCGATCACCTTCCTGGGGATCCCCGGCATTTGTGACGGCTGCCATGCAAACACGTCGACGTTGTGCCGGAGGAAGGTGACGAGCGCGCCTTCCTATTTACTATCCAGGCCCCCGGCCACCCGGGTGGTCTGGGTAGCTTCGGCGCTGACTTGGACGACCTTTAAGGGGACGCCGCCCTCGTCGAGAGGTTGCACCCGGGGTGCTGTGGTGGAAGCACGGTGACGTGCACACGGGCGGAGCTGGTCCGATTCCGTATTGCCGGGGGCTGAGGCCCCAGCTGTCGCGAGTGCTTGGAGCTTCTCCAGGGCCGACACTGCAGCAGTGCGGTCCCCACGAATCCTGAGAACACCTGTCGGCGTTGGCATCTTCAGGACAAGGTAGCCATAATGGGCTACAGCCATGAACCGGTACAGGGCTGGCCTGCCGATTATGGCGTTGAAGGGGAGGTCTATCTCCGCTACGTCGAACTGGATGTACTCTGTTCGATAGCTGTCCGGAGCCCCGAAGGTCACCGGGAGACTAATGCTGCCGTAGGGGATAACCTGTCCCGGCCCTAACCCTGAGAACGGACTGGACGGGGTGAGCTTGGCCATCGGGATCTGCAGCTTCTGGAAAGCTGCACGGCTGATGAGGTTCAGCCCAGCCCCTCCATCCACCAAAACATGGTACATTCTCACGTTGGCGATGGTAGGGGCCACCAGGAGCGGCAGCTGGCCGGCCCCAGCCATGTTCCTGGGGCAGTCGGTGGCATCAAAGCTGATGGGGGTCCCCATCCACTTTAGGTGCGGTGCCGCACTTGGGAGTGGCGCCACCGACGCTACCGCTCGGCGCAGAGTCTTGACTGCACTTCGGGACGAGGGGTCGGCGGACCCGCCGTATATGACGTAGAGATTCTTCCGACGCTCATCGCCGCTGGAGTCGGAATCCTCGTGATTGGGTGCCGCCTTCACGACACGCGGAGGCTCCCAGATCTCCTCTGGGTGGTCGATGTTATCTGGAACATCCACCCTCTGCTCACCTTCCTTTGGACGGAAGGGCAGGTCATCAGCCCGCTGCCGCTTCTCCTTGCGGAAACGCTCTGCGAGCCTTCGGATCTCCCGGCACTCGGCAGCAGTGTGGCGACAGCTGCCATGCACGGGGCACATACTGCCTTTATCACCTTCTGGAATTGGTGACCTTCGCTGCTTCTTGTCGGGGCGCGGCCCCTGAGCCCCACCGAGCGTCGCTGCAGTGACGACTGGGACTGCGGTCGGTGACTCTATCTTGCTTCTGCCTCGGCCCTTGGCCTTCCTGCTGCTTCCACAGGGAGTAGGACTGGATCCGGGCAGTCCCCCTGACTCGGAGGATGGCAGCGAGTGCCAGTTCCGTCCTTCGGCAGCTCTGGCGCATTTGTCCGCCAAGCTGAAGAGCTCTGAGACGTCGCGGACCTCCCTGGTCGCGAGCTTCTCGAGCATCTTCTTGTCCCGGACGCCTTGCCGGAACGCCACCACCACAGAAGCATTTTGAATGTGTGGGATGGTGTTCCGCACCTGGGAGAACCGCTGGATGAAAGAGCGCAGCGACTCCCCAGGCTGCTGCTGGACGGCGTGGAGGTCGAGCTCCGTGCCAGGCCGGGTGTAGGAGCTGCCGAAGTTGGGTAGAACTGTCGGCAAAGCTCTCCCGAGGAGGTGACGGAACCTTGGCGGAGGTTCATGAGCCAAGACCGGGCTGGACCGGTCAAGGCGACAGGGAAGTAATTGGCCATGACGGCTTCATTCCCTCCTGCGGCAAGTACTGCGGTGGAGTAGATCTGGAGAAACTCCGCCGGGTTGATGCTGCCGTCGTACTTCTCGGGCAGGTGTGGCCGAAACTTGCGCGGCCACTTCGCAAAGCGAAGATGGGGCGCGAGGGCTGCACATCCTGCTTCCGTCACCGCAGGTTCTGGTGCCGTGAACGCTGTGTTCGCACCAGGCACAGTGTACCCCGGTACGGGCAAAGCTGCACCATAGGCCGGGGGCGCCGTCTGCAGTACATATGACTGTGGCATATTCTGCACAGCGCAGGCCTGGGGCAGAGGTCGCATGGCGAAGGTCTGCTCTTCAGGCTGGGTCGAGGCCGACGTCATGCTGTCGTCAGCTCCTTGGTATACCCGGGCATCTTGACCCGAGCTCTGTCCTCAGGTCCATCGATTGAGGGCTGGCAGAGCTGGAATCTGCCGTCTGTTCATCAGCCATCGGCGTGCGTATCAGCGACACGGCCGGCTGGTTGGAGTGTCGCCTCCGCCGGAGTCGTGGGCTTGCGGCAGCGACGACAAGACGGTCTACCTCGAGAATCCACCGCTGGGTCGCTGCCTGAGGCGCGTCTCCAGCGGGCGGATTGTGCAGTAGCGCTCTTGCTGCAGCTAGCGCGCCCCTTCCGAGTACGCCCGGCGCTACTGGAGATATGACGTTGGTTGGAGCCTGCATTGCCGGGGCCGGCGCTGCCAGAGCCGGTTGCTGGCTCCCAGCTTGTACTGACACACTCCGTCCTGAGTGTGTTGGCTTGTACTCCCCCCTACCCGCGGCTTGCCGCGGAGGCGGGGGAGGTGAGCTTGCCGCCGAAGGGAGCTTGGTCATCTTCGTTGGCGGAAACTCGTCGCGCTAGGGGGAAAGTCCCCCTACCTGGCGCGCCAAATGTCAAAGTGTGCGATCGACACTTCCCCCGGGCCTGCACTGGGCAGCCCGCGGAGGTTCTTTTTTCGGAGGGGCTAGTTCCTAGCGGAGAGCTTGCGCGAATGGACGAGTTAGTGAGAGCTTGACACGGGAAGTTTTACGTGGTTCAGGCCGCCAGAGCGTAAAACCCTACGTCCACGGCGAGCTATGGAGCTCGCTGTATTGCTTGCTGCTCAGGGCCGGGGGCCTGAGCTTGGGGGTGAGTTACAGCTTGAGAGTGTATGGCTAGCGTATGAGTTGCAGAATGCGAACCCTTGCTATCGGCGCCTACCCGAGCCTTTTATAGTCCAAGGCTCGGGCGGCTTACAAGGGAAGCCGGGACCCGACAGGTGGTCCCGGGAAGATTGTCTACTATCTACCGTATCTGTAGTTATGCCGGTGGTTGCCTCCAGTCGAAGGCTTCTGAGTCTTCATTTTGCCGCCCTGCCCATGCCGTGCGCTAGTCGTAGTGGTTGATGACGGCGCAGGCGGCATGGGATGTCTTGTCGCGGCGTTTATTACCTGGCAGGTTCTGACACCGCGCGCCAGTCTGTGATGCAACTGGGCGCAATGGCACCTGACAGACGCGTGCTCTGTGCCTCCGCGTCTTGGGAAGACGCGGGCCTTGAATACCTTGTACGGGCAAGGTGAGGGGCGCCTTTACGCCCGCTGCCTACCGCCCGGGGGCGGGCAGCACCGTTCCTCCAGCCACGTGGCAGGTCCAGAGCTCTTCTCTGAGGAGAGGGAGGTCCGGCCCCGCTGGACGCGTGGCGCCTTCGGACCTCTCTCCCGCGGAGGGGGAGGTCCGGCTTCTGCATGCCACGCGGCGGGCTCGGAGCTCACCTCTGAGGAGAGGGAGGTCCGGCCCCGCCAGACGCGTGGCGTCTTCGGAGCTCCCCCTGCAGAGAAGGGCGAGCACCTTAGGCATTTTACCCTGTGCGCGGGGGTACCCCATATCTCAGGTACCGACAGATCCATTCCCAAAAATCCTTACCATGGAGCAACACTGTAAGTCCTACTTACTGAGCATCGGTAGAACAGGGTTATTCACTTCTGTAATAGACCCCATAGAACTTAGGAACAGAGCTTGGGGTAGCTAAGTCTCAAGGGACGGTACAGGACTACGTCCAGTTTAGCCTTGTTACGACCCTAAGCGCGTAGAGTCTTGCTTCCCTTGTAGACGAGGCGGAACATTGCCCCCACGAACAGCCAGAATTCCACCTATGGGCGCGAATACAGAGACCTGTTCTACTTAGCTCCTTCTCATGCGCTCATTTAAATTATGCATTAATTTTTATGATCGCACTATCTCTGTATGTTCATCATACGTTTAGCTCCCCCTCTCCTGCGCTCATCCATAGTCGGCATTTGCTATCCTCCCGAAGGCGGCTGCGCTTGAGGCACCTGCCGATGGCCGAGTGAGTCTCTCGGGCCTCCCCCAGTCAGGCGTTGCGGTGTCAGTTGGTCACCTCCAGGAAAGGCCAGCGTTGTGCATGGGGGGTCCAGGGTGCGTATCCAGCTTAGCCGGCCCAGAGCCCAAAGCATGCGCATCCTGCTCTCCGGAGGTCCAGGGGAGTACGTCCGCTTTGCCTGGTCATGAACCCAAAGCGCGTGCACCATGCTTCCCCAACGCGTGGCCCGGTACTAGGGATCGGACGACCGTACCCGGACCTCGGAGGGAGCCGGAGCTCCGGCGCCCCGTGCACAGAATTGCCCAAGCCCCGTATAGCGGGTCAGGACCATAAGACGGATAAGACTAGGAGACAGGAGGGGAGGACCCCCTGAGGAGAATTACGTTTCCTCTACCTGTGTACAGGACCTTCAGGTTACGGCAACAGGGACTGCATGAAGCGGGGGGAAAGGAGCTACCAGCTACACCGGCCTGGGACTGGAAGGACCGGGACCTGCCCCTCCAGCAGGGGCGGGGCCCGGGGGCCCCACGTGTCCAGCAGGCCCGGAACTCTCTCCTTCCTTGAGGAGGGCTCCGGGCTCGCCACGTGGCAGGCAGGAACCGGACCTCCCCCCTCAGCGGGAGGGCTCCGAATGCCCTACGTGTCCAACATGACCGGAGCTCCCGTCTCTTGAGGAGGGGCTCCGAACCCACACGTGGCCGGCAGATTTGGAGCCCCCCATAGGGCGAGGTTCGGAGACCTCCGGGGGCCCCTAACACGGTTAGGACCCGGGGGGGGGTGTCTGTGCGAAGCTCCGAGATTGGAAATGGCCTCTGAGTACCTTGCGGAGCTAAGGACTCAGCCAGGCAAAGCCAAGGAGGGAAAAGCATCACAGACACAAGTATCCAAGAGAGTCAAATTAAGCAAGGCTCCTTGAGCTGGACTACAGACTCGATAAAAAAGGGAGAAGCAAGTCCTAAGGGCCTCCCGACTCTCGCTGGAACCTTGCAGCTACAAGGGCGGCCACATCCTCGACTTCAGCCCTGGCAGCTTCCTCCCGCTCCGCGGCTGGGCCCTCTCTTGCTGGCTCCAGTGAGAAAGAGGGGTCGCGGCTCTTGAAGCATGCCAGCACATGCGAGGCGACCTCTAAAGCTAAGCCGCGGCCCTCGGCTTCAAGCTCGCTGGCGACCACCGAGTCGAGTCTGTCCAGCTTGGCGCCGATCGACTCCAATGCAGGGATCACCTCTGCCACCTGCAATGCGGGAGTTGCGGCCCTCACCGGACTGAAACCAAGAGGGATCAGGGCGGACCCCGCCCGATCCACGAAGCTTGAGACCGCAAGGGCCTCGGAGGACCGTAGGGCTGAGAGTTCCTCCACCTCGCGGCGGGCCGCCCGCAGAGCCTCCAGGTTCCTCTCGGAGAATTCCTTCTCCTGGGCCGCCAGGGAACTCTCCCGAAGGCGGAGGGTCTCGGCTAGCCGCTCCAACTCAGCGGCCCTGAAGCCGGCAGTCAACTCGCGGTCCAAGACCGCCCGGCGATCATGGGAGACCTGTTCATCCCTCAAGTCGAGGTCTGCCTTCAGAATCTCCAGTTCCTCCATCCGAGCTCGGATGTCATCCTCGCCCGCAGCCAGCTGCGCGGCGACCCTCTCTGCCTCAGCTGCCACGGAACGCTCCCGCTCCTCAACGGCGAGTTCGCGGCACTCCAACCGCTGCCGTATTTCCACAGCAGCTGAGAGGCTCTCTTCGGCCCGGGCGTGAGCCTCCAGGGCCTCCTTGTTGATCCGCCGCGACTGGGTGTCCATGCGGTCAACAGCCCGCTTCATCCGGTCAACGAGCGTTTCCCGGAAGTCGAGCAACTCCCGCCTGGAGTTGAGCTCGCTCTTAACCTTCACGGTCCTCTCCCGCAAAAGGTTCCTCCAGGTGAGGAGGCGGTCCCGTTCAACCGTATACTCCTCCCGCTCGCGCCCTAGTGCAGCCAAGACCTGCCGAACGCTCGACTCGGCGAGCGCGAAGGCGTCCGCCAGAGGCAATGGAGCAACAGAAGCTGGGGCAGTCCCTCCGACCTCCTCCATTACCTCGTCCTCGGGAAGAGCCGGCGCGCCAGCCGCCGAGACGAGACGCCGATCAGGAGAAACTGGCCCAGCGGCCCTAGCAGCCGGGCCAGCCGGACTTTCTTCAGCTTCAGGCTCCTTGACCTGAGGAGGGGGACGAGCCGGGGAGGACGGAGCTGGAGAAGAAGCCAGGCCGCCTAATGCAGGATCAGCCTGTGCTGGCTCGGGGGCCGCGGTAACCGTCTCGGCAGGAAGAGACGGCGCCGCCGCGGAGTCCGGGCACACCGGAACAGGAGAAGTCCGCGCTGGCCTGGCGGCCGCAGCAGTTGCCCCTGGCTCCGAGCGCATCGGCACAGATTCCGCGCAAGACGGGGAAGACCGGGAAGCGCGGACACTCCAGCGGGCTCTGAACCCTGACTTCCGAGCCGGGGTAAGATTTCCAGAGCCCGCTACCGTCTCCGACGACCGCTCCGCAGTCGCTTGGACTGGCGGAACAGGGGGCGCCGCAGAGGCTTCCCCTAGCACATCAGCCCGGGGCCTCTTCGAGTCGCCACCGGAGGGGGTGTCAGGCACCCCAGAATCCCGACTTGGCACCGGCGCCTTTGCTGGAGGAGATCGGGCGCGTTTCTTCTCTGGCAGCGGGTTGGAAGCCATGGCAAGGGAGAGCTCAAAGGCAAGAAAGCAAAAGCGCAAAGAGTCCAAGAAGAAGCGCAGAGAAGTGCGAAGGGAAGCTACAACGTGGGAGAGACCCCCTCTAAAAAGCTTCCCGGTGCAGTTCCAAGCGATTCGGAACTCTTCGAATACCCCGCACCCGCAACCGCTTCGGTTCCTAAACCGAGTGCCGATGACGGGTGGGCCCAAGCCGCTTAGCTAAAGCGGTGGGGTCATGGAGTCAGTCTCCTAAGAAGATGGGCCGGCAAGGCCCTTCGGCGGTTCCCGAAGAAAGCGCGGCAACGTGCAGAAGTGGCAGCCTTGGGAACCACCGCAGTAAAAGCAATCATCAAGTGGGCGCACGCTCTCACGACCCCGCGGCCGTTCGTGCTCCGGCAGCGGTCAAGTCGGGACTTAGAGAAAGTGCGCGGATCGGAAGAGACGGAGGTCCCACCTCGGGCTCGCTATCTCCCCCGAGATGGGCCCGGGGGCCACTGTCGGTACCTGAGATATGGGTACCCCCGCGCACAGGGTAAAATGCCTAAGGTGCTCGCCCTTCTCCGCAGGGAGAGCTCCGAAGGCGCCACGCGTCTGGCGGGGCCGGACCTCCCTCTCCTCAGAGGAGAGCTCCGGGCCCGCCATGTGGCATACAGAAGCCGGACCTCCCCCTCCGCGGGAGAGAGGTCCGAAGACGCCACGCGTCCAGCGAGGCCGGACCTCCCTCTCCTCAGAGGTGAGCTCCGGACCTGCCGCGTGGCATACAGAAGCCGGACCTCCCCCTCCGCGGGAGAGAGGTCCGAAGACGCCACGCGTCCAGCGGGGCCGGACCTCCCTCTCCTCAGAGAAGAGCTCCGGACCTGCCGCGTGGCTGGAGGAACGGTGCTGCCCGCCCCCGGGCGGTAGGCAGCGGGCGTAAAGGCGCCCCTCACCTTGCCCGTACAAGGAATTCAAGGCCCGCGTCTTCCCAAGACGCGGAAACACGGAGCACGCGCCTGTCAGGTGCCGTTGCGTCCAGTCGCATCACAGACTGGCGCACGGTGTCAGAACCTGACAGGTAATAAACGCTGCGACAAGACATCCCATGCCGCCTGCGCCGACATCAACCACTACGACTAGCGCACGGCATGGGCAGGGCGGCAAAAGAAGACTCAGAAGCCTTCGACCGGAGGCAACCACCCGCATAACTACAGATACGGTAGATAATAGACAATCTTCCCGGGACCACCTGTCGGGTCCCGGCTTCCCTTGTAAGCCGCCCGAGCCTTGGACTATAAAAGGCTCGGGTAGGCGTCGATAGCAAGGGTTCGCATTCTGCAACTCATACGCTAGCCATACACTCTCAAGCGGTAACTCACCCCCAAGCTCAGGCCCCCGGCCCTGAGCAGCAAGCAATACAGCGAGCTCCATAGCTCGCCGTGGACGTAGGGTTTTACGCTCCGGCGGCCTGAACCACGTAAAACTTCCCGTGTCAAGCTCTCACTAACTCGTCCATCCGCGTAAGCTCTCCGCTAGGAACTAGCCCCTCCGAAAAAAAGAACCTCCGCGGGTTGCCCAGTGCAGGCCCGGGGGAAGTGTCGATCGCACACTTCGACAGCCATAATTGGCAGGCCAGCGCTGTACCGATTCATGGCAGTAGCCCACTACGGCTACCTTGTCTTGAAGATGCCTACACCAACAGGCGTCCTCAAGGTTTGTGGAGACTGTACTGCTGCAGTGTTAGCCTTGGAAAAGCTCCAGGCGCTTACAGCAGCTAGAGCACCAACCCCAGGCAGTGCAGAACCAAACCGGCTCCACCCAAGTGCACGTCACCGTGCCTCTACCACAGCACCCCGTGTGCAACCCCTCGACGAGGACGACGACCCCTTGAGGCTCGTCCGAATCAGCGCCGATGCCACCCAGACCACCCGGGTAGCCGGGGGCCTGGATAGCAAATAGGAAGGCGCGCTCGTTACCTCCCTCTGGCACAATGTCGATGTGTTGCATGACAGCCGTTGTGGATGCCAGAGATCCCTAGAGAGGTGATTGGGCACCATTTAAAGGTCTTCCCCGACGCCCGGCCAGTCCAACAGAAGCCCCTCAAGCAGTCCACCGAGCAGTAAAGCCCCATCCGCGAAGAAACCAAGAAGCTGCTGGGCGCTGGCTCCATACGGAAAGTCCGCCACCCCCGGTGCTTGGCGAACCCTGTTTTTGTCCCAAAGGCCGGCGGGAAGCTCCAGAAGTGCTTCGACTACACCAGTCTCAATAAGGCATGTCCTAAAGATCTATTTTCTCTCCCTATGATAGATCAAATAGTAGACTCGATGCCAGGCTGCGATATGCTGTGCTTCCTAGATGCTTACTCGGGTTTCCACCAGACCCCTATGTCTAGAGAAGATGAAGAGCACACCTCCTTCGTCACAGTAGTCGGTCTGTACTGTTATGCCTCTATGCCTTATGGCCTAAGGAACGCTCTCCCTACCTTCGTACGTGCAATGCACAAGACCTTAGGAGAGATAATGAGAGACTCAGTTGAGGTGTGTGTCGAAGACATTGTTGTTAAGGTCAGGCACAGTTCATCCCTACTAGATAACCTGGCCTTAGTCTTCGTCCTTCCGACAAGTGTGAGTTTGGTGTATCCTCTGGAAAACCCTTAGAATTACTGGCCTCACGCCGAGGAACTGAGGCTAACCCAGAGAAGATC
Source organism: Neostapfia colusana (assembly GCA_030760725.1). Lineage (NCBI taxonomy): Eukaryota > Viridiplantae > Streptophyta > Magnoliopsida > Poales > Poaceae > Neostapfia > Neostapfia colusana. The sequence goes on along the minus strand of JASWHV010000008.1, from coordinate 97,447,996 downwards.
AAAGCCATCGGCTCGAGGCGGCCCCCCGCCCGCATAAAAAAAGTCCAGAAATTTGCGGGATGCCTAGCTGTGCTGAGTCGGTTTATACCGAGGTTAGCAAAGCGAACGCTCCACTTCTCTAAGCTCCTACGCAAATCCGGGCCTGTCGGTACCCTCGATATGGGGTACCCACGCGCACAGGGGAAAATGCCTAAGGATCTCGCCCTTCTCCGCAGGGAGAGCTCCGAAGGTGCTACGCGTCCAGCGGGGCCGGACCTCCCTCTCCTCAGAGGAGAGCTCCGGGCCCACCACGTGGCATACAGAAGCCGGACCTCCCCCTCCGCGGGAGAGAGGTCCGAAGGTGCCGCGTGTCCGGAGAGGCCGGACCTCCCTCTCCTCAGAGAGGAGCTCCGGGCTCGCCGCGTGGCCAACAGAAGCCGAACCTTCCCCTCCGCGGGGAGAGGTCCGAAGGCTCCACATGTCCTGCGGGGCCGGACCCCCCCCTCTCTTCTGAGGAGGGCTCCGGGCCCGCCACGTGGCCAGCAGAACGGCGCTGCCTGCCCTCGAGCGATAGGCAGCGGGCGTAAACACGCCCCATACCTTGCCCGTACAAGGTATTCAAGGCCCGCGCCTTCCCAAGACGCGGAGACGCGGAGCACGTCTCTGTCAGGTGCCGTTGCGCCCAGTCGCATCACAGACTGGCGCGCAGTGTCTGAGGCTGCCAGCCAATAAACGCAGCGACAAGACATCCCATGCCGCCCCCGCCGTCATCATCCACTACGACTAGCATGCGGCATGGGCAGAGCTACAAGATGAAGACTCAGAAGCCTTCGGCAGAGACAACTGCCGGCATAACTGCAGATACGGTAGATACCGGTCAATCTCCCCGGGACCACCTGTCGGGTCCCGGCCCCCCTTGTAAGCCACCCGAGTCTTGGACTATAAAAGGCTCGGGTAGGCGACGTTAGCAGGGGTTCGCACCCTAGCCATTCGCACCCTGGGTTCGCATTCTGCAACTCATACGCTAGCCATACACTCTCAAGCTGTAACTCTCCCCCAAGCTCAGGCCCCCGGCCCTGAGCAGCAAGCAATACAGCGAGCTCCATAGCTCGCCGTGGACGTAGGGTTTTACGCTCCGGCAGCCTGAACCACGTAAAACCTCCCGTGTCAAGCTCACGCTAACTCGTCCATCCGCGCAAGCTCTCCGCTAGGGACTAGCCCCTCCGAAAAAAGAACCTCCGCGGGCTGCCCAGTGCAGGCCCGGGGGAAGTGTCGATCGCACACTTCAATATTTGGCGCGCCAGGTAGGGGGCTTTTCTCCTAGCGCGACGAGTTTCCGCCGACGAAGATGACCAAGCTTCCTTCAGCGGCAAACTCTCCCCTCCCTGCGACCAGGGGAGAGTACATGATGACACACTCAGGACGGAGTGTGTCAGGGCAAGCTGGGAGCCAGCAACCGGCTCTGGCAGCGCCGACCCCGGCAATGCAGGCTCCATCCAGCGTCAGGCCTTCAGTAGCGCCGGGCGTACCCGGTGGGGGTGCGCTAGCCGCAGCAAGGGCGCTACTGCACAATCTGCCTGCTGGGGACGCGCCTCAGGCAGCTACCCAGCAGTGGATTCGCGAGGTAGACCATCTTGTCGTTGCCGCCGCAAACCATTGACTTCGGCGGGGACGACGCTCCGACCAACCGGCTGTGTCGCTGACGCGCACGCCAACGGTTGACGGGCAGACGGCGGGTTCCAGCTCCACCAAGCTTCCGTCGACGGACCTGAGGACAGAGCTGGAACGGTGCCACTTGGGCCAAGATGCCCGAGTGTTCCTCGAGCGACGTCGAGAAAGGCGTCACACTCAAGAGGCTGGTGACAACATGACGTCGGCCTCGACCCAGCCTGGAGGGCAGACCTTCGCTACGTGAGCTCTGCCCCAGGCGTACGCCGCACAGCATAAGCCACAACCATGTGCTCTGCAAGCGGCGTCCCCGGCCTATGGCGCAACCTTGCCCATACCGGGGTACACTGTGTCAGGCGCAACCAAGCGTTCGCGACACCAGTACCTGCACTGGGAGCCAGCAACCGGCTCTGGCAGCGCCGACCCCGGCAATGCAGGCTCCAACCAGCGTCAGGTCTTCAGTAGCGCTGGGCGTACCCGGCGGGGGTGCGCCAGCCGCAGCAAGAGCGCTACTGCGCAATCTGCCTGCTGGGGACGCGCCTCAGGCAGCGACCCAGCAGTGGATTCGAGAGATAGACCGTCTCGTCGTCGCCGCCGCAAACCCTCGACTTCGGCGGGGACGACGCTCCGGCCAACCGGCCGTGCCGCTGCCACGCACGCCAATGGTTGGCGAGCAGACGGCGGACTCCGGCTCCACCAGGCTTCCGTCGATGGACCTGGGGGCAGAGCCGGAGCGATGCCACTTGGGCCAAGATGCCCGAGTGTTCTTCGAGCGACGTCGAGAAAGGCGTCGCAACTAAGAGGCTGGCGACAGTATGACGTCGGCCTCGACCCAGCCTGAAGGGCAGATCTTCGCCACGCGAGCTCTGCCCCAGGCATACGCCGCGCAGCATATGCCACAACCATATGCCCCGCAAACGGCGTCCCCGGTCTATGGAGCAGCCTTGCCCATACCGGGGCACACTATGCCAGCGGCGAACCAAGCGTTTGCGGCACCAATACCTGCACTGGGAGCCAGCAACCGGCTCTGGCAGCGCCGACCCCGGCAATGCAGGCTCCGACCAGCGTCAGGTCTTCAGTAGCGCTGGGCGTACCCGGCGGGGGTGCGCTAGCCGCAGCAAGAGCGCTGCTACTCAATCCGCCTGCTGGGGACGTGTCTCAGGCAGCGACCCAGCAGCGGATTCGCGAGGTAGACCGTTTCGTCGTCGCCGCCGCAAACCCTCGACTTCGGCGTGGACAACGCTCCGGCCAACCGGCCGTGTCGCTGATGCGCACACCAATGGTTGGTGAACACACGGCAGATTCCAGCTACACCAGGCTCCGGTTTTGGCTGCACCTGCCCGAAAAGTTCGACAGCAGCGTCAACCCGGCGGAGTTCCTTCGGATCTACTCCACCGCCGTACTTGCCGCAGGAGGGGATGAGGCCGTCATGGCCAACTACTTCCCCGTCGCCTTGACCGGCCCGACCCGGTCTTGGCTCATGAACCTCCCTCGGGGTTCCATGACTTCCTGGGGAGAGCTCTGCCGGCAGTTCATCGCCAACTTCGGCAGCTCCTAAAACCGTCCCGGCACGGAGCTTGACCTCCAAGCCATCAAGTAACAACCTGGGGAGTCGCTGCGCTCCTTAATCCAGCGGTTCTCCAAGGTACGCAACACCATCCCGCATATTCAAAGTGCTTCTATGGTGGTGGCACTTTGACAGTGTCCGAGAAGCTTGCGACCAAAGAGGTCTGCGATGCCTCTGAGCACTTCAGCCTGGCGGACAAGTGCGCCAGAGCAGCCGGTGGGCGGAGCTGGCACTCACTGCCAGCTTCCGAAGCCGGAAGACAGCCCGAAGACAGCGGAGTTCAAGCTGAGCTCCCGAGCACGTCAGATAGCCAAGAGCCAAGCACTGGCTGACTTCGTGGCTGAGTGGACGCCAACGAAGGCTGACCCAGGGGGCCGCGAAGACGGTGAACCAAAGTACCGAGCTCCGGTCTTCACCAGGCCTCACTGTACGCTCTTCTTCGACGGCTCCTCGTGAAAGCAGCGGGCCGGTGCCGGCGTACTGCTTCTCATGCCATCGGGGGAGCAGTCTGGGTACATGGTGCGTTTCAATTCCAAGGCAACCAACAACTTGGCAGAGTATGAAGCACTCATCTTTGGCCTAAAAGACAGTCCTGTCTTTGGGCGCTCGCCAGTTGTTGGCACAGGGCGACTCCCAGCTAGTTATCAAGCAAGTTAAGGGTGAATGCCCTTGCAATGACCCACAGCTAGCTGCTTATCTGCTTCACATGCGGATGTTGGAGAAAGAATTCCTCGCCTTGGACCTGCGCCATGAACCGCTCGCTGGCACGGCCGCAGCTGACAACTTCTCAATGAAGACCTCCATCGGAGCCCCCGTGCACGAAGGAGTCTTCGAGAGGACGTTGCTGTGGTCCACAGCCCGGCCCGCCGAGCCGGGCGAAGGGGGCTGAACCAGTGCCACGAAGCTAGGCAGTCCCGGCGGCACTGGATGCCGCCAAAGGATCGTAAGAGTCACTGGGGACTCCGTGCAACCCAGCGCTCAAGATCCAGAAGCTCAAGTAGTCCCGATGCATGGACCACGGAGGTCCGGGACTCCTTGAAGGACATCCTTCCTGATGAACGTGCATCCGCTGAACGGGTGGTGTGGATGGCTAAGTGCTACGCGCTGGTATCTTTACTGGCGTGGCGCCTCGACATCCTATTGCGGTGCATAACCCAGGAGGAAGGCTGCGACTAGCTCGCAGTAGTCCAAGGAGGCGAGTGCTGGGAACGCTCATCGTCCCGCGCGTTGGTCAGATAAGCCACCCGGCATGGCTCCTACTGACCGAGAGCCACCTGGACGCCGTCAAACCGGTTAGGGATGCAATGCGTGCCAAGTCCACGCCAAGCAGACCCACACAACCGGTGCAGACGCGCACTCAGAGCCGTCGGGGGATACCGGCTCCTCCATGTCGAGGGCGAGCCGGACTTCCCAGGGCCGGGTCACGGGAACTACCCTTCCACATGGTATGCAGGGCCGAAGCCATGCTTCCCCCTGATATAGCCATGGGGGTCCCCCCGTGTCCGGCGTACGACGAAGCCACGCATGACCCGCTCTGCGTGAAGACAGGCGCTCCGACACCACCCCAGTAAGTTCACCATGCTTACTTAGGTGTTTATTTAAATTACGCATTAATTTATATGAACACCTCCCCACGCTCTAGACAGTGTGCGTCCATTGTACACTCGGTTCCTCTTTCCTGCTCTCATGCATAGTCGATATTTGCCGTCCTGCCGAAGGCGGTAGTGCTTGGGGTACCTGCCAGAGGCCCGGTGGCCTTTTGGATCTCCCTCTATAAGGGTACTGCACCGCCAGTTGGTCTCCTCCGAGAAAAGACCTACGCTAGAACGGGGGGTCAGGAGCCTTGCTTTGCCAGGTCTTGCACCAAAAGCATGCGCACTCTGCCTCCCGGCGCTACGGTATGAGTACCAGGGGGCCGGGCGGTTACACCCTGACTGGGGCTGGGGCCAGACCTCCGGGACCAAGTGCACTGGATTACCCAAGCCCCGTATTCCGGCCTAGGACAGTAAGCCAAATGAGACTAAGGGATAGGAAAGAGGGGACCACTGAGCAGTTCCGGACCTCCGCCCCCACAGCTGGGCCGAGCTCCGAGGCCAGCCCTCGCCCTCCTTTCAGAGGCGAGCGCTGATGCCGGACCTCACGCCCTTCGCTGGCCTGAGCTCCGATGACTTCTGGACTCCGCCTCCACAGCCAGGCCGAGCTCCGAGGCCAGCCCTCGCCCTCCTTTCAGAGGCGAGCGCTGATGCCGAACCTCACGCCCTTCGCTGGCCTGAGCTCCGATGACTTCCGGACTCCCCCTCCACAGCCAGGCCGAGCTCCGAGGCCAGCTCTCGCCCTTCTTTCAGAGGCGAGCGCTGATGCCGGACCTCACGCCCTTCGCTGGCCTGAGCTCCGATGACTTCCGGACTCCGCCTCCACAGCCAGGCCGAGCTCCGAGGCCAGCCCTCGCCCTCCTTTCAGAGGCGAGCGCTGACGCCGGACCTCACGCCCTTCGCTGGCCTGAGCCCCGATGACTTCCGGACTCCGCCTCCACAGCCAGGCCGAGCTCCGAGGCCAGCTCTCGCCCTTCTTTCAGAGGCGAGCGCTGATGCCGGACCTCACGCCCTTTGCTGGCCTGAGCTCCGATGACTTCCGGACTCCGCCTCCACAGCCAGGCCGAGCTCCGAGGCTAGCCCTCGCCCTCCTTTCAGAGGCGAGCGCTGACGCCGGACCTCACGCCCTTCGCTGGCCTGAGCTCCGATGACTTCCGGACCTCCGCCCCCACAGCCGGGCCGAGCTCCGATGTCAGGCTTCACCCTCTCCGAAGAGGCTGAACATCGAAGCCGTCAGGACCCTGCCAGCACAGGGAGTACTCAAGACAAGAAAGTGCGCGGATCAGAAGAGACGAAGGTCCCACCTCGGGCTCGGCCCAGGGGCCACTGTCGGTACCCTCGATATGGGGTACCCCCTCGCACAGGGGAAAATGCCTAAGGTACTCGCCCTTCTCCGCAGGGAGAGCTCCGAAGGCGCCACGCGTCCGGCGGGGCCGGACCTCCCTCTCCTCAGAGGAGAGCTCCGGGCCCGCCACTTGGCATACAGAAGCCGGACCTCCTCCTCCGCAGGAGAAAGGTCCGAAGACGCCACGCGTCCAGCGGGGCCGGACCTCCCTCTCCTCAGAGGAGAGCTCCGGGCCCGCCACGTGGCATACAGAAGCTGGACCTCCCCCTCCGCGGGGAGAGGTCCGGAGGCTCCACGTGCCCTGCAGGCCGGACCCTTCTCTCCTCAGAGAAGGGCTCCGGACCCGCCACGTGGCCAGAAGAACGGTGCTGCCTGCCCCCGAGCGGTAGGCAGCGGGCGTAAAGGCGCCCCACACCTTGCCTGTACAAGGTATTCGAGGCCCGCGTCTTCCCAAGACGCGGAAACGCGGAGCACGCGTCTGTCAGGTGCCGTTGCGCCCAGTCGCATCACAGACTGGCGCGCGGTGTCAGAACCTGCCAGCCACTAAATGCCGCGACAAGACATCCCATGCCGCCTGCGCCGTCATCAACCACTACGACTAGCATGCGTCATGGGCAGGGCGGCAAGATGAAGACTCAGAAGCCTTCGACCAGAGGCAACTACCGGCATAACTGCAGATACGGTAGATAATAGACAATCTTCACGGGACCACCTGTCGGGTCCCGGCTCCCCTTGTAAGCCGCCCGAGTCTTGGACTATAAAAGGCTCGGGTAGGCGTCGATAGCAAGGGTTCGCATTTTGCAACTCATACGCTATCCATACACTCTCAAGCTGTAACTCACCCCCAAGCTCAGGTCCCCCGGCCCTGAGCAGCAAGCAATACAGCGAGCTCCATAGCTCGCCGTGGACGTAGGGTTTTACGCTCCGGCGGCCTGAACCACATAAAACTCTCCATGTCAAGCTCTCACTAACTCATCCATCTGCGCAAGCTCTCCGCTAGGAACTAGCCCCTCCAAAAAAAGAACCTCCGCGGGCTGCCCAGTGCAGGCCCGGGGGAAGTGTCGACCGAAAGTCCGGAATCTGGGGTGCCTGGCACTCCTTCCGGTGGCGACTCGAAGAGGCCCCGGGCTGATGCGTTGAGGGGAGCTTCTGGGGCGTCCCCTGCTCCGCCAGTTCAAGCGACTGCGGAGCGGCCGTCAGTGACGGCAGCGGGCTCTGGGCGTCCTACTCCGGCTCGGAAGTCGGGGTTCTGAGCCCGCTGGAGTGTCCACGCTTCCCGGCTATCCCCGACTAGCGGGAGTCTGTGCCGTTGCGCTCGGAACCCGGGACAACTGCCGCGGCCCCCAAGCCAGCGGGAGCTTCTTCTGTTCCGGTGTACCCGGACTCCGCAGCGGCGTCATCTCTTCCTGCCAAGACGGCCGCCGCGGCCCCCAAGCCAGCGCGAGCTTCTCCTGTTCCGGTGTACCCGCGACCTGAGGGAGGAACAGGTTTCCTGGCAGCCAAGGAGAAGGAATTCTCCGAGAGAAACCTAGAGGCCCTGCAGGCAGCCCGCCGCGAGGTGGAGGAGCTCTCGGCCTTGCAGTCCTCCGAGGCTCTTGCGGTCTCAAGCTTCGTTGATCGAGCAGGGTCCGCCCTGATCCCTCTTGGCTTCAGTCCGGTGAGGGCAGCGGCTCCTGCGTTGAAGGTGGCGGAGGTGATCCCCGGGCTGGAGTCGGTCGGCGCCAAGCTGGACAGGCTAGACTCGGTGGTCGCCAGCGAGCTTGAGGCCGAGGGACGCGGCCTAGCCTTAGAGGTCGCCTCACATGTGCTGGCATGCTTCAAGAGCCGCGACCCCTCTTTCTCGCTGGAACCAGTGAGAGAGTGTCCAGCCGTGGAGCGGGAGGAAGCTGCCAGGGCTGAAGTCGAGGATGTGGCCGCAAGGTTCCGGCGGGAGCCGGGAGGTCCTTAGGACTTGTTTCTCCCTTTTTTATCGAGTCTGTAGCCCAGCTCATGGAGTCTCGCATAGTTTGACTCTTTTAGATATTTGTGTCTGTGATGCCTTTTCTCTCCTTCTTGGCTTTGCCTGACTGAATCCTTAGCTCCGCAAGGTACTCAGAGGCCTTCTCCAATCTCGGAGCTCTGCACAGACACCTTCCCCGGGTCCTAACCGTGTTAGGGGCCCCCGGGGTCTCCGGATCTCGCCCTATGGGGGGCTCCAAATCTGCCTGCCACGTGGCGGGTCCGGAGCCCCTCCTTAGGAGGCGGGAGCTCTGGCCCTGCTGGACACGTAGGGCTTTCGGAGCCCTCCCACCGGGGGGGGGGGGGGGGGGGGAGGTCCGGTTTCCGCCTGCCACATGGTGGGTCCGGAGCCCCCCTGAGGGGAGGCGGGAGCTCCGGGCCCGCTGGACACGTGGGGCTCTCGGGCCTCGCCCCTGCTGGAGGGGCGGGACCCGGTCCTTCCAGTCCTAGGCCGGAGTAGTTGATAGCTCCTTTCCCCCCGCTTCATGCAGTCCCCGTTGCCGCAACCTGGAGGTCCTGCACACAGGCAGAGGAAACGTAATTCTCCTCGGGGGGTCCTCCCCTCCTGTCTCCTAGTCTTATTCGTCTTACGATCCTGATCCGTTATACGGGGCTTGGGCAATTCTTTGCTCGAGGCACCGGAGCTCCGGCTCCCTCCGAGGTCCGGGTACGGTTGTCCGATCCCTAGTACCGGGCCGTGCGCTGGGGAAGAAGAGTGCACGTTCTTTGGGTTCATGACCAGGCAAAGCGGTTGTACTCCCCTGTACCTCCGGAGGGCAGGATGCGCACGCTTTGGGCTCGTGGCCTGCTAAGCGGGATACGCACCCTGGACCCCCCATGCACAACGCAGGCCTTTCCTGGAGGTGACCAACTGGCACCGCAACACCTGACTGGGGGAGGCCCGAGAGACTCACTCGGCCATCGGCAGGTGCCTCAAGCGCGGCCGCCCTTGGTAGGATAGCGAATGCTGACTATGGGTGAGCGCGGGAGAGGGGGAGCTAGATGTACGATGAACTACATAGATAGTGCGATCATAAAAATTAATGCATAATTTAAATGAGCGCATGAGAGAGAGCTAAGTAGAACAGGGTTCTGTGTTCATACCCATAGGTGGAATTCTGGCTGTACATGGAGGCAATATTCCGCCTCGTCTACAAGGGAAGCAAGACTCTACGCGCTTAGGGTCGGAACCAGGCTAAACTGGACGTAGTCCTGTACCGTCCATTGAGACTTAGCTGCCCCAAGCTCTGTTCCTAGATTCTATGGGATTCATTACAGAAGGGAACGACCCGGTTCTACTGATGCTCGGGGAGGAGGACTTACAGTGTTGCTCCATGCCAAGGATTTTGGGAACGGATCCTGTCGGTACCTGTGATATGGGGTACCCCCGCGCACAGGGGAAAATGCCTAAGGAACTCGCCCTTCTCCGCAGGGAGAGCTCCGAAGGAGCCACGCGTCCGGCGGGGCCGGACCTCCCTCTCCTCAGAGGAGAGCTCCGGGCCTGCCACGTGGCATACAGAGGCCGGACCTCCCCCTCCGCGGGAGTAAGGTCCGAAGGTGCCACGTATCCGGCGGGGCCGGACCTCCCTCTCCTCAGAGAGGAGCTCTGGGCCCGCCACATGGCCGACAGAAGCCGAACCTCCCCCTCCGCGGGGAGAGGTCCGAAGGCTCCACGTGCCCCGCGGGGCCGGACCCTCCTCTCCTCTGAGAAGGGCTCCGAGCCCGCCACGTGGCCAGCAGAACGGCGCTGCCTGCCCCCGAGCGATAGGCAGCAGGCGTAAAGACGCCCAATACCTTGCCCGTACAAGGTATTCAAGGCCCGCGTCTTCCCAAGACGCGAAGACACGGAGCACACCTCTGTCAGGTGCCGTTGCGCTCAGTCGCATCACAGACTGGCACGCAGTGTCAGAGCCTGCCAGCCAATAAATGCAGCGACAAGACATCCCATGCCGCCCGCGCCGTCATCAACCACTACGACTAGCATGCGGCATGGGCAGGGCTGCAAGACGGAGACCCAGAAGCCTTCGCCAGAGACAACTACCGGCATAACTGCAGATACGGTAGATGATAGACAATCTCCCCGGGACCACCTGTCGGGTCCCGGGCCCCCTTGTAAGCCACCCGAGTCTTGGACTATAAAAGACTCGGGTAGGCGACGATAGCAAGGGTTCGCACCTCTGCAACTCATACGCTAGCCATTCACACCCAAGCTGTAACTCACCCCCAAGCTCGGGACTCCGGTTCCGAGCAGCAAGCAATACAGCGAGCTCCATAGCTCGCCGTGGACGTAGGGTTTTATACTCTGGCGGCCTGAACCACGTAAAACTCACCGTGTCAAGCTCTTACTAACTCGTCCATCCGCGCAAGCTCTCCGCAAGGGACTAGCCCCACCAAAAAAAGAACCTCCGCGGGCTGCCCAGTGCAGGCCCGGGGGAAGTGTCGACCGAACACTTCAACAGATCCCACACTCGGTTGAAAGGCATGTGTACCTGGGGCGGCAGCTTTCATGATTCGGAAGGGACCTTCCCTGCTGGGGGAGAGTTTATGGGTCCTTCTCGGGAAAGAGCGTGCCGCGACACCAGGTTGCCCTTCTGCAGGTCCCTGACGCATTTGGTTCTTTGGCAGTAGTGCTTAGAGCATCAGCCGAGACCTTGCGTGTGTGTGGTGTTACCTGCAGCCGAGTCCCGTCGATGAGGTTGTTATCTTCGCGCTGGATCAGGTCCTGCGCGGCTTCTCCTGGAGGCCCCCGGGGAGTTCTCCCCTTCTGGCTAAGGCCTTCAAGGGGTAGGTGGACCCGGGCTCGTCTTGGATGACCTAAGGTGTCTTCTCCTTCTGGCAATTCCTTCAAGGGGTTGACAGACCTTGGGCGGCCCCCGGGAGGTATGTCCGAGGCACGGAGGCGTGCTCTCGGGTGAGGCTGGCCCGACCTTGCACCATTGTGGTCGGTACTTGGGCTGCTGCAACTACTTGGGGCTTCTCCAAGGTTGACGCCGCAGCAGTGCAGCCTTCACTGACCCGGGACGGCAGCCGCAGTCGGCTACCGCCCTGGCCCGTCACCGTCGGAGCTGGAGTCCTCACCGTTATGCACTGTCTTTATGACACGCTGAGGCTCCTGAAACCCCACCTGATGGGCGGCAGTGACTGGGGCATCGACCTTCTGCTTGCCATCCCTCTGAGGGTAGTGCGGTGCTTCAGCTCTCTGCTGTCTTCCTTTGCGGAAGCGCTCTGCGAGCATTTGGATATCCCAGAACTCGGCAGCAGTATGGTTGCCGGCGCCATGCACGGGGCATAGCCCGCCCTGGTCACTATCTGGGGCCGGTGACTGCCGCTGCCTTTTGTCGGGGCGTGACCCCTGTGCTCCACTAGTCGTCGCTGCTGCGGCGACGGGAGCCGTGAACGATGACTTCATCTTGCCACTTCCCCGGTTCTTGGGCTTCTTGCCACCCCCATAGGCAGCAGCGCAGGACCCGGGCTGTCCCCCTGACTCGGGAGTTGGCAGAGAGTGCCAGTTCCGCCCTTCAGCTGCTCTGGTGCATTTGTCCGCCAGGCTGAAGAGCTCAGAGACGTCGTGGACCTCTCTGGTCGCGAGCTTCTCAAGCATTTTCTCGTCCCGGACACCTTGTCGGAACACCACCACCACAGAAGCACTTTGAATATGCGGGATGGTGTTGCGTACCTGGGAGAACCGCTGGATGAAAGAGCGCAGCGACTCCCCAGGTTGCTGCTTGACGGCGTGGAGGTCAAGCTCCGTGCCGGGACGGGTGTAGGAGCTGCCGAAGTTGGCGACGAACTGCCGGCAGAGCTCTCCCCAGGAGGTTATGGACCCCTGGGGGAGATTCATGAGCCAAGACCGAGCTGGGCCGGTCAAGGCGACGGGGAAGTAGTTGGCCATGACAGCCTCATCCCCTCCTGCGGCAAGTACGGCGGTGGAGTAGATCTGGAGGAACTCCGCCGGGTTGACGCTACCGTCGTACTTCTCGGGCAGGTGCGGCCGAAACTTGCGCGGCCACCTCGCGAAGCGAAGGTGGGGTGCAAGGGCCGCACATCCTGCACCTGCTGCTGCAGGTATTGGCGCTGCGAACGCTTGGTTCGCACTTGGCACCGTGTACCCCGGCATGGGCAAGGCTGTACCATAGACCGGGGGCGCTGCCTGCGGCGCATATGGTTGTGGCATATGCTGCACGGCGTATGCCTGAGGCAGGACTCGCGTGGCGAAGATCTGCCCTCCAGGTTGTGTCGAGGCCAACGTCATGCTGTCGCCAGCCTCATGGTTGCGACGCCTTTCTCAACGTCGCTCGAGGTACACTCGGGCATCCTGGTCCAAGTGGCACCGTTCCAGCTCCCTTCTCAGGTCCGTCGACGGGAGCCTGGAGGAGCTGGAATCCGCCGTTTGCCCATCAACCGTGGGCGTGCGCGTCAGCGACACAGCCGGTTGACCGGGGTGTCGCCCTCGCCGAAACCGAGTGTTTGCGGCGGTGACGACGAGGCGGTCCACCTCGCGGGCCCATTGTTGGGTCGCAGAATGGGGCGCATCCCCAGCAGGTGGGTTGCGCAGCAGTGGTCTTGCTGCAGCTAGCGCACCCCCACGGTGTACACTCAGTGCTGCAGAAGATCTCACACTGGTCGGAGCCTGCATTGCTGGAGTCGGCGTTGCCGGAGTCGGCTGCTGGCTACCAGCTTGTGCCGACACACTCCGTCCTGAGTGCATCGACATGTACTCCCCACTGGTCACGGTTCGCCGTGAGCGTGGAGGGGGAGAGTTTGCCGCTGAGGGAAGCTTGGTCATCTTCGTCGGCGGAAACTCGTCGCGCAAGGGGAAAAGCCCCCTACCTGGCGCGCCAAATGTCGAAGTGTTCGGTCGACACTTCCCCTGGGCCTGCACTGGGCAGCCCACGGAGGTTCTTTTTTCGGTGGGGCTAGTCCCTTGCGGAGAGCTTGCGCGGATGGACGAGTTAGTAAGAGCTTGACACGGTGAGTTTTACGTGGTTCAGGCCGCCGGAGCGTAAAACCCTACGTCCACGGCGAGCTATGGAGCTCGCTGTATTGCTTGCTGCTCGGAACCGGAGTCCCGAGCTTGGGGGTGAGTTACAGCTTGGGTGTGAATGGATAGCGTATGAGTTGTAGAGGTGCAAACCCTTGCTATCGTCGCCTACCCGAGTCTTTTATAGTCCAAGACTCGGGTGGCTTACAAGGGGGCCCGGGACCCGACAGGTGGTCCCGGGAAGATTGTCTATCATCTACCGTATCTGCAGTTATGCCGGTAGTTGTCTCTGGCGAAGGCTTCTAGGTCTCCGTTTTGCAGCCCTGCCCATGCCACATGCTAGTCGTAGTGGTTGATGACGGCGCGGGCGGCATGGGATGTCTTGTCGCTGCGTTTATTGGCTGGCAGGCTCTGACACTGCGTGCCAGTCTGTGATGCGACTGGGCGCAACGGCACCTGACAGAGGCGTGCTCCGCGTCTTGGGAAGACGCGGGCCTTGAATTCCTTGTACGGGCAAGGTATGGGGCGTCTTTACGCCCGCTGCCTATCGCTCGGGGGCAGGCAGCGCCGTTCTGCTGGCCACCTGGCGGGCTCGGAGCCCTTCTCAGAGGAGAGGAGGGTCCGGCCCCGCGGGGCACGTGGAACCTTCGGACCTCTCCCCTCGGAGGGGGAGGTTCGGCTTCTGTCAGCCACGTGGCGGGCCCGGAGCTCCTCTCTGAGGAGAGGGAGGTCCGGCCCCGCCGGATACGTGGCACCTTCGGACCTCTCTCCCGCGGAGTGGGAGGTCCGGCCTCTGTATGCCACGTGGCGGGCTCGGAGGTCTCCTCGGAGGAGAGGGAGGTCCGGCCCCGCCGGACACGTGGCGCCTTCGGAGCTCTCCCTGCGTAGAAGGGCGAGTTCCTTAGGCATTTCTCCCCTGTGCGCAAGGGTACCCCATATCGCAGGTACCGACAGTTATCAAGCAAGATGGTGGAGGAAGACTTCCTTGCCTTGGACCTGCGCCACGTACCGCGTGCTGGCAAGGCCGCAGCTGATGACCTCTCAACAAAGACCCCCACCGTAGCCCCTGTGCCCGAAGGGGCTTCGAGAGGACGTTGCCGCGGCCCACAGCCCGGCCCGCCGAGCCGGGCGAAGGGGGCTAGACCAGCACCTCGAAGCTGGCGGTCCCGGTGGCCATGGACGCCGCCAAGGATCGTAAGCGTCACTGGGGACTCCGTGCAACCCAGCGCTCAAGATCCAGACGCTCAAGTCAGACCCGATGTGTCGGTACCCTCGATATGGGGTACCCCCGCGCACAGGGTAAAATGCCTAAGGTACTCGCCCTTCTCCGCCGGGAGAGCTCCGAAGGCGCCACGCGTCCGGCGGGGCCGGACCTCCCTCTCCTCAGAGGAGAGCTCCGGGCCCGCCACGTGGCATACAGAAGCCGGACCTCCCCCTCCGTGGGAGAGAGGTCCGAAGACGCCTCGCGTCCAGCGGGGCCGGACCTCCCTCTCCGCAGAGGAGAGCTCCGGGCCCGCCACGTGGCATATAGAAGCTGGACCTCCCCCTACGCAGGGAGAGGTCCGGAGGCTCCACGTGCCCCGCAGGCCGGACCCTTCTCTCCTCAGAGAAGGGCTCCGGACCCGCCACGTGGCCAGAAGAACGGTGCTGCCCGCCCCCGAGCGGTAGGCAGCGGGCGTAAAGGCGCCCCACACCTTGCCCGTACAAGGTATTCAAGGCCCGCGTCTTCCCAAGACGCGGAAACATGGAGCACGCGTCTGTCAGGTCCTGTTGCACCCAGTCGCATCACAGACTGGCGCGTGGTGTCAGAACCTGCCAGCTAATAAACGCCGCGACAAGACATCCCATGCCACCTGCGCCGTCATCAACCACTACGACTAGCATGCGGCATGGGCAGGGCGGCAAGATGAAGACTCAGAAGCCTTCGACCAGAGGCAACTACCGGCGTAACTACAGATACGGTAGATAATAGACAATCTTCCCGGGACCACCTGTCGGGTCCCGGCTCCCCTTGTAAGCCACCCGAGTCTTGGACTATAAAAGGCTCGGGTAGGCGTCGATAGCAAGGGTTCGCATTTTGCAACTCATACACTAGCCATACACTCTCAAGCTGTAACTCACCCCCAAGCTCAGGCCCCCGGCCCTGAGCAGCAAGCAATACAGCGAGCTCCATAGCTCGCCGTGGACGTAGGGTTTTACGCTCCGGCGGCCTGAACCACGTAAAACTCTCCGTGTCAAGCTCTCACTAACTCGTCCATCTGCGCAAGCTCTCCGCTAGGAACTAGCCCCTCCG